>CM027836.1:14624432-17024432 GCA_016097545.1 Eucalyptus victrix
AAAAAGAAAGAGTGACGAACCCATTTTTGTTCGGTCATAGGTTGGTCCAAAGAACGAGAGTCGGCTTACTTAAGTCCCTTGTTCCTCAGTAGCTCAGTGGTAGAGCGGTCGGCTGTTAACTGACTGGTCGTAGGTTCAAATCCTACTTGGGGAGAATTGTTAGTTATAGCTTTTCTGACCTAGCGACCCCTGTCCTTCTCCTTAGTTTCTAAACTAGCAGAATCGTGGGACATCCAAAGTGGGAAGTTGATTGTTGGTTTTTTTTATTCTCTCGTATAGGTGAACTTGGTTCGTTCAATTCTTAGGGAGAAGAAGGATCCACTGGGAATGAATGGGAAGACTGGAGTAGTATCTTCATTAGCCGGAAGGAATTTCTCTCTACTAGCGTCATTCGAAGAAGGAACAAGAAAAGGGTTACTGTTTAGGTAGGATAGATAGATGTAGTCCAATGGCTAAAGCTCTGCCAGCTTCTTGTAGACTGAACTCTCTTCTTTTTAGGCTTCGAGTTGTTTTTTTTTTAGGTGGGATGGTAGAATTTTTCTTCGCCACTAGTGGCAACGAAGTTCTTGGTAATTAACAAGGGGGGAAGGAAAGGAAGATCTCCACTCATTTCATTCATTCAGTGCCTGCATTTTGAAGTTTCTTTCTATCCTACACTCGGTACTACTTAGGTAGTTGCATAATCATAAACCATTTCATTTGAACCTGCATCATCATGAAGTAGGAAGCGGAAGACAAGCATCTGAGAAGTAGCTTCTTTTAGTTGTTGACAGGCTAATAGTCATCATCATTCATGGTATTCAAGAGCAAAGATCCATGTGTGCGGAACGGGCCCAAAGCAAAGTGCTGGGCGTGATGTGCATGACAATATTTTCCTCGGCCACCCAAAATGAAGGAAAGAGACAAAATGAAATGGGCTTTTTTTGGGTGTCCCATGTCAGACAGACCGGGTCATTAGAAAGATCCGGAAACTCCTGCGTACTACTAACTGGCACTGCTGCCTGGGTTTTTGAAGTAAGTCTTGCTTTGTCGGTGGCGTTGAAGCTTTTGGAGAGAGAGTTGATGACAGGGAGTTGACGACTGGTGGAGGAGCGAGTGAACCGAATCCCGGACGGACCGGAAAATGAGCTGACCCGACTGTCTTTTTCGTCTTCCCCACCCCCCCCCAACCCGATAACCTCCTCCGATCGATGAAAATCGATCGAGAAGATGGCTTATCGGAGGAGGCAACCAACAGGACAGCAGCAGCAATCGGAGAAGCCGTTCGCCGAGTTTGATTCCTACGCAGCTTCTGCCTCCTCCTCCTCCTCCTCGTCATCGTCGTCGTCTTCGCTGGCCGCCAAAGCCATCAGAGCATCCTCCGCCCACGCCCAATCTTCCCTCTCCTCTGCTTATTACACTTACCCTCCCCTTCCTCCAAGGTCCCCCTTTGATGTTTCCCTTCCCAATTTCTTCTCCTCCGTTGGTTCGTTCGCCTTGATTCCTTGCCTCGCCGGTGCAGGATGATGATATCGATGAGGCTCCGCCGCCGCTTATCGACCCCCCGCCGCGGCCGCCGCCAAAGCTCCCGAGGAGCCGAAACAGGGATTCTGGGGAGCTCTTGCTAGGAAAGCCAAAATCCATTCTCGACGATTCTGCGGATCCCCTTCTTCCCCGCATGGGCCAATAGCGGACCAGGTTATTATTCCCATTCCACGGAGATTACCCACTGCGTTCCCAAATTCATTGGTATGCTAGCAGCAGCTTCTTCCTCTTTTACCGCTTTGGTGTTTGGTGTCTGCAGCTCCCCCACTCCATCTCCTCCTCCGCCCAAGAGCCGGCCGAAACAAGAAAGCCCTCCTGCGTTCCAGAAAGGAATCGGTGCCATTGCTTCCTCTCTTAATTATATTGGCAATGCGATGGAGGTAATCTTCTCTCTCCACTCTGCGCGTTTCTTAGGACGCCCACACGAAAATTTAGGGTTCCAAAGTGGATACTGCCCCTTTTGGAAACACCACAGCGTCGCCTGTACTGCCGAGATCTAGTAACCTAATGTCCTAGTCTCAAGATGCACAACCACGTCTTTCTTCATCCGACAATGGATGGACGAGTTTCCAGCATTTGACTCTCTCTTCTTATTATTATTCAACTCCTGTGCTTTAATCTTAGTAGAAGTTTCAGCTTATGCGTGACGGGATAGTTTGAGTATTTTAATGCTAAACCATGCATTCATTTACCAGTTTAAGCATTTAGAGCATCGCAATGTGCCATATCAATCAACGTAAAATGCTGAACTATGCAGAAAGACAATTAAATCTCACCTGGATAGAGAATTTTTCAAAACAAAATCTAGATTCCAGCTCTTAGTATGCTCAGTTACACATTGCATGAGCAACTGGAGTTTTGCTCTCTCAAAATCCATGAAAATGAGTTGGTAACGACTGAATCCACCAGTCAATGTAATGTTGGTGTTGCTGTATTGGATGCCATTGAACAGATTTCTGCAAAGTTTTTGTGCAAAATTAAGTGGTATGTAGTTGCTAATTCTTCTGAGAAATCGGCTGGAAGAGAAGGCTTTGAATGTTCAAAGTTGAATTTGGTTTAGGCTTCCAAATCAAGTAACTACTAGTACTTGTTTCTAGGGATTCTGTTCCTATATCTCTGGAGGAGAAAGCTGATAGCTGTGGTTCAGTAAAAAAATCTTTCTGTGAAGATGTTTTACAATAGCAAAAAGTCATACCCGTATCTTGTTCGCAAGATTGAGAGATGATAAGAGTCATTCTCATTGCCTCAAGCACATTTTTGGCTGTTGAAATTTAGTTTAAACCTCCAACCCAAAGAGTTACTCTTTTCTCCAGCTCTTTTACTCGCTTTATGATCGGGGTTCGAAAGGCGCAATATATCGAGTGGCACATAATGTACTAATAAGTTTTTGCTTAATGGCATGAATAAGTAGTTATTTCAGCCCCAGTACATGTTTACATTATGATGTTTTCACTTTTATTTCTACTGAGGCTGCGCTTTTTCTTTTCAGGAAGGTATTAATATCGTGGAAAATCGTGCAGCCAACATCATTCAAGAAACACGCAAGCATGTAAAGAAAAGACCTAGCAGATTCGAGGAACAGAACAAGGGATTGAACCAGCATAATCCATTGCAACAACCCCAAACCCAATCACAGATGCAATCAGAGCAGGAAATTCAATTGAAGGCTTCTCGCGACGTAAGGTGGCAACTGTATATCACTGGTTATGATGGATTGTCTTTGTTTCCTAAGCTTTGTGTAGCCTTTGACATTTTAGTCACTGCACGAAATTCTTTTGAAGGGATATGGATCATCTATATGTTTCAGGATGGAAGATGCTTCATGCATTTGAAGTCTTCTCATCCTAATTTGCATACACAGTACGAAATGAACAAGCAAACAATTGCAAAGAATTTGTTATGCAAAGGTACGTGAATGTGAAAATCAAGATTGTAGGTTTACTTAACCTTGTCCACTTGAGCCAGAAGATGTACATAGTCTATCTTAAAGCATCCCAGGCTCTTATTGTGCTATCGGGAGAACTAGCAGCAAACTTGGGTATAAGTGAGGAAGAAGTAGACAGAAAAGCCTGAACAATCTCTAGCACATATTTGGACTATATGCTGATTTGATGCATATCAAGTGTAATAGCATAAAAGGATTCGTGGGGCCACCCACTTGTGGGAAAAAGCTTAGTTTGTTGTTTTTATTGCTGCTGTTGCATTGGATATATCATAGTCTGTCATTAATTTGTGAGATAAAACATTGTCTTTCATGGACAAATGACAGGTTGCAATGGCCATGGCTGCCAAAGCAAAGCTTCTTCTTCGGGAGCTGAAAACCGTCAAAGCAGATTTTGCTTTTGCAAAGGAGCGATGTGCTCAGCTAGAAGAAGAAAATAAAATGCTTCGGGAAACTCGTGGAAGAGGTGAAAGCCCAGAAGATGATGATTTGGTACGATTATGGGGATAATCTCTATTTGAATGTCATTATGTCGATTTTTTTTTTTTTTAGTCAACAGCGATGTTTTCCCTACCTTAGTGGGCTCATACTCAATGCCTTTTTGCCTCCAGTTTCTAACACTTGGTGGTGGAAACATATGTTTCTCCAGATGCTTTTCTATTTTTTTACCAATTTACGCAGGCATAGTTTGATATATGCTCTCTTGTCACACTGAGATGGGAACATAACTATTAATAAGAGATCGTTGGGCCAATTACCAATTGTCATCGCGTGTGTTTTTATTCTGGAAGGAAATTTTGAGATGGCCCATTCGTATCTCATCAAAAGGTGATTGAGATGCTGAGCATGATTTTCATCTGACCACCATTCCATTACCAACCCCAGCCATATTGACAATGTTGATGATTGTTTAGTCTGTGTATCTCTCTTAACCAAGAGGGTGTGGAGAAACTGTAAAGGATCCATTTATCTAACAGTAATCAGGGGAAGAAGGCTTCTGATGTCTGGTCTAATTTCACGTGTTTGTAATTTTTTATTCACTGTTTGACCTGGATGATGTTTATTGCAATCCCCCTCATCTGGATTAAAGGTCCATTATATGTCCATTTCAGGTGCGACTTCAACTTGAGACACTTTTGGCAGAGAAAGCTCGGTTGGCACATGAGAACTCAGTATATGCACGTGAGAATCGTTTCTTGAGGAAATTGTAGAGTACCACCAGCTCACCATGCAGGATGTGATATACTTGGATGAGAATGCAGAAGAAGTCAATGAAGTTTACCCTTTGAAAGTGCCTCTGGTCTCTAATTTACCTGCCGGTGCTGCTTCTGTACCTCTCAACTCACTGTCTTCGGCCTCCCCTAAGGGTGCTCATAGCACGAACCAGGAAGGGACATGGACTTCTCACCCCTCACTATTACCAGAACCTGTGGAGCCTGTTGGACGGGCTGGTGATGAAAGGTGGAAGTAGATCATAAAACTACTTTTGAAAGAGCAAATTGTATGGAACGGTGGATAATTTTAACAAAGATGTCATGACTCTTCTCTTCCCTTATCTTGTTGTGCTTCTTTGCCTTTGCTCTTAGACAATCTACAGGGGCTGTATGTTTACTGGCAGATGATTTTGTCTTGAAGGAATAGAATGTTTAGTTACTCTCAGAAAAACTGGATTTTATCTGAACATCATCATGTGTTCAATTACTTTGGCGTGTCTTTGCATATTTTTTCTAGATTTATGATGGGCAGCATGCTCTGTACGGAGCCCCGGTTATGTTGTACTAGCAAGATATTTCTATTTTGTTTTACTTTTTTATAAGCGTGTCATTTAGGACAGATTTAGTGCTATCTCCTTACAATAGATATTCGTACGTCCTCAAAAATGAACTGGTCTTTAAGAAGATGAATCTGATATAAGACTTCGTGTCATAATAGGTATTCTTACATTATCTGCACTCACGGCGAGCAAAGATACAGCGATGGTGGGCGTACGAGGGGAACGGTGAATGAGCGACGGGGACAGCCAGTCATCTGGGAGTCGAGTGTTGAACCACGATGGACCTCCCAGTTCCATTTTGACAGCTCCATTGCAACGTCGGTTTTTTGATCGAATGGGTGGATTGGATTGAGCAATAATATTTACACTACTCAACCTCGTCAGATTGAGCGTTGTCGTTTGGCATGTTCACATGGACTAGATTTTTAAAAACATATGCCAACTCATTTTAAAATTTTAATTATAAAAATCATATAATTATTTTGGCTCGAATTTCTCATAAACCATCGAAACCATTTAAATAACCATTTTTTATCCGATTTAACACTTAAATGAGCTGACAAAATTTTTTAACACTAATGTGAGTACTATATTGAACTTTTAACACTTCTACTAATCCTAATAGGTATTTTTACATTATCTTCAAACTAAAATCAAAATTTACATATTTTTACATTATCTTCAAACTAAAATCAAAATTTACATGAACATGTGCAATTATCTTTTTAACATTTATTACCAAGACATGGATAATCGCATTAGAGATTTATTACCGGAATATGAAACCCGAGCCTGAAAATTAGAGATTTGCTAGCTAGCATTAAAGAGGTATTCAAGTGACCTTTGAAAACTTAAAAACTTTGATGAACTCACGCACCAAGTTACCACGTAATTAAATCTAGCGATGAGTTTTGCGCACATTGTGTTTGAACCATTGAACATTAGTCATACTTAATATCGCAATATATCCAGTTTAATTCAGGAAACCGTCTTTCAGCTGATTGACACCGTCTTCAGACTAGGCGGAGTTCAGTGAAAGCGTCTGTCCGACGAGCAAATATCATCCAAGAATTGCATTGAAAGAGAGATATCGATGTCAAGCCAAGTCAAGAGACGCGTGCGCGTGCTTCTTTCGTGAGGGGTTCATTCCGACGGAATATCGTCTTTGAAGTGTACCCTACGGCAGCCAAGTAGAGGATACTAAATCCAGTAAGCACCGAAAGCCTCCATTTCAGTATTTTGGTTTTCTTTATTGTCTTGCACAAAGGTACAGGAGCCGGTCTCCTCAAACAACTCAAACCATGGAATAGTGTGGCACATGTAGCGGTTGCCAATCTTCGCTGATAGCGAAGTTTGTAAAAGTAAAACAGAACCTCACCAAGTTCAGGTTGGAATTATACCAAAATACCAAGCAGAGAAAGTGGCAGAACAAATGGTTGGCGCAGGGAAGATTGACAGGAGTCTGCTTTGATTTCTGTCTCCATGTTCCACAAGGCCGCATTCAAATCACAAGCAGTCATGACGTGTACTTGAGGTATTCCAGCAGATCCAATATGAAAAAAGAAGCACTCCAAACAAATAACCCAGGAAGACGTCGCAAATCAAAAATCACCAAAGAGAACGCAGGTCATCAGCCCAATTGCTCTCTCCTTGAGTCCATTGTGTCCCCTACCTTCCTAAGATAAATGTACAATCTGCAGACGCAATAGATTCACATGTATCATCCAGTAAGTATGCTATGCTATGCTTGTAAATTTCTTGTGCTTTACGCAGGCATGTCTAAGCTTATGATAGTTGTTTCTATAATGCTCCAACGAGAAGCACAGCTGTCTTATAGCCTCCCGCTTCTGCTCTGCACTTTCCAAGATCATACCATCTCGCCTCTGGATCTCTTCCTCCATCTGCTTGGCTCTTCTTCTCCATTCTTCCACCACCTTCTGCAACCCTTCAGAAGCAGCAATCAGCTCAACGTGCTCCATATTTAACTTCTCCAACTGCCTATTCTTTTGATCCATCTTATCCTCGTTTGACCTAACCTCTTCTTTGAGCCTAAGGACTTCAGCATCTAGCTCGTTTCTCTCAGATAGAAGCATGTCGTAGCTTCTCTTTAAATTTTCCAAGCAATCAGCTCCTGCAGCCATCTCTGCTTTCATATGCTCGATGACTTTTTTAAGCCGTTCTTCTGTTCCTTCGCTCTCAGCTTTCACCTTTCTGATTTCATCTTCAAGATAGCGTCCCCGCGACTCCTCTTCTCTGAGCTGCTGCTCCATGTGGCTCCGTTCTTCTAGCAGTCTAGATATTTCAGCCTTGATCTGATACTTTTCTGGAAAAATCTTCTCCTCAGCATCAGATACCGCAGTTCTCAGTTCCCTAATTTCATGATCCCGGTCTGATAAACTTGCTTTCATTCTTAACATTCTTTCCTGAAATTTCGAGACCTCTCTTTTCTCAGCATGATACTTAGTTTTCCAAGTAGAAGCGTCTTTTTGAGCCAATTCAAGCTGATCCTGTGAAGAGCAATTTTTCTCTGAGGATCTACTGTCCTCAAGCTCTTTTCTCAAACTAACTATTTCGGTCATTCCATCCTGAAGCTTTTCTTTTAGGATTCTTATCTCTTCCACCAAAACCTGATTCTTACTACCTGGAAGCTGTGACTCCAGAGTCTCATGTATGTCCAGCTCAACCTCCTGCATTTCAGTATCTCCCTTCATCAGTTTAAGTGCATCCAATTCCAACATGTCATTAGCACATTCCTTAGAACCATATTTCTGGAGCTGAATCTTTAACTTAGCGATCTCCTCCTCCGAAAGGTGGACCTTCTCGTTCGCAGTTTTGAGCTCCTTCTCATACTTCAAGGTTATGGATGCAATATCATCGGAAGCATCATATTTTACTTCTCTCCGTAAACCATCTCCATTTTCTTCCCGCTGCATCTGGACCCTCTCTCTCATGTCCCGGAGTTCATTCTCCAGTTCCATCACTTTCAACTGTAGCCCTTGATCAATGCCACTGCCTGAATAAACTGAGTAATTGTTAACTGAGGAAGAATCACATTCAGGCTCAGAATCTGTCAGTGAAGATAATTCATCTCCTTCTCTATGAAAACCATCAGAGTTGTTGCCACCAGAACCTAGGAAGAAGTCAAAGCCAGCAGCTTGAAGCCCAGATCTGCGGCGACCTAGCTTTAAATCAGGAGAGGGCAATGAAGAAGGCAGTTCAAAACCAATGTCTGAGAAGCCAGAGCCCTGAGATTGGAGATCTGAAGGAATGTTTCTGCGCAATTCTCCAGTCAGGTGATCATAACGCTCTGCTAGAGACCTATACATGCGGTAGAACTCCTCCACATGGGAGATCAAATCAGGCCTTCTTTTATAGTACATTTCAGCCTTTTTCGCAAAAGAATCTGCATCTTCTTCGATAAGTTTCAGCATCCTTTTCACGCCCTGGTCCATCTCTGATGTCAAGGACCGTTTCATCAATATTTTTATTCTACAACTTAGATGGGAAAACAATTGAAACATGGATTCGACATTTAAGAATTAGGGAAAAGAAAATTACTTCATTATCTCTAGAAAGACAACATAACAGGAACACAACACAGATGGGAAATCAGCCACACTAGAACTAATTAGGCAAGAAAAAAAATACTAAACAGTCATCAATATCATGGGCTATGCACTCAACGTACTCCAGAAGTTGCAGGAAATTTGGGTCGTTGCAAAAGTGGACGTCAAATCTCAATATGCATTGCAAATCCAGAAGCAGATGCCGACATCCGTATAAAACCCAGGAGACAAGAGTATGCTTTTAAGGCTTGTGAAGCGAATGCAGTGAAGAGAAAGCTGAGGGCACATCAAGTATGAACGAGAGGTTAAAAAAGTTTAAGGTTCAAAATGCTACGCGCTAGAAAAGAGAGAGCCCACGGCCCTGTCAAATTTTCAGAAAGCACCTCGAACTTGTCCTGCAATCTAACAAAGTGTCAAGGGCATGGTAGCATAATTGGATAGACCGTCAACATTACGACCGGGGTTCCATTGTCATAGCACATAAGACGTACATATGTCGTGAAGCACGGTAGATATACAGTAAGTGGGAAGGAAGCGCATTACCCTCGAGATTGTCGGCCAGCCATTTGGAGTTTTTGGCACCAATATGACTATCCCACCACCAAGAGTGCGACTTCCTGAATTCCGTTCTCTTCATCATACTCGGTCGGAGAGAGCCTGAAAGATGAATGAAGTTCCTTTAAAATGAGAAGGCGCTAAAAAGATGCAAACTTTGAAAACAAGAAGTGCATTCCTAAGTTGCTGACGTTAATAGGCCGAGAGAGAAGTTGCGGGGTCGTGATGAGCACGAATGAGGTTTGGACCCGACCGAGCGTGGGCCACTTTTGCATAACGTGAAGCCCACGAAGATAGAGAATATCTTAACAGTCGCGGCGGGGCGGAAGGAAACTCCTGGAAGGCAGATGCATTTTTTGACCACCGAACAGACAAACGCCAGCTGCACCAACGTGTTTATGAGCCACCCACTATCTCTCTTCTCTACCTATACCGCCGGCTTTTTCTTTTTTCCCCCATTTTTAAATTTCTTAAAGAAATGAATGAGGTAGTATTCTTATTCATTGACAGGAAGAACATGAAACATGAAATTCGTAGGCGTGTTGCGTGGAACAACATGACAGCAGTGACAAGAACTGCACCGCGATGCGGATGTGGATCATTGGGGATTGGAAGCAAATCCAATCTTGAATGGTTTACATGGAATGAAACCATCCATCGCGCAAAAGAGAAAGAGAGAGAGAGAGAGAGGAATTAAATCAAATGCATCAAAATACAAATCAACAGATGGGGAGATCTACCAACCTGCCCTGACTGCTTCTGCCGCAATTCCCAGCCACAACAGATGAATGGGTTGAATTTGAAGAGAGAGAGACAGGGGGGGATGGATCTGAATATGAGAAGGGGTCTGGGTCTGGGTCTGGCTCTACCCCTCTAGGATAGCAGCACAATCACTGGAAGAAAATTGAGTCCTGAGGGGGTGGGAATTATGACCTTCCCCTTCCCCTCTTCCCTTCCAGTCTCTCCCTCTCCCTCTCCCTCTCCCTCTCCCTCCCAAAGGAAAAGAAAGCAGGTTATCGTTTGAACGCGGAACCGACTTCTGGACTTTCACCGGCTTGCCTTTGCCGACTTCCACAATTTTCGGGTTCAACTTCAAAAGCAAAGAAAAGGACTCACGCCCTCTCTCTCTCTCTCTCTCTCCCTCTCTCTCTCTCCCCGGGTCAAACCCATCAACTATTAATCAACCAATTAACTGGGAAAAAAAATAAAAGGAAAAAGAAAGAGAGAAACGCGGAAGCCGCCCCATGATCGCGACAAGAAAAATACGAGCGACGTGCTCCCGGACTCCGACAAATACGATTTTTCCATACCGTGCGAATGCGTGCATCTCCCTCCCCGCCACGTGACGTGACACTCTGCGCGTCACATGGCACCCAGGCTAATGCATGGATGACGGGCGGACGGATGATAATAATGAATCGCATTATCATCGCCATCTGGACGCGCTTGCTCCTCAACCCCCGCGCCCCCCCGCCCCCCCCCCCCCCGGCGATTCTAACCTCGCGCGCTCCGATCGTACCTTTGTGAGGAGAACCGGCGGAACAAGCGACAAATAGTTGCGATGGAGACGGGCGGAACAACCAGCACGAGTCATGGTGGGGTGCATCTACACCCCCACTGCAAAAGCCTCGGCAAAGACAAGCAAAAGGGACGCCAGAACTGCCCCCAAAATCGGCCATGGAAGGAGCTGCTTCTTTTCTTGCTCCAATGTTCTTCCTTAAAATATTAAAGATTGGTAAACGCGTCCGTCCGACCTGTTTTTTCAACCGGAGACAAGGTCCTTATACATTCGAAACCCGTCTCATCCAACATGCTCTCTCTCTCTGTTCCTCTCGTCTCGCTCTCCTTTTATGTCGCCATCCTAGTAACGACCTTGGTTTCCTTCTTTCCTTTTCAACATTTGTTACGCTCATCTCTTAAAGAATCGTCGTAGTAATAGGAAAAAATGACTAATCAGAGCCGGACAGACTCGGGACCCCGCTAAACACCGAGTGGGCCGATGACGTTACGTCCATATCTGGTCCTCTTCTCTGTATACAGATCCCTCCTCACCTCTTCATATTCTACTCTACGAAGTTTGTGCCTCAATTCAATTCCCGCTACATCTTTTGAATCTCACGTCTTCCCCATCTTTATCATCTACGTGAGAGGTTAGAGCAATAAGTGAAATTGCAAAGATTCCGAGATCAAGCACACCATCCCTTTCTCATAGAAGTAGACATCCAAGAGGAAATCATATTCGAGATTTATAAAGGTAAAAAGAACAAATTCCGAAAGTACAAATATCTTTAGGAACATAATCATGCACAGAGTCACTGCCGTCTTCAAGTTCTCCAACTACCCTTGATCATTTGTAAAATTCAAAATCAGTGTCAGGCTTCTTCACGTTCGCACGGTATCCTTTCTCAAAATCCTTAGGCAGTATAACATAGCGGTTCTTCCTAACAGCATGCATCCCAGCTTCTTGACAAATAGCTGCAATCTGTAAAATCAAGAGTTGAACATACATCCACATCAATAACATAAATGACGGGAAATAAAAATGCTATTGGTTTGACAACAACAATCACCCTAACCACCTCAGCAAAAGGAAGCATCCCTAACCATAAAAAGAGTAACGGCCCACCATCTATGTCAAGTCTCCAAGTGCTGATACCATTCATCCCCCCCACCCCCACCTCCACCCAAAAAAAAAAAAAAAAAAAAAAAAAAAAAAAATTCACAGTAATCACCTCAGCAAAAGGAAAACAATCCCTCAACCATGACAAGAGTACCTATCACTATGGCTGTCTAGAGATGAGTACGGCCCACCACCCATGTCAAGTCCCAAATCCTGATACAATCCCCCCCCCAACCAAAAAAAAAAAAAAAAAAATAGCCTGGTCAGACCATGCCTATACTTCCAACACACCGTTAACTGGACCCAATGAAAGCCAAAACTTTGTACGTGAGAACATCTGTCATGCCATTAAGCAGAAACCATCAGGTTTTCTAACTACAAAGCAACATATTTTGATATTATGCTGTTGAACATTCCCTAAAATCACAGCAAACATGCAAGCAACACAGCATACAATTAACAAGACCAAGAAGTTCTGCAGTGGAGTTGAAACTGCAGAAGGAGCACAATAATCAGACACAAAAGCTCTACCCACTATGCAGGCCCCTACTCTTCGAAATTCAAGAACAAGTATAACTTGGTGGAAGGATAGACTTTGGAGAAGAAATAAAAGACATATCAGAGACAGATAACAAAGTTATGAGCTAGCCACACTCCTCAACACCCTTCACCCTGTTCTGCTGGTTCTAAAGAGCTCGTAGGATGCTGGCAAACTAATGAATTAACATTTTACTTTCATGGCCAGAAGACAAAGCAGATTTGACATATCAAAGGATACTTACTTCATACAGAACCAAATGGTTAATTAAAAAAATAGCAATCGAGTCAAGAGCTTGTAAAATGCATAAACTAACCTCAGCAGCACTAATTTTATCTGGCCGAGAAACATAGTCTTCAAGGTCTACCTCATCACTTAGGTTCATCTTAGCAGTGCAAACCTGGAGGGAGAGAGAGAGAGAAAGATAGAAAGAGTGTGAGAGAGAGTGTGTGTGTGAGTGAGAGTGAGAACATCTGAACATCTTGCAAGACACCGAACGTCTATCAAGGTCAGAGAAAAATGAGAAACCAAATCAACACGCAGTCTTGATGGTAAGTTCTTCCTATGCCATGTATTAAACACTGCTTCACCAAAGGGTACCAGTTGTAGGCATCCATACGATAACAATAACTCCTTTTTTTTAAAGCAACACACAATAACACCATTAATGAAAGGAGTTATAACGAAAGGTGAATGAGTATAACCTGGAACACAAGCCTCTTCTGTCGTCTATCGGGTAAAGGGAATTCAATTTTACGGTCAAGCCTTCCTGGTCGAAGAAGTGCAGGGTCCAAAGTGTCCGCACGATTAGTTGCCATTATTACCTTAACGTTAACAGTCTGGTCAAATCCATCCATCTACAGAATCCAACAATCAAGAGTTAGAAGGGTTGACTTGAGAAGACAAAACAAAGATTTTACTGATTCCCATGTTCTGAGTCTGTTAGGCGTGCTAACCTGGTTCAAAAGTTCCATCAAAATACGTTGGACTTCTCTGTCAGCTCCAGTCTGAGCATCAAATCTTGCTGTAGCAATAGCATCAACCTCATCGATAAAGATAATAGCAGGAGCATTCTCCTTTGCAAGACGAAAGACATCACGGACCATTCGCGGACCCTGAAAAATAGAAAAGGCAACCAATGAACATTGCAATCAACCTGCACACTGCTCAGGCTTTTCTTGTTCTTTCTATTCTTTCCTTAGGTTGAAAGTACAAAAACGTACAAGCTTCCTATGACACAGAATAAGAGAACACAGAGATAACATTTAGTCAGAAGTAGAACTTGAATCAAGAAGAGCCCAACAGTCATACCTCACCCAAATACTTTTGAACAAATTCTGAACCAACAACTCTAATGAAGGCAGCAGTTGTATGATTAGCAACAGCCTTGGCTAGCATAGTTTTGCCTGTCCCTGGTGGACCATAGAGCAGAACACCTCGCGGTGGATCAATACCAATTTGTTTGTATAGTTCATGATGAGTAAGAGGCAACTCCACTGCTTCACGAATCTCTTGCTTCTGAATGTCACATCCTCCAATATCCTGCAAAAGAATCTCTCGTGAGGGGGGAAAAAGCACTTGGTGGTGTATGTATCAATCTACTAGAGAATTGGCAAAATGCATCTATAGCACTGCTATACTCGCAGCTGAACCAAAAGTCATATAGCTACTTTAATAATAAGGTGATTTGCAACAATTTGGCAAGTGATGTAGTGGTTTGTCGTACCTAAAATTTAGTGACATCATATCTTACACTTAAAATACACCCACTTAGTGAGATACGACTTAATAAGAGTAGTTACACACTAAAATGACTTAATCAAGGGCAAATATATTCGTATCACAATAGATTTGGGAAAATAAGACCCCATAAATTGCCAAGTAAAAGAGCAGCCACTGCTTGTGTCTCTAGCAGCAAGGCAAATTAACTAGAGTGTACGATTCAACCTGATTTGGTCAAAAATCCAAAATTCAAGGGTTCATATAGTAGCTTTTTAGATTCTAATTGTTGAAATTTGTTAGAAATACTGATTCTACTAATTGCATGCAGGAAGTTGGTCTTCAGTGCAAAGAGATAATAGCCCAAAAGAAAGGAAGCCTATGGGTACAACCTTTAGACAAAACATGTCCACTCAAACTCAGAAAACAATCACTAATTGTTGGAGCCAATCAAAGAGTGGACCAACGAGGACCCAGGAACACTCAAACTTCTCAATATTAGTATATGACCTTGATATCAAGAAAAGTTTGCTATAAGTTTCATGTTTGACATTTCTATTAGATATCAAAGTTTAATAGACTGCATCGAGCAATTTTGTAAAAAAATACTTCAAATCAAGAGCTACAACAGAAAAATGACGGTGGGACCTAGTTGCAAATAGCAAGAAGTGAGTAAATTCTCAGTTTTGACATTGCATAATTCAAAACGTATCTAATGGCATTATCGGATCCATAGGTTCTTCGATGAGATTGATTAACGCTAATGGTGTGTTTCCTAGCCTACGTGAGTCAGATGGGACATTTCACATCTTATTCATCACAAGCCAATGCAGTTTAATCCAGACTGATAAACCTGGATAACTTTGGACAAAATATGGAGACAGGATAGTGGCTTGAGGGTTGGGATAATTTTCATCCAAACGGATAGAATACGAAAATTAAGAAAAATGAAATCAGAAAGATAAGAGCATATACAGAGCATAGGAGGGGGAAAGAGCAATGCCATCATCACCAGACCGCAACATTGGTGGCCAGATCTCTCTCTCTCTCTCTCTCTCTCTCTCTCGTCTTTGCAAATTTTCACAACCAGGTTCATATAGGGTAAGAAAGGAAACATCCCACTGCATAGGAGGGGGAAAAAGTGATGCAATCATCACCAGACCGCAACATTGGTGGCCAGATCTCTATCTCACTCTCATCTTTTGCAAAGTTTCACAACCAGGTTCATCTAGGGTAAGGGAGGAAACATCCCACTGCCTTGTATAGTCCCTTAACCCTCACTACTTAACGACTAATGCAATATACGCAATGCACACGAGAGTCATGGGAACTACCAATATCCAAAAGCGCCTAGAGTTCACCATGCGTCATGATATCCTCGCAATTGGTGAACAACACAAAACACCGAACCCTCTCATTCCCGATTTCAACGAGAGCGAATAATAACGAGTCTCTCGCCCCCCTGCGAGAATCTATCAAAGATCAGGTGCACGGGAACTGTCCTAGAGGCCATGGAAGTGGAAAACCCTAACTTAAGTGAACTGAAGTAGGCATCAAATTCCAGCAATCTAGCGCACAGGAAAATTGGAAAAGGCCACAATAGAATATAGAATCGGAAGGGGAGAATACGTTGTAGGTGACGTCGGGCTTCTCGGACTGGCTGAGGAGGGAGATGCTGGAGTCGGCCTCCGGCGGGAGAACGTCGACGAGGGCGTTGGAGTGGCGGTGGAGGGCGACGGAGGCGGAGGGCTTGAGGAGCTCGCGGTTGATGGTGCTGAGGATGCGGACGTAGTAGTTGGAGCCGGTGGTGGAGCCGACGATGCCGTTGTTCTGGTCGACCATCTCCATGAACTGGCCGATGACGAGGGGGACGGACTGGATGCGCTTGACCTCCTCCTGGGCGCGCAGGAGCTCGCGCTTCAGGTTCTTCTGCTCGTCCTTGACGTACTCCTCCTGGATGTCGATGAACTCCAGCTGCCTCTCCAGCGACTTGAGGCGGCTGTACAGATCCTCCTCCTCCGCCGCGGCCACGGGCGACTCCATCGACATCCTCGATATCGACGGCGGCGGATCGGATGGAACCAGAGCTGCTGCCGAACCTGCCATGCCTTCTTCCTATATCAAATCTGCTTCCGATGGATGGATTGATCCGTCTCCTCCTTCCCTTTCCCCTCTTCCAAGTTTTCCCCTCTTCTGTTCTGACACAAGGAATGCATCGAGAGTTAAAGTTCGGGAAAAAAAAAAGAAGGAAAAGCCGGGCCTTTGGCAATTGAGCCCTCGGGCCCACCAAAAAAGAAATAGGCCCAATCCGATGATGCCGACAAAATCCAGACTAGACTAGATTTATGGCACGTTTGGCAACTTTTAGGGTGTGTTTGTTTCATGAAAAACATAATATTTTTGGAAAATATTTTTCAGGAAACCATTTTCTTAAGTTTCTAGGAAAATTTTTATTTTTTCTTTATTTGGTAATACGTGACACGTGACTAAAAGTATTTTCTGATATTTGGATCGCATTTATAAAATAATTGAATGACATTTGACCTAATAATTGACAATAGTGTGCCTCTTATTTCCAAATTAATATGTTGAGTCCATATTACTTAATGAACAGATTTTTCTCGATCAATTTAATAAATCAAGAATTCGAACCTACAAAATGAAAAGGAAAACCCAAATTCATACACATTTTTTTTTCTCGAAAATGGACATGATTTCCGATTACAAAAATAAGTCAAAACAATCTCATTAATCGCTTCTATACATTTGGCTCTCTTCAAATGAATGCGGCTCTCGTGTGGCTCTCTGCAAGTTATCCTGAATTGCCCATGAACATCACGAAGGACGCTTCCAGTTTTGCCAAGCAACTCAAGCTGATGAGTTTTGCCTTTGTTAAAGCTGCCAAGCAAGTTCATGTTTCTCATGAACAATGTCTCATGCAATACATGAGCTAAACATTTCATAATTTAGTACTAATGTCTCTATCTTCCCATGACACATTAGGATAAATTGTGCCACAAAAAACTACTTGGATAGCTACTACAAGTTACCAAAGGTCCAATGTTTAGACAATATCAAGAACAAACATTCAAAGTATGATGCTTACCTACTTGAATAGCTACTACAAGTAACCAAAGAACAAGTCTAATGTTTAGACAATATCAAGAACAAACATTGAAAGTTAGATGCTTGTCAATATCCACTTTCTCTTCTATTTAAGAAATCTTTGAGTCATAATTTCTTCAGCTTAACACTCTTGACAATGAATACTTTTGCAACTCCCTCCTTGTCCACTAGATAATCAAAGGCATGTGCAAGGGTAGCTTCATCAAAACCTTCAACCTCCATCACTTCTTTGTAGAGATCGGCAACATCCAATTGATTTTGACTCATCTTTTTTATTGCATTAGCAACCTCTCCAATTTGCTTCGAGAGCATTGCAGACCTATCATCCTCGTTAGTGGCACGACTTCGCTTTCTATTAAATCTTGAAGGATCTTATATTCTTTTCGTAGTATTGTCATTACCATCATCTAGTTTAGTTGAGAAGTCCAAATCGCCAAAAGAAGGTAAGTCGATGTCTCCAAATTGTTTTGCAAAGCATCCTATGGTCATGTCTTTTCCAGCCACCAAAGTGAGTTCATCGTACATCTCGATTTGCTTGTTCAAGTATGTCTCATGGGTAGGATATGCCTAGGAAAAATCACAAAAACACAAGTATATAAGTAGGTAGATTTACCATTTATGATTACAGAATCCTTACAATTTGCTCGTCATCTATCTCTCTTAATTTATTTATTTTTATATGTAAAGGGCATATGGCGCATAAGCAAACAAAATTATTGCAGCCTCCAATTCCTACATATCTCAACATGCTTGCTTGTATAATAAATCTCTTGAAACAATGAATTTCTAGTTGCCTGAATATAACAAACTGTAGCATACCAAGGTACATAAATTTAACCCACAATTTTTGGATATCAAATGCTAAGAGTATTAAGTTATATAGAAATATGAAAAGCACATTACCATTATTTCTTCATCATAAACTTCCTTCGAACAACTGCAATCATCTTCAAGTTATGATCCCACTAAAATCCACTCTTAACTCGCCATTTTTGGATGGTAGCCCAATTGTTTTTAATAGTTCTAAGATGATTGTCCACATGATCAAACTCACATTCAGTCCCAAATTTCTCATTTATAGCTTGAGCAACTCGAACAAAGGAATATGGTTTAAATGTGGCTGAAGGTTTGTTCCCTTTGGAAGCCTCATCAGCTAGTATCTCTAAAAACATACGCTCCATAGATCCTGACTATCTGAAATGCTTAGACTTCCCTTCTCCATTCTTGCCCATTACTACGTTATCAAACATATTCCACACAAGAAATTGTGATAAACAAAGAATAACACAATAACAGACATCACTTGACTACTGAGATAAGGAAACATCACGGTGATATAGAGTAGTAAATCAAGTTCACATTTACAAGAACTCCAATCACAAAGCATTCATGTCACATCAAAAAATATCAGACAACTTCTAAGAAGATACGAATACTAAACATTCATTCCATGCCTATTATAGCCATCCAACATTAAACGTGCGATACTATCTCTTTTTGCTGCCCACTCTCGGTTTTCCTCCCTCTCATTTCTGTGTTTGTTGATGTCTTCTTTCTTGACTTTGAGATTCGACCTCTACATTTAGTTCTTGCATAAAGGGATCATAAGGGTCAACTCCCATAATGAAGTTATGTAAAATACAACATGCTAAGACCACATCAATTTGAGTATCAAAAGACCAAAAGGATTTGTCATCCACTACACGAAAACAGCTTTTTAGGACCCCGAATGCCCTTTCTACTGCAGACAGTAAAGATGAATAGCAATGATTAAACAACTCATTCTCATTCTCAGGTGAGTGGTCACAAAACTCCTTCCTGTGATATCGAACTCCACGATATGGAGAAATTATTCCCAGTTGGATGCCATATCCGACATCAGCAAAATAGTATTTACCTACCAATTTTATGTAAAGTTTCAACATGTTTCAAGAAAATAGCATATAAATTTTATAGAAAATATGGAATAGTCTATACCTTTAGGAATTTTCGTTCCTCGAGGCCTTGAAAGTGCATTTGTAAGAATACGAAAGTCATGGGTCGTGCCTTCCCAACTGGCCAACAAATAAACGAATTTTAAATCATAAGTAATAACTGCAAGAACATTTTGTGTTGTTTTCTCTTTTCGACCACGAAATTTTCCTTGATTTTCTAGGGGAACCAATGCACGGACATGGGTACCATCAAGAGCTCCAATACAATCATAATGTACTCAATAAGTAAGTAAATGTAACAACACACTATCAAAATGAAATTCATGACACTTGTCATATTACATACCTTAAAGTACGGATAAAATCTTCAACTCTTGGATATTGTCGGGGGTGTAGTGTCATTCGGTGATCTTATAACATGTCTATGTAATTTTAGAATGCTTATAAGACAATTCTAAAGTATTGATGAATGGTCTCAGTGAATCTATTGAACCTTGACCCTATTACTCTCAACCTCACATTATGCCTTAAAATATGGCAAAAGACCAACAATTGCTCTTTCATTGACACATTTACTTTTTTGTGTAAAAAATTATTTGACCTAAGGACTCTACACAATTCAAAGAAAACGTGTGGTCTCATATGTATTTGATTGACACAATTAGTATCTCCCGAATGTAAAATGCGATTAAATAATATTAATGAATAACTCTATCTCAAAATCTCTTTCCCTCGTGGCTCTAGGTATCTGACTACTAAAAGCTTCATCCTCCATTACTAACATACCAACTGCCATTATTAACGAAGTTGCACCCATTATTGCTCCATTAACATCATTATTTTCCATCTACAAGCAATAATAAGAATTTTCTGAGCCTGTTATGACAGATGTTTTATCTTAAGGGTAAACCCAATAGGAAACATTAAATAAATAAATTGTTAAAAGGATTAAGAAGGCTAATGCAACAACATCAGCAATAACAAAATCAACTCTCGAAGGAACGTATAAACCAACCACCGACTTGCTTAGCAATAGAGGCACATTGATGGAATTTACAAAATATGTTACTCCACTTTCTAAGATATGTCAAGACATATCCATTGCAAGAAGATGAGATTAAAACATTGTTGACACCTAAATTTTGACGACCCGTTTAGTTATTTACTGCATTAAAAAATTAGGGGTTAATTTTATCTCTGAAAAAATAATTAATTGCATAACATATAGATTTAGGTGCATTTGCATTTTTTGCATTTGATCAGCGGCGGAGGAGCTTCACCTTTACGAGTTGACAATTCAATATTTTCAAATTATTCTTCCAATATTCGATAATTATTTCATATATTCACATTAGGCGATATATTGCAGAAGATTGGAAGTTTAAGCATGAAATATCAAGAAGAATATCACACGTGGGGGTATTTTGAGCGATATATTCTATGTCTCAAGACAAGAAATATTTCATAATCAAAGGAGATTTCATGCGTGAGCTGAGAAAGGAAGTGAAATAATTCACGAAAATCAAAGTTATTCACCTATATAAGAGCCACGTACGGAGAAGATAAAAGGAGGCCACACATAAAACATACGGCCGGCTTTTCTCTCGGTTTCTAGGTTAAAAAATTGAAAGCAAGAGAGAAAATGTTCTTCCTTCGTTTCTAGGAGAAAATATTCAGTGGTTTCTAACCACCACGTCACTCGCCTACGTGGCATGCATGCTCCATTCAAATTGCGCCACGTGCCCATGATGTGGAATTAAAAAATTTGAATCCTAGCGCGCCTTTCTCTCTCTGCAGACCGAGCAAAGGACTGACGAAGTAAAAATTAATGCGTTGCCTTCTCTCTCTCCTCTTTCTATAGATGAGGTCCTCCTTCACGACCTCTCTCTTCTGCAACAAAGGCCTCCACCTCCATCCTCTCTTCCTCCTTCTTCTTCGCCTTTTCGGCTTCGGCTCCAAAACCACCAACCGGCCTCTCGAACTATCCTTCGTCTTCTACACTTTGTTCAATCTTGATTTCTGACTCGGATTCGTCGTCAAAGATTTTTAAGTCGAACTATGCTGCAAGGAGGAGGTTGGATATTTCGGTAGTGGCGTCGAGTTTTGGAGTTCCGGCGATGGCTGCGAGAGATTGTGGCGGAGGAGCCTCTCTCTCTCTTGTTTTTTTCTTCGGCAGAGGAGAGAGAGGAGTATGGCAGAGCCATTAGCCTTCACCTATGTTCCGGCGTATTACTTTCCTTGGCCGGACTGGCTGTTTCTCTAGTTTTGGTGGAAGCTTATGTTTAGTGTGGCTCGGACTTGTCGCTGCAATGGTGGCCGCATCGATGACATCGAATGGAATTAAGCGGACTTGACTTGGTTGGGAGGAGCGGTGATGTCGTGGCGGCACGAAGCAGTGACCGTCAAGGCCTAATGGTGGAAAAGGCTGGGCAAAGTGAACATCGAATATTGGCCATATCTCCTCTTTATTATTTGGAATGTTGTGCTTAATCGCTAAGATTGTCTTTCAAAAGTTGGAAAGAATTCTTCTCTTTTCCTTGGTTGAGTAAATGGGTGCCTTGTTAGTTTGCTTTTGGCACATCTAATACCGAATTCTTTCCATGTACGCTTTGATCATTTGAAGAAGATTCGTCGCTATATGCTTCCTTGTGTTGACGGTATTTATATGGCCAAATCCTTGACAAGAGGAAATCACGTGCCCACAAATTTAGCTCATATTCTCAAGAAAAATATTTGTCGTATCTCTAATGATGCATTCCTTAAATATGCGCTCTTCCTTTTTCTGACAATGCCCCCAACATCACCTCTATCATTAATGAGCCTAATCTGTAACTTTTGATTTTTAAAATGTTATGACTCCATTGTTCTTTTTAATCATGTATCATTGGTGAAATTTTAATCTGGAATAGCTTTGTGGAAGGCCAAAGTATTAACTTGAACTACGATCATCCCCTTTAAGCATCACATTTGTGGCTCTTGTTGTAGCAAGATCACCACCGCTCTTTATGACTAAGTGAAAGCGAATTCCAAATTCTTTTCAGCATTTTTGTGTATAAGTCCCAAAATCAAGCTTCGTGATTCAATACTGCTTAGAAATACTTCTTAACATTGAGCAAGGAAGATTTTTTTCTGGATAATCCTCACGTTAAGAAAAGAACAAGCAAATATAAAACGAGAAAAATATAAAAATTAGAAGAAGGGCTCCAACTGAAAAACATAACGAATGATAGAATTTTTTTGCATCACCATTTGCAAATACAGACCCACTGATGATGAAGCACACAAACAAGAAATTTAAGCACATCATATGTCTTCACGCCCGCATATGTTGTCCATACTCCTCTCTCTCCCTCCGCCTCTATATTTGTCGCAGCTGTCGCCAGAACCCCAATACTTAGTGCCAATACCAAAATATCCAACCTCCTCCCTGTAGCCTAGTTCATGCTTCAAAATTGTTGGCGACGTATTTGAGCCCGAAATCGGGATCGAACTAAGTAGAAGACGAAGGAGAGTTTGAGAGGCCGGTCAGTGGTTTTTGGAGCCAAAGCCAAAAAGAGGAGGAGGAGGCAGAAAGGCGAAGAAGAAGGAGCACGCACGACAAGTCCGAGCCACTAAACATAAGCTTCCACCAAAACTAGAGAAACCAGCTAGTCCGGCCAAGGAAAGTAATACGCCGGAACATAGTTGAAGGCTAATGGCTCTGCCATACTCCTCTCTCCTCTGCCGAAGAAAAAAACAAGAGAGAGAGAGAGGCTCCTCCGTCACAATATCTCTCGCAGCCGTCGCCGAAACTCCGAAACGCGACGCCACTACCGAAATATCCAACCTCCTCTTTGCAGCCTAGTTCCACTTCAAAATCTTTGGTGATGTATCCGAATCGGAAATCGGGATCGAACTAAGTGTAGAAGGCAAAGCAGAGTTCGAGAGGCCGGTTGGTGGTTTTTGGAGCCGAAGCCGGAAAGGCGAAGAAGAAGGAGGAAGGGAGAGGAAGAGAGGATGGAGGTGGAGGCCTTTGTTGCAGAAGAGAGAGGTCGTGAAGGAGGACCTCATCTATAGAAAGAGGAGAGAGAGAAGGTAACGCATTAATTGTTACTTTTGTCAGTCCTTTACTCAGTCTGCAGGAGAGAGAAAGGCGCGCCAGGATTCAAATTTTTTAATTCCACATCATGGACACGTGGCGCAATTTGAATGGAGCACACATGCCAGGTAGGCGAGTAACGTGGTGATTAGAAACCACTGAATATTTTCTCCGTTTCTAGGGCTTTTGAGGGGTGAAGCTTCGTTGAAAAGAAGAAAAGAAAAGTCAAAGGGAAAAGTAGAAAAAAGCATAGAGGAAAGGACGTGCGGCAGAGGAGAGAGAGAGGGAGAGAAAAAAAAGAAAAAAGAAAAAAAGGCTCCTGTTCATCATCTTCTCCGAGTCTCCCCTCGCCGTTCCACATGCCGACTTTCGCTGCGCCGATTGCCGCCGCTGCTGCCTTGACGCCGAGACGCTGCCGCTGCTCCCACTCCACGCAACCCGACGCCAGCGACCCGCGACGCCCTGCCACCGTCTCCAGACGCGGCTGCTGAAGCTGTGACGATCCCGACGCCGGAGCCTCTCCTGCCCTGCTTTGCCACCCGATCGTGACTGCTCAGCGCAGATCTCGCCTTTATCAAACCCGTTCGCCGGTCTCCGCCGCTCGAGATACGCCCATGATGCCTCTGCCCAACGCCTGCCGAAGCCGCGACGATCCCGGTGCCCCTGCTCCCCTCCGCCTGTAAGTCGCCGCCGCTGTCGAGCCGAGATCCAAACGCCGGAGCTCCTCGTCGCAACTTCCCGGAGCCGAAGCCCTGCGACCCGACGTCCCGGATCGCTGCACTTCACCGCCGCGACGTTGCTACCGCCCCTGACTTGAGCACGATTCGCGTTGCCCGAGCGACGATCCCCGGTAGCCCGCGGCCCGATCCGATTCTCTCACCGGACGCCACGCCCTATAGCGAGATCCGACGCCGCCCCGTGCCGATCTGTGACGCCCGCGCCGCCGACGTGCCGCCCCTGCCTCCCCGCCGGAACCCTAGCCGACGAGCTCTCCCTCGCCGGACCTCCGAACCGGCCAAGCTTTTTTTTTTAAAAAAAAGAAAAAAGAAAAAAAATTAAATTAGGTATTTTTGCTTTACTTTATTAGGCAAGCTTAGGTTTTTTTCTTTATTTTTTTATTATTATCTCTTTATATGGTGTTTTCTTTGGTTGAAATACCTATCTACGCATAATTGAAAATCCCAATATATCACTTGATTAAGAATCAAGGCCGTGTTTTTTATTTCATCTATGAACTTTAGATGAAATAATTAATCGTCGGGAGTAAAATTAATAATTTGATCTTTAAGGCTTAAGATCAATTTATCGATTTTATTAGCGAAATATTATCTCTTGATCCGAATGATGTGCGATTTTTGATGATTTTGAATGAATTGTCTCGTTTTAATTGCCTTGTTTATCTCGAGATATATTTGAGTTAGAATATTGCATGTCTTAGGGTTTACATGTTTAGAATAGGAATTTTATTTCAAATTTAAGAAAAAAAAAAAAATCCAAATTCAAATAAATCAATTTAGGTTGCTAGATTTTAATTGCATGTTTAATTATTTAGCAATTATTAATTTCGAAAATTAAAAAAAAAAAGGAAAAAAGGAAAAACACAAAAAAGTCATTATGCATATGTCATGTAAAATTAGGGCATCATTGGCACGTCATTGCATATTAGATTGTTTGCATGTTTAAATTTTATTTAAATAGATCTTTTTAGATAGATTGCATTTTAGGTTAGAGATTACTTGATTAAGATAAGATTCTAGTTTAAATTAGGATTTGGCTCAACCTAATTCCTAATATAAATTAAATAGGATCTTAATCTAATTAGGTAATTTTCACATTTCATTAAATTTCGAATTTCATGAAAAATACAAAAAAATGTCATAGGTTAAATTAGTTTTATTATTTAGCATAAAATGCATTCTTCTAGAAAAAAATTGTCATATGCACGTCATTAGGGTTAGATTCATTGAGATGCATGTCATTTAGTATTTTTGCTAGGCCCTTTTAATTAGAAATTACATGTCAGTAGGATTAGGTCATTTAGTTAATATCGCATTGCATATTGCATGATTTTCATTAATTAAGTGAAAACAAAAAAAGAAATTGTGTGTTAATTAGAAACCATATCCAGGGTTGTTGATGTGAATTTTAATTTAACATTGCAGATGCTTTCGTTGCTTGGAGGTAAGTTTTTGCAATTTATTTATTGTTTATCTGAGTGTTAAATTGGTAGTTTGTGCGCGCGTGATAACCTCACATGTTAGGGAAATATATTTAAAATAAACCCAAGCGCTTGCAAAAAAAACATTTTTTCAAAATAAAAGAAATGGTACCGAAAGGTTAGAGAATTTAAAGCATAACCAAGTCCCCGTACCCAAATCTAAGTTCGTAGGAATAAAGTAAATCTCTCGTTACTTTATTTGGGTTTCTAATCAACCCACCAAAAAATAGATTAGTGGCGACTCCTGATTAAAAAATCAATTGCATGTTAAGAACTTAAACCTAAGTCGCGAATTGGTATGGGCTTGGGAGAGCCTACGTTAAGTCTAGGCTTAATAATCCATTAGTCAAACTCTAGGTGGTTTAAACCCCGAAAAATTGGTCGCGACAAACATCAATATTATGTCACACAACTACTTAAATTTTAGTGCTATCAACAATGGACAAGTGACTACTCTAAGTGACCACATTCACATTATCTCAAACAAAGAAACAATTTAATCAATGATAAGCAAACTCAACAAGCGTCAACTGTAGGAAAAAATAATTGTGGGTTACATAAATCTCAGGAACTAAAAGAATAATTCTTTATACTACAAGTTTTAAACATGTGTGTATGATGCACAGGATACTACAAGTTTTGATTTTACAAAAAATATGCTAAGATATTTATAATCTATTAAATAGATTGAAAAATCAGTAAGTGAAAAATCCTTTAAAGATAAACCTCAAGGGTATGCCTCTAAGGGAACTTCATTAATAAAATCAGGTATGCCAAATGCAGATATTCTAAAAACAAGAGCATCCTGGCTGTTGCAATCCTCACTTACTAGTATTTAGAACACATGGGAATAAGATGTTAATGACATGCACTAAAACTAACAAGAGCTTCCATTAGTCAGGTTGAACAAAATTTAACAACTTGATTCACTAATTTGACAAGTTTTATGATTTAATTATACATTTTACAAATTTTAAGATTCAATTATACATAAGTTTTTCAGTACACTTATTACCGTCCCTTTGTGTTGGTGGGGACTTGAGAGGTGGAGAGAGAGCCCACGCAGTCAATGAAATCAGCTTTAAAGTCCATGGAGCAAAGTAGTGCTCGGTTGTTCACCCTCTTTGACAAATCATCCCGGTCGTCGTGAAATGGGTTCGCAGATTTCTAGATTGGGAGGGTGATTTCCACATTCGATATTCCACTTTGACGGGACCAACTTGGCGGGCGACACTATTAAAATATCGTTTTCTTTCAATAAAGCAGAATTATCGCGCTTCCAGCATTTATCACGGGGACCTTGTCCTGGTCACCCTTCTGTAGGTATATATAAGTGTGCCTCGGTAGCATCTGGCAACAGCATCACAAACCCCCCATATATCCCACCAAAACCCATCGGCCACCTCCCAAACAGTGCTGTCATCTCCAAGTCTCCAGTACTCCGGAGTTACGTTCACATTAGGACTTGGGAGAATCATCAGCCATGGAATATCTGCAGTTGTTGAACGCAAAGGTGCTGATATCCATAGCCGTGGCGGGCGTAATAGGAGTGTTTCTGAGGTTGTACAACGCGCTGGTGGTGAAGCCAGAAAAGTTGAGGTCCTTGCTGAGGAAACAAGGCATCAATGGACCACCCCCCGCCTTCTTGCTCGGCAACATCATGGAGATCAAGAAGGCGAGATCCTCCTCCTCCTCCTCCGCTCCCAAGACTCTGCCTGGGCAGCCCCCTGCCCGCCATGATTGTGCAGTCCTCTTTCCCTTCTTTGACAAGTGGAGAAAACAATACGGTAGGTCACCTACCCACCGCCCCAACTGGGATCTTCATCTCTTTTCTACGATTAATCTTACAATATTCACGTGTTCCGATTTTCCATGTTCCAAACTACAGAAACTAAACGCAAGATTTTCGTACAATTATTCGAGAGTTTATGAAACTCAGAGGTTGGTGCTACTTCGATTTCGTAGTCAGATATAGACAGATAACGTGCATCACCGTGACACACGTTTTCTGTACTTCAAGGTTGATGTTGTTTGAAGCCTGTCATGTCGTTTGGCGCACCGCACGGCATACGGTGGTAGATGTTGAAGATTCCTTCACTGCCCGTTTCCATTTTTTCAAACTTGCGAACCCTACCAATGGCTACTCTTTCTTTTATGGGGTTATTGTTAGGTCTTTGTTAATGACGGATGTATGATGCATGCGCTGGGTGGCTCCTCTGGCGCTGGATCTGGATTGGACCCAACAAAAACGCCTCCAGCGCCCCAGCGTCGCTTCTCACATCCACACTAAATTTGATTTGGCATGTTGTCACTTGGTAAAATAAATGAATAATAAACCACTCCTGAATCAGATCATTTCTCCTTCCCCCTCTCTTAAATGACTTGGATTGGTCGTTTGTGGTTCAGACATGGACAATCAAATCAGGCTGATCTCATGCGCTGATGTCTCACGATTGTTACAGGAGATATATTTGCGTTCTCGCTGGGGAACACACAGATAATCTATGTGAACCAACCAGACGTGGTGAGGGAGATTACCACCTGCACATCTTTGGACTTGGGGAAGCCCTCATACCAGTTCAGGGAGAGGGGTCCCTTGATGGGTCAAGGCATCTTAACTTCCAACGGCCCCCACTGGGCCCATCAGCGCAAGATCCTTGCTCCCGAGCTCTATATGGAGAAGGTCAAGGTATGTTATCTTAATCGATGTCTTTCAATATCATCACCACAACCAATTTTTTCTTATATTAACATTTCTGAGTTTGCCTGCTCGCAGGGAATGATAAACCTCATTAACGACTCCACAGAGACACTGTTGAAGTCCTGGAAGAACAAAGTGGACGCAGCCGGTGGAGTAGCCAGCATTAACATCGACCAGCACATGAGAAGTTTCTCCGGAGATGTCATCTCCAGGGCCTGCTTTGGCAGCAATTTTGCCAAAGGAGAGGAGATCTTCCACAAGTTGAGGGCTCTCCAAGAGGTCATGTCCAAGAAAGTTCTTTCCACTGGGATTCCTGGCATGAGGTGCGAAGTTAAATCTCTCTTTCTCCCCAAAAACCTCCAATTAAGCCTCCCCTTCCATACCACCCCCTTGAAAAGAAAGGGGAAAAAGAAAAAATCCACTGTCGCTTAGCTGCTTTAATCAATTCTGTTCATGCAATGACGCAGATACCTCCCCACCAAGACTAACAGAGAAGCCTGGGCACTGGAGAAGGAGGTCCGCAGTTTGATACTGCAGGTGGTGAAGGAGAGGATGGAAGCTGCATATGAGAAGGACCTTCTGCAGATGCTTCTCGAGGGTGCCAAAAACAGCGACTTGAGCCAGGAGGCCATGGACCGCTTCATTGTCGACAACTGCAAAAACATTTACTTGGCTGGGTACGAGACCACTGCCGTCTCTGCGACATGGTGTCTCATGCTGTTGGCTTCCAGTCAAGAGTGGCAAAATCGTGTGCGTGCCGAGGTTCTTGAGGTTTGTGGGGACCGTCTTCCTGATGCCGATGTGATCCGTAAGATGAAACTGGTGCGCCTTCCCCATACCTTTAAGACAGTGCACATAATATAACGTTTTGATTTCATGATCATCGGCATGTATTAACCTTTCTGTCCTGGGTGCAGCTCACAATGGTGATAAACGAGTCGCTGCGGCTATACTCCCCCGTGCCAGTGGTGTCGAGGGAGGCCTTGACGGATATGAAATTCGGGGACATGAAAGTGCCGGAGGGAGTGAACGTGTGGACGATGGTGTTAACACTGCACACGGACCCTGAGATATGGGGGCCAGACTCCTACTCTTTCAACCCGGGGAGATTCGCCAATGGGATCACGGGAGCCTGTAAGCTGCCGCACTTGTACATGCCCTTCGGAGTAGGACCTCGCGTATGCCTCGGGCAGAACCTGGCCATGGTGGAGCTCAAGATTCTCATTGCCCAGCTTCTCTCCAACTTCTCCTTCACCCTTTCTCCCAACTACATCCACTCCCCTGCTCTTAGGTTGGTTATTGAACCTGAACACGGCGTCGAACTCTCCGTCACCAAGCTATCTCGAGATTGATCCCTCCTAGAGATGGTTTTTTCTCACCCTTAAGCCCCACTATACGGTTTCTTGTTGTATCCGAAAGCAACTTTCCCCTTCCCTTTAGTCACTTTTGTATCAGTTTATGGCAAAGTTTGTTCTTTCTCCATTGTACATGTCACAATTAATGTGGAAGGTGAATAAACGAAACAATTCAAGCAAGAAATAAATTGCAAAAACAACACAAACATTGTGAATTTACGTTATTTGACAATGCGCCTACTCCACATGAAAAGATCTATAAGGTTGTTTCACTATAATTGGTAGAATGAAGATTACAATCGCTTGGAATGCCCACATCCAAGTGATTCCAATTTTTAGCAACACCCTAAACCACAACAATCAATCACAATAAAGGAGTTTTCTCATACTTTGAACTCTCTTGGATTGCGGAAGCTCTCGTGTTGTCGCAAGTTTCTATTCTTAAACAAACGTTGAAATTAAGGGTTTTTTCTTAACAAGTCTGAATTGTGGCTGCCTTGGGCCGAGTGCTTGCCAAAATAGACCCAAGCGGCTGACGATCGTGCTGGAAAACATAATAGTTATTAGGCGCTGTACGAAGGCCTGGCCTGCTTGGACCTGGCCGTTAGCCTAATCACTCCTTGGCTCGGTGCTCGCCCGGTGGCCAAGCTCGTCCGCGTGCCAGGGGGGCCTTTCCTTCCATATCCAATCGCCCGCCTCCATTGTCATGCCCTCACAAACACCCCAGTGTCCATAAATCATGAGCCCGCGTCTAATTCCAAATAAATCGGAATGAACTTCTGGCCATAATCAACAAATCTCCATCATGACAAGAGTCAAACTTCATATGAAGATAGAGAACAATGCTCTTAGAACTTATAATGGTTTGACTTAAGGTGTGACATCCCGGTTTTGACCTATGAGAAATGGTTGTGAATCTAGTGTGCTAATGAAAAGGATAGATCATGGATCATTCTAAGATTTGACCATGTAATGATCATGGATCGATCAAAGGAACATTCATGGACCAATTCCATGACCACGATCATGGACCTGAGCGGTTTGGTCCATGGACAACTACTACCGTCGGGGTTGATCAAGAGATGTTCACAACCACCACGGATCGGTCAATGATCATGGATCGGTCCAAATGGTCATGCGCCGATCGCAAGTGATTTTGCTCGGCCATGCACCGGTCATGAATGACCATGATTCGACTTGATACAACTATGTGTTGGGCATAAATCTAATGAATCTCGAGCAATCACATGACTATAGGGAGTTAGCTTGGATGAAGCCTACAGCTAATCCGGAATTAAGCGATCGATCGGCATCAATCTAAAGGCCGGTTGTTGAGCTTGCATCTTAGGTTGCCAATTTAGCCAACAAAGGCAACTTGACCTACAACAACTACACTGGGAGAGGCTTAGCCACGAACCTCAGATGTGATCGTTAGGGGATGTACTCAAAAAGCCCTTATCCGGTCCCAGTTGCATTTTCAATAGCCTATTTCTTCATGATTGCCAAGTTGCCCAAAAAATGACAAAATTGAATTCTCTAGAACACCCTAACTTCTTCATTAAGGAGGGTAACTCATCATTCCACCTAGATTTTTCTAAATATAGTCATGATTACCAAGGATTCACCTTAGAGATTAAGCAAAGTATCTAAGCTAAATGTCCCAATAAAAATACAACACAATAGAGCTAATTATGACTATGGTATAACCTTGATGCCACCTCATCTTTTAGAGTGCCACCTATCCATAATGATTTGTCTCCTTAATAATGAGCTAAGTACTCATGTGGCCCAATGAAATAGAGATAAGCAAGGCCTTAAATGATGATACTAAGTCATTGGATCTCCACATCATGAAATTAGGTGTGCCACCTTTCCAAATAGGTGTGCCGCCTTACAACATAGGCTTGCCACCTCAAAGTCATAGCCATGCCACCTTAAGAAATGTGATTGGGTTGCTTGGATGAGTAATGATGAGCTTGGTGCCTACCAATAAGAGGAGCTCTTATTCATTTCCACCACTTTAGCCTACTTTGCCATTCACACCTACCATCCTCCTCCTCGTCCTTTCTCTTGGCTCGCACCACCAACCTTTCAAGCCATTCAAGTTAGTTCTTGAGACTCGCCAAGGTAAGTAAGATTCCTCTTTTTCCTCTAAAAAAGTAGATCTCATTGTTGAGACTAGTTAAGTGCTCATCCGTCAAGCCGTGGATAGTGTGCAATGTCTTTTTTTTGATCTTGCTAGCTATTGGACATAGCCATGTGCTTGAGTCATTTAATGTACGGAATGAAATTGAGGTTCGTTCGGATTGGGTTTATCGCAAGACAAAGTTGCCCAAGCCATAAAGCCTTGGTTTAGCATAAATAGGATATTAGGTCCAAGTCTCGCTTGGTGCAGGGATCGCCCAAGTCCGCAAGGTCCTAAATCGATATTAAAGTGTGTCGATTTTATATCTTGATTGGTACAGGGATTGCCCAAATCCACGAGGTCTTAGTTATGCACCAAGGCATGCCGATTTCCATAGTTCAAATGGACGCAGGGACTTTGCGCACGTTGAATCAAACCGCAAGTCAAGGGTCAGTCACAATACATGTGTATTCACATTAGGTCAGAGCCGAGATTCATCATGCTTGGGATCGTCACTAAAGCAAGGTGTAGCCAAGCCTCGAGATCTTGGATTGGCATTGAGGCATGCCATTCCCGAGCCTTGTTTGGTGTAGAGATTGGTGCTAAGTAATTGATTTAAGTTCCCAACATATTTGCTAGCGAAGTATAAGAGATTCATGACACACGAACAATTGAGCATGCCTTCGGGCCATGCATGTGTCAACTAAGAGAAAAGATGAGAACCGGCTTGTATGATGCATTTAAGCATGCACTTAAAGAGGAAAAAATACCCGTCGCCACACAGTGTTGGTAGTAATGTCTTGTTTATTGAACGGGATATCCTAGTAGAGCCAGGATACCTGGGTTTAGCTCGTATGCCTCGGGTAAGCTAGTCCCGAAATGCCTAAATTGGGTTGGGCTACCCTGGTTTGGCTAAGATGCCTTGCATGTAGTTGGATGCCTTAGTTGAGTCGGGAGGGCCTAGTTGAGCTTGGACGGCGGTAAATGAATTTGCATAGATGTCGGTGATGTATAATTGTGATTTATTCACATGCTAGTTGCTAAGCCAATGGTTGCTCGATATGGATGGCATGTGGATGAAGCATGACTTATAATTTGTTATTGATCTGCCATTGACATTGTTTGCGATTGTGGTACATACTTGTTCTTGATTATGAGAAGCTTTCTTGGTAGAAAATTAGGAATATTACTTACTGAGTTCCCAAGACTCACTCCTTATGTTTTTCAGGTCCGTAAGTATGGCTAACCCACCTCCTAAACGTTTTGGTCTGCTTGTAAATATGGAAGTGTCGATCATTGACATAGTGGACTTAGAGGAGAAGACCACCTATACATATTGTAAATGCACTACCACCGTATGGGTCGATGAAGGGCTGGATGACTTGGTCCCTCATTGTTATGTAATCCGCCATTTGTTTCGCACCAAGAATTTTATGTCCCATCAACATCCGCCATTTGTTTCGCATCAAGAACTTAATGAGTCATTGAGCTCATCCACTTGCTTGCTTCAATTCTAACATAAACTCGTAAATTTAACCTTGTAAATGTGCTACATCTTTTGACCTCATATATAACATATCTCTATCATGTTCGTGTGTCAATCTTTGTACATCGAAAATTTATAGATCCATGCTTCGTGAATCTATGTTGTATTTGCATATCGGGTTCCTAAATTTTATTTTTACTTTTGATTAACGAAAATGATTTCCAATTTGTTCTCATTTATTGCGCACGACATTTTCTCAGCATATATAGCGACTTTTGAATCCTCCGCATGGCACGATTATTCATTTCCCAAAACTAACAAAATTATTCTCCAAATAGTATTGACATATTTGTCGGTCCATCCAATTCTTTGCTTTTTCTTCTTCTTTTTTTAATCAATATGCTCACATAAAAGTGTCAATTGTAATATATAACAACCGTCGATTATCCCATGTTCTCTTTTTCTTAAAGAACATTTTGAAAGTTTGCAATAACCATTTTTTTCATTAATCTACTCTCTTGCTTTTTTCTACAGGAATGTCACATAAGACGGTGAAATCGTAAATGACTAAGAAGTATAAATAAAATGAATATCACAACTATGCAGACTTCACGGAATTATTCAATAGGGAAAATTACACAAATAGTCCCTATATTTTCACTCAATGTCCAATTTCGTCCCTGAACTTTCGATTGGCTCAATTTCGTCCCTGAACTATTGATAAAATGTCCGATCTAGTCCCTAAACTTTCGAATGGCTCAATTTGGTCCCTGAACTATTAATAAAATGTCCGATCTAGTCCACGAACTTTCGATCGGCTCAAGTTAGTCCCGAACTATGATGAAATGTCCGATGTAGTCCTTCGTTACTATTTTTCTTTTTTTTTCCCTTTTTTTCCTTTTCTTCCTTTTTTTTTTTTTTTTTGCTTTCCCTCCGCCGGCTCCGGCGGAGGGCCGGCGTCCGGCGAGGGGCCGGCGAGGGAGCCCTCGCCGATCGGCGGGCCCCTCGCCGGCATCCCTCTCAAGCGGGCGAGTCCCTCGCCGGCGTCTGCGAGGGAGAGCCCCTCGCCGATCTTGCGAGGGAGCCCCTCGCGCGACACCGGCGAGGGGCTCTCCCTCGCACGGCCCCTCGCCGGCGTCTGCGAGGAGAGCCCCTCGCCGGCGTCGGCGAGGGCGAGGGCGAGGGCCCTCGCCGGCGTCCCCGCAAGCGGGCGAGGGGCGCTCCCTCGCAGATCCGGGGCAAGGGAGAGCCCCGCGCGAGGCGCCGGCAGGACGGCCCCTCGCCGATCTACGAGGGAGACCCTCCCTCACGGATCCGGCGAGGGGCCGTCCTCGCCGGCGTCTGCGAGGAGAGCCCCTCGCCGGCGTCGGGTGAGGGCGAGGGCGAGGGACGCCGGGGGCCCCCGCCCTCGCCCTCGCCCGACGCCGGCGAGGGGCCGTGCGAGGGAGAGCCCCTCGCCGGCGGCCGGCGAGGGGCTCCCTCGCAAGATCGGCGAGGGGCTCTCCCTCGCAGACGCCGGCGAGGGACTCGCCCGCTTGCGAGGGACGCCGGCGAGGGCCCTCGCTGGACGCCGGCCCTCCGCCGGAGCCGGCGGAGGGAAAGCAAAAAAAAAAAAAAAGGAAGAAAAGGAAAAAAAAAAGGAAAAAAAAGGGAAAAAAAGGAAAAAAAGGGAAAAAAAAGAAAAATAGTAACGAAGGACTAGATCGGACATTTCATCATAGTTCATGGACCAACTTGAGCCGATCGAAAGTTCAGGGACTAGATCGGACATTTTATTAATAGTTCAGGGACCAAATTGAGCCATTCGAAAGTTTAGGGACTAGATCGGACATTTTATCAATAGTTCAGGGACCAAATTGAGCCAATCGAAAGTTCAGGGACGAAATTGGACATTGAGTGAAAATATGGGGACTATTTGTGTAATTTTCCCTATTCAATATATTAATATATAATGGGGCATAATATTATGTGGGCACATAAATTGTATGTCCCATCAACATCCGCCATTCTCACGCGCCACACGGGCGGGTACCGCGCGCTACGGCTAGTTTTTTCAATTTATTTGGAATTCGGCGTCGACGAGAGAAGATGGCGGAATTTCACGCGAGAGCGGGATGCATTCGGGAGGCATCCGGTCACTCGAACGTCGGCACGGCTCGATTCGCCTCGTCCCCGTCCCCGCGAGAATAAGCCGAATGATTTCGAGTTTTTCTCCATCGGAGCTTCGCAAGCACCTACTTCAAGTTGCGGGATTCTCGGATTCTCGGGTCTCCGGACGAGACGAGCTCTCTCTCTCTCTCTCTCTCTCTCTCTCTCTCTCTCTCTCTCTCTCTCTCTCGCCGGACATTGCGGGATCATCCGTGTTGTTCGTCCGCATTCTATCAGGATTTCCGGCGCCGAACGTATTTCGTGCGCTCGTGAATGCCGGAGGAACTTGTAGCATAATCGGGTAACACATGTCGATCGCGTCTCTCTTCATGGACACGATTTACGCTGATTTCCGTACGCATAGTTTAGCTTCTTCGTTGCGATTCCTACGTATGTGCAGAAAGTTGCTTTAGGATTGCTCGTTCTTCGTTCGTGCGCCGAAGATGTTGCGGTGGATGGGAGGATCGAGACGGAAAATAACGATTTGTAAGTGTCTCGTATGTGCTTTGACCTTTGAGAATTTGCAAGATTTGCTAGCTCTATTAAATTGCTAAAAGGGAGAAGAGATGAGATTGAAACTTCATCTTATGTACAAAGCAACCAAATCTTTTACAAAAGACAAAACACATAACGTAAAACACACAATAACTACCCATGTTCTCCATAAAGCACTTGCCCCACTAACACCTAAAAACTAGGATAACCAACACACATGACTCCACTAACTCTAATAACTGAAAAACCAAATCAGCAACATGTGAAAAATAAAATAACTATTTTATCAACAATCCCTCTCTTAAACTGATGTTTGCTAACATTCAATTTAAAGCTTTGACTTCTTTCACCGTGCAAACACCTAGTAACTTTCTAAGCTTCACAAATGACTCCATCTTGAGGGCCTTGGTGAATATATCAGCAACTTGATCTTCACTCCTGCAGTAGATTAGATCAATTATTCCATCATTGCTAAGATCTCTTAAGAAATAAAACTTCACATCAATGTGCTTGCTTCTTCCATGTAACACCGGATTCTTGGAGAGTTTTATTGCTGAGTTATTGTCACAAAAAATTTTAGTAGGTCCTGGTTGCTTGAATTGTAACTCCTCAAGAATTCTCCTTAGCCAAATAGCTTGACAAGCAGTAGCTGTTGCAGCAACAAATTCAGCTTCTGTATTTGACAATGTGATAATTGGTTGCTTTTTGGATGACTACGAAATAGCACCTATTCCAAACATAAAAGCATAACCCGAAGTGCTCCTCCTATCATCTTGATCTCCCGCATAGTCACTATCGCAAAATCCCAACAAATCGAGACTTTTCACCCTTCTTGTAAAATAGCCCAAAGTCTCTAGTTCCTTGCAAGTAACGAAGGATTCTCTTAGTAGCAAACAAATGCATTTGTGTAGGATTTTCCATATATCTACTGATTAAACTCACAGAATACATTATGTCTGGTCTTGTTGCAGTTAAATACATCAAATTGCTCACAATTTGTTTATAAAGTGTGCTGTCAACTTTCTTCCCTTCATGATCTTTGTATAACTTTAAGCCAAACTCAACTGGAGTGTTTACAGGATTACAATCATTCATCTGAAACCTGTCCAAAATTTCTCCCACATATTTCTTTTGAGAAATAAAAATCCCATCATCCGATTGTACCACTTCTATGCCAAGGAAGTAATGCATCATACCCGATCGGACATTTCAAACTCATCTATCATAGATTTCTTGAATTCTTCAAACATGCCATCACAACTTCCGGTAAATATAAGATCGTCAACATACAAGCGGACAATAAGCATTTTCCCTTTATCTCCAATCTTAACAAAAAGCGTATGCTCATAAGGACATTTTGAAAAACCAACTTTAAGAAAATAAGTTTCAATACGACTATACCAAGCTCGAGGGGCTTGTTTTAGCCCATAAAGAGCTTTCTTCAATCTATAAACTTTATGCTTATTTCCAATCTTGACATAACCAGGGGTTGCTCGACAAATACCTTCCTCCAAGTATCCATGCAAGAATGCCGATTTGACATCTAGTTGGAAAATAGGCCAAGAATTCTATGCCGCCAATGCAAACACCAATCGATCGTGTCATGTCTCGCAACCGGAGAAAAAACTTCTGTATAGTCGATTCCATATTGCTTGCTTGTATCCCTTGGCTACCAAACGTGCTTTATATTTGTCAACCTCATCATTTTCTTTCAGTTTTGTTTTAAAGAACCACTTTACACCAATGGTTTTTTGTCCATCCGGAAGATCGGATAGCTCCCAAGTATCATTTCTTTCGATGGCATTAATTTCATCATCCATCGCTTTTCGCCATTTTTCTTCTTTAACAAAGCACTCTCAAAAGTTGTAAGGTCATAGTCTGAAAACAAAGCAAAGTGAGTAATTGAATCTCCAATTCCGAGTTACCTCATAATCTTCCATCCAAGCGTGGCTTTCTTCTAACGCGGCGAAGAGATTGGGCTTCTTCTTCATTGACTTCAAAGCCTGTTGGTGAAATTTCAGCAGCTGTAGAAGTCGTATTTGATGAATTTTGGGGCATACAAGGTGCTGAAATTTGCTCATGTTCAGCATCATTGTCATAAAGAACTTGGGTAGGCTGCTGCCTATTCCAATCCCAAGTGTTTTCTTCATCAAAAACAACATTCTTGCTAGTCACAATCTTCTTTGTTAGTGGATTGAATAATTTATATGCTTTGGATGCTTCACTTACACCAAGAAAGACACATTTTTTAGCCTTGTCATCAAGTTTTTTCCTTTTCACATCCGGGACATGGGCATATGCGATGCATCCAAAAATTTTGAAGTGATCTACAGCCGGTCTTCTCCCACTCCAAGCCTCCTCAAGTGTCATATTCTGAACAGCAAAAGTTGGACTTCTGTTCAAAACATGAATACTCTAATTTACTGCTTCTGGCCAGAATGTCTTTGGAACTCTTCCTCTTGCCAATAAACTTCTCACTATGTTGAGAATTGTTCTATTTTTCCTCTCAGATACACCATTCTGTTATGGTGTATATGCAGCAGTAAGCTCTTTTCGAATGTCATACTCTGCACAAAAAACTTCAAATTCTTTTGAGCAATATTCACCGCCACGATATGTTCGAAGAGTCTTAATGGTATTTCCTGCTTCATTTTCAACACGAGTTTTGAAGCTTTTAAATATGGAGAAAGCTTCTGATTTTTCCTGTAAAAAATAAACCCAAGTTTTTCTGGAAAAATCATCAATGAAGGTAATTAAGTATCTTTTACCTCCATTAGAAGATGGATTTATGGGACCGCAAATGTCCGAATGCACAAGCTGCAAAACATCCTTTGCTCTCCATGACTTTTCTTTTGAAAATTGAGAACGATGCTATTTGCTAACAACACATTCTTCACAGACTTGAGAAGGAACAGTAATTTGAGGAAGACCCGTCACCATATTTTTCTGTTGGAGGGTCTTCAATCCACCAAAACTCAAGTGACCATAGCGAAAGTGCCAAAGCCATGAGGGATCTTTCTTTTCAGCCATCAAGCAAGACTGAATATTTTCAATCTTTAATGGAAACAATATATTTGAATTCATAGGAACAACGCAATAGCATCTCTAACGGAATCATAAATTTCACGAGACACCCTCTGAATGGTGATTACATAACCCTTTCTTGTAATTGGCCAGCACTCAATAGGTTACTTTTCAAGTCGTGAACATACAACACATTAGAGATCGTTTCCACAAAACCATTCTTGGTTCTTATCTTAATATCACCTTTTCCCATCACTTTCACGGTAGAATGATCTCCAAAACTCACAAAGTGGAATGAAAATCTTCATTTAGATGAGAAAAAGAAAACTTACTTCCACTCATGTGGTTACTGCACCCGTATCCACATACCAAATATCTCGACTCGCGCTCCTTTTTATCTTGAACAACCATCAACAACGTTTCTGCTTCCTTTTCTTCAACAAAATTTGAACTCTCTGCCTTTTCTTTATTATTAGGCAGCCTAGTATAACATTCAGATGCATAATGACCGAATTTATGACATCTAAAACACTCTACCTTGAATTTGTTAGGATCTCGTCCTCTACCTTTGCCTTGAAATTGGTCATTATTGGCTTTGAAATTTCTGCCAACATCTCTATTTCCTCGATCTCCTCTTCCTCTACCTCTACCTCTACCCCTTCCTCTGAAATTGTTGGAATGAGTATTGGTAGAAGCCTTCAACGTTTGCTCCTCTACTGTTGAACTTCTGTTCATCTTCTGTTCATGGACCAATAAGGAGCTTTGTAATTCATCAAGAGAGAGCGCATCTATGTCTTTCGACTCTTCAATTGAGCAGACAACATAATTAAACTTTGGTGTCAAGGAACGCAAAATCTTCTCAACAATTGTGACATCGTCCATCTTCTCGCCATGGAATCGCATCTTGTTGCTGATCTCCATTGTTCTTGTGCAATAACTAGTGATAGATTCTCCATCCTTCATCGCTAGTGTCTCAAAATCTCTTCTCAAGGCTTGAAGCTGTGCACGCTTCACCCTAACAGAGCCTTGATATTTCTTCTTCATAGAATCCCAAATATCCTTGGAGGTTTCTTTGCAAAGAATAGTCTCCAAGATGGAACGATCGATAGCCTAAAAAATAATTTTTTGCCTTCGTGTCCTTCAACTTTCTAGCTTCCAATTCTGCTTTCTGGGATCTGTCAAAGCCTTGCCTGCTGGTGGCTCTTGAATTCCAGATTCGACAACCGACCAATACTCCTTTGATCGTAAAAAATTCTCCATCAACATACTCCAATGGTCATAGTGACCATCAAAGCGTGGAATTGCTGGTTAAACAAAATTATCGGTGGCCATTGGAAATATTGCTATTGCAATTTTCTCACGAAAGCTTTTTTTTTTTTTTTAACTCTCACGTTTTTCTCAGGCTCTGATACCACTGTTAAATTGCTAAAAGGGAGAAGAGATGAGGCTGAAACTTCATCTTACGTACAAAGCAACCAAGTCTTTTACAAAAGATAAAACACATAACGTAAAATACATAATAACTACCCATGTTCTCTATAAAGCACTTGCCCCACTAACACCTAAAAACTAGGATAACCAACACACATGACTCCACTAACTCTAATAACTGAAAAACCAAATCAGCAACATGTGAAAAATAAAATAACTATTTTATCAACAAGCTCGATGCAATTCTGCCATGATCTTCCTTAGGTCGCAAATTGAAATTATCGTTCATTGCCTTCCACTACTTCCCCGTGACCGGAGAGGATCGATAGGGCTACCGTTACTCAGTTTAAATGATTATTTTTCTTATTGGAATCACTCTTCTCGAACACGACTTCTTGTTCCCCACCTCGTTGTGAGTGCCGCATCCCGTTGTTGTTTCCTTTGGACAATCGGACTGCCGGCATGTCGGTTAATGCGGTTGTGGTATGCCACCAATTTACTCACCAATGAAAATTGCATGGTAAAAAGTAGTAAGGTCTAGTTTGAGGTGGCTCCGAAATTTTAGCTCATTGGTTCGGAGCGAGAATCTTCGTGATGCTCGAACTTAGCGTTTGTGTGTCAAAAGTGTGAAAAGACAAGGTACATTGTCTCTACCGAGGAATTACTTTTCAATTTGTCAAGAGCCAAACATGACAACGCCATTATTCTGCTTCTAATACACAACCATTTCTTTATGCCTTGGTGCATCTTAATTGTGCTGCTCCACTTCTTGAGATATGTCAAGACATATCCATTGCAAGAAAATGAGATTAAAACATCAATCTTATGTCACACAACTACTTAAATTTTAGTGCCATCAACAATGGACAAGTGACTACTCCAAGTGACCACATTCACATTATCTCAAGCAAAGAAACAATTTAATCAAGGATAAGCAATCTCAACAGGCATCAACTGCAGGAAAAAATAATAGTAGGTTACATAAATCTCAAGAACTAGAAGAAGAATTCTTCATACTACAAGTTTTAAACATGTTTGCAAGATGCACATGATACTACTAGTTTTGATTTTACAAGAAATATGCTAAGATATTTATAATCTATTAAATAGATTGAAAAATCAGCAAGTGAAAAATCCTTGAAAGATAAACCTCAAGGGTATGCCTCTAAGGGAACTTCATTAATAAAATCAGGCATGCCAAATGCGTATATTCCAGAAACAAGAGCATCCCGGCTATTGCAATCCTCACTTACTAGTATTTAGAACATAGGGGAATAAGATGTTAATGACATGCATTAAAACTAACAAGAGCTTCCATTAGTCAGGTTGAACAGAATTTAACGACTTGATTCACTAATTTGACAAGTTTTATGATTTAATTATATTTTTTACAAATTTTAAAATTCAATTATATTTTCATCATAAGTTTAAAGATTTTTCAGTACACTTATTCCCGTCCCATTGTGTTGGTGGGGACTTGAGAGGTGGAGAGAGAGCTCACTCCGTCAATGAAATCAGCTTTAAAGTCCATGGAGCAAAGTAGTGCTCGGTTGTTCACCCTCCTTGACAAATCATGCCGGTCGTCGTGAAATGGGTTCGCAGATTTCTAGATTGGGAGGGTGATTTCCACATTCGATATTTCACTTTGACGGGACCAACTTGGCGGGCGACACTATTAAAATATCGTTTTCTTTCAATAAAGCAGAATTATCGCGCTTCCAGCATTTTTCCCGGGGACCTTGTCCTGGTCACCCTTCTGTAGGTATATATAAGTGTGCCTCGGTAGCATCTGGCAACAGCATCACAAACCCCCCATATATCCCACCAAAACCCATCGGCCACCTCCCAAACAGTGCTGTCATCTCCAAGTCTCCAGTACTCCGGAGTTACGTTCACATTAGGACTTGGGAGAATCATCAGCAATGGAATATCTGCAGTTGTTGAACGCAAAGGTGCTGATATCCATAGCCGTGGTGGGGGTAATAGGAGTGTTTCTGAGGCTCTACAACGCGCTGGTGGTGAAGCCAGAAAAGTTGAGGTCCTTGCTGAGGAAACAAGGCATCAATGGACCACCCCCCGCCTTCTTGCTCGGCAACATCATGGAGATCAAGAAGGCGAGATCCTCCTCCTCCTCCTCCTCCTCCGTTCCCAAGACTCCGCCTGGCCAGCCCCTGCCCGCCATGATTGTGCAGCTGTGCTCTTTCCCTTCTTTGACAAGTGGAGAAAACAATACGGTAGGTCACCTCCCCGCCGCCCTAACTGGGATCTTCATCTCTATTCTACGATTAATCTAAAAATATTCACGTGGTTGGATTTTCCATGTTCCAAACTACATAAACTAAAGCAAGATTTTCGTACAATTATTAGAGAGTTTATGAAACTCAGAGGTTGGTGCTACTTAGATTTCGCAGTCAGATATAGACAGATAACGTGCATCACCGTGATATACGTTTTCTGTACTTCAAGGTTGATGTTGTTTGAAGCCTGTCATGTCGTTTGGCGCACCGCACGGCATGTGGTGGTAGATGTTGAAGATTCCTTCACTGCCCGTTTCCATTTTTTCAAACTTGCAACCCCTACCAATGGCTGCTCTTTCTTTTATGGGGTTATTGTTAGGTCTTTGTTAATGACTGATGCATGATGCATGCGCTGGGTGGCTCCTCTGGCGCTGGATCTGGATTGGACCCAACAAAAACGCCTCCAGCGCCCCAGCGTCGCTTCTCACATTCACACTAAATTTGATTTGGCACGTTCTCACTCAGGAAAATAAATGAATAATTCACCACTCCTGAATCAGATCATTTCTCCTTCCCCCACACTTAAATGACTTGGATTGGTCGTTTGTGGTCCAGACATGGACAATCAGATCAGGCTGATCTCATGCGCTGATGTCTCGTGATTGTTACAGGAGATATATTTGCGTTCTCGCTGGGGAACACACAGATAATCTATGTGAACCAACCAGACGTGGTGAGGGAGATCACCACCTGCACATCTTTGGACTTGGGGAAGCCCTCATACCAGCTCAAGGAGATGGGTCCCTTGATGGGTCAAGGCATCTTAACTTCCAACGGCTCCCACTGGGCCCATCAGCGCAAGATCCTCGCTCCCGAGCTCTATATGGAGAATGTCAAGGTATGTTATTTTAATTGATGTCTTTCAATATCGTCACCAAAACCAATTTTTTCTTAAATTAACATTTCTGAGTTTGCCCGCTCGCAGGGAATGATAAACCTCATTAACGAGTCCACAGAGACACTGTTGAAGTCCTGGAAGAACAAAGTGGACGCAGCCGGTGGAGTAGCCAGCATTAACATCGACCAGTACATGAGAAGTTTCTCCGGAGATGTCATCTCCAGGGCCTGCTTTGGCAGCAATTTTGCCAAAGGAGAGGAGATCTTCCACAAGTTGAGGGCTCTCCAAGAGGCCATGTCCAAGAAAGGTCTTTCCATTGGGATTCCTGGCATGAGGTGCGAAGTTAAATATCTCTTTCTCCCGAAAAACCTCCAATTAAGCCTTCCCTTCCACACCGCCCCCTTGAAAAGAAAGGGGAAACAAAAAAATCCAGAGTCGCTTAGCTGCTTTAATCAATTCCGTTCACGCAATGACGCAGATACCTCCCCACCAAGACTAACAGAGAAGCCTGGGCACTGGAGAAGGAGGTCCGCAGTTTGATACTGCAGGTGGTGAAGGAGAGGATGGAAGCTGCATATGAGAAGGACCTTCTGCAGATGCTTCTCGAGGGTGCCAAAAACAGCGACTTGAGCCAGGAGGCCATGGACCCCTTCATTGTCGACAACTGCAAAAACATTTACTTGGCTGGGTACGAGACCACTGCCGTCTCTGCGACATGGTGTCTCATGCTGTTGGCTTCCAGTCAAGAGTGGCAAAATCGTGTGCGTGCCGAGGTTCTTGAGGTTTGTGGGGACCGTCTTCCTGATGCCGATGTGATCCGTAAGATGAAACTGGTGCGCCTTCCCCATACCTTTAAGACAGTGCACATAATATAACGTTTTGATTTCATGATCATCGGCATGTGTTAACCTTTCTGTCCTGGGTGCAGCTCACAATGGTGATAAACGAGTCGCTGCGGCTATACTCCCCGTGCCAGTGGTGTCGAGGGAGGCCTTGACGGATATGAAATTCGGGGACATGAAAGTGCCGGAGGGAGTGAACGTGTGGACGATGGTGTTAACACTGCACACGGACCCTGAGATATGGGGGCCAGACTCCTACTCTTTCAACCCGGGGAGATTCGCCAATGGGATCACGGGAGCCTGTAAGCTGCCGCACTTGTACATGCCCTTCGGAGTAGGACCTCGCGTGTGCCTCGGGCAGAACCTGGCCATGGTGGAGCTCAAGATTCTCATTGCCCAGCTTCTCTCCAACTTCTCCTTCACCCTTTCTCCCAACTACATCCACTCCCCTGCTCTTAGGTTGGTTATTGAACCTGAACACGGGGTCGAACTCTCCGTCACCAAGCTATCTCGAGATTGATCCCTCCCAGAGATGGTTTTTTCTCAGCCGTAAGCCCATTATACGGTTTCTTGTTGTATCCGAAAGCAACTTTCCCCTTCCCTTCAGTAACTTCTTTATCAGTTTATGGCAAAGTTTGTTCTTTCTCCGTTGTACATGTCACAATTAATGTGGAAGGTGAATAAACGGAACAATTCAAGCAAGAAATAAATTGCAAAAATAACACATAAACATTGTGAATTTACGTTATTTGACAATGCCTACTCCACTTGAAGAGATCTATAAGGTTGTTTCACTCTAATTGGTAGAATGAAGATTACAATCGCTTGGAATGCCCACATCCAAGTGATTACAATTTTTAGCAACACCCTAAATCACAACAATCAGTCACGATAAAGGAATTTTCTCATACTTCGAACTCTCTTGGATTGCGGAAGCTCTCCTGGTGTCGCAAGTTTCTAATCTTAAACAAACTTTAAAATTAAGGGTTTTTTCTTAACAAGTCTGAATTGCTGCTGCCTTGGGCCGAGTGCTTGCCAAAATAGACCCAAGCTGTTGACGATCGTGCTGGAAAACATAATAGTTATTAGGCGCTGTCCGAAGGCCTGGCCTGCTTGGACCTGGCCGTTAGCCTAATCACTCCTTGGCTCGGTGCTCGGCCGGTGGCCAAGTTCGTCCGCCTGCCGGGGGGGCCTTTCCTTCCATATCCAATCGCCCGCCTCCATTGTCATGCCCTCACAAATAGGGGTGAGCGGTTCCCGGTTCCGGTTCGGTCTCGTCCAGAACCTGGAACCTACCCTCAGGTACAGGTTCCTCATTTTTTGGAACCTAGAACCTACCTGTTAGAACCAAGAACCTGGAACCTACCCTGTCACAGGTTCCAGGATCGGTTCCATGTTCCAACAGGTTCTTTTTTTTTTTTTTTCATTTTCAGATTTGAAAAGTCAAACAATTGACAGTTAAGCTCAAAGGATTAGAACAGCGCGACAACATGCATCATCAAGCACTGTTCAGAAAACTCTAGGTTGATACCCGCAAGGCTCACAGGATTAGAACAGCGCGACAACATCCATCTTCAACAGTCGGTCTTACAAGACTTCTACCGTTCATGCACTTAAAAACCATAGGGCCTGCATAAGCACATCAATCTTAATCCAACAATAAGATAATCGCTCAAGAGTTATTGACCCCAATTCTATACAAATTCATCCAGGTACAGGTTGCAAGGCACTTTAGTAAATCACTAGCCCTTTTTAGTGTGCAGATTCCTAACACGGCCTATTTACAAGTAAAGGAAAAACAGTTATATCACCTCCATAAGGGAACTTTGTCAGCAGCTCTGTTTCAGCAGCTCTCTGTAGCCAAAATAAATGAAAGAGAAATCAGGAAGATCGAAATCTAACATAGTGCTCATTATTCTTCAAGCTGATGTGAAGCATATGTCATCTATATATTAAGCAGTTGAATCCAGCTTATAGATTTGGCATTGCACTCAGAAAGCATTTACTCATATCTGACTAAACTTGCACTTGAAAAAAACTTCATCAAAAAGCATTAGAGCAATTTATGGATAATAAATAAGGCCTCCCAATAATCGAAGCTTTAACTACCAAATTCTGTACACTTGACAAGATGTAAATTTTATAGACAATACCTTTCCCTCATAATATCCCTGGAGTAAATAATTCACGACACCAAAGTCAGCTGCAGAGATGTATACGAATCTTTTTACACCTGCAAGAGATACGGGTCACAACTATATCTAGCCATACCATTGTATACAGATACAATTCCCTGAAGGAATATCATGAATGAACCTGTCAATGCAAACAGTCCATAGAAAATGAAATGGTTTGAACGACAATAGTTCACAGCAAATGATTTAAAATCAATTTTCAGCAATGAATGCTAGCCAACAGTCCACACAGCACACCTAGGAAATTGCAATTTGTGGTAACAGATTAAAGTTCTCCTGGGCCATAAAATGGTTGATTAGCTGCCACCATGCAAGAAACTGCCTTTAGCAAACAGTTTTGACTGACATGTAAATTTTCTAGGCTACACTGAAAACACTAGCCAAGTCAAAAGAAGTGCAAGGGGAAACCCAGCATTCATGAGATTTAGCATTGAAAACAAGACAAAGAAAAGCCAACACCACTAAAAGTTGCTGGACATAAACCTCAAAGTTGAGCTAACCATGAAATTAGAATACTTGTAGGATAAAAGTAGCAGATGTTGAATGCATAGCTTGTTCAAAATAAACTGTTCATAATGACGCTGTTCAAATGCAAGAAAGAGTATTCCTATTTTTCCCATATTGCGAGTCCTTCAAACAGATCTTATAAGAGACTAGAGGGGAAAAATGAATACTCATAATTTTCAGCTTTCTGTGAACACAATTGGTAGTGCTACTTTTAAGGACCTAAAAATGAATACTCATGACAGTGGGAATCCAGTGAGCAACGGTTATGACAATGCAATTACCGTCTCTTCCCTGATAGTCCTCTGAACCAGGTTATCAGTTGCCGTCTCTTCCCTGATAGTCCTCTGATCTGAAGAAATCGAGCTTCAGCTTAGACTTCGAGTGAAACAGGGCAGCACAAAGAGAACGGGTTACTTGGATTTTTTAAGCTACGCCAGGACTGCAACGAGCATACGAGCTGGTGATTGAAAGCTTTTACAATTGTTCACAAGCGAAGATACGACTAGCGGAGAAGATTCAAACAAGACTGGGCCAGCGAGCGGCGTCCGGCGGAGGCGGCGTCGAGGGCGAGCGGCGTCGGCAACGGGTAGAGGTAGAGAACTAATAAGAGTCTGATTGCCGTCGAGTGGCGATGGTTAAGGCGAGCGGCGTCGGCGACTGGTGTTCAGCGGCGTCCGGTGAGGGCGAGCGGCGTCCGGCGGCGGCGTCGAGGGCGAGCGGCGTCCGGCGGCAGCATCAGTGAGTGTGAAATCGAGAGTGAAACTGAGAAAGGCTGAAAGCGTCGAGAGATTTGGGGCTTTTGGTTTGGAGCCCTAGGTCTGAGTTCTAACCGGTTCCATAACAGGTTCCATAAGCGGTTCCGAGGGGTGGTTCCGGTTCCGGTTCTGGTTCCGGTTCCGCTTGGAACCGGAACCGATCCCTTTGGAACCGGGAACCGAACCGGACCCTCCGGTTCGTTCTCCGGTTCCCGGTTCTACCCAGGAACCGCGCTCACCCCTACTCACAAACACCCCAGTGTCCAAAAATCATGAGCCCGTGTCTAATTCCAAATAAATCGGAATGAACTTTTGGCCATAATCAACAAATCTCCATCATGACAAGAGTCTAACTTCATATGAAGATAGAGAACAATGCTCTTAGAACTTATAATGGTTTGACTTAAGGTGTGACATCCCGGTTTTGACTTATGATAAATGGTTGTGAATCTAGTGTGCTAGTGAAAAGGATAGATCATGGATCATTCCAAGATTTGACCATGTAACGATCATGGATCGATCAAAGGAACATTCATGGACCAATTCCATGACCACAATCATGGACCTGAGCGGTTTGGTCCATGGACGACTACCCGACCATCAGGGTTGATCAAGAGATGTTCACAACCACCACAGATCAATCAGTGATCATGGATCGGTCCGGTCATGCGCCGATCGCAAGTGATTCTGCTCGGCCATGCACCGGTTGTGAATGACCATGATTCGACTTGATACAGCTGTGTGTTGGACATAAATCTTACGAATCTCGAACAATCACAGGACTATATGGAATTAGCTTGGATGAAGCCTAAAGCTAATCCAGAATTAAGTCTTATCAATCAGCGTCGATCTAAAGGCCGGTTGTTGAGCCTGCGTCTTAGGTTGCCAATTTAGCCAACAAAGGCAACTTGACCTACGACAAATACACTAGGAGAGGCTTAGCCACAAACCTCAAATGTGATCGTTAGGGGATGTACACAAAAAGTCCTTATCCAGGTCCCGTTGCATTTTCAATGGCCTATTTCTTCATGATTGCCAAGTTGCCCGTAAAAATGACAAAATTGAATTCTCTAAAACACCCTAACTTCTTCATTAAGGAGGGTAACTCATCATTCCACCTAGATTATTCTAGATATAGTCATGATTACCAAGGATTCACCTTAGAGATTAAGCAAAGTATTTAAGCCAAATGTCCCAATAAAAATACGACACAGTAGAGCTAATTATGATTATCATATAGCCTTGATGCCACCTCATCTTTTAGAGTGCCACCTATCCATAATGATTTATCCCCTTAATAATGAGCTAAGTACTCATGTGGCCCAATGAAATAGAGACAAGTAAGGCCTTAAATGATGATACTAAAAGTCATTGGATCTCCACATCATGAAATTAGGTGCGCCACCTTTTCAAATAGGTGTGCCACCTTACAACATAGGCTTGCCACCTCAAAGTCATAGCCATGCCACCTTAAGAAATGTGATTAGGTTGCTTGGACAAGTAATGATGAGCTTGGTGCCTACCAATAAGAGAAGCTCTTATTCATTTCCACCACTTTAGCCTACTTTGCCATTCACGCCTACCATCCTCCTCCTCGTCCTTTCTCTTGGCTTGCACCACCAACCTTTCAAGCCATTCAAGTTAGTTCTTGAGACTCGCCATGGTAAGTAAGATTCCTCTTTTTCCTCTAAAAAAGTAGATCTCATTGTTGAGACTAGTTAAGTGCTCATTCGTCAAGCCATGGATAGTGTGCAATGTCTTTTGTTTGATCTTGCTAGCTATTGGACATAGCCATGTGCCTGAGTCATTTAATGTTCGGAATGAAATCGAGGTTCATACGGATTGAGTTCATCGCAAAACAAAGTCGCCCAAGCCATAAAGCCTTGGTTCAGCATAAATAGGATATTGGGTCCAAGTCTCGCTTGGTGCGGGGATCGCCCAAGTCCGCAATGTCCTAAATCGATATTGAAGCTTGTCGATTTTATATCTTGATTGGTACGGGGATTACCCAAATCCACGAGGTCTTAGTTATGCACCAAGGCATGCTGATTTCCATAGTTCAAATGGACGTGGGGACTTTGCGCATGTTGAATCAAACCACGAGCCAAGGGTCATTCACGATACATGTGTATTCACATAAGGTCGGAGCTGAGATTCATCATGCTTGGGATCATCACTAAAGCGAGGTGTAGCCAAGCCTCGAGATCTTGGATCGGCATTGAGGCGTGCCATTTTCGAGTCTTGTCCGGTGTAGAGATCGGTGCTAGGTAATTGATTTAAGTTCCCAACATATTTGCTAGTGAAGTATAAGAGATTCATGAAACATGAACAATTGAGCATGCCTTTGGGCCATGCATGTGTTAGCTAAGAGAAAAGATGAGAACTGGCTTGTATAATGCATTTAAGCATGCACTTAAAGAGGAAAAAATGCCCATTGCCACACAATGTTGGCAACGATGCCTTATTCATTAAACAGGATGCCCTAGTAGAGCCAGGATACCTGGGTTTAGCTCGTATGCCTCAGGTAAGCTAGTCCTAAAATGCCTCAATTAAGTTGGGCTGCCTTGGTTTGGCTAAGATGCCTAGCATGTAGTTGGATGCCTTGGTTGAGCCGAGAGGGCCTAGTTGATCCTGGATGGCGGTAAATGAATTTGCATAGATATCGGTGATGTATAATTGTGATTTATTCACATGCTAGTTGCTAGTTGTGAAGCCAATGGTTGCTCGATATGGATGGCATGTGTGGATGAAACACGACTTATAATTTGCTATTAATCTGCCATCGACACTGTTTGCGAGTGTGGTACAAACTTGTTCTTGATGAGGAGAGGCTTTCTTGGTATAAAACTAGGAATATCACTTATTGAGTTCCCAAGATTCACTCCTTATGTTTTTCACGTATGTAAGTATGGCTAACCCACCTCCTCAACGTTTTGGTCAGCCTATAAATATGGAAGTGTTGATTGCTGACATAGTGGACTTAGAGGAGGAGACCACCTATGGCTTTTGTAAATGCACTACCGCCGTCGTATAGGTCGATGAAGGACTGGATGACTTGGTCCCTCATTGTTATGTAATCCGCCATTTGTTTCGCACCAAGAATTTTATGTCCCATCAACATCCGCCATTTGTTTTGCATCAAGAACTCAATGAGTCATTGAGCTCATCCACTTGCTTGCTTCAATTCTAACATAAACTCGTAAATTTAACCTTGTAAATGTGCTACATCTTTTGACCTCATATATAACATATCTCTATCATGTTCGTAAGGTCAATCTTTGTACATCGAAAATTTATAGATCCATGCTTCGTGAATCTATGCTGTATTTGCATATCGAGTTCCTAAATTTTATTTTTACTTTTGATTAACGAAAATGATTTCCAATTTGTTCTCATTTATTGCGCACGACATTTTCTCAGCATATATAGCGACTTTTGAATCCTCCGCATGGCACGATTATTCATTTCCCAAAACTAACAAAATTATTCTCCAAATAGTATTGACATATTTGTCAGTCCATCCAATTCTTGTTTTTTTTCTACAGGAATGTCACATAAGACCGTGAAATCGTAAATGACTAAGAAGTATAAATAAAATGAATATCACAACTATACAGACTTCATGGAATTATTCAATATATTAATATATAATGGGGCATAATATTATGTGGGCACATAAATTGTATGTCCCATCAACATCCGCCATTCTCACGCGCCACACGGGCGGGTACCGCGCGCCACAGCTAGTTTTTTCAATTTATTTGGAATTCAGCGTCAGACGAGAGAAGATGGCGGAATTTCACGCGAGAGGCGGGATGCATTCGGGAGGCGTCCGGTCACTCGAACGTCGGCACAGCTCGATTCGCCTCGTCCCGTCCTGCAGAATAAGCTGAATGATTTCGAGTTTTTCTCCATCGGAGCTTCGCAAGCACCTACTTCAAGTTGCAGGATTCTGGATTCTGGTCTCCGGACAGAGACGAGCTCTCTCTCTCTCTCTCTCTCTCAGCGTACATTGCAGGATCATCCGTGTTGTTCGTCCGCATTCTGTCAGGATTTCCGGCGCCGAACGTATTTCGTGCGCTGTGAATGCCGGAGGAACTTGTAGCATAATCAGGTAACACATGTCGATCGCGTCTCTCTTCATGGACACGATTTACGCTGATTTCCGTACGCATAGTTTAGCTTCTTCGTTGCGATTCCTACGTATGTGCAGAAAGTTGCTTTAGGATTGCTCGTTCTTCGGTCGTGCGCCGAAGATGTTGCAGTGGATGGGAGGATCGAGACGGAAAATAACGACTGTAAGTGTCAGTATGTGCTTTGACCTTTGAGAATTTGCAGGATTTGCTAGCTCGATGCGATTCTGCCATGATCTTCCTTAGGTCGCAAATTGAAATTATCGTTCATTGCCTTCCACTACTTCCTGTGACCAGAGAGGATCGATAGGGCTACCGTTACTCAGTTTAAATGATTATTTTTCTTATTGGAATCACTCTTCTCGAACACGACTTGTTGTTCCCCACCTCGGTGGGAGTGCCGCATCCCGTTGTTGTTTCCTTTGGACAATCGGACTGCCGGCATGTCAGTCGTCTGGTTGTGGTATGCCGCCTATTTACTCACCAATGAAAATTGCATGGTAAAAAGTAGTAAGGTCTAGTTTGAGGTGGCTCCGAAATTTTAGCTCACTGGTTCAGGAGCGAGAATCTTCTGTGATGCTCTGAACTTAGCGTTTGTGTGTCAAAAGTGTGAAAAGACAAGGTACATTGTCTCTACCGAGGAATTACTTTTCAATTTGTCAAGAGCCGAACATGACAACGTCATTATTCTGCTTCTGATACGCAACCATTTCTTTGTGCCTTGGTGCATCTTAATTGTGCTGAGATGTGGATTATGACAGTCCAGGAAGTCTACTCAGAAGAGGTAAGAGACAGCAATCTACTTGCTCTCTTTTTCCCTCAGACGATGCAGCCGAACTTTGCTACCTAAAGCATCCAGTAAGCGTTTATCACACGAGAGCAACTACCTATTCTTTCTAAAATCTTTCTACTCATGGAGGCAAAAGCAATATTTTGAGCAAAAGAAGAGGCAACGGCAGCAACAAAATTTTGGTTCAGACAACGATGCCGAGGGAACAAATGTGGACTGCCAACAACAGAAAGAAAATCGATCATTGGACATTCTCAGTTTGTTGAATCTTTCAACTGCTCCACAAGAGTACAAAAGTAGCTGCCCTAATAGTGAGCATCTCAAATTTGTGTCCACTGAGGGTTGTCAAGACTTGTCAACGTACATTCCAGTTTAGTGATATAGTTAACTCCACTTTTCTGCATGCCTGCACCTCCTAAAGGAGCTTGACCTCATTATCTTTAGCTAAAACTCCACTATCAAATGATTTTTTTTTTTACTCTAATGTTGCACAGTAATACTTGATGACATGCCTATTCATTTCCTACCTTGTGGGAGAGGCTGCCATCCTCTTGTTATTATGCTAAGATGCCAGGACAGACCAACTTTCCTGTATGTCAATGCATATTTCAATCGGGTCATTAAGGAGCTATGTAGTCAACCTCACTTTGTTGGAATAGCTTTCATTGTGGTGTCATCATTTCAGTGCTATATTATTCAATTTTATTGAGAACGCTGTGGAAAGCTACTAGCCTGTTAAGCTTCTAGGTGTATCCTTGCCTTCATATATAGAGCCCGTAGTGCAAAGGCTCTTAGATATTTGCTTTGCTCAAGATGTTCACGGAGAAATAGAGTTATAACTTTATTGATGGCATTTGTTTTATCGAGTGTTCTTCCTGTCCCACTTCCTTTCAGGTAGGACTCTTTTTGTCTTACTTCTTAGTTACGAGAACCAGAAAGCTATACATTTTCTTCACCTCGTCCTTTTACTGCTGTCTACAGGAAGCAGTATTCTACATATTAATGATCCAGAGGGAGAACACCAATTCAGAAATTTTCCACCCTCTGCAATTGCCAATGCAGTACCTCATGTCATGCCTACCAAAGTTCACGAAGCAGGTATGATTGTGAATCAATTTTGTGGAGTTGTTACCTTATTTTTGATAAAGTCAATTGGGTTTCATTCACTGTTGTTGAATTGGTATGAGGTTTTCAATTGAATTTTATTGAACATGGAAACAGGTACTCAATTTGGCGATCAAGCCAAGGCTCTTCTTCCAATGAATGAAGTCGACAATCAGTGAGTTAATAACAGCATAACAGCATCCTCATTGCCTCCCACCCACCCCAAAATGGGAAAAGATGAAGTTATCCAGTCAAGGCAGGCATACAAGGATCAGAGAAAAAAAAATGGGTTCACATCTCTCGTGTTTGTGGGAATGATCTGGAAGATCTATAGTCCATGCGCATTATCTACAATGAGGGAGAAATTTCTCGGCTGGCTGAGAAACTTGACTGCAACATACATGATGTTAATCCGTGCCACTAATAACCCCTGATACTTGTTTTTAATAATTCATATTGATAATCATGCCGCATGCACAATGCATGATCATTAAGTATTTTGTTGCTTGTCATGCTCAAGTTTTCCTCTCAACATTTATGCAGTGTCTCAAATGATCAAAAGAAGGAGCTTGGTCATAACACAGGAATAATGTATGAGCCACGTAAGTGGCTGTATTGAGAGCTATGATTAATATTCTGGCTTTTACCGTGTCTTGTTACTCATGCTTTCCAATAAACCTTAGTTTACAGCTTGGTTGCTGCAATGGCATGATCAAAGTGACAAGTTGTTTCCATATCTCTTCAGGTTTATCTGTCCTTGATTTGCTTCATGATGATCCTTCTGACAGAAATTTGGAAATTAGTCCAGCAAATGAAGATCACGTTGCCTTTTCAGTAAACGGTATCATCTAGTTCATGTCATTGGCTTGCCATGGACATTTTGTAGTTATTATAACTGGAATCATGCATCATTTCATTTTGAAAGAAAATAATTCTATACATTAGGCAGGAGTTGAGACACCACTCTAGTCTGAGTGTTATTATCACTTCTCTGCATTTATTGTGCCATTGCATGGTAATTACATTTGATAAGTTTTCTTTCTTTACTTGCCATGAAAATTGCATGATTCATTCAGAAGGGCATAACAGCAGATCCTGAAAACACAATTCGTTTCTCTTTTCTGCGGTGAAAAATGAGTGGCTGTTCTATACCATGATGGATTTGCTGAACTCAATAACTTGTGTCAGGCTTAGGTAGAGTGGGAACAGAAACACCAGCTCATTCACCACGGCAAGTTGACAGGTAACATGGATAAAGTTGACATTGCAATTACCCATGCTTTAGGAATTAGGATGCTGATTTAGATATATACAGTAATACGTAACTAGTTATACATTCTGTGGTTAACTACCATATGCATTTATTCTTTTCCATTTCCACCTAGCAACTACTCATTTATGTGACTTACAGGAAACTGCGCTGTTAACTACCTGTAGGTCTCCGATTAAAATGATAATTAGAACCATTTGACAATTTTGGCCATTTGGTTTTGGCTTTGTTGGTTATACAGGGATGATGTAATGAAAATTGACTAGCAAAAGGAGGATCCAGTTGATAAAGAGAAACCTTAAATGAACAGGAAGACTTGGTGCTAAGATAAAGTCAGAGTTTCTAGTAGAAGAAAACATATTCTGGAACGCCATGCTGTTTTTCTTCAGAGAATTGGCATACATGAAAAAGGGTGTACCTTCTCAGTAGGGAAGCTATAGGTTGCCTGAAAGATTTTCTTGTGGATTTGCCTACTATTTTTTGTAGTTCCTCACTATTGCAGTGTCAAAGCTACTCAGCAAGATTAACACTTGCAGTTGACAAATAATAAGTACAGATCTCTGATCATTTTTCCCAGCTAATGGTAGGGTAACACATCATCTTAACCTGTTGGACTTCTGAATGGAAGAAGATTTTGAACAACTATGCAAGAAAGCAATGTGCGAACCTAACTTATGGCGTGTCTTTCGGTCTAAACAATTGGTTTAACATTTTGAAATTATAGCTTTGTTTTAGAATTCTTTGCAACAAATCATAGTTGATCAAATGAATTTTAGATCCCAAACACCAAAAGCTACAACAATATTAGAAAGATACAGCTACCCTGAGTGGTCTTGGCAAAGAGCTTTAATTTGAACTGATTTACGTAATTCACAGGATTCCCACACTATCGTGCCTGTTAGAGCATGTCCATGTTAAATCACCAATTCTATCCGCCAATGCTTTACATTAGCAACTTCATTAGGATGCAACTATGCTTAACCATTGGTACCAAAAAATTAGCATGCTTAACCACTGGTACCAAAAAATTAGTATGCTTCCATTGGTGATCAGGCATATCGTTTTACTGATATATGAAATAATCATAGGCAGCCTCTTATCTGGTCCTGAGGAAAATTTTTCTCACTGGCATCATTTGATGCGAGAGTACCTCCTGTTCACTTTTCAGCACCATATTCATCTCTTTGGAATTAAGGAATGAGTAAGAGGAAATCACATTCCTTTGGAAGCATTGTGTGGTTTAATGATAATCGAGTGTGAAGAGCTTTAGTATTGAGCAATGAACTGCTGGTCGTTTTATGTTTGATGTCACTAGTGTAGTGTCGCTTGGGACAGCATCAATGTGTATCACTATTGCAAGTTAACATGACTATATGCAAATTCAACTGTTTCTTGAACTGCAGAACGTTTTCCTATGGGTGTGCATCACCCTTAAAACATTCAGGCTGGTCAGACATGTCAGAGAACCAAGATCATGCATTGGATGACCTTGATTTTGAAGCAGTGAGATGCTTGGTGCATTGCCCTCTTCTCATGTTGTTTGATGCCTTTTGCTATTCTTAGCAGTATCATGTGTAGTTAGAGATTAATCTTAATCTTCTTAGCACCATGGAAAATCAAATCTTGAATGCTGATAGATTAGATATAATCCTTCAGTGACTTCTTCCTCGGAGATGTTGGCTGTGACATGTGCTTGCTCCTCTTCCGCCATCACTATCTCATTTTGCGATCTTTCCCACAGTTTATCGGGTGACTGGGGAGATTAATCAAGTACTGTGGCCATGATATTTAACTCTTGTGTAATAGCAAACACCTGGGTTAAGATATGTTTCTTTGGATAGAAAAGTAGGAGCCCCTCATTCACACCTATGGTAGGAAAAGGTATGTTTATGGAGTATCTTAGTACCTGATAGACTTGTAAAATGAACACGTGGACTACCAAATTGGATCAGTCTAAACTTTTTGGGTACAGAAGTAATTCTTGCTATGGGAGTGCCCTGCAACATAGTATAACAAAACGCAGATTAGTAGCCATTAACAGTTCTTAACCTTGATCATCTCTTCAGTAAAGAAAGACATTGCTCAAGGAACTAGATTATTACATTCTTAATGTATAAAGGCTGACGATATCTTGCAATTTCATTGACATCCAGTTCTCTGAGTATAAAAGAATTCAGTAAGGTCCCTTGTCTTTTTTTCTTTTTTTTTTTGATGCAGAAGTCCATGATGAAATCTTTTAATGTGCCCAATTGTCGGCATTCTTTGAGGAACTCAATGGGTATAGGGGATTGGTATGGCAATCTGGAGGCAAACACCTGTGCCTGGGATAAGTCGAATCATCACTGGGGGGATAGTAGCATAATGACATCATCTGGTCACAAAGATGTATGGGAAGGTGATTTTTTTAAGTTACCCTTATTTAGCCAGGAAAAAAGAAGACACCCTCATTTGAGCATATATTTAGTTCATTTGATGAGCATCAAGAACTCTATTTGAGCGAATTTTCTCATTGTAATGGTCAAGTCTGAGACAATCTTGCCATCTTTAGGGGCTCTCTATCTGCATTTGATCCAAGCTTGCCATAATTTAATCAAATCTTTGAACTGCTACGATCTACTGTATATCAATCATACCTGGAATAAGATTTTGGACAAAATGCATTTGGTATTGCCTCCTCGAGATCATATGGACATCTCTAGCACCATATCATTTTTCCAGATTCCTGTTTCTGTTCCTTTTTACGAATAAAAATCCTGGCATTTCTCTGGCCTATCATTTTATGGCTTCTTTCCCACATCATTACAAAAACAATTCCAGATGATGAGAAAGAATTGACCATCTGCAACTTCTCACTTATGCATCTGATTTGTGCTCTAGGATAGTGTTCGTCAAGTAATTCCTATGCTTTTCGTGTTTTGTGCCGAACATAACTCGTTCCTCTCTGCTGTTTCTCCAGCAAGCTCTAGTTCTCGTAATAACAACTATTTTCTCGGGGGAGATTTTGACATCTCTTGGGAAAAACGTCCTTTCGAAGTGGGTGATCAGTGTGACGATTTCGCCACATATGAAAATTATGACTTATCAGAGCAAGATTTTGATCAAGTCCGTTTGCTTAAGAAAAGGTGACTCAGTGAAAGTTAACCAGTCTTCCTGTTTGCGGATGTTGATAAACTGCTTTATGAATCTATAATCATGCAGGGTCATTGCTGAAGCTGGAGTTATCAGAAGCGAAACTTTAGGTTCTCTCTGTCTCAATAGCATCGGAAGGGCTATTTCTTTCATAGCTCGAGTTATATTTGAAACAGGGACATGACATCCGAGTTTGCATGTTTCTGATTTCTCTGGAAGCAGAGTTGGAATTTTTTTTCTTGTTCATATGAACGCGTTTTCTTGTTTGTCTAGCCAAAAAAAAAGACAAACAAGAAAAATCCCTTTCCAAGGGCGAGATTTTGTGATGTCATGGATGTCTTAAACTCGTCCCTAGATTATTTTTTATATATGTTGCAGAAATGCAAAGAAAAATTTGATATTTAGAAGAGGTGCATTCATGAATAGCCGTGTTGCTTCTCACTCTTATTTTGGTACTGCTTTCATAGGACCCATACGAGTGATGGAGCATTTAGTTTTAATTTCTGCAGAATAAGCGTATTTAGCAGGAGGAATACTTTCAAGACCTTGCTTTCCTGTTCAAGGCATATGCCTTTATTTATGTCCCTTTAGGCTAGGATGCAGATACTGCTCTGACATGAAACTTCAGAGAGAAGGCCAAGTTAGACAAAGATTGCATCAAGGACCTCTTTTCTTATTGTATCCTGATGTCTATTGTTTTCATGCGATGATCAGTGTCTCCCCCATTATTTGAACAGCGTGGTTCAGAAGAAGCATATCGGCGTAGGATCGTCATGAAGGATCCAAGAGAGAGTTCAAGCTTTCAAAGGTAAAATTCGGCAGATTTCCTTATCTCAAAATTTGTTCAACTTGTTTTGGAAGTTGACTGATGTTTTTCCTGGCGCTGTGAAGTTCCAGCAGTGAAGAGTCATGCTCCTCCACTACAGGTTATCGTTTCTTGTGATCGCATTTCTTTCTCCAGCAAATTTCAGTTGTGAAACTTCTCTACTGGTAAACGAAGCTAGCTTTGAAGATGCCTGATTTACTTCTTCAGAGTAATCTTTTCATTTGGATTATCATTTTAGAAATATATTAGCAAGCGGAATTCATTTTTCTCCTCCTATCTTTAGCATGATTTCAATGAGGGCTTGTCTTGATAAGCTTCCGTTTTTCGCTTTTTACGTAATTTTAATTTTGTGAGGGACACGGTTTGACTTTGTCTCAACACCAGGAACTTTCTCAGTATACAATTTTAATACACAAGTTCACATATAATATTTTGTTAATATTTTGAAATTAGGAAAATATTTGAAATTTTGGCAGTAAAATAATATAACGTTATGTGCCAATTTTTGCTCAAGTATAAACAAACATATGTCTTGTTATTTCGCGAAAATTAAATGATTTGAAAAATATTTTCTTAATAATTATTCAGTTTTCTATGCCCAGGGAAAAGAAAAGAAAAGAAAAGAAAATGTTTCTCCGACATCTGTGTTGCTGTGATCAATTGATGCGAACGGTTTCTCCAATTTATGTTACAGGCTCTTACCAACCAAACAACTGCCTAAAAGCTCTAACCTGTCCCCTCCAAGTGTACTCTACACTTTTAACGCGCGTCCCTTTTTCTTTCTTTCTTTCTTTTTATTTTTTGTTAGTCCTCAGCAGTCACCACATTGAATCAAGTCTCACCAAAGCGGTAAACGGTAAACACCGATTCTCTCTCCCCTTCGTCCCGCCTTTGCGCCGCCTGTTGAGGACATACGGGGATGATGTTGCCGTCCGCCGTCTTGACCGCCCGCGTTGGCGGCGGCAGCAGGGAGGTCAGAATCATTGACGCAACGTTTGTGGTAAAATGCACGAAAACAGTGGCTGCGAAGGCCGTGGGCACCGTGTCGTGGGCGGGTAGAAGAGGGGAGAGAGAAGATAGATAAGCGTTGGGGCTTAATGCGGTAGTTTTCTAGTGTGGGCACAAACATCGTAATCACTCCACGTGGCATTTAGTAAGTGGCAAGACAGACAGACACCTTCTCGTCATTAAAAGAATTGTTTTAGCTATTTAGATGCCACCTACGTAATTGGATAAATTTTTGTTAGGTGTCTATGACCAAAAGAGATGTCATTCTTATCATTTCTTAATTATGTCTTTCCATAATAAGTTACGTAATATTAATAGACTTCCTAAATGTTTTAGGTACGATTGTATTTTTCACTTTATTTTGACTTCTTTTTAATTTACTGTAAAACCGTAGCTCATTTTCTATCTTGTCATTTTTTTTTTCAATTACAACAAATAGGCATTCACAAATTCACGCCAACTTTGTTTAAATATTCCTTGCACAATGATGTTCAATAATTTTTATAAAATATAGATATATAATATATTCTCAAATATATATTTTTTAAATTGTCTTTGATAGCCATATCGCGTAATAGGCATATTGTCATCTAGTTAAATAGGAAGGTACTATCTAAAATGAAGCAGTTAAATAGAGCGTGGAGTGTAATCTATATGGTCCAATAGGCAGCATAGATGTATATGATGGGATAAAAGATGCCTTATAGTTCTAGTTAGATGTGATTTCCAATGGAGTAGAATTTGATACATTCGCGTGTTGATTTTTTGCATCAACCAGTAACATTTCTTTCAAGTTATTTGGTCAATAATAAAAATACAGAAATTCAAGCATGATAATTAAGTAGTTTAAGAATATTTTATATACTTACCCTTAGAATTAGAGGAACTTCACAATCATGAAATACGTCACCTAGAATCATCCTATGGTCGTGTTAAATTATTTATACCACAACAACTATTGTTATTGTTATTGTAAATCCAAAACCTCTTATTTTCTCATTTTTGCATTTTTTTTATAAAAAAATTCACCCCACATAGTAAACCGAGATATATATTTTTATATAATTACTCAACAAGACTAATGGAGAGAAAAAAAGGGGGAAATCGGGAGACATTGTTGTCACTTAAATCGGGCGAAACATTCATGTATAGGCATGCTTTTTTTTTTTTTTTTTTTTTTTAGGGAAGCAAAGTCATGAGAAGGGAATTGTCAAAATAAGCGAGAAAATCCTGTAGCAGATTTTACTTCCGTATATGCACATCCTGCGGAAGAGAAAAAGGAAAGGAGAATCCTGATTACTTCCTTATACGAATCGAGGATGGTGGGGGCAAGTGAATGAGGATGGGAATATTATTATTATTATTATTCAGGGGTGATCCCAAGGGGTTGAAAGGCGTTTGATATTGATGCGAGCTTGGGGCTCTTTTGGGGGAGAACATCGGGAGAGGATTGGGGAGGGGGCGACTGACGTGGCAATGAACAGATGCTTGACGGGTCGTATCGTCGGGGGGAGGGGAGGATGGGGGAACCAGGAATAAAAGCCCCCCACGAAGAAGGCCACGGGGGCGAGGTTTGGGTCAGTCGACGTACGTACGAGCCCACACAAAAACAGAGCCCCCAGAAAAGGAAAAAGAAAAGAAAAGAAAAGAAAAGACGAGGAAGGGGAGGAAAATAAAGGAAAGTAAAGGAAAGGAAAGGAAAGGAAAAGAAAAAGAAAAGAAACGAAAAGAACTCGCGTGTGTGCGCGAGAGAGAGAGAGGGGGAAGACGACGACGACTCGTGAAGCGGTGTGTGTGCGTGCTAGTTTAGGTGGGGGTGGGGGTGGGGAGAGTGTCTCGTCTAGAAGAAGGGTCGTGCATGCATTTTGGGCAGCTGTTCCTTTTTTGCATGCACTCTCTCTCCTCTCCTCTCTTCTCCCTCGATCCGACCTCACCACCAACAACAACATCGACGACGACACGCTTTCTGTGCCCGCCCTCCCGCCGTCGTCCGTTACCTCGATCGAGAGCAGTTAGTTTTGCTTCGGTCGTTCCTCCCGCCGCCTGCAGCTCCCCACTGCTACTCCGAGTCGATCGCCTTCCAGTTCCCCCCCTTCTCTTTTGTTGTGGGAAACGACTTGCACCGTTAGATCATATGCCCCCACTCCTCCGTTTTCTTATTTGTCTCGACTCGATTCCCCTGCTGCTGATCTGCATGCTGATTCCCTCCTCCTCCTCCTCGCTCTGCTCCCCTGATCCCGACCCCAACTCCTCCGCCGCCGCTGTGTCGTTGCTGCCGCGTCCTTCGCCGTGCATGCATGTCTCGTGCTTGTTTCTCGGCCCCTGAATCCGCGATCGATCCGAAGAAGAGGTTTTTCGGGGGTTTTGGGGCTTGATTGCTCGTGATTTTGATCGATTGGTGGGCGGAGTCCGATGGGGTCCTTGATTTGCATGAACGAATCGTGCCGCACTCCCTGTCCCGAGTGGACCAAGGGCTGGCCTCTCCGATCTGGCGGCCTAGCTCGTCTCTGCCTCCAGTGCGGGTACGTTTGCTGTTCCCTCCCCCCCTGTCTTCTCGGCGCCAGAGTGGGTTCTTTTTCTTTGTTTTTTTATCTCTCCGCGTTTTTTTTTTTTTTTTTAATTCTCATCGCCCGATGCATTTTCCCCCTCGGTGGGCATTCGACTAGCATTATTCTTCACGCTTTCGATTGCCCCGTAGAATCACTGATTTCGTCGCCAGATTCGTGACAGCAGCTGCTCCTCCTCCTTGTACCTCGCTCGAATCTTTTACTGGCGATGAATGGAATTGCAGAAATCCCGATGACAGCGACATTTACCAGTCCCCCCCCCCCCTTAGCTCATGTGATTTTTTTTTTTTTTTGGGGGGGGGGGGGGTTGTGCCAATGGGCAATATATTTGGATAAAGATATGGAATTTGTAACTGTGGATTACTACTCGGAGTTTTTGACTGCTGCTTACGGCTTGTAATCATCAACGACGTTTAGATAAATGGTCCGCTGTTTTTGTAGCATCAAAAAGGATGAAATAAAACTCGTCCATGAATCCACTGGGAGTCAAGATGAGACTACAACGTATCTTTTTCTTTTTCTGGATTGCCTTTGGGAGTCTCTTTTCATAAAGTATTCGTATCCATCTGTTGTTCTCATGGCCAGTTTGAAAGATCAATAGAGGCCATCGTATTGTCTTTCTCTGGTTTGATTTATACAATTGCTTTTGCATTTCTGTCATTTCTTTGTGAATTAATGTTCTTTTTATCCCTATTGCCTCAGGTCTGCCTATGAGAAGTCCTCGTACTGCGATCGTTTTCACCAGGAGGAATCTGGCTGGAGGGATTGCAGATTTTGCGGCAAGGTATCTCTCTCTCTCTCTGTGTTTTGTGCTTATTTCCCCCTTTCTTTATTTATCTATTTTTTCACTTAATTTTATTCTGCCGTGATAGCGCCTCCACTGTGGATGCATTGCCTCGAGTTCTTTGGTCGAGTTTGTGGACTATGGAGGTGTCATGTGCATTAGTTGTTCAAAGAGCCAAACTCATCCAGTAAGACTTGCACCTACATTCAGTCAGCTGTAATTACTTTTCTTTTTTTTTTTTTAATTTGTAGTGGGGCTAGTTTAATGCTGAAGCATTGTGGCATGAACATGGTTCTTGCTATTAGAAAGTGTCACATATAGCATCTGTAAATAGTGCATTTGTACTGCGATGTGAATCCATAATTGAGTTTCTTCAGACTTTTATTTTGAAAAACATAAGCTTTAACGAAAGATTATTCGACTTAATACATTGTCTTGGCACGTTAAAGTTGGAGATGGAAAGATCTTCAGGCGTTCTATTTAAAATCATCTTTGTGGGGATTCTTTGTCTGCTTGTTGACTTTTTTCTCGGACATGTTCTTGGGGCTTGAAGCAACAATCCTAAAGCACTGCTCAATGGGTACAGAGTGGTCCTATGCCTGCCTTGTGGCGTAGAATCTCGGAGGCCCTTCAATTTGAGGTTTTTCCATATCCTATGTATTATCTTCTCTATTTCTTGATTTACTGGAATCAAACATAGAAAGTCAACTTGGTGGGAAGCTCCACTTTCCTTTTTTCTCTAGTTAAAAAGCTCAGAACAATCTGATAGAGCATCCCTGTTTTCGTGAAATAGATTTATTAGAGCCATATATCAATAGTTTTCCATCAGACGTGTTCTGTGACTTAATTGTTATTGTCAGTGTATAATGAAAACCTGGGATTTCATGACCTGTAGGCCCTCATTTTGATCTGTCTGTATGCATAGTATAACTATTTCTTCATATCCTTTGATTCAAAATCCATGTCAGTCGATTAAGTGTTAAAGTAAGTGAATTAATTGTTTATTGAACTTGCTGATGATTATAAATGATGATCTGCAGTCCACTTCAACTGAAGATAGAGGAAGAGAAGAGGAGAAGCTGACGCAGTTATTCATGTCCAATGAACCCAAAATTTTGCCTCAAGCTCCTAGAGATGATATTTGTGCTTCTTATGGGGAAGTACAAAAAGAGACAAGACATTTCAGTGGGGAAGCTGCTATTGATTTTTCACATGGGATGACTGACCCCACAGTCGGATCACGTAAATTGGCAAAATTGGAGGACAGCAGATTCTTGCTCAAAATGAAGGATACGCACAGATCTCTTCCACATCCATCTCTGAATATCAGTTTGGGATCCCCAGGTGTAAGTTCACATATTGCACCACCTTTCTCTGGTGGGGTTGGGGAAGGAAGTCAGACCTTGGGGCCTCCTTCCCTCCTGCAAGGGAGGTCTCGTCCAATCTTGCCAAAACTTCCTAAAAGTGCCATAGCAGGTCCAGAGACAATAAAAATTCCTCCCGTGCGTGTTGCAAGGCCACCCGCTGAGGGGCGGGGAAAGAATCAATTACTCCCTCGATACTGGCCGAAGATCACTGACCAGGAGCTGCAGCAATTGTCTGGAGAGTATCCTTGATTATTGTGTGCTACTTGCTTAGGGTCTTAGAAATCTTCCTGGATGGGGATTTCCTGGTTTAGATGATTATTTGTAAATGTTCTTTGAAGAGAGAGCTGAACTTAACCACTTTCAAGTTTGAACTCTACCATCGTACCCCTTTTTGAGAAGGTTCTTAGTGCGAGTGATGCTGGCCGAATTGGTCGTCTGGTCTTGCCAAAAGCTTGTGCTGAGGTAAGTGTTCGACAAACTTCATTGCAGCTTCTCTTTAAGTCAGAGCAACTTTATAAGCTGGAAATTTGTGCAGGCATACTTTCCTGCTATAGCTCAATCAGAAGGTATTCCAGTGCCAATTCGAGATGTAAAGGGGAATGAATGGACTTTTCAGTTTAGATTTTGGCCCAATAATAATAGCAGAATGTATGTTTTGGAGGGTGTTACGCCTTGCATACAATCTATGCAGCTCAGAGCTGGTGATACAGGTACTCTGTTTGCTATTCTCGGCAAGAAGTTCTAGCATGTAATTTCTTAGACCGTGAGTAAAAATAGAACATATTTCGTGTGCATTTGCTACGGCAGCTAGCACACATGGAACAAGATCACTAAGGTTGTCATAATTGAGCATGCAGATTTGAAGGCAGTTTATTAGGTAAAATTGTGTTTGACTCTCATATGGTTGATGCACTATGAAAGACATTTGTGTACTAATCAGAACAAGATGATTCTTTTTTACATAAAAAAGTTTAGTAAGAGTTCATCTCATTTTGAAGTTAAATGAAACATCTTACTTTTATCGTACAATCTTAGGAATTGTGGACTTGAGGTTAACCTTTTATCATTCCCCAAAGCTTCCTTTGCTTTTCTGGTTCTCTTTCGCTAGTTGGATTCTTTCTAAGCATCATTCATATATGCAGAGTCTCACCCTCTTTGCTTTATGACAGGCACTCTACTCTGCTTTTAACTGAGAGTGCCTGGTTTGATATTTTTTGATCTTGTCCACCGGCATGTAGTTTTTAGTCCTCTTCCTTTTCATTTTAATTTTTCTTCAGTACGTCGTTTGAGGGAGAGTGCGCATTCAAATGCTTATTCGGCCCTTTTTTTATTGCAGTAATATTTAGTAAGATCGATCCCGGAGGCAAGCTCATTATGGGTTTTCGCAAGGCATCAAACTCTAATAATCTACAGGTCAAACTCCATAGGCCTTCTATTTTCTCTGTTGATATCTCTGGCATTATCTTAAAATAGTGTACTGATGAAACAAGCAGGACAACCAAGTATCTATAGTCCCTAATGGGGATTTATCCAGGGAGGGTTCCTTCCAGCCCTTCATGGGGACTCCACCCATAGTTGAAGATTACACTAATCTTTTCCGGACTGCAAGTGGAATCAAGGATCCTCGCTCAAATCCTTTGTCTGAGCTTCTCAGTAATAATGATGGTGACACCCGTTGCAACAAGATTGAGGATGATGTGGGCAGGACTTGTGAAGATCCAGCCCAACAAGCATCGCCGATTCCCGAAAAGAAAAGGACTCGTAACATAGGGTCTAAAAGCAGGAGAATGCTAATACATAATGAAGATGTTCTGGAGCTTAGACTTACATGGGAAGAGGCTCAAGATTTGCTACGACCCCCACCATGCGTAAAACCAAGCATCGTTACTGTTGAGGGACACGTCTTTGAAGAATATGATGTAACTCACACTGTTTATTTTTCCGTTTGTGTGCAAAATCGTACTTTCTGCCCCCATGCGCTTCTGCTTATTAACGTGATCAATGTTCAACTAATGTAGGAACCCCCAGTATTTGGAAAGAGGACTATATTTGTAAGCCAGCTTTCTGGGTGAGTCTATCTTGTGTTGTTTTTGAGTGGGCAAGGCACTGTTCGTTCTCATGACAGATTAGTACAAACTGTTCTTACAAGATGTCAACAAATTGGTGATTATGAATAGTGTTATGAATAGTTGTGAACACTAGTGAAATTTTTTAATCACATCACATTGAAAGGAGTGATCTTGTTTGTGACAGGGGAACCGAACAGTGGGCTCAGTGTGATGACTGCTCCAAATGGCGAAAGTTGCCTATGGATGCTCATCTTCCTCCAAGATGGATATGTTCAGACAATATCTGGGACTCTGAAAGGTGTGAATTGCATTTGTGTTTCCGGTAGTTTTGTCATTAGTAAAATCATAGGAATTAGGATAGAATATTGTTTCCATCTCCCTACTGAGTTTTATTTGTGTTGCAGGAGAAATTGTTCAGCACCAGATGAGTTGAGCCCAGAGGAGCTGGAGAGTCTTCTCAGAGTGAACAAAGGTACCGGTAGAGAACTTTTGCTTTTGCTTAGCTATGTTTTAGTTAACTAGATTGGCAAATTGCTGCACTGAACTCACTTTCTCAGTGGACGAATTGTGTTTTTGGTTTTAGTTCTGCGTAGGATGTTGGATTGTGTGATGGGGACTTACTTTTTGGTTAGAGTTTTGTGGGTTTATTCAATCTGAGAGGATCATATAGTTGCTCTGTCCTTTATATAATCAGTGGTACCTCTTTTGGTTCACTTATTTAATAATATCCTTGCATTGCTGGTTATGTTTTGTTTTCCTAACTGTACTTCCCATCACAGAAAGTGCTGCTAAGTTTTGGTTCTTGATAAATAAGGAAAGCAGTTATGTCACTTCCTTCTCAATGGGATTACGTTTTTCCACTCCTCTCACTCCAACAAAAGATCTGTCTGATCCTTGCATACAACCTCTGGCAATTCTACTTTGCTGTTGAGGGGTTTGCTACTGTGATTTAAGAATAGTCTTTTGGGATCTTTATAATGGGTGGGAAGAAATATGACGCCTCACAATCTAGTGTTCAAGGAGGTTAGGTGCTCCAACTTTTCTTGAAATTGTTATACCAATAGATAACAAATTGTGCGGACAGCTCCGGGCTCTCTTCTAAATTACTTCTTTGGATATTTACTGTTATACCAGTACATAAAAATCCTTGATCAATTTCTCACTGGCATGCCTGGTGACTGGAGTATCCAAAAGATGAACTTGGGGGTGATTAGAACAACGGTGAATAAGATGACTTGGTTTTCCATTTCTATAGACGCTTGACAGGAGAGCTATGCAATTCTACATGGACTTACTAAATATCTTCTGATGATTGCTTTTCCTATGATTGTTCACTTTTGTTTTTCTCTCAGTCAAGTTGTGCGTGTTCTAATATTGTCAGAGTTTTTCATGTCAAAATTCTAATAAATGTGAGTACAAAGCGTGAAGAGTAACTTTTCACATATAGTGCAGATGTTAAAAGACAAAGGGTTGATGAGGACCATAGGAACGAGACGGATGGTGAAACTTCTGGCTTGGATGCTTTAGCTAGTGCTGCTGTTCTTGGGGAAAGCATGGACGACCCAGGTGAGCCATCGAGTGGGGTCACCACAAAACACCCTCGTCACCGTCCAGGTTGCACGTGCATCGTGTGCATCCAACCCCCCAGTGGAAAGGGCAAGCACAAACCCACATGTACCTGCAATGTTTGCATGATGGTGAAGCGCCGCTTCAAAACTCTGATGTCGCGGAAAAAGAAACGCCAATCAGATCAGGATTCGGAAACTATACAGAAGGACCTGATTCATTATGGTCATGAATTAGGAACTGATGGAACTTTAGCGAATGCTTCATCAGAGATAAATCATGAAGAGAATGTAATCAGTCAGAATAAAAAAACAGAGGTAGCAGATAACAGCAATGGCCATATTGACCTGAACTGCCACCCCGACCATGAGCATGTGCAGCTTGAGGGAGAAATACGCAGCATCATGGGGTTTACTCAGGAAACTAAGAATCTTTCAGGGAATGATTCAGCCCACGATGTGATTCCCACCTTGCAATGCGAGCGTCTAGCCAGCACAAGCTCCGGTTTGTTTGGACAGACCGTTGAAGAGAAGGGGAAACGACTGTCTAATGGAGAGTGCCTTCAGTCCATTTTACATGAAACTAATGATGCAGGCGAAGAAGGGGTAGGCCGAGGCTCTTAAAGTCGCTGCTGAAACATCTTTTGGTTGACGTTGGACTTTTCGAGTTTACATTTGTCTCCTCATTTTTATAAAGTTCGAGAAATTGCATAGTGTTCCTTAAGGGGGCGGTGAGTCTTGATCTGGAACGAGTTCGCTAGACAATTTTGGGACTTTTGCATGTCATGCCGTGTTTGGTATAGATTTTTAGGCTTGAGAAGGGATAATAAGTTTCTGTGTTTGAGATGCGATATAGAGTTTTGCGCATCGGCTTATTTGAGAAGCATTTCTCCTCCTGTTGGTCATCTTGATCTTGCTCTTCATATGTCACAATATCAGAGGGATATGCTTGTATTGTTAAAACTCCAAAGTCTAGGAAACCTCGTAGATGAAAGGAATAGTGGAGCGAGTCTCCTCGGGAGTGCTCTCACTACCCGGTTTATCTCTCAAGTATCCAAACAATCCAATGGGCTTGTGCGAATGGCTTAATGCAAGCAGATGCCCTCGCCAAGCATAACCAAGGCGCAGATGATTTGGCCAGATTTCACCGTATCTCTTATTGAAGGCTACTCGGTCACCGAGTCTCGGTGTATGTTAGGAGTGATTTTATTTTTCTACTTGACAATTCTTTAGCGTTGTAGACTTGAAATTTAAGGGTGCGTTTGGTAATTTTCATTGCTTTTTTGTTCCAAAAAAAAGTGTTTGTTCCCGAAAACAAAAAAAAAAGTTTTTGAAAACAGTTTTTTTTTGGTAAGTGTAAAAAAAACTGTTCTTGAAATAAAAAAAAAATAAAAACACGTTTGGTAACTAGTTAATTTTTGTTCTTGGAATAGAAAAAGAATAGAAACACGTTTGGTAAACTGTACAAAATTTCTGTTTTTAAATTTAAAAAAATGCTTTTTTCTAAATAAAGTTTAAACGAATCAAATTTTTTTCAAGTACTTTTTCTATTTTTTATTTTTATAACATTTAAACATAATTGAATTCTCATTCTCATGAAATTCTCATCAATTTAATTTTGATAATGGTGAGTGAAGAAAAATATTTCCAACATAATCATATATGCATACTTAAAAACTAAATTTATAAGTAAAGTTAAACAATAAGAACTAGCAAAAAATGGTGGAAACGGTTTTGATCTCGGACAACAATCTCTCTCGGAATACATCCGACACGTGCTTCATAAAAGAATGGCGATCGTGACAAATTCGGATGGTCTTCATGACCCGAATCGTTCTCCCGTTTTCAAAATGCGAGAAAGGCAAAAGCAAGCGCCAACTTCTCATGTGATAACTCGATTGCTCTCCTTCTCCTCCTCTTCAATATCATGGAGCACGCTTGATGTTTGTGGCATATAACCTCGAAGCTTCAATCTGTCCATTATTGAAGTTAACAAGTCCCTAATATTTTCCCACTCGGATGAGAATTTTCCCCCCCGAAACAAACTCATGGATCTCTTGGTCTCGCATTGATCAAACTATAACCTGGTCTTTTGCTAATTCTCCTATCTTTCATTAAAATCCTCATCTGCGCTTTGCGGTTCCATTTACCAACTCCCCCATAGGCATTGGACAGAAGGACATAATCACCATCGTGATGAGGATCCAGCTCATGAAGTCTTTGTCTCGCCTTTTCAGCTAAGCCAAGATGGTCATGATTCACACAGGCTCCAAGCGAGTTCTCCACAAGCGAGTTTGGCCTGATCGGCATCATTTCAACAAATTCATATGCTTGCTCAACCATCCCCGCTCGGCCAAAAATGTCAACCATACACCCATAATGCTCAAGCGTCGGTTCCAAGCCATAATCTTTCTTTATGCTTTCAAATATTCCTCGGCCTTCTTCGACAAGTCCTGCATGGCTGCAAGCCACTAAAACTGCGGAGAACGTTATAGAATCCGGCTGCATTCCTGATTCCTTCATGTCATGGAACAATTTGAGGGCCTCATCACCGTGGCCATGCACCGCGAGCCCATTGATCGCCACCGTCCAAGTCAACACATTTCTCTCAGGCGTTTCATGGAACACCCTCATCGATTCATCGACTGACCCACACACAGGTACATGTCTATCAAAGCGTCCCAACAGAAATCTTCCAACTCAAGCCACTTCTCCGAAAATAACACTCGACCCACCTCCCCAATTCCAAAGCCCCTAAGCTGGAAACCGCCGAGATCACACTGAGCATAGTTACCTTATCTGGTTCAAAACTCTCTACCAGCTGCATTTCCCGAAAACAAGCCAAGGCATCGTACCCAAATCCATTATTCGCGTAACACCCAATCAAGGACGACCAAGACACCAAGTCTCGCTCAGGCATTTCGTCAAACACCTTCCGCGCCGTCTCCACCGCACCAACACACCTGTACGCGCCGATCGCCGCGTTACGGACATAGACGTCGGAGCCGAGCCCGAGCTTCGCGATCAGGGCTTGAAGGCCGTGGCCCATCTCCCGGAGACGAGAGCAGGCCTTGAGGACGAAAGGGAAGGTGAAGTTATCGGGGGACACGCCGCGGCGGAGCATCTGGGCAAAGAAGGAGAGAGAGTGGGGAGGGGAAGAGTGGGCATGGCATCTGATTATGGTGTTATAAGCGACGGTGTCGGGAGAGGAGATGCCGGCGAAGAGGGAGCGGGCGTGGGGCAAGCTCTCCGGGGCCGAGGCGGCGCATGATAGCAGGAGGCGGCGGAAGGTGGCGGCGTCGTCCTGGAGGCCGGTCTTGATGACGAGGGAGTGGAGCTTGTAGACATCGTTCATGGATGCTGTCCTCGACAACATAGGTTCAGGCCTCGTCGGCTAGCCCACTTTGCTTTTATACATCGAGTCCGCCGAGTCTCGTCCTCCTCGTCTGGTTCGCTCGGCGGCGAGCGAGCCCGGGAGCAACCGTCGCCCGGATCCGCGGATCCGGGCGACGGCCGGCTTGGGCTCGGCGTCGCTCGCTCGAGCCGCTTCCGCGAGCGACCACGGCCGCGCTCGAGCTCGGCGGAGCGGCCGGCAGCGAGCGTGCTCGCCCCGATCTGCGGGCTCGAGCGGAGCGTCGGGTGGTGGTCGGCGAAGGTTGCTCTCGCCGCCCTCTTCGAACGGAGATGGAGGAGCGAAGCAATTACAGGACTCGAAAGCTTCACGGTTGACGGAGCACCACACCCGTCGGCGCCGGAGAGTGAGCGGAGTGGGAGGCGCCGGAGAGTCGCCGGAGTGGGGAGTCGCCGGAGAGTCCGCCCCGAGTGGGAGGCGCCGAGAGGGGAGACGCCGGGAGAGCACGAACGAAGCGGGCACGACGAAGGGACCTCCGAAGTGTTCCCGTTCTGTTTCTTTATTTCTGTTCTTTTTCGGTTTGCCAGAAGTGTTTCTGGAGATCAGAAACAAGTTTTTGTTGTTTTTAATTTGTGTTTCAATTTTGTTTCGAAACGAAAAAAAAAAAAAAGAGCAGAAACGCAAATAAATACGTTTCTGTTCTTTTTTATTCTCTCGAAACAAAAAAATAGAAAATTTATTTATAAACAGAAATCAGGAACAAAAACATGCAGGGCCTAAGTAACGCACGACAGCGAATGCCTTGAATCTTGTAAAGAATAAATAGAATTTAGAAGAAGATATATATAAAACCTATTAATTAAAAGTAAGCTCGGGGTTGGGTCTTCCTAGACGGTCTGGAAGCGAGGTTGGTACGCTAAAATAGAAGTAAATCTCGTAATAGACAAAAGCATTTGACCACCTAAATACTAAAGAAAGAGTAGAGAGCTTATAGTTGAAATCCGGCCGGCCGGTAATTTTGTCCCTGCCGCACCGTGGACCTTGAGAAGCCGCGTTTCTAGTTCTACTTAGCTGCCTTGCTGTCCGAGATTCTCCGGATTATCCGACATTCTCCTCTCTTTTTTCCCATTTCCTTTTCGACCGGCCCAATCACTTTGGCATTTTAGTACCGTTTCCCCCGGTCATCTGCCGTCTGCCGTCTGCCGTCCGCCAAAATGAAAACAAACAATTCACCTGCTTTTTGGTCTTTCCACCCCTACTAAGAAAATCCATACATCTCCTCTCTTCGTCTTTGTCTTTCTGTCAATCTATCTAATAGACCACCGAGAATGGGGGAGAAGGCAACTCTAGCAAAGGCGAGACTGGAGCTCGAAGAACTGTATCTGGGCATCCCCGATGAGTCGGTCAACTTGACGTTCCAGGACCTTGTTGATGTGAAGAAGCATGCCCATCTTCATCCTCTTCATGCTCTCTCCTCCTCCTCCTCCTCTCCTTCCACTGCCGCTGCCTTGGACCCCATCTCTGAAAACAAACCTGCAAAATCAGAGGCAGCGGCAGCATCTCCTGTCTTCCGGAAACTGCCCAGTCTTGATTTCAGTAGAGGCTTGCGAGCATCAAACCTTCACCATCCCCTTAATCATTCTGACCAACTCTCCATCCGGGATTCCCCAATAGGCTATCGATTCTTTGTTGGCGAGGACGATAATGATGAGTACCGATATGGACATAGCCATGCAAGCTCCGGCAGAAACACTCACGTGGACATGAGGCGTACGGGTGTGGTGGAGAACAGCAGCACGGGTCATGATGACATGATGAGCATGAGCATGAGCATGAGCATGAGCGTCAGCATGGCCACTCATGGCCAAAGACAGCGACCCGGCATCCCTCACTCCAATATCTGCACCATCTGCTCCACTTACATCTACATCTTCCGACGTCGCTGCCTCGTACGTGTTCATTAGACTTGTAATATTACTTAAAACGATAGCTGCGCTACGGGGATCTCCTTCTTTACCCTTCTCCTCGTCAAAATTCGATAGATACAGCAGAAACAAGTAACCATTGACGACGATAAGGTTATTGGGCGCAGGTGTGTGGAAGAGTATACTGCAGGCAGTGCGCGAGCATAGGCATGGGAGAGATGACCGAAGGCAGAAAATGCGTCGAGTGTCTCGGCCGGAGATTCAGCCAAAGGTACCCCATCATCATCATCATCGGCCCCAATCCTGCCGGGGCTTTCTGGATGGACATACTATAGAAAAATACTAGGATAATCCTTGTGCATCCGTTGACGTGCGTCTGTTTCACCACGCATCCACGTGCATCCAACAGCATCTAGTTCAATAGTAAGTAGTAATGTATATGGTTAACGTGTGCCGCGTCGTGCGTGGATACGTAGGTACATCCAGAGGGCAGGCCAAATTGGGTGCTGCTCTAGGTGTCCGAGCACGGTGAAGCAAGCCGAGCTGAAATGGGCTGAGAAAGGACCGAGGAGGACCGCCGAGAGAGCATATGGCCGGGGCCGCATGGCCTCGCGGTCCAGAAGCCCGGTCACCCCGAGAACCCCGACCAGGGCCCACCCCAGCAGCATCAGCATCAACGCAAGCAATCCTCCTTCCTTCGTCTACTCCCCTTACTCTCCTCACAGTCAACGCCTCCATAATCCTTTCTAAATCTCACGAATGACTTGTCGATTTGATCTTTGTTCCTTTTTACATGCCTTCCCTTTCATTTACGCTTATTTCGGGGTCAATCTTATCGATGGGGAAGAGAATTATCTCTGACCTTAGCTGAGTTATCTTCAGCCTTCTCTCTTTATGATATCTTCACATATCGAATAGCTTATTCCAATCGTCTTATTCTTTTTTATGTACATTTAAGGAAAACTGCTTTGCTTATTCTAAATGGAGTCGAAACGGTTGAATGGTATTATACTAAATACTAGCAACTGCAAATATATACATAAATGTTGAGCTCGAGTTGACTAGATTAACTTTAGATATCGACCGGCTACAGGAACCAAGCTTGCCAATTACTTTTAGACTGAGTGATTCATGTGAGGTCCAAATGAGGCAATTGAATTGTTCTAACTGGTGTGTGATAGATAGTGATTCACATTACCATTTGCGATAATTCTCAAAATTCTTTTTGGCCAATGATTTAAGAGAAATTAACATCCTTGGCAATTTGGGGCTCCGCAACTAAATTAGATGTCTATTCTAAAAGAGTCCCCATACAACTTTCAAAGCAAGCGTAGGGATTCATACATATATCAAATTTCAAATGTGTTTTTCCTAATTGTAAATTGGAAGCGAAAGAAATCATTATTTCGAGCCGGTCTTTTGAGGTTCGGACCGGATTGAGTTAGTCTCTTTAATTTTTCATTTTACCAATGCAAAATCACCATTTGCAAAAGGTGTGTTTCGACAATAATAACTATTAGTAGCCCAATTCAGTAAAATATATTTCAATGTTCCAATGGATCATACCACCGCTTCATACTTGGTCCATTCAATTTTTTTTTCTATGGATAGTAAAGCAAACTAAAATTTTCCAATAACAAGAGAATGATAAGAAAAACAAATACAATGATCATAATATTAACAACAAAACTACCAGTTGATTCACAACAAGGGTTTTAAGATTTTATTTTGAAATTTAAACATTATCGTTGAGATGTATTAGTACTTTATTTTCCTTATATCCTTCATTATTTAGCAAGGACCATGGCCACTACAGATATGTACTCCTGTAATCTTCGGCACAATACAACGTGATGCAGGCAAACGAAAAAACTATTAAGCAAGACTAAATAAAGAGATATGCTTTGAAAAATAAAAGAAATGAAATCAATCATCTTGAGATTAGGGTGAAACAATTTACAATTACATAAGTAGAACCACTTTAGCAATTGTGGCAAGAAACACCAATGTAATAAGGGTGCTTTTGGTAATGATTATGTTCCGAGAAATAATTTTTGATGAGAAATGGTTTTTTTTTTGTTTTTATTATCGGGAATAATTTTTGAGTATAAGAACGCGCTTGATAACTGTAAAAATTTCTACTTCGATATAAAAATTTCCACGCCGTGCCTCGCCATAGCTTGGCATCTCCGAGGGTCGGCGATGCTTTGTCGCGTTGCCAACCCTCATTTGGTTGGTTCTTTGCGCGCCGCACCAGCCATGGCCAAGGCCGACGACCACCACAAGAAAGAAGAAGAAAAGAAAGAGAAGAAGAAAAAAGAAGAGAAAAAAAAATTTGATTCTAGAAATTATTCTTGGAAATAAGAAGTTTACTTTTTTCTATTTCTTGTTTTTATTTCAAATTTATTCTCGAAAAAAAAGTTTTACTAAGCACGTTTATATTCTTTTTTTCGTTCCCAAGAATAAAATAATATAAATTTTTGTTCGGAGAGCATAACTTGTTTTTAACAAATAGGCCCTAAGTGGTGGTTGTGGTTACTTAATTAAACCGTATAAAAGCAAGATAAAATATTTTAGAATTGAGAAAGTTAACTAAAATCAAATTAAAAATAGGAAGAAACTACTAAAAAAGGCCATTGCATCATCATCATCATCATCATCATCATCATCATCATTATGGTGTTCATTTTATAATTTTTTAGCACATTTTGGGGTACGGTACATGAATGATTTGACTCGAAAAAAATAAAATAAAAAATAACGAGAGTTGTGACATAACCTCTAAAAAAATTACATACTAGGTGCGCACAATTGAAAAAAATAGACGGAGGATCAATGTTATAACAAAACGAAAATTGAGGGGATTTTGCATGATAGTTACAAGTTTGGAACTATCCTAAAAATTAAGGGCATTTTGTGTAATTTCTGTGAAATAAATTTAAAGAAAAATGAGGCAAATAATTTTTGAGCTTATATTTAATATATAATGTGATTCACGAATTTTCAATTTGTTTAGTGTAATATTAAATATAGTCTCCAAGTTAAGAGAAAATTTATAATGGTGTCCTTTCATTAAATTCAACATCAAGAATAACATTAAAAATTTTCATAGAGTCGAGGAACTAAGAATGTTCAAAAGATTTAGGAATGGTATGGAACAGGTTAAAAGTTTAGAAATTATATTATATATTCAATTAAAATGCAAAATACATATTAAATACATTTAAAAAAGAAACTTAGGGATGACGGGTGAACGTCCGACCAAAAGTTGGATGCCGCGCGTGAGGCGCCGGGGGGGGGAGGGAGATATAGAACCGAGAATGAGGGGCCGCAGCAACCCGAGAAGCGAGCCCTTCCTTCGTCTGAGTTCTGCCTGCCTCTACGCTTCTCTGCTTCTCTCTCCTCACGCAAAGCATAAAAAGGAAGGAGAGAGAAGAAGAAGAGACGTTGACTGAACAGAACGATAATACATGGGGCTCCCTCCTGCATTCTCGTCGGACGACGCCGTCGTGAAGTCGCCCAACGATCGCCGTCTCTACAGGCTCCTCCGTCTCCACAATGGCCTCTCCGCCTTGCTCGTTCACGATCCCGAGATTTTCCCCGACGGCGCTCCCCCCGCTCGCCACGCCGACGGCGATGACGAGGACGACGACGATGAAGAAGGAGGAGGAGGAGGAGGAGGAGGAGGATGACGACGACGACGAAGCAGAAGGAGAAGAGGACGAAGCAGACGACGGCGAGGAGGAAGAGGAGGAAGATGGACCCCAGCACGGCCAAACTAAGAAGGTCGCCTTTCTTCTTCTTCTTCTTCTTCCTCTTCTTCCTTTTCTGTTTTAGCTTGCCTTGGTATTCGAACCAGTCGAACGAAGCTGGTGCGATGCGAAGGAGAGACCGTGCTTCTTGTTGTCAGCTCATCATCCCTCCCCCTCCCCCTGCTGTTTCGATTCAGGCAGCGGCAGCAATGTGCGTGGGAATTGGCAGCTTCTCCGATCCTCACGAGGCGCAGGGTCTCGCTCATTTCCTAGGTTCGCTACTTTCTACCCTCTTTCCGCTTCTCTCCTTAACTGTCCCACCCTTACCAAATCCTGAGGGATTGGGTTTTCCCTTTTCTGGAATGGTCGGTTCTTCAATGATTTCGATTCAATCCATACCTTTCTCATTACGATGCCGCTGCCCTCCTGGTGCCTTCCATTCCTCTTTTATCAGTGTAATTGCAGCCTTTGATTCCGAATTCCTTATACCCGTGCAGAACACATGCTCTTCATGGGGAGTGCAGATTATCCGGATGAAAATGAGGTCGGTTAGTGTTGCCCTCTTAGTTTAACATCTGTTGGAGCGCATAGCAAACTTGACTTCCCCGTTTCCTTTCATAGATTAAGTTTTGGCTTTTGAAGTCGGTCCTGAAATATATTTGCTAGTGCTATTTGCATGGTTTTACTCGTATTGTGTGCTTGGGATCTGTACTGTGACAAGAACGGAATCTATAGTGTGGCAAGAAAGCAGGAAAGCATGAACAACTATCGGTTGAAGTTATGTTTTCTGTTTTTGGGTGAGTAGGTTGGCAAGTTATTGAATCATGAAGAATCTCATGTTGTATCTACTATTTTTTATCTATTAGGGTGCGGGGATATTACGTCTTGGGACTCACATGTGTATGTATTTTCTTTCAGATCAGTAATGAAAACTACATAGGATCTTTACTTAGATATTTGGGGTTGAGATGAAACTTGATTTCCCCACTTCATGATGGCAGACATCTTGAATTTACTTACTCGTGCACACGCTTCTGCTTGATTCAAGAACTTTTTAATTTGTATGTCCAAGAGATATATGATGAGTCAGAGAAGGGTTGCTTTTCCTATGTGTTGACTCTCTTCTTTGCTAGTACGATAGTTATTTGTCCAAGCATGGAGGCTCCTCAAATGCATACACAGAAGCAGAGCACACCTGCTACCATTTTGAAGTCAAACGGGAGTTTCTGGAGGGTGCATTGAAAAGGTGAAGATCTAAATGTGCACTTCTATAAAGAGTCTGTTCTTCTGACAATGATGAAAAAGAAAGGAGTGTTGTCTGCCTATATGATTAGTTGCTTCTTATATGTTCCATAATTTGGAATGTAATTATAATTATTACTTTTAAGAAATGATGTTCATGCAGCATCTACTTTTTTTTACTACGAGGCAACTCGTGATCGATCGTATGAACTACATAAAATATTAAACAATTATTGTATCCTAGTATGCTTGTTTTGACATCGACCTTGTCTAATGAGATGTCACTTAAATATTGTGTCTTCTCCTGTTGCTTTTTCAGATTCTCTCAGTTCTTTATTTCACCACTAGTGAAAATGGATGCTATGGACCGGGAGGTGCTTGCTGTAGATTCAGGTACTGTTATTTTTGTGGAGTTTATTCTCCAGAAAAGTTACTGCTTAGATTTTGTCACTCTGGGTATATTATATGGACATGCTGCTAATAAATTCTGGCATTTATGATGTGAATCACTGCAAGCAGAGTTTAACCAGGTTATGCAAAATGATGCTTGTCGTCTTCAACAACTCCAGTGTCATACTTCTACACCAGGTCACGCATTGAACAGATTCTTTTGGGGTGCGCTTCAATGTCTGATTTGTTTTCTCTTCAGTGATTTAGTTTCCTTGCGTGGAATGTGTTCTCACGTATAAGTTGTCTGATGGAAGGGAATAAGAAAAGTTTGGTTGATGCAATTGAAAACGGGGTCAATTTGCGGGAGTGCATTTTGAAGTTGTTCAGCAATTATTACCATGGGGCTGTGATGAAGCTAGTTGTTATTGGAGGAGGTAAGTGCACTTTCAATGTCACTTTTGGTGCTACCGCCTCTTTTACATTTTCCCCCTAAGATGCAGTGAATGGTATCCCATCTCTATGTACACTTGAATGGCATCAAATCAGGTCCGAACTAGGAATACGTTTTCATATCACGTATAATTTGAAGTGCATTTGGCCATTGAGTATTGTAGGGGAATTGTGTTGGTTTTATGAAACTTAGGGAGGTTGTTTATCGTCTTTTGGCAGTCTGGGAGGGATGTAAAAATGTCAAAGTGATAAGTCATCTGTTACTCAGTGTTGACTTAAAGTTTTGCTTGATGAAGTGGCAGTTACAAATTTTCAAATCCATGGTTTTAGATTGAGACATGGAGTTACGATGTCATCTTTTCTGCCAGGCCTTGTTCAAGTTTTGCAGCATGTAAATCCATTTTTTTGCCCTCATTGAAGTCACTTTACGGCATTGTTTTGAGAATTGGGAGGATGAGAGAACCAATTAGGGGTTTGGCTAGTGGTTCAACTAGTTGGAACGCTGGTTCATAGATATTGATGTCGTAGTCCTGCAGATTTTGTGCAAGCACACATTTACGTTAAAATGTGGGGTAATAGAAAACTTGGGTTGAGAAGGCCTGAAAGGACATCGGAAGATGCTTTCAAAAAAGATCTGAGCATTTGACGACCTAGTATAGAGAACAGCATAAGATTTATGTAGCCAACCCTATTTAGAGGTAAAAGGTGGTTGTTATTATTGTTTTGAATCTTCATCGAAGTTGACATCACCTTGATAGTCTACTGCACATGGCACTTGGACACTCATGGTCACATCTCTTAATTTAAATACTCAACAATGTCACACCATGTTACTTTTGTTTCATAATGCGTGATGCTGGGAATCAGCTAGCCAAGCCTCATGACCATGCTTAGTCCTAGATTGGCCACATAACTGTAAATGAAGTCCCATAAGCAAGCTCAAATATAGTGCGATTCCAACATGTAGATATCCCAACCCCCAAAAAAAGGTCACCTCAAGACCAGCTTGAGTCCTGGATTAGCAGATTTTATGACTGGGATTACCTGGTTTCCCAAAAGCTTTTGATCATGTGGCCGAGACACGTCTATGCCCTTTCAATTAACAGATGTCTCCACAATTTTCCATCTTGGTTTTAATCGATTTAAAACATGATCATGGTCCTAGAGCCATTCGAGAACTGAGAGAGGAGACTGTCCAGCGAGATAGGATTCCATGTTGAACTGGATAGTCAAAACCTTAGCCGATTTGGATGAGTAATCATAGATGAAAGTGCTTTGATCTAGTTTTTGACCATCTGTGGCTAAGTAAAGCAAGCAGGATGTAAGGCCACTAGTCGGTCTAACTGGTTGATTACTTTTCATTTTCAAGCTTCCTGCTAGTTATCTAAGTTTGAATCTAATTGCCAATACATCCCAAACACTTGTTGCCGCATGACGCCTATTAGACAAGGCAAGATGGACTGGCTTAATTTGTGCCCCTCCCTGAAAAGAATGATGAGATAGATGTGCCAAGGTCTGCACTTCTGGCAATCCTTTCAGTTCATTTGAAGCAATAGGAATGTTGACTGGTGTGGTTCAATCAGTCCAATCAGCCCATCCATCCTGTCCAATTTTCGTGACGATGAGAATTTGTTGATAAAACAAGAAACATTGATGTTGGGGATTTTGATAAGACTTCTCATGGACTTCGTGTAGATTAATGGGGTTTGACTCAAGTGCATTGTGCACAATATCAAGCTAAAGAAGTTGAGTGCCTCTTATGTGGAAGTAGATACATTTTCCCTATCTAAGAAGTAGCTAATAGGATTTTATTGTTGTTTTCTACTGCTGTAAGTTTCAGATTGACTTCTGTAGTGCAACTATTGTGGTTAGATGTAGAATTAGTTGGTATAATTTGGTGAGTTTCATAGAGTAATTTGTTAACTTTTGTTGTGCAAACTTGAATCCTCTCATATGCTGCAGAGCCTCTGGATGTACTTGAGAGTTGGGTCACGGAATTATTTGGCAAAATCAAGAAAGGTCCTCCAGTGCAGTTTGAGTATGGAAAGGAAAGAGCTATCTGGAAGGCTGGTCAAATTTATTGGTTGGAAGCTGTCAAAGATGTGCATGTCCTCGACTTAACATGGACGTTGCCATGTCTGCGTCAACACTATTTAAAGAAATCGGAAGATTATCTAGCACATCTTCTCGGTCATGGTACTTCATTTTATTTGCATTGTGCTATTCTTTATACTCTTGCTATTCTCATTGATTGATTGGTCTCGTAATTCTCTCTTTTCGCCCTACTGTTTCTGGCTTTTTCCTATCTTCCCATAGATCTTGATGGAAAATACTGCATTTTGGGTCTTGCCTTTATCTAGAGCTGCTATGGTTAGTGATTTTTGTGAGTGAATAAATAAGTATACAGATTTGTGCGATTGTTTTGTATGTATGTATGTATCTCTACCTATGTTTATGCAGACAGACACACCCGAGGACAATTTAGCGGCAGGAAGGTTTGGCTTCACTCACCTTATATGCACAGTGCTTGCATTCTGATGCTTGAGTGATGCTTGAGTTTGATATACTTGTTGAAGAATTTGGAGTACAAGATCCAAGGCTGTGATAACTTGGACAAAAGATCTGGTTCTGTTGTGCATGTGCACATAACCCTTCCCGAATGCATATAAATTTATATGAATGTGCATATGGGAGAATATCTACATCAGCTATTCATTCTCATATGTTCCTAGATTATCTGTTATTTGCACAATACACTTTTAGTCTGCACATAGTTAGGCCCTAAGTTTGGAGCTCATGTGAAAAGTAGCCACATCAATGTCAAGTATATTATCGATCATATATTTTCTCTTGGGATGGAATAAGATATTTCAAATAGCACACACTATATTTGAATGCGAAACATATTCATTCATTTGAGCAGGCTTGAGAGTGAAAAAAGAATTGCCCATCAAGCTCGGCTCAACCTAACCTAAATATAAGGAAAAACAGCTATTCAAGCTTGAGGGCAATGACTCTTCTCTTAGACCTTGGAGCTACCAAGACTTGTCCAAGGTGGTTTTATTGTTTGGCGAATGCCAAGCCTAAATGAGTTTGGGCAAGCACATTTCTTCTTGGGCTCTGGTTCGCCCCGACACTATCATCTATACTAAGAAAGTATAATAGTTTACAAAATCATAGGCCGAGCCAGGTAAGAATTTTGATGGTCGATATCTGACTTGGTCTGATCCTTTTCAGATTAAGGGCCAAGAGTTTGGGCTGTTACCTTTTGAGGCCCACCATGCCAACGGCAGCCCATTCAATGCCTTTGCAGCATGGTGTTAGGGCTTAATCCTACTACAGTTGTCAAAATCAGTTTGAATTTGCATTTAACACTGAGTGCACCTAAAACATTTTGAAAATCTACGCGTAAAATCTTCCTATTCTTTTAAAATTTGAATTTTTATTTCATACTACAAAATTTGAAGAAGGGACATGTTTCGGGGAACTAACTAAGAACTCTTTTTTTTTTTCCTGCTTCTCTTCGGTATTAAACTAGGAACTCTACTAAGGGAAATACCTAAGCTCCGAGGTACCACTATCGCTTCACATGCAAAATGTCGATATTATTGACTTGTTCTTATTTGTAGCCTGCTTCAAATATTAATATTTTTATTTTGTCAAAAAAATTAAGATTAGTTTATTGCAGTGGATTACTTTTATGTTGAAGTTTTGACAAAGCCATTTTGCATTTTCCTTTTTTTTCCCTGACAAGGGGAAAATTGCTCAAAAGTTATTTTAACCTTAGTAGATGATATCCCTGACTTATGATTCTGCTTATATAATCAAGCAGTGTTGCTGGGAAAATCAACCAATCTAAATCATTGGCCCCCAAATATGTAAGTATACTTGAAACATTCATTAATTAACTTAGTCATATAAAATATCAATATATATTGTAAAGAAAAAAACAAGAAGATTCATAACACTTTGTATAAAAGCAACTAACTTGGGCTGACTAGAAGATAACTACTTTGACTAGAAGAAAGATTACAAGCTTGTCATTAACTAATTAGTGTGATTAATTATTGTTCTCACTATTTGATTGAGGGCTTTTGACTATTTAGGCCCTAAATGTTGAGGTTGCACAATATGTACCCACACTGATGTCGTCTAGCATGTATTTTCTTTCGGGGTGAAACATGATATTTCAAATAGTCGGCAAACGCAAAATATACTCATTCATTGAATAGGCTTGAGAAGAAAAAAAAAGGAAAAGAAAAGAAAAAAGAAGTGCACATCGAGCCCAGCTCCACCCAGTTCAATGGCTGGAAATGTATGGGCGAGCTTTGACAATAACCATTCTTTTGGAGCTTGGAGCTACCAAGGCTTGCCCAATATGGTTTTATTATTTAGCAAAAGCAATATCTGAACGAGCTGAGCAAGCAATTTTCTTTTTGAGATCAAACTTGCTGCGGCGCTGCTATTCACATGAAAAAAGTATAATGTATTCCAAAATCATAGTTTAGGGTAAATATGAATTTTAATGCTTATATCTAACTTGGTCTATCTAGTCTCGCCTATTGCATGGTTTCCTAATTAATTAAAGTGTAGTCCCAGCCAAATGACTTTCTTGAACTTATTACCTGAATTGTATGTCAAAGTCTAATTGCAATTTCATCCATTGGGATTAAGGCCCAAGAGTTGGGCTATTTATGTTTTAATGCCTCTGAAAGTATGATGTTAGGATTTGGTACTGTTGCGTGTAATCCACATTAAACTTCGATTTTGTTATCCCATATAAACAATTACGAGTAATCAAACGAACAAATTATATATATACTCACCCCAATGCAACCAAAAACAAAAAGAAAAACTAGGGTGCTGCCTCTTCCAAATCTGAAAAAAGGGTGACCCTTTTGATGATTTTGTTTTTCCCAATTGACCCTTACGATTATGTTAATGCAGAACTATGGGGAAGGGTTGACCACTTGTGATGGTGGCGTAATTGTACAAGCTGATATTCCACAAATGCAAGGTCATGAGGATAATCCACGTGCAGTGGTAGTGCCCGTATCTTTCCTCAATCGCGACAGGAGCTCTGGCAGCTTGGTGGGATTTATAGTGATTAGACTCGCCTACCTGAGATAACTGGGTTGCGAGTGGTTTCGCATGACGATCTTCTCGCAATTTTAGATCAAAATACTTCGTGGGCTTTCATGATGACTCACAGAGCAACAGAGCATAATCTCCCTGGTCGCTCCTCTCCGCTTTTCCTTTAGAACAAAGAAAAAGAAAATGTCCTCTGAGATGGTGTGAGAATTTAAATAGAAGAAAGATGACTGTGAACTTTAACAACAACGTGCATTGAAATTTAGTTGTCATATTTGCCAACTCGAAAAAAAAGGTTTACACCCTACTTTTGCATCTCTACAATACCTGTTATTGAAAGGAAGAAGACTTTGAATATAGACCAGGATAATCAACATCAAGATACAGATAAATCTTATTTAGAGCACGTCGCCAACAAATAAAATAAAAAATAGAGCATATTGGTGCATCTACCAAAATTATTAGTTTTTTTATTTTTTGCTTTTGTCAAGTTGCAAAAGATGAAAACAACTACATCAGTTGCCTACCTCAACAGTGTTTGCATTTGATCCTCCCAAGAGATTTTGCCAAATACAGATAACAGTGGGATATACTGCAAAACAAGCACAGTCGAGAGAATTCAGGTCAATGAGCTAGGGCATAAAAAACAGACATTTGGTAGAGAAGATACAGCAAACGATTAAATTGCAGAACAATATTAGTTTAAGAGCAACAATTTTTCATAATTTTCACACAAATCATAATGCATTCCCATTTACAAATTCTTTAAGTGTCATCCAAGTGCAAAGATAAGCAATTTTTGGCCATCACACAAAAATCCAGATATATAATCTATATAGACAGGCACATTTGACGCATCATAATTCTGACACTACGAGCAAGTCCATGTGGTACTTTTTGTTCGAGGAATAGTCACTGGCTGTACCACGTTAACATTATAACCATTTCATTGTGTACTTCCTTGGTAAACAAAACAGAAGCAACCCAAATGTCAACATTTGACCTTCAGCAGCTGGTTTATGGACATTCATGTGAAGCATGTCCATGGAAAAATTAGCATTAAGTTGAGGAAGTGGAATGGAAATGGATCCTGGAGCAGCAGTAGCTAAATGACCAGTGTAAAAGAAAAGAAGTCCGAATCATTACCTGAAGAACGAAACTCAAGACAGTGGAGAGAAATCTTCCTGTTGGATCCAAACTAGATCAATGACAATCAGTGGGATTTCTTGGATGAGGTGCCGTAGTTGCCGAAAAGAGAGGATCCATCCTTCGAATCTCACATTGAATTATGCGGAATACTTTGAGGGAGGGAGGGAAGCCATCCTCCAGCAAGTACCCAAAATTCAAGCTACTTACAAAATATAACTGTTTGAGAGATGGGGGATGGCCATGAAGACCACTTGATAGTCTTTCTACTCCTCATATTTTCTCATCCAAAGAGAGATTAAAGAGGAAGGAAAAAAAAGACTCCATACATCATACATCCTCTGCTGTTGATAGTCTTTCCATATTCCCCATATTTCTCGTCCAAAAATCTGGAACAGGACAATCGATTAGTCCTGAATAACAATTACCTTTCATGAGCAATGGACAATTATAAGAGTGATCGAACAAAAGTGAACAACCAAGACAAGAACATGGATACTTTGCTTTATTATTGTCAGGAATTAGTGACACTTTTGATGGTTTTTCCTTTTGCTAAAAAAACTCTTATGATTATGGTAACTGACAAGAATGGGAGACCACTGATCACTAGTGGTGGTGACTTATTGGTACAGGCTGATATTCTACAAATGTGAGGTCAGGAGATCGAATGACTTGGTAGGGCCTTACAATGCTTAAGAATGATTGCCTACACCTGTTGTTATATCTGGAACACTCAAAATGCAGTAAACTTTAACCATAAATCACCTGATCCTAAAACTGTCACTTACACATATTAAAGAAGCTCATTTAGACTGTGTTGCCGGTAATGCAAGAGAGATAAATCATGATTGGGTAGGCAAAGGCAGGGCGCGTAGAGTAAACCTGAACTAGGTTTTGCGAAAATTCACCATGATGGGTCTTATAGAAGGAACAAAACATGGCTGTTGTTAGGATAGTGGCCAGAGATGAAACGGGGGAGATGATTACCTGCAGGGGTGTCGCAGTGCAAACTAGACCTGCAAAGAAAACTGAATTACTTGCTGTTCGAAAGAGCAATGAAGTAGCTAAAGAAAAAGCTGAACCAAGGCAGTAGGGGAGCTGAATGCAGGTAAGGTATACAAGGATATCATCAATTTTCCCAGGTTGCGCAATTAAAGACTAAAGGACGCTCCTGCCAGGATTCAAGAAGCTAAAGATCATTTTGCAGCTCTAAATTTTAGTTGTATTTCACAAAAGGCAAATGCTTGTGCCCATTAGGTAGCTATGCCAAGATTGGGATATACATCCGCATCCCCCATCCTTCTTATCACATTTGCTTATATCAACAATGAGTTACTGGAGTAAAAAGAAAAAGCCCCATCGAGGACACACATGACACACCCAAATGTCAGTCTCTGACCTCTAGTGGCTGGTTTCTGAAAATTCTATGAGAAACATCTCCTCGGGAAAAATCAATCCGTATTAGGTATCGAACTGAATTGATGCCTTCCAACCCAAAAACTGACCCTAATCCCAGAAAGCTGACTTTAGGTGGAACAACGAATTGCGGCAGACCTGAAGAAGGTAAAGTAGTCAACGGAGATAAATCCTTTGTCAGGGCTCAGGTATGATCAATTTCAGTTCACTGGATCCGAACACCAATGTAGATGAGAGGGATCTCTTGAATGAGGGGCCGATAGTCGCCAGTGAATTTTGAGCATCAATCTTTCAGAATCTCGCATAGAAATATCTCCAGAATTTGGACAGATCATAGTCTTCCTTATTACTCCTTTCCCCCTTTCCCTGACAACAAAGAAAAAGAAAATGTGCTTTGAGATAGTGTGGGAATTTGAATAGAAGAAAGAGGAACCATGAACTTTAACAAAGAACTCGGATATAAATGGCTTATGCTGCAGGCCTCATTCAAATTTAGTTGTCATATTCGCCAACTTGAAAACACCTGTTTTAAATCTTATTTTTTTGTGTCTTTACTGTAGCTGCTACTTTGGAAGTAAGAAAGCCTCTTTGATCGACTACTAATATAGACCTCAATTATTGACATAATAATACAGATTAATCTTTTAGAGCATGCTGCAAAAAAAAAAAAAAAGCAGTTTAAAGCATATTAGGGCGTGCATGGAAACGTTTCTTAGAAACGTTTCCGAACACTTCGCACGGAAAGTGTTCCCGAACAAAAAAGAACAAACGCGTTTGGTTGCGTTTATGTTATTTTTTTGTTTATTTGGTTTCTCGGAACGAAATAAGAACAAAAAAAAGAAACAACAATTTGTTGTTTCTTGCTCCGAAAACATTTCTTGAAGAAACATTTCTCTTCTCTTTCTTCTTCTTCTCTTCTTCTTTTCTTCTTTTTTTTTTCTTTTTTTCTTTCGCGGTCGCCGGCCTCGCCATGGCCGGCGACCGGCCGTCGAGGCTCGGGCGATGCTCGGCCTCGCCCAACCACGGCAAGGCTCGGCCTCGCGAGGGCCGGCGAGCCTCGCCGTGGCCGGGCGAGGCCGCCCCCATCGGCCGGTCGCCGAGGCCGTGACCGGCCGAAAAAAGAAAAAATAAAAAAGAAAGGAAAAATGAAAATAAAATAAAATTTTTAAAAAATTAAAAGAAACAAAAAAAGAATAAAAATTTACCAAACGTGTTTCGTTCATTTTTTATTCCCTGACCAAACGTTACCAAACGCGTTCTTTCGTTCAAAAATTATTCTCCGAACAAACACTTTTTTTTGTTTCGTTCTCGAGAACAAAAAAGAAACAGATAAACTTCTCGCTCCGCCTCGTCGTTCCGCCGAGTGCCGCTCGCCTGCCTCCTCACTCCGCCCGGCGTCCGGCGTTCGGCGTTCGGCGTTAGCGCTTCTGCCTCCGCTAGTCGCTGCGCCTCCGTCCTGCCCTCCGCTGTCGCTGCGCCTCCGCCCGAGCGCCTCCTAGCCGACGGCCGCGCAGCCGAGCCTCGCTTCTCTCGCTGCAGCCGCCAGCGGCTCCGTCGCCGGAGCTCCGAGCGTCGTTGCCTTGGCTGCTCCCGTTGCCTAGTGCCCGCGCATCCGTCTCCGTCCCCGGCCCTTTTCCCGCGCGTCGCTTGGTTCTCCGAAGCTCTCCAAAAAGGGCGTCCGAAGCCCTGTTCCTGCTCTCAGTTCGTTGAATCCAGTTGTTGGCGACTTGGGGCGCCTGGTAGGCCTCTTCAACCCCCCCTCTAAGTTTGCCCTGGTACGTCACTTCTTTGGGCTTCAAATGGCCGAGTTTGGTTAGGGTTTGCTCGCCCTTTCTCTGCAATTTGTTGCTGTTATGGATCCTGGAACTTCTTCGGCCCAAATCGAGGGGGAAAGGGCTATTCGTAGCCCTCCCGCTCCTGACCATGGCCCCTCCTCTCGTGTCGGTGTTGCTAATGAGAACTTGGGAGGTTCTATTCGGCCCCCTGTTGGTTCAAAGCAGCCTTCCATTCAAGCCCGTTCCTCTCGTGATCCAGATGGGTTGCGAGGGAGAAGCAGAGGTAGATCAGGTTCGAAGCGACCTCAGCGAGCAGTCTCGAGAAGCTCAAACCTGCGCAATTGGGCGAGTGTAGCTGTGGCCAGAGTAGCCACCAAAGGCTACGACTTGGAGTTCATTCCTCCAGTCGATGATGGGCCATCTGTGGAAATGACTGATGATGATCTGCAGGCTGCAGACCCGAAACTTCAGGATTGTCTTGTTGGATATTATCTGGGCAGAAGAATTCCTTTTAAAGTTACAGAAGTAGCTTTCAAAAAGGCGTGGGGGCCTAATTTGGTTGAACTAATGGTTGATGGGAAGGGGTTTTTCTATTTCCATATTCCAGATTGGGAGTTCCGAAGAAAAGTGCTGGAAGGAGGCCTTATTACTGTTTCAAAGGTGCCTCTTGTGCTGCAACAATGGAGACCGACCCTGGATTTGAGGAAGGACTCCCACCTTATGGTTCCTATGTGGGTAAGGCTTAAAAACTTACCTCCCGTGTTCTGGTCTTCTCAGGCTATCAGTAAGATTGCAAGTAAGGTTGGTAAACCGCTTTATGTAGACAGAAGTACTGATCAAATGAAAGGTCTGGCTTATGCTAGAGTATGTGTAGAGATTACGGCAAAGCAGCCTTCATGTGAGTCCATTGAATTGGTTCACCAAGGCAATTCGTGTTTGGTGGAAGTAGAATATGAATGGAGACTCACGGCTTGTGTAGGTTATGGTGTCTTTGGCCACAAATGCAGTGCTGTTGCTGCTCAGGTCTCTACTGCAAATGCTCAACGTTCTTTGATCGCTAGACCCCATGCTCCTCAAGATGGGACTTCATCTCCTAACCCTTCTTCTCGGCCTGCAGTTCAAGCAAGCTCGCATCCTCAGTTCACTCAGTCTTCGGACAAAACACATGATAACCCCCTGTTTATTAAGAAACCTGTTACGGGACCTATTTTAGCAGAGACCCTCCCTGAAATGCATAAGGTAACAAATTCTACTGCTGATAAATCTCCGAGCTCTCTCAATTCTACTGCTATGGCCTCTGGATGCGAAGGAGCTCAGGAGTTGCCTTTGCCTAATGTCTCTGCTGCAATCCCTCATGCTACTGTTGACCCTGGTTGGAAGCAAGTAAAAGGAAATAAGAAGCGGGTCGAGAAAGGAGCTGCACCTTTTAGTTTAGCCCTGCCCACGGAAGGGGGGCATTCTCTAAAGCTAAAATTAAAAGGCCCTGCATCTAGGGAAGTTGGTTCGGCTTCGTTGTCTCACAAGACTCATGGAATCTCATTATCTTCCTCGAAGGCTGTTGAAAACTCTTCCTTGGCAAAAGCGAAAGTCATCTCTCCTCCTTTGATTCTACCTGATTGTTCGGACGAGATTGGTAACTCCAGCATTCATGCCGATTTGGACAAGGAGGACCTACTGTCGGTTGGATGCCCTTCTTCGAAAGCCCCTCACAAAAATGTCCCGGTTGAGACACTACAAGATAAGCTCTTGCTTATATGCCCGGATCCTCCTCCTTCTGCGGCTTCTAATCCGACTGTGGGTCGGAAAAGGGCCACCAAGAAGAGGTAATCTTCTCCTTCTTCTTTTTAATTATGTATATAGGTGCTTGGAACATAAGAGGCCTCATGAACCCTGTCAGGCGGGCAGAAGTTAGGAGATTTGTCTCCACCCACAATCTGTGCCTTATTGGCCTTATCGAGACTAAAGTTCCTGAAGTTTCTTTTGAATCTATATCCTCCTCCTTTTTGAATGGTTGGAATTGGGTTGCAAATTATGATTTCTCCCATCGTGGAAGAATTTGGGTGGGCTGGAACCCTGAGTATGTTACCTATGAAACGTTGTCGATCAATGATCAAGCTGTTCATGGTCAACTGACATACACCATGACTGGTATGGTTTGTTGCGTGTCTATTGTTTATGGAGAACATTCTTTCAGTCGCCGCCGACCTCTTTGGGAGGACTTGCTCCGTATGAATAATCTTATGCAGGATATGTCTTGGTTGGTAGCTGGAGATTTTAATGCCATTAAAGATCCTTCGGACCGGTTTGGTGGCTCCAACTCATGGATTCCTTATTTTGATGAATTTGGAAACTGCTTAGCTCAGACTGAATTGGATGATCTTAGGTATGTTGGCCTTCGGTTTACTTGGTCGACCTCTGCTGGTACTTCTAGAAAAATGAGGAAAATCGATCGCGTTTTGGTTAATTCTAAATGGAATATGGAATTCTCCTTCTCTGAGGCCTCATTCCTGAATCCGGGCATCTCGGATCACTCGCCCATGGTTGTCAGAGTCCTTAACCCGTTTTTTAAAAGAAGGCCTTTCAAATATTTTAATCTCTGGGCTAAGCATTCTGACTTCCCTTACATCGTTCAGCAAGCTTGGGATACTCCGGTTGTTGGGGTTGCTATGTTCAAACTAGTATCCAAGCTGAAGGTGCTAAAAAGCCGGCTCAAACAACTGAATAGGGACGAGTTCTCCAATATTTCTGTGAGGACAGCGGAAGCTAGAGAAGCTCTTCGTCTTGTTCAGCTTGATCTCCATCTTGATCCGACCAACTCTGACTTTGCTGATCTTGAGAAGGCGCACCGTAAGCTCTTTGTGAACTTGCGTAGAGATGAGGAATCATTTTACAAGCAGAAATCAAGAATCCGCTGGCTCAAGGAAGGTGATCGAAATACTAAATTTTTTTCATAATTCCGTCAAGAGAAGGCAGCTCAGGAATAGAATCCTCTCAGTTAAGGATTCTTCGGGTGCTTTGATTAGTGACCCTTTAGCGGTTCCACAAGTATTTGTCTCTTTCTTTGATGATCTCCTATCTCCTCAAACGGTGCTTTCCAAGCCTTCATTGCAGGACGTTAAAGAGTTCATTCGAAGCCCTCTGTCGGTTGATCAGGTATTCTCCCTTTCTAGACCGGTCTTGGAATCTGAAATTAAAGATACGCTCTTTTCTCTCCCGAAAGGAAAATCCCCGGGTCCTGACGGCTTCACTGTTGAGTTCTTTAAGACTTGCTGGGGGACTGTTGGCCCGTTAGTGACGGAGGCGGTTTCTGATTTCTTCTCTTCAGGCCGTCTTTTGAGAGAGATAAATAATACCATTCTTGCCTTGGTACCTAAAGTGCCTAATGCTTGTGCTGTGACTGATTTCCGACCTATCGCTTGCTGTAATACCATTTATAAGCTCATCACAAAAATCTTGGCTAATCGCCTAGCTACTGTCTTGAGCGATTTGGTTGATACTTCCCAGAATGCATTCGTTAAAAGGAGAAGGATTAGGGATAATATTCTAATGGCGCAAGAGCTTTTTGCTGGTTTTCATCTAGAACCATATACTCCAAAATGCGCAATAAAGGTTGATTTTCAGAAAGCCTTCGATACTGTCGATTGGGACTTTCTTCAAACTACTTTGTTGGCATTTGGGTTTCCTGAACCTCTTACTCAACTCATTATGGTTTGTGTTCGGACCCCGAAATACTCTATTTCTATTAATGGAGAACTGCATGGCTTCTTTGCGGGTGGGAGGGGGCTTCGCCAGGGCGATCCGATGTCCCCCTACCTCTTCACCCTTGTAATGGAGGTTTTCTCTGGAATTTTGAATGCAAATACTGCTTAGAGGGAGTTTAAGTATTATTGGAGATGTAAACCAGTCCGTCTCTCTCATCTTTTTTTCGCTGATGATGTATTCCTCTTCAGTCAGGCTGACTGGCATTCCATTACTCTTCTAAAAAAGGGCCTCGATCTATTTTCTTCTTGGAGTGGACTCCTTCCGAATAAGAACAAAAGCGAAATCTTTTTATCAGGTGGGGCTCCTTCGCTGCGCAACTATATTCTTATGGCATTTGGGTTTCAAGAAGGAAAGCTCCCAGTGAAATACTTAGGTGTACCGATCATCTCCTCCAGACTTGGGAAAGCAGATTGCGTGGCCTTAATTGCTCGGATTACTGCCAGGGCCCAGTCATGGACTCAACATTTCCTCTCTTTTGCAGGTAGGCTGCAACTTATAAGGTCAGTCCTACATTCTATTCATGCGTATTGGTCCAGTGTCTTTACTTTGCCGGTTTCGGTCCTAAATAGTATTGAGAAAATTTTGAGACAATTTCTTTGGAAATGCGCCACTCTTGGCAGAGGCGGGGCTAAGGTTGCATGGGATGAAGTGTGCCTTCCTAAAAATGAAGGAGGATTGGGTATTCGTAAGTTGAAAGACTGTAACAAATCAGCAATGCTTAAATACATTTGGATTCTTTTCACAGACAAAGAATCCTTATGGTGTCGTTGGATTCACTCCACTTTCTTAAAAAGGGACAACTTTTGGATTTCTTCCTCACCTACCGTTTGCTCTTGGGCTTGGAAAAAAATCTTACTTCTAAGAGCAGAGTTTCGGCCATCATTTCTTTGGAAAATTGGAAATGGCCTTTCGGCTTCCTTATGGTTCGATCGCTGGCTTTCGGAGGGCCCTCTTGATCAACTTATTCCTCTTCCTCTTATTGAAACATCTGGTCTTCCAAAGAATGCAGTAGTCACGGATCTTCTCTCTCCTATGGGCGATTCCTTCAGGCTTTTCCTTCAAAGCTTGGGATTCTCCATTCCGGTTTCATCCTCTACTCCGGATCGTTTCTTTTGGACTCGGGATCCTTCCGGATCCTTCTCGATGGCTTCTGCTTGGGATTGTATTAGAACAGTAAAAAACCGGGTGCCTTGGGCTTCTCTTATCTGGAACTCTGATATTGCTCCTAGATTCCAGTTCAATTTGTGGCTAATTACGAGGAACGGATTGCCTACCCAGGAGCTCCTTCTCTCTCATGGAAGAATCGACTTTTGCACTTGTGCGTTATGCAATGAAGTTCCGGATTCCATCAATCACCTATTTTTTGATTGTCATGTCTCGGCTTCTCTTGCTTTCTTTTGGGCGACAAGGTGTAACTTACCTTGGCGCATTAGTTGGTCGCTCCTACCAATAATAGATAGCCTTTTGTTTTTGTCTTTATATCCATTACCTTTACCAAAAAAAAAAAAAAAAAAAAAAAAGAATTGATGAACATAAGCAAAATAGCATGTTTTTCTTTCATCAAGTTGCAACAGATGAACATAAGCACATCAGTTGCCTTCCTCGGCACTGTTTGCATTTGATCCTCTTGAGAAATTTTGTCAAATAAAGATAACAGTGGGATATTCTGCAAAACAATCACAGTTCAGAATTCAGGTCATTGAGCTAGGATATAAAAATTAAAAAAGAAATATTTGGAAGAGAAAGCATAACAAACACCGAAGTTGTGGAAAAATAACAATATAGGAGCAACAATTCTTCATGATTCTCACGCAAAGCATAGTGCATTTCCATAAGTGGAAAGATAAGCAATTTTTGGTCATCAAACAGTTCAAGCTATATCATCAATATAGATAGGCACATACAAGCATCATAATTCCAGCACTGTGAACAAGTCCATGTAAGTATTATTTGTTTTGAGGAATAGTCACTTGTATGAAGCAATGGTTGGTTGACTTGCTATACCACATTAGAATTATAACCATTTCATTGCGTGCTTCCTTGTCAAACAAAACAGAGCAACCCAAATGTCAACATTGGACCTTCAGCAGCTGGTTTGTGGAAATTTAGGTGAAGCTTGTCCATGGAAAAACATGAACCTTTTAGCATCAAATTGAGGATTCGGAATAGAAATGGATCCTGGAGCAGCAACAGTAGCTAAAAGACAAGTGTGCAAGAAAGAAAGAAGTCCAAATCATTACTTGGAGCAAAAATTAGAAATTGGATAGATATCTTATTATTGGATTTGAACTCGATCGACTACTACGAGTGGGATTTCTCAGACAAGGTGCCAATAGTTGCCACTGAGTTTTGAGCATCAATCTTTCAGAATTTCACAGTGAATTGTGCCAAATACTTGGAGGAGGAAATGAAGCCATCCTCTGACAAGTTCCAGTAACCTATAAAATGTAGCTATTTGAGAGTGGAGAGATGGCTGCGAAGACCACTTGATAATCTTTCCACGTTCCTCATAGTTCTCATTCAAAGAGATGTAGAGATGAAGGAAACAGAATACTCCACACTTCTTACATCCTCCCCTGTTGATAATCTTTCCACATTCCTCATATTTATCATCCAAAAATCTGAAACAAGACTATCAATTAGTCCTGAATAAAAATTATCTTTCATGCATAATGACCAACAAGATTATAGGCATACTCAATTGACAGCAAAAAAATGAATACACATACCCTCTTGATGTTGATTTTTTTTTTTTTCTGAAAAATTTTGTAATTATATTAACTGACAAGTATGGCAGACCACCAGTCACAGTGGTGGTGACTTATTGGTACGGGTTGATATTCTAAAAATGTGAGGTCATGAGATTGGATGACTAGTACGGGCTGATAACTCCTAAGAATGATTGCCTACACTTGTTGGTATATCTGGAAAGCTCAAAATGCAGTAACTTTTACCCATAAATCACCAGATACTGAAAACTGTCACTTGTGCAGGTTAGAAAAGCTCTTTTGGAGTGTGTTTCCAGTAAAAATGTAAGCTGAGTCATGATCGGGTGGATGAAAGGCATGGTGCGTGGAGTAAACCTGAGCTAGGTTTTGTGAAGATTAACTAAGACGGGTCTTACATAACATGCCGTCGTTGGGATTGAGGCCAAAAATGAAACAGGGGAGATGGTTGCCTGCAGAGGAGGCTGAATTACTTGCTGGTCAAAAGAGCATAGAAATGGCTAAAGAAAAAAGCAGGCCCGAGGCAGTAGTCGAGGTGGATGCAGCTGTGGCATATGAGAATATCATCAAATTCCGCAAAAGTGCAATTGGAGACTAAAAGGAAGCTCTTGCTTGGATTCAAGCAACTAAATATCATTTTTCTCATCCCTAATTTTAATTGTACTTCACAAAAAGCAAATGTTTTTGCCCAAATCCTATGCGACACTTCTCCATGGGAAAAATTAATTCTTCACAAAGCATCGAATTGAAGAACAAAATACACACCCAAAATTGATGCATTCAAGACCAAAATGCTTACACTTCCCCCTAGGAAAAGATTAATTTTGTACATCGAAGAAGATGAATCGAAATGATGCATCCAAGACCAAAAAACTTAGCAAATGAAAAACCGTGAAATCGAAGGATCAATTTCACTTCACCAGATTTGAAACTAATCAATGCGCATGTCAGGGATTTCTTGGATTTTCCCAGAAATTTGTGCGAGACATCTACATGGGGAAAATCAGTTTGTATTACGCATCGGATTGAGGAAGCAGAATGAAAAATCGATGCCTTCAAAACCAAAAACTTACCTTCGAACCCTACAAAACCTGACTATAGATGGACAAATCAATTCCTTGGATCCGAACGTCAAACAATCTTGATCTTCGGGATCTCTTCGATGAGGGGCCAATAGTCGCCGGTGTGTTGTGAGCATCGATCTTTTAAAATCTCGCAATGATATATCCCCAATCGAGCGAGGGAGGGAGGGAGGCCATCCTTTGGCAAGTCCCTCAACTTCGGGCAATTTGAAATGATTAACACTTGGAGAGAGGAGAGATGGTTGCGAAGGCCATTTGATAGTCTTTCCATGTTCCTCATATGGTCAATCCGAAGAAAGGTAAGAGAGGAAGGAAAGAGAAAACTCCAAGCATCCTCCTCGTCCTCCTCCTCCTCTGAAGGAAACCGCACCTTCTCTCCCTCCCCTCCCATAGTTCTTCCGTCAATATCTAGATGGTCGAGGGATGTGAGAAGGGGTAAGCCCCATTCTCTCACTGGCTGTTTCATATTCTCACACTCACAATAAAAGGCTTGCAAATTGGGAGGCAAACCTCCTTTGGGCAAGCATTGATATTTTGGCAATGCCTAATGGATATGTATAAGAGGGATGTAAGATGACACCACTTTGGTAGAGACTTATCTTTGGACAATTAGAAGAGAGACATGACCTAGGGTGATGAGAAGGGGAAGGGAAATCTCCATTATTTCCAATGCCCCGCACTCATTTATATACAAGGAAGTGAGATTGTTACATCTAGCAATAGACTTTATCTTCTTTATCTTTGGACAACGACTGAGTAATAGATTTGATAGGGTAAGGGGAAGGGGAGGGAAGTCCTCTATCTCTAGTGATTGACAGCTAATTATACTCAATTTAGTGAGATGGGAAAGCATGTGAAGGAATTGTGGTAGGCTTCTTAGATTCCGACAATGGTAAATTCCCATAAATTTGAGTGATTCTATGGTGATTTCTTCCAGCGATTCCACTCCCTCGCAGTTTTGAATAACAAATTTCTTCATAGTAGCAAGTCTACCCTTGGCAGAGGGACAAAATGTCAAGAATCACATTTACCTGTACATGAAGATTGAAGTTGAGACATCGGGTTGTTGCTGTTGGGGTCATATGAAGAAATGGTTGGTCCTTATGAGTTTTGGACACTGATAAATAGACAAGTTAATGAGTGTGTACATCTTGCTTGGAAGTTTTTCTAAACTCGTGCAACTACTCAATTCCATCCTTTCAAGGTTGCATGGCAGCTCTAATTCTCCTTCTCTTGCCGTAAAAGATGTGAATTGAGGGCAGGCATGGATGTTTAATTCATGGAGGGAAGTAAGATTTAACATTTCATTTCCATCTTGCCACAAGTATTTTAGCTTTTCACACCGTGTTATATGAAGCTCCTTTAGCCTGATCAAGCAGCTCATAAACCCATGATCAAAGTAGACAAGCTCTGAAATATTCTCAATTTTTAGAATGGTCAAAGAAGTTAGGTTGACCAAACACTTCAATATCTCTTTGTCACAAACCTCAAGGTATAACTCACGGAGAGATGGAAGAGAAACGTCATTGGCTGAGTTATTCAAATGCAAACATGAATGAATTTCAAGCTTTATGAGATGATAAAGTTGACAAGGCAATGTCCCTACCAACAAAGGACAACTGTGGACAACAAGATGTTGAAGACAGGATAATGAAACTTCTCCTTTTGGGCCCTTGACATAGGGATACCAATCCTTCCATGCCAACATCTCTTTGAACTTCAAAGTGGTTAAGGATGAAAAAGGCCTTTTACCTCCGTAAAATTCAAAGCCTATCGTTCTTATTGCATGTAGACCTTTAAGAGATAATTCCTTAAGTGAAGGTAGTTGTCCAATCATAGACAGTGACATAACATTAGGACAGTCCCACAAGCATAAAGACACTATTTTAGAATAGGATGTACAATCTAACCATGATGGGAATACTTGCACCACAATAGTTCAAAATAGCGAGATTTTCAAGATTAGTGTGAGGTTGCAAAGAGTCAAGCACCTGTGCTTCGTGCTCATGATTATGGAGATCTCCCAAATGTTCACCCCAATGCAAGGATAAGTTGGTAAGGCCTAGCTTTCGAAGCAAATTAGCATCAATCTATAACTTTTTCTACCTTTTGCAATTCTGATATGAATAATTCTCCTTCAAGATGTGGCAAGTTCTTTAACTCTTTCAACTGCGACCCTTTCTCTAGTCCTACCACAAATTTGGACAAGATAATAAGATTCTTTAAATTACCGATATCCAATGGCATCTCTTTTAGACTCTTTGTATCTCTAATATCAAGAAACCGTAAGCTGACTAACTTTGTGATACCTTGAGGCAACTTTGAAAGCTTTTGACAACCTCTTAAAATCAAAGCTTGTAATTTGCACAAGGCACCAATTGACTCAGGTAGCCTCTCGATATTAGTGTACGAGAAATTGAGATATCGAAGATGTTTTAAATCACCAACACAATTTGGTACCTCTACAATGTCACAACGACATAATGAGAATACTCTCAAGTACTTCAAGTTTGTTAGCAAGTCATGTAGCACCTTGTTGGAAATAAAGAAAGAGCCCCCACTAGATCCATCACGCACCAAAATTAAACTTCTTAGTGCCTTCATTCCTTGATATGGTTTCAAGCATTTTGATGTAACATACCACGATGGGATGAATGATGCATAACGAGTTTTTTCAAGAGATGATACATCATGTTCATTACTTGCCACCTGAGACCCCCTGAGCTAAAGCAAGTCCCACCCAAAATTGACTTTGCTAGATCATTCAAAAGATCATGCATTGAAAACTTAGATGCATCGATACTTGATTGTTGAAGAAATGACTTGGATACTAACTCATCAAAGTGCTTCCGTCCCAATTTCAAGATATTCTCATTTGCTTCTTGTCCATCTAAAAATCCCTCTGCTATCCATAAGAGTACTAACTCGTCCCTCTCAATTTCATAATCCTTAGGAAATACCGCACAATAAGCAAAACATATCTTCAAATAGGAAGGAAGATGGACATAGCTCAATTTCAAAACTGGGAGAACCTCATCATTCTTTGCCATCAGAAGATCCCATATTTTGTTATTTAAGGTATCTTGCCATTCCTCGGGATTTCTTTTAGTACGTAGGACACTGCCGAACATCTTCGCTGCCAAAGGTAAACCTTTACATCTTTCAGCTATTTTGTTGCCTATTATTTCAAAGTCCGGGTGGCTCTCAAAATTTGTTGCTCCGAGAGCATGAAAGGCCAATAAGCTTATACAATGATCAAAGGACAATTCCCTCAAATGATACGGCAAAGCGCCTGTTATGGAAGCAACATTAAAGTTGCGAGTTGTGATGATGATCTTGCTTCCCCTAGCCACCGCTTCAAATGGCTTTAAGAGGGCAGTCCATTTTTCATACTTCTCATTCCAGACGTCGTCTAAAACAACAAGAAGCTTCTTCCTGGATAGACTATCCTTCAACTTAACTTGAAGCTCATTAAGATCTTCGCCCTCGTTGGACGACCCGGTGATTGACCGCAAAATAGCCTTTGTTATGTCAAGGACATTGAAAACATCTGACACACAAACCCATGCTTTCTTCTCGAAACAACTATTCACTTTGGCATCATTATATAGCTGTTGAGCCAAGGCCGTCTTTCCAACACCACCCATCCCAACTGTGGGGACTATGCTTAGTGTGGCATTAGAATTTTTGACCTCATGGATCAATAGTTTGAGTATCTCTATTTCTTCCTTCTCCCTGCCGAAAAACCGAGGCTTCGGCAGAGAACTAGTGGGATCCCTTCTGTTGATGTAGTTGGATCTATCCACAACATTCTCGCTCAAGCTTAGATCAGCCCTCTTGTTGACAAGCGCTTCCAACCTACCATTGATCTCTTGAACCTTGGTGTCAGACACAAGCGAGCCCAGTTGTATAAAAGAAAGGAACTTCCGTTTCCATTGACTTCTTGTGCTGGATTCTGCGTCAGACTTAGCTTGAGTGGCTTTGATCTTGAACTCCTCGAGCAAGTCTTCTATGTCAAAGGCCAAGTCCCTAACATCATCCAACCACAACTTCACTTTATCATTATTGCTAAGTTGCTTTTCCTCTGCATCATCCAGTACTACATTAATTGTGACTAGCCTCTTCTTCCACTCATCAAGGATGGTGGTGCTAGTTCCATCCCATTGCACAAAGTCCAATGCCAAAGAACTCAACTTGTCAAACAAGGTTTGAAAGAAGGAACCCAAAACGATCTCCCCAATGGCCATGGGTGAATCAATCACTGTTGAGACCAACAAAGTGTTATGGTGAAGTAAAGTAAAATGAGCTAACTGAAAGAGAAAACTATGAATTCCAGGAAGACCAAGACGTCCACTTACCAAAAAGAATAAAAAAAAGGATCAAGACTTTCAAGGGATGCACACCAAAGTTTAGACAAATCAAACTAAAATAGTTTTTTGTCCAAGAGTGCTTGTTTTGTCAATTGTTCTCCATTTTCTTCAGATCCAGACTTTTCTTGTGGCATCCAAAACAGAGGATAAATGTGATTTTTTTTCATATGACCAACTTAGAGCTCACATGTATTTTCGTCAAAAACTTCATTACTTACTAGTGTTGTATTGGCTTTTCACACATTCATATATTATTAGAATCTCTATGATTTCATTGTCCTTGTTTTTTTGCTTTATTGTTGAATATGCGATCAATGTAAGCTTTTACGTGGCGGTTACAATGCTGAAAATTTGCATATGTTTAAGATATGAGAAGATTATCGGTTCCTCCTTCAATGTGAATGACCATGTAAAGACATCAAAGGCGGCTAATTTTGTCCGTTCAATAAGGAAAACAAAGCACATGCTTTGGGCTAAACAAGAAAAAAGGTCAGGTGCACCAACTAATCCATTAACCAAGTTGCTTTAGTTTACTTTGCAAATAGTGAAGGAGTCAATAATCATTAACTAACATTACATAATCTACTGAAAATTATACTTTATGCATCAAACCATCGTTCTCTTATCAAGCGATTCCGATTATCAACTATTACCTTAGCACCCTTCGGCAGATCATCATCGTGATCTTGCTGCGAAGTTTTACCATTGTAACTGCCACTTAAAGCCTATATTGATCGCATATCCAAAGTATGCGATCAATGAGCGGAATCGTTCGGAGAGCACGTGCTTTCCATCCAGCCTTTCGTCTGTTTATCTACATCTTTTTGTGCAGCAAGAAGGCATCCCCTCTAGAAGCGTTCTTTAAACATTTTGTATTCTGAATCGTGTGAAGTTCACCCAGACATTACGTGCTCTCCATCAACAATGTATTTCCTATTTACCTTGAATTAAAGCAAATGTCCCTCTTTTCTTTTTGTTTTCTATTGGTCTACAATTAAGAAAAAAAAAATGACAAGTCTTCCATAATTTGGTAACATCATAATGAAAAATTCACAAGGAGATTAGAACCATATTAATCTGTTTAACAATATGATTTTTCTTTTTTGGTATGAGCATTTCACTTCTTTCGGGTGGTGACTTTGTATTTTTTTCCTCTCCCTTTTCTCTATCATATCTTTTATTTTCTGGTAGCGGGAATGCACGATTATAAACATTTACTTTTCATTTACACTTTTTTTTCAATGAATTATATCTAAAACATGTAATAAACCCTTAATGTGACATTTGGATTTTGCCGGACCTCGAATATGTAACTGTCCATAACGGGTCGACGAATTTGTCGTCGGACTACGTCGTTGGTGCCACTTTCGGTCGCCGTTTCGTCACCACTCTCAACATATCAAAATGTTACATTTCGTCACATTCTCGCGATAGCATCTCATCTAAGAATCTTTTCACGTAAGGCCACCCGTGAGACCCATCTCTTCCGCATTTGCACCTTATTAAAACGAGTTTTCAAGCACATGGAGACGTCGACTCCCAAAGTCGCGGCCCCATCAAGGTACCCCTCCTTCACGCGATCGAGGAACTCGCCCATGCATAGCCATGCAGACGTCCATTTGGGGGTCAACAAAGGAGGATATTTGACCACCTAATAGCCCTAAATAAATTGCCTTTCCCCCATGCACGTACAGAACCATGCAGCCCCTTCTCTCTCGCAGTTCAACCGGTCAACAAAAAGGGAAGATTTTGACCGAAGGAGCAGCCACGTCCAGCATGCATGCAAGGTTGACCATGCAGCCACGATTTCTTCAACTGGACATCTATTCGAAGACTTTGACTCCTTGAAGCCCACGTCCTGCACGCGAGCTGCTGCCACGCCCCTCTCCTTCTTCGACCAGCGTACCGAGTGCAGGAGCAAGGAGTCGGACACGTCTCTTGCATGGACATGCAAGACGTCCTTCGACCGGCACCGGATTTCCTCTCCTGTTGACTGCCACGAAGGCCCGCTTAGTTGACCCATGCAGTCAACAAAAGGGAAGACAGGTCTACGCATGGGAAGGGACAGATGGCGACTAAAATTCTTCAAGGACAGCCACGCTCTGCTCGAGCTGTCCTCCCCTCTTCGCTGTCACCGCACGCGTGACTCAAGGAGTCAACGGCCAAGAGGGATTGATTTCCTCTTGCATCCGGTGAAGCCGAGTTTCTTTCCCCCCATTTTCTCGAGTTCTCCGCCCCTTTGACGACGGCAGCGATCTCTTAGTCGAAGGTCTTCCATAGCTCGGGCATCGTCACTAGTTATGTAACACCAATACGGACACGCGACACATAACACGACACAACACACCAACACAATATTTCTAAAAAATTAGATATTTCCGACACGTTTTGACACGTTATATATTAAATATATATTTTTATATATAAATACAAAAATAAATAATAAAAAGAGCAAAGAATTAATTTATACTAAAAATATTAATTTGACATTTGTTAATATCATTCATCATTTTAATTTGACAGAAATTGAATAAGAAATTTAAAAATTGCAAACACAAAAGAGTAAATTTGAAGGAACATGTCATGTTTTCTTACAATCGTCGGAAATTAGTGAGATTTTTTATAGTTCCAAACAAAGTTCGGAGTTCATGATATAGGCTGGCTTGGAGCTCCTTTGCAAAACAAGGTTCGAGAAAAATGAAAATCTAAGACAAGAACTCTCAAAGTACGACCAAAAGAAAATGAAATAACTAAATTCGCCATGGAAAATGTAAGAGATAACTCACAAGCTAATGACATAGAACAAAAGAGATAACTCACAAGTGACGCCTGCAAGAGGCAAAAAGAAGAAAAAAAATCACAACTTTAAGTCTGCGGGGGCGGCGGAGCAACGCCGGCGAGATGAGGGGCGTTTCATCATCACTCATGGGAATGTCAAAACTTATAAGTAAGAACTTGAGAGTGAATTTCTTTGGTTTCTTTTATTTTTGTTATTTTCATTATTTTTATTTATTTATATTTTAACCCCTCAAGTATTGAATTTTTTTAAATTGACCTTATGCATGTCGGAATTGCGTGTCGAAATTTTGGACTCGCATGTCGGAGCGTGTTGGGAAAAGTTGACCATGTGTCGGATTTCTCAACACTTGTTGATCACCTGTTGGACACGTGTCAGAGTATCGGACACGACACGAAGGCTTCCGAAAAGTGTCTGTGCTTCTTAGGCCACCAGTAGGCAACCACCCACACCACACCGCTGTATCCCACGCCATCGGCCTCCTCACCATCCCGTACCTAGATGCTAGCCGCACCACCACACCACTCTGTCACCGACCCCCTCATTGTTGTTGAGTCGCCCACAGCCCACCAAGCCAACCACCTCAGGAAGTCTCATTGCTTTGCCTTCGATTTGTTGCCGACAACCACCGCCCGCCACCAGCGTCGCAGCTCGAAATCTGTTGCCACCCCTCTACCATAGCAAGACCCGAGAGGCCTCGGCTCACGCCTCACCGCACACTGTTGTTGCTTCTCTTCACCTCAACCGTAGCTGGTAGCTTGCGGTCCGCTCACCGTCAACACCACCAGACCTAAGGCAAGTTGGAGTCTACTAACCTATATAGTGTAGTGCTGTGAAGTGCATTGTTAGGTTGGATTGTTTGAATTTGGTGTTGAATGGTGATATATAGGATGACCGAAATTGTTTGGGGCTAGATGATTGAGGAAGCTTTATAGTTTTTATGAATACATGTGATTTCGGACTTCAAATATGCATCAATTTTAGCGTTTGTAAAGCTTTGAGAATTCCGCTTATAAACTGTTTTGGAAAACCTCCCGATTTGTGTTGAAATTTTTATTTACCGAGGCGCTGCTCACAAATGTTTTAAAAATTTGAAAAGAAAAGAAAAATGTTTGGTGTCCTTGAAATCTCAAACTTTTACATGAACCGTTTTAAAAACCTTGAAGTCGGGAGTGAGGTTTGGAATTGCCAATATGCCGATTTCAAATTACTTACAGTTTTGATAAACCTTTTCAATTCGGGCCGTGAGGCGCAAGTGCGGCTTGAGGATTTATAAGTGAATTTCGAAGCCTATTAGAGGGTTAACCGTGGAAGTGAATCTTATGGATTTGGTATCGTGCTTTTGATTTCATTGATATCGGATTGACATATGTTTTAAAGACTATTGTTGTGGTATTGATGTGCCTTTGAAAACGTTTTGGCATTGATTTGATTTAAATGACTACACCATGGTTGATATATTACTGCTACCGTCAAACCCTCGGGACGACGAAGTCCCAGGAGACGGGATGCCTAGAGGTGAGACATGACACGCTCTGGATGCTTGTTGGACACCATTGTTGTGGTGAGCCCCAAAGGTTCCCTGGGTGTCGGGATGGCCAGACATATGACGATACACATTTTGGAGGGTAGGGGACACTAGTAACAAAGTGAGCTCTAGCTATTCCTCATGATGCTAGGTTAGGTGCGAGATGCCTAGAAGTGAGACATGACACCCTCCGAATGCTTGGTGACTGAAATATGGAACCAGAGGCTTTCGTGATGCCAGGTTGGGTACGAATGCCTGGAGAGATGCAAACACTGGTCCTCCGAGAGTAGGTGATAGTGAATCACAAATCTGTTGAGTTTTAAAGTTGATTGTTCTGCTGAGTTACACCATTTTGATAGTTGCACCTGATTATGAAATAAAATTGTGTGGCACGGTATGGGATGTGTCATAACGATTTGGCCTTATAATCGAAACCCACGTGATTAAAGTGATGTGTTATGGTTATCAAACTGTGCTTGTCATTTCGTTGAAAAGCTTTATTGACTTAATACGCATCTATTCTTTTATTGATGTGTTTTGTGGATTTTGCATGATATCATATGACAACCATTCTGATGATTTTAATTGGTGATGGGCTTAAGGCCCGTCCGCCCATGCTGGGCCCAAAAGGCCCAGCCCACGGGAATAGGGCCCGTGGAAAGGGAGATGTATAAAAGGGAGGAGAGAGAGATAAACGACATTGGTTGGAAAGAAAACAATGTACGTCTTTTCTCTTCTTACGCTCTCTCTCTCCCAAAAGGAAAAACAGTAAGCATACGGCGCGCTTTTCTTCCCTTCAAGGCTTCATCGAATTGAACAGGACCATTTTATCTTCCTCTTGTCGGCGTCGGTGTTTAATCTGTGGCTAACAAGGTACGCTCGAATCCGTGGTGTGCTTTACGATCGATGATACGTGTTTTCCCGGGCTTCGTCTTCCGCATTGATTTAAGGGTTCGATTCGGTGTCGAATCCGATTTTCAGGGATCCGTTATTCCCAACATTGGTATCAGAGCCCTAGTTCACATTTTTCCCGACCTATTTTGATGTTTTTGATTGATTTTTCGCAAAAGCACTTCGGCCGTACGGATTGGGGCAAAAATCCCGACACCCGAGTGTTGTTCGGCCATTTTTCCGAGTTTTCGTAAGTCGAAATCAAATTGTGATAACATATAAAGAAAGGCGACATCGAGACGAGTCTGACGATATGTCGAGCGCCGCTAGGTGACGCCGCACGCGCCCACACGCACGGCCAGAAGGCGCTGCGCATGGGCGCGACGCGCTCGGAGGCGTTGGATCGCCAAGCGCGTGCGGCACACGTGCCGGTCGGCGAACCGGCGTGTGCACGCCACCGGCTGGTGAACCGGCACGCGCCGGTCCACGGACCGACACATGCTAATGTCACGCGATGACGTCATCGTGACGTCATCCAACGGTCGGTAACTGCTCGGATGACGTCATCGATGACGTCATCACCGACGACGTTTCGCCGGGCGGTCCCCGGCCGACGACCCGACCCGACTCGCAGACTCAGGCACGCACCCGGCACATGTCGGATGACGTCTGCGTGACGTCATCCCCCGCACGCGCGCGGCACGTGCGATCAGTCCGCACGAGCGGTCCGACCGCCCCAACCGATCCGACGTCCGACGATCGTTGACCGGTTACCACCGTTGACCGTTGACCAAAAAAAAAAAGGGAGGAAAATAATATGTTCTTTTTCAATTAAGTTTATGTGGATTATAATATGATCCCTTATTTGTTCTGCATTTGTTGCAGGAACTATGCCTCCCCTAAAGTTGCGCACACCTATTCACGCAGTTACCGATGAACAAAAGGATAGGCTGTCTAAATTGATAACTGAGCTGACTGATCATCGATGGGAGAGATGTGACTTAATTGATCATGTCCTTGAAGTCAACGGGAAAATTTAACAGGTCATATGGAATGGTCGTCCTATATCACAGTCAGAGATGGTGCGATTTTTCATAAACACTCTTCCACCTAAATGGCAAGATGTGTTGAATCGCATATGGGATGTCAACGGAGCTGCTTCCTATAAGAAAATTGTGATGGATTTTGTAAATAAATATTACTGTATTGTTTCAAGGGAAAAGATCAAGAAATTGAACAAAAGATGATCTTTCCCAGTTCGTGTGCTGACTTGGTGTTAGTTGTATTGGCTGATATATATTAAGTGTGCTTTGTGGACAACTTAATGTAATGATTACTACCTAATTGTGTTAATTGAAAGCATTATTGTTTTTAATTATATGTCAATTATCTGTTGCTTTCTGTTAATGCTGGTTGCTGTGGGTAATTAGCTGTGGGTAGTTTTAGAAGTTTTTGTAGCTTCATAGAATTGATTTTGCATATGACAATCATATTAATGATAGTTTTAAGTTAGGATTTTTGGAGGATGATTGGAAACGTAGTGACCTTTTGATTCTGAAGCCTTACTTGAAATTATTCATTGATATGATGGGTCTATGTAAATAGGGATGCATAAATGATAGGTATTAATAATTCGTGCATATTTGTCTGATTTGTTCAGATCAATGGCTTCAGCCACAAAAAGCATAGTTGCAGAGCTGAACAAAGGTGAAAAGCTCAATGGAGACAACTATAAAATTTGGCAAATGAAAATCCAATATGTGCTGGAAGAGCAAGAAGCACTTGAGGCTTTTATCATGACCATGGTAGAATCTAAAGAGGGAACCACTGCACAGCACAAAAGAGACAAAGAAGCTTTTTCTGCGTGGAAAAGAATGAACTCTTTAGCTCGCATCACGTTGCTGAGCAGCATGGAAAACGACGTCATGCGAGAGTTTCGGCGTTTTGACAATGCCAATAAAATGTGGGAGGCATTGGCAGCTAGATTTGGTCATACTTTGGTGACTAGACTGAGGCAGCTCACTATCAGATTTGACTCTTATAAGAAGTCTCATGGTCAGACCATGAAGCAACATCTTAGAAAGATGTCAAACATGATAACTGAACTGAAAGATGCTGGCCATGTCCTCACAGATGAGCAGCAAGTGCAAGCAGTGATTCGTTCCTTGCCTCAGAGTTGGGAGCATATGAAGGTGCACCTAACTCATAATGAAAATATCAAAACCTTTGAGGATGCAATGCGTCATCTTAAGCTGGAAGAGGACCGCCTGTTGGCGGCTAAGCCGGATGCTGAACTCTATCATGCTAGTTCTAACTCACATGGAGCTTCGAGCTCCAAACGCAAGCACCCTAACTGGTTTGATAAGGGAAAAGGCAAGGAAGAAGCAGGTCCTTCAGGGAAGAAACCCAAATTTAACCAACATGGAAGAGGGAAGCATCCTCGCATGAAAAAGCTTGCAAGGGTGAAATGCTACAACTGTGACAAGAAGGATCACTATGCTCGCGACTGTCGTGAGCCAAAGAAGGTATGCACCCCTTGTACTTTCAGAATTTTGCTTATGTGTCGAGTTCTGTGTTCTTAACTGAGTCTAATCCTTTGTGGACTGTGGATTCAGGAGCGACGGACCATGTAGCGAAGGATAGAGGATCCTTCGTGGAATTCCGACGAGTACCAACTGGAACTAAGTGGATCTATGTGGGAAACAACTCTAGAGCTTAAGTGAAAGGAATTGGCACATGCCAACTGAATATGCGTGGTGGATGCACTTTGTTCCTTCATGATGTGTTGTATGCTCCGGAGATTCGTTGGAATTTAGTGTCTGTATTAGTGTTGGTTAAATTAGGTTTTAATATGAACTTCTATAGTAGACATGTGAATTTGTTTTTGGATACAAATTACTATGGTTGTGGTTATTTTCTGGATGGTTTTATTGTATTAGATATTGATTATGTTAATGCTAATGTTTGTTATTCCCTTCTCACGTCTCCTAATAAATATGATAATGATGTGAATGTGTGGCATGTTAGACTTGGTCACATTGGCCAATAACGTATGAATAGACTAGCCAAAGAGGGCTTGTTGGGCAACATTGAAAAAGTCGATTTGCCCATATGTAAGCATTGCCTAGAAGGGAAAACAACAAGGAAACCATTTGGGAAAAGCAAAAGAGCTGAATTTCCTTTGCATTTAATCCATTCTGATGTCTGTGGTCCAATGAATGTGAGAAGAAGGCATGGGGCTGTTTATTTCATCACTTTTATTGATGATTATACTCGATTCGAATATGTCTATTTGATTTCTCATAAATCTGAAGTAATAAGTTGTTTTAAAAGGTTTATGAACCTGGTAGAGAATCAATTAGACAAGAAAATAAAAACATTGAGATCCGATCGAGGTCAAGAATATTTATTTGATGAATTTAGAAAATTATGTGATGAAAAAGGAATAAAAAAACAGTTGTCTATTCCGTATACTCCTCAACAAAATGGTGTTGCGGAGAGAAGAAACAGAACCCTACTGGAAATGGTTAGGTCCATGATGGCACATGCTAACTTACCTGTTACCTTTTGGAGTGATGCGTTGTTAACTGCTGCCTATATACTTAACCGGATGCCTCCCAAATCAGTTACTTCCACTCCATATGAGTTATGGACAGGTAGAAAACCGGACTTAAATTTTCTTAAGTCATGGGATTGTGCTGCCTATATACATGAGTCCTCTCACAAGTTTGGAAAATTGGGTCCCAGAGGAAAGAAGAATATTTTCATAAGATACTCGGAACACTCGAAAGGGTATGTGTTCATTGGTGAGCAGGAAAGTGGGAGTATAACTGAATTTGAATCACGAGATGTCACACTCTTAGAGGATGAGTTTCCTAAGAAGGGCGAAATATGGGAAGATCACTCCCTATTTGAGACCTTGAATCAAGACAATGATATTAGTGGAGTTCATCCAAGTGGGAGCATAATAGGGACTGATGTGCAAAGTGTACAATCTCCCATACAGCGAACAAGTCGCCAAAGTATTCCCCGTCGACGTTTTGACATTGAAAGGGAAACTTTTATGGTTGCTCCACAAGATGAGGATGAGCCAAAAAATATCAATGAGGCTCTGAATTGCCCTAGTAAGGAAAAATGGATTCATGCAATGGAAGAGGAAATTGAGTCAATGAAATCAAACCAAGTTTGGGAGCTGGTTGATCTTCCAAAAGGATGCAGAGCTATTGGGAACAAATGGGTTCTCAAAATAAAGCGAAAGGCTGATGGCTCGATAGAAAGGCATAAGGCTCGCCTTGTGGCAAAGGGGTATAATCAACAGGAAGGAATTGATTATGAAGATACGTTTTCTCCTGTAGTAAGATTTACCTCGATTCGCATTATTCTGGCAATAGTGGCTAGTTTGGATCTTGAGTTACATTAGATGGATGTAAAGACAGCTTTCCTCAATGGAGAATTAGAGGAAGAAATATATATGGAACAACCTGCTGGTTTCATAGTAAAAGGCCAAGAAGAAAAAGTATGTCGACTTTTGAGGTCGATATATGGTCTTAAGCAGTCATCAAGACAATGGTATATATGTTTTCATAATGCCATAATGGCATATGATTTTACGATAATTGATGATGATCATTGTGTATATATCAAAAGATCCAAGGATCAATTTGTGATCATATCATTATATGTTGATGATATACTGATTGCCGGAAGCAATATGGAGTTGGTTAATACTGTCAAGAGATGGTTGTCTTCTAACTTTGAGATGAAGGATATGGGTGAGGCTGCATACATTCTTGGAGTTAAGATTTCGAGAGATCGTTCAAAGAGATCGTTGTCTATTTCGCAAGAAACCTATATAAATAAGGTTCTTGAACGATTTCGTATGCAAGATTGTAAACCTATAGACACTCCTATTGCAAAAGGTGAAGGATTGAGTCACAGACTGTGTCCAGGGACTCCACAAGAGAAGGAACAAATGAAACATGTTCCTTATGCTAGTGCTGTTGGGAGCTTGATGTATGCTATGATGTGTACAAAACCCGACATATGTTTTGCAGTTGGAATGATGAGTAGATACCAATCCAATCCAGGTCCAGCACATTGGAAGGCCGTCAAGAGAATACTAAGGTATCTGAAGGGAACGGCTGATTTCAAGTTGAATTACCAAGGAAAGGATCTGCGACTTGAAGGCTATTCAGATGCTAATTGGGGAGGAGATTTAGATAAAAGAAAATCTACCTTTGGATTTGCTTTCTTACTGAACAATGGCGCCATATCATGGAGCAGTAAGAAGCAAACGTGCATAGCCTTGTCCACGATGGAAGCTAAATTCGTAGCATTATCAGCAGCGGTACAAGAAGGAGTTTGGCTTAAGAGATTTTTGGATCATTTAGGTGTTAATGAGAAAGCTGCAAATCCATTGTTGGTTAACTATGATAGCCAAGCAGCTATAGCGTACACTAAAGATCCAAAGTATCATGGCAAGATCAAACATATAGATACCAAGTATAACTTTGTAAAAGATATGGTTGCACGAAAGGATGTGAACTTACAGTACATATCTACGTATAGAATGGTAACAGATCCTATGACAAAGCCAATACCTAGAGATGTGTTTTGTGATCAGGTAAAATCTCTAGGATCGCGTAGAGTCTGATGTACTGGATATTGTAATTTCCCTGAGTTGTTCACATCAATGAACTTGTGTTGTTTCATTATTAATACCTATGAATCTTTGTATGATCTTTATGCATCTTCATGCTTAGTGCATTATTTTAAGTTGAGAAGTATGTCGGACAGATAAAAGATTAGCCCACTCACACGGGTAATCGCCTCTGTTTACTGTGTGATAAATAGAGATGAGACTGATATTAAGCTTATTATCTATGTGACAATCGAGAGCTCAAGCTTAAAATACGTATGTCGCCTTAACTGAGTGTTAAGATGAGGACATAATACTAAAGATGTCCAAAAGTAAAAAAACCCACATATTTTACTTTATCTGTCTATAATGCCAGATGTGAGTTCTGATGAATTTTGTGAATGAGTAGATACGTGAACTCAAGTTAGACATTGGGTATGTCTGAACTATCATCTGTACGGTATTGAAAAGTGTAGACATACGCTCCATGGGAAAGGAGTTAATACCGTAATACGTATTTCATACTACGTATGCATGAGACGACCAATAAGAGTGGCAAAAAGTTTGATCTCAACTTTTATGACGTGTGAGACTCTTGAGGAAAAGAGTTCCTCAATTTTTAGTCCCCTCAAGACTCTTACTTATTCTCAAGATTTCTATTTAGTGTTTGCTATCTTAGGGTGTTGCCAATGGTCATGAGATGATTCGATCTAATGGGGCATTTCTAAAAAAGCAAGCTGGACTGAAATTGAGAGTTTGAAGGAAAGAGGAAGATCGATTTTGGAGAATCACATTGTGGTTTTGTATTCACTGGTCGACCAATTATGATTGTCTTTATGATAATTATAATTGTGAATACAATATATATATCATTGTTTAAAAGAGATCAAGGGAGATATAAATACGATCGATCGATCTAGGGTACTGCATATTAAATCTACTCGGAGTGTGACGCCCATTATGAGCTGCTATATATTCCTAATAGATGTATAGCAACGAGCTCTCAAAGTATGCTGGTCGCACGGATTATTCACCAGTATGAATGTTGAAGAGAGGTAAAGAGAATCCTGTTCGGCCCATCATGTGCGAGTGGGAGCGCACATGGGAGATGATGATTTTAATTGGTGATGGGCTTAAGGCCCATCCGCCCATGCTGGGCCCAAAAGGCCCGACCCATAGGAATAGGGCCCGTGGAAAGGGAGAGGTATAAAAGGGAGGAGAGAGAGAGAAATGACATTGGTTGGAAAGAAAACAACGTACGTCTTTTCTCTTCTTACGCTCTCTCTCTCCTAAAAGGAAAAACAGTAAGCATACGGCGCGCTTTTCTTCCCTTCAAGGCTTCATCGAATCGAACATGACCGTTTTCTCTTCCTCTTGTCGGCATCGGTGTTTAATCTGTGGCTAACAAGGTACGCTCGAATCCGTGGTGTGCTTTACGATCGGTGATACGTGTTTTCCCGAGTTTCGTCTTCCACATTGATTTAGGGGTTCGATTCGGTGTCGAATCCGTTATTCCCAACAGATTCTACATAATATCCTTTAGTAGATCTTTAGCTGTTGAGTGGTTGTACGCACCCCTCGTGGGGACTAACATATTTCAAAGTAAGGAAGATGTCTCTGCTGCTCGCACCTCTTGGTACTTTCTATGGGATCCCTATCGATTTACAATGGGAACAAATAGGGCATCAGGATCTTGACTTTCATTCAAGTGAGGGTGATAGTCATGTTCGACACTGGCCTACCCTTAGGTTCCGTGCATCAGGAGTTCGTCATCTTGTATGTCCGAAGGAAGGAACATACTCTGTGGCCGCCGCCGCTAGAGGACGATGACGGGGGATCGAGCGAAGTAGAGTGATCGAGGACATGAGGTCAACAACAAAATTTTGGACGCCGACACTTACTGATAGACAACTTGTGAATAGCTAATAGAAAATGTTGGTCTAGTTTTTGATATAGCCAAGTGTAGGAAACTTTGGCTTTTGTTGTACCGACAAAAGACGTCTATCAAGTTTACGTAAAAAAAAAAAAAAAAAGTGCTTAATCGATATCTGTGTGTATCTAGTGTGCATCATTTCAGTGTTTAGGAAGGGAGTTGTTGGATCCACTTCCGCTATATACATTGCGTAGGGACCAAAGAAGTGCGTAATAAGACCCCATATGGATTCTCCGAAGTCCATTGATATCTAGGACGAGGAAAGAAGTGTGGTGACCCTAATGGATTGGGGGATGTTGGGGGTGTCACACTTAATTACCCGGTTGCATGCATTATTGGTCCCCCCCCTCTCTCTCTCTCTCTCTCTCTCTCTCTCTCTCTCTCTCTCTCTCTCTCTCTCTTTCAAGAGAGAGAGAGCGCTGAAATCCATGGAGTGATGTGTTTTTGGCTTCGCAGCCCCCCCAACTGATTAAATATCATAAGTTTTTTTGACGCCTTCAAAAATTAATATTGACCGACTAAAGATTCTTTAGCATAAATTAGAACTCAAAAGGGGGAGTCAACAAATATGAGAAAGTTACTCACTTTTAGGAGCGTACAATATAAAATGACAAGTTGGACTTTTTAGGGTTGAATAATATATGCGAAGTCTGTTTAATACCAGATTAATGCGCATTATAAAAGATGAACAATCTCAAAAAAATTTCCGACATAGAATACCTTTTTCTCTAACAAAACACTGAGTCATGCGTGGTCTTTTTCTAACAAAGCACAATTTTAATTTCCATAATTCAAAATTTTATTTTTTTTTTCATGAACACCTTCACATTTTTCTCTATCTTGAAAGGAAATACATGGATAAGTTTTCCAGCACTAAACTATTATTGGTTTTCACACGATGAAAACAGGTCGTCCACATGCAACACACTTGGGGCATCCGTAGAGACTACTTCATGTGAAGTTTAATTTGCGAATTGACTTAACTCGATTGATTACACTAGTGCACCTTAAAAGAATACTAAATCACAAGCACCTTATTAATTCACCTTACCCCTTTCGGTTGATGGTAAATCTACCATATCTATATAACAAGGACTTCTTATTATAACAGTAAATATTTGAAAAGACACAACAAAAGTTATTTATTTTGTTTGGCACCGCGAAATTATAGTAAACGTGAATTTTCTTTGAATCTCTTCTAAGAGGAATGAAGCTATCCTCTTACAATATTTATTGTTGTTTACCCAATTTAATGGACTAAAATTCCAAACAGATATGTGATTATTTCACCTAAAATCCCAAACTTGTACTAAGTAGAATCATTCCACGTCAGTGCGTGTTTAGTAAAGAGATCAATGATGAGGAGATTAAAAATTAATCTTAACGTCCTAATATTACTATCTAACAAAAATTGAAGCAACAATTCTTTGTTATTAAACTCGACATCAACTTTAATTAGGATCATAGATAGGCATGAAATCGGTTTAAGAACCAAACTTCTGTTGCTCCGTTGCCCCTTCTTTGCCTCCATAAAATAAAGATTTCAGAAAGAATAGGTGGTTGCTATCGGGTAATGAATGCTCACTAGATGCTTTAGATAGCAAAGTTGCGGCTGCATCAGTTTGAGGGAAAATTAGAGCAAGAAGATAGATGTCTCTTACCTTTTCCAAGTAGTCCTAGAGCAGACTGGTGAACGGGATGAGATCAATGGCAGCAATCCAGCAAGCACGAGCGCTAGGTTCAGATGAGCAGGAGGAGAACACTATTGAGCAGGAGGATGGGCATGGGTGTGGTGAATCTAAGTGATAAAGAGATAAGGGAGAGAGAAAACTATAAAAGCCAGGAAGACCAAGACTTTCACCTACCAAAAACAATAAACAAAGACCAAGACTTTCAAGAATGCACATTAGTGGTTAGAGGAATTGATAGAAAGTACTTTGCATCCACAAGTGCTTGTCTTGTAATGGTTGGACAATATCCTCAGATATTTGTAGTTTCCACAATCATATATTTGTTCATGTACATAAATCATAAACTTAAGAAGACCAAGACTTTTTGTAGACAACTACAAGTCATCAGAGATGGCTAACTTTCTCTATTCAAAATGGAAAACAAAAGCACATGCTTTGAGCTAAACAAGAAAAAGGGTCAAGCACAACAACCACACCAAACAATCCATTAAGCAAGTTGCTTTGTTTCACTCTGGCAATGGTAAAGGAGTCGCAAATAACCATCTAACAGTATGATCTACTGAAATTATGGTCTATGCATAAAACTCATGAAAAGGAAAATCGTGTTCAAAAGGACTAGCATTCTCCTATTAAGCGGCTCCCTACCATTGACTACTATCTCAGCACCCTTCAGCAGATCATTGCCACCCTCTTGCTGCGAATTTTTAGCACTGTCATTGCTGCATATAACAAAAACTCAAGAAGTCCAAGACTTTCCAAGATGCAAATTGGCTTTGTTACTTCACTTTTCACATGGTTTTTTTTCCTCGTTTGAATAAAATATTATTTAATAATCGGCATTGATTGTTGTTCTCTTGCTCAAAATCAACAATAATGTTTGTCTAACTTTTTTCATGTTTAATCATATTTTAATTATTCATTCATTTATCTCTATGGTACTTGTCTATTAGAATTATGTCTAGATTTTTATGTATCTTATCAAATATAAGCTTAATAAAAGCAAAAAGAAAAGCTAAAAAGAAAAAAAAGCAAAAAACTGAAAAAGAAAAAGAAAAGAAAAGAAAAGAAGGAATGGGGCAAGGGAGAGCACCGCCATTCCCACAGCCACTGCCATGCCATTGGCATCAGCACCACTGCCAAGGCGACTCATTCCAATGCTGTTGCCACCATTGCAGCCGGCGAAACTAGCCAGATCAACCATCACATCCAATTACCTTTAATTACCTAATGACTGGTGTAACTTGATCTAGAGGGGAATTCACAACATAAAGAATGAATTCTAGGATTCACGATTTCTCATTTGCGTCGTCAAAAGTTGGGTTCCATGTGAAGTCCACCTCATCCAACAGTGAATAAACCTATTCTTAAAGGCTTGACTACCTAATTGAAACTAGTAAGTTCTTAGCATTTATTTTTAATTTTTTAATCTTTCAAGGATGAACAACCAACTACACCACCAATAAAACGAGGGCTGATATTTTACAATCTCAAAGCATGATGGGCAAGCTGAGAAGAAGTCAACATATTGCAGTGAAGATTTAGCTCAATATACTCAACTTCTTTACCTAAAAAAAAGCAACTTTCATCCATGCACTATTGTCCTATATGAGAAAAGCAGGCACCCACATTGGCCCAACAGAAAGCGCCAATAATTACCTCAACCGAACGAAGACCCCACCAGCCACAAATGCAAGTTTATCATTCACTGCACAAATGCATACGGACAGCAAGCTACTAGGACAACTTAAGCACGCTTCAAGCATCACAATGTGACAATCCAATATGAAATCATAATGAATCCAAAACGTCACTTTCTTACATGGATACACATACTGAGGAGGTCCAATTACGCACAAGTAACACCAGACAACTAATGGCTTTACTTGACTCAAATCAGGGCAACATGTAATACCATCATTTTTTATATGTTTCAAGCCTTTTTTTTTGGACAGATATATGTTTCAAGCCTTGAATTGCCCCAGTTTGATGGAAAACATATGTAACATCAATGCAGCATCTCTCTATATGTTCACACAACTAGAACACTACCAAAATGATATTGAAATCCTCACAATCCCCATGTGAACAAAAGCAGCCAGCAAACACCCTTATTATATTTAAGGCTGGAAACAATGACAATTTGATGAGCCATCAATATTCACACATGCCCATCTCACTATGCATATTTATGCACCTCAAGGACTATGTATATAAAGTCATACGTAGGTCATCCGTACCAGAACTTCTCACGTCCAGCAGCATAGAGGAGTAATACCATGTACATCTTCAACGTCAGTTAACACAGCAAATGCACGCATGAACAGCGAACATCAAACGCACGTGACCCGCATTTGACATACTAAAAGCACACATAATCGCATTTCTATCAACTTTATACGGGAAAAGCAGTAAGAGACGAGCAGTGCAACTTCAATGGGACATCAAAACGTTGGTAAGCAGAATGCAATAGGAATTAACTATCTATGACTGAGTCAGGCATTCTGTCGAACAATTAAAACGCCTCCCCATTAAAGAACTAATATACGCCATCTTCAAGCAGCGATTCGCATCTGTTATTACCATCAGCAACAACCAAGGTCCAGGACATCAACAGAAACCGACAAGGAGGAAAGTCGATGAAGAAGCCTCTCCTCTGGAAATTCAAGAAAAAACAGAGAGCTCAGCTCGATTCATTGAACCGAAAGCCGAAAACCATAGAAAGAGAGCGAGAGGACTAAGCTTTAGCGATCGAACGGCGAGGAGCCCAGTAGAAGGAGCCGTTGTCGTCGGAGCAAAGGCCGAGAGACGTCAGAAACTGAGCTGGAGCTCTGCCGAACTCAGTGCTTTCCCTCGCTAAAAATTCTTCTTCCACCATCTTCTCGCGGCTTTTGTTTTGCATTGAATCCTTCGACAGAAGTTGTCTTTTGGTCGACTCACCGTATGGTCCCATAAATTGTTGTTAGGTGATGATGATGACTCATCGTTATCACGCTAGAATATGGAAGGAGAGGGAATTATAAAGATTACAAAGTCTGTCATTAACTAAATCTAAAGAGAGCCATTGTAATAACTCATTGTTCTCCATACCTGATTGTGTGTTTTCGCACGTAATTAGACCATAAATTTCGAGCTCATGTGAGCCCACGTTGATATCAAGTATATTATCTATCATTTTTTTCTTAAGACGAAACTAGATATTTTGAATAGCCCGCACTATATTCGAATGCAAAACATACTCGTTCATTTGAGCAGGCTTGAGAGCAAAAAAAGAATTGTTCATCGAGCTTAGCTCAACCTAGCCCAAATAAGGGAAAACAATTGGGCAAGCCTAGGGCCATGACTCTTCTCTTAGAGCTCTGAGCTATCAAGACTCGCCCGGCATTGTTTTATTGTTTGCCGAATGCACGACTTGAGCGAGTCTGGGCAAGCAACTTTCTTCATGGGCACTGGCTTGCCCCGATGCTGTTATTTATAAGAAGAAAGTATAATAATTTCCAAAATCTTAGGGCGGAATGGGTAAGAATTTTGATGGTCGATGTCTGACTTGGTCCGTTTAGGCTCGCCCATTCAATAGTTCTACAATTAGTGAGTGTTGTCCCAGCCGAACAACCTTCTTTACCTTATTACCCGAATTGTACGTCAAGTCCAGTAAAATCGGATCCATTTTTGGATCAAGGCCCAAGAGTTGGGGCTATCTATCTTTCTAGGCCCAACATGCCAATGACGGTCCATTCAATGCCTTTGCAGCATGGTGTTAGGGCTTAATACTATTGCAATTGTTAAATTCAAGTTGAATCCGCATTTAGCACTTGAGCACCTGAAACATTTCGAAAATATATGTATAAAATCTTCCTTTTTTTTTTTTAAATTTTAAATTTTATTTCACACTACAGAATTTGAAGAAGGGGCTTGTTTCGGGGAACTAACTAGGAATTCTTTTTTTTTTTTTTTTTTTTGCTTCTCTTTGGTATTAAACTAGGCATTCTATTAAGGGAAATATATAAACTCTGAGGTGTCAATATCACTTTACGCGTGAAATGTCATATTACTGGCTTTTTCTTATTTGGACTTTACTTTAAATATTAAGAACAATCAACTACGATGGATCCCTCTTATGCTATATCAATATTTTTGGCGAAGAGAAAAGAAGAACAATGTCATATTATGGATAATGAAAAGTTGACTTGACATTATTTTTTGGCATCCACAATTTTTGAAGTTTCGGAAAAGCCTTTTATTTTATTTTCTTTTTTTGACAAGGGGAAATTTTTCAAACAACTGATATCCCCGACTTATATACATGCTTATATCATTGACTTACATCTACAAATTAGTGTATCACACGGTGTTGTTTGAAAAATCAATAAATCTAATTCATCAGTGACAAATATTTAGGTATTCTTGAAACATTCCTTATTCAACTCAATCATGTGAAGTATTAACATATATTGTAAACGAAAAAAGAAGATTCGTGACAACTTCGTATGAAGGCATCTAACTCGGGTTGACCAGATGAAGATAAGTGTTTTGAAGACGTCTTAAATTCTTATAAATCGTTGAGAAAAAATTGCTTTTTAATTGCATAAAAAGTGAAACAGATAAAAAACAAAAGGAACAATGTTTTCTTTTCGTTAATCGGAGTTCACCTCACTAAGGCCCTAGACATTTCTTTAATGCCCCAACTTTCGTCGATCGCAATCGTCAATATAGTTATCTCGATAGAATCACAATCACTATATGGCGTGTGAGATGAAAATGGGAACAAAAAAAAAAAAAAAATCATGGGATGAGAAAATCAAGTAGCCCACAGTAAAAATTACTTTGTCGTGTGAAATAAACAATTACAAGAGTAATCAGACATCCACATTATACACATACTCACCCAACTTCAACCAAAAATCTACAAGACATACCAGGGTACTTCCCATTGCAAGCCTAAAAAATGTGATTGTTTTGATGATTTTGTTTTTCCTGAATGACCCTAATGATAATGCTAATGCAAAACTATGGGGGATCGCTGATCACCAGTGATTGTGGCTTATTGGCACAAGCTGATATTTCACGAACGCGAGGACACAAGGATAACCCCCTAGCGATGATGGCGCATGAATCTTGTCTTATCCATGACGGGAGCTTTGGCAGTTTGGTAGGGACATAGTAACGAAACTTGCCTACCATATATAAAAGGTTGCGAGTAGTATTGGATAACGGTCTTCTCACAATCTTATATTAAAATACATCGTGGCAAACGTGAGGCTTTCATGATGATTTAACAGAGTGGCAAAGCATAGTCTCCCTGATTGCTCTTCTTTGCCTTTCCTTGAAAACAAGGAAAAAAAAATGTGCTCTGAGCTGATGTGGGAATTTGAATAGTAGAAAGATGAACTTCGAACTTTGACAAGGAAGTCAGATTTAATGGATTATAATCTGCAGGATTCATTCAAATTTAATTGTCATATTCACTAAATCGAAAACACCTGTTTTAAATCCTATGTTTTGCATCTTTACAATAGCTGCTGCTGTTGGAAGTAAGAAAGCTTCTTCATTTGACTTTGAATGTAGACCTCCATAATTGACATCATGATACAGATTAATCTTTTTGAGCATGTCACCGAAAGAACAGTTTAAAGCATATCATTACACCTACCAAAAAAAATGGCCTTTTATTTTCTTTTGTCACGTTGCAAAAGATGAACATAAGCACATCATTTACCTACCTCAACAGTGTTTGCATTGGATCCTTTTGAGAGAGTTTGCCAAATAAAGAAGACGGCGAGGTATTCTGCAAAACAAGCACAGTTGAGAGGATTCAGGTCACTGAGTTAGGGCATTAAAAAAAAGGGTATTTGGAAGAGAAAATACAACAAATGCCGAAAGGCCAGAAAAATATTGGTATAAGAGCAACAATTCTTCATGATTCTCACACGAAGCATAGTGCATTTCCATAAGTGGAAAGATGAGCCTTATTTGGGCACCAAACAAAGTTCAAGATATATCACCAATCCAGACAGGCACATCTACGCATCACAATTCCAGCACTGTGAGCAAGTCCATATGAATATTATTTGTTTTGAGGAATAGTCACTTGTATGAAAAAATGGTGGACTAGCTGTACCCCATTAGCATTATAACCATTCCATTGTGCGCTTCCTAATCAAACAAAGAAGAGCAACCCAAATGTCTAGCTGCTTTGTGGCAAATTATGTGAAGCTTGTGCATGGAAAACCGTGAACTTTTTAGCATCAAGTTGAGGATTTGTAATAGAAATGGATCCTAGAGCAGAAGCAGTAATTAAATGACAAGTGAGGAAGAAGAAAGAAGTCCGAAGCATTACCTGAAGAATAAAAATTAGACATTGCAGAGAAATCTTCTTATCGAATCTTAACTCAATCAACCACAACGAGTGGGATTTCTTGGATGGGGTGCCAACAGTCACCACTATTGAGTTTTGAGCATAGATCTTTCAGAATTTCACAACGCACTATGCTGAATACTTGGAGTAGGGAGCAAAGCCATCCTCTGGCACCAATAAAACCTACAAAAGATAGCTGTTTGAGAGAGGAGAGGTAGACCACTTGATAATCTTTCCATGTTTCTCATCCAAGGAGAAATTAGAGACAAGGGAAACAGAATAGTCCATGCTTCTTACATCCTCCACCATTGACAGACTTTCCACAGTTCTCACATTTCTCATCCAAAAGTCTGAAACAGGACGAGCAATTAGTCCTAAATAAAAATTGTCTTTCATGCACAGTGAACTACAAGAGTGATCAGAACAAAATTATATACACACCTAATTGACTGCAACAAAAAGTGAACCGGTATACCTTGCTGATATATATATAAATATATATATATATATATATATATATATATATATATTAATTGCTGGAAAAATATTATGATTATGTTAACAAACAAGTATGGGAGACCACTAATCACTGGTGATAGAGACTTTTTCATACGGGCTGATATTTTACAAATGTGAGGTCAGGAGATCGAATAACTTGGTACAAGCTGATAACTCTTAAGAATGATAGCCTACGCCTGTTGGTATATCTGGAACGCTCGAAATGCAGTAACCATTGAAAACATAAATCACTTGATCCTGGAGCTGTCACTACATAAATCACTGTCATGATTGGTGGACGAAAGGCAGGGTCTGTAGAGCAACCTGAACTAGGTTTTGTGAAGATTAACTGGAGCTCTGGCAGCTTAGTAGGATAATGATAAGACTTGCCTACCCAAGATAACTGGGTTGTGAGTGGTATTGGATGACGACCTTCTTGCAATTTTAAATCACAATACTTCGTGGCAGACGTGGGAATTTTAGGATTACTCAACAGAGCAACAAAGTATAGTCTCCCTGATTACTCCTCCCCGCCTTTCCTTTACAACAAAGAAAATGAAAAAGTTCTTTGAGATGGTGTAAGATTTAAATAGAAGAAAGATGAATTGTGAAGTTCAATGAGAAAGTCAGATTTAAATAGATTATAATCTGCAGGTTCTTTGAAATTTAGTTGTCGTATTTGCCAAGTTGAGAACCCGTTATAGATCCCATTTTTGCATCTTTACAATAGTTGTTATTCAAAGTAATAAAGCTTCTTAATTTGACTTTGATTATAGACCTTGATAATCAACATCATGATAAAGATTAATCTTATTTAGACCTTGTCACAAAAAGAAAAAAAAATTAAAGCATATCGATGCACCTACCAAAATTAATAGCTTTTTTATCTTTTGTCAGGTTGCAAAAGATGAACATAAGTACATTAGTTGCCTACCTCAACAGTATTTGCATTTGATCAGCCCAAGAGATTTTGCCGGACACGGATGACAAAGGGATCTTCTACAAGACAAGCACGGTTGAGAGAATTCGGGTCAGTGAGCTAGGGCATAAGAAACAGATATTTGGAAGAGAAAATACAGCAAATGCTGAAATTGCAGAACAATTTCGATATGAGAGTGACAATTTTTCATAATTCTCACGCAATGCATTGTTCATTTCCATTTGCAAATTCTTTATGTGTCATCCAAGTGCAGAGATAAGCAATTTTTGGCCATCACACAAAATTCTAGATATATAATCGATATAGACAGGCACATTTGACGCATCATAATTCCAGCACCATGAGCAAGTCCATAGAGGTATTATTTGTTCGAGGAATTGTCATTGGCTATACCACATTAGCACTATAACCATTTCATTGTGTACTTCCTCGGTAAACAAAACAGGGCAACCCAAATGTCAACGTTGGACATTCAGCAGCTGGTTTGAGGACATTTATGTGAAGCACGTCTATGGAAAAAAATTAACATTTTAGCATTGAGTTGAGGAAGCATAATGAAAATGGATCCTGGAGCAGTAGTAGCTAAATGACAAGTGTGAAAGAAAGAAGTCCGAATCATTACCTGAAGAGCAAAACTTAAGATAGTGGAGAGAAATCTTCCTGTTGGATCGAACTAGATTAATCACAATGAGTGGGATTTCTTGGATGAGGCACCGGTAGTTGCCCGCAAAAGAGGATCCATCCTTCAAAATCTCACATGAATTATGTGGAATAAGTTGAGGGAGGGAGGGAAGCCATCCTCTGGCAAGTACCCAAACTTCGAGCAACATAGAATTTATAACTGTTTGAGGGAGGAGAGATGACCATGAACACCACTTGATAGTCTTTCCACACCTCATATTTCTCATCCAAAGAGAGGTTAGAGAGGAAGGAAACATAAGACTCCATGCATCATACATCCTCCACCATTGATGGTCTCTCCACATTCCCCATATTTCTCATCCAAAAACCTAGAACGGGATGATCAATTAGTCCTGAATAACAGTTGCCTTTCATGCTTAATGAACAACTATAAGAGTGATCCAACAAACAAAATCATATGCATACTCACCCAAAAGCAACCAAAAATGAGCAAACAAGACAAGAACCGGGATACTTTGCTTTATTATTGTCAAGAATCAGTGACCCTTTTGAATGGTTTTTCCTTTTGCTAAAAAACCCTTATGGCTATGTTAACTAACAAGTATGGGAGACTGCTAATCACTAGCGATGGTGACTTATTGGTATGGGTTGATATTCTACAAATGTGAGGCTAGGAGATTCGAATGACTTGGTACAGGCTGATAACACTTAAGAATGATTGCCTACACCAGTTGGTATATCCAGAATGCTAGAAATGCAGTAATCTTTGACCATAAATCACTTGAGCCTGAAACTGTCACTCCTACAGATTAAAAAAGCACTTTCAAACTGCGTTTCTTGTAAAAATGTAGGAGAGCTGGGTCATGATTGGGTGGACGAAAGGCAAGGTGGGTAGAGTAAACCTGAGCTAGGTTTTGTGAAGATTAACTGTGATGGCTCTTACGTTGGAGGAACTAAACATGCTGTCATTGGGATTATGGCCAGAAATGAAACAGGGAAGATGATTGCCTGCAGAGGTGTGGTAGTGCAAGCTAGATCTGCAAAGAAGGCTGAATTACTTGCTGTTCGAAAGAGCATTGCAATAGCTAAAGAAAAAGCTTAATCAAGGTAGTAGTGGAGCTGAATGCAGCTGTGGTATACAAGGATATTATCAATTTTCCCAAACAGTGCAATTAAATACTAAAGGACGTGCCTAATGGGATTCAAGAAGCTAAAGATCATTTTGCAGCCCCAAATTTTAGTTGTATTTCACGAAAACCAAATGCTTGTGCCCATTACGTAGCTTTGCCAAAACTGGGACCTACATCTATATCCCCCATCCTTCTTATCACATTTGGCTTATTTCAACCGTGAGTTGCTGGCCTAAAAAGAAAAGACCCCATCGAGGACACACACGACACACCTAAATGTCAGTCTCTGACCTTCAGTGGCTGGTTTTTGGAAATTCTATGAGAAACATCTCCACGGGAAAAAATCAATCCGTATTAAGCATCAAACTGAAGAACATAATAGAAATTGATACCTTCAAACCCAAAATATTCACCCCAACCCCAGATAGCTGACTTTAGGTGGAACAACGAATTGTGGCAGATAGCAAACGGAAGCAAAAGAATGAAAGAAGTTATAAGAATAACCTGAAGAAGGAAAAGTAGTCAATGGAGATAAATCATTTGTCATGGCTCGGGTGTGATCAATTTCAATTCATTGGATTTGAACACCATCAATGTAGAAGGGAGGGATCTCTTGGATGAGGGGCCAATAGTTGCCAGCGAGTTTTGAGCATTGATCTTTCAGAATCTTGCATAGAAATATCCCAGAATTTGGACAAATCATAGTCTTCCTTATTGCTCCTTTCCGCCTTTTCCCAACAACAAAGAAAAAGAAAATGTGCTCTGAGATGGTGTGGGAAGTTGAATAGGAGAAAGATGAATGATGAACTTTAACAAGGAACTCAGATTTAAATGGCTTATACTGTAGGGCTCAATCAAATTTTGTTGTCATATTCACCAACTTGAAAACACCTGTTTTAAATCCTATTTTTTTGCATCTTTACAGTAGCTGCTGTTGTTATAAGTAAAAAAGCTTCTCCATTTGACCATGAATATAGAACTCGAAAATTGACTTCATGATATGGATTAATCTTTTGGAGCATGTCACTAAAAAAAACAGTTTAGAGCATATCAGTATGCCTACCAAAATAAATAGCCTTTTGTTTTTGTTTTTCTTGTTTTCTTTGTAAAGTTGCAAAAGATAAACGTAAGCACATTAGTTGCCTAACTTGACATTCTTTGCATTTGATCCTACCGAGAGATTTTGCCAAGCAAAGATGACAGTGGGATGTTTTGCCCAACAAGCACAGTTGAGATAATTCAGGTCACTGAGCTAGAGCATAAAAAAGAAGATATTTGGAAGAGAAAATACAACAAACGCTGAAATTGCAGAAAAATATCAATATAAAAGCAACAATTCTTCATGATTCTCACACAAAGCATAGTGCATTTGCATGAGTGGAAAGATAAACAAGTTTTGGGAATGAAAAAAGTTCAAAATATAACATCAAACAGGCACATCCACGCATCATAATTCCAGCACTGTGAGCAAATCCATGCAAGTATTATTTGTTTTAAGGAATAGTCACTTGTATAAAACAATGGTTGACTCGCTGTACGATGCAAGCATTTTAACCATTTCATTGCGTACTTCCTTGTTAAACAAAACAGAGCAACCTAAATGTCAATGTTGGACCTTCGGTATCTGGTTTGTGGAAATTTAGGTGAAGCTCGTCCATTAAATAACATGAACTTTTTAGTATTGAGTTGACGATTTCAGAATAGACATGGATCCTGCAGCAGCAACAGTAGCTAAATGACAAGTGTGCAAGAAAGAAAGGAAGTCTGAATCATTACCTGAAGGACAAAAACTAGACATTGGAGAGATATCTTCTTATATTACCCGAACTCGATCAACTACGATGAGCTGGATATCTTGGATGAGGTGCCAATAGTCACCACTGAGTTTTGAGCATCAATCTCTCAGAATTTGAAATTGCATTGTGCCGAATACTTGGAGGAGGGAAAGAAGCCATCCTCTGGAAAGTTCCAGTACCCATAAAATGTAGCCATTCGAGAATGGAGAGATAGCTGTGAAGATCACTTGATAATCTTTCCACATTCCTCATAGTTCTCATCCAAAGAGATGTAGAGATGAAGGAAACAGAATACTCCACGCTTGTTACATCGTCCACAGTTGATAGTCTTTCCACATCCCTCATATTTCTCAGCCAAAAATCTGAAACAAGAGAAAGCAATTAGTCCTGAATAAAAATTACCTTTCATGCGTAGAGTGCTCAGAACAAAATTATATGCATACCCAATTCACAACAATGAAAAATGAACTGGGATACCCTCTTGATGATTTTCTATTTGTTTTTTTCATTGAAAAATTCTTGTGATTTGTTAACGCACAAATATGGGAGACCACCAATCACTAGTGATGGTGACTCATTTGTATGCTTAATAACTCCTAGGAATGATTGCCTAGACCTGTTGGTATATCTGGAAAGCTCAAAATATAGTAACTTTTACCCTTAAATCACCAGATACTAAAAACTATCACTTGCACAGGTCAAAAAAGCTCTTTTGAAGTGTGTTCCAGTAAAAATGTAAGCTGAGTCATGATCGGGCGGATGGAAGGCACAGTGCCTGGAGTAAACCTGGGCTAGGTTTTGTGAAGATTAACTAAGATGGGTCTTACATAACATGCCTTTGTTGGGATTGAGGCCGGAAAGGAAACAGAGGAGATGCATTCCTGCAGAGGAGGCTGAATCACTTGCTGTTCGAAAATGCATTGCAGTGACTGAAGAGAAAAGCAGGCCCAATGCAGTAGAAGAGATGGATGCTGCAGTGGCATACAAGAACATCATCAACTTCCGCAAGCAGTGCAATTGGAGACTAAAGGAAGCTCTTGATGGGATTCAAGCAACTAAATATCATTCTTTTAGCCCTGAATTTTAGTTGTATTTCACGATAAGTCAGTTTCTGGAAATTCCATTCGACACTTTGCCATGGGAAAAAATTAATTCGCATAAAGCATCGAATTGAAGAACAGAAGCAAAATTGATGCATTCAAGACCGAAAAACTTACCCTAACCGCAAGAAAACTGACTGCACATCGAAGGATGAATCGTGTCATTTGGCAAATTAAAGCGAAAGCGGATAGATCTCACTTCATTGGATCTGAACCCAATCAATGCGTATGTTAGGGATTTCTCGGACTTCCAGAAAGTTACGTGAAACATCTACACGGGAAAGTATCGATTTGTATTGAGCATCGAGTTGAGGAAGCAGAACGGAAAATCGATGCCTTCGAAACCATAAGCTTACTCGAACCCTAGAAAACCTGACCGTAGCAGGACGAATCAATTTATTGGATCGGAGAGCCATCAATGTAGATGGAAGGGATCTCTTGGATGAGGAGCCAATAGTCGCCGGTGTGTTTTGAGCATCGACCTTTCAGAATCTCGCATTTGTCTATCCATAATTCTTGGAGGGAGGGAGGGAGGGAGGCCATCCTCTGGCAAGTCCCTCAACTTCGGGCAATCTTCAATCCTTAAACGTTGGAGAGAGGATAGATGGTTCCGAAGACCGTGTGATAATCTTTCCACGTTACTCATATTTGCTATATAAAGACATGTTAGAGAGGAAGGATAGAGAAGACGCCACGCATCCTCCTCGTCCTCGTCCCCTGAAGGAAACTGCACCTTCTCTCCCTGCCCTTCCATGATTCTTCCATCAATATTTAGAGACGTGAGGGACGTGAGCCGGTAAAAGCCCCATTCTCTCACTGGCTTTGGCTCCAGATTCTCGCACCCATAAATAACGAGGGTCTCTAAATTGGGAGGCAAACCTCCTTCGAGCACGCATTTGATATTTTGGCAACATGCAATACATATGTACCTGTCGCGACCCAATTTTTTGCGGGTTCACCACCTAAAACTAGGTTAATAGATTATTAAGTCTTTAAGCTTAGCTCGGGCTCTCCTAAATCCATACCAATTCGCGACTTAGGTTTGAATTCTTAACATGCAAATGATTTTCAATCAGGAGTCGCCACTAATCTATTTTTTGTGGGTCAATTAGAAACTCAAGTAAAGTAACGGGAGATTTACTTTACTCCTAAGAATCAGAGATTTATGAGTTCGGGGACTTGGTTACACCAGACTATCCTAGTGCCCTTTCGGTACCTTTTTATTTCATTTTCAAAAATGTTTGGCAATTGAATTGATTTTAATTTAACTTCCTAACATGTAAGGTGATCATACATGTGCGCATACCACCAATTTAACACTCAAGAAAGCAATTAAATATTGCAAAAACATACCTAGAAGCAATGAAAGCATCTGCATTGTTAAATTAGAATTCACATCAGCAACCCTAGATATGATTTCTAATTAACACTCAATTTCAATTTTTGTTTTCATTTTATTTAATGAAAATCATGCAATACATGCTAATAACCCAATATGACATGGTAGCACGACCTAAACTATATGACATGAAGAAATGCAATAATTAAATGCAATCTAAATGACCTAATTCTAATGACATGCAATGCGATGCAATGACATACAAAATTATTTAAACTAAAATGACACGCAACATACAATTTAGTATGCGGGTTATATGTCATGCGACATTTATTAAATGACTTAGTCTAATGACGAGGAAGTTCCAATTAAATGAAACTAATAAAAACTAAATGACGTGCATTTGATATTTCTATGCAAAAATGATCTAGCTAGATTAAAATTCTATCTAAGTTAAACTAAGGATCAAGTCACATTAAATCGTAATTTAAACTAAGATATTATCTTAATATAACATGCAATTTATCTAATATGCAATGACGTGCAAAGAATGCCCCAATTCAACATGATATATGCATGATGATTTTTTGTGTTTTTATATTAATTTCGAAATTAAAATTTCACATGCAATTCAAATAATGATAAAACTAACAACCTAAATGAATGCATTTTTGTTTTTTTTTTATTTTCCTAAATTCGAAATAAAATCCCTATTCTAGATATGCAAGATAACAAAAAAAAAATATTCCAAAACAAACTGAATCCTAATTCAAATATTTTTTGGATTTTTTAGTGATTCTCCAAAACAAGCAATTATCAACTAAACATTAAATCTAAACAATCAAGATATTCAATCAAATAAAGGATTAAAATAATCGAAAAAAATAACATGTTGTCTCACAGTCAAATTAACGATTATCCTAACCCTAATTATCACGACAAAGAGTTCAAAATAATTAAAAATCTAATCCAAATTCTTACGGATCAAATTAATAATTATATTGATTCAACACATAAAATACTATCAACAAACCCCAACAATTAATATAATTAAAAAAAATGATCCGATATCTTACGGATCAAATTAGTAATTACAATAATTATGGGGAATACCCAATGGATAATGCCTACAAAATTCATGAAATGAAGATTACTTCAAATTTTCACAATAGCAACTAAACTTAAAAGAAATAAATAATATAAAGTGAATAGAAAAAGAAAATAAAACTACCTAATTTCCTTTTCTTTTCTTTTTCTTTTTTTTATGTTTTTTTCTTTTCCTAAGCACCGCTTGTGGATCTCCAAGGGGAATTGACGAGTCGGTTTGGCAAAGGAGGCTCGGCCAAGGTGAACTCGGCGAGTGCACACAGCAAAAGGGGAGTGGAGCTAGGGAAGCTTGGGTCAACGGGCAAGGTCGGCGTTGGGTGGATCGGCGTCGGTGCTCAGCGGTGCGGGTGCGGCAGGCTTGGGCATCGCGGGTCGCAATGGGCTGCAACAGAGAGCAGATTGGCTCGACGGTACGGCTAATTTGGGGCTCCGGTGAAGGTAAACCTGCAACAAAACAGGAGATCGCTCGGGTAGTAGCTGATGGCACACCAAGGACAGCAGCAGACTCGGATCAGGGGTAGCGGCTCGTCGCTTGGGCGGCAGGTCGTTGCGGATCGACACGGCAAGGCGGTGGTGCGAGCTCACGGGCAAGGGAACCCTGGCAGTGGAGTCGCGAACAGCAAGCAGGTCACGGCTCAGCAGAACTTTGGGTCAGGAATCTCGGCGGCACGGCGCGGACCCGCGACATCGGCGGACGAGTAGGGTAGGTTGTAGATCGCGGATCATGCGTGTGTGGGTCAACCCGGGGCATAGTTGCGGTGAACGCGGCCGTCGCACGGTGAGACGAAGGAGCTCTAGAACAGTAATGTGGGTAGCGAGATTAGGGAGACGATGAATAGTAAGTCAAATCACCTCTGCCCTTTTTACTTTTACCTTTTCCCCCTCTTTCTCTCTCGTCACTCTCCCGTGACCTTTTCTTTTTTCTGCAGTTTTTTCTTCTTTTTTTTGTGCTCTTCTTTTTTCTTTTTCAACAAAGAGAAAGCCTCCCTCGATTGACTCCGTACACGGCCCTTTTATAAGCATGAAAAAAATGTGATCTTCGTAGGATATTTCCATCTCAGATTTCTATAACCTCTTGATTACAAAAATCTTTTTATTCTCTTTATCTCCTAAATATTTTTTACTAATTTTTAAAGATAAGATCACATTCTGATTTTCTCAAATTTCAAAAAGATTCTCATTTCAAATCTCAATTTTTCAGAAAATGGGCTTGGGCCAATTTGTATTTTTCATGGGCTTAGTCCGACTTAGAGCTCGAAATTAATTTAAAAATTCAAAAATAAAAATAAAAATAAAAATAAAAATAAAAATAAAAAGATGTCCACCACCGGTCCAATAAACAAATGTAAAAAATACAAATTAAAAACAAATGCATTTTTTAGGGATAAAATTAACCCCTAATTTTTAAGGCGATAAATGACTAAATGAGTTGCCAAAATTTAGGTGTGAACAGCTGCCCCTCTTTGAAGGTGAGCTCGTAGAGGTTGTCTTCAAAGATAATTTGAGACCTAAATTTTGGTTATGCGTATGCAATGGATGATTTTTGTTGGAAAATGAATTTCATTTTTTTGATGCAACTTATATGATGTATGGAAATGCTAATGCAGATGATAAAAGACTTACCTGGAATGACTTACCTTCAAGGAGGGTAGAGTGATTCAAGATAGTTGGTGTTACATGTCCAGGACTCGTACCATTCTACGGTCGCCTAGGATAGTAACATGGCTTTGCAAAGAAACAGCTTTCCTAGGACTTGTACCATTCTACGGTCGTCCAGTATAACAGTGTTTGGTTATGTCTAGGACTCGTACCATTCTACGATCGCCTAAATGGGGATTTACCTTCTAGGACCCGTACCATTCTACGGTCGCCTGAATAGGGAAATAGGTTTTGTCTAGGACCCGTACCATTCTACGGTCGCCTAAACGGGGATTTACCTTCCAGGACCCGTACCATTCTACAGTCGCTTGAATATGGAATAGGTTTTGTCTAGGACCCATACCATTCTACGGTCTCCTAAACGGGGATTCACTTTCTAGGACCCGTACCATTCTACGGTTGCCTAAAATAGGGAATAGGTGTTGTCGAGGACCCGTACCATTCTACGATCGCCTTAACGGAAAATTGATTTTTCATGACCCGTACCATTCACGGTCGCTTGAATGGGAAAATTGCTTTTCTAGGACCCGTACCAGTCTACGGTCGCCTGTTAGAGCAATAAATGTTGTCTAGGACTCGTACCATTCTACGGTCGCCTAAACGAGGTTTTGCTTGGCTAGGACCCGAACCATTCTTCGGTCGCCCAGCGTTGCAATATAGGAAAAATCTTTGGGGACAACTCCATCGAGTGTCGATTAAAAGGGACTCTAGGCTATAAAAGCACACTAGGTCAATATAAATGGACATCAGGCTACGAAAGCATGCCGAGTCGATAAAGATGGGCCCTGGGCTATGAAAGCACGCCAGGTCAATGTAAAGGGACAATGGGCTACAAAAACACACCGAGTCAATAAAGAGGGACTCTGGGCTACAAAAGCACGCCAGGTCAATATAAAGGGACATCGGGCTACAAAAGCACACCGAGTCGATAAAGAGAGACTCTGGGCTACGAAAGCACGCCAGGTCAATATAAAGGGACATCGGGCTACAAAAGCACGCCGAGTCAATAAAGATGGGCCTTGGGCTACGAAAGCACGCCAAGTCAATATAAAGGGACTCTGGGCTACAAAAGCACGCCATGTCAATTTAAAAGGATAGCTTGACCGAGTCAAGTGTGAAGAATGGGTAGAGATATACTTACCTGATGATATCTCTGATTCTTTGGGATATGTCTTCTGGAACTTAGATATCCTGTGGAGGCCTCTCACCTCCTGAATATCAAGAGCTCTCGGGTCTTTGAGAAAACATTATCTGTCAGACATGATTTAAAGCAAAAACTAATATGCATTCATCAAAGAGATAGACAATCTAAGCTACTCTAGAATGCACATTTCAAAATTCGATGAGGTTTTCATCAACTCAATCGGGGTTTATGCATAATGACCTTTGCATCACCCAAATTTCCACTGGAGAAAATTATCATTCAAGACAATCTTCACTCATGACATGGATTTCTTAAGAACACTAAATGAGAGACTTTCGGTTAGAAAGGACTTTCACTCACTCTCATTTAGAATGTCTATTTTATGCGAATCACTCAATTTCATCATATCAACATGGGTCCGAGTATTCTCACAAGCGGTACGATCTTACCAATCTGAGAGGTCTTTAACAGGGACCATAATGTGGGCTTGGTCAACGGCTTAACAAATGGACTGTTTGAGTCGAAGCTATTGAATGAACAGTCTTGTAATCATCTCCGGGTTTACAAGTCAAGAACCCTGCAAAATGAAAAAGAAATAATCTTTGCTCGCACTTCTTCGAGCGATGTTTATAAACATATGAACTCCTACGTTAATTCAAATGCCCTAATCTGAAGAGACTTTGTAAGGGACGTAACGTAGGTTGGGTTCATGGGTTGAGAAATGAATGGATCATTGGGCTCAAAATGTGTGTAAAATGTAAGAGTTGATGATCATCTTGGCATTGCCACCAGTTTTCTTTTTCACCATCGGGGATTGTCTTCATGAAGTCCCCCATTGATTGTAGAAACTCGACATTTGAGTTCTTTGACTATTATTCCATTGGGATTCAATTCTTGTAATTGACAGTCACCTATCTTGACTCTTTTTTTCATCTATGGGCATTGGTCTTGCTTTTACCAGGCACACCGCTTTTTCATGCCCCTAGTTCTCATGCATTTTTTCTTCACTTCTTTTCATGGGCATCAGCCTACTTTTACCAGGCACACTGCTTTTTCATGCCCCTTAATTCTATTTTGAATTCAATTCTTGCACACAATGCATGCGTCAAGCAATTACACTTTGAATGACACTCGAACTTTTCAAGAGTCTTCATCTGCCTTTTGCCTTGCCCCAGTGTGGGAGATGATCATCAACTGGGTTTAAAAGAAATGAAATTGTAGGCTCAAGTGGGCTATGCAAAGGATATAAGTATATAGGATAGAGAAAGAAATGCTCTTCGTCATCCTAAGGCACTTAAATTAACACATGAATTCAATATAATAGCATGACTTGAAGATTGATGCAAGTGAGAGCAAGAAAATTTCAATTCATTTTCCTCACCTCATGATGCCATTTTACCTTTCAATTGCCCCAATGTGGGGTGATTCTTGACAGGGGTGATTTGAAAAGAATATCCATAAGTGTATGGACTCAAAAGGGTTAAGCAATTGATCACCTGTAGTGTTTGGAAAAGAGAAATGAATTACCTCTCATCACTTCGGTTGCCGTACCTTTTGCGAGATGGCGAGAGAACTCTTTACCTTATGGATATGAACCTTCCCACACTCATCTCACAAGTGTATGAATATGGGACTGTGTATAGGATAGGGTTTGCCTTTCATCATCCCGACTCGTCTCATTTAGTATGCTCAATAAATTCCACATCATTCATTAAATTAGTCCATCTTGATGTTCTTTAGTGGAATTGGTGGATAAAACATGTAAGAGTCATCATGCAAAACCCTTTTAAAAAAAAAAAAAAAACTCAATAGCTTTAAGCATGTCAACTTCAAACAGTTTTCTATACTGCAAAATGGTTTTAAGCATTCATTCAAGGATTCCTCTACAATGGAAATTGCCTCAGTAGTTGATGTCTTTGGATCGTCCCCCTATCATTCAAGACTGAAAATCCACTTTTGCCCCTGCACAAGAGAACATGCATCAGTATGATACAACATCAAAATAAATTCAGATTGCACATCCATTTTGGCTCGGGTTGAGACTTTATCCCAGTCGAATCATTACCAAAACCCGTCATCCCCCCAATTTGTCAACTCTTCCACCAGGGAATGATGGTCCTCTTTTACTTGCCCCAAATCTGTTTTTTTTTTTTTTTACTGTAAGTGCGCTCTAAGCCCGTTGATCACAAGTCAAGTTTATGATCGTTGAAACTTGATACGCCATTTTCAAATGTCCCTTGTCATAACAAGTTATAGAATTATGCACTGAGACAAGACGCAAATGAGTTAGACAAACAAACAGGTTTAATCTGCTACAAGTTTTGGGAAAATGTTTTTTGTTTTTTAGTAGTGAAACGCTTTTGTTTTCAAAAAAGTTTTTGGGAGGAAGCATGAGAAAGTCCAGCTCTCAGGATTTCTCCATGGATGATATTTTTCTTTTTCATGATTGGATATCGTCATTGGACTGGTTTAGTATACTCCATCATGTCCTCAAAATTTGAAATAAAATTGTAATTTCATATAATCAAATGAATTACATTATTGGAATGGAAAATGCAAACAAGCCAAACCCTAAAAGCAAAAGCGATGATTGAAAATTTCAAAAAGCGAGAATCCTAAACAAAACTTGAAATCCTAGGAGATAAGAACTTCTTCACTCAGTGACAGCGTTTGCGCCTTCATCATGGTTGGGCAGAGGATTTTTCTGATTACTGCTAAAAGAGAACGCCTTTGTATCCAAGAGGTCTTGGATGTTATGCTTCAAAACATAGCAATCATCAGTAGAGTGACTAATCTCTCCCGTGTAATAGTCACACTTCTCGGAGGGATTATATGCATGATAACGCTCGGGATTTGGTCACTTTTGGCTCAGTAGAGAGTAATCCCTTCTTTTGGAGAACAGGCAAAACTTTGGATAGGGGTCCAGGAAGAGGTGTAAGCTGCCTCCTAACATTACGTCATTGACCCGAGAACTGATATCCTCCATGCTGTTGCTCAGTAGAAATCTTAATTACCAGAGCGTGATTGGATGTATCACGATTTAGTTGAGAGTAGGCCATATTAATCTTAGCTTCAGGGTCCTCCTTCTTGGTAGAAAACCTCTTGTTAGATGGCTCAGTAAACCACCCTTCTCTTATCCCCATCTCGATTTGTTCTCCCACAGGAATAAGTTGATTGAAGCTTTCAACATACGTACTAGCCATTCGGTTACGAAACTCAGATGGGAGGGTCTTTACAAACAACTTCATCAGCTCCTTGTTGGTAGGCTCAGGAGTGATTTGAGCTGCCAGGTTTCTCCATCTTATAGCATATTCTTTAAATGATTCGCTCCTTTTCTTTTCTATTCGCTCTAGGTCTTCTCGAGAAGGTGCGATGTCCATGTTGAACTTGTACTGTTTGAGGAATGCGTCAGCTACTTCATTCCAGGTGTCGAGCAGGTTCACATTCTTCATCACGTACCAGTTTAGTGCAAGTCCAGTTAAACTCGCATGGAATGATTGGATCATGAGGGGCTCATTTTTTACGTGCTGAGCCATGCGCACGCGGTACATCTGCAGATGAGATTTTGGGCAAGATGTGTCATCATACTTCTCAAATTCTGGCATTTTGAACTTGCTCGGCATTTTGACCTTCTCATAAACTGAGAGGTCGAACGGGAGGGAGTTTTGTGACTCCTGCAGCTGTCTCATTTTCTCTTCCAGCTTCGCAACACACTCATCCTAATCTGTCTTGGGAACACCGTCAAGCTTGGCCTTTCCAACAATGACTGGGTCATCTTCCAGCCTAGGCATGTCGTCGTCAATCATTTGAACCTTGTTTGCTTGCTTTGGGATAGCTACTTCAGGAAGAGCGAGCGTAGTCGTTGGATTTGCTTGGAGGAATTGGAGTTGATCCGTCACAAGCTGTATAGAGGCGAGTACTTGTTGGAGCTGAGTCTCTATAGCGGACATACGATCACGCATTTCATTTTGGTCAGCCATTTTAGCCTTTGATCGCCTAATGATGGGTGAACGTGAAGGATCCGTTATCACCTAATTTCAAATGAATGAAAATATATAAGTATAAGGTGCAAATAAAGAATCAACCCACGACAATGATCTATCAACCTTTTTTTTATCATTTTTTTTCACAAAAAGCTCTTACAATGAGGGAATTTCCTAAAGAGAGCTAGAAAAATAGACATCCTAGTAAGATCAAATTTCCTAGACATAAATTGAAAACAAATTGTCCAAAGCTTTTTTTTTATTTTTCCAAATGATTTATGGCAATTTCCTCATTTCATTCTTGAAAGGAATTAGATTAAATGACTATCCTAGATTGTCATGGACAGACCAAAAGCATGACAAAATAAATTGCATGGTATAGAGATAGAAAACTTACTTTACAAAGAAAAATCAACGGGAATCACATAGACATGCACATGAGATGTGAGGCTCGATTTCTGTCTAAATGGCTTAATAATGTGGAGCTAAGAGGATAATCTGACCGTTGCAGTCTCGCATTAACATGTCAGGTCCCCCTAACTCTGGCTCAGTCGAATGGAATACCCAATAATCACGCAGTCTCACGGATATGGACAAACACATTCGACACCATGAAAGAAATTTTGGGGAAGAGAAGGTCAACCTCTACATAGCAGTCTCGCTTTGGAGGAAGTATCCTTCTCAACACCATCTTAAAAATCCTATCACAGCCCAGGTTCGACCGCAGGTTATGTGTGCAAATAGTGTGGTGCTAAAGCAATAAAGCATGCACAACAGTTTAAATGCAAACAACACTTCTAATCAGGAAAAATAAATCATTAATCTCAACATCTCCTTGCAAGACAAGGGTTAGCAAAGACTACTCCCCTTATACCTCCAATTTGCAAGAACATTTAACACCTTAGAAATGTTAGGGACGTACCTGAGATCCTCGCTGCCAAACAAAAATATTTTTAAAAAGAAAAAATGGCCTAAGTCTACTAAATGTTTTAACACAAGTCCCCAGCGGAGTCGCCAAGCTGTCGCGACCCAATTTTTCGCGAGTTAACCACCTAAAACTAGGTTAATGGATTACTAAGTCTTTAAGTTTAGCTCGGGCTCTCCCAAGCCCATACCAATTCGCAACTTAGGTTTGAATTCTTAACATGCAAATGATTTTCAATCGGAGTCGCCACTAATCTATTTTTTGTGGGTCGATTAGAAACCCAAGTAAAGTAACGGAGATTTACTTTACTCCTACGAACCAGATTTATGAGTTCGGGGACTTGGTTACACCAGACTATCCTAGTGCCCTTTCGGTACCTTTTTATTTCATTTTCAAAAAAAAAAAAGTTTGGCAATTGAAGTGATTTTAATTTAACTTCCTAACATGTGAGGTGATCATACATGTGCGCATACCACCAATTTAACACTCAAGAAAGCAATTAAATATTGCAAAAACATACCTCAAAGCAACGAAAAGCATCGCATTGTTAAATCAAAATTCACATCAGCAACCTTAGATATGATTTCTAATTAACACTCAATTTCAATTTTTGTTTTCACTTTATTTAATGAAAATCATGCGATACATGCTAATAACCCAATATGACATGGCAGCACGACCTAAACTATATGACATGAAGAAATGCAATAATTAAATGCAATCTAAATGACCTAATTCTAATGACATGCAATGCGATGCAATGACATACAAAATTATTTAAACTAAAATGACACGCAACATACAATTTAGTATGCGGGTTATATGTCATGCGACATTTATTAAATGACTTAGTCTAATGACGAGAAAGTTCTAATTAAATGAAACTAATAAAAACTAAATGACGTGCATTTGATATTTCTATGCAAAAAGGATCTAGCTAGATTAAAATTCTATCTAAGTTAAACTAAGGATCAAGTCACATTAAATCGTAATTTAAACTAAGATATTATCTTAATATAACATGCAATTTATCTAATATGCAATGACGTGCAAAGAATGCCCCAATTCGACATGATATATGCATGATGATTTTTTGTCTTTTTATATTAATTTCGAAATTAAAATTTCACATGCAATTCAAATAATGATAAAACTAACAACCTAAATGAATGCATTTTTTTTTATTTTCCTAAATTCGAAATAAAATCCCTATTCTAGATATGCAAGATAACAAAAAAAATATTCCAAAACAAACTGAATCCTAATTCAAATATTTTTTGGATTTTTTAATGATTCTCCAAAACAAGCAATTATCAACTAAACATTAAATCTAAACAATCAAGATATTCAATCAAATAAAGGATTAAAATAATCGAAAAAATAACATGTTGTCTCACAGGTCAAATTAACGATTATTCTAACCCTAATTATCACGACAAAGAGTTCAAAATAATTAAAAATCTAATCCAAATTCTTACGGATCAGATTAATAATTATATTGATTCAACACATAAAATACTATCGACAAACCCCAACAATTAATATAATTAAAAAAATGATCCGATATCTTACGGATCAAATTAGTAATTACAATAATTATGGGGAATACCTATGGATAATGCCTACGAATTCATGAAATGAAGATTACTTCAAATTTTCACAATAACAACTAAACTTAAAAGAAATAAATAATATAAAGTGAATAGAAAAAGAAAATAAAACTACCTAATTTCCTTTTCTTTTATTTTTCTTTTTTTCTTTTCCAGGCACCGCTCGTGGATCTCCAAGGGGAATTGACGAATCGGTTCGGCAAAGGAGGCTCCGGCCAAGGTGAACCGGCGACGGCAGCAACACAGGAGCGGAGCTAGGGAAGCTTGGGTCTGGACGGGCAGGGTCGGCGTTGGGTGGATCGGCGTCGGTGCTCGGCGGTGCGGGCGCGGCAGGCTTGGGCGTCGCGGGTCAGAATGGGCTACAACAGAGAGCAGATTGGCTCGACGGTACGGCTAATTTAGGGCTCCGGTGAAGGTAAACCTACAACAAAACAGGAGATCGCTCGGGTAGTAGCTGATGGCGCACCGAGGACAGCAGCAGACTCGGATCAGGGGTAGCGGCTCGTCGCTTGGGCGGCAGGTCGTTGCGGATCGACACGGCAAGGCGGCGGTGCGAGCTCGCGGGCAAGGGAACCCTAGCAGTGGAGTCATGAACAGCAAACAGGTCACGGCTCGGCGGAACTTCGGGTCAGGAATCCCGGTGGTGCGGCGAGCAGACCCACAGACGTCAGCGATAGGGCTGGGTTGTAGATCGCAGTGATGCGACGTGTAGGTGCGGCGGCGGTTGCGGTGAACGGCGGTAATCGCGCAGTGAGACGAAGGAGCTCTAGAACAACAACGTGGGCAGCGAGATTGGGGAGACGATGAACAGTAGGAGTCAAATCACCTCTGCCCTTTTTACTTTTACCTTTTCCCTCTCTCTCTCTCGTCACTCTCCTGCTGACCTTTTCTTTTTTCTGCAGTTTTTTCTTCTTTTTTCTGCTCTTCTTTTTTCTTTTTCAACGAAGAGAACCCCCCTGCTTTACCGTACACGGCCCTTTTATAAGCATGAAAAAAATGTGATCTTCGTAGGATATTTCGAAGATTTCTATAACCTCTTGATTACAAAAATCTTTTTATTCTCTTTATCTCCTAAATATTTTTTACTGATTTTTAAAGATAAGATCACAATCCGATTTTCTCAAATTTCAAAAAGATTCTCATTTCAAATCTCAATTTCAGAAAATGGGCTTGGGCCAATTTGTATTCTTCATGGGCTTAGTCCGACTCGTTAATTTAAAATTCAAAACTGCCAATTCGACCCATCCACCACCGGTCCAATAAACAAATGTAAAAAATACAAATTAAAAACAAATGCATTTTTTAGGGATAAAATTAACCACTATTTTTAAGGCGATAAATGACTAAATGGGTTGCCAAAATTTAGATGTCAACAGTACCTGAGGGATGTAGGATGACGCTAGCGATTTGGCAGTGACTTTATCTTCGGACAATCTTCAAGTTTAAGAAACGACAAGGTGATGGGAAGGGGAGGAAAATTCTCCATCTCCAATGCTGGACACTCAACAATATCCAAACTAGTGAGATTACTAAAGCTGGCAATAGATTTTATCTTTGAACATCCCTTAACCATGAGAACTGATAGGGTGAGGGGAAGGGCAGGAAAGTCCTCTATCTCCAATGCTGGATAGTCACTTATATACAAGCGAGTGAGATGGGAGAGCGTGTGAAGGCATTGCGGTAGGCTTCTTAGATTCTCACAATTGCCAATACTCATACATTCGAGCGATTCTACGATGATCTCTTCCAACGACTCCACTCCCTTGCACTCTTGAATAGAAAATTTCTTCAAAGTAGCAAGTCTACCTTTGGCTAAGGGCAAAGATGTTAGAGAAGCAAATTTAATTGTACATGAAGATTGAAGTTGAGACATCGGGTTGTTGCTTTTGGGGTCATTTGAAGAAATGGTTGGTCTTATGAGTTTTGGACACCATTCAATAGACAAATAATTGAGTGTGTACATCTTGCTTGGAAGCTTTTCTAAACTGGTGCAATTACTCAATTCCATCTTTTCAAGGTTGCACGGCAGCTCTATTTCTCTTTCTCTTGGCACGAATGATGTGAACTGAGGACAGCTTACGATGGTTAATTCCTAGTGACAAGTGAGATTTAGCATTTCATTTCCATCTTACCACAAGTATTTTAATTGGTCACACCCTCTTATATGAAGCTCCTTTAGCTTGATCAAGTAGCTCATAAACCCATGATCAAAGCAAACAAGCTCTACAAGATTCTGAATTGTAAGAATGGTCAAAGAAGTTAGGTTGACCAAGCTCTTCAAGATCTTCTTGTTACAATCCTCAAGGAACAACTCACGGAGAGATGGAAGGGAAACATTGGTTGAGTTTTCCAAATGCAGGCATGAATGAATTTCAAGCTTTATGAGATGATCAAGTCGATCAGGTAATGTCCCGACCAATAGAGGACAGCCCTGGACAACAAGATGCAGAAGACAGGAGAATGAAACTTTTTTTTTTCTAGGCCCTTGACATAAGGAGACCAATCCCTCCATGTCAACATCTCTTCGAACTTCAAAGTTGTTAATGATGAAAAAGGCATCTTGCCTCCATAGAATTCAGAGCCTAGCCTTCCTATTGCATATAGACCTTTAAGAGATAATTCCTTAAGTGAAGGAAGTTGTCCAATCATAGGCAGCGACACAACATTAGGACAGTCCCACAAGCATAAAGACACTATTTTAGAATACGTACAATCTAACCATGATGGAAATCTTGCACCATCATAGTTCAAAATAGTGAGATTTTTAAGATTAGTGTGAGGTTGTAGAAAGTCAAGCACTTGTGCTTCAAGCTCATGATTATGGAGATTTTGCACATGTTTATCCCAGTGCAAGGATAAGTTGGCAAGGTCTAGCTTTTGAAGCAAATTAGCATCGGCTGCATCTATAACTTTTTCCACCTTTTGCAATTCTAATATGAATAATTCTCCTTCAAGATGTTGCAAGTTCTTTAACTCTTTCAAATGCGACCATTTCTCTTGTCCTACCACAAATTTGGACAAGATAATAAGATTCTTTAAATTACCGATACCCAACAGCATCTCTTTTAGACTCATTGTATGTCTAATATCAAGAAACTATAAGCTGACTAACTCGTGATACCTTGAGGCAACTTTGAAAGCTTAATACAACCTCTTAAAATTAGAGCTTGTAATTTGCACAAGGCACTAATTGACTCTGGTAGCCTCTTGATATGAGTGTATGAGAAATTGAGATATCGAAGATGTTTTAGATCACCAACACAATTTGGTACCTCTACGATATTACAATGACATAACGAGAATACTCTCAAGTACTCCAAGTTTGTTAGCAAGTCATGCACTGCCGCATTGGAAATAGAGAAAGACCTCTTACTAGATCCATCACGCACTAGAATTAAACTTCTTAGTGCCTTCATTCCTTGATATGGTTTTAGGCATTCTGATGCAACATGCCACAATGGGATGGATGCATAACGAGTTTTTTCAAGAGATGGTACATCATGTTCATTACTTGCCACCTGAGGGCTCCCCGAGCTAAAGCAAGTCCTTCTTGCAATTGACTTTGCTAGATCATTCGAAAGATCATGCATTGAAAACTTAGATGCGTCGATACTTGATTGTTGAAGAATTGACAGGGATACTAACTCATCAAAGTGATTCCGTCCCAATTTCAAGATATTCTTATTTGTTTTTTGTCCATCTAACAATCCATCTGCTATCCATAAGAGTACCAACTCATCCCTCTCAATTTCGTAATCCTTAGGAAATACCGCACAATAAGCAAAACACCTCTTCAAATGGGAAGGAAGATGGACATAGCTCAATTTTAAAATTGGAAGAACCTCATCATTCTTTGCCATTAGAAGATTCCATATTTTGTTATTTAAGGTATCTTGCCATTCCTTGGGAGTTTTTTTAGTACGTAGAACACCGCCGAACAACTTCGCTGCCAAAGGTAAACCTTGACATCTTTTAGCTATTTTCTTGCCTATCATTTCAAAGGCTGGGTGGCTCTCAAAATTTTTTGTTCCAAGAGCATGAAAGGCCAATAAACTTATACAATTCTCAAAGGACAATTCCCTCAAATGATATGGCAAAGCTCCTGTTATGGCAGCAACTTCAAGGATGCGAGTCGTGATGATGATCTTGCTTCCCTTAGCCCCCACTTCAAATGGCTTTAAAAAAGTAGTCCATTTTTCATACTCATTCTATATATCGTCTAAAACCACTAGAAACTTCTTCCCAAATAGACTATCCTTCAACTTTAACTTGAAGCTCGTCAGGATCTTCACCCACATTGGACAATCCAGTGATCAACTACAAAATAGTCTTTGTTATGTCAAGGACATCAAAAACATCTGATGTCACACCCCGAACCTCGAGCACGCCAACATCCCACCATGGTCATGCAAATGCGACATTCCCAGGTAGTGTCGCCGATCCCATTCATTTATTATTGCGCAAGTGGAACGTATTACAAAATCCCTAACAGTGAAATACGAGATAGACAAGCAGGAAGCAAAACCACAACATGACACTTTCATAATTCAACAGAATTACAAACAGAGATCTACGGCCAAAAGTCTACAAAAGACCGGCTCTTAAAAAGGAACTGTCCTACGACCTACAAGTCGGACACGTTCTCCAATTTTTATGACTTCACCTCTGCAACTCTTCAAGGTCAACCAAAACCATCTAGCCGCTCCGTCCACCAGGGACTTGAAATTTTAATCCCACAACCGGGATGAGATATTGTCTCAGTAAGTTCAACCCTCTAAACCCCTATTAGAAAGAAAATACGCCCTGGGTGGCCTAGCCACATCATACAAAAGACTTACCTCACATTAGTCTTCATCTGCAGGTTAGCACAGTTTATATAATTCAACCATGTGCAATTATGACAACCAAACAACTGTGGCACAATCACATTATCAGAACAATTCAACCACTTGAATCGTCTCAGCGATCAATCGACTTGGCCGATTACATGTCATTCTAGCAAATCAATCATTGTTTCCAATCTCGACCCTATAGGAAGGTTTAACAACCAGTGGCAATCACGACCCCACTCAACACTACCTTTAATTAGGTGGTAGATATCGGCCCGAAGGGCACGACCTTTAATAGGTGGTCAATCACGGTCTTATTGGGCACGATCTCTAATAGGTGGTCAATCACGGCCTCACTAGGCACAACTTTTAATAGGTGGTCAATCACGATCCTATTGGGCACAACCTTTAATAGATGGTCAATCACGGCCATATTGGGCACAACCTTTAATAGATTGTCAAATACGGTCGTTCTTCCATCAAGTTTTGACACTTGGGATTTTATAAAAAGAATCTCTATTTATCGCAATCACACTCAATTTGCCACAATCAATCATCAAACTCAAATTCTAAATGCACAGCGGCGATCAGCACGAAATTCTAAGAGAATAAGGTCCTGACGAAATTTTCGAAATTTAATAAATAACTAAATTTATTACGAAAATTAATTAAATATTAATATATATATTTTTTGCAATCCAAACTCAATTTATAATATCCAAACATCAATTTCAAAATCCGAATACACAACTGCGATCAGCATGAAATTACGAGCAAATAAGATCTCGAGATAATTTTCGGAATTTATTAAATAAATAATTTTATTCCGAAATTTATTTAAATAATAATATATTAATAATTTCGTAATATAATATATTATTAAAATTCCAGAATTTCAAAACATTTAAGTGAATCAAAAATAAAACTCTATTATGTCCCATCAAGGTTTATTATTAAATAAACTCTCTTAGCCTTTAATTAAACATGCTTTAAATTAAACAAACATCTTAATCTAAATCACAATTAAATAAACTAAACTAACCACCTACGCTTACTTAACTTAGACTAAGCACACTTAGGGCATCATTAACCGTCTAATCAAGATTTAGTGAGCTAAACTCACCGGATTAGCGAGCCGAGCGGACCAAAACGACGGCGACGCCGAGGGGAACGACTTCCTTCAAAGCGGGCCAAGCATCCGAGCTCGGGAAGACGGCCAAAACGGGCCAAACACCCGCTGCCATACCCATTTTTCCAGTTGCTGGTCACGGGCGGAGGAGGGCCAAACGGCGGCTGGTTCGGGTCGGAATGGGCGGAGGAGGGCGGCGGCAGCTCGTGCGGGTGAGGCGACGGCTCCGGCAGGTCTCCCGGCAACCCTAGCGACGACGATAGCAGCTGGACGGAGGGGATGGAGCTCGGGGTCGAGCGAGCAAGGCGGAGTGAAGAAAGGGCGGCGTGGCGTGCGCGCAGGCGACGTGCACGAATGGGCGGCGAGCTGCGACGGCGAGGAGCTCCGGCTGGCAACGTGCGACAGCCATGGCTGCTCCAACTTCTTCTCTGCAATTTTTTCTGGTCTTCGCACAATGGAGATGGAGGAGAGAGGCAACGGGAGAGAGGAGAGAGAAGGAAGGGGGCCATTTTTTTTTTCTTTTTCTCTTTCTTTAATCCAACAAAATGGCCCACCATGACATCATCAAGTGATGTCGTACTCCACTAACTTCAAATCTCCCACAACAATCTTCAATGGGTCCAAAATGCTTCCTCCGCCGTGGCATACGAATTTTGAAATCTTGTACATTCAATTCTTCAATTCTCTTCTAATTAAACCAATTTAAAGTCCGTAAAATTAATCCAATGTCACCACCCTTCAATTCACATATTTACTTGACTATAGTATTATCTTGATCTAAAAAAATCACCAAAACCGGGCCTACCAATTTTCCGAACCAAATTAACCATACCTTGATTATTTTGTTGAAAAACTCGGCTTGCATGAAAAATCTTCCAAAGATGAGTCAATGATCCTAAAATGATTTGTGACATACCATGACTTCCAATTTCTGAATTTGATCTCAATTCACGATTAATTTCACTCTGGCACGATATCAGCGCGTCCTGATCTACCAGGTAGCTTTTAGAAATTTTCGTGCAATTGACCTGTGGTTGATCAAGCCACAATGTACATCTTTGACACATCGGCAACTCTCGGTTGTCGGGGTAATCTTAAGGTTTCAAATACGGACACAAGGTACCCAATTGATAGAAACGTCGGTCCAGTGCCGATCAACCAGAATTGTGCGATTTGGTGTGATTCACTTGATCACATGCCTTCGTCGAGTCGACCTATCTCCGATCTCTAATCGATTTTTAATTGTGCCGTAATGACCCTTGCAGATTAACTCGGTCGAAAAGTCGCTTCCTGGTCAAATTCTCGAGTCTGATGCATTAGAAACTCTTAACGGCTTCACCCGATAGACTAATTTTCACATGAGTGGCCGATTCAAGGAAAAGAACTATATGCATGCCAACGAAATGTCCGTCTCAATTTATTAAAAATAGAATTGGAAAATCAGAATGTCACATCTGAGACACAAACCCATGCTCTCTTCTCGAAATAGCTATTCACTTTGGCATTATTATATAGCTACTGAGCGAAGGCCGTCTTTCCAACACCACCCATCCCAACTATGGGGACTATGCTTAGTGTGTCATTTTTGACCTCATGGATCAATAATTCGAGTATCTCCCTTTCTTCGTTCTCCCTGCCAAAAAACTGACACTCTAGCAGAGAACTAGTGGGAACCCTTCTATTGATGCAGTTGGATCTGTTCACAACATTCGCTTCCAAGCCTAAATGAACCTTCCTGTTGACAATCGCTTCCAAGCCTAAATGAGCCTTCCTGTCGATGTTCGCTTCCAACCTACCATTGATCTCTTGGACCATGGTTTTAGACACGAGCGAGGATGGGTTCGGATTCCATTTGGAGTGTTTATTTCGGCCAAAGCAAGAGAACTTCCATTTCATTCGACCTTTGTTTGTGCTGGATTCTACCTCCATCTTAACTTGAGCAGTTTTGATGGCGAACATATCGAGCAAGTCTTCCATGTCATAGGTCAAGTCCCCAACATCATCCAACCATAGCTTCACTTGATGATCACCTTTGAGTTGCTTGTCCTCTGCATCAGCCAGCATTGCATTGATCATTGTCAGCTCTTCCTCCCACCCCTTGAGCTGGGCAATGCTGATTCCTTCTTGTTGTGTAGAGCCCAAAGGGAGAGAAGCCAACTTTTCAAACAAGACTTGAAAGAGGGAAGCCAAGAAGAAACCCAAAACGATCTCTCCAATGGCCATGGGTGAATCGGTCACTATAGAGAACAAGAAAGGTGTTATGATGAAGCAAAGTTAAAATGAGCTAGTGGAGAGCGAAAACTATGAATTATAGGAAGACCAAGACGTTCCCTGACCAAAGAGAATAAAAAAAAAAAAAAAGACCAAGACTTTTAAGAGACGCATACGAAAGGTTAGACAAATCAAAATAAATAGTTTTTTGCCCAAGAGTGCTTGTTTCATCAATTGTTCTCCCTTTTCTTCAGATCGAGACTTTTCTTGTGGTTATCCAAACAAAGGATAAAATGTGATTTTTCTACGCATGACAACTTAGAGCGCACACGTATTTTCATCAAAAACTTCATTGCTTACGACTAATGTGTTGGCTTTTCTCGCATTCATATATTGTTAGAATCTTTATGATTCATTGTCCTTTTTTTCTGCTTTATTGGTGAATATGCAATCAATGTAGGCTTCTATGTGACAGTTACAGTGCTGAAAATTTGCATATGTTTAAGATATGATAAGATTACTGATTCCTCCTTCAATGTGAATGACCATGTAAAGAGATCAAAGGCAGCTAATTTTGTCTGTTCAATAAGGAAAATAAAGCACATGCCTAAACAAGAAAAAAGGGTCAGGCACATCACTAATCCATTAACCAAGTTGGTTTAGTTTGCTTTGCAAATAGTGAAGGAGTAAAAAAATCACCAGCTAACATTATATAATCTACTGAAAATTATACTTTATGCATCAGACTGATGAACGGGAAATTTGTGTTCAGAGGACCATGATTCTCTTATCAAGCAATTCCGATTATCAACTATTACCTCAGCACTCTTTAGCAGATCATTGTTGCCCATCTTGCTACGAGGTTTTAACACTGTAACTGCCACTAAAAGCATACATTGATCGCATATCCAGAATATGCGATCAATGAGCAGAATCGTTCGGAGAGCATGTGCTATCATGTGCTCTCCATCCAGCCTTTCGTTTGTTTATCTACATCTTTTTGTGCAGCAAGAAGGCATTCTCTCTAGAAGCGTTCTTTAAACATTCTGTATTCTGAATCGTTCATAAAGGCGTGAAGTTCACCCAGACATAACGTGCTTTCCATCGCAAGCAATGGTGATCTGATGATTCCGACAAGTATGAAAAGATCGAACAAACAAGAAGGTTGCTTTCAACAATGTATTTCCTATTTACCTTGGATGAAAGCAAATGTCCCTCTTTTATTTTTGTCTTCTATTGGTCTACAATTAAGAAAAAAAATGACAAGTTTTCCGTAATTTGATAACATCATAATGTAAAATTCACAAGGAGATTAGAGCCATATTAATCTGTTTAACAATATGACTCTTTTTTTTTTTTTTGGTATGAGCATTTCACTTCTTTCAGGTGGTGACTTTGTATTTTTTTCCCTCTCCCTTCTTTCTATCATATCTTTTACATTTTGGTAGCGGGAATGCACGATCATAAACATTTACTTTTCATTCACACTTTTTTTTAATGAGTTATTTCTAAAACATGTACTAAACCCTTAATTCGCCGATTACATGCATTGTTGGTCCCCTCTCTCGGGCTCAAAGGGAAAATACGTTATATATATATATATATATAGAGAGAGAGAGAGAGAGAGAGAGAGAGAGAGAGAGAGAGAGAGAGAGATTTAAATCCATGGAGTGATGTGTTCTTGGCTTCACAGCCCCACCAATTAATTATATATCATAACTTTTTTGACGCCTTCAAAAATTAAAATTAAAAATGACCGACTAAAGATTCTTTAGCATGAATTAGAACTTAAAAGGGGAGTCAACAAATATAAGAAAGTTACTCACTTTTAGGAGTGTACAATATAAAATGACAAGTTGAGCTTTTTGGGGTTGAAAAATATGTGAAATCCGTTTAATACCAAATTAATGCGCATTATAAAAGATGAACAATCTCAGAAACTATTCCGACGTAGAAATACCTTCTTCTCTAACAAAACACCAAGTCTTCGCATGGTCTTTTTCTAACAAAGCACAATTTTGATTTCCATAATTCAAAATTTAATTTTTTTTATCACAAACACCTTCACATTCTTCTCTATCTTGAAAGGAAATCCATGAATAAGTTTTCCAGCATTGAACTATCAATGGTTTTTGCACGATAAAAGCAAGTCGTCCACATGCAACACCCTTGAGGCTTCGGCAGAAATTACTTCATGTGAAGTTTAATTTGCAATCGAATTGACTTAACTCGATTGATTACACTGGCACACTTTAAAAGAATACTAAATCACAAACACCTTATTAATTCACCTTATTAATTCACCTTACCCCCTTCCGTTGATGGTAAATCTACCATAAGTGTGAACATGTGAACAGACAACAAAAATTATTTATTTTTTTGGCCCCGCAGAACTGTAGCAAACGTGAATTTCCCGGGAATCTCTTCTAAGAGGAATGAAGCTATCCTCTTACAATATTTATTGTTGTTTACCCAATTTAATGGACTAAAATTCCAAACTGATATGTGATTGTTTCATGTAAAATCCCAAACTTGTACTTAGCAAAATTATTCCACGTCAGTGCGTGTTTAGTAAAGAGATCAATGATAGAGAGATTAAAAATTAATCTTAATGTCCTATTAGTACTATCTAACAAAAATTGAAGTAACAGTTCTTTGTTATTAAACTCAACATCAAGTATTTGACATCAACTTTAATCAGGATCATAGATAGGCATGAAATCGGTTTAAGAACCAAACTTTTGTTGCTGCTGTTGCCTCTTCTTTGCCTCCACTAATAGAAAGATTTAAGAAAGAATAGGTGGTTGCTCTCGAGTAATAAACGCCCACCAGATGCTTTAGGTAGCAAGGTTGCGGCTGCATCGGTTTGAGGGAAAAACAGAGCAAGAAGATAGATGTCTCTTATCTTTCCGAGTAGACTTCCTGGAGCAAACCGGTGAACTGGATGAGATCAATGACAGCAATCCAGCAAGCAAGACCGCTAGGTTCAGACGAGCAAGAGGAGAACACTGTTGAGCAGGGGACAGGCATGGGTGATGGTGAATCTAAGTGATAAAGAGATAAGGGAGAGAGAAAACTATAAAGACCAGGAAGACCCAGACTTTCACCTACCAAAAACAATAAACAAAGACCAAGACTTTCAAGGATGCACATTAGTGGTTAGAGGAATCAATAAAAAATACTTTTCATCCACGGGTGCTAGTCTCGTAATGTTTGGAGAATAAACAAATTTTAAATTTAACCATCCGTTTTTTATCTATTTTTTTAACTAATAACTATTAGGAAAAGGACACACACACTAGTAGAGCATCCATGCCGCGCATCGGCTCATAATCAGGGTGTATGTATTCTTTTAATTGAATCTTAATTTAGGAACTCATGAGCAACGGTTGAAATTGTCCAGAAGATATTTAATTTTTCCTATCTTTTTGCTTAGTTCTATCTTATTTAAAGCAGAAGTGACCTAATGGAGAGAGAAAACTATTTAGTCCAAGAAGACCAAGACATTCACCTACCTAAAACATTAAACAAAGACCAACACCAAGGCTTTTATTTTATTTTTCTTTTAAAATTTTTGCAGCCATACATTCTCAGTAACCTTATGAACCACTTGATAGGAGAATCGTGGTCCTTTGCACGATTTTCTTGTTCATAGGTGTTATGCCTAGAGTATAATGTCTAGTAGATTGTACATTGTTAGTTGGCAATGCCTGACCTTTTTTCTTGTCTAGCGATGAATGAAATTGACCATAATTAATAAGACTAACAAACAAGCATCTTTGTACAACTTGCACTGACTGAAATAAATGTTGACAATCCACCTAGTTATGGCATCTTACTTTCTATCGCACATCTACAAGTCATCAAAGACAACTAACTTTGACTATTGGAGAAGGAGAACGGAAACATGTGTTTTATGCTAACAAGAAAAAGAATTAGGTACACCAACGAATCCATGAAGCAAGTTGCCTAATTTTACTTTGGAAATAGTAAACGATTCAAAAATCAGCAACTAATTCATTAAGCAAGTTGCTTTGGGCTAACTTTTTCTGTTCAAAGGACCACAATTCTCCTATCAAATTATTCACAATCATGAACAACTATTTCAACACCCTTCAGCGGATCATTGCCACCCATCTTGCTGCGAATTTTTAGCACTCTAGTTGCCATGTAAAAGCCTATACTTACAAAAAAAAAAAAAAACCAACAAAACATTTGTAACTTATAAATTTTTGATGAAGATATGCATACCTTCTAAGTTGGTCATGTGAAGAAATATCACCTCTTATCCTCTGCTTTGGATGGTCACAAGAAAAGGTCCCCTCTTTCAAACGACAGCCAAAAAGTCTTGATCCGGAGAAAAAGGAGAACAGTTTATTTATATAACTCAAGGATACAATGTGCATCAAAACATAAGCTCTTTGGTCTAACTCAAATTGCCTGTCATGATAGAATACTCATAAAATACTTTTCACTGTTCACAAAAAAATTTAGACATAAATTATCGTCAATAGTAAAAACATTTTTTTATCAATTAATTATTTTAATAAAAAAGTGATCATCTATAAAAAAATATTTTATAAATCATTTTTTTTTTTTTTTGCGGAACAAACAGAACCTTAACGTATATATAAGCCTAAGAATTTTCTTTTCCCCCGGTTGAAATATTTTAGTGGATTATCAAACATTTGATCTAATATAAAATCTTTCTATGTACTTGATTTTCTGTCATTGGACATTCTGTTAATAAATAATATTATTATCACAGGTAATCGTTCGGGCACACATAATTTAAAACTTTACCATGATTTCTTTTATTCAATTGAAGACACTGGCACATTTATATGTCCTTTATTTATTTGTCTGGTCTACCAATTACAACTAACTTGCCTAAACAGTTTTTTTTTTTAGACAATAGTTTGTATATTTTTTTGAGCCAAAAAATATTACTCGATTTTCTTTGTCATGGATTGCTACAAGTTGATCATTAATAACAGTTGTAACATTAAGGTATAATTGTCCAAAAATTTCTAAACCTATTGCATGGCAATCAATTCAGTCTTCAATTTTCAATTTGGCCAATTTAGTTTTAAAGTTTTTTAACGATTTGTCAATGTAGTCATTCTAGCTAATTCTTTGGAAATCACTGATGTAGATGCTGGCCATCTAACCTGACATAACTGTCAATTTAGCAATTTCCAATTAAATCGTCTAAAGGTTTATAACTAAATTAGTCAAATTGAAAAAAAAAATACTATTGAATTAGCCACCGTATAATAGATTTATAGACTTTTTGGGTAATTATTCATAAATTCATATACACATATCAAAAGTATTGAAGTGGTAATGATGCTTTCTTGGGACAAGACTATAGCACTTTGTAATCCATTTAACTTTGGGTGCTCTCTACATGCACCTCAGTGGTTAGAGGAATCAAAATAAGATACTATTTGTATACAAGTGCTTGTTTGGTAATATTCAGAGAATTTCCCCAAATTTTTTGTCTGGAAAGTGAAGCAAAAGAGAAAAAGAGGTAATGGGAAAGAAATTTCAATAAATTCCAAGAAGACCAAAAGTTTGCGGGACGCAAATTAAAGTTTGTTGATTCACTTTTCACATCCTGCCCCTTCCATCCGCATGTGAACTTCTTTTTTTCCGTTAATAGTAGAACCTTTACGCGTTAGGGCTGGATTAATCTCAATTCTTTTTTCATTTCTTCAAATTTTGCTCAATTTTAGGCATCCATAACTTAAATTGCCATGTCGTAATGATTTTATTGATATGATTCGCTTACTTATGCAGATTGGTGATGAGGAGAGAAATGTGTATGTCAACTTAGACAATCTTAGCATCCAATGTCTCTATTGACGTGGCCACATCTCAAGATATCGCATTAGACTTCAGACATCTAACAGCATTAGTGTCCTGTCAACATTTTTTGTCCGCAATTCTAATGAAGGTCTCATGTTGGCCCACATTTGAAAATTTGAGGTAATTGATTGAACAATAAAAAGTTCAAGTACTTTATTGTGAAAGGGATAATAGTTCAAATAATCACGATGTCATTGCCCCAAAGAGTTTATCATACAATCATTGGTCTAGGTTCAAATCTCACAAGTACTTTTTTCATGCTATATTTGTTCTACAAACTTATCATCTCAATTCTTTGCTTGGTCTCCCTTTAATAATTTTCTTTTGTAAGATTATTCATTCTCTCCTGTGAAAGATAATAGGAGATGTTTTTGTTAATTTCACGTGCCAAAAGATTTTAGGGACTAAAGAGGTTAGAAAGTTTCTCAATGTCGATTTTGTTTAGAGTTTCTTTCTTGGAATCATTCGATCATAAAAATTTTAGGGACTAAAGAGGTTAGAAAGTTTCTCAATGTCGATTTTGTTTAGAGTTTCTTTCGTGGAATCATTTGATCATAAAAATTCAAGCCTTACCCTCGAAATATTTTGGTGGGTTATCAAACATTTTATTGAAGTTAGACTTTGTATTTGTCCTTGCTTTTATTTCTGTTGGAAATTATCTTCATAATATTCTCATCAGATTTAACCATATGGGCACACATAATATAAAACTTTCAAGGATTTCTTAACCAATTACAACGAAATTGCCTAAATAACATTTTTTGTAAATAATTTGTTCCAACTCTTTGAAGATGGATCAATATCGTCTTGAAGGTCATTTCTGACCCGTAAGAGACAAAATTAATACTGCAAGAAACATATTGGATACCAATACAGATAATTAACGACTAATTAATACGTTGGTGTCAATATTGATATTTTTCGTTTGCGATTTCAACAGAGGTCTCATGTTGACCCCCATTAATAAATGAGAGGTAATTGGTTGAATTGAAAAAAACTTTAGATACTTGATTGCCAGCAGAAAGGTAAGAAATTTCATCGACCTCATTATCTGGTTTGGGTTTTAGTCAATTTGAATATTTTTGGAAGCCATGAAATTGATGGGGTTCCTCTTATGGAGTTTTTGCTCCAGCCCCTCGCATGTAAAATCGAATAATTGCCTCCTCTTGAATGTCTTTTTCTTTTCCTTATTCAGCCAGATCCCAAATGCTTGAGATAAGACACAATCAAATTGTATGTTTTTTATCAGCCAAAACATATTCTCTGATTTTCCTTGTCATGTATTACTACTACTAGGCGATTATAAATGTTAGTTGTAAAGTTATATACACATGTCAAAATTATTGAAGTGTTAATGACGCGTTCCTGGGAGCAAATTAGAATAGCGCATTTGACGATTTTCTTTTTGTTGTGGGGAAATATATTTGGTTCAAGTATGCCAAGTTCTAAGGTTTAAGTGATATTTGGAAACAATCAACCACAGAAACAGTTCATTTTATTCCAATTCCTAATTTTTAATTACATGTAATCTGAAAATATGTGCGCAGTGTCTTCGTCCGTGCGTAGCACGTGTATGAATATTTGTAATCTAATTAATTTCATATCTCATAATTAATTGACCTCATTAATTGGGTTCATATCTAAATAGATTTTAGATTAAATCTTCTGTCTTTTAAATTAATAACTTTTAGGAAAGGGAAATATATATATATATAGAAGTTGTGGAGGATTTCAACTGTTGCTCATGAGTTCCTAAATTAAAAGATTCAATTTAACAAGTACGTACACACTTGTAAAGTACCCATGCTACGCACACAACTTATAATCAATGTGTACGTACTTGTTAAATTGAATCTTTTAATTTAGAAACTCATGAGCAACATTTGAAATTGTCCACAACTTATTGAACTTTTTCTATCTTTTTGCTTAGTTCTGTCTTATTTAAAGCAGGAAGAGAGAAAACTATTTAGCTCAGGAAGATCAAGACATCCACCTACCAAAAATATCAAAAAAAGACCAAGACCAAGATTTTTTTTTTTTTTTTTGGCATCTGTACATTCTTAATAATCTTATAATTCAATGTCTTCATTTGATGCATTATTGGTGAATATGCTATCAATGTAGGCTTTTACGTGGAAGTTACTGTGCTAAAGATTTGTAGCAAGATGGACAGCAATGATCTATTGAAGGGTGCTAAAGTAGTAGTTGATGATCGAAAACCGCATGATAGTAGTATCATGGTCCTTTCCATGATTTTACTGTTCACGAGTGCGATGCCTAGAGTACATCTAGTAGATTGTACACTATTAGTTGGCGATGTGAGACCCTTTTTCTTGTCTAGTGATGAATGAGGCTGACCACAATTAATAGGACTAACAAATAAGCATCTTTCTACAACTTGCATTGATTGAAATAAATGTAGACAATCCACCTAACAATGGCATCTTACTTTCTATTATATATCTATAAGTCAGACCACAATTAATAGGACTAACAAATAAGCATCTTTGTGCAACTTGCATTGATTGAAATAAATGTAGTCAATCCACCTAACAATGACATCTTACTTTATGTTATATATCTGTAAGTCAAACCACAATTAATAGGACTAACATATAAGCATCTTTGTGCAACTTGCACCGATTGAAATAAATGTAGACGATCCACCTAACAATGGCATCTTACTTTTTGTTATATATCTATAAGTCAAACCACAATTAATAGGACTGACATATAAGCATCTTCATGCAACTTGCACCATAGACGATCCACCTAACAATGGCATCTACTTTCTATTATATATTTGTAAGTCATCAAAGACAACTAACTTTGACTGTTCAATAATGAGAATAGAAACACATTATTTGGGTCAAACAAGGAAAATAGTCAGGTACACCAATGAATCCATGAAGCAATTTGCTTAAGTTTACTCTGGAAATAGTAAACAATTTATATATCACCAACTAATCATCAAGCAAATGCTTTGGTTAACTTTTTCTTTTCAAAGGACCACAATTCTCTTATCAAGTGCTTCACGATCATCAACAACTACTTCAGCACCCTTCAACAGATCATTGCTGCCCATTTTGTTGCAAATTTTTAGCACTATGGATACCACGCGAAAGACTATACTCAAAAAAAAAAAAAAAAAAAAAAAAAAAAAACCAACAAAACATTCGTAAGATAAATTTTTTATGAAGATATGCCGCCCTCTAAGGGGGAATCAATAACGGTAGAGTCAATCAAGGGTTATGTTGAAGCAAAGTGATAATGAGTTAATGGAGATAGACAACTTCAAAGTCCGGAAGACCAAGACTTTCACCTACCAAAGAATTTAAACAGAGACCAAGACTTTCAAGGATGCTTTCTGTCCACAAGCACTTTGTTCATGCAGATAAACCATAAACTCAGGAAGACCAAGATTTTACTGGACATCATGTATTTTTTTGTCTAGAAAGTGAAGCAGAAGCGAAAGAGGGCAAATGAAAAAGATAGAGTTTGCATGATGCAAATTGGCATTGTTACATCACTTCTCACATCCCTCCTCTTTCATCCCAATGTGAATGCCTTTGTTTTTCCATTACTAGTAGAATTTCCCCATGCATTACATGCCACGCTTAAAAATTTATTGTTACTATAATTTTTGTCCTACTCTTTTCTTGTTTAATCGTACCGTGATTTTTCATTCAATAATCTCTCTTGTACTTGTCTAATGAATAATGTCTAGATTTCATGTATCTTTTCAAATTTAAGTTCAATAAAAGAAAAAAAAAGCAAAGAGAAAAATAAAAATAAAAAACAGCAAGAACTTGAACAAGGAAAAAAAAAAAGAAGAAGAAGCGAGAATGGGGCGGAGAGCGCACCACTGTCCCACGGCCACTGCCAAGCCGTTGCCATCAGCACCGCTGCTTATAGTCACCTTCATAGGCAACATTTCCTTCAGATGTTTTTCTTAGAGCGGTTTATTGGTAAGAGGCATTTAGGTATTCTCGAATCATGCATGTTCAAGTCAATTATTGCATGTACAAATGAAACTGCTTTGATGATTTTGCTAATCCTAAATAGACTTCATGATTTTGTTAACGCAGAACTATAGGGGACCACTGAACACCAGCGACGGTGGCCTGACGGTACAAACTGATATTCCACAAACGCGAGGTCACGATGATAATCCATTAGTGATGGTAGTGCCTATATCTTGCCTTGCCCGTGATGGGAGCTCTGGCAGCTTGGTATTGGATGATGAGATTTGGCTACCCGAGATAACTAGGTTGCGAGTGGTATTGGACGATGACCTTCTCGCGATCTGAAATATTTCAAGGCAGACGTGAAACTTTTACAATTACTCAAAATGGTAACAGAGCATAGTCTCCTTGATTGCTCCTCTCGGTCTTTCCTTTGCGACAAAGAAAAAGAAAATGTTCTCTGAGATGGCGTGGGAACTTAAATAGAATAAAGATGAACTGTTAACTTCGACAAGGAAGTCAGATTGAAATGGATTGTAATCTGCCAACTCGAAAACCCCAATTTTTGCATCTCTTCAGTCGCTGCTGTTGTTGGAGGTACGAAAGCTGCTTCGTTTGACTTTGAATGTAGACCTCAATAATTGACATCGTGATACAGATAAATCTTTTAGAGCATGTCACCAAAAAAAAAAGTATAGAGCATATTAGTACAACTACCAAAATTAGTAGCTTTTTGTTTTTCTTTTGTCAAGTTGCAAAAGATGAACGTAAGCACATCAGTTGCCTACCTCAACAATGTTTGCATTTGATCACCGGGAGAGATTTTGCCAAATACAAAAGACAGTGGGATATTCTGCAAAGCAAGCACAGTTGAGAGACTTCAGGTCAATGAGCTAGGGCCTAAGAAAAAGATATTTGGAAAAGAAAATACTGAAATTGCAGAAAAATATCAATAAAAGAGCAACAATTCTTCATGATTCTCACGCAAAGCATAGTGCATTTCCATAAGTGGAAAGATAAGCAATTTTTGGGCATGAAACAAAGTTCAAGATATATCATCAATAAAGACAGGCACATCCATGCATCATAATTCCTGCACTGAAAGCAAGTCCATGTACGTATTATTTGTTTTGAGAACAAAGATTAGACATTGGAGAGACATCTTCTTATTGAATCCGAACTCAATCAATTACGATGAGTGGGATTTCTTGGATGAGGTGCCAACAGTCGCCGCAGAGTTTTGAGCACTGATCTTTCAGAATCTCTCATTGAATTATGCGGAATACATGGAGGGAGGGATGGAAGTTGTCCTCTGTCAAGTACCCCAACATCCGGCAACTGTAAAATATATGACTGTTTGAGAGAGGAGAGATGCCTGCGAAGCCCACTTGATAGTCTTTTCACGTTCCTCATATTTTTCATCCAAGGAGAGGTTAGAGAGGAAGGAAATAGGAGGCTCCACGCATCTTATGTCCTCCGCTATTGATGGTTCTTCCACATTTTTCATATTTCTTATCCAAAATCCTAGAAGAGGACGATTAATTAGTCCTGAATAAAAATTACTTCCATGCATAATGAACAACTTTGAGAGTGATCAGACAAAAAGAATTATATGCATATCCACCCGACAGCAACAAAAAATGAACCAGACAAGATAAGAACCAGGATCCTTCGCTTTCCTTTTCTTAGCAATTAGTGAACCTTTGGATGATTTTTTTTTTTTTTTTTGCTGAATAATTCTTACGATTATGTTAGCACACACGTATGGGAGACACTAATCACCAGTGATGGTGACTTATCAGTTCAGGCTTGATATTCTACGAATGTGAGGTCATGAGATCAAATGATTAGTGCAGGCTAATAACTCTTAAGAATGATTGCCGTCACCTGGTGTAACTGGAAAGCTCCGAATGCAGCAACTTTTAACCATAAATCACCAGATCTTGAGACCATAAGTAATACAGATAAGAAAAACTCTTTAGCAGTGTGTTGCCTGCAAGAATATAAGAGAGCTATGTTGTCAGTGGATGGATGAAAGGCAGGGCGTGTAGTAAAACCTAAGCTAGGTTCTGTGACTATCAACTGCGATGGGTCTGACATTAAAGAAACGAAACATGCTGTTGCTGGGATTGTTGGGAAGATGGAATTGGACTTTGAGGCATGAATACACTATCTTTAAGAAACAAACTATTTACTAAAGCACTTTTTCTATGTTTTACGAACAAACTAACAACAGGCATTGTGGCCACAAATTAGGCAAGGGACATGGTTACCCGCAGGGGTGTGGTGGTGCAAGTTAGATTTGCAGAGGAGGCTGAATTACTTTTTGTTGGAAAGAGCATTGCAGTGGCAAAAGAGAAGCTGGCCCAAGGTTGTAGTGGAGATAGATGCAGCTGTGGTATCCAAGGATATTATCAACTTTCTCAAGCAATACAACTAAATACTAAAGGAAGCTTCTGCTGGGATTCAAGCAGCTAAAGATCAATTTTCAGCTCTAAATTGTAGTCGTATTTCATGAAAAGCAAATGTTTATGCCCATTGGGTAGCTTTGCATACTAGGAAGAGGACGTGTTGTCAAAATTGGAAGTAATGGATGAGTACTGAGTTTGTTTGTTGGAAAAAAAAAAAAAAACCCCAACGAATTGTCATTCGTTGACCTTAGTGGGTTGTTTTTGGAAATTCATGGGAAATATCTCCATGACAAATATCAATTTGTATTACGCATCAAATAGAGGAGGCAGAATCAAAATTGATGCCTTCAAAACCAAAAACTTACCCTTAATCCGAGAAAACTGGCAGTGCATGAAAGAATCAATTCATTGGATCCGCACCCAATCTATCTCAATGAGAGGGATTTCTTGAATTAGGGGCCAATAGTCACCAGTGAGTTTTGAGCATCTATCTTTCAGAATCTCACATTTCTCTATGTACAATTCTTGGAGGGAGGGAGGGAAGCCATCCTCTGGCAAGTACCTCAGCTTCGGGCAAGAGTCGATCCATAAATGTTTGAGAGAGGATAGGTGGTTGAGAAGACCGCTTGATAGTCTTTCAACATTCCACATATTACAAATGCGAAGATACATTAGAGAGGAAGGAAAGATAAGACTCCACGCATCCCTGTCCTCCGAAGGAAACCATACATTCTCTCCCTCCCCTCCCATGCAAAAGTCAATTAACATACATCGGAGGGATGTGAGTAGGTGTAAGCCCCATTCTCTCACTGGCTGCTTCAGATTCTCGCACCCTCTTATTAAAAGGCGATGCAAATTGGGAGGCAAACCTCCTTTGGGGAAGCATTTGATATTTTGGCAATCCTCGATGAATAGCGTCTCAAGGGATGTAAGATGATGCCACTGATTTGGTAGAGACTTTATCTTCGAACAATTACTAATTATAAGACACGACAGGGTGATGGGAAGGGAAGGGAATTCATCTATCTCCAGTGCTGGACAATTACTTATATCCAAATGAGCAAGATGGGAGAGCGTGTGAAGGCACTGTGGTAGGCTTCCTAGATTTGGACAGCCATCAATTGTCATTTCTTTGAGTGATTCTATGGTGATCGTTTCCACCGATTCCACTCCCTTGCACTCACAAATACAAAGTTTCTTCAAAGCGGTAAGTCTATCGTTGGCAAACAAAGACGATATTAGAGAATCACAATTTACAATCCGCAGATACTCAAGTCGAGATATCGGGTTATTGTTGTTAGGGTCATCTAGAGGAATGGTTGGTCCCAAGATTTTTGGACACCTCCTAATGATCAAATGTTTGAATGTGTGCATCTTGCTTGGAAGCTTTTCTAAACTTATGCAATTACTCAATTCCATCCTTTCAAAGTTGCACGACAACTCTATTTCTCCTTCTCCTGCCACAAAAGATGTGAATCGAGGGCAGCTTTCAATGGCTAATTCTTGAAGGCAAGTAAGATTTAGCATTAAATTTTCATCTTGCCACAAGTATATAAGCTTGTCACACCGTCCTACATAAAGATCCTTTAGCTTGACCAAGCACCTCATAAACACATGATCGAAGCAAACAAGCTCGGCAAGATTTTCAATTTTGAGAATGGTCAAAGAAGTTAGGTTGACCAAGCTCTTTAAGATTTCCTTGTTACAATCCTCAAGGTATAACTCACGGAGAGATGGAAAACAAACCTCATTCGTTGAATTATTCAAAAGCGGACATGAATGGATTTCAAGTTTTATGAGACAATCAAGTTGATGAGGTAATGTCTTAATCAATGAAGGACAGCACCGGACAACAAGATGTTGAAGACAAGAGAATGCGACTTCTTCTTTTGGGCCCCCAACATAAGGAGACCAATTCTTCCATGACAACATCTCTTTCAACTTCAAAGTTGTTAAGGATGAGAAAGGCCTTCTATCACCATAAAATTCAGAGCCTATCATTCTTACTGTGTGTAGACCTTCAAGAGATAATTCTTTCAATGAAGGTAGTTGTCCAAGCGGAGGAAGTGATATAACATTAGGACAGCCCCACAAGCATAAAGACACTATCTTAGAATAGGATGGACCACCTAACCATGACGGGAATTTTGCACCACCATAGTTTAAAATATTAAGATTTTCAAGATCAATGTGGGGTCGTAGGAAGTCAAGCACTTGTGCTTCCCGCTCATGATTCTGGAGATTTTCCAAATTTTCATCCCAATGCAAGGATAAGTTGGTAAGGCCTTGCTTTTGATGCAAATTAGCATCAATTGCATCTCTAACTTTTTCCACCCTTTGCAATTCTGATATGAATAATTCTCCTTGAAGATGTGGCAAATTCTTTAACTCCTCTAACTGTGACCCTTTCTCTGGTCGTACCACAAACTTAGACAAGATAATAAGATTTTTTAAATTACCAATACCCAACGGCATCTCTTTAAGACTCCTTGTATCTCTAACATCAAGAATCTGTAAACTGACCAATTTTGTGATGCCTTGAGGCAACTTTGAAAGTTCTTGACAACCTCTTAAGATCAAAACTTGTAATTTGCACAAGTTGACAATTGATTCAGGTAGCCTTTTGATATCAGTGTATGAGAAATTGAGATATCTAAGATATTTTAGATCACCAATGCAATTCGGTACCTCTATGATGTCACAATGACATATTGAGAGCACCCTCAAGTACTTCAATTCTGTTAGCAAGTCATGTAGCACCTTGTTGGAAATAGAGAAAGTGTCCCCTCTAAATCCATTATGCAGTAGCATTAAAGTTCTTAGTACCTTCATTCGGTGATATTCTCTTAAGCATTTTGATGTAGCAAAATGCGATGAGATGAATGATGCATAACGAATTTTCCCAAGAGATGTGTCTTCTTCATTAGCTACCAAGTGAGACTCCCCAGAGCTAAAGTATGCACTTCCTGCAATTGACTTTGCTAGATCATTCAAAAGATCATGCATTGAAAACTTAGATGCGTCAACACTTGATTGTTGAAGAAATGATCTGGATACTAACTCATCAAAGTAATTTCGTCCTAATTTGAAATTATCCCCCTTTACCTTTTGTGTATCTAGAAAGCCCTCGGCTATCCATAAGAGTACCAGCTCATCTCTCTCAATTTCATAATCCTTGGGAAATACTGCACAATAAGCAAAACATCTCTTCAAAAGGCAAGGAAGATGGACATAACTCAAGTTCAAGACAGGGAGAACTTCATCATTCTCTGCCATCGGAAGATCCCATATTCTGTTATTTAAGGTATCTTCCCATTCACTAGGACTCCTTTTATTACATAGGGCACCGCCTAGCATCTTCGCTGCCAAAGGTAAACCTTTACATCTTTCAGCTATTTTCTTACCTATTGTTTTAAAATCCGGATGGCTCTCAAAATTTGTTGCTCCAAGAGCATGAAAGGCTAATAAGCTTGTACAATTGTCAAGGGACAATTCCTTCAAATGATAGGGTGATGCTCTAGTTATGGAAGCAACAGCAAGGTTGCGAGTCGTGATGATGATCTTACTCCCCTTAGCCCCCGCTTCAAATGGCTTTAAGAGGGCAGTCCATTTTTCATATTTCTCATTCCATATATCATCTAAAACCACAAGAAACTTCTTCCCAGATAGATTGCCCTTCAACTTAACTTGAAGCCCATTAAGATCTTCACCCTGGCATGACAACCCAGTGATTGACCGCAAAATAGCTTTTGTTATGTGAAGAGCATCAAAAACATCTGACACACAAACCCACGCTCTCTTCTCGAAACAGCTATATACTTTGACATCATTATACAACCGTTGAGCCAAGGCCGTTTTTCCAACACCACCCATCCCAACTATTGGGATCATGCTCAACGCGGCATCGGAATTTTCAACTTCACTAATCAATAGTTTGAGTATTTGTGCTTCTTCCTTCTCTCTACCATAAAACTGAGGCTCTGGCAAAGAAGTGGTTAGATCCCTTTTGTTTGTGTAGTTGGATCTGTCCACAACATTCTCTCTTAAGCTTAGAAGAGCCTTCCTAGTGACAATCACTTTCAACCTGCCACTAATCTCCTGTACCTTGGTTTCAAACATGAGCGAGCCAAGGTTTGGATTCGATCCGGAGGATTTATCTCGACCAAAGAAAGAGAACTTCCATTTTTCCAGACCTTTGCTTGTGTTGGATTCTGCCTCCAACTTAACTTGAGCGACTTTGATCACTAACTCATCAATCAAGTCTTCCATATCATAGGCCAAGTCCCTAACATCATCTAGCCACAGCTTCACTAGAGGGTTACCGCTGAGTTGCTTGTCTTCTGCATCAGTCAGCACTACATTGATTGTGCCCAACATCTCATTCCACTCCTTGAGGAGAGAAGTGTTAATTCCTTCATGTTGTGCATAGACTAATGTGAGAGAAGTCAACTTGTGGAATAGGACTGAAAAGAAGGAACCCATAAAGGAACCCAAAACGATCTCTCCAATTGTCATGGTTGAATTAGTCACTATAGAGAACAACAAAGGTGTTATGTTGGAGCGAGGTAAAAATGAGTCAATGGAGAGAGAAAACTATGAAGTCGAGGAAGATGAACACGTTCATTTACCAAAAAGAACATAAAAAAGACCAAGACTTTTGAGAAATGTACACCAAAGGTTAGACAAATCAAAATAAAATAGCTTTTGTCCACGGGTGCTTGTTTCGTCAATTGTTCGTCAATTGTCCTTCCTTTTTCTTCATATCAAGACTTTTCTTGTGGGCATCCAAAACAGAGGATAAAATTTGAATTTTCTATATACGACCGACTTAGAGCACACGCCTATGTTTGTCAAAAACTTAAATGCATATTAGTGTTTTGTTGACATTTTTCGAATCCATATGTTGTTAGTATCCTTGAAATTTCAATGCTTTTTTTTTTTTTTTTTGCTTTATTGGTGAGTATGCGATCAATATAGGCTTTTACATAAGATATAAGAAGATTAGCAATTCCTCCTTCAATGAGGATGACCATGTGGAGACATCAAAGACGTTTCTTTTTTTTTTTTGGGGGGGGGGGGAATCAAACCACCATATGCTTTAGGTTGGGAAGTTCTAGATGCATCAGTTTGGGGACGAAAAAGAGAGCAAAAAAATAGATATTACTTACCTGTTCCGAGTAGACTTCCTGGAGCAGACCAGTGAATGTGATTATATCAATTACAACAATCCAACAAGCACGATCTCTAGGTTCGAACGAGTAGGAGAACACTATTGAGCACGAGCTCTAGCTTCGAATGAGCAGGAGGAGAACACTATTGAGCCGAGAGGTGAGCATAGGTCATGGTGAAGCCAAGTGATAATGAATTAATGGAGAGAGAAAACCATAAACCATAAAACTCAAGAAGACCGTGGGCTTCACCTACCAAAAGTTTCAATAAAGGAGAGGACTTTCAATGATGCTTTCTATCCACAAGTGCTTTGTTCATGTAAATAAACCATAAAACTCAAGAAGACCGTGACTTGACTGGACTGTATGTTATGACTAGATAGTGAAGCAAAAGCGAAAGAGAGCAAATGAAAAGGACAAGGCCTTTGCAGGACACAAATTAATTCTTTTTCACTTCTCACTCCTCCTGGTACAAGCTGATATTCCCCCATCCGAGGTCACTAGGATAACCCACTAGCAATGATAGTGCCTGCATCTTGCCTTGTCCATGACAGGAGCTCTGATGCAGCCCGCATTGAAGACCAACTCTCTCGACCAAGAAGATCGGCCCACATTCAAGCTCGACGAAACCGAGAAGCCGATTGATATCTTGAGTCCATCCCAGAAGTTTGAAAGAAGACACCTTGGGAGCCATGAAGACTTTATGCTTTTACTAGTTTCTAGTTCCGAAGTTCTTTATTATTTTTCTAGTTTCTAGTTTCTAGTTCCTAAGCTCTTTAATGCTTTCAAGTTTCTATGCTCTCTCTTTATTTCTTTGACGATATAAGCCATCCAATTCTTTGTAGAGGACAGATGACTTTTGATAAATGAAAGACTTTGCTTTGAAGCAAGTATCGTGAACTTTGTAGAGTTCATATCCTTGAAAACCTAGAAGAGTTTTCACTCCATCCTTGAAGAGTCGGAGCTTTTCGAAACCTGCATCCTTGAAGAGTTGCATTCATCGATCTAGAAGAATCGGTGCCCCCTCAACTTCCTTGGAGGCCTAGAAGAGCAACCAACGAAGTTTCTATCTTTTCCTATTCTGTTCGTTAATTCCAACCCAGATTCGACCATCCTACAGTGCTTATTTCAGAAAACCCAAAACAGAGAAATTGTAGATCCAGAAGTCTTTGTTCATTTGGCTTTGGAATCAGGTCGATCCGATCTGTATCGACAAAGATACGACTGTTCTCCTGAGCTTGCGCAGTGCTGAAATTTCTGTCGGTCCTGTTTCCCGTGCGCGAGTCACTCTCCCGATCCTACTGTTTGAGAAAGCCTACCCTTGGCTTGCATCAAGCTCCAGCAGCTTGGCGAGGTTATAGTGATAGGACTTGCCTACCCTAGATAAATGGCTTCAAGTGGTACTGGATCAACGGCCTTCTCACAATCTTAAATCGAAATTCATTGTGGCAAAAGTGAGGCTGTCATGATCACTTAACAGACCAACAGAGCATAGTCTAACTGATTGCTCGTCTCTGTCTTTCCTTGATAACAGAGAAAAAGAAAATGCGCTTTGAGATGGTGTGGCAATTTAAATAGAAGAAGAATATAAACTATGAACCTTGACTAGGAAGTCAGGTTTAAATAAATTATAGTCTGCAGGGTTCATTCAAATTTAGTTGTCACATTCACCAACTTGAAAACACTTGTTTTAAATCCTATTGTGTGCATCTTTACAGTTAGCTGCTGTTGTTGGAAGTAAGAAAGATTCTCCTCGTACCAAAAAAAGAAAAAAAAAAAAGATTGTCTGTTTGACTTTGAATATAGACCTCGATGATTGACATCATGATATAGATGAATCTTTTGAAGTGTGTCACCAAAAAAAAGAAAAACAAGAAATAGTTTTGAGCATATCGGTACACCTACCAAAATAAAAAGCCTTTTGTCTTCTTTTGTCAAGTTGCAGAAGATATACATAAGCACATCATTTGCCTACCTCAACAGCATTTGCATTTGATCCTCCTTAGAGATTTTGCCAAATAAAGATGACAGTGGGATATTCTGCAAAACAAGCACAATTCAGAGAATTTAAGTCACGAGGCTAGGACATTAAAAAAAAAAAAGATCTTTGAAAGAGAAAACATAACAAGCGCTGAAATTTCAGAAAAGATCATTGACAGTGGGATTTTCTACAAAACAAGCACAGTTAAGAGAATTCAAGTCAATGGGCTAGGGCACTAAAAAAAAGATCTTTGGAAGAGAAAACACGACAAACACTGAAATTTCAGAAAAAATATCAATATAAGAGCAACAATTCTTCATGATTCTCATGCAAAGCATAGTGCATTTCCATTAGTGGATAGATAAGCAATAGTTGGGTAACAAAGTTCAAGATATATCATCATCCAGACAGGTACATCCACTCATCACAATTCCAGCACTGTGAGCGAGTACATGCAAGTATTATTTGTTTTGAGGAATAATCACTCATATGAAACAATGGTGGACTTGCCGAACCACATTAGCATTATAACCGTTTCATTGTGTTCTTCCTTATCAAACAAACCAGAGCAATCCAAAAGTCTAGCTGGTTTGTGGCAAATTATGTGAAGCTTGTCCATGGACAAACATGAACTTCCTAGCATCGAGTTGAGGATTTGTAATAGAAATGGATTTTTGAGCAGCAGTAGTAGCATAACGACAAGTGCGGAAGAAAGAAAGAAGTCCGAACCATTACCTGAAGAATAAAAATTAGACATTGGAGAGAAATCTTCTTATTGAATCCGAACTCAATCAATTACAATGAGTGGGATTTCTTGGATGAGGTGCCAATAGTCGCCGTTAAGTTTTGAGCATTGATCTTTTAGAATTTTTACATTGCATTATACCAAATACTTGAAAGAGGAAGCAAAGCCATCCTCTGGCAAGTACCGGTAACTATAAAAGATAGCTGTTTGAGAGAGGAGAGATTTCTGCGAAGACCACTTGATAATCTTTCCATGTCCCTCATATTTCTTGTAATAGTCTTACATCCTCCACCGTTAATAGTCTTTCCACCATCCTCATATTTCTCATCCAAAAGTCTGAAACAAGATGAGCAATTAGTCCTAAATAAAATGATCCTTCATGCATAATGAAGAATTGCAAGAGTGATCGAACTGGGATACACACACCTAATTGGTTGCAACAAAAAATGAACCGGGATACCCTGTTGATGATTTTTAATTTTTGATGACTAGAAAATTCCTATGATTATGTTAATTAACAAGTATGGGAGACACTGGCGATGGACACTTATTCGTACGGGCTGGTATTCTACAAATGTGATGTTAGGAGATCGAATGACTTGGTACAGGTTGATAACGCTTGAGAATGATTGCCTACACCTGTTGGTATATCTGGAACACTCGAAATGCAATAACCATTAAACATAAATCACTCCATACTAGAACTGTCACTACACAGATTAGAAATAGCTCTTTTAGACTTTGCAGCCTTTTAAAAATGTAAGAGAGCTAAGTCATGATTGGTGGACGAAAGGCAGGGTCTGTAGAGTAACCTAAGCTAGGTTTTGTGAAGATTAACTGTGACAGGAGCTCTGGCAGCTTGGTGGGGATATAATGACAAGACTTGCCTACCTAAGATAATTGGATTGCGAATGGTATTGTATGACGACGTTCTTGCAATTTTAAATGAAAGTACTTCATGGCAGACGTGAGACTTTTAAGAAAAAGAACTTCCTTGTGCTGGATTCTGCCTCTAACTTGGCCTGAGCGGGTTCCATCTCGAACTCATCGAGCAAGTCTTACATATCATTGGCCAAATCCCTAAAGTTGTTTAGCCACAGCTTCACCTGACAATTACCGCTCAGTTGCTTTTCCTCTCCATTATCTAGCATTACTTTGATTGTGACCAACATCCCCTTCCACTCATCAAGGAGGGTGGTGCTGATTCCTTCTCGATGCACATAATTCAATGCCAGAGAACTTAACCTATCAAAAAGGACCTACAAGAAGGAACCCGAAACAACATCTCTAATGGCCATATTTGAATCAATCAGTGTAAAGAACAACAAATGTTATGATGAAGCAAAGCGATAATGAGTTAATGGAGAGAGAAAACTATGAAGTTTGGGAAGCTCAAGACTCTTACCTGTCAAAGGGAAAAAGTACCAAAAAAATGCTTAAACCAATTGCATTGGTATCAAATCAATCCTAAATATTTTCACATTGGTATCAGTTCAGTTCATCCAGCCAATTTTGGAAGTATTGACGTGGACCCCGGCCATTCGACCAACGCTGACGTAACAATTCTTTTTTTTCAAAATTTTTAAATAATTCTTTTATTTTTCTTTTTCCTTTTTCTTTTCTTTTTGCTCTTCTTCCTCCTTGGATCCCCACAGTGGCGAACGAGGCTCTAGTAAGGCCAAAGCAAGGTTGGTCTCACCCGTGGCCCTAGGCAAGGAACACGACCCTCGCTAGTTGCCAAGATAGGCTTCGTGGCCCTTGCCCAATGGTCAACAAGCCTTGTTGGAGCCTCATTGGCCATTGCAGGGATCCAAGGAGGAATGAGAGGGAAAAAGAAGGAAAAGGAAAAGGAACAAATTAATAAAAATTTTGAAAAAAAATTATTAAAAATTACCACATGAGCGTTGGTCGGATGGTCAATGTTCATATCAACGTCGACCAGCCAAAATTGGCTAGATGGACAAAATTAATATCAATATGAAAAATTTTAGGACTGAATTGGTCCAATTGAAATGTTTAGGACTGAATTGGTATCAATATAGTAGGTTTATGACTTTTTTTGCATTTTCCCCTTATGAAAGAGATCAAACAAAAATTACCGCCCGCAGCGGCTCAATTGGCTTGGACTCTCTCCCCCTCACGAAGGGAATGAGTTCAAATCCCAGAAGCGTCGTTAGGGATTCTTACCTGAAGTACTGTGGTGGTGAGTCCTGCAATCACTCCCCCAGGATTTGCCCGCCGATTGTCAATTTACGGAGTTCCCTGAGTTATCAAAAAAAAAAAAAAAAAAAAGAGATCAAACAAAAACTAAGACTTCCAAGGATGTAAGAGGTTAGACAAATGAAAAGAAAATACTTTTTCATCCACAAGTGCTTGTTTTGTACTATCTAGAGAATATCCCAGCGACTGTGATGGTTTTCCACGGCCAAAGTTTGAAGGAATTTTGTGTAATTTTCTCCTTTTTTAATGATTTTCTCCAGCTAACGCTCACAAATAAAATTCGGATTTAGGTGTTTGGGGACATCAGTTTTAAAATTCCTAATTGGCGAAATCTATGTGCCTTTCGGTAGGCAAGCTCTAAAGTAATACATGTCTTTTCAGAGAAGTTGCAGTTTCCTTTCTGAAATTTGTGGGCAATTGTGATTTCTACCTTACCTATTGTAATATTTGCTAGGAAAAATTTGTATTCATTTCTTATTGCAAATTCATAATTAAGATTCACGGTTCACATTCAGATTTACAAAAGTTATGCTTTTCACAACTTGGATTTGCAAAGTGATTGCAAATGTCCAATAAAAAAAGAAAAAGAAATTGGTCTCCTAAACATTGGCACCAATAAGTCTCGTAAATTAATGGATTCCTTTTAGCCAAATGAGCTACTTGCTCAACCCGACTCTCTGCATACTTCTCTCCACACCTGCTTTATTTCTTTAATACATTGATGTCATCACGTTTTCCCCGTAAATTTCCAGGTAGGCACAGTCAAAATGATAAAACGTAGAACTATAATCAGCCTGAGGGAAAAGCAAGAATTTAGTTTCCGCGGATCCAAATGCAGTTTTTGAAAATCCTGACGTAAATTGTAATTATGCCATACTAAGAAATGCGAATCAAAGCTTTTCTATTTCCTTTTGGCACCAAAAAATAAGGGTGTGTTTAATAATATTTCTATTCCTGGAAACAATTTATTTTCAAAAATAACTTTTTTTTATTTCTATTCTCTGGAATAAATTCTAAATAAAACTACACATTTAGTAACTGTACAAAATTTATATTCTTGGAATAGAAAAAGAACAAGAATGTGTTTGGTACGACCCATAAGTTTTTTTTTGTGATGTAGAATTTCTTTAAATTTTTTAGTAACTTTTTGAGATTTTTCTTTTTTTCTTTTTTTTCTTTTTTCCCTCTCTTCTTCTTCCTCCTCTAGCTGGTCGTCAGGCAACAACAGGTGATGTGCGACAAGCTTCGGTGGTAGTGGCAACAGTGGGTAACAAGTCTCCACCGACCAATTAGAAGAGAACGAAGAAGAAAAGGAAAAATGAAAAAGAAAAGAAACAAAATGACTTATTTTTAGAAATTGTTTCCAAGCATAAGAGAGCAAGAAGCTACTTTTTTTACTTCTTGTTTTGGTTCCAAATCTATTTGCGGGCCACTTTTCTATTCCGAGGAATAAAAAAACGAACTGATGTTACCAAGTGGATTTTCATTCTTTTTCTATTTTAGGGAACAAAATAATAATAGAATAGAAAAATTAGAATGTTGTCATGCAGACCCAACTTTTGACAAAAAGCCCGATTATGAGAAATTAGACTTGGATGTTGTCCTCTACTTACTTTTATTATTGCCCTATTTTTCACTTTGAAAGCTAATTAGTTATCAATGTATCATATTTTTTTAGACTCTTTGTGACTTTTTCTCTTTTAAATATCACCTTGAGACTTTTGATCGCCACAATTAATGGACATCATCTGATTTTTAATCGTCGAATAGTTGTTTTGAGGACCATTCCAAATCCCCATATATCATCTACCTATTTTTTTTCGTCAGAATTTGAATCTATTGTTTGTTTCGATACACCTCCATATCCCATATTCAAAGCATCAACGTTTACAAGCATAAAGGTGTACATAAGGTTTTAAGACTTGAAATAAAATCTGAAACATAGTTTAGACATCCTAATAATATATGCAATTGCATTTTTGCTTTAATTTCACCAGGAAAGTTATTTGCGAATTCTATAGTTATTAATAGGTTCAGTAGTTGTTTGACATATATTTTAATTCCTGAAAGCCTTACTTTAGTTTGCATATTTCATATTTGGTGCTGAAAATACTAATCATTATTCCAAATAATAATAATAATATAAAATAGTGAAATACTTAAAATGCTTCTATAGATTTTGCAAATATTAATATATCATCTATATATACTATTGAAAAAAGTGACATAGTTTTCAAGTATATCATTATCATATTTGGAAATTTCTAAGGGGGCATTTTTTTTAAACCATAAGGCATTACATTTCATTCACATAACCAAACGGAGTAGTGGAGGCCGTTTCATATATGAATTCTGAATCTTGCTTCGAGTTAACTGGGCCTTGGATTCAAGCGAGGGGGGCTGTGTCAGAGCCCAATCAAACCAGTGGATCAACAACTGCAAAAGAAGAGGTCAAGATAGGGTTATTGTGCAGCTCTTGAACTATCAAATAATTGAGATTTGCGAAAGCTTCTTCTTGGGTATTTTCAGCCACAGCTTTTGTTCCACCGGAAGAAGATGAATATGTCATTCGTGTGGATTGGCTTTTGTGGAAAATAGAAACATGGACGACCGAATAAAAGCTGTAGTTGAACTCAAAGTGCAGGGGGGTCTTACGTGAAAGAAGAGAGGCCGCGGGGCCTAGAGTTTGATTTGGTTTGTTTAAACGATCCATGAGTTTATTCTTGATCTTTATTTGTGTGAAAAATGGATGTATAACAAGTAGTTTATTGATTTTAATCTTAGAAGTAGAGTAGAGTGTGTATTTCAAATTGCTACAGACTATAACGAATATCTTGATATATTGGATGAGACTTTGCGTCAACTCATTAGAGATAGTTCTACAGTTCGAGCGCGCATTATCGGTGAACGGCAATTAAGATAGTTAGGTAAAAACTAGTCTTCAAGATGAGAAGACGAGATATGGGCTAGTCCACCGAATGCTCAACCTTAGAGATGTACATGCTACCATGATCGCTCGTTTCCATCTTCATTCATGTCATCTCTATCACTCTCCCTCAAATCTCAATTGTCTCTCATTCGAACAAACGTTTTTTGCATTTTCCCCAAAATCCTTGCCAAACACAACCACCCCCTTCTAAAGTCTAGCACGCAGGAGCTACCAAAACATTCGTTTGACTTTCAACATTGTAGAACCAACCCGGCAAGAAGTTGACCAAGTGGACCCCGATAGCACAAACTCTACTATGGTATTATGACTAGTAATGGCCACTCCACCGGATTGGCCCAAGCACCGCATAGCCCTTCCCCTTCCAACTGTGTGAGGAGCCGTGCTAGGGAGGGCTATGACCCAGTTGGGCCTAGGCCATTCCCTTGGGCCCAAACAGGGAAACGACCCCTATTTTTTTCCAAAGATCCTGGTCGCATTTAAAGAATGATTAACATCACGAAAAATTTAAAACTGGTATACATGCAATAAATCTATACCAAATTAATTTTTTTATTATCAATAACTCCAAACTAATGCATTTATAATAAATTTGTGAAAAATTTACTCTCTATCAATTTCCATTAAATTGGATTAATATCACGAAAAATTATCAAACTAATACACCTATGATAAATAGAGGGTAAAACCCTAAATCGGTACACTCATCAATTGCCATGTGTCATCCAACCCAGCAATTTCACAATAAAATTTAATGAAAACTAACGGGATAAATTTGTCACGAATGTAGTAATTTAAGGTTTTTTATGATAAAAAAATTAAGTTTTTATATTTTAAATTTTCACAAGTATACTAATTTTAATTTTTTTCGTAACATTAACACTTTAAGAAAAACAAAATGAATGTGACAGAATGTGATCGTTCGACCACACCGCAAAAAAAGAACTCCTACAACTTTAATTCCTCTTGCATCATCGCCTCCATCCATTTCTCATTACTTATCACTCTCTTACAATTCCTAAAAAATTCTTGAATTCTACATACGACATTTCAAATTTCCAAGTACGCAACAGACCCAAATCAGCTACATTAACCAACTCAATTCCCAGACTTAGACCTCCGACGACAAAGAGTAGCCTACCTCCAACCAATCCTGGGTAGTCTTTGTGTTGGAAGGTCCTAGATTTGGCGAATGTTCAGCATCGAGGTCCTCCCCAGTGACGAGAAGAAGGCCATTTACATGGCGTAAGGTGTGAAATTACCAGCAAAATCTAGTGGTTACGCGGTGCACCGCCGTTGCAACATGCCACGACAGTAGTCTGTTCAAGTACAACGATGCTCAGGCTCAATGCCCAAATGAACAGTAGACACTCGAGGCCGAGGTACCATTTGGTCGCACCCAAGATCCAGGGTTTCTTGAGTTCGTCAAGTGGCGCTCGGTCAAATTACAAATGCATTACAAGGACCACGAACACTAGGAAATACAAGGGTCTATACAAGGAGAAATGAGTAAAGTCGGTGCAGCTGTTATCCATGGATGTCATTGACTTCAAATATGGGGACTAACCTGAAGGCCTGTGGCTGTTGTTGTGTGCTAGAAAGGGTCGTATTGGGTATTACATCACCAAACTCTGTTGTTTAAGCATCCACATCGCCACAAATCACAAAATATTTGTGTGGAAATCATGAGATCGGTGAAAGACTTTGGCATTAGGGAGAAAGCATTTTCCATTACTTTGGATAAAGCCTCTGTAACAATATGATTGCTAGGAACATGGTCGCCCAGATGTGGCTAGTTTGCAATGGCCAGTTCTTCCGTGTATGTTGCATAGTGTGGTGTTACCAATCTTTGCACACAACATGGTCTTAGACTCTTAGAGATTTTTATGATTCTTCTGTAAGTCGTGTAAGCTGGTGGGTTCGCTGCCTAGGTTCCGCCCCCTTTAAGGGTTCAAGATATGGAGACGATGTTCACGGAATGCCGAAGGGAGCCCCAAAAAGCTCCCTCAGATGTCAAAATTAGGTGGAATTCCACCTAGCTGGTGTTGCAGAAGGCCTACGATTAGATGGATGTGTTGACCTCGTTTTCCTTCCACCTATCTGTTCAAGCACTTCCTGGAGGTGTTCAACGACGCCACAGAGGCGAGCGACTATCCATCGACCAATTGAGTTTTGTCTTTCCTCTTCTTGATTTCGTAGGAATGAGTAGCTAAAGAATGTGACGCCTTTTTGGGTCTCGTCATTATTGTCATTAAGAGAAATTGCTCAAGTACTTCGAGGAAATTCATCCTCTTTTGTATGGCATCAACGTGTTTAGATCCGAGATTCAAGATAGAGGGGCTCGTAATTCGGGATTCGTAACTTTGTCAATGTTCAAGAAATACTGGCCATGGTGTGAAGCTGACTGGACAATCACTACTTGCACGATATAACAAGAATTCGGGACTCGTAATTCCGTCGATGTTCAAGAATACTGGCCATGGTGTGAAGCTGGCGGGACAATCACTAGGGATACGTTGCAAGCAATTCGGCCCACGGACTGAGACATTATCCTTATCGAGCAAAAAAGAACCCCACCCCCCCCCCAAAATTAAATTAAATTACATTAAATGGTTTGGAATCTTATAGAGAAAAGAGAGCGGTTCAAATGAGTTCCTCTGGCTCTTCTCCGTCCATGATGGATAATGATGACTTGGGGTACATTGAGAAAGTTAGCCACGAGAACGTTGATGCACTAATTGAATAATTGGGGTTAACAATCAAGGTTGTCCGACAAGAATCTGGAGATGACCGCCGTAGGCCAATCTTAATTGATGGAAATAGTGAAGCCAGAGAAGAGTATTGAGTTAGAGGCGCTTTTCTATATTTATTCATGGATCCTTTACTAATACTCATTAAATTGGAAGTATTGATCCAATTCAAATATATATATATGTGTGTGTGTGTGTGTGTGTGTGTGTGTGTGTGTGTGTGTGAGAGGAGGATAACAATATCTCATTCGATTCACGGTGACAGAGATAGCGGTCTGTGGCATTTAAATTTGTATTTCTCTTTTCATAATGTAATATTATATAAAATGTATTTCTCTAAGTAAGAGCCTTATGTAATTTTATTATAACTGGTGCAATTTGTGTGGTGTAATTTGATTTCCAATGAGATGTTTTTATCTAAGTCAGAGTCTTACCTATTGCATTTTGCCTCCTATTACTATTATTATTGTTGTTACTGGTGCTGCTACTATATTTTTCCTACAATAATCCCTACTCCTCATAAAACATTATCATGAAGTTCAATTTTGGGGATTCGACTTCCATATTTTGTAAAAAAATAAAGTAAATGTCTTAAAGTTAAGAGTTATAGTAGGACAAACAAAAAGAAAAATGCATTGGTTAACTAAATGTATTTTAATTATTTTGCAAATTAATAAAAAATTAAATTAAAAACCAAGCCCGAGCATAATATGCCCTCGCTTGGCATGAGGGCTGGCATGGCCCGTCATTGCCATGGGCAGTGCCGACTCGAACACAAGAATTCCTTTGACGTACTAAGGGCATATGAAAATGTCGGTCCTCGCGGCAAGGCCCATAGCCATTGCTAATTATGACTCTTATAAAGCAAGACATTTTCTTTAAATTTTTCTGTGGGTGCAATGAAAAGTGGGGGCACTCAATTAGATTCGACCAAACATGCCTTAAAGGATGCTGAGATCCTGCGTGTCTTCAACTCGTGAAGGTTGGTTCATAGGAAGGGAAAGATTCAAGGCATAGAATACACGTTTGATTGGATGGGCAGATGCTGAGAATTTGTGGCGTTGCAGTTCTTCCTTCAACAACAACAACATCAATGGCATCAGTGGATCTAATTCTCGTTCAACCCAAAAAGGTAGTGACAGAGAAACACTGTACCTGGTCGCCTCTTGACGTGGCTTCACAAGGACCACGAAGAGACATTTCTTATGTTTCCTTTTCTTTCTTTTCATTAACTCAATTGGTTAAAAAAAACAAAAGGGCCCAAGAGAAGCTTCTTACAATGAACCCACTTTTATTCTCCGTACAAATGTTTGCTTCTTGAAATTTTCGCTCCATTCACTTTATATTTCGGCTAATCTCTTTTATCTTTATGAGTCAAGGATACCATTTCCTTTTTTTTTTTTTTTTTTATGAGTCAACCCACTTTTTTATTTCGGCTCTTCATGGGTTTATATTGTTGCAGAATTAAGCATTTAGATGTTATGCCAATTTTTGTCATTTCACCTTTTTTATTATTGAGGTGTGTTCACTTTCTATTTTTGTGACTTTTCCATATCGTTATTTACAGGAATTACTCTTTTACCCTTGATAATAAAATATAAAGAATTCAAAGGAAATTTAATTAACTAAAATATAATTATTAGGAAAATGAATATCATTGATAATTTTTTAAATAAAAATTATAACTAGGTTAACATATTAATAGAATTAATAAAATATTTAAGAAAAAGAACTATGATCTAGTAAAAAGGAAAAATGCCTCAACAACAAAAAAGTTCAAATAACAAAGAGTTGGATACTCATTGCATACTGTTAAATCGTTCATTAATGCAAAAAAATAACTTAATCACTACAAAATTTTTAAAAGAAATCACTTATTGGTTAATCATTTGCTTTCATGAGTTGGGGTTATCATTTTCTTTTATTACTTTTTTCTGAAAATGTTTAGTCAATCAATTTTAGTTACATCAATTTAGTCCTTAAATATCACAGTGACTAACCAAATCTTGTCGCTTCACCTTTTTCATTAACGCCTTTAAATTTTTTTCTTAAAATATCTTCTTCTTCTTTTTTTTTTTAATTTCGTTGATGTTGCCATAATCATATTTTGTTTCATACGACTATTGATATTTATTTTTCTATAATTAATGTTTAGTTAATCTATTTTCTGCCGTTGTCTATATATTTCAATTATGTATAGCATTATGGGTAAATGAGAGATTTCCTTCTAAATATGAGATGAACTATGTACTTGTATCTCTTACAGATCGTGTGCATTGACATACTAATACATATAAAATAACGTAGGTTAATAATAAAATGAAAGTTATGGGCACTTGAAAGTTTATGGGTAAATGTATCATACCTCAAAATTCAACAAGAGTTTGTGTAATTTCTCCTAAAAGAAAAGACATAACTGAAAACCAAATTCGGCTGGATGGAATAATTATTATGTAATATTCTTGTCCTTCAAAAATGTATGCACTACAAAACCATCAGGCTCTACCCTAGAGAAATATTCAATGAGAACAATTAGACATTGTGGCTCGTATCTAAACACACAAGGAGTTGATAGACATTATCCAGCTATTGTCATTGAACTAAACAAGAAAGTTTGCTAGATGGAATAACAAGACATATCCCGGCACTTTCCTTCGATGTGCACTAAAAAGACATCAGACTCTACCAAAAAGTTTATTAAATAAAAGAACATTAAAGCTACTGACTCATCTAGGGGGAATAATGAGGAATATATATGCATGTTTAAACGTGTGTACATATGTCATGTATATATCTGGTATGCCAGGGAATTGATAGACATTATCCAGCTATTATACCCATTTATATTAGAGATTGATGGATGGATGATTCCCAAAGGTTCAATGATTGGCCAGAGAATGTTTTGTGGAGCTCTTTCGGCCTTTGGATTTTACACATAGGCAGTATGCCGCCAAATAGGACAAGTATAAATAGTGTGGCAGACTTCATTGCCATGTCCCTAAAAGTGAAAAGAAAAGGGGGAAAAAAAGCACAACGGGTGACCCGTTGTCTTATTGAAACCCACTAATCGATGAGTGACCACCATAATTGATGAAGCCACATCCACATTGTTAATTATCATATGAAATGTGAAAGGAGCCATCAAATTAATCTGATCCACAAGAATTAGGAATATGATGTTTCAAGTTCCGTATAAATTTCATCTAAATCTTACAACTTACCCGCTAAAACAAGTTCCTTAATTTTCGAAACTTGAAACCTAGAATTTACCCGTCATAGGCTCCAAGATCGGTTTTAAGTTCCATATAGGTTCCACTGTATTATTAATTGAATTATTACAATAAATCATCACTTTTAATGACCATTATTTATCATTATAATCCATTGACTACAACTTGTTTTTACACACACCAAGCATTTGAAACATTAAAGTCCGGTCATAAAATAAAAGCTTAGACTAGTAATTCTAAATGATACAATCATTATTGAACATCATGAAATATTTTAGGATCACATGAAAACAAAGACAAAAAAAAAACATAAAAACTTACTTCAGGTTTTAAATTTCCAATTTTACCTACATAAAATTTAGAACGTACCTGTCAAAACAGGTTTCCCAATTTTGAAATTTAGAATCTATCGATCATCAATCGGAAACCATGCTCACTCTTAATAAGAACCGTATTGCCTTTGATATACTTTTATTTCTTCTCGACACATGACAACATCAATGCAACATCAACGCGACGAAATTAATTCCAATGGATTCTTTTTACTCCAGACAGCATTCTCTAAATTGGAAACCACTTAGCCCTTATTCAGTATGCAGTTTTCAGGACAAATAATAAATGTTGGGTGGGTCGATGGTTAAATATGGAAAAGCAGCCGCGAGTTATTTTTTGCCAGCAATGGTGAGTTAGAAAGTTTTTCTGTTCGTGGGCTGCAAAAGGCAGGTAATTTCGTTGGGCGGGAAGGCCTCGACAGCCGGGAGCTAAACGTTGTCCTGGCCTCCCCAACATTCCCTCGATTTCTTCCTTTCTTGGATTCTCTCGCCATCATTATATTCCCCGAAAGCCGATGAAATTATTAAATAATTAAAAGTGAGAACCACCTTGGTCTAGGAGAGCACAATCTCTCTCTCTTTCTTTCTCTCTCTACTGTGTCTTTTCTGTTCTCCTCTTTGGTTCGTCTGCTTAAATTTGGGCATTGCCTGCCACAAATTTCTCCCTCTCTCTCTCTCTCCCATCTGCCTGCCTTAAATTTTCCATCTTTTGGCCTCCATTTCGTTCTTCTTGTTCTGGTTTCATCTGGGTCTGGGGCTGGCTGGTTCGGGAGCTGATGAGAAATGAAGCCATGACGTGAACGGGTCTGGTCCTCTCGTCGTGGCTTCGAACTCTCGACGGCTTTTCTTGACCCCCGCCCGCCGACCCTTTTGCCTTCCCCAATCCTCCTCCGCGGACAGGTTCAAAGTCAACTTTTCCGTCTCCCTCTCCCCCGTTCGTTGGATTGTTTCAGTCGCGGTCGTGCTTGTGATGGGTCGCGCTCGCGTGTCCGTTAAGGCTTCGATCTCAGCGGTGTTCGGTCGCGTTTAAAGGTCGAATTTTCTTTTTTCCGTTTTGCTGCCGTGGGGGAAGAATTGTGGGTCTCTGGTCTCGATCGCGTGCGGGTTGGATCGTGGGTCTCTTTCGACGTGTTTACTTTTCATTTCGTGTCGGTTTTTCTTGATAAATACTGTTCATATTCGATGGAATTCTAGTCCGTGTAAAACTGGTGAGGATCAGAGGCTGCGGGCTGCGAAAAGTCAAATTATATTTTTTTTTTCGGTGCTGCGGGGAAGATTCCGAAGAATGTTGTTTCGGATCGTTGCGTCGTCAATTTTGGAGGGAGTTAATTATAAAATTAAGAATCGAGAATCGAGAATCGAGAATCGAGAATCAGAATCAGCATACGAATAGGAATACAATTAGGACCCGGAGTTTCTGTCTTTCTGCTATAAGTTGCTGTCTCATTTCGTCCCGGTTCTTTGCTCTTTTTTTAACTCGAGTAAATTTATCTGAAATTCAGCTGGTGTTTGATTTCTGAAAATCTCCGTGTTGGTGAAGATCCTTGGATTTTTGGAGGATCTTGATTTCAAAATTCGATCTTGATAAACGGGTTTCAACTGTTTTTGGTGGAAACACGTTTCTGGGTCAGAGCTTCTGGGTATTGAGAGGCTCATTCGGCGATGGATTCCGCGAAAACAGCTGATTCTGGTGGAGCGAGAACACCGGAGATGCCGAGTTCAAAGATTAAGGGCTCTGGGAATTTGAGCAGCAAGGACATGTTTTTGAGGGCTGACAAGTTCGATCTGAGGAGTCTGGACATTCAATTGGAGAAGCATCTGAGCAGGGTCTGGTCAAGAAGCGTCATGGAGAACCAGAGGCCTAAGGAAGAGTGGGAGATTGATTTGTCCAAATTGAATATCAGATATGTTGTGGCTCAGGGTACTTATGGCACTGTGTACAGGGGCACGTATGATGATAAAGATGTTGCAGGTACATCATCATCATAATCAGTTCGTCATCAGTCCATCACCTTCTTTCACTCATTAATCAATGCTTTGATGCACCTATTTCATGGCCACAAAATTTTTCCAGCTGTATAGAATGTGAGATCGAATCATGGATTGTAGAGTCTTATCTCAGCATGGCAGTTGCGTGATTTACAAGTTGCAATGACAGTATTATAAGTGTGTAATTGCAGTGTCCGTTATCTATTTTGATTTGTGACATCAAATAGTTTCTTGCATTTGGTTAACTGTTCTTCCACATGCCATCTTGATATGGTATCATCTTGTGATTGATTAATGATCTCGTTTTGGGTTTACGGTAATAGATTGACAAGCCAATAAAACTTGATTGATAGGTACTATGTCAGCACCATATGTGTTTATAGTGATTAAAAGGCAGACCTTCCTATGCTTGAGCTGCTTTCTATACTTTGATGCCTCTTGTGTGTTGTGCTGGAGTTCTCCGTTATTTTGAGCTATGGTGATTGATTTAAGTATTATATGATCATATGAGTCCTTTTCCCTTACCACTATGCCGTTTTGGGTGTCGTAGTGAAGTTGTTGGACTGGGGCGAGGATGGTCTTAACACAGCAGCTGAAACTGCTGCCTTGCGGGCATCGTTTCAGCAAGAGGTTGCTGTTTGGCACAAGCTTGACCATGCTAATGTGACAAAAGTACTTAACTCTTAGCCTTTTACCTTGTATCTTTCATTTTACAAAATAATTCTGGTGACATCAGACTGAATGAAGAGATGATGTTGCAAAGGCCTATGTTTCACATACCTGTTTACCATGATACATTTGAAAATCTAATCTGTTCTGTTGCTTTAAATGATTGTAATAATTGCTACATTGGATGCAGTTTGTTGGAGCTTCTATGGGAACTGCGAATCTTAAAATCCCCACAAAGCCCGGTTCTGGTGAAGCTTCTGAATCTCATCCAACTAGAGCATGTTGTGTTGTTGTGGAGTATCTACAAGGAGGGACTCTAAAACAATTCCTGATACGGAACAGCCGCAAGAAACTTCCCTTCAAGGATGTCATCCAGCTGGCTTTAGATCTCTCAAGAGGGTGAGTGTCGGCATTCTTTTTCATCCTTCATGCTTCAAAAATATCAAAATAGAGGTCTCTCCAAGGGCTGACTATTAACATTCTTTCCCATCAAACCTTGTTTGGACCATCGTTAAAAAAGGGACTCTTGAGAAATGAGTTTATAAAAATGCTGGTTTGCAGTTTGAGCTATCTTCATTCAAAGAAGATCGTGCATCGAGATGTCAAGACAGAAAACATGTTGCTAGATTCTAGGAGGAATCTGAAAATCGCTGATTTTGGAGTTGCACGTGTTGAAGCTCAAAATCCAGGAGATATGACCGGTGAAACTGGCACCCTTGGTTATATGGCTCCTGAGGTATTTACTTCATCAAATTTTGTTGAAACTTTACAAGACAACTAACATTGCACTTGGCATTGCTGACATAAAACTTATCGATGAGTGATATGTTATACCTGTTGTAGGTTCTTGATGGCAAGCCATATAATCGAAGTTGCGATGTCTACAGCTTCGGCATATGTTTATGGGAAATTTACTGTTGTGATATGCCATATCCGAATCTAAGTTTTGCCGATGTCTCATCTGCAGTGGTTTTGCAGGTTGGTTCTTTAGAATTTCAACATTTGCACTCTTTCTTCATGTTCAATAAATGTGTGTGTGTGTGTGTGTGTGTGTGTGTGTGTGTGTGTGTGTTGACAAGTGAAATCTTTTGGATAAGCTGTTTAGCTGTCATTTGATTTTGTGGTTTGAGCTCAGCATCGTACATAAAATAGCAAGTCTTTTAGTTTCTGTGCATTTTAATTCAATCAACAACATATGACTTATTTTGCTTTTGGTTTTGTGTCTAATAGAACTTGCGACCTGAAATTCCTCGATGCTGCCCTGGCGCTCTGGCAAACATCATGCGCAGATGTTGGGATGTAAACCCAGACAAACGTCTGGAAATGGATGAGGTGGTCCATTTGTTGGAGGCAATCGACACCAGCAAAGGCGGAGGGATGATTCCCGATGATCAGGCTCGCAGCGGTTGCTTCTGTTTCCGTCCAGTTCGTGGTCCTTGATTTTTTTCCCCCCCTTCAATTTCAGAGAATTGAAAAAGGTGGAGTTGTGAAAGATGCCATTCTCTTTTTTAGTGTTGGTTAGGTCATTACTACATTAACTATTTGTAGTTCAGTTGAATTAGGTCGAAAGGGGATTGATCAGTAGTGCTTTTTAGAGAGCTAAAACTGGTTTAAGTTTTATTGCTCTTTCCTATTTAGGTTATCTAATGGAGTGAATCATTCTTCTAGTCCCGTGGAAAATGCTTTCTTCTTGCTTAGATTCTAAGCTAAACAACAGGGTTATTCTTGTTCATTTTGTGTCAAATCTTATTTTGTTGTATAAAGATAGCTTGTTGTGTTACATAGAGGCCGACAGGCATATGCAGCCTTGCTGGTAAGGGGATTGGGGGTGGGGCCGGAGAGTATCAGATCCAGGGTTTGATCCTCACGAGCACTCCATATATATGTACATAAAAGAGGAGAGGGGTGGGACAAAAAAAAATTATTTAGAGGAACTTTTCTCGAGGTTAACTCGATAATTTCTATGAAGGGGGCTGCTATGGTGCAGCAGCGGGATAGCAATAAGTAAAATGGAGTTCAAGCGGCCATGAGCGGAAGAGCAGGCGAAACTGGCATATACTTACTTAGCGGATGAAGGGCTTGTTTAGGTTTAGTATGCAAATTGATTCAATGGAGTATCTCTTTATGACATCTGGTGAGACCAGAATGACATGAACCCGACGCTGAATATGACTTACTCGTTCGATCTAGCGATCTTCCGAAACCGAATTCCTCAGCACGGACCTCTGACAGTGAGCTAGAATGGCTTAACTTCGTATGTACAAATTTCAATCTCATTGAAATCAATTCGTGTTGTTTGTCCTGTTTGGGGAAATTCTGGAGTGTGCAAATTTGTTCCGCCTCGTCGAATTCCGCAGTTTGCGAACATGTGAGGGAGGATATGTAAGGAAGTACCCCCAACTGGGTCACTAGGCAAATAGCAGTCTTCCCTTGAGATCCTCCTGCACAAAGAAACGATTCCTTAATCACAGAATTTCTCTTGAAGTGATAAAAGTGAAAACTAGAGATTAGCAGTTTTAGATTCCGAACGTGTTTTATATAAAATTTAAAACCTATTAGTTGAAACAATTTTTTTTTTTCATTTTCTAGAATCTGGAAGATATTATACATATCCTAGAACCTAAAACCCATCCCGTCATAAATTATAGCATTGATTCTAAGATCTATTCAGATTTCACCTATATTATTAATAGAATGATTGTAATGAATTATCATCTTTAATAACCATCACTTATTACTACAATCCACTAATTACAACTTATATTTAGACATACGAAAAATATAAAATATCAACAAAGTAAAAGTTTTAGTCATAAAATTAAAACTTAGATTATTAGTTCTAGATTATACACTCATCATTAGAGGCCATGTAATATCACAGAATTACATGAAAACATAGATTTATTAAAAAAAAAAACACAAAATCTTTTTCCAAGATGTAGAATCTCAAACTTATCTATTAAAATAAATTTCCAATTTGTGAAATCTCGAATCTATTCCACATACCCTAAGACTTGGAACCGAATAGATTCTCATTGGTCTAGTTATTTAGTCTTAGATTTTACTCTAAAACCATACTCGCCTCCAATGAAAACAATGTAATCTCCATCGAAAAATTCATGATTTATTATAAAGCAACTTTCATTCGCCTTCTCTCTCGCTTGCTTGCCAAAACATTAGGCTAAGGGTCGAACGGAGTGAAGGAAACGTGCCTAGGATAAGCACTGTTCCGAAGTTGGTAGGAGTTTGGATCCCTTGTATATTACAGTGAGTCCCCATCATTTTTTCTCCTCTGAATATCATTAATTAATAATTTTACGAATATTACGTCCATGTACGAATTCGTAAACTCATAATTTTATTCTAACTCTCACACTTTTTAATACTTAAATTTGAATACTTTCCATCATATTATGACATTATTTCAAAAAAGAAACTGCAAATACCTTGAATTTTTTTCTTTCCATAAGTTTTGATATAATTTCTTCATATTGTGTACTTCTATCAATAATAATTTCTTTGCATTATAACTATAGAAAAATGCTTTACTTAATTTTTTAAATGGGAACTAATAAAACTAGAGACATAACTTATGTCGAACGAGTGATGTGGAACTCGAAACAAACAATATCTTTCTTGAGCTTGGTGCTCTGATGTGGCCGTCCAGACTAAATCAATTTTATTCATGATATCTAACAATTTTTTTTTTTAAATAGCGTGCTTTTCTGAGGCAAAGATTGTCAGAAATTACCATTAGAGCTATTCTTAGGGGCCCTTTGTTTGTGATTTTTAAAAAGCAATAAACAATTTTATGCTTTCCTTTAAAATTTTAAAATATGACTATATTTCAAAAATTTATGAGAATTATTTAAGGTGAACGACAATACGAATTTTAAGACACTTGGAGCTTTTTTTTTTTCACAAGAAAAATTCCATTTATTTTTTAGAATATTACTTCAAAGCAAATTCAGATAACTGCAAAAGAAAGGTAATCAAAAGTAATTATTCCCTTGCAAGATTTAGATTAAAGAAAAGTAAAAGGTGAAAATTTCTCAATCCATGCCTTTGATTAGAAATACTTATTTCTCGAGGTATAATGTAATCAGGATTAGTTTCAATTTTCATGTTTCTTATAAATTGATCTTACATGTTAGTGACTAGTTCTATTTATAATTGGTCATTACTTTTTTTGGGTCAAAAAACATATGACATTTATATATCAAAATAATACTCAAGAGATACATCAAAGCAAATCCTAAATAACTGCAAAACAAATCAAAAGCCAAAAAGCAAATAACAAAGCATAGTTTGCAATTAGGAACATACTCTCATCCCTCAAGAAGAAATTTGACATTGTAAATGATTGGCGGATGATCACCAAATTCAATAATGAACATACGTCAAGATCTCCAACTCCATTTACAAAGGTTTGTGGTGTGCGCGCGCATCTAAGTTTAAGGTCCTTATCACCATTGCCATGCAGAAACACTAACATCAAAATGTTGAAAGAACATAGGTCAAATACATGTAATGAGCTCCCAAATCTATATTAGATTTAGTTCGAGGGAGTAAAGCCCCCAAAACTTGGACTTAAATCTAAAGTTAGAGGAAAAGAGCGGCTTAATTTCGATAAAAGTTGTGAAGCCACATTATGAACACCCTCTTCGATAATTGTCCATTAAATGTGTTCCGTGGAGCTCAAAATGATAGTCTATTTTAGGCTAGAACTCGCTTGTTTTTTTTTTTTTTTTTTTTTTTTTTTAGGCGAAGTTTTGTTTTTTTTTTTTTTTAGCTTTGCCTAAAAAATACCTCATTACAACCTCATTATAAGTTAGGACAAGTGTCATCACATATATGACATTTTACCTCACCACACTCAAGCAATGTGGAATTCCATTCGTTTCTGCCTCATCATCATTCTAGAGTCAAAGCCACTCCTTGTCCAAGCCCATCACTCCCGTCCTTTAGGACTAAGTCGTTACAAGCCCACTAGATTCACTTGATTCATCCCTAAACCACACATTTTTTACTAGACTATTGGCTGTGATATTACGACGTTAAGCCCAAGTTTCGCTAAGAATGCTATTGTTTGCTTTGGGTTGGAGCCCACATAGCTTTGTTCTTTTGTGGTTTGCCTAAAAAAATACCTCATTACAAGTTAAGACAAGTGTCATCACACATATAGTACTTCACCTCACCATACTCAAGTAATGTGAGATTCAGTTCATTCTTACCTCATCATCATCCTTGAGTTAGAGCCACTCCTTGTCCAAGCACCCCCTCTAGCTTTGATGATCACTCCTGCCCCCAAGGATTAGGTCATCATAGAACAAATGCCATAACTAGTCTCCATTTCACCCAAAATCAATTACGAAAATTTATTCACGCACAAACTTCCACAACAAATCGAGAGAGAAAAAAGACAGAAAGCTTCAAAAAGAGGGATGAGAGAGAGAGAGAGAGCTCAAAGATGGCACTGCAGAAAGGTGGCGGCTTCAAAAGAAAAGAGAGGAAACCCTCATCTAGGATTTATAAAGAGAAAGGTTGAGCGTCGAGAGAGAGAGAGAGAGAGAGCTCAAAGATGGCACTGTAGAAAGGTGGCGGCTTCAAAAGAAAAGAGAGGAAACCCTCATCTAGGATTTATAAAGAGAAAGGTTGAGCGTTGGCAGAGAGAGAGAGAGAGAGAGAGAGAGCTCAAATAGAGGAACCCTCATCTAGGATTTAGAAAGAGAGAGGTTGAGTGCTAGCACTACATAAAGCTGGGAGAGAGAAAGAGAGAGAGAGAGCTAAAGATGGCATTGTAGAAATGTGGCGGCTTCAAAATAAAAGAGAGGAAACCCTCATCTAGGATTTAGTAAGAGAAAGGTTGAGCGCTAGCACTGCATAAAGGTGGCGGCTTCAAAAGAAAAGAGAGGAAACCCTCATCTAGGATTTAGAAAGAGAAAGGTTCATTGATCATTATTGAAGAATTACTTATCACTTTTTTGCATGACCAATATCCAAAGACATTTTTTTGGTGAAATCCATTTATAAAATGGTTCATCATTCAACTTATGGACTTTACTATTTGTGGACATAGTCACATCATTCTAGCCGATAATTACAAAATTTTAACTAGGAAGGAGATCCAAAATGGTCGTTATATTTTCTTTTCTTTAAATGTTGGAAAAAGTCCATCTACGTTTTTTCACAAAGCCGCTACCCCATGCCATCGCAACCACTTCGGCTCCCCTCTTTTGGTTGTGCATCTGCCATTGACAAGAGGTGGTGCCACGATTATCATTGACAAACGAGAGGTTGGGGCGACCATCAGTGGCTGTAGATTGTGGTGGTGTGGCACGAAAATTCCAACGATCCCCTTACTAGGATATGAAAACTCTAATCACAATAATGGCGAGTTCACTTCTTGGATCGATTATGGAAGCTACATTTGAAGTTATCTTCCATTCCATAGTCATTACCTCTAAACTCCATAAAGAGTTCCACTCAAAATCACCATAAGAAAAGGTCCAATACTAAAGCCAACAATTCTGTTCTTGAGAACAATTTTTAATCAAAAATATTTTTTTTTATGATTCTGTTCTCGGAAACAATTTCTAAATAAAAGAATGCGCTTGAAAAATGTACAAAATTTTTATTCTTGGTATAGAAATGCGTTTAGTAAGATTTTTAAATTTTTTTGTTTCTTTTAATTTTTTAATACTTCATTATATTTTTCTCTTCTTCTTTCTCTTTCTTTATGGCCGGTCACCCGCTAGGGTGGTAGCTAGTGACCGGCCAAGCGAGGTGGGGCAAGCTCATCGAAGCCTCACCAGGGTTAGGACAAGGACCAACGAGCTTGCTGGAGGCTCGCTAGCCACTATGAGGCTCCACCTCACCTAGGAGATGTAAGGTCAGCCTTGCCTTGGCCTACCGAGGCCTAACCCCACTCTGGCTGGCAAGCTTGGAGCTTGCTCAACCAAGGCGAAGCGGAGCCTTACCGTGGCTTGGCATCACCGGGGGCTGGTGATGCTTCGGCAAAGTTGTCGTCCAAAATAAAGAAGAAAGGAAAAGAGAAGAAGAGAATAGAAAAGAAGAGAATAGAGAAGAAATGAGAAGAGAAAAGAAAAAAATTAGACTTGATTATAGGAATTGTTATCGGAAACAAAAGAACAACTTTTTCTGCTTTTTAATTCTATTCCAAATCTATTGTCGGAACAAAAAAATTTATTAAATAGATTTCTATTCTTTTTTTGTCCTCAGAAACAAAAGAACATAATTAATAATTCTTGAGAGTGTTACCAAATAGGCTCTAAATTTACAGGCACGTGACTTTGTTCCTTGAATCGAGTCTACGAGAGAAATGGTAGCAAGGGAAAATTATTGAAAAGTTCAATTAACTTTCAAGGCGATATGGATTTATCCTCCGGGATTTCAGCCGGTACGGCGATATACAAAACTCCACCTGCGCTGTGCCGAAAATACCAAAAGTGCATAACTATGGCCACAGTCTTCTTAAACTGCGAACTACTAGAGGATATGAAGGAAAAGTAAATTCGAAAATTTCGAGATACTCCTATGATAATTTTAAATCCTTGGGATAATATTAAAATGTTTTCCGCAAGTCAACCATATCATCATTGTGGTTTCTGTTGCTGATTATTATTAATTATAATGATTATCCCAAGGCCAGTCCATTATTTCTCACTTTCCTTTATTAATTACGGCTTCAGTTTGTCTTTTCCCATTCTGGAAAAAAAATACCGAATCGACTAAAATAATGAAGAAAAAAAATGATAACTTAAACTTTATTCTTTGGGTCGGATAATTATAAATTAAATTATAATTTAAACCTTGAAAAAAAAATCAATATGCTAGGTCAAAATGGAAAATAAAAGGAGAAATTCTCGTGTAACTGTTGAAAGTTCAGTTGCCAGTAAAGAGAGTTCTCGGACTGCTCACTCATCGTCCTAACCGGCCGCCGCCGCCTGGGCAACCTCGCCGGCACTCGCCGGCCGCCGCCTCGTTCGAGCCTCACCGGAGGAGATAAAGGCCGTCGCGGCGACGTTCCGGCGGCGGGCCGGAGCACGGGACCGACCCCGGCAGTTTCCGGCCGCGGCCGCGGCGCCGGGACCTTAAAGTTCGCGTTTTTATACAGTCGTTAGCCGCCGCTTTCGACGTCGACCGGCCATGGCTCTCTCAAGCCTCGCCACCCTCTGCTCGTCTCCCCCCGTCTCGGCCGTCCGGGACTCGCCGGCCGTCTCCAACCTCAATGGGCTCTCCCCCGTAGCGGACGACGCGGCCGCCCCGAGCGCCTTCCTCAGGAGCGGCGGCGGCGGCGGCGGCGGGGACCTGAAGGAGATCAAGCAATTGCACTGCTGCGTCGCCAAGAAAGGCCCGACCCACAATAACGAGCTCATCGCCAAGTGCGCCGAAGTGGGCACGCCCGAGAGCCTGGACTACGCGCTCAAGGTGTTTGAAGGGTGGAAGGAGGACGAGTGCGTCGCCGGGTCGTTGTTCGTGTGCAATTCTTTGATCAGAGCTTGCTCTTTCGCCGGGCTGGGGGAGAGGGCCATCTTGGTGTTCGTTCGGATGTTGGAGATGGGCGTGATGCCGGACAAATACACTTTCCCGTTCCTGTTGAGCGCTTGCACGAAGGTTTCGTGGTTTCGCGAGGGGGTCCAAGTTCACGGGGCGATAGTGAAGATGGGATTTGCGGAGGATATGTTTGTGGCGAACACCTTGATTCATTTTCACTTTGAATGCGGGGATGTTGTCGATGGCCGCAGGTTGTTTGATAAAATGCCTGAGAGGAATGTCGTTTCCTGGACCAGTCTGATTTGTGGTTACTCGCGGAGGGATTGTCCGAAGGAGGCGGTTTCGTTGTTCTTTGATATGGTGGAGGCAGGTGCGGTACCCAACTCAGTTACGATGGTGTGCGTGATTGCTGCATGTGCCAAGTTGCAGGATCTTAAATTAGGCGAGCGGGTTCATTCTTATATCGGCAATTTAGATATTGAGCCTAATGGTCATATGGTGAGTGCTCTTGTTGACATGTACATGAAATGTGGAGCTTTTGTTACTGCAAAGCGGATTTTTGACGGTTGTGTTGAGAGGAATTTGGTCTTGTATAACACAATCATGTCGCACTATGTCAAAAGAGGAATGGCAAGGGAAGCATTAGCTGTCCTGGATGAAATGCTGGAAAAGGGACCACAACCAGATAGGGTAACAATGTTGTCCGCAATCTCGGCGAGTGCCGCTTTAAATGAACTCTTCTTTGGGAAGGCTTGCCATGGTTACATTTTGAGAAATGGATTACAAGAAAAAGACGATAACATTAACAATGCAATGATCGACATGTACATGAAATGTGGCGAACCAGGACTAGCCGGCACAATTTTCAATTCTATGTCAAATAAAACTGTTGTGTCGTGGAATTCACTACTTGCAGGTTATGTTAAAATCGGTGATGTGAGATCCACTAGGGAGATCTTTGATGAGATGCCTGAAAGAGATCTGGTATCTTGGAACATCATGATTGGTGGTTTAGTTCAGGAGAGTTTATTTGAGGAAGCAATTGAGTTTTTCCGGATGATGCAGAGGGAGGGAATAAAAGCAGATAAAGTGACAATGGTCAGTGTTGCATCTGCCTGTGGAAATTTAGGTTCTCTAGGTCTTGCAAAGTGGATTTATCATTACACAGAAGAAAATGCTATTGAACGTGATATGCTCCTTGACACAGCCTTTGTAGACATGTTTGGTCGGTGCGGTGATCCAAAGATGGCAGTGCAAATATTTGAGAAGATGGAGAAAAGGGATGTGTCATCTTGGACTGCAATAATCTGTGCGATGGCCACAGAAGGAAACGGCAAACAAGCACTAGAGCTGTTCAAGGAGATGCTTACTCAAGGAGTTGAACCCGATGATGTGACATTTGTCGGACTCCTTACAGCATGCAGCCACAGCGGATTAGTTGAACAAGGCCGCCGACTTTTCCAGTCCATGGAGGAGGTATATGGTATTTCACCTAAGGTGGTTCATTATGGATGCGTGGTTGATTTGCTTGGCCGAGCTGGACTGTTGGAGGAAGCACTAGACTTCATAAAGAGCATGCCAATTGAACCCAATGACATTATCTGGGGTTCACTTCTATCATCATGCCGGACTCACAAGAATGTGGAGATTGCGGCTTATGCTGCCAACAGAATTCCTGAATTAACATCAGATAGGACTGGGATCCCAGTGGTTTTGTCAAACATATATGCGTCTGAGGGAAAATGGTCAGAAGTAGCAAAAGTGAGGCTAAAAATGAAAGAGAGAGGGATGCACAAGGTTCCGGGGTCAAGCTCCACAGAGGTAAATGGAGTAGTTCATCAGTTTTCCTCAGGAGATGAATCTCACCCGGAAATGAGCCGCATTGCCCAGATGCTGGATGAAATAAACTGCAAACTACAGGATGCAGGTCATGTTCCCAATCTGAGAAATGTTCTGCTTGATGTGGATGACCATGAGAAGAAGTTTTTGCTGAGTCGACACAGCGAGAAGCTGGCCATAGCTTACACACTTATTAGCACAGGTCAGAAGATGCCAGTCCAGGTTGTGAAGAATCTGAGAATATGTTCTGATTGCCACACATATGCTAAACTAGTGTCAAAAGTATATGATCGGGAAATCAGCATAAGAGATAATAACCGGTTTCACTTTTTCAAAGAAGGTTTTTGTTCCTGCGGTGATTTTTGGTAGGCCAAAAAATGAAAGATATGATTTTTCAACCACCATGGCATTCTTAGAGAATTTGGTCTGGATAATCGAGTCAGCAGGAATCCACCAAATGAATTACCATAGGAAGTGAAACGGACTGCACTTTCCATGTTTTGGGAAATCTCAATGCAAGACATGGAGCACTGAGAATTCCAGCTCTATCGACGTGATTTGGGATGAGTGGGGGTGCCGTTGGACAGTTGGACTACCCCAGTAAGCCGATGAAGGGCTACAGTTTTGCGGAGATTTAGTCTAATGGTGAAGGGTTTTGATACCTCAACACCCTTTTCTACAGCTTGTTAAATTTAATGTGACATAAATAAGGCAGCTTTTGAGATGTGATGATTTAAATGAAATGCGAATAACCATTGCAAAAAAATTGGTGTCACTAATCTGCGTTTTCTGTTATTTATTGGCTATATGCAGAGTGACACGGATAGCCATTGCGAAAAATGGGTATCTCTAATCTACGTTTTCTTTTATTTATTGGCCGGATCTAGATACATGCGGAGTGACGCGAATAGCCATTGTGAAAAATGGGTTCCACAAATCTGCGTTTTCTGTTATTTATTGGCCGGAGTCTAGATGTATGCAGAGTGACGGAATCAGTAACAAGAACCATTATAAACCAATCTGCTTGTTGTCAGACCCAACCAACTTCTGTTACTATTTGTACCATGCTGTTATAGTCCATGGATCGTTATTATTCTCCACCATGTCTTAATCTCAACCATTTTTTAGGGTTGTGCAGATCGAAATGCAGATTTGAGGGCTAGTTCAGTTGACACCAGTGCTTAGCAAGAGTATCTCTTAATAAGTTGCTTTCTTTGATGGTTTCTGTTCTTTCTGTCGTCTGAAACCCATTACTCATATCCATGTATTTAATGCCTTGTATCTGACTAATTCCGCAGTTAAGTATAGAGATGTGTTTGCACTTATCAGGTATAATTGTACATGCCAAAGCAAGATCATACGGCTTCGAACTTCATTTTACCTAAAAGATAGGAGTTAAAGAAATACTAATTATCTTCCTGTCCATATGTGTCTTCCATGCCTCCATCAACAAGGGGTCGTCACTTCGGTCTAGTGAGGGCGGTCTCCTGACTACAAGGCAACAGCTACTTCGTTGGTCCTGCCTAGTATTTTCTTAACACAATCATATGCACGCGAGTGCCCACAAAGTCACGTGCGACTTACGCTTGTGGATGGCCACATGCAGGCGCAAGCAAGCCTACACCATCTTGACACTGATACACAGGACGCCTCGGCGCAGACATGCACAAGCACACAGATAGGAGTTTCTGCGCATGCAATCAAGAACATTTTTCTGACATGAGGAATATCATTGTTAATTGAAAGAACTGTTATCAGCAGTAATGTACATTGTAACTCAACTTACAATTAAGGAATGACGCGCACTGGATTGCAAGAAGAATTCCCAAGGAAACAACTATAGAAACACCTTGTTGGAACTGGATGTAATGTCTGAGTCTACAGTGTAATGTTTAATTGCAGTGTGGTCCTAATCTAATCTTTTGTTGTGGTGTGTCTGTGGGGGTGGGGAGACGGTCAGAGATCTCCAAGGTTCTTTTCATTTTCTTCAGTCCTCGGCAGGTTTATTCTACCAGGCTGGTGGGATGGGATTAAGGCGTCTTACAGGACACACCGATCTCTTGCCAGTCCACCTTCCATCAGGCATCTATGCCCAAGGATTGAGTGAACTGCGGTAATCCAATATAAAGTACATCATCTTACTGGAGTATAGAACTAGAGCTCTTGCGCAACGGCAACCTTTTTCCCCTTGGCATCTGCAACCCATATTTCTCCAGGAACTCCTCGATCAACCTACATTTTTGGAGGGGCGATGAAGATTAAAAAAAGTCAAGCCAAACCCAAACCCAAACCCATAAGCCACTTGAAGCCCAGGGCTACTTACAGGCCACAGATAGCCTTCTGGGAAGCTGCCAGCTCAGAGTCAGGGAATGAATCCTCCATTCGGAAACTCAACCAAACATACAGCTCCAAGACCTATCATTCATTTCCAAGAAAGGAAGATGAAAGCTTTTAGCTAAAACTAAATAAGTTAGAATGCATGGTTTGAAGAAACATGCAGCTTCAAATATCATGGTTCTTCACATAGTTCAATTACGTCCACCTTTTGTTTGGTGCTTCCACAGAAGCAGTGGGAGTAGCGAAACATAAATAGCTAATTAGACAACCTAAAAGCAAATATTCTTGGTTCCATCTTGAATAAATTAGAGATCCTTTAGTAATTTGACTTATTTTCTGCTTAGCTCACTTTCTGCAAACATCACAGCAACATCATGTCGACTTTCTTTGTCATCTAGGGTCAAAATTCGCCTACAACTTCCTTTGATCATCTGATCAACCAGCCTCTGAAACAAAAGCACAAGCACTAAGCAGCTTGTTTTCTGGATACTCACAGAAGCAGATAATACACAGGTGCAATTTTGACTCATCCAGCTTTTTTGTAGTGAAATTCAGTTTGCACATTGTCCTGAATCTGCTGAGTATGGACACCTTCACCTTACAGGCGCAAATTCTAGAAGGGAATGATTTTTTACACTACTTCCAAAGCTTTATTTAAAATGATAACTTTGCCATCTAGACCTCCCCTTTTGGCGTTCCTTGAACCTCTATATCCACTCACTCTGTTGCTCAAGCCTATGAGTTGGTCTTACTGACTTTCTAGGATTAATTCCTAATTTATCACTTGTAAAAATACCAACAAAAAAAAAAGGACAATTAAATTGATAACCTTAGATTGAATAGATGTAGTTACAAGTTCACACTAACAGAATTCTCCTATCTGCTCTATTCTCATTTCAGACCCTACAAAAAATTTGATTTATCTAAACAAACTAGAATAGAACTGTTTTCAATCTAAAAGAGATGAAACATCTTAACCAGCAGAAACTCACATCGTATGACATTCAGATGAGCAAGCGAATATTCTAACCTTGTGAATTGATTCAAGTTCCTTCATTGCTGTATGCGTTTTTGGCACCTGAAGTGTCCCTGGAGTAAATATTTCTCGGAGGTGAACCATGCCTCTTTTCGCATAGTTCTGTGCAAACTAGTTTACCAAAATAGTGAGCATCTTAGTTCTCTGATTTGGAATAGCCATAAATATTTGCGAAAGATCAACAGGATTTTAACCATTCATCTAACCTGTATAAGACCTTGGGTGGAGATGTCATCGTGAACGTCAACTGGACTGCAAAATACATGTGCTAATGAATTCAAACCTCATGAATTAGCAACATTGAACTACTGTGATACAATTCACATGGCCATGGCCAAAATTTCATGCAGACCAGTTTTTACTGGTAGGTAAATGAAACTTTGATGGAGTAGGTTTTCCCTCTTAATTGTGTGCTTGTGCACTTGCATACATGCATCAGCAAAAAGGGAGAGGAAGCATCTCTTTGTAGGTAACTCCATTATGACAAAATAGGTCAAAACATGACTAAAGGCAACTTTACTGGTGAACAGTATTACCTGAGACAAAAAAGGTACTTGTCATGCAAAGTGAGGGGCAACTCATCAACAATAGCGGCCACTTTCTGATATGTATTGAAACAAGGTTTAAATCAATCACAAGGTCAATCTTAACAGGCTAAGAGAACCAGTTTATCCTGCCAGACCACCTACTTTCCTATAGATGAGGGCAAAGGGAAAACATACCAACATATCTTCGCAGTCAGCAATGAAGTAGTTTTCAGATAGCTTGGCATTCTCTACAAAATGCTCCTGTTGAGGATGTTTGAAGAAAAATTCAAAAGTTGAAAAGGAATGGAAAAGAAAGGGAATGAAAAAGATTTACACCCCATGGACTGCCATGTTAAAGACAAAACAGAAATGTAACAGCGCTGACAATTTTTCTAAGGATTGACCATCTACCTTTTTTCATAGCATTAACTGTTACTAGCCCTGCACTGCAGGCTATAACAGGACTAGACTGGTACTAATCATATGTGCCCATATTTCGCCACATCTAAGTTAATTTGAAGGAAATTACAATTTGTATCTACCCACTACACAACCAAAATCATGAAGGGGTAAAGTAATCTGTTACTTGGGTAATATCCGCCATGATGCTCATTAGTACCACTTATCTTTCTCTCCGCTCTCTTGATAATTTGATGTCACGCAGTCCAGAGCATAAGAGATGATTTATTTCAACTTGTGAGCATAATCATTTTCTAATTTCCAGGCAATTTTTTTTTTTAATTACAATGTATAAGCAGTCCCTGAAGCATTCTATCATTTCAGCTTGTAATACATTTCATATTACTAGATTTTGTACCAAAACAATCATTAGCATCGTTATCCAATCAAACAATCAATGATTTCAGTTTATAGGAAAGGACATCATGATATGTAAATATAGATAAGGATAGCCCTATGTAAATCACTCGATTCTCTTGCCCTTTGTGGGGGTCCGTGCAGCTGAAAATGGACATGGGGGACAGGGAAAAAAGAAAAAAGTGCCCTCAAGGACCCAAGTAGCCTTAAATTAGCTACGACTAGACAGGAGTAGGTTATTCATTGTCTTGCCTTGCCTTGCCTTTAACCATCCCAGGAAAGAGAAACATTAATGCAAAAGGTTAAAATGAGAAACTTGACATCAGTACCAAACGAAGGCAATAGAAGGATTTAATTAACTAGCAGGCAGAACATCTAGAACCAAATTTAGCGAAGAATCAACCTACCAAAATCTGCCGAAAACCAAATTGTGGGTTTAAATGAGAGTACAACATTAAAAGATCAAAGGTTGGGAATAATCCTGCATGCTGCAAAATATAACGTGAGGGAAAATAAGTAGGTTAGAATATCCATGAATTCTGGTTGGACTATAATTGACCCTAGAAACCACATGAAGCATGTAGGAATTATAGTTACAATCTCTACAAGCATTGAAAGGTCACCTCTAGAGTAGGAGATGGGGCATTCAGAGCTGCATGAAGCAAAGGTAAATCCTCTTCGTCAACACAAGTCACCTCACCGACAGGATATTTTGATCCATACCTGCCGGCCCTCCCTATGTTAAAGCCAATTTACAGACGGTTTATATGGAGCATCACTCCCAAAATGTTTCAGTGATTAGCAATCAATAACAAAATCACATTAGAGTTTGCACATTGATGTACAGACATGACATATTGAAGCATGCATTTGACAAGCAGCTGTCACCAGGAGAATATACTGCAGTTTACAGTGTTATTACCCCCATTCACATGAATAAGTTGACTACTTGAAACTTATAAAGCACACACTCCTTGTGATCAATAGCCCAAGTAAACCATTTATAGTGACCTTTAAGCAAGAACTGGAGCAAGGTATGGCTTTTGGCGCACAACCCATAAGGCTAAAAATTTTCAATGACATATTTCTGAAGCCTAATCTCCTTAGTGGACAACGATATGGCTAAAAAGAAGTAGGAGAAGCAACCCATAAATTAACAGTTTCTGACAATATTAGGCTCATCTGGACGTGGTGAGCCTCAGATTCTAAACCGATCAACCAAAAAACTCCATCTATATGATTCATATAACCCTGTCCACCACATGACTTCGTACAATAAATCCAATATCTACCTAGGCTATTGAAGCATCAAAATTCCGTTAGATCCGATGACCTGTTTATCTTTTGATATTTTTTAGGACAGATTTGATGAAACCCTCATGCAAATAATGTTATGTTGATGGGTACTGGCAGCTTTGTGCTTTGTAGATGAACTTTTGCTAATTGGTTAAAAATTGAACATCTGCAGTGCACAGGCTTTTTCAGTGAACTTATCAAACATCTAGGTTTGGCTTGCACGTTGGGGTGTGTTTTCCCAGTGAAACAACATTCAGCCATCACAACCCATCTAAATAGCAACATATCAACACCTGATCATTGAAAACCATTTCATAAATAGACTTCATACAAGGGAAAAAAGTAGAAACAAAAGCAAGCAGAATTTTGGCATACAATAAGGGTGAAAAAAATTGCACATATATGAACCCTCAAGTAGATGCAAAGCATACAACGCTAACAGATGATGCTGTTATTTTGCCGACATGAAAACATACGTACCTGCAATTTGCTTAATCTCTGGTACAGTTAGCTTACGAAACTCGACACCATCAAATTTTGCCATTGATGAAAATATCAGCCTGGAAATTTGCAGATTGAGACCCATTCCAATGGCATCACTAGCAACAAGAACATCAAATTCGCTATCTGCGTCATTGAACATGGTTGCCTGCAGTCCTAATAAAAATGCTTCAGAACATCTCAATTATCCAATGCTTTCAAGCACATGAATATGCATTCTCTAATAGAGATCAGAATTATAAAGCCACAAAATGCAACTTAGAGCTCTGGCAAAAAGAAAAAGAGAAAAGATTTTCATGTAACAAAAAGATGCCTTACATAATCATTAAGACCAGTCCTGTGCAGGTTCTATATCTCCAACAAAACATTAGTTACATTTACTGGAATAAAATTTTCAGGAACAGTCTTCAGGGATTATTAATACAAGGCCTCATCATAGCCATTTCTGACAACACTGCAATTGACGAAGTGCATCGATTGCCACAGATGCATTTATTTTATCATCTTCTTGTTTGTGGCTTTTGGAATGACATGCTCCTGAACCTTGATATGTGAACCTCTAAGGAAGCATGAGCTTGAACTTCAAATTGAAACCCCAATAGTTTTACTAGTAAAAAGAGCTAATTGATATATTTATTCAACTGATCATGAAATTTGATGAGAGATTTTGTGGAGAGGAAAACTTCAGATTGACATTAGTTACTCTATATCAATAGGAAAATGTTAAAGAGTGCCTCGAGGGACTTGTTAAGAGTCATTAATTGTGCTTTGAAAACAAAAATATTTTTGTTTGAAGTAGATAACTTTGTTGAAATGTGTTATTGCTCAATTACCAAAGTGAGTAGGTACGTGTAATAACCATTTTTAGAAGTATTCTTAACTAGTACCCTTGAAGCATTCATTAAGAAAACCCTATCAATAAATATATAAATATTAGAATAGTAAAATCGGCATTTCAATAAAATAACAAATACAGCTCATTTATGCTTTTAAGGAAAAGTAAAAAATAAATAGGACTACAATCATTCAATTCGCTCAAGTGATAAATGAGCTTTTCTTTTCATTTTAATGTTTAATGGACTCCAGTTGCCTAGTTGGCCCTCTCAAAGCAGGCAAAAGTTCACAGGAGTGAAATACTACCTGTCTTGTTCGAGTCTGAGGTGGCAATGAACCATAAACAACAGCACAACGACGCTCTCCCCCTCTTTCAATTTGCTTCTACATTACAAAAGATATGCTTACACTTTAAAGGTAGGTTACGGGAATGAATTGATATTTCAGTTTAATGAAAATTACGGCCAGATGAACAGGAGCTGAAAACATATAAAGGGAAGAGATTCACAACCTTTAATCGGTAAATTCCACGACGGAAAAGGTGACCATGCAATCGCCTTTTCGTATTTCAGAAAAAAGATTGCAAAGGGACTTTCAGAGGGACCAGAGGTGAAAGTCTCTCATAATGGTGAATCTAACAGACAGCAGAAAGCAGAAAAAGCAATTAAGCAATATGCTCAAGCAGGGCAAAGCAAGATGACATCAACATATTGGTAGGTCATATATTGCTACAAATGGAGATTTATGTTACCAGGACATTTCTTTGCATAAGAAATTATTTTTAAGCAAAAGTCATTGAGATGTATGATTTCTAGATTCTACACCAACTACCAGCTATATGGAATGTCCATGATATTATTTCCTGAGCAACAAAGGTAATTGTGTTTCTTGGAATCATATGATGATGAAATTCCAAGAGATGTCATGCACAAACTCTCATTAAGTCGTACATCCAGTTTATTGGCATATGTTAGTTAGGGAGTTGAAACACAGTAAAAGGCAAGTCAGCTCTTCTTGAAGCCATTGACACCATGAATGCTTTTCTTGAAGCCATTGACACTGACAATCAAATATTACGAAGTCTCCCATTCTTCATACTGACTAGACAATTTCGCATCACTAATATGAAATATATTTCTTCAGTTGCCATTAAAAGCTAGAGCAGAAAAGGTCCCATTTAAATATAAAAGAAAAGATGTAAGTACCTCAAGATCATCGCCTGTCACTTTCACTATATCTTCAACAAGAGCAACTGCCGCTGAATCTCCACAAAGATGGAGCTCATCAGCAGCAAGTCCCAGTAGTGCTCGTGTAAACGCATATCCCCTCGTCTTACATCCCACCATCTAAAAATGAGTTCCTAGAGTTAGAATTCTAGAAAAAAGCTCATAAGGTGAAAAGGAAGCAAAGCCTACATATCTGTGGATTTGGTATGAATTTATACCGAGGCAAAAGGTGAAAAGATCGATAGACGTTTGGCAACCGCAAAACGCATGATGGTTCCAATGTCTAGTCATACTTGAGTTAAATTAGCTCTCTTATGTTATTGATAGCCACAGGTATGAGATATTAAATTGAATTATGTATTATCCATTAAATCAACATTCCACCGTGTGCACGATCTATTGCACTTTTAGTGAATTTACTTCAGGAGTTACACATTTCACGGCAAAACTGTCTCATGAACCAGTCAACAACATGCCTGAATTTCATCAATAACGGCACACTGATAGTTTGCCGTAACATCAGCCATCTCAACTGTCATAGACTTGTGCTTTGCGCCTTCAATTTCCTCTCTCTCTTGTCCCGTAATCAAATCACAAGGAACTTTTGCTTTATTCATTCGTGTAGCCACTTCCCAGGCCAACAACCTCAAGGGACCACAGTATACACCTAAAGATTGTAAAATTATTCAGAAAAACAATAAATCTGGAGCAAATTTGCAAGTAATGCCTACATATCAATCTTGTAAATCAACAAATTCCCTACCCACAGAGAGGGCTATAAACACATTGCCTATGCAAATCTAAGAATTTAATTGAAAAGCCTCCCTCAACTCCCTGCATACAAATCAACAATCACATTTCCAATTCTAACAAAACAAAGTCTCACATGCTTTAGACATAGACTGGTTATCCACATATGTGTACTTGCAGCAAATGGCTTTTGCATGAGAACCACATGATAACCTCTGTTAAAATTGGCTGAAAGAGTGAAACTTCTTACTATATACAAAGTGGTGCCAACTTGTTTTAAAAATTCGGAAAGTTAGGTAGGTACTTTGAAAACCTGCCTTTCTATAGCGGGCAATATGTGATTATTCCACTAATCAAAGTACTCTGAAACATATAGAAAAGCTTGCCTGACAAACTCAGCTCCAGTTGCTTCAGTGCAGAATGAGTTTTGCCACTGTTAGTAGGACCTACATGGAGAATGACCTTGCGCCTTTTCTTCCGTGCCACAGGGTACCATGTATGAGGACGACTGGAAAATTGCACTTCTTCATAATGATGGAAATTAAAAAATTGCGAATGCATATTTAGGGAATTAGTTGAATAGCAAAGTTGAAGATCAACTTTTCAGTCATTGTTGCTTGACATACCATACACATATAAATGGACTAAATATTAGATATATCAATAAACATAACTTTCTGTAGCCCCAAAAGCCATCGACCAAAAAAAGATTTATCCCATTACAAAAGTAGCTTCCTCACCTATTAAAATATATTATAGAACAATATGAAGACAGTGATGCATGGGACTGACAAAAGGAAAGGCAACATGAAACAAAGCACTGGATACCACTAAAACCACTAAGGAGAGTGAACTCGTGCATGAAGAAAGATGCACATGAAATCGTACGTTAGGTCCGTGAGATCCAACTTGTTGGAATTGTTGCTACTTCCACCTTTCAGGTCTGTGAAATCAAACTTTCTGGAGCTGCTGCAGCTTCCATAGTGCCTTTTCGTCTTAAATACCCCAGTTCCACACCCGCCCTTCAACTCCAGCCACAGCCAAAACGACTCCACATTATCTACCAACAAAAACACCATACCAAAGTTGCAAGGACACAATCAAATTCAAATGTCTTCATAAAGTTTGATGCAAGGACAACGTTTTTTTTTTTTTTTTTTTCCTTCTTGGAAGTGAATACAGAACAAAATCTGTAATGTATCGATGTTGACAATGACAGCCTATGGTCTCCTGTTGTACAGTGCTCACATAACCTCACTTCACAGGAAATGGCACTAGAATACCTTGTGATTCTTGCGTTTCTATGATATTCATGTACAATAGTTGTTTACAATCGTCCACAAGTAATGTTTACAGTGCTAATTGTCATCTAAAACCATAATGATCCATAAATATCTACTCACGAATGTGACAATCAGCAATATCCTTTGAATGCCCGAAACAAGTATTGACACAGACATATACTTCAGTTATATTGAATAACAAAAATCTCAGTCGATGGAGTTTCGGAAAGAACATAGTTAGCCTATACCAGCAAACTGAAATAGTGAAACAGGATATCAGCAATGCCAAGACATTGACCAAAGTACCGACCCAATTATAAGAACTACATATATTTTGGTGGAAATCCATATGCATTTAAAATTGGTCACCTCTCTCGTCACAATATCCCCAAAAAAAAAAAAAAAAAATGTACGTTTGGTAAACAAGATCCTTCTTCTCCCAAGTCACCTGAAGTTACTGAGAAGCTAGAAATCCAGCATAGAATTAATACATTACCATTTCTCGACAGATGACCAAACAATTCAATACCATATGGATAAAACAGAAACTCACTGGCACAAAAAAAAAAAAAAAAAAAAAAAAAAAAAAAAAAAAAAAAAACTAGTCCCTCGGTTGAAGTCCTCTGCCTCAACAGATGCATCCTCAGCTCAGCAATCCCAAACCAGAAAATCCCACAAAAAATAAATAAAAACAAAAACAAAGAGAGAGCAAAAGCACTTTAATCTGAGCCTCAATCCATTAACCAATGAAGCAACAACAGAGACACAAAACAATGAAGAATTGGGTTAGAACACGGGTTCAAGGTCAGACCTTTGACAAATGGAGAGACACCCAGAGCCGAGACTCGCCGCCGGAGCAACGCAGCAGCCATGGAAGGTCGCGGGAATCGCCGGTGGTGGCGGCACAACTCGTGGGCACGCGAGCTTACTCCATTTCACGGACGAGACGTCGCGGAAACGAAACGGGTGTCGCCGATTCTTGAGGTTCGCACGGGATTTCAGAGCCGGAGAATGCGTGCGGAGAACTACTAAGAAGCGGTGGAAGAAGAAGAAGAAGAAGAAGAAGAAGAAGAAGAAGAAGACGACGTGCGCTTTACGCTCGCCGAAGTCGGCGGCAGCCCAAGCATGTGGGAGATCGCCGGACGATCAGCCGATTCGGGTGTAAATAATAATAAAAGCCAACGAAAATTGCCCCCAAATTCTCTTTTTATTTACGCAATATTGAGTCCTTTGAATTATCAATTTTTCTATTCATTTTCGCCCCGCCATTAGACAATGTGAGAATTAGGTGGCCCGGTTGGTGAATGATCGTTAAATAATCCCACATTAGTGGTAGCCATGTGAATTCTTTTTTAAAAAGATTAATGTCAAGAAAACCTCTAAATTGATACAAACTTACCATAAAAAACTATGTATTGATAAATCTGTAATAAATTAAATTTTGTTAATTTTCATTAAATTTTATATTTAATTCTTAAGTTTGATGGCATGTGACAATTGGCATACATATTAATTCGAATTTTTTCCTCCGTTTGTTATAAGTATATTAGTTTGTGAATTTTCGTGATATTTATCCAATTTATTGAAAATTAATCGAAGGTAAATTTTTCACAAAATATTTGTCATAGGTATTGGGTCAAAAACTTAATCTTGAGTAAAATTGTTATGGGTTTTTCATGACATTAACTCATTGTAATTATTTTTTGGAATGGAGTTAGGAAAAAGAAATTAAAAATTCATCGTTTCGAGCCTCTGGTGAAGGATAGAACAACCCACGAGAATTCATCCGGCGGAAGAAAAGGCGCAATGTTTCCTTTTAACGATCCAACACAACAGCGCGATCGCATGACTTTCAAAATTCTCCTTCGCCGGTCCGTCGACATACTATAAAACTTAGAATTAGGTCGTTAGGGTGTCGGCATTAGAATGTGTAATAATAACTAGTAAATGATGAAATTCCGACCAATCACACCAGACATCAACTTCAGAAACTGCCAGACTTGGCCCAGGAGGGTTTTCCTCTTGTCTTCATTGTCTGTGGGCCTCGATTAAAGGGAGTGCCAACCCTATGCCTGGTTCTTATGTTTACAGTCTTGGGCCAGGACTTCGCCCAAGAAGGTTTTCTACTGGTTTTCCTTCCAGGATTTTACGGTTATCTCCCTGCCAGACTCGGCCCAGGAGGGTTTTCCTTCTGTCTTCATTGTCTGTGGGCCTCGATTTAAGGGAGTGCCAGCCCTCCCTGGTTCTTATGTTTACAGTCTTGGGCCAGGACTTCGCCCAAGAGGGTTTTCTACTGGTTTTCCTTCCAGGATTTTACAGTTATCTCCTTGCCAGACTCGGCCCAGGAGTGTTTCCCTCCTGTCTTCATTGTCTGTGGGCCTCGATTTAAAGGGGTGCCAGTCCTATGCCTGGTTCTTATGTTTACAATCTTGGGCCAGGACTTTGCCTAATAGGGTTTTCTACAAGTTTTCCTTCCTGGATTTTATGATTATCTCCCTGCCAGACTCGGCCCAGGAGGGTTTTCCTCCTGTTTTCATCGTCTGTGGGCCTCGATTTAAGGGAGTGCCAGCCCTTCAAGCCTGGTTCTTATGTTTACAGTCTTGGGCCATGACTTCGCCCAAGAGGGTTTTCTACAGGTTTTCCTTTCTGGATTTTACGGTTATCTCCCTACTAGACTCGGCCCAGGAGGGTTTTCCTCCTGTCTTCATCGTCTGTGGGCCTCGATTAAAGGGAGTGCCAGCCCTATGCCTGGTTCTTATGTTTACAGTCTTGGGCCAGGACTTCGCCCAAGAGGGTTTTCTACAGGTTTTCCTTCCTGGATTTTACGGTTATCTCCCTGCCAGACTCGGCCCAGGAGGGTTTTCCTCTTGTCTTCATCGTCTGTGGGCCTCGATTTAAGGGAGTGCCAGCCCTATGTAATAATAACTAGTAAATGATGAAATTCCGACCAATCGCACCAGACATCAACTTCAGAAACTGCAATAACATGAAAAAAGAAAAATGACGTTACCTGTCTAATTCCAATTCAAAACTTTTTTTTCTCATAAAAAGTTAAATTTAGCTTAGATTTTGGTTTTGGTAAAAAAAAAATTAATTTGGTCTTATTAAAAGCACAAATTTACTTCAAATCTAAATTCTAGCCTAAACTCTTTTTTGTGTCATATGTTGGGGCCCGATTTAGGTATTGATAGAAAGTAGTGCTTTTTGAGAAGACCAAATAAAGTTTTGGTTAGTTTTAACACTCGGAGCTAAAGTTGGTGCTTTTTCATTACACAAAAGAAAATTATCACTAAAATCACAAAATGATCTAAAGCCGGTGCTTTTTAAGTAGAGCGAAAAAAAAAACAAAAAAAAGGTTTAGGTCAAAAATGGAGATTCGAACTAAAGTTAGGATATGTTTTTTTTTTTTTTTTGGGTACCATGGGAACCTCCATGCGCCGTTTCGTGTTGCCTCGGGCAAGCCGTGGGTTCCTTTCCAACAAAATAGACGATGCAGCGATTTGAACTCTAGATCTCTCCCGAAAGGAACTGAAGCTCAACTAGTACGTCGGCACCACGAGTAGTTAAAGTTAGGATATGTTTGTTTGGGGAAAAAGTGAGAATTAATTTTTCGGACTTTCATCTATTTGGCTCACAGAAAATGAATAGTCTACCAAAAATGCTTTCTAATCAATGAAAATATTCATTGATAAATTTAAGAAAATGATATGAAAACACTTGTTGGAATTGCTCATTTCGAATATTTTAATATTTTAATTTATGTCCTCATAAATGGACGTAGTTGATGTCATAGCATGGACAGAGCAGAAACATATACTAGGATGATGTCAATAGCATAACACTTTGAATAGTAAGAGAAGAAACAGAGCATTGTGCAGCAGCTCTGCGGGCTTATCTTCTCCATCTGATGTCTCATCACTTGGCTCTTCGAATGCGTCGAATTTCTCTGCACTGTTTTGATCTGCGGTCGAATTTTGGCACAGCGTGACATTTGCAGAGTTGGCTTCTCCAGAAGCAGGAGGTAGTTCGCCGATGTTTGGTGTGATCGGTGGAAACACCGCTGGCAGAGCGCGATCTGCGATTGGAAGGAAAAAGGAGTGAAATTTCTGTAGCCTTTGCTAGAAAGAAGGGAAGAAATTAGACATTTCCTTTTGTCTCTGTAAAACTGTAGTTTATTTAGTAAGTTGTATTATTTTTTTAGGGAATGAGAAAGATTTCAAAGCAGAACATTGCTTTTGCATCACTAGCAATTCTCATGCTTGACTGGTTTGATTCAATCCATGGTGTCGCGTTGCCAGCTTTCGTACAAGTAACATATCATGCATAAACGTTACATCAGTTTTAGCTAGGCAGCAGCGTGCAAAAGTTTACCTTGACAAAGGGCCAGAGGCGGTATCGATACATAGCAGTTCGATGACAGCAACAGGAATGCATTCCCGTGGAGCGGTTCGGAGGATTTGAACAGGGAGCAGAAGCAGTCAAATCCTTCCCGAATCACTGCATTAAGGGCGATGCAGCATGTTTCTATGGTGCCCTCATCTTGCTTCAAGCATTGCTCGAGGCTTATTTCCTCCACATGACAGCCTTGAAATGGCGCTATACATTGCGTCGAACACAGCATAAGAGCTAGACAAAGAGGCAACTTGAAGAAACTTAGGCAGCTCGAGACCATGACGTTCGTCGTTTTCTTCAATTCAAGTTGCTGTAAATTTTCATTACCTTCACAAGTTTATGAACATAGGCAATGCAAGTTCTCTGATCAGGAGGGACGGTTCGCATGCTCGGGCAGGCGCTTGTGCTATTCCCAGAATGCCCTTGTCATATTCACAATGGCATGATCTAAATGATACTATTAATGGTGACTTCTTTCTATAATCGTCGAATATTATCCTGAAGAGTGGGGAGGGAAAACCGGCATATACCAGAATGATCTTGCAATGGCCAGAGCGTGAAGTCGAGAAGGCATGATCAACTTTTCTTTCTCAACTGCTAGGGAGGTTGAGTTTTGTGACAGGAGCATGCTGCATTCGTGAAAGCGTGAATCTCAAATGGCTGCAGAGCTCTCAGTTGTTTCACACTTAGGGATCTCATCCTTCTAACAGAAAACAGGTCTAGACCGCATATCGGACTCTTTTTTCTGCTAAACGAGATACATTCGCAAGTTTTGGAACGAATTTATGAATGTACTCTTTGTACGAAACCATTTGTAAATTTCTAGCAATCAGATTCAGGCCATTGCTATTGGGCAAGGATCAGCATCTTCTTTGCTTCTATGATTAATATCCTCCAGCTTAAGCCTGAGCTCTTCAAGCAGTATAAAAGAAACTATAATTTTATTCCCACTCTCATCACAGCATTACAAAGCGAATATAGTCTTATCCCATAAAAAATAGCCAAACGAGACTCTCGCCCGGTATCCTGAAAAGCCCTACTACACTCGTCACACCCCCAAAGAATCACCACAGATAATTCTAAAAAAAGAAATTTTAATACAGAATCAAGGAGACGATCCCATCATAAATCAGTAGTACTTCAAGAAAGCGGATGCTAATGTGACTAGCAGCAGAGCCGGTGAGAAAACACTGGATGGGCTAGCAGCTGATGGATTTACACCGGAGCGGCTCCCAGTGGTTGTCGTCGGAGTCACTGAAGTGACACCTGGAGATGGCGGAGTCAAGAGTGGTGGCGTGTTGGATTCTGGGGCCAGAGCTGGTGAGTCGGGTTGAGGATCTGCGGACCCTGCGGCACAAAATCAAGAAAACTAAGACATGTACCCGAAAACTACAAAATCTGATACCATTTGTTCATTGATTTCAGACAGGTGTGGCTGGTTTGAGTATTGGTTACCTAGAGGACTGCCTGCTGGAGAGGATGAGGGAGAGAGAATCGGTCCAAGCGAAGCGGGACCTGAAAATCGATGAGAAGAGTTAATTAGGCAACGATTCAATTGATTGCTTTTGCAAGTTCTCTTCTCTTGTGATAATTGATGACAAATTCTTAAAAAGAGTTTGCTTTTGGCTTCCTTAAAATTCAATCTACTATTCCATATCGCTTATACTGGGTTTACATGCTCTTTAACATTCTTTCATTCCTGAAATGTCTCGTGTTAACATCCTTGTGAACGGTTTCATTTGGCGGTTGAGACGGTGCAGCGATTCATAGTCGAAAAGAAAAAGCAAAATATCATGTCAAGTTCATGCTTTAAGGTTAACTAATCAATCTTGTAACGACTATGAAAACTGCAGAAGCACAAGGACTAAAGGCGAAAGGCCGGTACCTGGAGCAGGAAGAGGCGCACCCGTAGCTGCAAGTTACAATGAAATGGAGAACATTAAATGGATTAAGTCTAGTACAACACTAAGGAAGATCCGATCATATGAGTAGAGAATAAGTGTAAGTGACACCAAAATTAGTAGGACTAGCATACCTTTGCACTGGAGAGGCACACTGGGCATGTTGCAGGCACGGGGGAGCGAGATGGCGAGGGTCCGGTTGATGGGCATCTGGAACGGAATGCCACCGGCCACGATGAGGCACAGGCAGCCCATCCCGCTGCTCGTGAGCGACTTGAGCGAGCTGCAACACAACTGGGTCGGCGACGTGCCGTTGAGGCTGCTGTTGGTGACGAAGTTCAGGCATGGCGTGAAGCTCGAGATCATGGAGGGAGTGCATGGGGTGGTGATCTGGCCACGCACCGGGACGGTGGTGATCGACAGCGCGATGGCCATGGCAAAGAGGGGAAGAGAGAGCGAGAGAGGCCTGAAATGCTTCATTTTCGTCAAGTCTTGGAGACAGAGGAGTGTAGGGAAAACCGTGCCTGTTGGAGAAGAAAACTGAGAAGATTTTGTAGGAATTGAGAATAGGATGTTCCTTGGTGATGAGGGAAGGGAAAGATGGTGAATGGTATTTATAGGTATTGAGAAGTGGAGAAAAGTATGACAGGAACATAAGAGAATCATTATAAAAAAAAAAAGATTGGGTTGAGTATGTTGGGAAAATGAAGTTGGTGTTGGAGTTAAACTACCTTAACTAATTTTTAGCTTGCAGAGTACAGGTGTTAAGAACTCGTGACAAGATTGGTGGATTGGCATGTCCCCCTGTGGACCCTATTTTTGACTTATCTTTTGTTGGTAAGAGGGGCCCTTGCTTGCGTGTCACTTGCTTATTGGTTGCCTTTCAAGGGTTAGAGATTGTAGTTGTGCTAACAAGGGACCATGGGAGGGCGTTGACCTAGTGTTACCGTCCTTAACGAACTTGATTAAAAAAAGGAAGAATTTAAGGATTGAAGTTTTGAATGATCTAGAGCACGTAGAGGGTTTTGTGCGTGATACTCTTGAAGATTATTGGACCAGCGAGATTCATGGCACATCACGGTCCTTATGTTAGATGGATTTCACGTATAAAGGCTCAAAGCTAATCTGATTTAATAATTTCTGGATCTAAGTATATGGCTCTAAGAAGAAACATATTCAAAATCTTGAATCGGGAATGAGGAAAACCTTATGTTAGGACTATAGAGCACCATGAATTAATTTTGCATTATAACTCACAAGGATAAATAGTTTTCCAAAAATTTTACATAAAGATTGTGCAAAACAAGGCTTTCGTCAATCATCTAAGTTATCAAGTCAAATGAAGGGGCTCATGCAAGTGCCATTAGCTATGGTGGCTACTTAATTGGAGCGCATATTAGTATGGTGGTCTAGGTAGACAGTTCTCTTCTTGAACCGACATCCATCCAAGCAGGATCCCTTTTAGCAAGAAATCTAACATTTTTTTTTTTTTTTTTATCTTGGATGGGCTAGGGTAAGGACTTTTAAGCCAAATCCCTAATCAACCCGACCTGTCTATTGATCACATCTAACAAGTGACCGGTACTTTGCTTGTGACTCGTAATTTCTCCTAGCCAAAAAGACTACTTGAATTGGCAACCAAATTTGTTATGATAGACCAAATTGATTCTCTTGCTTGCATGAGCCACTCTTCAATATGTCACGGCTCACCAATCAGGAGTTCCTAGTCATCTGGAGAGATAAATCAAAGCATGGTGGCAATACAAATTTTCATATCTGAACGATTTATTATTTTAAAACAACTTCATCACTTGACCACGCAGGTCCAGCTCATCCTGCTCATTACTTCTTGGTGCAAGTTTCCTCAGCTCTGAACTCGTTTCCATAACAGATAAAAAGTATACCAAATCAGTTGAAACCAATTGGTTAGTAGTTGGCCACCTGAAGAACCAAATAGATTCCCATTCACAAAAGGAACCAAACACATCGACTTGCTCCTGCGTATGCGCCATAAACATGGTCCTGTCCCTAACATACTATGTTTATGACCAAAATCATGAAATCAAACAGGTTTCTGATAACCAGAAAAGATCCCATGGAAGTAGTAGGAGCAGTTGGTGACCCAAATCAACAGTACCTGTAACTCTCCCCTCTCTCTCAAATTTCTTCTACATAAAGCCAAACCAGTTGCTCTCTTTCTCCTCACACCACTGAACTAAACTCACAATCCAGGACTTGCAAGTTACATCCAAAGTTTCCATTTTCACACATCTTTTGGCATCAGCCCAAAATTGGAAACAGGGAAGATCATCCGATGGCGCAGACTAGGATGCAAATTGTGGCTCTGGTCTTGGCCATGGTGGCTGCAGGTGCGGCGGCTCAGTCGTCAAGCTGCACGAATGCGCTGATCAGCATGTCGCCATGCCTCAACTACATCACGGGCAACTCCTCGGCCCCGTCCTCGAGCTGCTGCTCACAACTTGCCAACGTGGTCCGCTCAGAGCCGCAGTGCCTGTGCCAGGTCCTCAACGGGGGCGGCTCTTCCCTTGGTATCAGCATCAACCAGACCCGTGCCCTGTCCGTGCCCGGCGCTTGCAACATTCAGACTCAATCGACCAGCCGTTGCAACGGTGAGTGTGCCTGCGCGTGCGCATGGAAAAACATCGAAACTGATAGTTCTCATTTCCGGCTCCAAATTTTTTGATCTAGCTCTTACTTTTTGTACTAATTGAATTTATTTGCAGTTGCTTCGCCCGCCGGATCTCCTGCCGGAACTCCTAATACCCCCAATGCAGTTCCTGCAGGTACACTCATCATTCTTTGTCGTCGAACAATTTATCAATTCAAGTGTTTCAGTTAGTTAGGCACGACTTCGGTACACAAGCTAGGGGTGAGCCAGTTTTGGGCTGTTTTAGGGGGCGTCGGTCCAGTTCTAGGTGATTTTTGATCCAATTCCTGGTTTTAGGATGGAGATCGGACTATCTGGACCAGGCCGATTAATTTTTTCTATATATTTAATTTCTTAAAGAAGTAAAATGTGAACCTAAACCTTTATCTCCTCTCACGTCTCGCTTATTCTAGATGATGAAGCACATCTTTGTTTCTTTCATATTGTTGCATCGATTCATCCAACTTGCTCCTTTTGTCTCTTGCTTTTGTCTTTATTTAACTTTCTTTCTTTTTTGGCAAAGATTCACCAAATTTACCTCCCTCACTTATTTGCATTTTCCTTAAATTTGTGAGTCCATCATTTATGGAAAAGAATCGATTGAATCCTCCCCATCATCTCTCAGTCTTCTTCGCAAATTTTGGACGAAATCCCAATTTCAAATTGCGGCATGAACTGACAATTCAATTAATTCAAAACTTTTGGCTCAGATATGTGAATACACCGGTTTTATTGGATCACCCAAGAACCAGACTGATCGGTCTAGTCCGGTCCTAGGACCAAGTGATTCGGTTCCAAAAATAAGGAATCAGTCCTCCTGGTCCAAATCCCGTTTCCTAGGTGAGATTAGACCGGACCGGGAAATGATCACCCCTAACACAAGCAATAAAACTCAGCGTTGGTAGGTTATGAAGAAATGAATAATAAAATGTCACTTTACTTGCTAATCACCCCGACCCTCATGATTTTCTCTTCTATCAATTTCGATCACAATTTGGCTGTGAATGTTCGTCTTGTTGATTAGAGACATCCCCATTTATTTTTGCAGATTCTGGAACGAAAGACACACCATCGACTACACAAGACGGCACATCAGCAGGAAGCATTGCCGAGTTGTCGATTCCGCTTCTCGTCGTCCTTCTCTTCGCAGTATCACATGCCTGAACAAATACAAGAACTATTTCCTGCTTCCTTCCATCATCAGAATGTATACATTCATCTTTGTTTTTCTCATTTAGCTCGAGCGGCACATGTATTATTACGTAATGGTATATAATACGTATTTATGTGGTGAATTTCTATCTAATAACGGGAGTTTGTAAGATTACAAATGGGGCTCTTGGCATGATTTTCAGCTTGAGGATGACTTATTTCATATGAGTGAAAGCTCTACTTCTAAACAGATCGATCAGAAGAACATTCAATAGCAAGTGGAGATGGAACTTGAGATTAACTTGTTTTCCGACGAAATTATATCGTATAAACTCGAGTATTGAATAAGTTACTCCTTTCTATCCTTCAGGGATAGCTTCTTCTCTTGCGCATGCAGAGCTTCTCTTTCGAATTTCTGGATTTCTTAAACCCTCATCGCTCCTTCTTACCTTGGATCTCTCAATGGATTTTCTTGTTTACCGGCTAATCTTCTCGGTACAGGTCATCGTTTCGCACTATTTCCATCTCCAGTATTGATTTGCTCTTCGACTTTGCCTTCTCTCCTTTTACTCCTTTTCTTATTCATCTGCTCTCTCCGACTTCGCGATGCTTCCCTTCCTCTTGATCACCCGTCAATCCCCTTGCATGCGAATTTCTCCTTCTTGCATGCGACCTCATCCCTCTTATCTTGAGTCCCAATGTTTTCCGCCTTCCGGATTTTCTCTTTGACTGCTCGGTTTTACCGTTACTCTGTCTCTCGCTGATATGGCTCAAGGGGATGAAGAAAATTCGACTCGTCTGGCTGCTTTGTGTCAGAGCTTGGGACGTCTATGCTCCCCTCATGACTTGGAAGTTTGGGATGATGAGCCCACTCCTGCGAAATTGAATGAATGCCGTTTAACTCTGATTGGCAAGGTATTTGCTGACTCTCCTGTTAATTTTCAGGCGTTTCAGAGTATTATGAAAAAGGCGTGGCGTACAGAACAAGTGGATATATCTCAGCGTGAAGACGGTTTATATGCAGCGAAATTTAAATTACTTACTGATAAACAACGGGTTTCGGAGGGGGGACCCTGGGTTTTCTCTGGTCGTTTGGTCGTATTTAAGTCTTGGATTCCTAACACACCGCTGCATTGTTATGATTTCTCCACTTGTACATTTTGGGTGCAAGTCTTTGGCCTGCCCCTGGAATTGTGTTCAGAGCCAATTATTAGAAAAGCAGTTATGACAGTTGGGAAAGTCTTAGAAGTCAGAGCTGATGGTCAAGACACATTTACCATGAGATCAGGGCGTGCTCGAATTGAGATTGACTTTCAGCATCCTCTGCAGATAGGTCGTCTCATTAGAATACATGATAAAACCCTTTGGCTTGACTTTAGATATGAACGTCTTGCTCATTATTGCTATCTATGTGGCAAGCTGGGACATTATACTACCTCCTGTCCCGAGAAATCTGAACTACTGATGTGTTAACAGGGGAGGATAAGTTACCGTATGGACAATGGTTGAGAGCCGAGCTCAAGGAACATAGTCCGTACTGGAAACTTTATTATGAGACCAAAGTAGTGGAAGATTTTGTGGAGGAGGTGATACCTGAGACCCCCCCGACTGTTGCTCCACCCTTTCCTCTGCTGTTGCCTGTTCCTTCCTTTGGCACATCTCCACCCTTGCAGCCTTGTCCAACTGAATTTCCCCCTGTATCAAATACGGCTGCAGGTTTACATACTGCCTTGATTCCTGCATCAGCAAAGCAGAAAGGGGTTCAGCTTAACACAAATTCCTCTCATCAGGATAAGAGTTTAAAAACTTCTCGACATTTCTCAAGAGCTGGCCCTATTAAAAAACTGAAGCGATATAATCCATATGATATACCAAGAGTTGTACCTGATGATCTAGATGAATCTTTGTTACTGGACACTCCAGTTGTGCAAGCTCCTGGAGATGGAAGTTGGGCATGGGTGGCTGGCCCTCAACAGCCCCCTACTCACAAATGAAACTGATCAGTTGGAACTGCCAGGGGTTGGGCAATACCCTGACAGTTCGGCATTTAAAGGCCCTGGTTCTTAAGGAACGTCCTCATCTTGTATTTTTGATGGAAACTAAAAACGGTGAAGCTGTCCTATCTAAGTTGAAGTCTAAGTTGCGATTTTCTCACCTTTCTGTCTATAATCCGGTTGGTTCAGCAGGGGGATTAGCAGTTCTTGGAATGATTCGGTTTGTCTTTCTTTCGAACGTTCGACACCGAATTATTTTGACATATTATGTACAGAAGTAGCAGGAAATATTACCTGGCGCCTCACGTGTCTTCACGCCCCTGCTGGTGCTCATCTGCGTCAAGATGTTTAGCAGGATCTCATCAATATCAGCTTTGCTAATACTCTTCCTTGGGCCTGCATTGGTGATTTTAATGAGATTCTTTTTCATTGGGAAAAGTATGGAGGTAGACCAGTAGATTTTACTAGGTTGGCATCTTTTCAATTTGTTCTTAATGATTGTTCGTTAATGTCAATTGAAGTAAAGGGTTGCGCTTTTACATGGACAAATAATCATCAAGGAAATGAGTTAATCAAGGAGTGTCTTGATCGCCTACTATGCTCACTGGAATGGCGACTTCGTTTTCCTAGGGCTGAGGTTTCTGCATTACCTGCTGTTGGTTCAGACCACAGCCCTCTAATCCTTGACACTTTCCCAGTGAGAGGCTCTAGACGATACTACTTTAAGTATGAGTCCTATTGGAATCAAGATGAGGAATGTAGGGACATTATCACCACTTCTTGGCACTCTAACCATGGCAACACAATTTCCTTTAATAGGAGAATTCAAGCAGTTACGAATGCTTTAACGAAATGGAGCCGTTCAAAATTTTCCCACAACAAAATGAGGGCTGATGAGTTGCAGCTGCAACTACAGCATCTTATAAATCAACGGCATATATTATCTGACTAGACAGAAGTTAAAGCTTTGAAAGAAGAACTGGAGAGGGTATGGAGTCGAGAAGAACAATATTGGGCTATTCGTTCGAGACTAAATTGGCTAAAATGGGGAGACAAGAACACCAGATTTTTTCATGCAACAACTGTTCGTAGACGCGCCGTAATCGGATTACTATGCTAAAGAATGATGACAATTTATGGGAGCAGGATCCTACCCGAATTAAAGAAATGGTAACGACTTTCTTTTCTTCTTTATATACCTCCGTAGGAAGTCGTCATTATGCTCCCATCCTCGATCAATGTGATCCTTTGGTAAATCAGGATATGAATGCTCAGTTGATAGCTGCTCTTACCCTGGAAGAAGTAAAGCAAGCTACTTTTCAATTAGGAGCAGCCAAAGCTCCAGGTCCTGATGGACTTAGTGGTTTATTTTATCAAACGCATTGGGATATCATTAAAACTGATCTTTTTGCAGTTGTTCATGAGTTCTTTATTACTGGTATTATGCCTTCTTACTTAAACAGAACTTTGATAACCCTAATTCCTAAAGTTCCTCACCCGGAAAGTCTTGATCAATATCGTCCTATCAGTTTGTGTAATTTTGCCTACAAGGTCATTTCAAAAATTATTGCAAATCGATTAAAACCCATCCTTCCAGACCTTATCTCAGAGGAACAGTCGGCTTTTGTGGGGGGCAGACAAATTCAGGATAATGTCCTACTGGTTCAAGAAGTCCTACACCAGCTTCGAATTAAGAAAGGAAGATCTACTTATCCAGCTGTTTTGAAAGTGGACATGAGGAAAGCATATGATAGAGTTGAATGGGATTTCCTCCAAGATTACTTATTAAAATTGGGTTTTCATCCTATTTGGGTGAATTGGGCTATGCAATGCATTTCCACCCAATCCTCCTGTGTTAAATTAAACGGAGAACATCTTAGTTATTTCCACCCTTCTCGAGGACTAAGACAAGGGGATCCTCTTTCCCCTTACCTGTTTATCTTGTTGGCTAATCTCCTTTCTACACTTATTAAGAAAGCTGTTGCTCTTGATCATATCACAGGAATTAAACTTAATAGGTGGTGCCCTTCCTTAACGCATTTGTTTTTTGCGGATGACGCCATTTTCTTTCTACATGGCACTATTACTGAATGTCAAAATCTATCAAATATACTTCAGCAGTATTGTATTGCAACAGGGCAGGAAATTAACCGAAATAAATCAGGTATTTACTGTGCAAAAGATTGCCCCTTCAGTTTGCAGCAGAATTTGGCTTCAGAGCTTCGGGTTCCTATTCTAAACAAATGTGAGAAGTACTTAGGGATACCATCAGATTGGGGACATTCGAAAAGGGATATGTTCTCCTGGATATTAAGCCGCGTTCATTCTAAGTTGGAGAGTTGGAAAGCCAATTTGATCTCAAAGGGTGGGAAAGAAATCCTACTCAAAACTGTTATTCAAGCTATTCCTCAGTATGCAATGTCTACTTTCAAGTTGCCTATGTCTATTTGCAGATCTATTGAAAGATGTATAGCTAGATTCTGGTGGCAGAATGACAAAAATAAAGCAGGAATTCATTGGAGAAGTTGGGAGGTTCTGAAAAAACGGAAAGCAGATGGAGGTTTAGGATTTCGAGATCTTATTCAGTTTAATAGAGCTATGTTGGCCAAGCAGGCTTGGCGTTTACTTAATCAACCTTCAACTCTTTGGAGTAAAGTTTTTAAAGGTTTATATTTTCATTCCAAATCTTTTATGTATGCTGACAAAGGCTCTCGCCCATCTTGGGGCTGGCAGAGTCTTCTCACGGGTCGGGATGCTATACTACCCAACACACGATGGTCTGTAGGTGACGGTACATCCATCAGGATTCGTGGTGATCCGTGGCTACCTATTGGAATATTACCTGGCCCTTCAAACCGAGAAGAACCCTCTTTGGTGGCTGATCTTATTGATCAACCCACCGCCACCTGGAATGCCGGCCTGCTACACAGGTATTTTGACACTCCAGTTTTAGAGCAGATCACTAACATCCCTCTCCGACCGCTATATACTGTTGATCAGTTAATCTGGACTGCTACTAAAGATGGTCATTTCTCCGTTAAATCAGCTTATCATTCTTTCACAACAACAGCAACACAACAGCCAGAAAATAACTCTTCCTCATCATATCAGAATCCCAGCTGGTTATGGAACAGAATATGGAAAATGCGTTCCCCCCCAAAAATTCGAGCATTTCTATGGTCCATCTGTCAAAATGCCCTTGCTACAAGGGATAATTTGTTTCAGCGACATATTATTACTAACCCCTGCTGTCTCCTTTGTGATCAAGATACTTCAGAAACCCTTGAACATTTATTTTTGTTATGTCCGTGGACTAAGCAGGTATGGATGCACCCTAGTATTCATATTCAAATATCTCCATTGCAAATTCACGGATTGATGACTGGATCGTTCAACTAGTAAAATCTCGAGTTTTTGTACCTGGTTTGGAGACGTTGGCTTCGGTTCTGTGGCAGATTTGGCGAGCGCGGAATGGCTTTATTTTCCGGCAAGAACGTATTCGGCCGACTCGGGTGGCTGAGGCTGCTCTTGCGGATTCCCATGTGACTCGTCTGCTATCTTCGTCGTTAACACAAAAGGGCCGCTCCTTACTGAACAGGGGATCTCTTTGGAGGCCTCCAGATCCAGGTTCCTTGAAGGTTAATGTAGATGGGGCGTATCAGATTGGATCAAGAGAAGGTACAATGGCCTGTATATGCAGAGACCATCAAGGAAGACTTACCGATGGCTTTTCCAGGTGTTTCCCTGCTTCGTCTGCCCTTCAAGCTGAGATCCAAGCGGTGTCCTTCTCCCTACAACATCTCCAGCGCAAGGCCTTCTCAGATGCTCCGATTGTTCTTGAATCTGATAGCCAAATCGTGGTTGAGGTCCTCCAATCTCGACGCAAGCCGCCATGGGAAGCTCGGTCCCTCTTTCTCGAAGCCGCTTCTTTACTCTCCAATTTCCCTAATCTCTCGCTAGGGCACTGCCGGAGGGAGGCCAATGTTGCTGCTGATTGGGCTGCCAAGGCCCATGATCCTTTTTCCTCTGTCCAATGTTGGACTGTTTTTCCCCCTTTTCAGTTGGTAGACCTTATTTGCGTGGATGCTATCGCCGCCGGATGTAATGGTTTCTCTACGTTAATCTAGTTTCCTCCGTTTCTGACCAAAAAAAAAAAAAAACTCGAGTATTGAATTAAAGATTAAAAAAAAAACAGAAGACGAATTTTGGCATGCTGATTAATTGTGACGGAAAAATTTCACCGATTTTGGACAATTTAGTATCACCTAACTCCGACAAAAGAACTTGGAACACCTTTCTTGTCCTTGTGAATGGGGATATATTTCCCCTAGACCAAGTCCATGGGAATCGAATCGAGCCAAGATTTTGCCCCAACAATGATGATGCTTGACTCTAGCTCCCAGCATGCAGCAACTTTCGACAGACGAATTATTAGAAAAAAAAAAAGGCGGTTCTTCTGTCGTAATAGCAATTATATGCTCCCTTACATGATCTAATCCTGACAAATTCCTGGACAGAGTGGTTGGTTCAAGGCTACATGCAATTGCAGATTACCTAATCAGCATCTGCCGCAACACTCATAATTCTCGAATTGAATTGGTAACTTAAATCTCTTGAAGACAGCCAAAATTAATCTATACAGATTAGGCAAAACGTAGAATTTTTTAACAGAAGAGTGAATCCAATGAAAAGACTCTGAACAATATGATCACCTTCAGTTTCATCCAGGAGAGACACTAACTTTAATGATCATCACTAGAGAGAAGGCTAAACGTGACCAGGTCTCTGGCTCTTCCCTTCAGGACCATATACTTCCTCAGAACACCCTCCGTCCTAAATCCAGCCTTCTCCTGCACTCTGATTGACCCCACATTCTCAACATCATCAAGTGCCTGAAGCCTCAACAGTTCCGGCCACTCTCGGAAAATCGCTGCCACCGCCATCTTCACCGCCCACGTCATGATTCCCCGTCCCTAGTATGCCGAGGCAAGGACATAGCCGATCTCAGCTGTCGACTGGTGGTCCCCTACCGATGCCACCGGCCTCATGGAAACGGAGCTGACCGGATGGTCATCAAGGCAGATGGCTCTATACCACGGGTGAGGAAGGACGGTGTTTGTGATGTATCCGATTCCTTCTTCTTTGCAGGTTAAAGTGTCCCAAGTGCAAAATCGGCTCACTCTGTTGTCGGAAGCCCACGCCGTGAAGCTGTTGATGTCCGAAAGGTCCATCGCACGAAGAGCGATGTCGGAGAATTCGGCAACCGCCATGGGTAAGGTAAGGAGGAGGGAGGGATGTCCCTTTTACATTGATGTTACTGTAGCATTACCTGGGAAACGCCTTCTTCCTTCTTCAGAAGATCTGATGTTCATGGTCAAATTCTCATCGCTGGGAAATTTGCATATTTGCATAGAAGGCATGTGACAATGCTGACTGTGGCCACCGTGGTTGACTCCTCTCTAACGAATCCAGATTCAAAGCATCTTCCTATAGATTTTAAAGGAAAACTGCAATCTTTGTCCAAATTGACCTTTTTGGTTTCTGTTTTCGCACCTGTAGCATTGTTCTATAAAGTGACTTGATCAATACACTGGACGTTTCAAACTAGTACAACGCCCAAGCTTGGAAAATAGTGCAATTGATTCCAAAACTTGTCAAATTAATGTAATCTAAAATTTCTGTTGCTAACTTTTTTTTTTTCTATTATTTTGTTAGTATACATGGCGCCGATGTGGCACAGAAAAAAAGAAAGATAAGAATTAGAAAATAAGTAAAGAGATTAAATTTTTTAGAAAAAAGACAAGATCATGTCACTGATCTGCTTCACCATGAGCTTTGTCGGGTGTTGGCGAGGCTCGGCGAGGACTTGCAGGCCCTCGTCTGCATCACACAGTATAGGGAGAGCTGCGGCCGCTGCCCAAAGCACGGTGACTACTGCACAAAAAGATGAGGAAGGAAAGGAACATGGGGTTGCAAAATTCTATCCTTTCCCTTCTGATGGGGGCCTTTGCTTTTGTGCTTGGATCATAGCTTGGAGCATATCTGGTCAGGTATGATCCAAGGCATTTGTTTACAAACCATAATCCTGAAAATTGTCACTTCAATTACCAACTAGAACAGAGAGGTTGGTGATCCGTACTCTAAGCACATTTTCTTTCTCAAGTTAGTGCCCATGATAATCTTGACTTCGTCCTGTTCTATGTATCCCATTCTTTGGCAGGCTGAAGAGGCCGAAACTCGCGTGGGGAGGATCTGCCGGTGAGCACAACCTGTCGGAACGCTGCGAATCATGGGGGAGACAATGGGTGGTACTGATGCAAACAACAGGTTAGCAGCAACATGTTTCTGGTCAAGTGGAAGTTGTCCTTGTGCCGAAAAGCTGGCGAAAAAGATGTCTAAGGCCACGGTTTTCTCCGAAGCGACTTTCGCCAACTCGACTGTGATTCAGCAAGTAGTCGTCTTAACTTCAGAATCCATTTTTGGGACAGAAAAATTAAAAGAATGATGCAGCCGAATTAGCATTTGGATACATTGTTTTGTATTTGATGGTGGTTGCACACCCAGTTTTGTCATTAGACTGGCTTTCGCAATTGGGTTTCAAGTTCTATATGGAATCTCCTTAGAATTTATCAGTTTCTAGGCAATGAGTCGATGTTATAATGTTTGATTAACGACATGGTCAGTTCTCACCTCTTGGTGCAATTCTTAGCATATTGCACTGCAGAACATTCCCCTCCTCCAAACTGTATATAGAGCGAACTATGTAAGGAGGAGAAAAGTTTTCTAAGAAAATGGTTGGTTTAGAAGAAAAGGAGTAATTTATATATTGTTTCTTTTTTTTTTTTTTTTATAATTAAAATTTATAGTGTTTTGATTTGAATCTCACTTAATTGTGGTATTTGGGGGGGGAATAACATTTGGGAAAAGATGTCATTTTGGGTATTGGTTCACACTTGAGTTAACATAACAGCCATATAAGAGGACTTCATTACACAAATTTGGACGTGCGGACCCCTCAAGTGCCTTAACTTTGCCCAAAGGGACACTTAAGTGCCATAACTTACGAAAGGTACACTTAAGTGCCAAAATCGGAGTAAAAGGGATCACTTGAGTGCCAATCCGGCCAAAACGCCAACGTGGCGTTTTTCCGGCGAAGCGCGGCCAAAACGGCGCCGTTTTGCACGTTGACGTGGCCAAAACGGCGTCGTTCGACCGACGTGGAACAAAATAAATAAATAATTAAATTAAATTAAATTTAAAATTAAATTTAGTTAAAATATTTTTAAAAATGATATTTAAAAATTAAAAAACTTTAAAAAATTTTAAAAAAAATTTAAAAAATTTTTTAAAAAAAGGAACAGGGAGGCGGCCGAGGGATCGCCCTCGCCCGCCGCCACGCCCCCCGCGCCGCCGGAAGAGCCGGCGACGGCGGGGGGGAGGGCCGTCGGTCGGCCGCGGCCTCGGGCGGGGGCCGGCGACCCGGCCGGCCGGGCGAGGGCTCACGAGCTCGCGCTGGATGGGCGAGGGCCGCGAGCCCTCGCCGCGGATCGGGCGAGGGCTCGCGGCCCTCGCCGGCCGACCGCAGCGAGGGCTCGCGAGCCCTCGCCGCCGGATTCGGGCGAGGGCTCGCGAGCCCTCGCCGCCTGGATCCGGGCGAGGGCTCGCGGCCCCGCGGCCGACTGGCGGCGAGGGCTCGCGAGCCCTTGCCGTTGGATCTGGGCGAGGGCCGTGGAGCCCTCGCCGCTAGATCCGGGGGCGCGGCCCTCGCCGGCCGGGCCGGCCGCCGCCCGCGGGCGACCCCGGCGGGCGGCGGCCCTTGGCCCGGCGGGCGAGGGCCGCCGACCTCGCCGGATCTGGGCGAGGGCTCGCGAGCCCTCGCTGCCGGCCGGCCGGGCCGCGGCCCCGGCTGGGCCCGGCGACCCCGGCCGACCCTCCCCGCCGTCGCCGGCCTTCCCGGGGGCGGCGGGCGCCGAGGGCCGATCCCCGCCCGCCTCCCCCATTCCCTTTTTTTTTAAAAAATTTTTTAAAGTTTTTTAAATTATTATTTTTAAAAATATTTTAAATAAATTTAATTTTAAAATTATTATTTTTAACTAAATTTAATTTTAAAATTAATTTAATTAATTTTTTAATTTTCTTTTTTGCCACGTCGCCCAAAAACGACGCCGTTTTGGCCACGTCGTGTGCAAAACGGCGTCGTTTTGGGCGCGCTTCGCGGAAAAACGCCACGTTGGCGTTTTGGCCGGACTTTGGCGGAGTGGCACTCAAGTGATCCGTTTTTTTTCGAATTTGGCACTTAAGTGTACCTTTCGTAAGTTATGGCACTTAAGTGTCCCTTTGGCCAAAGTTATGGCACTTGAAGCGTTCTTTTGCCCACAAATTTGACAAGTTTCGAATTTGATTGTATAATCAGAAAGCTTTTATATTCAATTGCACTTCATAATAAATTTTAAAATTTTTGGTGCCTTTATTTACAAGATTATGAGTAATCGTGTCGCGATAGATCCTATTATTCACAGAACTGAATTTTTGTCAAACAATGTATTCTCACGATTTGCAGTGGATTAGGGATAATTACATCATGCCCCCTAAATTTCTGGAATTGTGGCACTTTGCCCCGATATCTCAATTTTCGCAATATTCACCCCGGCATTTTCTTCTACCATTAACCTCACTCTACGCACACCCCCTAACACGGGCAGGTTGCTACCCAAACAGCTCCAAGTTTACACCATTATCCATCGAATTTTACGGTGTCCAACACTCGATCATTTAGAAGGTATGGATGGAGATTTAAGGAGCAGCTGGTGTGGTGCCACTAAAGAGTAAAGAGGCCCTTGCCATACTAGTTACCGCATTTATGATGAAATTGAGATATAAAAGACAAATTGGTTGTCTTAGGTTAGGATACTCAACGTTAGAAAACCAATATTTTGTAGGCTAGTCCGACGATTTAATTTATAGAAACATACAAAAAATACTCACTGATTTGAGCATTGGGTTTTAGTGTAAAATTACTCATTGAAATGCACCGGTGTCAGGAACCACACACTTTTTTTTTCTCAAATTGAAATTCCTAATTTCTAAAGTCACTAAAAATAAACCAAACCAACTTGTACATTTACGATGACAACATCGTCACCAAGCACATCTATCGGGGCACAATCACTAAAGTGGCTTTTGAACGAAACCTAATATTGGCTCAAGCATATTTTGTAACTCAAGTGGGTGTATTCAGAATGGGCTTTCGACCTCAAAGGATTAGTATAGCGACTCTATCTCAATCAAATGACTTTGGATCTTTCTCTATATCTTGAATATCTGTAACAGGGCATAGTACTCAATAACGATCTATCTTAAACTTGAAGGGATGCTCCATAGCTTCAACTGATACTACTTCTAAGCTGCATCAGCTATGGATCAGGCCCATCATCATAAGGGACTCTTGGTATGGGCCTGAAGCATCGGGCCGGGTTGAAACTCCATGGGCCGTTCAATCCATAGCAGTTGACTGCAAAAAACTTCTAGGGGGTTTTGGTCACCCTTTGTCCGAGAGAAGCAAACCGAGCCGCAGATTAGGTCATAAAGGCGCATTGGCATGACTTTCTGGCTACAAATTGGCTGTCTCATATTTCTCATTGTCGTTTAGATATATTTTGTAATGACTTGGGACCTAATGGGGACTGGAAGGGATGCTATTGGTGCCGGACTTGATCCTTTCTAGTCTGGTTGGATAAGCCAGACTTTTACTAGATACAAAATCTGGCCTTGGGGGCCAGACAACGCCAGACAAAGATGTTTTTGGGCCCAAGAAACCGGAGGTTGATTTGGTTTTGTTTGGACCCATTGAATCTAAACACGACAAATTTACAGGCACTGTTTTCTTCATAATTTATATATGTAAAATACAAAATTGTTTATTATACACTCCTGATACACTGATTAACTTTAGTGGACACGAAAATTGCATTGCCACACATAAAATTTTTCAGTGATTGGGTGGCCATGAATGACGTCCAATCTGTTCTAGAGATTTGAGAGAAGTCAAGCCTTGGTGGCTACAAAATTTGCTGCTAAAGCATTTAATAATCCATCCTAATAGTCAAATCATCGTCTAATGATCTAGTTTATTTCCTGCGAACGAAATAAATCAAGTTGATGTAAGGAATGAATGAAATCCTCACAAAAATTAGGACAAAGGTCTTGACCCGACGTTAGTTGCAAGGACGATACAAGGATAATGAATTAATGACTAGAGAATGACCATCACGTCATCCCCTTCTGTTTATTGAGTGAGTATTTGTAACCAAAGAAGTGTATCAATTCAATTAATTGCGCGCTTGATGCCTTGTCATTTGGTGGAAACCGTCGGACGTAAACTTCATTTGAGTCACTAATCCTGTTGTCTCCATTGCCAGTTGGTCTTGGGTGATTGTGGTGCATGTGAGCCCAAGTTACATGCATCATTAGATCATATTGGTCTCGTGAGAGTAATTTCACACAACAGTGAAGAAGGGAATGTCAATCATAAACTAATTAAAATTTCAAAACAAGTCATTACGAAGTTTTTGGTTCTTTTCGTATAATCTATTGCAAACACTTAACTCGTTCATTCAAGTCCCATCAACAATGTACAAATTACTTTTAAAAGTTACTTATATGGATCAAAAGTTTGGAGTTAGCCCGTTCATAAGACTAATAGGGTTTTTCATAGACCTCTAGGTATCACAATTTCCACGCCAACTCTCTGGATTATAATATAAATCAAGTAGAGAATAGTCAACTAATAGTAAAACTCACAATTAAGTACTTGCTAAGGGGAAAAGAGAAACATTCTAAGTGGACGATGTTTTTGTTCTTCAAGAGCTAATCCTTCCGCGTAATGGAAACCATGAGTATCATCTTTGCCGCTATTTGTCTCACTTTTTGACCTAGGTTGCACCCCCATTATCTTTTGCTGTCAATCCAATAATAAACCCTTTGAAACTCTATTTCTCCCCACTTTACGCCGGCATAAACGGGAATCCTTTAAATTCGACCACTTCGAGTCCTTTTCATAGTCCCTTTCAAGGTATTATGATAAAAGGAACGTGCCCATGTTTTTCCATTAAGATCTTGATTCGCTCCTCTATCTTTTTGACAAATTATGGCATCTTCACCGCAAAAAATATTAAGAAAGAGAAATCGTACTTCCATTTTCCCCCTTGGCGACGTTCAAAAAGCACAATAAAACAGGCTTGAAATTTTTCCTTAGCGTGTCCATCCTATGTTACCTTTATAAACGTGTCATGGAACAGTACTATCCATTACGAGCTGAAGGCATTATCAAAAGGTTTTCCCGTCGATTTTCTTGACCATCCGTCATGTTCCAAGTGCGGTGCTGGCAATTCATTGGACAATGTATGGGAGTATGCTTAAAAAAGCAATAACATAACCGATGCTCATTTTTATGTTGACTCTTCAATGTTAAGAAATGAAAGTTATGGGGAGCAAGGATCTTGTCTATTTCACCTGGGTCAAGCTAATTCTAAATAATCATATAAGGTGGTAAATAATTGAGGGATCACCAATTTAATCATAGCATCACAAGTCCTCAACCATTTGATGGGTGACTTGAGATATGATAAACTTTCCAACTTAAATCAATAACACCCTTGTTAGTGTTGGTCATGTCGGCCAATGACACTCCCCATATTCGATGTGCCATCCTAATAGCCTACAAGTAGCCACACCTTATCTAAGCTCTCTTGGTGCAATAGCTTTTTTGCAACGATCACTCTCCTCTCTCGTCATATCGCGCATCTTGATCTAATAAGTTTATAAATCACACATCTGCTGGAGGGGATTTTGCCATGATACATTATGAACACCCAAATTCATTCTACATGGGTCAAGCCCCCCAAAAGAATTGCTCTGAAAGAGATCATAAATGAAATGAAAGAGAACTGCACTTATATTGAGTCAAAAGGAGGGGTTAGAGCCCCTACCTATAGCTAAATTTGTGTATCGAACGGGAATGCTCGAAAGAATATCATTTGCTTTGCCTAGTGCTACGTATAAACTAGTCATTGCTTTGCCTAGTGCTGCGTATAAACTAGTCATTTGCTTTGCCTAGTGTTGCGTAGGGATAATCGCAGGTATAATTTGGTTCCAAATTGGACCAAGAGGATTGGTTCTCAATTTTTGGGACCAGTTACACATCAATTTTTTTTTTTTTAAATTACTAGATTTGTTACTATTTTAGAGTTTATTGCTATTTTAAAAAAAATTAAACAAATATTTAAAAAATAGTCGGTTTGGTTTAACTCTCTCTCGGAATTGGGAATCGAACTGAAAATCACAATGAAACCGGGAACATGACCGATGCCCCCATGAATTGGACTACGAATTGGTTCGGTTTGATTCCCTATTTGGTCCATCTGATATGCTCACCCCTAGTGCTACGTATGCCCGTGCTAGCTAGGGCGACCCAAGGTCTATGGCTTGATTGTGTAATGGGCACATGCAGCCTAACCCGCAACCATGCCTTAGCTGGATAGCTGTCATGACTACCATGTGGCAATCCCTATCGGCGGTGTCACCACTATTGACGATCAATAATTTATTTTTAATACAAAAAAATAATAAAATTAAAAAAAAATTGAACCCAAATTTAATCTCTCATAAATTTTTTGTTTGATTTCTGATTGAGCCATTTTTTTTTTTTGCATCCACGAAGAAAAGCTTATGACATGAAAATTGTGAAAATAAATTTTGATCTTTAAAAAGTTATGCTGATTGTGAAGTTTCAAGTTATGGTCAATTATGAAAACTTAGATAATCATACCTGTGGGGCACTAACATTATGCTAATCATTACACTTTAAATGCTTTTTAAAGTAATAAACAATTATGTATAACATATGTATTATTGCATCAATCATTTACTTGCAATTCAATATTTTATTGGTTGTTTCAAAATAATGATGATTGGAGTATCGTTATATAACAAATATAAGCAGATTAAGTTACAGTTAATATAAATTTGAAGTCTATTCAATGTAATATATTATTTGTAGAGTGAGTCGGACGAAAGAGACAGGAGACTTGTAGAATCTATTAAAGCTGTAATGAGGATTGCGTTTTGATTATTGTTACTGCAACCAAATATTAGAACATACAGTCAATTTTTAATGAAGTTAAATTATAATAGTCATTACTATGGTTAAACTAGCCTTTTTTTTTTGTGTAAAAAAACTGCTGTTCGATTGATAGGAAAGGGAAGGATAATCCTTGAGCTTAGACAATTAACAAATAGGAGCTCTCTTATTTTTTCAAAGGGATAAATATTTACTCCTTTTATAGTCTCAAAGAATGGCGTTTGATAACATTTCGTTTAAAAATTGTTCAAGGAAACAGAAATAGAAAAAAATGTTTCTTCCGAGGAACAATTTAAAAAAAAAAAAAAACGTTTGGTAAACTTGTTCCAGAAATAAAAAATAAATAGAAACACGTTTGATAAATTTGTATAATTTTTTTATTTCTTTTATTTTTTAATATTTTTATTTTATTTTTTCTATTTTCTTTCTTATTTTTCTTATTTTTCTTATTTATTTTTCCTTATTTTCTTTTTTCTTTTTTTCTTCTTTTGGTCGGTCGCTAGCCTCGGCCATGGCCGGCGACCCCGACAAGGGCCGGCGGCCTTGCCAACCACGGCGAGGCTCGCCGGCCCCAGCCGAGGTTGAGCCTCGCCATAGCCGGGCGAGGGTCTCGCCGGATCTGGGCGAGATCGAGCTCACCTAGCCCGGCGCGAGGTCGGCCTCCGGGGCCGACGAGCCTCGCCGTGGCCGGGTGAGGCCGCCGGCCCTCGTCGGCGGCCGCCGGCCAAGGCCGAGGGCGGCAACCAAAAAAAGAAAAAGAAAGAAAAAAAAGAAGAAGAAAAGAAGAAGAGAAATGAGAAGAAAAAGAAGAAGAAAAGTGTTTCTAAATTTTTTTTTCGAAAACAAGAAACAACTTTTTTTTGTTTCTTGTTTACGTCCGCATTTGTTTTTAACAAAAAAATAATTTTAGAACAAAAACGTACCTTTTTTGTTCCCAGGAACAAAAAAACAAAAAAGTTGTTTAAAAAAAAAAAGAAAGAAACGAAAACAAATGCCCCCAATGTGGATTCCCGAAAAAAACTTAAATCTCATGAAACTTTTTCCATTGGACACCAATTTTTTTTTTGTCAAACGTCTCCTATCACCAAATTACCCTCGCCAAAGATGACGTGGACACAAGCAAGTTGCCAAGTCAATGTGGGCCCCAGCTATGGGCCCCACAGGTTAGGAATGATTAGGATGCCATGGGATCATTTGTTGGGTGTAGATCTTGATTCCCCGCGCCCCCATGATCTATTACATCCCATCCATTGCTCAACAGAGATGATGACGTGGACACAAGCAAGTGGTGCCAAGTCAATATGGGGCCCAAGATCCATTGGGTGGATCTCGATTCGTCGCCAAACTCTCTATCCTTCTGCGTGTTTTCTCTGGTCCTTGCTGACTTGCGAGGGGACACCTAAGACAAGCTAAGCTCGCGCAATCAAAGGCATCAATAATGAGCCAAAATAACATTATCAGATCATTAGTGAAGTGCCGACACGGGTGCCGCTTTGTCAATGTCGTAGGAGTTTTGTCCTAAGCATCAGTCATAGGGTCTATTAGTCTTTGTCCTAATAATGTGTGCTTACGTCAGGACAAAACTCTAAGCTATAGATCACACCCTATCTAGGTTAGGAATTTGGGCGCAAATTATTCCTAATATCGAAATTTTGACTTTACATTTGAACCACAACTCTTCATATACATTTCAATGAATAGCTTATCGAAAGTGTGATCTAACTTAAAGTTTGCTATTAGATTGAATAATTTCGGGTAAAAAGTCAAGTTATAGTTGAGTGGTGTGCAACTATGTTAAATGATAGATGAACCATCATAAAAAAAATTCGACTCATTGGCTTTTAGAACAAAAAGAAATTGATCAAATTGATAGTGCAATCAAAATTGGAGACTCTAGTCACAGTTTTTTTTACATGAAATTATAAAGAACCAAGTGGATGACTATGGATGTTTCTACTCTAGGTGATAGAGATTAGCGAATAGGAACTTCATAAAACATCAAGATAGGTGAATGTGTGGAAACTTGGGTCACCGTAATATAAGGCATGGTTTCAAGACCTGCATCATCATTTTTTAGCTAGATTCCAATAACATGGTAGGTATCCTCAAAGTTAGCCTAATTGATTGTGGCATTGAAATTTTTAGTTTTGTAATCGAATGTCACATGTCAAATCCAACCAATTGCATGCAAATTGCTCTGTGTCGTAGTCACTTACAAAAGATAGAGGTCTAGACTCAACCGGCTTATAGGACTTATTGTAAGATAATTCATATAAAATCTGATGCGGAAATTCATAACAAATTAAGGATCTTTGATCTTCATGATTCTCACAAATAGATGAAGACATACCTTTATCCATAACGCTGCGCTTGAACTTGATCCAAAAGAAGAAATCCGATTTCTCTCCCTTAACCCACTAAATCTTAATGTATTCAATTGATGGAAGAGAGAATACGTTCTTTCTGTTTTTGTTTTGTTGTTCATATGTGGGTGGAGAGAGGACCGGACTCTATATATACGTTCGTTGAAAGGGTGCCTTCCATCAAAGCGATATACCCTTTCGTTTTATTAGAGTCGTACCTTCTCGTAACAAATAATCATTTATAGCATTTCAATAATTATTAAACCATATAATAAATCACATAATATGGGCCACAATAATTTTTACATTCTCCCACTTGGCCCATATGATTCTTCTTTCATGGTTTAATAAAGACTATAATGTGCACAATAAGATTATGCTATAAAATTTCATTAAATTGACAATTATATAATAATCACAATTAAGTAAAGAAAACTAATGTGAGTCATAGCGGTTGTATGTCATCAATCGACATAGTCCCTTCTATGTACTACAACTATAGCACTTTACTTAACATGATCCATAAATGAGAAGTACAAAGTAATAGTCCAACCATAATGTTTCTTTAGAAACTATCCTGTTTAACATTCATCTATTTTCATAATGTATACTAAATAGAAAACAGGAAATATCGAAAACACATAAGTGAGCTCAAAGTGTCAAATACATAAACTTAATACAAACATAATACAAACACTAATGACGTCCAATAATGCCCATCCTTTCAACATGCTCATTAAATGTTTTGGGCGGCAATCCTTTTGTTAAGGGATCTGCTATCATAAGATTGGTGCTAATGTGCTCAATTGACACTCTTTGTTTCTGAACTTCTTCTTTGACAGACAAGTATTTGATCTCCATATGCTTAGCACCCTTAGAATACTTGTTGTTCTTAGAGAAGAAAACTGCTGCGAGTTATCACAATAAATTTTCAGCGGCTTGGCAATACCGTCGACGATCACAAGTCCCGAAATAAAATTCCGCAGCCATAATCCATGAATTGTGGCCTCAAAGCATGCCACAAATTCAGCTTCCATAGTGGATGCAGCAATAACTGATCGCTTCGCACTCTTCCATGAAATTGCCCCTCCAAATGTAAGAAACAAGTAACCAAATGTTGATTTTCTTGTATCGGCACATCCGCTAAGTCTCGAATCTGAATATCCAATCACCTCAAGATGATCAGATCTTTTATAAGTGAGCATATGATTCTTCGTTCCTTGCGGTATCTAAGAACCTTCTTTGCAGCCTTCCAATGATCCATTCCAGGATTACTTTGATATCTCGCCCAAAGATTCCGACAAAAAACCGATGTCCGTCCGGTGCAAGTTTGTGCATACATTAAGCTCCCCACAACAGATGCATAAGGAATATTATTCATTTGTTCTCGTTCCAATTCATTTTTCGGACATTGCATAAGGCTAAATTTATCACCTTTCTGAATTGGAACTATTCTGTGAACATTTACTCATATTAAATCTCTCTAAAATTTTCTCAATGTAGGCTTTCGAGACAATCCTAATAATCCTTGTGATCTATCACGGAATATTTCTATTCCTATCACATATGTTGCCTCTCCCATATCCTTCATTTCAAAATTCTTAGAGAGAAATTTCTTGGTTTCATGTAACAAACCAAGATCATTAGCAGCAAGCAAAATATCATCAACATACGAACTAGAAAAATAAACTTGCTCCCACTGATCTTCATATATATACACCGATCAACGGTGTTTTCCTTAAATCCAAATGAAGTTATGGTATCGTTAAACTTAAGATACCATTGTCGGGAAGCTTGTTTAAGTCCATATATTGACTTCTTTAATTTACATACCATGTGTTCCTTTCCTTTAACTGAAAAGCCTTTGGGTTGGTCCATATAAACCTCTTCCTCTAAATTCCCATTAAGAAATGCGGTTTTAACATCCATTTGGTGTAACTCCAAGTCATAATTAGCCACCAAAGCCATAATGATTCTAAGTGAGTCCTTCTTAGAGACCGGTGAAAATGTCTCTTTATAGTCAATGCCTTCTTTCGAGTAAAACCCTTTGCAACAAGTCTGGCTTTATGTCGTTCAATATTGCCTTTTGAGTCGCGCTTGGTCTTAAAGACCCATTTACACCCGACCTTCTTACATCCTTTAGGCAATTCAACAATATCCCAAACTTGATTTTGATGCATGGATTTTAACTCTTCTTCCATGGCATTAAACCATTCATTAGAATCTTCACATTCCATGGCTTGGGAAAATGAATCTGGATCATTTCCAATTCCTAAGTCAATTTCTGACTCTTGTAAATAAACCATATAGTCATCAGAAATAGCCGACCTCTTTTCTCTTTGAGATCTCCTTAATGCTATTTCTTGTGACTCAGCTATTGGAGGTTCATTATTGACATCTTTAGAAGCTTTGGGTATAGGAACTTCTACCCTTACTTCTTGAATGCAAGCATCACGCATTCTTTCACTCCCACTGATGTCACCATTCTCAATGAACCTAGCATTTCCAGATTCAACAATTCTTGTACTATGATTAGGACAATAAAATTTATACCCTTTGGATTTCTCTGCATAACCAATGAAATAACCACTGGTCGTTCTTGAATCCAGTTTCCTTTCATGTGGATTATAAATTCTTACTTCTGCTTGACAACCCCAAACATGCAGGTGTCGTAAACTAGGTTTCCTTCCCATCCACAATTCAAAGGGAGTTTTTGGAACTGCCTTACTAGGAACCCTATTTAATAAGTACATAGAAATCTTTAAAGCATACATCCACAAAGACAAGGGTAAAGATGAATGACTCATCATACTCCTAACCATTTCCATCAAAGTACGGTTACGCCTTTCTGCTACACCATTTTGTTGTGGTGTACCTGGCATTGTGTATTGAGCACAAATACCATGTCTTTCAAGGAATTTAGCAAATGGACCTAGACATTGTCCCGATTCATCATACTTTCCATAATATTCACCGCCTCTATCAGATCTTACTATTTTCACTTTTCTATCTAATTGCCTCTCAACCTCTTTAATATACACTTCAAGTACATTCACTGATTGAGACTTATCATGCAATAGATAAATATAACCATAACGTGAAAAATCATCAATAAAGGTTATGAAATAGCTTTCCTTACCAAAAGATGGAACATCAAAAGGACCACATATGTCAGTATGTATAATTTTAAGAAGCTCTGTGCTTCTTGTGGCACCTTTCTTAGTGTGCTTTGTTTGTTTACCTTTAATACAATCAATACACACTCCAAGGTCAGTAAAATCCAAATTTGGAAGAATTTCATTCTTCACTAATCTTTGCATTCTTTCTTTGGATATATGACCTAACCGTTTATGCCACAAGTAAGCAGAATTTTCATTCACCAAACTTCGTTTAGTGCCAACATTATGATGCAAGGTCATTAATGTCTCAACAAAAGTATTATCAAGTCTAAATTTGTAAAGACCATCACATAAAGTTCCAGTTCAATAAGAGTATCACTCTTAAACAAACTAAAAGATCCAGATCCAAACTTACAATAAAATCCCGCCACATCAAGTCTTGGCAAAGAAACTAAATTGCGAGAAAATGTAGGTACATAAAGGGTTCGAAACAAATCCAAATAATGCCCAGTATCTAAGATCAAACGATAAGTGCCAATGCCTTCAACTGGAGCTTTGTCTCTGTTCCCCGTAATCACATAACTTTCATTTGGCTTTATAGTTTGGATCGTAAGAAATCCCTGCATCGTATTTGACACATGAGTGGTGGCACCAGAATCAATCCACCAAGTATTATAAGGAACTTCAGTAAAGTTTGATTCAAAACATACTAAAGCACAAGGCTTACCTTTCTTTTCGAACCAAGCTTTACATTTTAGACAATCTTTCTTCAAGTGTCCAATTTTGTTGCAAAAATGACACTTAATAAGATTGTGTTCCTTCTTGTGGATTTGAGAAGCCTTCGAAGAGTCATTCAGGATGTGTAGTCCCTTCTTCTTGCTCCTTCCACCTTTCCTCTTAAAATTCTTTCGAACTCCTTGATGACTTGAGAGATGAACAGAATGAGCCTTTTGATTCTTTATCCTTGTTTCCTCTTGAACTAGCATACTTGGCCAATTCGTTTACATTCTACTTATCCTTTATAGTGTTGTAATTCATTTGAAATGGCCCATATTGCTCATGAGGTAAGGAATTAAGTATAAATTGTACTAAAAAGTACTCATCCACATTCATTCCCAAAATCCTTAACTTTGCTGCTAAATTGGTCATCTCAAGTATATGCTCATGCATAGTACGCGAACCATCATATTTCATGGTGGTCAGTGTGCTCATCGGTGTACCGGCAAGTGACTTATCGCAGTTTGAGAACGTTCTTCCACAAATTTCATAAATTCCTTAGCATTGTTAGTCTTGGGAAGAGAAGTCTTTAAGTTGTTTGCAACTATCATCCGCATGAACATTAAGCTTAGTCTGTTCGATCTTTCCCAAGCTTTATGGAAAGATTTTTCATCATTGCTACTTTCATCAGTAATAGCAGCTGGTTTCTCAGCTTGAAGCGATAAATCAAGATCCAGGACACCTAAGTGAAACTGGACTTGCTCACTCCAATCAGGAAAATTTATCCCATTGAATAGGGGAACAGATGAGGCGTGCGAATGGAGTGAAACAGTACAGATCTTTTGCAAATGTGCAAGAAATACTCATACATTAATGCTTTGAAAATATCAACTAATCGATTCAAACTAAATTACACATGCACATCATAGTTCTCCTTTGGGCGATCCTATGATATACAAAAATATATAAACCATAATGATGCTAATAACTTTTATTTGATAATTGTAAATATATCTTATTAAAATTTATTTGTTATCTTTGGATATACAAACAAATTTAACAAGTCATATTAATTATCAACCATCATGTTCATGAATCATAAGAAAATAATTAACCTTTGGGTTAATCCCTAAGTTCTTATAATAAATGAACTTCAATATACCCATAACTCCAATAATGATATAAAACATATCAATTTCATGTATAGCATCAATTAATCATGGGTAATTGAATAAAATAATTTACAATATCAAAATTCATAAGACTTTAAGGTTCGGCCACTTTGGTGACTAACAAACCTTTCATAATATGAATTTTTTTTTTAAATATTGTAAAATACAAATATTTACCAAATTTGCACACAAGGACAAAAACTTAACCAAAGCATAAGGGTAAAATTGTAAAATCCTAATTCCATAAGGGCAGAATCATAAAATTATAATCCAGGGGCAAAATGGTAAATTACCATCAATGGCAGAACTGTAATTATTAATTAAACAAGGGCAGAATAGTAAATAACCATCAAATGGAGGGCAAAACGGTAACTAGGAGCCTCGGGAGGGGCAAAATCGTGAAAAATACGCGCGGGGACTCAGGCACGTGCCGAGCACGTGCCTTCGTCCTCGGCGGGCGCGTGCCCCGCATGCGCGCGTTCGGCGCGCAGGCGCGTGCGTTGCACGCGCCTGCAACTGCGCGGGAAGCCCCGCGCGCGTGGATCCCACGCGCGCAGCGCTTGCGCGCGCGTGAAGGCGCGTGGCGCGTGGGTTCCACGCGCCTGCAACCGCAGCGCGCGCGTGGAGCCCACGCGCCTTCTTCCTCGCGCGCAGACGCGATTCTTCGCCGTTTTTTCGCCGTTCCTGAAATAGCTAGTACGAGTACCTAGAGGGGGGGTGAATAGGTATACAAAAATTTTCTCGAAGCTTGCACGATATTTAAACGATTAGAAGATTTGCAACAGTTAAAAATTCAATCGCAAAACTGAGTAAGGGAAAGAGAGAATTGAACGCTCGGTTTATAGTGGTTCGGCTTGATTCAAGCCTACGTCCACTCTTCAGCACTGACAGCCGATTGGCTGGATTTCACTATGATCAAAGAGATGTTACAGTGTTGATCTCCCTTGATTTCTAGGTGTAGAAGATCTACCACACTCATTCAAGGCGTCACAAAGTATAAACACTCTCTGTGTACAATTTCGCTCAGTCTCGACTAACAATCAAGGATCTTCAGACTCTGGAATTTTTCTATCGATCACACACTTAAAACAGCTAGACGTCTTCCTTTTATACTCCTTCATGCCATCATAGCCGTTGGCACTTACCGAAGGAATTCCTCCAATTTACCCGTTGGACGGAATCAATCAAGAAGATCATCCGAGCTATTTAAGGAATCGATGATAGCCCATCAATCTGTTCGCCCATACAATCGGGATCTCGGTTTCCATGAATAGAATATTCCAAGATTATTTCGTCAACCATCGGATCTTCAATCGATCTTAGATAAGAATTAAAGAATCCGAAATGATTATCCAACCAAGAAATCTATTCCGAGGATCGAATCCTTAACCATAAACCTCGGCTTAGGATTTCCTTCGACCTTTGGAGTAGAAAGACGTCGGTGAGAATAGACTTAAGTCTTGAGTCCTGAGTCTTAAGTCTTTGAGTCTTGAGTCTTGGGTCTTGAGTCTTGAGTCTTGGGTCTTGAGTCTTGAGTCTTGAGAGAACAAAGTCTTCAGACTTCAAACTGACGGTCTCCGAACATCCAGACTTTAGACTGAAAGAAACGTTTTGTCAGCTTCAAAATATTCTGGAAAGATTTCTCCAACAATCTCCCCCTTTTTGATGGTGACAAAACTTTCTTGAAGATTTGAACAACTTTGACCTGCAAAACATTTCTCAAGTAATATGGCTAACTCATAAAGATTAATAAACAACCAGACTCTGCATCCACAGAAAATTGGTTAGTCTTTCATGAGAAACACCATATAACAACACTTGAATAAATGCAACCAGTCAAGTTCATAATCCGCAATCCACGATCAATTCAGTCAAATTCACACCCAAATTCAAGTTCTCAAGTCATACTCAAAAATAAACATAACCACAAAGGTCAAAGATTAAAAAATGAAAGTTCAAATTGATTCTCCCCCTTTTTGTCAGCATTGAAAAGGGTGAGAAAGGAGTCATGTCTGCTTGGGAATGCGCACGATCTGGAAATCCCCAATGGACTGGACTACTCCTTCAAGCTTCTTCAGGTCTTCTCGCAGACGAGCTACCTCTTCTCCCTTGGCATTGGCTTGGAGTTGCGAGCGAGGTCTTTGAATTTATCTTCCATAGAGACCGAAGATTCTTGTCCGGCATGCTTCAAAGCTTGGATTTCACGATCTAGAACATATATCGGTTTACGCATTTCCGAGAAGAATATTCATGATACTACGAAGATCTGCGAATCATCCGTCTCACGTATGCGGCATTGGCTTTCTCGGATGGTGTGTATGCGACGATGGTGCTTCGTTCGGTCGCGATTTGGAATCGATGTATCACCTTCTTCGGGCAATTGAGAGACTGAACTTCTTACCGGGTCTCCGGAGATTGTCTTAGATCTTCAGCAACATGAGGTGTAGACCTTTCTTGCACGCTTACTCCCCTGTCTCTAGGACATCGAGAGGGGAAGAATGATGATCATGCTCGGGATTTCCCTTCTCTCCAGATTTATCAGCAGACTGTTCTTTTTCTTCGTCTCCTTCTTCCTCAACTTCTTTCTCCTTCTTTCTCTGTTCTTCTTCTTCTCTGCTCTGCTGAAGTTCTGTCGAATGAGACACAGAACGTCTTGTTCTTGTCAGTGCTGGAATAGTGGGATCTTCATCATCTTCATCTTCATCCTCATCCTCATCCTCCAGGATAAGAGTTCTTTTCCTCTTTTTCGAAGAGGCACCAATAGCCTCCTTTCCTTTCCTTTTTGAAGCAGTAATTTGGAGATTTCACCTTGAATTTCTCCATTGCCTTAGAAAGTTCTTTCAGACGCATCTTCATTAACATTTTTAACCCTACCACCATCTTGTCACACGGTCGAACACAAAAAGTATGTGGCGGTTCAATATTCAGATGTCGAAGATCTTGGTCACCGAGACCCGGGATAAGGCAATTGTCCTTTGTCTTTTGACACTTTTGCTCTGTACATATGGAAAAGAATAGTGTGCGGGAGAGAAAATTTCCGTCTGAGTTGATCGCATACATCAACTTTGCTTGAGAAAAAAAGACACGAAGTCTTTGACGTAGACTTTGGTCTAAGACAATTGATCACAATCTTATGAAGCACAATGTTGATGGCATTCATCCTGGAATAGATGATTTTCTTATCAACGTCCCTATCTTTGACAAGATCCGAGTAGTACGAGCGGGTGAGACTTTGATTGGGAGATAGCGTCCCCTTTCAACTCCAATTATGTCCGCCAACATATTTACATCTACCACATAGACTTGGTCTCGGACATCGAATGAAATTCTATTCGCATCCAAAAAGCTAAGATTTGAATAGAAGTAAGCGATCGATTGATCATACCCGTCTGTAGAGTCGAGCAAAAAGTCTCAAGTTGAAGCAAACTCAACTTCTCCCTTAAGTTCAAGTTGATGGAATCCGGAAGTCAAAGTCGACACTTCTAGGGTTGATTACCCCTCTTTTCAACAGCTGAAATACATTTTTTCTTGATCCTTGGATTTAAACAAATCCATCCGATTTCCTTTCACCTTTGCAGCCACACCCATTCTAGGTTTAAATTCAAGGAACATTTTGTCATCATCGTTCCCGTCAATTAGATTACGTCACGGCATACGAGGATCACTAGGAATGTTTGCAAGAGCCTCCTCTGCTCTTCCTTTCGGAGCAATTCCCAACTCTTCCATTTTCCGCAGAAAAAGATACTCATTCCCATAATTTTTGTCCTTAAGAAAGTCATCTATATACTTTAATGAAGAACCGGTGCTTTTCAACGCACGATAAAGCTTATAGATAACAGAGGGTTTTTGGACTCTTCTTTGGTCGGCATCCTCGATAATGTCTTCTTCTAGATTTTGACTTGCACCTTGTGGGTCGGAGATGCTGAATGACGTGGAGGAGAGCGAATCGGACTTTGTCGCTGACTTGGTGAGTCTTCTTCCTCGGTAAGATCGAAGTGAGTCGGTCCCTTCTCCATTCTTTGTGGTCCCTGTTTGCGATTCTTGATGATTTCCTCGAAGACGACATCTTTCTTTGTCTATTGGAGGATTTCTTCACTTGCTTTTCCCAAGAAAAATGACCACTTTCTCGACGATGAGCAGAGTAAAAACGATATCGGAAGGAGAGTGTCTTTTAGGGTTTTGAAAATTGGGGGTAGAATGACTTTGTGTATTTATATGTGCCTCGGATTTGAAAATAGAATTTTAAACGGTACAAGGAAAGTGTACGATCACTCCTTTTTCAAAATCAATAACGCCAAAAATAACTTCCTCTAAAAAAAGACAAGTTTTCAAATTTCACACGAATTATATCTGAATAAAAGAACGTACCTTTTTCGAGATAAAATAGCGAGAATTCGCACCTTTTAGATAAAATATCGACTTACAGTCTTAAGCGATGAATGATTGAGTCTCAGGATTCAAAGTCTAAGAGATCAGAGTCTTAGAGTTGGTGAGTCTCTAGACTTTAACTTCTTCAAGCTTCAAAATGTTGAGTCTTGAGCGGATGAAGTCGAATTGATTCTTCTCCAAAGGCTTTGTGAATATGTCCGCTAGTTGACTTTTTGAATCAACAAATTGAATTGAGATTTCTCCATTTTGAATATGATCTCTAATGAAGTGATGACGAATCTCAATATGCTTTGCTCTAGAATGAAGGATTGGATTTTTGGTGAAATTGATCGCGCTTGTGTTGTCACATCTGATTTCCGTGCATGAGTCTTCAATGCCAAAGTCTTGTAGCTGTTGTTTTATCCATAGAATTTGCGAACAGCAGCTTCCAAGAGCTACATACTCTGCTTCCGTTGTTGAGAGAGCTACAGTGCTTTGCTTCCTTGAAAACCAAGACACTGTCCTGTTTCCAAGCAGTTGACAAGTTCCAGAAGTGCTCTTTCTATCGACTCTGCAACCGGCCAGATCTGCATCTGAGTATCCTAGAAGATTAAAGTCTCCCCTCTTTGGATACCAAAGACCGATGCTTGAAGATGAAGCAACGTATTTGATAATACGTTTCACGGCAATGAGATGTGATTCTCTAGGATCTGATTGAAACCTAGCACGAGATACAAACACTAAACAAAATATCAGGTCTAGAAGCAGTAAGATAAAGAAGTGAACCGATCATGCTCTGTACAGCTTTTGATCTACTTTCTTCCCTTCTTCATCCTTGTCTATCTTCGAGAACATGACATTGGTATGTCGGTCTTCTTGCACTTTTCCAATCCAAACCTTTTGACAAGATCATTCGCATATTTTTCTTGATGAATGAAAGTTCCTTCATTCATTTGTTTCACTTGAAGTCCAAGAAAGAATGTTAATTCTCCCATCATACTCATTTCAAATTCATCCTGCATAGACTTAGAAAATTTCTTGCAAAGACTTTCATTAGAGGATCCAAAAATAATGTCATCAACATATATTTGGACAAGTAAGAAGTTTTTGTTTTCCTTTTTGATAAATAAGGTAGTATCTACTTTACCTTTGACAAAACCATTTTGTAATAAAAACTTACTTAGTCGTCGTACCAAGCTCGAGGTGCTTGCTTTAGACCATACTGAGCCTTTTTCGATCTAAAGACTGAGTCTGGCTTCTTTGGGTCTTCAAATCCAGGCGGTTGTTCCACATAAACTTCCTCATGGATAAATCCATTTAGGAAAGCACTTTTGACATCCATTTGAAATAACCTGAAATTTTTGTAACAAGCAAACGCAAGTAATAGTCGAATAGCTTCTAACCTTGCAAGCGGTGCGTAGGTCTCGTCATAGTCTATTCCTTCTTCTTGCGTATAGCCTTTGGCCACGAGTCTTGCTTTGTTTCGTACGACTTTTCCTTTTTCGTCCATCTTGTTCACGAAAACCCATTTGGTTCCAATAACAGTTTTACCTTTTGGTTTAGATGTCAATTCCCAGACATCATTGATGTTGAATTGTCTGAGCTCTTCTTGCATAGCTTCGATCCAGCTTTCATCGGATAAAGCTTCTTCTATGCTTTTTGGTTCAATTTCAGAGATGAGAGCCACAGCACTAGATTCTTCATGCCTTTTTGATCTGGTACGAATTCCTTCATTAAGTTCGCCAATAATAAGATCTTTGGGATGACTGGATTTGTGCTTCCAGTTACTAGTTGATTTGTCGGGTTGATGATCTCTTTCTTTACTTGATTCTCCATGAGCGTCTTGATGATGGATTTCCGGACTACGAGATGGTTTTTGAGATGTAGACATTTGAAGGTCTAGAGCGGGTTCGATCTCTTCGTCGAGTCTTGCTTTGGATTCGTCTTGCACCGAGTCTTGGAATTTGACATTCATTGATTCTTTCCACGACGGCTTTTCTTGTTGTAGACTCGTAGGCTTTGCTTGATGTAGAATATCCAAGGAAGATACCTTCATCGATCTTTCTTCGAACTTACCCACTCGATCATTTGCATTTTTCAAAATAAAGCATTTGCAACCAAATACATGAAAGTATGAAACAATAGGCTTCTTACCTTTGAACAATTCATAGGGGGTTTTCTCAAGAATAGGTCTTAGAAAGACTCTATTTATAATATAGCAAGCGGTTGAAACGACTTGACAGCCAAAATCGAGGAGAAATTTTACTTTCAATTAAAAGTGTTCTAGCCATTTCTTGAAGAGATCTATTCTTTCTTTCCACAACTCCATTTTGCTCACGGAGTATACGGAGAGGAAAACATGTGATTAACACCAGATTTATCACGGAATCTCGTAAAATCTTGATTTTCAAATTCACTTCCATGATCAGTTCTTATACTTGAGATAGCACATCCTTTTTCAATTTGAACCTTTTTAGCAAACTTTTCAAAGTACGAAAAGGTTTCAGATTTATTTGCAAGAAAATATACCCGGTAAAACGAGAGTAATCGTCTACAATTACTAGACAATATTTCTTACCTCCAATGCTCGGGTTCTTGTAGGTCCGAAGAGATCCATATGAAGCAAGCGCAATGCATGATTAGTTGATACATGATTTATTTGCTTAAAAGAATTTCTTACCTGCTTTCCCGAGAATGCATGGAGTGCATAAATCGAGACTTTCGGTAAGGCAATTTAGGTAGACCTCGAACAAGCTGCTTTGAAGAGATTTTGGCTAATTGCTTCTTGTTGATATGGCCAAGTTTTACGTGCCATAAAACTGCTTCATCTTGAATTGAGATTAAGCATTGTTCTTCATTTAGCTTTACATCAAGGAGGTAAATGTTTCCATGCCTTCGACCCATGAAAGACGAGTCGAATCTTTGCTAATTCCAGAACATACCCCTTCTTGAAAAGAGATCTTGTAACCGATATCACACGGTTGGCTAATCGAGTAGATTGTAGTTGAGTCCTTCCACTAGAGAGACATTGCTTATTGTGAGATTTCCAATTTTCACGTTCCGAATCCCACAATACTTCCTTTGCTATTTCCTCCGAATGAAACTTTTCCACCATTTACTTGAATAAGCTTTATGAAACAATTTGAGTCTCTGTCATGTGTCTTGAGCATCCACTTTGTCAAGATACCACTTTACCTTCTTTTGACAGAGACCTGCATTCAAAAGAGAGTCTCAAGCTTTCTTTGGTACCCAAATTTTCTTGGGTCCTTTGGTGTTAGTAGGATGAGCATTATTGGGCCATACTCTTTTAACGAGGCCTCCAAACCATAGGACACTCTTTTTCAAAATGATCCCGACAATTACACTTGGAACACCTTAAAGCATTTCGTCCTACGGGCTTTACAAAAATTCTTTTAAAATGATTTTTATAAGCCTCTCTCGATGGTCTTTTCTTAATTCTTTCTTTTACTTTCGGAAAATCAATCAAAGGGATTGTTTCAGCTGTCATACCTAGACGACTTATTGAAGTAAGGTCTTTGGATTGAAAGAACTTTTTCAAGTTTTTCGGACCCTATTGAAAATTTCTTTGAAATATTTGATAAATCAGTTTTTAAGAAAGCATTTTCTTTCGAAAGATTGTCTTTACTCTCTTTAAGAGTAGCAACATTCAAGTCTAAATTTTTTACCTTTTCTTCTAAAATGTTTTCCTTTTGTTTTAGAACTGAGTTTTCCTTTTTAAGTTCGGAAATCTTTTTAAGAGAAGTCTTAAGGCCGAAACATAACTCATCAATATATTTAGAGACTTTGACAGGGGATTTTATAATCACTTACCTCAAATTCACTGTCCAGTCGATCCAGTCGATCCAGTCGAGTCGATTGTGCCATCGAGACACGAGGTTGGCATATTCCTCATCACTCTCTTCACATTACGTATCGCTCCGGTCTCGGCTTTGAGAGCTTTTCGAGACTTCTCACCTTTTCCTCTTTTCTTTTCGAAAGAGGACAGTTGGGTCGATGTGTCCCTTCTTTTTACATTCGAAGCAAACTACATCTTTGTTTGGTTCCACATCATCAACGAGACTTGGTCTGCTGTCTCGAAAACTCTGTTTCTTTGGAATGAACCTTCGCCTTTTCTATTCAGTTTTCTGAATCTTCTTATCATGAGGGCGAGCTCCTCATCATCCATATCATCTTCTGAATCTGCATCATCAGAATCATCATTTGATTTTAGTGCAATAGATTTCTTACCTCTTGGATCTTCGTCTTCATTAATTCGTTCCACTTCGTAAGGCGAAGAGTTCCAATCGGTTCGTCTACGAGATAATGGCATGATTCTTTGCGTCTCTCTTATTGAAGTCTTTATATGATTCCAATCCTTGGAGAGTCCACGCGAAGCTTGTTCACCTTCATAGGATCAGAAATTTTTTGTCCTTGGTTCTCAAGACCATTGACAATATCGTAAAAAACGACTAAACATGTCAGTTATAGATTCTCCTGATTTCATTTTGAAGGATTCATATTGACCAAGAAGAATATTAATTCTGGTCTCCTTCACTCGATCTGTCCCTTCATAAGTGATATGTAACTTTGTCCCGGACTTCTTTTCTTTGTAACACAAGAAGATATTCTGTTATATTCAGTTGGTGATAAAGCACAATATAAAGAATAAATCGCTTTCGCATCGAGTGCTTGTCTCTTGTTTAATTCTTCTTGAGACATTCCGCTGACTTCAACAGTTTCTTTCCCTCTTTCAGAGATTGATGCAGCAGCAGGAGTGATTCCTCTTTCCACAACGTCCCATTCCAGAGGATCCTTTGATCGTAGGAAAGCTTTCATCTTGTTTTTCCAGATGTTGTAATCCTTTCCATCGAAGTAGGGAGGTCTGGTATTGCTTTGCCCCTCCATCAGCCACGGTGCTAGCATACTAGCCATGGATCTTTTACTCGAAGTAAGACACTTCAAACGAGTGAGAACACGAGCTCGATACCAATTGAAATAGCTAGTACGAGTACCTAGAGGGGGTGAATAGGTATACAAAAATTTTCTCGAAGCTTGCACGATATTTAAACGATTAGAAGATTTGCAACGGTTAAAAATTCAATCGCAAAACGAGTAAGGAAAGAGAGAATTGAACGCTCGGTTTATAGTGGTTCGGCTTGATTCAAGCCTACGTCCACTCTTCGAGCAAGCGACAGCCGCCGATTGGCTGGATTTCACTATGATCAAAGAGATGTTACGGTGTTGATCTCCTTGATTTCTAGGTGTAGAAGATCTACCACACTCATTCAAGGCGTCACAAAGTATAAACACTCTCTGTGTACAATTTCGCTCAGTCTCGACTAACAATCAAGGATCTTCAGACTCTGGAATTTTTCTATCGATCACACACTTAAAACAGCTAGACGTCTTCCTTTTATACTCCTTCATGCCATCATAGCCGTTGGCACTTACCGAAGGAATTCCTCCAATTTACCCGTTGGACGGAATCAATCAAGAAGATCATCCGAGCTATTTAAGGAATCTGATGATAGCCCATCAATCCTGTTCGCCCATACAATCGGGATCTCGGTTTCCATGAATAGAATATTCCAAGATTATTTCGTCAACCATCGGATCTTCAATCGATCTTAGATAAGAATTAAAGAATCCGAAATGATTATCCAACCAAGAAATCTATTCCGAGAGGATCGAATCCTTAACCATAAACCTCGGCTTAGGATTTCCTTCGACACTTTGGAGTAGAAAGACTGCGTCAATGAGAATAGACTTAAGTCTTGAGTCCCGAGTCTTAAGTCTTTGAGTCTTGAGTCTTGGGTCTTGAGTCTTGAGTCTTGGGTCTTGAGTCTTGAGTCTTGAGAGAACAAAGTCTTCGAGACTTCAAACGACGGTCTCCGAACATCCAGACTTTAGACTGAAAGAAACGTTTTGTCAGCTTCAAAATATTCTGGAAAGATTTCTCCAACAGTTCCGCCGCGGTTTCGCCGGCCGTTTCTTCTCCGGTAGCCCATTCCAGACACAAATAATTAATGGGTTTTGAAGAGCATGCCGGCACGACCACATGGGTCCAAGTTTCAGAGAAAATGACCAAAAATTGGCCCCAAATCAAACCAAAGTTTCTCGAACACAAAAACCTCCACCACCGCCGCTTACGCGCTCGATTAGCCTCCGGCGAACACCGATATGCCGGAAAAAATCATGGCTAATGTTCCTCATGGTCTTGCGACGGTGTGGGTCCGAAATCAAGAGGTGGGTCGCCGGATTTTGCCCGGAATCGAAGAGTTTCTACCTTGCCCTCAAAATTCCGAATTCCTCCATTTTTGTCCTTAAAATTCCGAATTACTCCATTTTTGTTCATTTTCACACGTGCACACACGTAACTTTTCTTCACCATTTTAGTCTATGAAAAACGCTCAATCCTTCGGATTTTCTTTAACAGAATCTTCCAGAATATTTCAACAACAACAAATGCTACCAACGGGATCATTCAACAAATCATCATGCATAAGTCATAATATTTATTTAAACGGAAAAATCATGAGATCATAAACCAAATGCTCGATACCAACCGTAAGATAATTCATATAAAATCTGATGCGGAAATTCATAACAAATTAAGGATCTTTGATCTTCATGATTCTCACAAATAGATGAAGACATACCTTTATCCATAACGCTGCGCTTGAACTTGATCCAAAAGAAGAAATCCGATTTCTCTCCCTTAACCCACTAAATCTTAATGTATTCAATTGATGGAAGAGAGAATACGTTCTTTCTGTTTTTGTTTTGTTGTTCATATGTAGGTGGAGAGAGGACCGGACTCTATATATACGTTCGTTGAAAGGGTGCCTTCCATCAAAGCGATATACCCTTTCGTTTTATTAGAGTCGTACCTTCTCGTAACAAATAATCATTTATAGCATTTCAATAATTATTAAACCATATAATAAATCACATAATATGGGCCACAATAATTTTTACACTTATAAGGTGCCTCCTAGGGTTTTAAATAGCCAAGTATGCCTGACCGTGTCTTTAGATTACAAAAGAAAATATTATTACAACAACAATTTCTAGATATTTACTTTATGAGTTCACGGTAATATAAGGAATGGTTTCAAGACCTGCATCATCATTTTTTTAGCTAGATTCCAATAACATGGTAGGTATCCTCAAAGTTGGTCTAATTGATTGTGGCATTGAAATTTTTAGTTTTGTAATCGAATGTCACATGTTAAATCCAACCAATTGCATGCAAATTGCTCTATGTCATAGTCACTTATAAAAGATAGAGGTCTAGACTCAACTGGCTTAAAGGACTTATAAGGTGCCTCCTAGGGTTTTAAATAGCCAAGTTTGTCTGACCGTGTCTTTAGATTACAAAAAAAAAAATATTATTACAACAACAATTTCTAGATATTTACTTTATGAGTTAGCCTTCTCCGAACCAATAAACCTGCTTGTCTCAGAAGCCACGGATCTTATATTGCATCACTAGCGAATGAGTCAAAAAGGCTAATCGGGATAATAGCTTGAAATATCATAGGAGCCTTCATCTAGAGAACTATTTTTCAGATGAATTGAATTTTCTGTGAATAATAGAGCATGACAAAAGTTATGAATACAAACCACTTCGAGTGTAAATATATTTTATATGGAGGAAGCCTTTTAAGGTCATGCTTAGGACCAAAATATATTTTATATATGTTACAAGACATTTTTAATCGTTTCTTTAATTGATAATATTTTCTAGGAAGATAGTTTGTTTAACATGGTTGCAGGTAAGAAGCAAGTATGAAGAAGGTAAGAAGTACACCAAAGTATCCCCATGGAGCACCCAGTCTTCTGAGATGACTACTCCAAAAAGTATGAATACGCTGGAAGATAGAGCTGGAATGGAGGGAACAGTTTCGCAACCTAATCTAAATATATTACTTTAAGCTGAGTTTAGTCTCATTTTTTGGGCTTTTCATAATTATCCTCTAGCTGATTGATTAAGCTCGAGCTCTTCCTCATATATTGCATGACACATCCTTTAATAAAAATAATAAAAGATTAAAGAAAAAGCGCAAATTAGCACATCTCATATAACTTCGGTTTCATCCACTTTCCTTGTGTTACACAGTAATCATCCAATTTCTTCTTTCAATACCCACCTCGCTTCACGTTGGCGTGGAGCACGTCCTCAACACCGGTCGGTTGATAAACTCATAGCTAAAGAAATTTACTCAGTTGACCTTTAAATTTTTACAGTGTCTTAACACTTGATCATTTAGAACTGGGGGAAATAATGGAAGCAAAAAAAAAAAAAAAGCGAGAGACCAACTTCCATTCTTCTCTCTCAAACATTTGAAGGTATAGAGAAGAGATACGAGGAGGAGCAAGTGAAGCCACGAAAGAGTGAAGACGCTCTTGCCATATTAATTACCTATTCTTTTCATAAAATCGATGGGAAAAACAGAAGACAAATTGAATGTCCTATGTTAGGATACTCAACATTAGTAAGCCAATTTTCGTAAAACAGTCTCGTGATTTATTTTAAATAAAACATAAAGATACATACTGATCTGAGCAGTGAGTTTTAGAGTCGATTTTTTTTTAAATCTTTATTGACATTTAATTGAGTTTGGCCTAAAAGAAAATTTTATTTGAATTATCCAACGGCTTATGTATCGATCAATATCACTCAAAGGACGTGTTTTGGATGAACTAGGAGCTTAGCCTGAATCAACAAAGGGAGGAATGGGGAAGGCTAGCGACTGCCTGAGAGGGAAGCTGTCTACGAAGCTTTTCCCCTCAACGGAAAAGCGCTTAACAAACTCAAATGCACCAAATCATTGGGGTTTGCCCTTCCAACGTGGAAGGAGGAGGTGTGGAGTTTGAATTTCCACATTTTCAGGAAGGATTGGGGTGAGGACAATTTAGTTTCAAGTATGAATTTCGATTTTCACGTCCTTGAAGAAAGCAAAGCAAAAGTCTGAGAGTGAGAATTAGAATAAGTATAGAGTAGGACCGACCAAAAAAAAAAAAACTCGAATGCACCAATTTCAGAAATCAGACATTTTTTTTTCTGCTAATTTCTAAAGACATTGAATATAAACTTAAACAACTTGCGGGTTAGCGATGATGACATCATCATCGAGCACACTGATTAGAGCACATCAATAAAGCTGCTTTTGAACGAGACCCACTACTAGCTAAGAGGCAATTGCTACTCAAATGGGTGTACCTGGAATGGGCTTCCGATCTCTACAAGGATACGCTTTAACTACTCGATCTCGATCAAGTGACTTTTGATATCTCTCTACGTCTTGTGTATCCGTAATAGGATATAGAATTCAACAGCGATCCTTGTTAAACTTGAACGGCTGCTCATCATCATAAGGGCCCCTTGGTATGGGCTTGGAGCATCGGCCTTGCTGATCGTTCTCAACCCAACCTAGCAGGGATGCTGCTGGTGTCAAATTTGGTCCCTTTCGGTCTGGTCGGATAAGGTAGACTTTTACTAGACACGAAATCTGGCTTGAGGGCCAGACAGGGCCGGACATTGACGTTTTGGGCCCAAGAAACAGAAGCTAGTTTGATCTTGTTTTGCTCCATTGAATCTCAACACAAATAGCTAGAAAATTTATAGGTACTCCTTTGTTCATGGTTTATATACACACCTAAAAATTTCTTCAGTAATTGGGTGGCCATGAAAGACGTCCAATCTATTGTCGAGATTTGAGAAAAGTCTTGGTGGCTATTAAATTTGCTGCCAAAGCTTTTAATAATCCTTGCTAATAGTCAAGTCCTTGTCAAATGATTTTAATTTATTTTCTTGTCAACGAAAAGAATCTAGTTGATGAAAGAAATGAATAGAATCCTTGTAAGAATTAGGACGAAGGTGTTGATCTATCTGACGGTAGTTGCAATCTGTGACCTTGGCGATGCAAGGATGACAAAGCTCATAACTGGAGAGTGACCATCACTTCGTCCCCCTTTGTTCAATGAGTGAGTATTTGTAATCAACGGATTGTACCAATTCAACAAATTGCAGGCCTAACGCCTCTTCATTTGATGGAAACCATTTGACATAATTTTGATTGAAGTCGCAAACATTGTCATTCCCATTGAGGGCAAGTATTGGGTGATCGTTGTGCAAGTGAGGCCACGCCACAAGCATCATTAGATCATATCGGTCTTGTAAAAAACTAATCTCACCTGAAGGTATAAATATTATTGTGAAAAGCTTGCGCATTTCAAAACAATGGAAGAGAGGGCTAGAGTCATAAACCATCTTATTAAAACTTCAAACTCAAGACAAATCACAAGGGTTGCATTTGACAGTCGGGATAAAATTCGGGATAGGATATAATTTATCTTATCCTATGTTTAATGCTCACATAGGATAGGATAAAATTGGATATAAGGAGGATATAGACAGGATAATATTATCCCATGGAGGAGGTGGGATAAAGATGGATATGATTTCGAAGTTCATAATAGGAAAGTTATTTTTCTAGAATAACAAACTTATTAAATTAACAAAATTGAAATTATATTTCAATATAAATAATATTTGAATTCTAATTTAAGAAATTGAAAATAAAAAAATAGAAATTTATTTTTAATTAATCTTATTTTAATGTATATATTCAATTTTAACCCTATCTTATAATAAACATTCAATCTATAAATTAAATATTTATATTTATTTTATATTTTAGGTATTTTTGTATTTTAGGTATGTTAGTACAGTTTACTATTTGATAAATTTTTATTAAAGAATGATGAAAGGGGAAAAAAGAAATAATAAATAAAATAATATAAATAAGAGGAAAAATAAAATAAAAATATATTAAGAAATAGTGTTACGAGAGATTTTCACCATCTTTGTTTATGAACATTTAGGTTCAGTTATAATGACATCCCATTTATAGTAAAAAATATATATGATATGATGTAAATATATCCAACTTTAATACTGCGATTCACCAAAATTGGACATGATATAAAAAATTCTAAGATTTCATACCATGTCCTATTCAATCCTATCCTAATTAGAAATCCGGATGATCAATGTAGCCAATGAGTTTTGGTATCTATTGCAAGCACTCAATTAGTCTTGGTATATGTCTTGGGTTGGCGAGTTGATGGAACTAGTGAGAGAATTGCATTCAAGAACTAAAGTCCATTCATTCTAATTCCACCAATTGCATAAACACTGCTCAAAGTGCTTTGAGTCGAGGCCGCCCATACAACTTGTTGGGTATTTCATAATCTTCTAAGTAACCGAATCTCCATACCCCTGCCCTTAGTTCATAAAAAAGAAAAACCATAAAACAATAAAGTAGCCATCATCTAGTAAAACTCACATCAAGTACTTGCTAGGAAAATAAAAAGGAATTTCCTAAGGGGACGATGATTTATGATCTTCGTGATCTAATCTTTGCACATAGTGGAAGACCATAAGATCCATCTTTGCCTCCACCTATCTCTCACTTTTTTGCCTAGATTGCACACCCACTATCGTTTGTTCCCGATCCAAGTAGAAACCCACATTACGTCGGTATAAACAAGAGGCCTTCAGATTCGACCACTTCGAGTCCCTTTCAAGTTATTATCATGGAAGGAACGTACCCATATTTTACCATAAAGATCTTGATTCACTCCTCCACTATCTTTTGACAAATTTGGGAATCTTCACCATAAAAAATATTAAGAAAAAAAGAAATTGTACTTTCTTACTTCTCCTCTGTAGTGACGTTCAAAAAGCACAATAAAGGAGGGCTTGAAATTTCTCCAAAGTATGTCTATTTTATAATGCCTATGTAACATGTGTCCAGAACAGCAACTTCCACTACGAGCTGAAGGCATTATCAAAAGGTTTTCCCGTCAATGTTCTTAACCATCCAGCTCGTTCCAAAGTGCAATGTCTACAATTCAATGGACTGTAATTGGGAGTATACTTGAAAAAGCAACACGTTAACCAATGCTAATTTTGAATTGACTCTTCTATGTTAAGAAATAACAATTAAGGAGTGTCGAGATCTCATCTGTTTCACCTAGGCCAAGACGACTTTGGATCGATCTTAAATAATTGAGGTGGATCTTACTTAAGCATAACATCACAAGTTCTCAACAATCTAATGTGAGACTTGAGATGCTCTAAACTCTCCCACTTAAGCCAATAACGTCCTAGTTAGTGTTGGTCGAGCAATACTCTGCATAATCAATGTGTGATCTAAGATCCATTCTTATCCTCTCCACCATCCTAAAAGTCTCGACGAGTTGCATTGTGTCTAAGCTCTCTTATTGTGATGATCACTCTCCTCTTCATCAAATTAGGCACGGACCTAGTAAGTCCACAAACCGCACAACTACTAGTGGGTTATTGCTTAGATTCTCCTTTCACAAGGGTCAAGCCCCCGAAAGAAATGCTCTGGAAGAGATTATAAATGAAATGAGATAGAAATTCCCTTACATTAAGTCAAAACGAGGGGTTAGAGGCCCTATCTATGGCCAGATTTTTGTGTCAACTGGGACTGTTTGAAAGCACGTCCCTAATGATGTAAAGCAAAGGGAAAATGATGCAACCAATAAGAAGAATGATAGAAATTTAAAATAACACACCAGGAATCGCAAAATGGACCTAGAATTGCATGAACAAATCCTGTGCTTGGCCTGGTGGTGCATAGGGCCCACATTGGTCGGTGCGGCCTAGTACCTATGGTTTGATCATGCAGTGTACACGTGCAACCCGGCCCGCAGACATGCCTCCGCTGGATGGCCGTTGTGACCACCATGTGGTAGTCGCCTGTTGGGTGGCGTTGCTACTATCGATGGTCTAGAATTTACTTTTGAAAAATATGAAATCTTATATATTTTCTAGAAAAATTGACCCCAAATTTTATCTCTCATAACCTTCTTTTTGGGATTTCTGATTGACCCATTTTTTGGCATCTATGGAAAGCTCATGGCCGGAGCTTTGTGAAAATGAAGTTCAAGCTATGAAAAATTATTGAGATCATGAATTTTCTGGAATCAAATTAAAAGGATGGATGTGATAATTTCAGGCTCAATTATGAAAATTTAGATAATCATACATATAAGGCGCTAATATTATGCTAATCAATAACTACGAATCACTTTTAAAGTAATAAACAATTATGTACAATATATCTGTTATTAAGTTAAGCTGGGGTGTCATAATATCTCTGACAAAAGTAAATTCAGTTACAATTGATATGAATTTGAAGTATATTCGATGTATTCTAATATTGACAAAGTAAGCGGGAGGAAAGAGAAATGGACATAAAAATCACTAAAAAAATTTCAAAGGGATAAAAATCACTCCTATTATAGTCTCATAAAACCTTTTTCAATGGACACCATTTTTTGTCAAACGTCTCCCATCACCAAATTATCCTCACTAGAGATGACGTGGACAGAAGCAGGTGCCAAGTCAATATGGCCTCCACAGGCTTGAACGATTAGGAGGCCATGGGATCATTCATTGGGTGTGGATCTTGACACACCACCACCAGCACCATGATCTATTACATCCTGTACATTGCTCAACAGAGATGATGACTTGGACACAAGCAAGTGCCAAGTCAATGTGGGGCCCAAGATCCATTGGGTGGATCTTGATTCACCACCAAACTCTATTCTTCTCTATCAATCATCAATGTTTTCTCAGGTCCTTGTGAGATGGCACCTAAGATAAGCTAGGCTCGCACAATCAAGACATTAGTAATGAGCCTAAACAACATCATCAGATCATTAATGAAATGCCAAACATGCAGACCCCACCACCAAAAAAAAAAAAATCAGGGTTGTTTTGTCCATTTTCGCTGTAGGTTCGCCGTAAATGTGAGTTAATAGGGTCTCCATGAGGCTGTCATTGTCCAAATAAGGCCTGCTTACGTCAAGGCAAAACTCTAAACCAGACATCACGCCTTGTTCTAAGTTAGGAATTTAGGCGCAAATTATTCCTGTGATCGAAATGAATCACATCTCTCCACATATACTTTAATGAACAGTTTACCGAAGCTACCAACTCACTGAAAATGTACTATTAAAAATTTCAGGAAAAAGTCAAGTTTTAGTGGGGCGGTGTGCAGCCGAAATTAAATGATACATGGACTATAGAAAAACGTTGTCGACACGTTGGCTTATGGAATGGAAACAAGTTGGTCAAATTGATAGCGCAATGGATTTTGGTGACTATAGTCATAGCTATTTACGTGAAAGTATGAAGAACTTAGTGGACGACTAGGGAAATCGCTTTCCTAGGCTATAGAAATCAGCTGATAGGAACTTCATAAAACATTAAGAACAGTAAATTCGTGGAAACTTTGTTCATTGTAATATAAGGCATGGTTTTAAGACCTGAGTCATCACCCTTCTTTTTTTAGCTAGAGTCCAATAACATGACAGGTAACCTCAAAGTTGGTGTGGCGTTGGGAATTTTCGGCTTTGTAATCGAAGGTTAAATATAAAATTAGCCAACTATGTCCGAATTACTCTGTCACAGCCACCTGCAAAAGATAACTGCCTGAACTTAACCTGGGACTTGCAAGCGTCTCATGGGTTCAAAATACTACTGACTGATTTCCTCTTAAACTCTTGATTTAAAAATGTTCTATTTGGTTTAAATTATTTTTTCGATAACTAGAAACACGCACGGAAATTATGGCATTTGTTGTGTCATTTTTCCTTTAGATTTCTTATCATGATTATTAAGGGTGCATTTGGTTCAGTTTTCCAAATGAGCTTTTGGCTTTAAAAAGTCTCTTGAGGAAATTTTTGGATGGTTGGCAAATTTCTTTTGGGGACCTTTGACCGAGTGCTGGCTTTGGCAAAATTGAAAACCCAAGCTAGGTAAAGACCTACCTTGGACTTTCAGCATTTTTGAAATGCTATTATGTGGATTTAATGACTTTTAGTTTTCAATATCACCATTATTGATAATTGTGTGTTCCACTTTTGCCCTAAAAGGATATTGTTCAACCATCGTCTTTCATCTTCTTTAGCCCATCATCTCTATGCTCCCTAGTTGCTAAGGGTTCATTCAATAACGTTTTTATTTTGGGAAATAATTTCTTTTCAGAAATAGTTTTTTTTTTCTATTTCTATTCCTCGAAACAAATTCTTAGTAAAAGAACACATTTGGTAACCATACAATATTTCTATTATTGGAATGAAAAAATGATAGGAATGTGTTTGGTACGATTCACAATTTTTTTTTTTTTTTTTGTAATGAAAAATTTCTTTTACTTTTTTTTCTTATTTTTCCTTATTGCCACCGACCGCCGTCGCTATTGACCATCGACCTCGGCCATTGCCGCCAAGGGTCAGCGGCGGTCAGTCAGCCAACCAATGGGCGGAGGCATTAGTGGTCATCGGCGGTGGGCGGCAGTGGGCGACTGTGACAGCGGTTGGCAATAGTGGCAATTGGCTAGGGGTGACGGTTGGGCAGCTATGGGCGATCCATTGGGTCATGGTGGCGGCTAGTTGGCCAGCGGTGGTAGGCAGTGGCGACGAGCGATGTTAGCAATCATCGACAGTGGGTGGCAGTGAGTGGCGACAATTGCTATCGGTGGCGGCGAATGGCAAATAAGAAGAAAAGAAAAAAAGAAAAAAAGAAAAGAGAAAACAACTTATTTCTAGAAATTGTTCTCGGGACCAAGAAGCTATTTTTTCATACATTTTGTTTCTATTCCAAATCTATTCCCCATCTACTTTTCTATTTCGGGGAATATAAAAAATTATTGACCTTACAAAATGGATTTCTATTATTTTTTTGTTATTAGAAACAAAAGAATAGAATTTGGGATAAATAGAAACGTTACCAAATAGGCCCTAAGTGGTTGAGGTCAAGTCACCAGTCACCAAAGTCAATATCCACAAGTTAAAGGTCAACGTTGAAGTCACGTAGGTTATGGTTGATCTATCATAATCTTCAATCCCAACATCATCTATCTTTTGCAATCCTTCAAAGGCAATTGTGTGACCTTGGCATTGCCTCGCCTAGCATCGTGCATCCTTTGTGGCCTCACCTAGGTCACACCAACCATTGAAGCGAAAGATTTAGGTTGCCCGAGGTCACGAGACCTCAATAGTCCATCATCTAGTGTGACGTAATCAATCTTAGATACCGCAAAGTAGCCAATGCAAGAGAGTTAGGATTTTGACGGATTGGGATTTTTGGATTGAGGATTTACGAGAAATGGTTGAGGGAGAGATGTTGCAAACCCCAGCACTCTCTTCAACAGAGGAGAACAATGCCCTTTATTTTTCCTTTGTTTTTTTTTTTAATTTCATATTACTTTGCACCTACACCAAAAGTCACTAATCAAATGCCATTGCTTTGAGCAAAATACGCTTGAGCCAAAAAGCTTAGGGGAAACTACTTAGAATTTTCCCAAAGCTGAACCAAATTTAGTACTAGTAGGAACTTCAGGATTGGTAATGGGGTTTGGTTGAATATTAGAAGTACATCTTTGATTGGAGGGACTACTAGTTGGAAGGTGATTATGGGAGAATATGAGGATGGAGATCAGTTGATCTTTTCGAAGAGGTTGAATTAAAAGATGAAGAAGTTGATGTTAAATCAAATGATTTTTTGAAAAATTGGATGGTAAGGGAATGGATCTATCAGCAACTTTGTAATGATTTGCTTTTATTGAAGAGATAATCATAGACTAAAAAATTGGGATAACAATCAAAGTGCATTGATCCATTATAGAGGCTTGTTTAAACAATTTTAAGGATTCACTCTTCATAATTTAGTAAGCCTGAATCTCTTAGAACTAAGATCATTGAAGTATTTGAGCCTTCTTTCGCAAGTAGTGTAATGTGTACTTGGACAAGTCCTATTTGAATATAATTAAATAGTTCTTTATATTTTTTCATCGATTCCTAACTTAGAAGTTGAATTGTTTCATAAGAATTTGAAAGATGAACTTCTCTTTTTGAGTTGAACTATGGGTATTTCCCAGGTTATTATTGATTTGTTGGAATCTTCAATGTTTATTTCTTCTCTATGGACATCTCATTGATTTAAAGACATTTGTGATATATAATTAGAGGAAGATATTGATCGACTTAATAAACTCATTTTATCAAAATGTCTAGATTACCAATCTAAGCTTACCAACGGTCCCACTACCCTTCCGCAGGCTTTATTGCCAGGATCACTATCAGGTAAACTGTTCTTATCTAAAGGAATGTTCAAGCAAAGATACTAAAATTTGTCCTAAAACTTGTCACAAAAGTGTAATTAAATCCTAAAATTTTTAAAAAGTATAATCAAATCCTATATGTCAAATTGGTGAAATTAAGTCCATCCATTAAGTCCATCCAACTTGATTACCATCCATTAACTCCATCCAACTTGATTAACGGAAAATGTTGACAAGATTTTTTTAATTATTTTCTCTCTCCTATGTGGTGCTAATGTGGATAAAACATGAAAGACAAAGCTAAAACAACATCATTTTGATCCTAATCTAATTTTTTTCACTAATTAAAATCAAAATGACGTCATTTTGGCCTTGCCATTCATTATCCATGTTAGTGCCACATAGGAGAGAGAATATAACCAAAAAGCCACATGAGCGTTTTCTATTAATTAAATTGGAAGGAGTTTACAGAATGACTTGATTGCACCAACTTGATAAGTTTTGGAATTTCTAGTACACTTATCTTGTTTATTTATTAAAGTGATTAACAATATTCCCTTGGCTTTTATATACACACAACCGCACACACTCTAATACACTGATTAAATTGGTAATTAAGAACATTGTAATTCCACACTTAAAATGTTCTTTCAGTGATTGGGTGGCCATGAATGACGTCCAATCTCTTGTGGGGATTCAAGAAAAGTCAAGTCTTGGTGGCTATGCTAAAGCTATTAATAATCCATCCTAATGGTCAAATCCTCATCAAAGATTTAGTTTATGTCCTGTGGGCGAGATAAATGAAGTTGAGGAAAGAAGTAATGAAATCCTTGTAAGAGTGAGGACAAAGGTGATGATCTATCTGACGGTAGTTGCAATCTGTGACCTTGACGATGCGAGGATGACAAAATTAATGATTGGAGAGTGACCGTCACTTCGTCCTCCTCCGTTGATTGAGTATCCGTAACCAAAGGATTGTACCGATTTGTGACCTTGACGATGCGAGGATGACAAAATTAATGATTGGAGAATGACCGTCACTTCGTCCTCCTCCGTTGATTGAGTGAGTATCCGTAACCAAAGGATTGTGCCAATTCAACAAATTGTGGGCTCGATGCCTTGTCATTTGATGGAAACTGTTTGATGTAAATTCGCAAACACCGTTGCTTCTATTGAGAGCAAGTCTTGGGCAATCGTGGTGTGAGCCCAAGTCACATGCATTATTAGATCATATTGATCTCATGTGGGACCAACCTTACCTCACAGTATAGATTTTTTTGTGAAAAGTTTGTGCGTGTCAAAATGATGAAGGGGAGGTCTGGAGTTGTAAACCATCTTATTAGAAATTCAAACTCAAAGACAAATCCCAAAGGAGTTTTTGGTTCTGTGCATAATCTATTGGGAGCACTCACTTCTAGTCTTGGTAGATGTCTCGAGGTTGAAGAGTTGATTGAGTTAATATAGGATATCTAGTTCAAGAACTGAACCTCATCCATTCAAATAGCATTAACTGTGTAAAAACTGCTCAAAATGCTTTGAGTCAAGGCCACCTGTACAAATCAAAGGCATGGATTTAACCTATAGAGCTTTTAAAGCGCTTTCAGGTAACTAAATCTCCATACCCGTTCCTAATTTTATATAAACACAATAAGACAATAAAGGAGCTATCATCTAGTAAAACTCACAATCAAGTACTTGCTAGGGGTAAGAAAGAAACTTTCTAAGGGGACGATGATTTATGTTCTTCAAGAAATAATATCTGCACATATTGGAAGACCGTAAAATCCATCTTTGCCGCCACCAATCTCTCACTTTTTTCCCTAGATTGCACACCCACTATCATTTGTTCCCAATCCAATTAGAAACCCTACTAACTCCACCCACATTACGTCGTTATAAACAAGAGTCCTTTAGATTCGACCACTTCGAAACCCTTTCAAGTTATTATCATGAAAGGAACGTACCCATGTTTTTCCATTAAGATCTTGACTCACTCTTCCACTATCTTTTTGACAAATTTAGGCATCTTCACCACATAAAATATTAAGAAAATAGAAACCGTACTTTCCCACTTTACCTCCTTAGTGACGTTCAAAAAGCACCATAAAGAGGGGCTTGAAATTTTTCCAAAGCGTGTCTATGCTATAATGCCTTTATAACATGTGTCATAGAATAGCGACATCCACTACTAGCTGAGGGCATTATCAAAAGGTTTTATTAACCATCCGTCTTGTTCCAAGTGCGATGTTTGCAATTCATTGGACAATAGTTGCGAGTATACTTGGAAAAGCAATTCATTAACCAATGCCAACTTTGAATCGATTCTTCAATGTTAAGAAACGAAAAGTAAGGAGTCTTAAGGATGTTGTTTGTTTCACTTGGGCCAAGTTGACTTTTAATACCAGCATAAGAAGGTAAACAATTAAGGGTTGATCTTACTTTAACATAACATCACGACTCCTTAACAATCTCTGATGTAAGACTTAACATGCTATAGTCAATGTATCCCCTCCACCATCCTAAAAACCCCAAGGAGCTGCACCATGTCTAAGCTCTTTTACTAAGACGATCCCTCTTTTCCCTCATTAGACTGGACATGGAGCAGGTAAGTCCACAAACCACACAGCTAGGGGGTCTTGCTTAGATACATTATGAACAATCCAACCACTTTCGCATGGTTCAAGCTCTCGAAAGGAGTGCTCTAAAAAAAGATTATAAATGAAATGAGAAAGAAATTCCCTTACATTGCGTCAAAATGAGGTGCTAGAGCCCCTATCGATAGCCAAATTTGTGCATCGAAGGGGACTATTTGAAAGCACATCCCTAATAATGTAAAGCAAAGGGGAAATGATGAAATGACAGGAAGAATAATGGAAATTGAAAATAAAACACTGGGAATTACAATATTGACTTAGAATTGCATGAAGCAGCTGGCTTGGTGGTGCATAAGCCCACACCGGTCGGTACAGACAGTGCCTGCGGCTTGATCATGCAATGGGCACGCGCAGCCCAACTCGTGGCCATGCCTTGGCTAGATGGGTGCTGTGACTAGACTACCATGCGGTAGTTGTCTATTGGGTAACGTCGCCACTCTCAACGGTTCAAAATTTATTTTTGAAAAATATAAAATCGTATGTGATTTAAAAAAAAAAATGACCCCAGCTTTGATCTCTTATAACCTTTTTGTTCAATTTCTACTTGACCCTCGATCTATGAAAAATTATTGAGATTGTGAATTTTAAAGAATCGAGCCAAACGGATGGTCGTGACAATGTCATGCCTAATTATTAAATCTTAGATATCTTACCTTTGAGGCAGTAATATTATACTAATCATTACGCTTTGAATGATTTTTAAAGTAATATACAGTTATGGACAACATACCTGTTATTACATTAAACACATGTATTATTGCATCAGTCATTAACATAAAATTAATACTTTATTTATTAAACATATAATCCATTAATTATAATTGGGGTCTCATGATATAACTTATATAAGTAAATAAGTTACAATTGATGTGAATTTGGGCGAGCGAGAGGAAAGAGACAGGGGACTTGTTGGATCATTGCTATAGTTCCACTGTAATAGGGATTCCACGATAATAATTATTGCTGCAAGCAAACATTGAAGCATATAGATGATCCGTGATAAACTTAAAATATAATGCCATTACTATAATCAAACATGCGGTTATCATACATTAAAACATGCAGTTCGGTTGGTAGGAAAGGGAAGGATCATTTTCTTGAGCTTAGATGATTAACCAATGAGCGTCCCTAAAATTTCTTCAAGGGAAATTAAATCACTTCTATTATAGTTTCATCAAGCCGTTTCCAATGGACTCCAATTTTGTCAAACGTCTCCCATCACCAAGCTATCCTCAACAGAGATGACGATGTGGGCACAAACAATTCCGAGGTCAATTTGGTTCCCACAGACACAGGATGATTACGATGCCAACGGGACCAGGCATGGGGTGTGGATCTCGATTTGCCACCACCATAATCTATGATAGCCCTATATATTTCTCAGCAGGGATGATGACGTGTGGGATGTACAAATACATCGGTACGAGAGCATTCTGCCTTAGAGGGAAGTACACGCAAGAGCAAGGGTGAACAAATGTCGGCTTGAGTAATGCAAATATTAATGAGAATCCAAAGCCTCAAAAATCTAAGGGTTCCTCTGTAAAGTTCGTCCATGAACGATGAGTTAGAGTCTAAGATTAGGCTAGGCATGGCCGGCTCCCATAGGATGACGGGCAATGTATACAAGGCTTGAAAGTGAATTCACCGTCGTATAGCTGACAGCAATCCTTCCATTTAGCGGCTCCTTATAATGGCATAATATAAAGCAATTGTGTTCTGAAAGTCGAGTCTGGGCAAGTGTTCGGACCTTTTATGACTTAGCCATGGACACAAGCAAGTGCCAAGTTAATGTGGGTCTGATCTGCTGGCCCCACGGCATTGAATGATTAACGGGCCATTGGGTCTTCCTTGAGTGGATCTCGATTTACCACCGTACTCTATTCTTCTCCATCAATCATCCATGTTTTCTCAAGTCCTTGCGAGAGGACACCTAAGAGAAGCTAAGCTCGCACGATCAAGACACTAATAATGAGCCAAAACAACATTATCAGATTATTAATGAAGTGCCAAACATGGAGACCCCACCACCACCTAGAAGCAAAAACAAAAAAATCGGAGTTGTTTTGTCAATTTTCGTAGTAGGTTTGCCCTGAACGTGAGTTAATAGGGTCTACATCTACACAAGGCTATTTTTGTCCTATTGATGCGTATTACGTCTAGACAAAACTCGAGACCAAAGTTCACGCCCTGTTCTAAGCTAGGAATTATAGCACAAATTAGTCATGTTATCGAAATTTTGACTTTATTTTGAATCACATCTCTCTATATACATTTTAATGAATAGCTTAGTGATTTACGACCTGATTGAAAATGTATTATAAGATTGAATAATTTCAGGTCTAAAGTCAAGCTATAGTTGAGTGGTGTGCGGCCAAAGTTAAATGATACAAGGACCATGAAAAAAAAGTCGTCCATGCGTTGGCTTGTAGAATGGAAAGAAATTAATCAAATTGATAGCCCAATCAAAATTGGTGATTCTAATTACAATAGTATACATGGAATTATAAATAACCAGGTGGATGATTATGGATAGAGCTTTCGTAGGCTATAAATCAGCTAATAGGAATTTCATAAATCATTAAGATAGGAAAATTTATGGGAACTTGGGTCATTGTAATATTAGGCATGGTTTTAAGTCTGCTTCATCACCCCTTTTTTTTAGCTAGATTCCGATAACACGGCAGCTAACCTCAAAGTTGGAGCAGTTGATTGTGGCAATGCGAATTTTCAATTTCCTAATTGAAATTCACATGTCAAATCCAACCAATTGCGTGTGAATTACTCTATATCATAGCCCCCTACAAAAGATAAAAGGCTTGGATTTAATCGGCTTATGGGACTTGCAGGTGTATCATGGGTTTAAAAATCCATTTATTGATTCCTTAATTTCATATGAATTGAACTTCTGATTTAAAATTGTTCAATTTGGTTTGAATTGTCTTTCAAGAGTAAGAAGCTTAGGGTCGATCATTTGTCAATAAGTAGGAGAATGATTCAAGGAGTCTAATCTTACTGATTAATAGGTCTACATATTTTAGATCTTGGGCTAAGAACACTACAAGTACGATAACTTTCATATGACGCTCACTTGAGGTCATTAACCTTTTATATATATATGACTTAAGCACTATACAAAAGTTATGACATTTGTATTGTCATTTTCCTTTTAAATCTGTTATCAAGACCACCAATACTAATTAGAACTTCAAGACTAGCAATGGGGTTTGGTTTAATATTAGAAGTATGACTTAGAATTGCATGAAGCAGCTGGCTTGGTGGTGCATAAGCCCACACCGGTCGGTACAGCCAGTGCCTGCGGCTTGATCATGCAATGGGCACGTGCAGCCCAACTCGTGGCCATGCCTTGGCTAGATGGGTGTTGTGACTAGACTACCATGCGGTAGTTGTCTACTGGGTAACGTCGCCACTCTCAACGGTTCAAAATTTATTTTTGAAAAATATAAAATCGTATGTAATTTTTTTTAAAAAAAATGACCCCAGCTTTGATCTCTTATAACCTTTTTGTTCAATTTCTACTTGACTCTCGATCTATGAAAAATTATTGAGATTGTGAATTTTAAAGAATCGAGCCAAACGGATGGTCGTGACAATGTCATGCTTAATTATTAAAACTTAGATATCTTACCTTTGAGGCAGTAATATTATACTAATCATTACGCTTTGAATGATTTTTAAAGTAATATACAGTTATGTACAACATACCTGTTATTACATTAAACACATGTATTATTGCATCAGTCATTAACATAAAATTAATACTTTATTTATTAAACAGATAACCAATTAATTATAATTGGGGTCTCATGATATAACTTATATAAGTAAATAAGTTACAATTGATATGAATTTGGGCGAGCAAGAGGAAAGAGACAGGAGACTTGTTGGATCATTGCTATAGTTCCGCTGTAATAGGGATTCCACGGTAATAATTATTGCTGCAAGCAAACATTGAAGCATATAGATGATCCGTGATAAACTTAAAATATAATGCCATTACTATAATCAAACATGCGGTTATCATACATTAAACATGCAGTTCGATTGGTAGGAAAGGGAAGGATCATTTTCCTGAGCTTAGACGATTAACCAATGAGCGTCCCTAAAATTTCTTCAAGGGAAATTAGATCACTTCTATTATAGTTTCATCAAGCCTTTTCCAATGGACTCCAGTTTTGTCAAACGTCTCCTATCACCAAGCTATCCTCAACAGAGATGACGATGTGGGCACAAACAATTCCGAGGTCAATTTGGACCCCACAGACATGGGATGATTATGATGCCAACGGGATCAGTCATGGGGGTGTGGATCTCGATTTGCCACCACCATAATCTATGATAGCCCTATATATTTCTCAGCAGGGATTATGACGTGTGGGATGTACAAATACATTGGTACGAGAGCGTTCTGCCTTAGAGGGAAGTACACGCAAGAGCACAGGTGAACAAATGTCGGCTTGAATAATGCAAATATTAATGAGAATCCAATGCCTCAAAAACCTAAGGGTTCCTCCGTAAAGTTCGTCCATGAACGATGAGTTAGAGTCTAAGATTAGGCTAGGCATGGCAGGCTCCCATAGGATGACGGGCAATGTATACAAGGCTTGAAATAGGATGACGGGCAATGTATACAAGGCTTGAAAACGAATTCACCGTCGTATAGCTGACAGCAATCCTTCCATTTAGCGGCTCCTTATAATGGCATAATATAAAGCAATTGTGTTATGAAAGTCGAGTCTGGGCAAGTGTTCGGACCTTTTATGACTTAGCCATGGACACAAGCAAGTGCCAAGTTAATGTGGGTCCGATCTGCTGGCCCCGCGGCATTGAATGATTGACGGGCCATTGGGTCGTCCTTGAGTGGATCTCGGTTTACCACCGTACTCTATTCTTCTTCATCAATCATCCATGTTTTCTCAAGTCCTTGCGAGAGGACACCTAAGAGAAGCTAAGCTCGCACGATCAAGACACTAATAATGAGCCAAAACAACATTATCAGATCATTAATGAAGTGCCAAACATGGAGACCCCACCACCACCTAGAAGCAAAAACAAAAAAAATCGGAGTTGTTTTGTCAATTATCGTAGTAGGTTTGCCCTGAACGTGAGTTAATAGGGTCTACACAAGGCTATCTTTGTCCTAATAATGCGTAGTACGTCAAGACAAAACTCGAGACCAAAGATCACGCCCTGTTCTAAGCTAGGAATTATAGCACAAATTAGTCATGTTATCGAAATTTTGACTTTATTTTGAATCACATCTCTCCATATACATTTTAATGAATAGCTTAGTGAAGTTACGACCTGATTGAAAATGTATTATAAGATTGAATAATTTCAGGTCTAAAGTCAAGTTATAGTTGAGTGGTGTGCGGCCAAAGTTAAATGATACAAGGACCATGAAAAAAAGTTGTCCATGCGTTGGCTCGTAGAATGGAAAGAAATTAATCAAATTGATAGCCCAATCAAATAATCAGCTAATATGAATTTCATAAATCATTAAGATAGGAAAATTTATGGGAACTTGGGTCATTGTAATATTAGGCATGGTTTTAAGACTGCTTCATCACCCCTTTTTTTAAGCTAGATTCCAATAACATGGCAGCTAACCTCAAAATTGGAGCAGTTGATTGTGGCAATGTGAATTACTCTATATCATAGCCCCCTACAAAAGATAAAGGCTTAGATTTAATCAGCTTATGGGACTTGCAGGTGTATCATGGGTTTAAAAAACCATTTATTAATTGTCACGCCCCGATCCTCCGAGCGCGTGCCCATCCCTTTATGGTCAATTAAATAGTGACGTCTTAGGACACATTACCGATCCATTCATTTTAATACACATGTGGAAGCAATAAAAAAAAATCCCCAGACAACAATAATATGGGATAGGAAAGTAGAGCCATAATATTGAAAACCAACATCACACTTATATATACATATCACGACCAGTTATATACAATACAAACTGATATATATGATAAGGCTAGTAAGGACACCTAGAGGGGGGTGAATAGGTGTTCTAGCAAGTTTTCACTAGATTTTCAACAAGTTAACTCATCTTTCAAGAATAACAGATTGAATATGTAGAAGACTATAAGCAATTAGATAAAGTTACGAATTAAAGTAAGGAGTATAGGGAAAGAGAATTGAAATACAAGGTTTATAGTGGTTCGGCTTAGATCAAGCCTACGTCCACTCTTTTGCACTGACAGCCCATCGGCTGGATTTTACTATGAACCAAAAGAGTTTTTTTTATAGTCTCACGTCTTTGATTCCACAGTGTAGAGACTCTACAACACTTCCTCAAGGTCTCACAAGTATTTAAACTTTCTTTTGAATACAACTTAAGCTCAGCGATTAAGAAAGCAAAGGATTAAGAGCTTCAGACTTTGGAATTTTTCTTTCACGCACACTCTTGAACAACTTGATCATCTTCCTTATTTACTCCTTCATGCCTCTATACCCGTTGGCACTTTCCAAATGAATTCTTCCGATCTACTCGTTGGATAGAATCAATTAAGGAGATCTCGAGTTGTTTAAGGAATGTGATGATAGCCCACCAATCTTGCTCGCTCATACAATCATGATCTAGGTTTCCATAAGTAGAACCTTCCAAGTATACTTCACCTTTCAAAAGATATTGATTATCCGAATTGATTCCAATAAGAATAATTGATCACAAGGTGCTATCTCCAGCCGTAAGATCTTCTTTAAACCGTACAAATCGAATTCTTAAAGATAAACTCGCATCTGGATAAGTCTTCTCTTCGTTAGTCAAGAAACTACCAGTAAGGGTAGACTTTAAGTCTTGAGTCTTGCAATCTTCAGAATTTGACAACAGAGTCTGGAGTTCATCAAACTTTAATAATTGAGTCTTGAAGTCTTCAGACTACACTGATGAAAATATTTTGTCAACTTCAAAATAAGAGAATTTTCTCCAATAATCTCCCCCCTTTTTATGGTGACAAAACTTTCCAATAGATTTGAATGCTTTTGACCCATAAAACAAAACTTAAGCAGAACAAGATATCTCATAACAAGTGAGTAGATTAGGACAAGGATGGTAATGATTATGCAACCAGAGAAAACTTGTTAGTCCTGCAAACATAACTATCCTTCCATAATCATTGTCACAACCTAAGTTACCGTAAGCATCAAAAGATCAAATCAAACAATCAAAAAGTCCAATCTACAACCAAACAAAAAATAAGTCCAAAAGTCAAAGCCAATAATCAAATTTGCACAAACTTTTTCCCCCTTTTTGTCAACAGCAAAAAGTGGAGAACATAAAAAGTATTGGATAAAATCAAGGTTTCTTAGGGATGTAAAGGAGCTGGAAATCCCCCATAAACTTGACAGTCTCTTCTAGCCTCCTCAAATCCTCCTTTAGTTGTTCTAGATCCTTACCCTTTGCATTTGCTTGAACTAGAAGATTAAGGGCTTGTACTTGGTCGTGCAAAGAAACTGAAGTGGCTCTGTTAGCATTCTGCATGGTCTGAAATTCACATCCCAACCCATAAACCTAAGCTTTAATTTCCAGAAGAAACTTGAGTGGTCTTTTAAAGTCTGCTGTATTGTCAGTTTGAGTACTTACTTCAGCATGATCAGAATGTGGAGTATTAACTGATGATGGAACTTCAGCATGTACATTCAAACTTGGAGATGAAGCCTCATTACGATCTTCAGGAAATTGAGAGGCATACACATCTTCTAGATTAGCAGGAGAACGACTAACATCATCACTAGTAAAAGCAAGTGAATAAGTATCTATTTTATCAGCAGTTCCCTCTGTTTTAGTGCCTTCATGTGGAGAAAGGTACTCTTCTTGCTCTTGCTTTTCTTCAATATCATGAAGATCTTGTCCTTCGTCCTCTGCATGACAATCACCATGATCCTCTTCTTCTGCTTGCTCTTTTTCTTTCTCTTCTTCTTTTGATCTTCCTTCTTCTTCTTCTTCTTCTTCTTCTTCTTCCCTCATCGCTTCTTTCTCTACATCTCGCTACTCTGTCTCTTCTCTGTCTTGGTTCTCTCGATCCTTTGTCTCTATAACAAAATTCTATAAGTTTTCAAGGCAAGAGCAGAGATAGTGATGTCATTCTCATCTTCTTTATCCTCCAAGATGAGTGCTCTCCTCTTTTGGATGGTGCCGTCATGGGCTCTTTACTTTTCCTTTTTCCAGCCACAGCGTTTTGTCATGCCTTGACAGGGGTCTTCTTCTTAAAGTGCTCCAAAGCCTTGTTTAGCTCCTTCAAACGCATCTTGGAAACCATTTTCAGTTCCACTACCATTGGATCAATGGTTCAAATGCATAGAATTTTGGGAGGCTGAATATTAAGATGTCTGAACAAACGAGTGATAAGAGCAAAATAAGGGAGTTGTCCCTTGTCCTTTGCCACGGTCCTATACATGTGCATAAGGATAGTGCGAGGCAGAGATAACTTAAAATCAATGTGAATGGTGTACATCAGCTTTGCTTCAGAGTTTGAGACATTGGTCTTTGATGTGGATTTGGGTCTAAGATAGTTAATGACAATCTTGTGAAGTAAGATATTGAAAGCATTCATCCTGTTGTAAGAAATCCTGCCTTCAGCAATTCTATCTCGAACAAGCGCCAAAAAAGCACAAGCAATAGACACATTGATTGGTTGGAAACTCCCTCTTTTCACCCCAATCACATTAGCCAGAGTGTCCACATCCACCATAAAATCCTGGTCTCTAACACTAAAGGAAAATCTATTTGCATCTAAAAAGGATAGATTGGAATAGAAATAAACTGTAAGTTTTGGATGAGCGACAGTTGTTTCAGAGCAAAACTGTTCGAGTTGAAGCAATGAAAACTTCTCCCGTAACTTCACGTTCAATGAAAACTCTTTCTATCAACTCTGTAAACTGCTAAATCTGCATCTGAATATCCAAGGAGGGTAAGGTCTCCTTCTTTGGGATACCACAAACCTAAATTTGAAGTAGTTGCAACGTAGTTGATGATGTGTTTTGCAGCACTTAGATGAGATTCTTTGGGATATGATTGAAATCTTGCACAAATGCAAACACTAAACAAAATGTCAAGTCTAGAAGCAGTAAGATAAAGAAGTGAACCAATAATGCTCCTGTAAAGCTTTTGGTCATTCTTTCCTCTTTCATCTTTGTCCAGCTTCGAAAAACTTGACATTGGTATTCCAGTCTTTTTGCAATTCTCCAATCCGAACTTTTTTAATGAGATCTTTTTCATATTTTTCTTGATGAATGAAAATTCCTTCCTTCAATTGCTTCACTTGTAATCCGAGAAAGAAAGATAGTTCATCCATCATGCTTATCTCAAATTCATCCCGCATAGACTTAGAGAACTTCTTGATGAATTAGAGAACTTCTTGCATAAATTTTCGTTAGGTGATCCAAATATGATATCATCAACATAGATTTGAACAAGTAGAAAATCTTTACCTTCTCTTCTAATAAATAAAGTAGTATTCACTTTACCTTTAACAAAACCATTCTGAATTAGAAACTTACTTAACATGTCGTACCAAGCTTGAGGTTCTTGTTTTAATCCATATAGAGCCTTCTTCAGTTTGAATACTAAGTCTGGTCTCTTTGGATCTTCAAATCCAGAAGGTTGTTCCACATAGACTTCTTCTTGAATAAATCCATTTAGAAATGCGCTTTTGACGTCCATTTGGAATAACCTAAAATTTTTATAGCAAACAAAAGCGAGTAATAATCTAATTGCTTTTAACATTGGTACTTGGTGTGTAGTTTTCATCATAATCTATCCCTTCTTCTTGCGTATATCCTTTGGCCACGAGTCTTATTGTGTTTATGACCACTTTTCCTTTTTCGTCCATCTTGTTCCTAAAAACCCATTTAGCTCTAATAATTGATTTACCTTTCGATTTAAGAGTTAATTCCCAGACGTCATTGATGCTAAACCGTTTGAGTTCTTCTTGCATAGCTTCAATCTAGCTTTCGTCAGCTAAGGCCTCTTCTATGCTTTTAGGCTTTATTTCAGAAATAAGTATCACGGCACTAGACTCTTTTCGCCTTTTGGATCTGGTGCAAATCCCTTCATCAATGTTGCCAATGATGAGTTCCTTGGGATGACTAGACTTATGCTTCCAATTATTTGTCGGTCTGACAGTTTATTGATCTTTTAATTCAATTGATCCTTCCGTTTGTTGTTGTTTTTCAAAAGTCTGAGCTACTTCAAGGGAGGTAGACTTTGTAAAATCTGAAACAGGTTCAGATTCTTCAGGTTGAGTCTGAGTCAGTTGATTCTGCAAATAGTCTTAGAATTTGACGTTCATAGATTCTTCCACAGACTAAGTCTTCTTATTGTATACTCTGTAGGATTTGCTTGAGGTTGAGTAGCCAAGAAAAATTCCTTCGTCTGATTTCTCTTCAAACTTACCAGTTCGATCATTTGCATTTGCAACCAAACACATGAAAATAAGAAACAATTGGCTTTTTTTTCCTTTGAATAACTCATAGGGAGTTTTCTCCAGTATAGGCCTTAAGAATACTCAGAAAGTAAACCCAAGTAAATTGTGAATAATTATCCACAATTACTAGGCAATATCTCTTTTCACCAATACTTTGAGTTCTAATTGGTCCAAAGAGATCCATATGCAAAAATTGCAAAACACAAATAATAAAAATCTGATTTATTGGTTTAAAAAAGCTTCTAACCTGTTGTCCCAATACATATGGTGTGTATAAGTCAAAATTTTGATACTTCAGGTTGGGCAGTCCACGAACAAGATTCTTGGATAAGATCTTGGCAATTTACTTCATGTTAACATGGCCAAGCTTTTGATGCCAAAGATTTGCTTCATATTGAATCGATATTAGACATTGGGATCTTTCTGATTTTATATCCAGAAGATAAATGTTCCCATGTCTTCTTCCAGTAAAAGATTGACAAACATCTTTACTAATTCCCAAACATATTCCTTCTTAGAAGTTGAATTTGAATCCAATGTCACACAATTGGCTAATACTGAGCAGATTGTAATTTAGTTCTTCCACCAATGAGACATTATTGATTGTGAGACTTCTAATTTTTACAACTCCACACCCAACAATTTTTCTTTTGTTGTTTCCACCAAAAGAGACTTTTCCATCATTTATTTGCACAATTTTTATAAAACAACTTGAATCTTCAGACATGCATCTCAAACAGCCACTATCCAAATACCATTTAATCTTTTTCTTGATAGTGACATGCAATTACAAAAAGAACTCAAGCTTCCTTTGGTACCCGATCTTTTTGGGTCTAGAGGAGTTAGTTTTAAACACAGTCTCTCCCCAATCCTTCTTAACAAGTCTCTAAACCATAAGAGAATCTTTCTCAAAATGTTTTGAGTTATTGCACTTTGAATATCCGAGAGCACTTCGCCAACGGGTTTTACAAAAACTTTTTTAAAAATGATTTCTATAAAAAAAATTTCGTAGGTCTTTGTTTGATTATTTCCTTTACCTTCGGAAAATCAATTAAATGAATGGTTTCTAGGGTCATTCCCAATCCTGACTTGTTGAAATAAAATCTTTGTACTGAAAGAATCTTTTCCAACTTCTCAGATCATATTGAAAATCTTTTTGAGATATTTGAAATATCTTGTTTCAAAAATGTATTTTTTTTTAAAGAGTGTCTGTATTTTCTTTTAAAACCACGAAGCTTTTGTCTAGATTTTCAAAATTTTCTTTCCAAGAAATTTCATGTTGCTTAAGTATAGAATTCTCCCTTTTTAACTCGGAAATCCTCTTAAGAGGGGTTTTGAGACTGAGACAAAGTTTATCAATATATTTCGAGACTTTCATAGGGATTTTTAAATTGTTTACCTCGATTTCACTGTCTGAGTCTGAGTCTGATTATATCTCAGAGTCTGAGTCTGAACATGATTTTCCCATTAAACATATATTGGCATAATCTTTGTCACTTTCTTCACATTCGGTATCATTCCATGTCTCTGCTTTGAGAGCTTTTCTATATTTCTCAGCTTTTCCCCTCATTTTCTTCAATAGAGGATAGTTGGGTCTGATGTATCCATTTTTCTTGCATTAAAAATAGATTACATTTTTGTTTGCTTCATCATCCTCAGTTGATTTGTTTTGAAACTTGTGAGTGCTTTTTTTCTTCCAATTGAATCTTCTTCCCTTTTTGTTTAGTTTCCTAAACTTCCTTATCATAAGTGCTAACTCTTCATCATCCATATCATCTTTAGAGTTTGTAACATCAAAGTCATCGTTAGATTTTAAAATAATTGACTTCTTACCCTTGGGATCTTCTTCCTCGTTGATTTGCTCCACTTCATAGGACTGAAGTGTGCCAACCAGCTCATCTACAAAAAGTGGCATGATCCTTTGAGTTTCCATTATTGAGGTATTCACGTGATTCCAGTCTTTGGAAAGTCCACGTAGTAATTTGTTAACCTTCATTGGTCCTGAGATTAGCTACCCCTGATACTCCAAACCGTTTACAATATCTGTAAAATGACTAAACATGTCAGTGATAGATTATCCTAACTTCATCTTGAAAGCTTCATACTGTTCGAGTAGAATATTGATTCTTATTTATTTCACTCGATCAATGCTTTTATAGGTAATGTGTAGTCTATCCCAAACTTTTTTTACTATTTCACAAGAAGAAATTTTGTTATATTCAGTAGAAGATAAAGCAAAATATAAAGAGTAAATTGCTTTAGCACCAAGAGTTTGTCTCTTGGTTATTTTTTCTTATATCATCTCGCTAGCATCTACAATTTCTTTTCCTCTTTCTGAAATTGATACAGCTTTAGGAATGATTCCTTTTTCTACCACATCCCATTCCGGAGGATCTTTCGATCTTAGAAATGCCTTCATCTTGTTTTTCCATATGCTATATTTCTTTCCATCAAAGTAAGGAGGTCTAGTGTTATATTGGCCTTCAACCAAACTTGGAGCCAACATATTAGCCATAGATCTTTAACTTAGAATTAAAAATACTTCAATTAAATGAGTACACAAGCTCTGATACCAATTGATAGGGCTAGTAAGGACATCTAGAAGGGGGTGAATAGGTGTTCTAGCAAGTTTTTGCTAGATTTTCAACAAGTTAACTCATCTTTCAAGAATAACAGAATGAATATGTAGAAGACTATAAGAAGTTAGATAAAGCTACAAATTAAAGCCAGGAGAATAGAGAAAGAGAATTGAAACACAAGGTTTATAGTGGTTCAATTTAGACCAAGCTTACGTCCACTCTCCTACACTGACAGCCCACCGGCTGGATTTTACTATGAACCAAAAGAGATTTTTACAATCCCATGTTCTTGATTCCACAGTGTAGAGACTCTACTACACTTTCTCAAGGTCTCACAATTATTTAAATTCTCTTTTGAGTACAACTTAAACTCAGCAATTGAGAAAGTAAAGAATTAAGAGCTTCAGACTTTGGAATTTTTCTTTCACGCACACTCTTGAACAACTTGAGCATCTTTCTTATATACTCCTTCATACCTCTATACCAGTTAGCACTTTCCAAATGAATTCTTCCAATCTACCTGTTGCATAGAATCAATCAAGGAGATCTCGAGTTGTTTAAAGAATGTGATGATAACCCACCAATCTTGCTTGCCCATACAATCAAGATCTATGTTTCCATAAGTAGAACCTTCCAAGTATACTTCGCCTTTCAAAAGATCTTGATTATCTGAATTGATTCCAATAAGAATAATTGATCACAAGGTGCTATCTCCAACCGTAAGATCTTCTTTAAATCGTACGAATCGAATTCTTAAAGATAAACTAGCATCTAGATAAGTCTTCTCTTCACTGGTCAAGAAACTACCAGTGAAGGTAGACTTTAAGTCTTGAGTCTTGCGGTCTTCGGACTTTGACGACAGAGTTTGGAGTTCATCAGACTTTAATAATTGAGTCTTGAAGTTTTCAGACTAGACTAATGGAAACGTTTTGTCAACTTTAAAATAAGAGAGTTTTCTCCAACAATATATACATATATACATATATAAATATACATATATACATATATACATATATATATATATATATATATATCTATATAAGTTCTACAGAGCAAAGGGGTTTCACAAAACTATGGATCCTCGTCCTCCTCTCCATCATCATCCACACTCCAATTGGAGCCTTCAATATACTGCACTAAGGACTCTGGTTCTTTAAGAACCGGGTCTACTGAGTCTACTATTGAACCTCCAGGGGGATCTGCAGTACCCTTCTCAAAAGCCACCTCCAAAACATATAGAGGTATCTCAGACTCCGGTATGGAACCCTTTCTCTGGCCATGTTGAGCGTGGCGATGGGGCACCCGTGGGTGAGACCCGCGTCGACCCAAATTATGGACCTTACCAGCTCATAGGTCTAGCCCTTAGGGCTCCCATGCAATGGAATATAAGATGTTTGCTCTGTAACCTTCTTAGGCCGTCCAAAAACTCATGAGCTGCCATTTATGGACCTGAAATGTTATCCTATAATGGGGTAAGATGGCGTCTCAGTGAGTTCAACCCCCTGAGACTTGACTAGGAAGAAAATATGCCGCAATGGCTGCCTAAGCACAAACATAGGTCGGAGTACTTACCTTTACCTCAGTTCCTTTCTACAAGTCAATCTATCTCATAGATACACAAATCACATTAACTAATCATTTGAATTCATCAAATCAGATCGAATTATCGATCAATCGACTTAGTCGATTACATGTCATCACGACCTTCCCTTAGTCAGCCCAATCAATACTATCTAATAAGTTTGATTAAGTCAGGATTGCTCCCTCTAAGCTAATAATAAATAGTATAGCTCATGCTAAGCTGATAATTAATATACTATTCTCTTACTAAGCTGACATATCAAACTTATAATCTGATATAGTATACTAATAATGTTCACTCTAAGTTGATAATAGTATTGCTCACTCTAAGCTGATAGTAATATTGCTCACTCTAAACTGATAAGGTATACAGCTCCAGCGGGCAGCAGGGGTGATCGGCGGCTTGCTGGCTTGATTCTCTGGAATTTTTGAGGTCTTCAGCTACTGGGAAAGGGGAGTGCTCAACCAAGATGGGGGAGGAAGGAGAGGGGGGAACCGGCTGATCTTGAGGGAGCCACCAATGGTCTCCTCTCATCCTCTTGCTCCCTTGGAAGACCTCACCACAACCTAGCTGGATTCCATGGCCAATTTTTAGCCACCAAACACTCTTCTAGAAACTTGAAATGGTCCAAAGGTCATGGGCCATGGGGGCACATGAATTTTGATTAAATTTCCTTCAATTGGGATTCGATTCCTTCTTGAATCGGCGTAATTCAACTTCTAAAAATTCATTCGTCGAACCCTCAATCAAATTGGTATTTTTCCTCGCTAATTGATCCCACTTGCATGCTAATTTTGTGATAAAAAATTGTCCTCTACATTTTCCGGTTGAAAATGGCTCTATGACGACTTTTTCCACCAAAATGTCAATTTGCAAAAAAATCTTCAGAGACTAAGTCGACATTCCTAAAATGACTTATAACATGACAAAACTTTCAATTTCTAAAATTCGATTCAAATTCGCGATTAATTTCACTCGGCACTATTTCGGTGTGACCTAGGCTATCAGGTAGCTTTCAGAATTTTTTAGTGCAAATGATCCGTGGTCAATTTTCTTCGAGTCATAATGAACCCCTTTGACACATTAGCGACTCTTGGTGGTTGTGAAAATCTCGAGGTTTCAAATACAGACACAGGGTACCAAAATAATTGAAAAATCAGTCTAGTGTCGGTCACCAAGAATTTTGTAATTTAGTGAAATCACCCACGTTTAGCCATACATCTTAGTTAAACCGGTCTATCTCTGATCTCTAAGTGATTTTTAACTGTGCTGTAATGATCTCTGCAGATAAGCACAGTTGAGTAGTCTATTCCTAATTGAATCCTCAAATCTATTGCATTAAAATTCTATAATGACTTCCCCAGATCATCTAGTTATCTTAAGAGTAATCACCTCTGAGAACAACACTTTAGGTGCGTCGATAAAAAGCCCAATTTATTTAATTGAAAGCAGAAGTAAAAATCTAGGATGTCACATTGATTCCTTAAGTTCATATGAATTGAACTTCTGATTTAAAATTGTTCTATTTGGTTTAAATTGTTTTTCAAGAGTAAAAAGCTTAGGGTCGATCATTTGTCAATAAGTAGGTGAATGATTAGAGGAGCCTGATCTTGCTGATTAATAGGTCTACATATTTTAGATCTCGGGCTACGAACACTACAAGTACGATAAATTTCATATGATGCCACTCTAGTTAAATACTAAAACTTGTATAGGCTCTAACTACACTACTCTAACCACATAACATACAATAACAACTAATTAAATTGCTAATCTAATCTAACTATCCACATAATCCATGCTTAGTCTAAACTAATCAACCTTAAACCTCATTAACTTACTAAGTAAGAATTAGTGAGTTAAACTCACTTGATTAACAATCCGATTGGATGGAAACGATGGGGGCGCGACGAGGGACGATAAACTCCAAAGGGGGACTAACTTTTGAGGTCGGGAAACAGGCCAAAGCGAGCTGAAACTACTGTTGGAGACCCACTGATTTGCTATCTATTCGGGGCTAAGAGGTGGTTGGTCCGGGGGCTGATTGGGGCCAAAACAGCCAAGGAAGACTGGTAAGGACTACAGCAACTTGGATGGGTGCAAGCGGTAGCTCATGTCGATGGCAGGGACTCTGACGGCGGCCTACAGTGTCCTGACGAGTTGCTATACGCACGGGCTCGGCAAGATGGCGCGGCTAGAGGCATGAGACAGGCGAGACTATCGCTGGGGCATGACGGCATGCAAGGACAGCGAACGACGGTCTAGTAGGCTAGCAGGCTGCTCCAGCTACTTATCTGGCTTTGCTGGACCTGAAAACGGCACAAATGGAGGGCGAGGATGGGCGGTTGATGGGCTGAGGAGGGAAGGGAGATGGAGGGAACAAAGGGAGGCTACTTGGTCTCACTTATCCTCTTTGGTCCCCTTGACCAATGCCCACCACTAGTTGGTTTTCTTGGCCAAATTTCAGCCATCAAGGCCCCTTCTAGAAGACTTGAAATGGTCCAATAGTCATGGGTGGTTGGGACATACGAATTTGTAATGTTTTCCCCCAATTGGACTTTAATTTCTCTTGAATCAACTCAAATCGGCTCTTGTAAATTCAAGTATCGAACCCTTGATCAAATTGGTATTTTTTCTCACAAATTGATCCCACTTACATCCCAATTACGCGATCATAAATGGTCCCTGAAATTCTTAAAAAAAAATGACCCCACCTCAACTTTTTCCCAAAAAGTTTCGGTTTGCAGAAAAATCTTTGAAGACTGAGTCGACATTCTTAAAATAACATGTGACATGATAGAACTTTCAATTTCTAAAATCGGATTCAAATTCACGATTAATTTCAATCCGGCACAAATTTAGCGTGACCCGAGGCTAATGGGTAGTTTTCAGAAATTTTTAGTGCAAATAACCCGTGGTCGATTTTCTTCGAGTCACAATGAACATCTTCAACACATTGGTGACTCTCGATGGTTGTGAAAATCTCGAGGATTCAAATACGGACACAGAGTACCAAAACGATAGAAAAATCAGTCTAATGTCAGTAGACGAGAATTTTGTAATTTAGTGGAATCACCCACATTTAGCTATATATCTCGATCGAACCGACCTATCTCTAATCTCTAATCGATTTTTAACTGTGTCGTAATAATCTCGACGGATAAGCACTGTCGAGTAGCCAACTTCTTGTCGAATTCTCAAGTTTAATGCATTAAAATTCCTTAATGGCTTTCCCAGATAATCTAGTTATCTCGCGAGTGATCAACTCTGAGAATAGCACTATAGGCGCGTCGATGAAAGGCCCAACTAATTATTTGAAAATAGCATTGAAAATTCGGGATGTCACAAAATGTGATGTCCATGGGGGAGCTACAAAATTGCACATTTGCACCTCGATTTCCATTCAATTCATCTTTGAATTAATCCAATTTGGCTCTCGAAAATTCCATTTTCGAGTCTTCGATCAAATTGGTATTTTTCCTCACCAATAGATCTTACTTGCATCCCAATTTCGCGATAAAAAACGGTCCTCTGAATTTTTCGATCGAAAACGACCCTATATCTACTTTTTTCTGCCAAAATCTTGGTTTGTAGAAAAATCTTCGAAGACTGAATCGATGTTCCTAAAATGACTCGTGACATGACATAATTTTCAATTTCCGAAATTGGATTCAAATTCGCAGTTAATTTCACTCTAGCGCAATTTTAGCATAACCTAGCCTATCGGGTAGTTTTCAGAAATTTTCACTTTGCAAATGACTCGTGGTCGATTTTTTTTCAAGCCACAATGAACTTCTTCGACACATTGGCGACTCTCAATTGTTGTGAAAATCTCGAGCTTTCAAATATAGATACAGGGTACCAAAACGACCAAAAAATCAATCTAATGCCAATCGACGAGAATTTCTCAATTTTGTGGAATCACCCACGTTTAACCACATATCTCAGTCGAACCAACCTATTTCTAATTTCTAATCGATCTTTATGGTGCCGAAATGATCTCTGCAGATGAGCACAGTCGAGTAGTCGATTCTTGGTTAAATTCTCAAGTCTATTGCGTTAAAATTCATTAATGACTTCCCCATATAGTCTAATTATCTCAAGAGTAATCAATTCTGAGAATAGAACTATAGAGGCGTCGATGAATAAGTATGTTTCAAGATGTCACAGCAAAAGTCTGTTTTGAGACGATATTCAATACTTTTCTTTTTTTGCGAGGTTCTTTTGTTGATTTGCAATTAATTCATAGAAGGAATTTTTGGTTTAATAAGTCTCTTTGAAATTTAGATATTGCTAGGACAATGGCTAATATTTTTTTTTTAACCATAGAATAACTTTGTTGGGTTTAATTCCAATGTTTAAAGACAAATTGGATAATTTGCTCCTTGTTATTCTTGACTTGCTTGAGTGTTCCTCCATATCCCATATCTGAAGCATCTATTTCCAATATTTTGAAAGTTGATAGATCAATTAAATGAAGACAAAGTATTTCTTTGGCATGAGTTTTAATTTCTCTAACAATATTGGTGTGAGTTGATATCCAAGGTGGAAGGTTATTTTGTAATCTTTGATGTAAAGGCTTGCAAAGCATATTGATAGTCGGGAAAAAAAATTAAAATATAGTTGAGACTTCCTAAAAATCTTTGCAATTGGGTCATTATCTTTGATTTCGTCAGGAAATTTTTCAGTAAATAAGATTGATCTTTCTATTGAGATAATCGTTCCTTGAGTGATGTAATGTCCTAGAAAGTTAATTTTTGTTTGGAAAAGTGATACTTTAGTAGAAGAAACTATTAAACCATTTTTCTTGATAGCACTTGTGAAAACAAATATATGTTTGAAATGCTGATCAATATCGGAGGAAAATATCAAGATTTCATTTATATAAACTATGCTATATTTAGAACATAGATTAAAAATGTCATTCATTATTTTCTGAAATTTAGAAGTTGTTTTTTTAAAAAAAAAAAACCAAAAGGCATTACATTCCATTCATATTGGCCAATGGAATTGTAAATGCTATCTTGTATTTATCTTCCTCACTAATCTGTATTGACCAAAATTTGGATTTCATATCAAATTTTGATTTTTTTTTAACTATGAAGTCTATTTAATAAATATTTTTTTTATTATGAATTGAATATTTTATTAATTTTAATGCTTTATTCAATGGCTTGTAATTGATGACTAATCTAGATGCCCCCTTTCTAATTCAACGTTTTTATTGACATAGAAAGCATATCCCTCTAAGGCGACTGTTTTTTTCCGAGAAGTTTTTTTTTTTTTTAATATATTGAATCTCTTTTTGGAAAAATTGTAAAACTTCTTGATTCGTTTGAATAGGTCTAAATTTTAGGGGAATTTATTTTTCAAAAAAATCAGGTTCATAAGGTAAATCGACAATATGTCTTTTCTTTTCCTAAAATGCATTGGGTAAGGTATAACAAGTAATTTGTTTGACGTATTTTTGAAGCGATATTATTTTATCTCTAATTTTAGGTTCATGAAGATTATCTTCTATCCTTTTGAATTCTAAATCCTCTTTCAAATATAAGAGCTAATCTTCTTTATTTTATATAAGAAATTTAATTTCTAAAATTGAATATTCTTGCAAAATATTCAAATTTCTTGTATGAGTTTTGGTGATAAATTTGAAAGTGATATTTTGTTTAAAGCTCGAGCCTCAATACCTTCACTAGTGACAGTAAAATGTTGAATTAGTTATATAAATGTTGTTCTTAAAATCAAATTTTGTCTCATATCTTTGACTAAGAAAAGATGTCTTATAATACATTTGATTTTTTTACAAAAAAGGCTTCCGGTAATCTATAATTAATATGAAATTTATCTCCTGAAGCTAATTTTAGTGATTTCGTTACTTTTGCAAAATATTTGACTGGTATTAAACCCTCTATGATACAATTGAAATTAGAACCAATATTGAAGAGCGATGTAATATCAATGACAAATTAATTATTAATTTTTATTGTTATATCTATAATCTATTTTATGGAGGTTATTTCTGCCAAAATCATTAAAAAAATTAGGATCGGAAGTATCCGATTCACTTGCTTCTTCCTTCTCTTTCTCTTTATTCATTTTATAATTAATTTCCAAAATTTCCTTTTGCATTTGAATTTGGGTTGCTTTGAGAGCATGAATTTCTAATTTTTGTTTATTAATCTCATTACTGAGACCAATAATGTTGATTGTCCTAATTTTCTTATTCTTGTTACGGATATTTTGAGGTTATAAGTTGTGGTAGTTTTAGAAGTGATTCTTATTGAAGATTGGAGTCTATCTTGAAAATTTTTCTTAGCTTTAGGGTCATATATTTGATTCTTAGTTTTTAAAAGAAATTTTTCTTCTTTTGTTAAAACATAAATTTTTGGTGCCAATTCACTAGGGAGAGATCATCATCTTTTGATTCTAAAGAGGTTTCAAAGGCATTCTACTTTAAAAAGTTGGTTATATTGTTATATAATTGACGGAGAGTTTCTTCATCTATTGATAGTTCATTTAGTATTTTGTTTATCCTACAATATTTTGAAATTTTTCATCTTTTTTCCATAAATGTAAAATTTGATATCTTTGTTAATTTTTCTCTTAAGTTTTTGCTTAGATTTATTATGTCTACCTTGTTGTGATTTGTTCTTGTGATAATTCTTAAATTTTCTTTTTTGGTTTTAGAAGAACAATCTCCTTTATACTTTGGTTTTGTTGGTTCAGTATGTGAAGGATGTTGGGCACAAAAATCACCTAAATCTTTATTTGATTGTGTTACACATTTGGTGTTCCTTGTCTATAAACATATGAAATTAGTTCTCCATAAAACAATAAGTGATGTGGGATTTGACCATCATATTCTTCCATAATTTTATCACAGACTTGTTCTCCTATTACTTGAGGTAATCCTACTAAAAAAAAATCTTTTTAAAAAGGTTAATTATAATCTAGTTTGACTAAAAATCTTTGTAAGAAAATTTTTTTGTATACCCTGAATTTTCCAAAGGACTTACATTTCATTTTTCATAAAGATCTTAGTTTTCATCTCTAAAGCGTGAAGGATCTCCTATAAAGTGTTTAGATATAAAAAAGATGAGCGCACCGATAGTATCTTGGATGATTTGTCTATTTTCATCCTCAATGCGTTGGTCATATTCATCTATTTGATGCATTTAATATATTAATTTTTTGTTCATTAGATAAATAATTATCCCACCAGTCTTTTAGTTGCTAGGTCAAACCAATCACTAAAAGATTAGCAATGATGATGATTTTGTTATTGACTTTTATAAGCATTTGCTACCATAACCATTTAATTCAATGTATAATAATATTATTTTCGGCAACACCATCTATATTCTATTTATAAATGGCGTCGGGAGAATATTTATTTTGAATTCTTTGTGATAATGATCTTGTTATTGACTTTTAAAAGTTTTTGTGGATTTCTTCATGTGAGTTTATGTACCTCATGGGTGGATTCATTATCGGACCCTCCATTAGATTTTTCAAGGATGTTTACTTGATCTGGAGTGTCATTTATGATTGATCCCCTTAATTTAGAAGTTTATTCTATGTTAGGTCCTTTGAAGGTAGGAGTATTAACCACTGGGGGTTCGCCCCAGTGGCCACCCTTCCAACATGGAAGGGGGAGGTGAGGGGTTCAAATCCCCACCTTCTCGGGGGGGATGGGGATAGGGACGCGTAAGTTTGAGAGTGGGTTGCGACTCCCACGCCCTGCAAGAGGCAAGGCATAAGTCTGCAAGTGAGTGTAAAATAGGAATAGAGTAGGACTGATAAAAAAAAAAAAGGTAGGAGTATTAATTGTGGGTAATTTGCCTTAAGATTTTCTTCTATTTTCTATGGCTTTAGCAAATTCTAGACTAAGAGTTCTAAGGAACTCAAATGTTTTAAAATTTGGGGATTTAAAAGTTTCTAGTCTTGATCTTTAAAAAGAAAATGATTAAATAGATGATTCTATTCTATTTAATTGATTGCCAATGGTATGGAGAGGTTAATTTGTGTAATTACTTTGTTTTATTTTTATGCTATGAGGCTCATTAGTTTTAGTTGTTATTCTAAAAAGAGTAGCTATTATTTCACTATACCTATTGTGGAATTTAATCTTCCTTAAAGTAGGATGGTTAGATTTCATGATTTGGCCATTATCTAATTTCCACTTATATGCGTGATCTAGTACATAAATTTCTTTCAATTGAAGATAATGTTCTTCAAACCAATCAATGAAAAATATATGAGTTTCATGTTTGTACAAGTAATCATAATAGTTTTCTTTAATTTCTTTGGTTTGATCATGAAAAGTGTAAAAAAAATTGCTACCTTATTTCTTTGTTTTCTTCTGAGTAAAATTCTTTGATTTAAGAACTTTCGATCAAGTTCAAAGTCATTTTCAAGAGTAAGTACTTTAGGATTTACTAATTGGGAGTAGGTAGGAGAATGATGTGGGGAGTCAGGATTTTCTAATTCAGGTTGGTCTTGTTGATCAATAGGTCAAGAAATACCATCAAGACCACTAATATTAGCCACTATGGGGTTGTTAGTTTGGTTAATGGTTGTTTTCTAGATTAGACATGCTACTTTGGTTTCTAGACGAGAGAGTAATAATGGGAGGGAGATTTGGATGGAGATCAACTGACCTTCTTGATTAGGACGAGGGAATTGACCTTAAGTCAAATAATCTTCTTAAAAATTGAATGGTTAACATTACCCTCTTGATGTGGTATTGTGGTATTACATTAGTTGGATTTGTATTTCAAACTATTTGCTAGAGAACTTGATTTTCTAATTCCATTGTTCTATTAATACTATATTTGCATTTCAATTCTCCTTTTGGGCTGTGTTTAAAAACTTTGCTTCCAAATGCAAAAAGCTTAGATTTGTAATGAATCCTTCAGACAAGGGCTAAAGGAGATCATTATGCTATCTTATAATTATGTGTTTTAAGTTGGAGGGTTAAAGATGTAGTGATACTTTTATCTCTGAGAGGTACCGAAAATTAGGAAAACAATCATGTGTTTTAAGTTGGAGGGTTAAAGATTTAGTGATATTTTTGTCCTTGAGAGATACCGAAAAATAGGAAATCAATCAAATTGGATTGGGTCATTGCAAAGACTAGTTTCTACAGTTCCTAAGATGGATTTTTCAAAATTTATGAGTCTCGAATCTCTTAAGACTAGAAGGATAGATGTATTAAACCCTCCTTGGTGAGAGGTTTAACACCCACATGAACTAATCCTATGTGAATGTAACTGAACTTTTACTTATATTTTTTTTTATGGATTCTGGATTTATAAGTGTAATTGTTTTGAAAGATCTTAAAAGGGGCGTATTGCTTTCTTCTATTGTGATAACATAATCTGATTATATATATATTTTGACTATGATACCAATAGCAGCCTAGATCCTGAGGGTGATTAATAAAATCATCTAGTAGTTTTAAAAAATCAGATTATAACCAAAACGACGTCATTTTGGCCTCGTCCTTCATGTTTTATTCATGTCAACGCCACTTATGAGAGAAATAATAATAAAAAATCACATCAACCTTACACTTTCATGATAAGTTTTAATATTTCGGTGCTTTATCTTATTTAGTTACTAAAAGTGATTAACAATATCCCCCTTGGCTTTAATAATAAGGGATACAAATACACTTATTAACTTTAATAAACAAGAAAATTGTAATTCTACAACTTAAAATTTCTTTTAGTGATTGGGTGGCCGTGAATGACGTCCATTCTCTTGTAGGGATTTAAGAAAAGACAAGTCTTGGTGGCTATTAAATTTGATGCTGAAGCTATTTTTAATCCATGCTGATGGTCAAATCCTCGTCAAATGATTTAGTTAATTTCCTGCGAAAGAGATGAATGTAGTTGAGGAAAGAAAGGAATGAAATCCTTATAAGAATGAGAAAAAAAGGTGATGATTTATCTGACGGTAGTTGCAATCTGTGACCTGGAGAGTGCAAGGATGACCAAGTAATGACTGGAGAGTGACCGTCACTCTATGTAGCACGGACACTCTCCGGAAGCCTTTGTGTCGTGTCCGACACTCCAACACGTGTTCGACACGCTCCAACACACGGTCAACGAGTGTTGAAAAATCCGACACATGGTCAACTCTCTCCAACACGCGAGTCCAGAAGTTCGACATATGATTCCGACATGCACTGGGTCAATTTTAAAAATTTCTAATACTTGATTGGTCAAAATATAAATATACACAAAAGAAGTAATAAAATAAATAATAAAATTGCTTTAAATATACACGCGCTGGGTCAACTTTTTTTTTTTCAGTTTTGTTTTTTTTAAAGTCTTTTACTATGAAAGAAGTAATAAAAAAATGCTATATATGATAAATAAATAAATTTAAAAATATCATTTCAGCATTTTTCTTTAAACAATGTTTTTTCCTCTAGGTTTTTTGTATTATTGTAAGAAATTAAAATAACGAATGATATTATTTAATATTTTTCGTGTAAATTAATTCTAGGCTATTTTTATTATTATTTATTTATGTATTTATATATAAAAATATATAATATATAACATGTCGGAACGTGTCGAAATTCTCTATTTTTAAGAAATGACGTATCAGCGTGTCGTATCGTGTCGTGTCGTATGTCGTGTGTCCGTGTCAGTGCTACATAGCCATCACTTTGTCCCCCTCTGTAAACTAAATGAGTATCCGTTAGAGGTGTCAAAACAGGTTGAGGAACCCATATTTAATGATATGGGTCATATATGGGTTAGTTAAATTTTTATAAATGAGCTGTTGATGGGTTTTGATTGTTTGTAAGTGTGATGATAAATGGGCTATAAATGGTTTTGTCTTTAAACCCATTTAACTTATAAAATTTATTAATTGAGTTAACCCATTAAGGATAAATTATCCTTTTCAAATAGTTTTTATCATTTTTATTTATTTCATTTTTGATTGTTTTAATAATATTTTCTTTTCTTTTCTTTTTTCTTTTTCTTTCTTTTACTTCTTTCCTAATGAAGTTCGGCGGCCGACCCTCATCGACTACAGGCCAAGGGCCACGAGGCCCTCATCAATCATGAGTGAGGGTCGTGAAGCCCTCACCGATAGGTCGAGGGTTGCCATTGCTGCCCAATCACACCAACGAGCTTGATCGGGCAAGGTCGATGCCTCATCGGCCTGAGATAAGCTCACGCTCACCAAATCTGGGAAGCCAAGCTAGCCGGCCTCACCGATCTGGGAATCGAGCAAAGCCAAGGCTCAAGTCTTGCCAGTGTTTAGGCGAAACTCAACCTTGTCGAAGTCTCACCATTGTTGAGGCGAGCTCCACCTTGTTGGATCTAGCAAGGTCAAGCCCTGCCCAAGGCCAGTGGTGCCCGACTCGTTGGAATTGTGTAAGGGTAAGGGTTGAGCCTCGCCAGATCGGCGAGGCTCAAACTCATTAACATCAAGGTGAGCTAGACCTCACTAGATTTGACAAGATCAAGCCTCGCCCAAGGCCAACAAAGCTCAACTCGTCAAAATTGGGTAAGCTTGAGTCTCGCTGGCTTATGGCAATGTTGGAGCTTGCTATTGTCGACCACGGCCACCGTGGTCGGCAAACTGAATGAAGAAGAGGAAAAAGAAAAAGAAAAAAGAATTCTATTTTTTAAAAATAAATATAAATACTTCAAAGGAGTGCACAAAAAATTAAATTGGATTTTCTATGCCAAGTGGAAAATATTATTAATTTATTTTCAAATTTCAACCAAACACTATAAAATATTATCATTTCAGAAATTCCACAATTTTTGTAAATTAAATGAAGCTTTGATTTCTTTTTTTAAAAAATATAAAATAAATCCATAATTTTGTAATTGTATGAGAGAATTTATTTAGTTAAATATATAAGTGTTTTAGCATTATGGGTGGGTTGGGTATATGTTAGGTATGAGTTAGATTCGGTCTGGGTCAATAAATTTACATTAGTGATAAATGGGTCATAAACGAGTTAATCGGTCAATTTGGATTGGACCATTTATGATCCAACCCAAATCCAACCAAACCCATCCATTTGATAGGTATAGTATCCACAACCAAAGAATTGTGCCAATTCAACAAATTGTAGGCTTAATGCCTTGTCATTTGATGGAAACCGTTTGACGTAATTTTCATTCGAGTCACAAACACCATTGTTTCCATTTAGAGCAAATCTTGAGTGATCATGGTGCATGTGAATGCAAGTCACATGCATCACTAGATCATAATGGTACCTCACCCAACGGTGCAGATATTTTTATAGAAGATTTGTGCATGTCAAAACGATGAAAGAGAGGATTCGAGTGACAAATCATCTTATTAAAACTTCAAACTCAAGACAAATGACAAAGGAGTTTCCGGTTTTTTGCATATAATCTATTGTAAGCACTCAAGTGGTCTTGGTAAGTGTCTCAGGGTTGGCAAGTTGAATTAAGTAGTAAGGGATTTCCTGTTAAAGAAGTAAAGGTCTTCTCTTTGAATCCTATCAACTGCGTAAAAACTGCTGAAATTACTCTGAGATAAGGCCCTTCTACAAATTAAAAGTATGTACTTAATCAGTTCTTGAAACTTACAGTACATTTAATGAGTTTCCAGGGTCGAAGATGTAGGTTTTTCGAGAGCTATCTCTGCACATATTGGAAGAGCGTAAATCCCGTCTTTGCCTCCACCCACCTCTCTTTTTTCCCTAGATTGCACCCCCACTATCTTTTGCTCCCGATGCAATTAAAAACCCTTTTAACTCTGTTTCCACTCACTTTGTTTTTTTAATCATATATTTCCACCCACTTTACGTTGATATAAACAGGAGGCTTTTAGATTCTACCACATCGTGTCCCTTTCAAGTTATTATCATGAAAGGAGTTATCCCATTAAGATTTTGATTCACTCGTCCACTAACCTTTTTGACAAATTCAGGCATCTTCAACACAATTTTTTTCTTTAAAAAAAAAAAAGAAATTGTACTTTCCTACTTTTACTCCTTAGTGACGTTCAAAAGGCACAATAAAGGAGGGCTTGAAATTTTTCCGAAGAGTCCAGTAATGCCTTTATAACATGTGTCATAGAATAGCAACATCCAACACAAGCTAAAGGCATTATCAAAAGGTTTTACGTTCAATTTTCTCAACCATCCGTCTTGTTCCAAGTGCGATGCTTGAAATTCGTTGGACAACAGTTGGGAGAATACTTGAAAGAACAACACGTTAACCTATGCTAACTGTGAATCCACTCTTCAACGTTAAGAAATGAAAATTAAGGAGTTCAAAGATCCTGTCTATTTCACTTGGGCCTAACCAACTTTGAATACCAATACAAGATGGTAAACAATTGAGGGTGGATCTTACTTGAGCTTAAAGATCACAAGTCTACAACAATTTGATGTGAGACTTGAAATGCTATGAACTTTCCCACTTAAAACCAATAACGTATCCATTAGTGTTGGCCATACCACTTAGGGATACTCTCCATAATCAATGTGAGTCCGAGATCCATTCCTATCACCTCTATCATCCTAAAGCCCCAAGGAACCATACCTTATCTAAGCTCTCTATCTAGGACGATCACTCTCCTTCCTAGTTAGATCAGGTATGGACTTAGTGAATCCACAAACCACACAACTATTGGAGAGAGTGTTGGTAGATAAATTATGAACAATCTAACCTTTCACATGGGTCAAGACCCCAATAAGAGTGCTCTGAAAGAAATTATAAATAAAATGAGAGAGAGAGAGAGAGAGAGAGAGAGAGAGAGAGAGAGAGAGAGAGAGAGATTCCCCTAGCATTGGGTCAAAATGAGGTGTTAGAACCCCTCATTATAGTCAAATTTTTGTATCGTATGATATTGTTTGAAAGCACAACCCTAATAATGTAAAGCAAAAGGAAAAATCGTGACAATGATAAGCAGCATGATAGAAATTGAAAATAAAACATCAAGAATCACAATTTGGGCCTATTACTGCTTGAACAAGTCTTGTGCTTGGCTTGGTGATGCATAGGCCCACATTGGTCGGTGCAGCCTAATGCCTGTAGCTTGATCACACAATGGGCATGCATAGTCCACGGCCATGCCTTGGCTAGACGAGCGTTAAGACTACCATGTGGTAGTTTCTTGTTGGCTAGCGTCGTTACTATTGACATTCAAGAATTTACTTTTGAAAAATACAAAATATTATATTAATTTAAAAAACTTGACCCCAATTTTGATCTCTTGTGACCTTATTGTTCAATTTCTAAATGAACCCATTTTTTACATCAACGGAAAGCTTGGGGCTTGAACTTGTGAAGTGAAGTTCGATTTATGAAGAATTTCTAAGATTGGGAATTATCGGGAATCAAACCAAAATGATGGTCCCGGTAATGTCATGCTTAATCATTAAAACTTAGATAATCCTACGTGTGAGGCACTGATATCATGCTAATCATTATACTTTGAATGATTTTTTAAAAGTAATACAAATTATGTACATCATCTCTGTTATCACATCAAACATATATATTATTGCATCAATCATCAACATAAAACTAATATTTTTATTAATAATTTAATACTTGGTTATGTCAAAATAAGTATAATTGGGTATCATAATATAACTTATATAAGTAAATTAAGTTGCAATTGATATGATTTGAAGTACATACGATGGGATACAATATTGATAGAGATAGCAAAAGGAAAGAGACAAGACTTGTAGGATCATTACTGCGGTTAGGCTGTAATGAGGATTACATAAGGATTACGTTGTAATAATTATTACTACAAACGAACATTAGAACATACAATCAATCTATATTAGATCTAATTGTGGTTCGACTTGAGCTTCGATGATTAACCAGTAGGACTCCCTAAAATTCCTTCCAAGGGATAAAAATCACTCCTATTATAGTCCCATCAAACCTTTTCCAATGGACTCCAATTTTGTCAAATCTCCCCCGTCACCAAGCTATCCTAAACAGAGATAATGACGTGGACACAAGCAATTGCCAAGTCAGTGTGGCCCCTACAGACATGAATGATTAGGATTTAGGATGCCGACGGAATCATTCATTGGGGCGTGGATCTTTGATTTACCACCACCATAGTCTATCATAGCGCCTACATATATTTACTCAACAACGATGATAACGTGGACACGAGGGAGTGCCAAGTCAATGTGGGCCCCAGCTCCGGGCCTCCCGCGGGGATTGAGTGATTAGCATGCCATTGGGTCATTCCTCTGGTGGATCTCCATTCATCACCATACCCTCCGTTCTTCTCCATCAATCATTCATGTTTTCCTCCTGTCTTCGCCAGTTGCCAGAGGACACCTATGATAAGCCAAGTCTCGCACGATCAAGACATCAATAATGAACCGAAACAGCATCATCAGATCATTAATGAAGTGCCAAACATGGAGACCCCACCACCACCTATGAGCAAAAAACGAGAAAAATCGGGCTTGTTTTGTCAATTTTCGGGGTAGGTTTGCCCTAAACTTGAGCTAATAGGGCCGATCACAAAGCTGTCTTTGTCCTAAAAATGTGTGCTTACGTATCAAGACAAGACCCTAAGCTATATAGATCACACCCTACTCTAAGGTTGAAAAGTATATTCGAATGAATGGCTTAGCGAAGCTTCGACCTGATTGATGATGTGCGGCCTAATTTAAATGATACATGAATCACGAGGAAGAAAAAAAAGTTATCAACTTCATCAACTTGACAAGGCTATCAAAACCAGTTACTATAATCACAATCATTTACGTGAGATTATATAGATCCAAGTGGATGACTATGGATATGGCTTTTTTAGACTATACATATCTGGTGATGGAAACTTCATGCAACATTAACATACATAAATTTATGAAAATTAAGTCACTGTAATATACGGCATGATTTTAAGATCGGTGTCGCCACTCTTTTTTCAGCTAGATTCCAACGATACGGCAGCTAAACCCAAGATTGTTAGGGATTTTTAGGTTGGAAATCGAAAGTTGCATGTCGAATCCAACCTACCGTGTTCAAATTATTCTAAGTCATGGCCACCTATGAAAGATAAAGGTCAGGACTTAATCGGTTTATGGGGGCTAATAGGATATTTCATGGGTTTTCTTAGGTAGTTAGGTCTCTTGGATCGTGTCTTTACATTATAAAAGAAAAACATTAGTGCAGCAACAATTTATAGACATTTTCAAAAGGATTTTAGCCGTCTGCTAACCTAAAAACCCGCCTTATCCCGAAAGCCACGGATCTTATATTGCATCGCTGTCGACGGAGTCAAAAAGGCTAATTAGAATAATTGCTTGAATTATCATAGAGCCGTCACTTAGAGAACTATTTTCCAGAGAAATTGAATTTTCTGCAAACGATAAGGCATGAGAAAAGTTATTAAGAGAAACCCTTCTAAATGTACATAATATATAATATTTTTTTATTATTTGTATTATTGTTGTATGTTGTAATGGATTAACGTCCTTACTATCTAATAATATTTTAGATAAATGTTGTTGACTACTTCTTTAAGAGCTTAAATCTCTAAGAACAATGACTTTTTAACATGGTATCTAGGCACGTCTCAAGAGTTCGAATCATGGCAATCACTCTCATTAGTGATGCAATTGAGTCGAGTCAAACCAGCACAGTGCCAGACTTGAGCTCAACTTGATTCGTAAACTTGAAGTTTGAACTTGATCAAGCATTTTTTTTCCAGTTCAAACTCAACTAGATACAAAACCCTACATACACCAACTCAACTCGATCTCAAGTAAATAATACTCAACACACTCTAGTTTTTCTTGCAGATCGAACTTGACTCGACTCGAACTGCTCACGATTGCCCTTTGTGTTTGTATTAAATAATATATTGAAGAATGAAAGCATGATTACGTAATAAAATGTGATATTACAAGTATATTTTATATTGTGTATCACCAAAATTAGAAAATAAAATAAAATACCCAATTAGTCTCGCGAGCCGATCGAGGCAAGTATCCAGGACCTGAACATGTCCTTAAAAGGTTCCCTCCTGAAATGACCATCCCGAGAGGATTCCTCCTCACAAGCCATTTAAAAGCAAGTGAGGGGGGGTAGTATGGGATAATGGTCCCATTGGGAAACCCGGCCAAGCCCTTTACGGGTTAGGGTCCCACCTCTGATCCCCGTGAAGCCTTCCCCCGTAACCAATTCGGGCGTGGTTCAGGGACATGACGAGGCCTGAGTAGTGGCACGCTGCTTGGGGTGGCCGGCCGGCTCGAACTTGACTTGACAAGCTACTGGAGCTCGAAAAAATCCTAGCTAATCTCCAGCAGGTGATTAGTTGAACACGAGTAGCTTGACTCGCTTGCACCCCTACCTCTCATGGAGCTCCTTCCCATACTCATATTACTCTGCTGAATTTCCTATTTATGGTTGTTTATTTGATGTGTTTATGTCCACATCTTGTATTTTTTTTTGCATAGGAAAAATCAGTTTGTCCAACATTCACATCCAAGGTTACATTTGCTAATCAACTAATTAAACATGTGGAGATTAGTGGAAAGCACGACATTTAGGTGAAGGGGATGATATAAGTTGAATTTGGCAAAATAAGAAATATTTCTTTTAACAATGCCCATAATCAACATCACAAGATGAACTTTATGGCATCTAGCAACTACCAAGCAGCTTGATCCTCCATTTATTCAGACTAGGGAATTAGTAATGGACATTTTTTTTTTTTGTTGAAATCTCAAGAGGTTGCGTTTAATAAGAATCCAACATGATTTGAGAGAAAACTTAGCCACATCACTAATTTAAAATAGTCATGTCATCCATCTATAAATGGTCGTTTAAGTTATTTCATATAGCATGAAAAGTTGATAGTCATGGAAAACGTCTTGCAAAGATTAATCTTCATTTGGTCTCATGATAAGAAAATCTTCAAATGGATTTCCATTCCAAATATGAAACGAGAATCCTTTTTAGCTGTTTGGATTGCAAGAGAAATTGTTCTTCAAAGTGAAAATACTAGTCATTGGTGACAACAATCAGCTATCACCAGCCAATGGCGACAATGACTGGCTACTGGCAAGAAAGTTCAATCCAGCAGCCAGAGACCAGTGGCGGTGAAGGCTAGCAACTGATTGTGGCAATCACGGGCGACGAAGGCTATCAGTGGTGAAGTAGAGCTTTTGAAAGTTAGGTGGCTATAAAAATGTGGAATGGACGTCTAATCTTAGCTATAGTTAGCCATCGAATTCAAGCATTTTGAGGAATTTCATTCGTTGTGGAATCCAAATCTATATTTCAAATCTTCCCCAAACATGAAAATAGTGGGAATTGAAATCCCATTTCCTAAGAAACTCGATCCCGTATTGAATGAAACGACACTTAAAAGCTATAATCTTTGCTTCAAAGAATTCGATCAGTCCAATAAATCAGTCCCTGAGTGGGGAACATGATCCACAACTTAGAATGAACAACAATCATCATTTCTTTGAAGCTCCACGAAGCCAAATTCTATTTCGCTTTCGCTCTTCTGCAAAACGGGCCATACAAAGAGAGAAGCAAAAAAGAGCAACTCCTGTAAAATCAATTTTCCACAAAACGTCCACTTTAGGAATTATTAAATGTTCCATCCCTCTTGAAAAGCCAAGAAATACCTCCCCTTGGACTATGTATGGAAAAAATAATGGAAATTCAAAGCAAGTAAAAATTATTGGTTTTTGACCAAAGAAAGTTATTGGTCGTATCAGGTTTCTGGGAGCTATTCAATACGAGACGATGGCACCGACTTTATGTCTACATTATAGAGGCTAGCAATTATTGAGAGCATCGAGATTTATAAAAGTTTGAAGCAACTTCTACGAGTAAAAGTTGAAATAGATTTATGATAAAAAAATCAAAATAGATTGGAATTGACTTTCTACATTATAGAGGCGATCAATTACTGATAGCGTCGAGATTTATAAAAGCCTGAAGCAACTTCCACGAGTATAAATTGAAATAGATTTATGATAAAAAAAAATCAAAATATATTGGAATTGACTTTCCCTTGTTACTCTTTATTTAACTTTTTTTTTTGTCAAAATAATAGCCCTTCAAATCTAGCAAACTTCTATTGATATGATAGTTTTCTAGATTTTCAAATATGAACGCCTTGCACACCTTAAGGAGTCTTGCCATGGTAGAAGAAATTTGTGGTGCGCACACATATATGTGCCAGAAAACTTGGGGAAAAAAAAAAGAAAGGGAAATTTTCTTGATCGTTGTCACCTAAAAACGAGAATGGAAACAGGACCGAACTAAATTGTCTTGTTTGATTCAAGTGAATCGGTTAAATAACTACAATCATACTTTAAATAAGTAAGGTTGGTTCAAATTACGTCGGCTCATTGTCATTTTTAGATATAAGTAATGCATAATTAGAGAAATATCACTAGAAAGAATCCATACTAAATTTTCGATTATTCCGACGTGCCATTTAAATCATCAATTGCTAATTATCGCAAGAAAGAATTCATACTAAGTTTTCAATTATTCTCACGTGCTGTTCAAATCATTGATAGCTAATTATCGCAAGAAAGAATCGATACAAAGTTTTCGATTATTCCCACATGCTGTTCAAATCATCGATTGCTAATTATCGACGACAAATTAGGACACCCAAGTCGCGGAATTGATAAACAGAATCTTTTCTATTCAAGAAGTACACCATATGAACATAGAGACCGATCGTTCATGTCACCTCAGACGCGTGCTCGGCACATACCGATTTTTTTTTTTGGACTGGGTCCAATTCTTCTTTTCTAGTTCCGTGCCCTTCTTTTCTTGAACTACTAACCCCCTCAAAGTAGACTTTGTCTCATCGAAACCTCAATTTCCACATTTAATCAGCATTGCTTCACACTACTAAATTACACCCTCATTTTTTTAAATTACTTTTAAAATTTTTAAAATTATTGATTTTTTTTGTGGTGTCACATAACGCATGAGGACAAAAAATGGGAGGTCGCCATCAATCGGTCAGGCTATCTCATTACTCTTGGATCCAGAGGCTATATATGATCCTCCATCATGCCACTCCGCCTTTATTACTTATTAACTTCCCCCCGGGCCCACCGAAAAAAAGAAAAATCCCGCCCTGGGCCCCACCGGAGCTCTCCGATACCGATCGTGCCCTCGCTCGGATTATGATCTTGCCGGTCGTGCAAGGGCATTTAGGTAATGTCGCCCTCTCGGACCTTCTGTTTCGGGCAATAATTCAGGCCAATTAAAGAAATGGGGACGAGCGCGAGATAACGACACGACACTGTTAAGGAAAGATGGGGTGGGCCCCGCTGAGGGACGTAGGTTAGCGTGGGGCCCGGGGGTGTTTGGACCAGGAATCCCGCATTTTGGGGGAAAAAAAAATTGTTACTTTTATTTCGTTGGTAGGAGCAGGAGCGTGAAAAAATAATTTCTCAAAGGGAAGTCAAACAGTAAATTATTTCCGGTCTTAAAAAAATCAACTCCGGCGATGGATTTTAATGTAACATTATTATGCATTTAATACTATTCTCGCCTTTTTTTTCCTTTCACTTTTCAACTGATTTCTAGAAGTTGATCTTATTTAATAAGGTTAAGTTTTTTTTTGAACGGCATTTAATAAGGTTAAGTTAAAAAATGTTGTGCTTGTCAATCGCTTAAGTTTTTTAAACAATTTTTACCACTTGAGATTTTTTTTTATTATCATTAACTTTTCACAGGGAAGTAACAAATGCATTTTTATGTTGAGTGAAATGAGCACTGAACACTTTAACTAAAGTATCATAATATCCCAAGCACAACATGACAAGGGAAACGGGAAACCACTTGAGATTTTTTTTTTTTTTATTATCATTAACTTTTCACAGGGAAGTAACAAATGCATTTTTATGTTGAGTGAAATGAGCACTGAACACTTTAACTAAAGTATCATAATATCCCAAGCACAACATGACAAGGGAAACGGGAAAAAGACGACTTCAAATCAAATTGAGTTATTATATGCATAGGATTCGGAGTCTTGTGGTCCTTGGTCAGGGATGATCTAATGCCAATTATCCATGCTCATAAGTAGTAAAGTAGTCAGAATGCCCAAGAGCTAACTATCGAGACCTATGGGCATGACGCCCATGCATGCAAGTATACTTGAATGGACGTTTACCATTATAGTTACCCATAATTATAGTACAAGCAAAGATATGAATTGTGGGTAGTTGTACCAATGACCGCGAGAGAGCTTTCAAAAGATCATGCCAACACATAAAAATTAAGGACAATATATTTTCTTTTTTTTGCAAAACATCGCACCACAACTACTCAGATTTGTGTACAAAAGTAAATCAATTAGAAACAACATACTTCAATAAATTTGGGTGGTGACATTCGGGTACATTTCGCTCCATATATCTAAATCTTTGAGTGTTTTCATATTGTAATTTCGAGTTGAGATACCTGAAATTTAAATAAAATGGAGCTTAGTTATCAAGTCACTAGTAGTACAACCATTCTACTGTGTATTTTTCTTTTCATTTCCTTAATGAAAAATAATGAATTACACATCACTCACATTAAACTAACTTTATCAAGAAAGAAAATCATGAATCTGAGTATTTCCTTTTTTCAAGAAAACTAATGGAGATAGTTTGATGCATTCTAATAGTAAATATTATGAATTCCACCTTTTAGTTATTTCACTTTTAGTTTTTTGCCAACTTATTAATACTTCACACATTAAAAAAAGAAAAGAAAAGAATCATCCTTATATATATAATTGAAATTGCCCATAATAGCATAGTGGTCACAATTTGAGGGGTTGGGATGACGTGGGGGCAAGTGTTGGTGGAGTCGTAGGGGGGCGCAACGGGATGGTCCGTCCGTGAACCTCTCTCTTTCTCCCCACTCCGCCCGCTTTCCCGTATATAAAGCGGTGGGCCCCAGCGACCCGGCCCCGCAACTTCAATCATCACCGCCCCCTTCCCCCAGTTCTCTTCTCGTGCACCGTCACCTATCTGATCGCCGCCCCTCCATTCGAGCCGAGCCGAGCCGAGCTAGCTTTCGGCAGTAGCGGCTAGGCTTGCGTTTGCCTAGTAGCCGAGCTGTGCGTGGCTGCGGCGAGTCTTGTCAGATAGGAGGGTGTCCTGTGCCTTATTTATTTATTTATGATTCCACGTCCATTTCGTGGATTTTAAATCCCTTTCAATATATATTGACCCCAAAAAAAAGAATAAAAGAATCCGTTTTAATATCTCTAACAAATTAGAAAACCATTTAAATATCCTCCCATAAAATCGCATCACTTGTATCCAAAATCCCTGAGTTTAAGTCGTGGTTTAAATGAATTTATTGACTCATTTCTATCATTAATTTGAATTATTTCGTGATGAGATATTTTTTTGACTCCTCATATATGAATAGAATTGCGGCTACGGGGATGCATACACCCACTAGCGAATTAAATAGTCGAGACCGAAATGAATGTCTAGTAATAGGAATTAGAGCCTCGATAGTCATAGTCAAATGGGTAACTTTACTAGTTGTTTCTTTCGACTATTTTACCCAAATTGAAATAGATCATAATTCGATATGCCAATTCATATATTATCATGTTTTCTCCACCTTTGCCATAGTCGAACGGAATTTTCTCTCTCCCATCTTCTTGTCGTTGGGTACTTTATTTTAATGGACCGATTATACGCATGCCAAAATTTTCTAATTAATGTAATTGATCAAATGCTTCATTAATTATTACATTATGCTTTTTAACACTCATAATAAGTGCGAAAGGAAAGTATTCTTCCCATATTTTTTTCTCTCAAATCTTAATCAATCCAAAATTATCGAATTATTCACCATAAGACGGCAAGAAGGCCATCACCGTTCAATTACTTCGCTAAGATAGATTTGATTTTATGTATAAATATATAAGACTAATATAGAGGCAGACCATAAAATTTGATAACCGGATCTATATATGGCATAAATTCGAAGAACAAAATCGTCCAACTCGATTTGAGGACATTATAAATTGGAAAGTGGATATGATCAGGCTCGTAATTCACCCACTTTGGAGAAAAGAAAAATACACATTTTTGTACCCTCGTCACGAAATTATGCAAAAGGGCCTACTTTTCGAAAAAGAAGAAAAAAGGAGGAGGAAAACTAGTCACGTCAAGATAGGATTTTTCTGTGGCATTAGCGCCATGGCTCGAGCCCCTCTGCTCTGCTCCCACAGCAGTCTTTCGTTTTTCTTGTTTCGTTTTGGTAAGACAGCGACGTGAACAGAAGTGCCATTTTTAGAGAGAGAAGAGAAAGAGAAAGAGAGTGGTTTCGATCAGATGCCCACTGATTCCCATGCACGCGCAGTTTATAATAGCACGGCACGAGGAGATCAAACCAACCACCACTCCCTCCCCTCTCTCCCTCTCTCTCCCCCAGTCCCTACCGTCCATCCATCCATACATCCATCCATCCACAAGCCCACTCTCTTCCTTCTTCTTCTTCTTCTTCTTCTCGCTTTCTCTGCCACAATTCGTAATTATCCAGTCGCGGCCTTGCGTTTTGAGATGAAGTAGAAGATATAGAGGGAGGGAGGGAGGGTCTTCTGCAAGCATCCCGCTAGAGGGTCGCAACAGGAGAAAGAAACAAAGAAGATTCTTCGGGGAGGAGGGAGAGAGAGGGGCACCTGGTCCAGAAATGATTTAGTCTGCATTGATTCTTGATTGGAGAGTGGTTTGTCTGCACCTGAGGCTTCGAGGCTTTTTGACGACGGGAACCATTTTCCTTGTTTGTATTCCGGGGGGGAGTGAGGGACCGAAATAAGAAAATAATTTTCCCCGGTGAGAGAGGCGGGCGGAAAACGACGAAAACGTAAAAGAGGTGAGACGGAAAAAGGCTGAACCGAAGTGGGGGGGATGGAGCTAAAATACAAAACCTGTCTTTGGTTCCGCTGTGCCTGATAATTGATGACGACTCCTGGGAGTCTCTGTCTGCATGTCTGTTCCAAGGGCAGTTGGATTCTTCTCCTTTGGTGAGAAATCCGAGCTAGAACGCTTGGGAGGAAGAGAATAGAGCTAGAGAGGTGGCGTAAAAGTTGAGCCTTTGAGCTTCCTTGAGGTTCGATTTCTCTCGGGTTTGCTCTGTTTCTGGAATGGAGGTGGGAGAAATCTAGCACAGAGAAAGAGACAGAGAACTTCAACTTCCTGGGCTCTTTCTTGCGTAATTTTTTTCATTCTCTGGTGCTCAAAAAATGGCCTCTTTGACTGTACTGCTCGTCCTTCATTCTCTGACACTCAAACTTCAAAAATAAAAAAGCCACAAACTTTCTGTAATTTGGTGGAGCATAAAGGCGATCTTGCTCGTGCCCATCTGAATTCACGGCTGTTCTTGGCTGAAAACTCAAAAAAAATTTCAGGTCTCTCTCTCTCTCTCCTCCAAAGTCTTTTTTCAATCCTTATTTTTATGTATAATTATGTGAGGGTCTTAGTTTCTTGGCGTTTCTTCTTTGCAGATTTAGCTGTTGTTGGTGCGGTAATACATAGAGAGAACAGATTTTTCTCAGAAAGAAGCTTCTTCAATGGCAGAACTTAGTTCCTTCTCTTTACCATCTCCCAGAAATAATTGCAAGAAAGTCACCGGATCATCTTTTTTCAGCTTGCCGAGACTGTTCACTAGCTTCACTGCGAAGGGGTTCTCTGAAACCGACGCTGTGATTAGTCCCACTTCAATTCTTGACACCAAACCATTCTCATTCTCGACCATCAGGAACTCCTTCTGGTCTGATAACAACAGCAGTTCGTCTTCTTCACCCAGAAACACTGACACAGAGCACAAGCGCTCTCACTGGGAAAAGAAGAAGATAGAATCAGTAGGAATTGGCCTGGGCATTGTTGATGCTCTGAAAGACGAGGGCTTTGACCCGAAGCAACCCAAACCCGAGACCCGGCCCGTCGTCTTCTTCGGATCAAAGCTCAATATCCAAGTCCCTCCCCTGCCCTTCTCTGTTCCTCCCAACGCTGAGTCGGCAAGCCCGAGGTCTCCACCCAATTTCGGGACCAAATCCAAGAATTCCCAACTGGGTTTCGCATCACCTCGCCTTTCGCGGTCCCCGGATATGAGATCCCGTTCCGGATCGTCCTCCATTTCACGCGGCCTCGGAGTGCCAAGCTCGCCCCGGGTCATTAGTGCCACTGAGATGGAGAGCTCGGAGGACTACACTTGTGTGATCTCCCATGGCCCGAACCCGAAGACAACACATATATTTGACGATTGCATTGTGGAGAGCTGCTGTGGTGATTTTAAGTCTGCCTCTGATCTGAAGGAGAGTGGGTTTTTGAGTGATGAACAGAGTAGTCGTTCGTTGTCACAGAGTTTTCTTAGCTTCTGCTGCACCTGCAAGAAGAATCTTGGGCAGGGAAGTGACATTTACATGTACAGGTAGTTTAGTTCAAACTTTCAACTTCTGCAATTTTGTTGTGGCATGTTTTGAGTGACCTTTGAATGTGGTCTGTTGCAATTTGAGCCCTTTTTGGACACTTTTGTGACGAATTTGGCGAGAGAGCATGTGGAAGTGAGAGTCCCTTTCCAAATATGGTAACCATCTTTACTTCATGAAGCTGCTGGATTGAAAAATCTTGCGACTCTGAAACCTTTGAAAATTAAAAAAGAAAGTTTCCTGCTACATGAATTTGAATTTAGCTAGTCGTGACATACAAGAAGAAACTGAGACTTTCAATTGCTAGTACAATAATTAGATTCCCTTCTGGTAGGAAGATGGACCAATTGACACAAGTTCATGCTGTGATTTTAGATCTCCTTTATTGTATTTATTTATGATAAGTTGGTTTTACTCAATACCCAGGATTTCATTTCACTTGCTCTGGTACACATTCTTGTCACAATTATTCGGATAGAGTGATTCAATGAACCATACAGAGGCACATCAATTTGTTTGCACCATTTATCTCTCAATCTCTTAGCTTTGAATCATACAAAGTTGCATTTTCACCATTTTCAGGGGGAGAAAGCTTTCTGCAGTGGAGAGTGCCGGTACAAGGAGATTCTCTTGGAAGAGGGAATGGGGAGATCGGAACCAGATGAATATGGCTTTTCTAGATAACAACTTGTCATCGCTTTGCTTCAAGAGAGAGTCTTGAAGAAAGCCGGCTTCACGAGGATATATTCATCATTCTTAACATAAATCTTTAGAGGCAGGGATAGAGACTGAACTTTCTATTGCATAAAATGGGTTGAAGCTGGGGTTTTCTTGATATCTTAGGCTCTGCTTCTCTCAGCAGTCTTTTTTGTTTTCATTTTCCCTCTCCCTCCCTCTCTATCTTTCTCTCTCGCTCTCGCTCTCATAATTTTTCTTGTACAATTGATTTCAATGAAGTGATAATTTAGGAGATCGCTAATCTGGTGCTTCGGTCCAAAAAGCCTTTCTTGTTTGCCTAGTGGTGCTCATAATGATGATAGGGTGACTGAGAAATTTCCCCATTATCTTCCCCAGATTAAATTTATTGCTGCAAATCATCCTGGGCACATAAGGACAGATTACATCATTTGATGCAGATTCTTGCATTTTTTTTTCCTCGCCTGAGAGGCTCCTATCCTCCTGATCAGACCCCACTTTGACAAGTTTTTGTCCGCTTCAATCAATTTGGTATTAGTCTAATGCAAGTTGCATGATCTTGATGATAGCTCACTGATGCAAGAATGATTGTTTTTTTCACAGTAAATATTATTATATGGTTAGAATCTTGAGGGGCTTATTTCTTTTTAATTATCTCAGGTACTCCTGTATTGAAAACCGCACCATTTGGTAAAATATGTTTCAGTGCCACACCAGACTGATGCTGTACATCCTTTGAATTATTCATATTCTGCAAAAAAGTATTATTCAATTTCAAAATACTGCTTGAATCTGACACAGTTGATTGTCATAGTGGAACTGCCCCGCAAGCTTGAATATTAGTTTGAATCTGGGGAAAAGATGATTGAGTTCTCTTTTGCGTTTTTAGACAAAAGTGACGCGAAAGTATATTCTTTTACAGAATTTGGTCATCATCACTTTAGGAAAAAATGGGGATTAAGGTACACTAATATTAGGCAAATTTAGATAATTACATTCTTAGTTCTTTTTTTTTTTTTTTCCCTGAATAATCTAGGACACAAGTATGAAAATTCATTTGCTTAGTGACCCATGGACATCTTAGAAGGCCCATGAACTAGTTTAATATAGACCTTCGACCCATGTATGTGGCCCTTATATGGAGCCATTAAAACATAATTGGCCCCTAATTCTTGAGTTGGAAATTCCCTGGTGCGCTATCAAAATATACCAATCCTATGTAGATCATTAAATTCACTGATGTGAAGATATCAACTCTAAAATAACAGAATCTCTATTCAAATTAGTTCATTATTATACGCTAGAGGCAAAGCACGCACATCATGAAGTGAGATTATTATGCGCTGTAAAAATATTAGTAGTTATTGAAGGAAGTGGATGAGGGGGTGCGTAATGAGAAGAATATGCGTTCTTGTCCTCTAAGTGACTCACTGCCTTTATGACAAGTTGATGCCTTCAAGACTAGCTCTGTCATTTCAGGCTTTTGCGCAGATTTACTTATCCAAAAAAGTGAAAATATTAACTTCCTATCCAATTGTTTTGAGAAAGTATATGAACTGAAAATACTTTGTTCAATTCTATCGTACTTTTGATTCACAAATTGTTCCGTACAGTATTCTAACCTATAAAAACACTGTCCCAAAGGATTTCATGTCATTTGATGCATATTATGAAGTTTACAGTGTGACAACATAAGATAAACTTCGAGTAGCAAGTCAATTGAAGGGACTAATTTTGAACGGACAATCTATATTTGTTCCTCATGTCGTTAAGCTTTTCATATCAATTTTTTTTTTTTGGTCAGAAAATATAGCTTTCATTACTTAACCAACATTAGAACACCACATAGTCTAAACATTTAAGCATAAAATTAACCAAAGAGAATAAAGGGAGACAAGTAATCCAATTCAAGGGAAGTTCTCCTGCTCGATGGGTCTTTACAACTCAATCCGCTGCTTGATTGGCTTCTCTGGGCTTGTGGACTAATTTTACTTTTGGCATGTGGTCCAATAAGAGCCTGCAGTCTTCAATTACTGATCAAGCAGCCCATGGAGATTCTTTTTGGCCCAGGATACTTTGAACAGCTTCTAGACTGTCTAAAGTGAGTTGGAACCCCTGTTCACTTCCCAAGTACACTTTAGTTTGCGCACTTCTGTCCTATTTGGTCTTCTTCGGCCAAAGTAAGGCTTCCCTCACTGCAAGGGTTTCGGCGATTAAGACTGAAGACACATAGATGGGTTTCATGAAGTCGTCGACGAGGAGCTCACAGCTATTTTGAACTACCCTAGCTACCGAGCCTAACATCGTGAAGCTGCTCCATGCACTATCAACGTTAATTTTATAGGTTTGGGGTTTCTTCGAGCTGCTTTTCACTAGATTTGAGCTCATCTTTGCTTGCTGGATTTTGTTTTGCAGGAGCCGTTGCTTAAACAATAGGGTCATGGAGGTTGCGTCTTCAAAAATCAAATTGAGATTTGGCCTACAAGCTTGGAAGATTAATGCAATCCTTACTTTCTAGATTTGCCATAAAATCCCAGCAAAAAAAGGCCTTTACCTGAGGATCAACCGCAGAGGTATGGAAATCCAGAACCCACTTGTCAATAAGAGTTATGTTTGTTGGAGAGATATTGAACTTTAATCTCGGATCTGACCAAATAGCCTTTGTCCAACCGCATAATGCAAACAGATGCTCCGCCGTTTCTAGATTTTGGTTGCAAATTGAGCATATCAGATCAAGTATCATCTTCCTCTTGAATAGACTTTCTCTGGTAGTGAGAGCATTGTTACATATACTCCATACTAAGAATATGACTTTAGGGTTAGTCTGAAGCTTCCAAATTTCACGCCATAATGATTTTGGGATCTAGTAGGAAGTGGTACGTTGCATTTCTGATGGATTTCTTTTGTGATCTCGGAGCCTATTATAACCACTCTTTATTGTATAGGTTCCTGATCTGTTTTCCATTTGAAGTAATTTATCAGGTCCCAAAGTTAAACTAAGAGGAGTCATTAATATTTCTTTTACCACACTCTCACCTAAGACCATGTTAATTTTCTGAGCATCCCACTCTCTGGTGGTTTGGTCTATCAATTCAACTACCATTTGTGGCTCATTTCTATTTGATGAATCGCCAATCTTGCCTAGGGTTAATCGTCGATCCTCTCTAATCCTTATTTTTTCCTCATCTCCTACTTCCCAATTAGTTGCACTTTCAATCACAACCCTACCCATCAAAAGACTTTGCCATTCCCAAGACGGTCTCTAACCTTCGTTTGCACTCCAGAAGTTATCTCTTGGAAAGTATAAGCTCTTCAATATTATGCTCTGTAGGGCATTCGGGGTTTGAATTAGCCTCCATGTTTGTCTTCCTAGCAAGGCCTTATTAAAGTCTATAAGATCTCTAATGCCAAGGCCTCCATAGTCCTTTTGGGTTTTCAGAAAGTCTCAAGTCTTCCAGTGAACACCTTTCTTTGCTGAATTTTGTTTCCACTAGAAGTTGGATATTTGCCGTTCTATCGCTCGACAAATAGATATTGTGATTTTGGAAATTGACATAGCATATTGTGGCAAAGCTTGGACCACTGTCTTAATAAGAATCTCTTTCTCTGCCTTGGATATGAGTTTTTCTTTCCAACCCTCTAATTTCCTTATCTACTTGAGCATGGACCCAAGCAAACATTTGTTTTTTGGTCCGGCCCCAATCTAAAGGTATTCCAAGATATTTCCCTAGTTTTTCCATAATGGGAACCCTTAATTCAGTTGCTAGGTTTGATTTCAAGAGTTGAGGGCAGCCCTTACTAAAGAAGATCCCTGACTTGTTGAGATTGATGGCTTGACCTAAGGTAAAACAATAGTAGTTTAGGATATTAGCCAGGTTTTGGGCCTCAATAATTGAACCGTTTAGGAAGAGAATAGCATTATCAGCAAATAGGAGATGTGACAAAGTGGGGCATGTTGTGTTTAGTCAAATACCCTTAATGGTTTGGTCTTCAACTGCTTTGTTCTTTAGGAAAGAAAGTGCATTTGCCATAAGGATAAAAAGATAGGGGGATAGTAGGTCCCCTTGTCTGGTACCTCAGGATGGCCTAAAAGGAGTGCAAAGGTCCCCATTCACTCTTACACTAAATGAGACCGAGGAGATGCATTGTTTAACTAAGGATACCCATTTTCCACTAAATCCCGGTTTCAACGAGATAATCGCATAAGAAATTCCATTCCACCCTATCATAAGTTTTTGGCATGTTGAGTTTAAGTCTTTGCGTGAAAATCCCTCTTCCTTTTCCTCACTCTTAGCTGATGTAGGATCTCTTGAACAATGAAGATATTATCTTGGATTTGATGGCCACTAACAAAGACACTTTGTTCTTGGGAGATTAGGTTCGGGAGGAGGGATTTTAGTCTGTTTGCCATAACTTTAGTAATGATTTTATAACTGAAATTGCAAAGACTAATGGGTTTGTATTGAATTATGCTTTCGGATTTGCTATATTAGGAACAAGAGTGATATGGGTCTTATTTAGCTTAGGATTTGAAATAGCTAGTACGAGTACCTAGAGGGGGGGTGAATAGGTATACAAAATTTTCTCGAAGCTTGCACGATATTTAAACGATTAGAGGATTTGCAACAGTTAAAAATTCAATCGCAAGACGAGTAAGGGAAAGAGAGAATTGAACGCTCGGTTTATAGTGGTTCGGCTTGATTCAAGCCTACGTCCACTCTTCGACACCGACGACAGATTGGCTGGATTCCACTATGATCAAAGAGATGTTACGGTGTTGATCTTCCTTGATTTCTAGGTGTAGAAGATCTACCACACTCACTCAAGGCGTCACAAAGTAGAAACACTCTCGTGTACAATTTCGCTCGATCTCGACTAACAATCAAGGATCTTCGACTCGGAATTTTTCTATCGATCACACACTTAAAACAGCTAGACGTCTTCCTTTTATACTCCTTCATGCCATCATAGCCGTTGGCACTTACCAAAGGAATTCCTCCAATCTACCCGTTGGACGGAATCAATCAAGAAGATCATCCGAGCTATTTAAGGAATCGATGATAGCCCATCAATCCCGTTCGCCCATACAATCGGGATCTCGGTTTCCATGAATAGAATATTCCAAGATTATTTCGTCAACCATCGGATCTTCAATCGATCTTAGATAAGAATTAAAGAATCCGAAATGATTATCCAACCAAGAAATCTATTCCAGAGGATCGAATCCTTAACCATAAACCTCGGCTTAGGATTTCCTTCGACACTGGAGTAGAAAGACTGTCAGTGAGAATAGACTTAAGTCTTGAGTCCTGAGTCTTAAGTCTTTGAGTCTTGAGTCTTGGGTCTTGAGTCTTGAGTCTTGGGTCTTGAGAGAACAAAGTCTTCAGACTTTAAACTGACGGTCTCCGAACATCCAGGACTTTAGACGAAAGAAACGTTTTGTCGGCTTCAAAATATTCGGAAAGATTTCTCCAACAATCTCCCCTTTTTGATGGTGACAAAACTTTCTTGAAGATTTGAACAACTTTGACCTGCAAAACATTTCTCAAGCAATATGGCTAACTCATAAAGATTAATAAAACAACCAGACTCTGCATCCACAGAAGATTGGTTAGTCTTTCATGAGAAACACCATATAATAAATGCAACCGGTCAAGTTCATAATCCACAATCCACGATCAATTCAGTCAAATTCACACCCAAATTCAAGTTCTCAAGTCATACTCGAAACATAACCACAAAGGTCAAAGTTTAAAGTTTTAAAAAATAAAAGTTCAAATTGGTTCTCCCCCTTTTTGTCGGCATTGAAAAGTGAAAAGGGTGAGAAAAGAGTCATGTCCGCTTGGGAATGCGCACGATCTGGAAATCCCCAATGGACGGACTACTCCTTCAAGCTTCTTCGGAGTCTTCTCGCGTACGAGCTACCTCTTCTCCCTTGGCATTGGCTTGGAGTTGCTGAGCGAGGTCTTTGAATTTATCTTCCATAGAGACCGAAGATTCTTGTCCAAAGCATGCTTCAAAGCTTGGATTTCACATCCAGAACATATATCTCGTTACGCATTTCCCGAGAAGAATATTCATGATACTACGAAGATCTGCAGAATCATCCGTCTCGTGTACTTGGCATTGGCTTTCTCGGATGGTGTGTATGCGACGATGGTGCTTCTGTTCGGTCCGCGCATTTGGAATCGATGTATCACCTTCTTCGGCAATTGAGAGACCTGAACTTCTTCCGGGTCTTACGGAGATTGTCTTAGATCTTCAGCAACATGAGGTGTAGACCTTTCTTGCACGCTTACTCCCCCCGTCTCTAGGACATCGAGAGGGGAAGAATGATGATCATGCTCGGGATTTCCCTTCTCTCCGTTTATCAGACCGTTGTTCTTTTTCTTCGTCTCCTTCTTCCTCAACTTCTTTCTCCTTCTTTCTCTCGTTCTTCTTCTTCTCTCGCTCTGCTGAAGTTCTGTCGAATGAGACACAGAACGTCTTGTTCTTGTCAGTGCTGGAATAGTGGGATCTTCATCATCTTCATCTTCATCCTCATCCTCCAGGATAAGAGTTCTTTTCCTCTTTTTCGAAGAGGCACCAATAGCCTCCTTTCCTTTCCTTTTGAAGCGGACGGACTCGGAGATTTCACCTTGAATTTCTCCATTGCCTTAGAAAGTTCTTTCGACGCATCTTCATTAACATTTTCAACCCTACCACCATCTTGTCACACGGTCGAACGCAAAAAGTATGTGGCAGTTCAATATTCAGATGTCTCGAAGATCTTGGTCACCGCACCGAGGATAAGGCAATTGTCCTTTGTCTTTTGACACCGCTTCTGTACATATGGAAAAGAATAGTGTGCGGGAGAGAAAATTTCCGTCCCGAGTTGATCGCATACATCAACTTTGCTTCGTAAAAGATACGAAGTCTTTGACGTAGACTTCGGTCTAAGACAATTGATCACAATCTTATGAAGCACAATGTTGATGGCATTCATCCCGGAATAGATGATTTTCTTATCAACGTCCCTATCTTTGACAAGATCCGAGTAGTACGAGCGGTGAGACTTTGATTGGGAGATAGCGTCCCCTTTCAACTCCAATTATGTCCGCCAACATATTCACATCTACCACATAGACTTGGTCTCGACACCGAATGAAATTCTATTCGCATCCAAAAAGCTAAGATTTGAATAAAAGTAAGCGTCGATTGATCATACCCGTCTGTAGAGTCGAGCAAAAAGTCTCAAGTTGAAGCAAACTCAACTTCTCCCTTAAGTTCAAGTTGATGGAATCCGGAAGTCAAAGTCGACACTTCTAGGGTTGATTACCCCTCTTTTCAACAGCACGAAATACACTTTTTCTTGATCCTTGGATTTAAACAAATCCATCCGATTTCCTTTCACCTTTACAGCCACACCCATTCTAGGTTTAAATTCAAGGAACATTTTGTCATCATCGTTCCCATCAATCGGATCTCGTCCCGGCATACGAGGATCACTAGGAATGTTCGCTAGAGCCTCTTCTCGCTCTTCCTTTCGGAGCAATTCCCAACTCTTCCATTTTCCGCGAGAAAAAGATACTCATTCCCATAATTTTTGTCCTTAAGAAAGTCATCTATATACTTTAATGAAGAACCGGTGCTTTTCAACGCACGATAAAGCTTATAGATAACGAGGGGTTTTTGGACTCTTCTTGGGTCGGCATCCTCGATAATGTCTTCTTCTAGATTTTGACTTGCACCTTGTGGGTCGGGAGATGCTGAATGACGTGGAGGAGAGCGAATCGGACTTTGTCGCTGACTTGGTGAGTCTTCTTCCTCGCAAGATCGAAGTGAGTCGGTCCCTTCTCCATTCTTTGTGGTCCCCTGTTTGCGATTCTTGATGATTTCCTCGAAGACGACATCTTTCTTTGTCTATTGGAGGATTTCTTCACTTGCTTTTCCCAAGAAAAATGACCACTTTCTCGACGATGAACAGAGTAAAAACAAAAGATCGGGAGGAGAGTGTCTTTTAGGGTTTTGAAAATTGGGGGTAGAATGACTGTATTTATATGTGCCTCGGATTTGAAAATAGAATTTTAAACGGTACAAGGAAAGTGTACGAACACTCCTTTTCAAAATCAATAACTGCCAAAAATAACTTCCTCTAAAAAAGACAAGTTTTCAAATTTCACACGAATTATATCTGAATAAAAGAACGTACCTTTTCGAGATAAAATAAGCGAGAATTCGTACCTTTTAGATAAAATATCGACTTACGGTCTTAAGCGATGAATGATTGAGTCTCGGGATTTAAAGTCTAAGAGATCGAGTCTTAGAGTTGGTGAGTCTCTAGACTTTAACTTCTTCAAGCTTCAAAATGTTGAGTCTTGAGCGGATGAAGTCGAATTGATTCTTCTCCAAAGGCTTTGTGAATATGTCCGCTAGTTGACTTTTGAATCAACAAATTGAATTGAGATTTCTCCATTTTGAATATGATCTCTAATGAAGTGATGACGAATCTCAATATGCTTTGCTCTAGAATGAAGGATTGGATTTTTGGTGAGATTGATCGCGCTTGTGTTGTCACATCTGATTTCTGTGCATGAGTCTTCAATGCCAAAGTCTTGTAGCTGTTGTTTTATCCATAGAATTTGCGAACAGCAGCTTCCAAGAGCTACATACTCTCCTTCGTCGTTGAAAGAGCTACGGTGCTTTGCTTCCTTGAAAACCAAGACACCGTCCCCGTTTCCAAGCGCTTGACAAGTTCCGTAAGTGCTCTTTCTATCGACTCGCAACCGGCCAGATGCATCCGAGTATCCTAGAAGATTAAAGTCTCCCTCTTTGGATACCAAAGACCGATGCTTGAGGATGAAGCAACGTATTTGATAATACGTTTCGCGGCAATGAGATGTGATTCTCTAGGATCCGATTGAAACCTAGCACAGATACAAACACTAAACAAAATATCGTGTCTAGAAGCGGTAAGATAAAGAAGTGAACCGATCATGCTCCCGTACAGCTTTTGATCTACTTTCTTCCCTTCTTCATCCTTGTCTATCTTCTCGAGAACATGACATTGGTATGTCGGTCTTCTTGCACTTTTCCAATCCAAACCTTTTGACAAGATCATTCGCATATTTTTCTTGATGAATGAAAGTTCCTTCATTCATTTGTTTCACTTGAAGTCCAAGAAAGAATGTTAATTCTCCCATCATACTCATTTCAAATTCATCCCGCATAGACTTAGAAAATTTCTTGCAAAGACTTTCATTAGAGGATCCAAAAATAATGTCATCAACATATATTTGAACAAGTAAGAAGTTTTTGTTTTCCTTTTTGATAAATAAAGTAGTATCTACTTTACCTTTGACAAAACCATTTTGTAATAAAAACTTACTTAGTCCGTCGTACCAAGCTCGAGGTGCTTGCTTTAGACCATACAGAGCCTTTTTCGTCTAAAGACTGAGTCTGGCTTCTTTGGGTCTTCAAATCCAGGCGGTTGTTCCACATAAACTTCCTCATGGATAAATCCATTTAGGAAAGCACTTTTGACATCCATTTGGAATAACCTGAAATTTTTGTAACAAGCAAACGCAAATAATAGTCGAATAGCTTCTAACCTTGCAACGGTGCGTAGGTCTCGTCATAGTCTATTCCTTCTTCTTGCGTATAGCCTTTGGCCACGAGTCTTGCTTTGTTTCGTACGACTTTTCCTTTTTCGTCCATCTTGTTCCCGAAAACCCATTTGGTTCCAATAACGGTTTTACCTTTTGGTTTAGATGTCAATTCCCGGACATCATTGATGTTGAATTGTCTCGAGCTCTTCTTGCATAGCTTCGATCCAGCTTTCATCGGATAAAGCTTCTTCTATGCTTTTTGGTTCAATTTCGTAGATGAGAGCCACAAACACTAGATTCTTCATGCCTTTTTGATCGGTACGGATTCCTTCATTAAGTTCGCCAATAATAAGATCTTTGGGATGACCGGATTTGTGCTTCCGCTTACTAGTTGATTTGTCGTGTTGATGATCTCTTTCTTTACTTGATTCTCCATGAGCGTCTTGATGATGGATTTCCGGACTACGAGATGGTTCTTGAGATGTAGACATTTGAAGGTCTAGAGCGGGTTCGATCTCTTCGTCGAGTCTTGCTTGGATTCGTCTTGCACCGAGTCTTGGAATTTGACATTCATTGATTCTTCCACAGACTGCTTTTCTTGTTGTAGACTCTGTAGGCTTTGCTTGATGTAGAATATCCAAGGAAGATACCTTCATCCGATCTTTCTTCGAACTTACCCACTCGATCATTTGCATTTTTCAAAATAAAGCATTTGCAACCAAATACATGAAAGTATGAAACAATAGGCTTCTTTCCTTTGAACAATTCATAGGGGTTTTCTCAAGAATAGGTCTTAGAAAGACTCTATTTATAATATAGCAAGCGGTTGAAAAGCACTTCAGCCCAAAATCGAGGAGAAATTTTACTTTCAATTAAAAGTGTTCTAGCCATTTCTTGAAGAGATCTATTCTTTCTTTCCACAACTCCATTTTGCTTTGGAGTATACGGAGAGGAAAACATGTGATTAACACCAGATTTATCACGTAATCTCGTAAAATCTTGATTTTCAAATTCACTTCCATGATCGGTTCTTATACTTGAAATAGCACATCCTTTTTCAATTTGAACCTTTTTAGCAAACTTTTCAAAGTACGAAAAGGTTTCAGATTTATTTGCAAGAAAATATACCCGGTAAAACGAGAGTAATCGTCTACAATTACTAGACAATATTTCTTACCTCCAATGCTCTGGGTTCTTGTAGGTCCGAAGAGATCCATATGAAGCAACGCAATGCATGATTAGTTGATACATGATTTATTTGCTTAAAAGAATTTCTTACCTTTCCCCGTAATGCATGGAGTGCATAAGTCGGACTTTTGGTAAGGCAATTTAGGTAGACCTCGAACAAGCTGCTTTGAAGAGATTTTGGCTAATTGCTTCTTGTTGATATGGCCAAGTTTTCTCAGTGCCATAGAACTGCTTCATCTTGAATTGAGATTAAGCATTGTTCTTCATTTAGCTTTACATCAAGGAGGTAAATGTTTCCATGCCTTCGACCCATGAAAGACTCGAGTCGAATCTTTGCTAATTCCAGAACATATGCCTTCTTGAAAAGAGATCTTGTAACCGCATATCACTCGGTTGGCTAATCTTTGAGTAGATTGTAGTTGAGTCCTTCCACTAGAGAGACATTGCTTATTGTGAGATTTCCAATTTTCACAGTTCCGAATCCCACAATACTTCCTTTGCTATTTCCTCCGAATGAAACTTTTCCACCATTTACTTGAATAAGCTTTATGAAACAATTTGAGTCTCCTGTCATGTGTCTTGAGCATCCACTTTGTCAAGATACCACTTTAACTTCTTTTTGACAGACTCGCATTCAAAAGAGAGTCTCAAGCTTTCTTTGGTACCCAAATTTTCTTGGGTCCTTTGGTGTTAGTAGGATGAGCATTATTGGGCCATACTCTTTTAACAGGCCTCCAAACCATAGGACACTCTTTTTCAAAATGATCCGACAATTACACTTGGAACACCTTAAAGCATTTCGTCCTACAGTGCTTTACAAAAATTCTTTTAAAATGATTTTTATAAGCCTCTCTCGATGGTCTTTTCTTAATTCTTTCTTTTACTTTCGGAAAATCAATCAAAGGGATTGTTTCAGCTGTCATACCTAGACTGACTTATTGAAGTAAGGTCTTTGGATTGAAAGAACTTTTTCAAGTTTTTCGGACCCTATTGAAAATTTCTTTGAAATATTTGATAAATCAGTTTTTAAGAAAGCATTTTCTTTCGAAAGATTGTCTTCACTCTCTTTAAGAGTAGAAACATTCAAGTCTAAATTTTTTACCTTTTCTTCCAAAATGTTTTCCTTTTGTTTTAAAACTGAGTTTTCCTTTTTAAGTTCGGAAATCTTTTTAAGAGAAGTCTTAAGACCGAAACATAACTCATCAATATATTTAGAGACTTTGACAGGGGATTTTATAATCACTTACCTCAAATTCACGTAAGTCGATCCAGTCGATCCAGTCGAGTCGATTGTGCCATCGGACACGGGTTGGCATATTCCTCATCACTCTCTTCACACTCAGTATCGCTCCGGTCTCGGCTTTGAGAGCTTTTCGAGACTTCTCACCTTTTCCTCTTTTCTTTTTCGAAAGAGGACAGTTGGGTCGATGTGTCCCTTCTTTTTACATTCGAAGCAAACTACATCTTTGTTTGGTTCCACATCATCAACGAGACTTGGTCTGCTGTCTCTCAAAACTCGTTTCTTTGGAATGAACCTTCTCCGCTTTTCTATTCAGTTTTCTGAATCTTCTTATCATGAGGGCGAGCTCCTCATCATCCATATCATCTTCGAATCTGCATCATCGAATCATCATTTGATTTTAGTGCAATAGATTTCTTACTTCTTGGATCTTCGTCTTCATTAATTCGTTCCACTTCGTAAGACTGAAGAGTTCCAATCAGTTCGTCTACAGATAATGGCATGATTCTTTGCGTCTCTCTTATTGAAGTCTTTATATGATTCCAATCCTTGGAGAGTCCACGCAGAAGCTTGTTCACCTTCATAGGATCAGAAATTTTTTGTCCTTGGTTTTCAAGACCATTGACAATATCTGTAAAACGACTAAACATGTCAGTTATAGATTCTCCTGATTTCATTTTGAAGGATTCATATTGACCAAGAAGAATATTAATTCTGGTCTCCTTCACTCGATCTGTCCCTTCATAAGTGATATGTAACTTGTCCCAGACTTCTTTTGCTGTAACACAAGAAGATATTCTGTTATATTCAAGTGGGTGATAAAGCACAATATAAAGAATAAATTGCTTTCGCATCGAGTGCTTGTCTCTTGTTTATTTCTTCTTGAGACATTCCGGCTGGCTTCAACAGTTTCTTTCCCTCTTTCGAGATTGATGCAGCAGGCGGGAGTGATTCCTCTTTCCACAACGTCCCATTCCGGAGGATCCTTTGATCGTAGGAAAGCTTTCATCTTGTTTTTCCAGATGTTGTAATCCTTTCCATCGAAGTAGGGAGGTCTCGGTATTGCTTTGCCCCTCCATCAGCCCTGGTGCTAGCATACTAGCCATGGATCTTTTACTCAAAGTAAGACACTTCAAACAGTGAGAACATGAGCTCGATACCAATTGAAATAGCTAGTACGAGTACCTAGAGGGGGTGAATAGGTATACAAAATTTTCTCGAAGCTTGCACGATATTTAAACGATTAGAGGATTTGCAACAGTTAAAAATTCAATCGCAAGACCGAGTAAGGGAAAGAGAGAATTGAACGCTCGGTTTATAGTGGTTCGGCTTGATTCAAGCCTACGTCCACTCTTCAAAGACCGACCCGATTGGCTGGATTCCACTATGATCAAAGAGATGTTACGGTGTTGATCTTCCTTGATTTCTAGGTGTAGAAGATCTACCACACTCACTCAAGGCGTCACAAAGTAGAAACACTCTCTCGTGTACAATTTCGCTCGATCTCGACTAACAATCAAGGATCTTCGGACTGGAATTTTTCTATCGATCACACACTTAAAACAGCTAGACGTCTTCCTTTTATACTCCTTCATGCCATCATAGCCGTTGGCACTTACCAAAGGAATTCCTCCAATCTACCCGTTGGACGGAATCAATCAAGAAGATCATCCGAGCTATTTAAGGAATCGATGATAGCCCATCAATCTGTTCGCCCATACAATCGGATCTCGGTTTCCATGAATAGAATATTCCAAGATTATTTCGTCAACCATCGGATCTTCAATCGATCTTAGATAAGAATTAAAGAATCCGAAATGATTATCCAACCAAGAAATCTATTCCGAGAGGATCGAATCCTTAACCATAAACCTCGGCTTAGGATTTCCTTCGACCTTGGAGTAGAAAGACTGTCGGTGAGAATAGACTTAAGTCTTGAGTCCCGAGTCTTAAGTCTTTGAGTCTTGAGTCTTGGGTCTTGAGTCTTGAGTCTTGGGTCTTGAGAGAACAAAGTCTTCAGACTTTAAACTGACGGTCTCCGAACATCCAGACTTTAGACTGAAAGAAACGTTTTGTCAGCTTCAAAATATTCTGGAAAGATTTCTCCAACAGGATTGAGGGTACCTTGACTGAAAAAGGAGTTGACCATTCTGAATATGTCTTCATGAACCACTGACCATTGACTTTGATAAAATAATCCATTTAGTCCATCCAGTCCCAGTGCTTTAGTAGTTCCCAATTGGAAGATTGCATCTCTAACTTCTTCCTTGGAGATAGGCTTGATTAGATCCTCATTCATTTCATCATTTACTACTTGCACGCATTGAACAAGAATAGGTTGATAATTCCTCTCACCACCGTGGTATATAATGATTGATAAAAGGCCCTGACATGTTGCTTAATGGTAGAGGGTTCTCGGCTCCATGTAGTGTCATCAATCCGTAACATAGAGATCTTGTTCCTAATTCTTCGTTGAATCGTTGTGGCATGAAAAAATTTCATATTTTGACCACCCCGTTTCATCCACTTGATTCATGACTGCATGCACCAATACATCTCCTCTTGTCTCCAAAGGCCTTCAATTTTCTCTACCACATTTCTATACTCCTCTTTGTCGGAATGTCCATCTTCCTTGCTAGTCAACTCCACTAGTCTCTTCCTTAGTGGTTTTTTTTTTTTTTTTAATTTATTGGGACATATTTTGGAGTTTTCGTTTACTCAATTTAGCAAGATTAGCTGCAACTCTCTTCACTCTTCCAGCAAAATTTACTTGGTTGATTCTGTTTTTCCTGCAAGTCTCTTGGATTACGTTTGTACATTCCTTTTCTTCAAGCCAGTATGCCTCGAATCTAAACTCCTTATTTCTTTTCACTGTATTTGGTTCGAATGTAAGTAGCAAGGGGATGTGATCTGAGCCTATCATAGGTAGAGCAAAAACCTTAGTGTTTGGGAATTGTACTCTCCATGCCCAATTACATAAAGCCTTATATAGCCTTTTCTTTACTAACTCATCTCCTTCCTGATTATTAATCCAGGTGAATTTGCAACCCTTACTTTCCATGTCCATTAATGAACATGAGTCCATGAAAGCATGAAAAGCCACTATTCTATATCTATCCACCTCCCTTCTTCCAACTTTGTCCTAATGATAAAGAACTTTATTAAAGTCTCCAATGCAAAGCTAAGGGAGGTTGTTGGAAGAGTTGATTAAGCTGAGCATTTGCCATAAGCATAATCTCTCCTGGAAAGATGTGGATGCATGTAGGAATGATATTCTCATTTGATCGCAATTGTTGAAAACTTTACATTTTATATTGATAATCTACCTGAAGCATGCCAGAACTTCCACTTGTACTTTATCATCCCACATAAGAATTGGTGCCCCCGCAATTTTGATGGGATTGATTATACTAGAATAACTAAACTTCAGCCTCTTTCATACTCAATTTACCTTGCTTTCTTTATTCTTGGTTTCCATGAGGAACACCAAGTTAGGCCTCTCTCGAGCCACTAAGGCTCTAAAATGTTGAATTGTCAAGGGTGTGCCCAAGCCCGGATAGTTCCAGCATAGGATCTTCATGTATATCCTAGTGGCTTATTAGGGCTAGCCACCAAAGCCCTTTCCTTGACCCATTCCCACGATTGGATCAGGGTGTCCAATAAGTTCTCCTCATCAAGAAGCTGAACATAGGGTTAACCCTGATTTGTTTTTTTATCACTAGGGTTTTGAGTATGTTCTTGTTTTTCTTAAGGTATTCAGCCCCCTTACCTTCCTCAACCAAAGGAAGAAGTAGAAGCTGGGTTTGCTGAGGCCTCTTCCCCTTATTTGGGGAGACATGTTTAGCCATCCATACATCTTCCCCCGGTTCATTTGTTGGAGCAGAGGGCAAGATTATCGCTAAAGCATTTGATTCAGCAACATATGGCTCTGAGTTCCCCCTTGTAAGGCTTCATCATTAGGCGCATGGGGGCATCGGTACCACTTCCTCCTCCTTAGGTTATTAATCAATTTACCCATAAAAAGTCTTCTAACAAGGGCTAAAATCTCTGACTTCTACTTTCAGCCAAGAGTCATATCTTCTTGGTTTGTCTTGAGTCAACGCTATCTCCTTATAAGGTATTTCAGGGCAAAAATTAGTGTAATGTCCAATTCGACCACATGAGTAGCAAAAATGTGGTAATCTTTCATATTTAAAATTCTGCTGCCATTTATTCCCACCCAAGTTAACCACCGTTCCTGTTTTCAGGGGGCATGCTAGATTTAGACTCACTTTTGCCTTGCCAATCTTGCGCCAACTATTATTCCTGGCTTCCAACTTTACATCCTCCACCTTGCCAAGTTTGGAGGCTATATTCCGAACAAATTCTTCATTGATTCGAGCACTAGGTAACTCCAAAATATGCACCCAAAAAGTATTATGTGTAAAGTCTTAGCAATGCTCAGGGATGTTAGGATCTCCTTCCAAGAGAATAAGTAAGTTACTTGCGAACGACCACGGTCCATTTTCTACAACTCTTTTTTTTTTTGTCTTATACCGATTCAAAAATAAAGGAGAAAAAACCAAGTTCAATAACTTCGCATTTAACAGATTTTGTCTTCCATGTTTTCCTTGTTGTGCTTATAAATGCTTGGAAGTTGACATTCGGTTTAGAGAATAGTTTCCCATACAAAGTTAGTTCACTTTCTTGTTTTTCTTTTTTAGGTATGTGTACATCCAACTCCGTCACTTTGTCTTCTAACCAAAGATCCCCCATGCTTCTACACAGTGATGCCGGACAAAGTTGATTTTCTTTGATTTTATCTATCTCTACCCTATTTAGTTCTTTGTTTTGGTGGTTCTAGGTTTGGGTTTCTGGATAGTGTATTGTCTGAACTACGTAGAGTGAGGGAACTCTATGGGTATGTTACTGATATTTCAATCCTGGTTGTTTTTTTTTTTTTTTTTTTTTTTTTTTTTTTTTTTTTCAGGGGATATGGTGATGCATTGGCTTAGGGAATTACTAGAAAAAGGATTACAGGGAGATCAAAGTTACTATTTCTACTGGTAATGATTTCTCGGTTTTTGGGTTGAGATGAGGAGCATTAGGGTTTAAGGCAGAAGCTCAAAGCAACGATTACCAAATTAGAGGGATAGAAACATGTTACCTTTACAACTCCATGTTGTGCTCTCCTCCATTGCTAGCATTCCAAGAGGAAGAAATTTGAGGATGTTGGGCTTGGGTGGTCGGTAGGGTTTTGGTGAGTTGTGAAGGTCAAATATGGGGGAAGGACGTCCAATGAGGCTAATATGGTGGAAAGGGTTTAGATGTAGCCATTAAATAGAAAGAAGCTATGGATTGGGATTCTAGGATTTCAAGGAGGCCAGCTATCAACTAGGATAGAGATGGAGCTCACACCATTGTTGAGGGGGAGAGCACTAAGGGAGCTCACACTATTGTGAGAAAGTTGGTAATTGTTTTTGGGGATATGTGCATGTCTTAAAACTTGTTGCAAAAGTACAATTGAATTCTAAAACTTATAAAAAATGCAATTAAGTTCTAAAATTTGTCAAATTGATTCAATCAAGTTTTTCCATTAACACCGTTAACTTATCGAATGAAAAATACTAATGTGGCATTTTTAATTGTTTTCTTTATCAAAATCTTATTTAGATTATTTTAAAAAATAAAAATATAATATTTAAAAATGAAAAAATGAAAAGAAAAAGGGGGGGGGGCGGGGAGCTAGGTAGAGCCTTGCTAGTGGGCACTATTGTTGCCGGCCATCGTCGATCCTACATGAAGTGGTTGGCCCTCGTCAGCCCCAAGCAAGGCCTCATTGGCTTTAGGTGAGGGTTGATGACCCTTGTTGGGAACAGGACAAGGCACTTAGATCTAGGTGATGGCAGTGCTCGCCTAGGCCTAACAAGGTCCCCTCATCGGCCCTCACATGGGGCCGGCGAGACCTCTCCTGAGGCTAGTGAAGCTCGCCGGCCCCAAGTGGCAATTGGCATTGCGTAGATCTACGTGGGCACCCATGATCTAGTGGGCAATGGTTGCTAGCCCTAGGTGAGGGTTGGCGTTGCCCAGATGTAGGCGCCTTCGCTCGAGCCTAGCGAGGGTTGCTTGTTATCACCTAGGTTAGTGAGGCTTTTTTGAGGGCTAGCGATGGCCGACCACCCTTGCTTAGGGCTGACGACCTCTGCTAGCCCCTCTAGCGACGGGTGGTAGCGGTAGCAGCCTATTAGTGAGGCCTTGCCTTTGTCTTCTTCTTTTTTCTTTTCAGATTTGCTTTTTTAAATAAAATTTTAGCTTTTTCATTTTTTAATCTAATATAAATAAGATTTGGATAAAAAATAATTTAAAAAATGCCACGTAGGAAAAGGAAATTAATTTAATGCCATATGAACATTTTCTGTTAAACAAGTTAATGGTTTTAACAAAAAGACTTGATTAGATCAATTTGACATATTTTAGGACTTGATTGCACTTTTTATAAGTTTTAAGACTCAATTGCACTTTCGTGACAAGTTTTAGGACTTGTAGTGTACGTAACTCTTTTTTTCTTTTTCCTTTTTCTTTGCCCCCATTAGGTGCTATTTGAGGGTTTCTCGCTTTAAGTAATAACCAACTCCAAAATGATTCAGTCACAAATATTAAAAAAAAAAATGTATTGAAAAACAAATTTAAAGCCCTTGATTTTACCTTTATTTCCATGGCTTTTGCTCATCGCCATCATCATTAGTCAATGCAATTTGAATCATGCTGTCATTTGTATGGGAGACTCTTCAACTTGAAGAAAAACAAAAAATGTGGCATGAGATGAACATAAGATAACTCAAAAATCTGGAAAGGAACTATCAATTACTCCCGATTAAGAATTATCTTTCATACATAATAAATAACTATAAGAGTGATCGACAAACAAAATTACATGCACACCTACCCAAGAACAACCAAAAAATGAACAAACAAGACAAGAATCGAGATGCTTCACTTTCCTACTCTCGAAATTAGTAACCCTTTCGATGATTAAGCCAGAAATAAGGGAGAAACCTAATCACCAGTGATTGTGACTTATCGGTAGAGGCTGATATTCTTCAAAAGTGAGGTCACAAGATCGAAGCCATTCGAGATGGTAGTACGTGTATATCATTACATGTGATGGGTTCGGACCTTTGGCACCCTGATGGGGTTACTAGTGATGAGGCCTGCCTACTTCCATGGGTGGTGCTGAGTGACAACCTTCTCGGAGTAAAAGTATCTCATAGCAAACGCAGAGTCAACGTAACATCCAAAAGAGTAGCTTCGGCGATTGATCCTCCCTCTCTGCCCCGCTCCTGCACAGGAAAATAATATGTAGGATTGCTACAAATGTAGCCAAGACATGGATTGGGTATTTGAATTGGAAAAAAGAAGAAGATGAACTTTAATCTTTTGACCGGGCAATCAGTTTGTAAATGGGCTTTGATGGGCAGGGTTCATTCAGAATATAGATGTCATATTGGCATATTCATGATCTCGCTTTTCAATCCATTCTTCCATCTGTACGTAGCTGTTATCGGAAGAAAGAAAGCTTCGTATTCTAAATACCGACCTGAACATGCTTTGAGGATATCATCTAATGGATTCAGATATTAATCTGATTATCATCATATCATTTTTTTTGGTTAGATAAGGCCTACATCACAGTTACCGAAAGCAATTTTGTACTTAAGAGTTGAAAGTAGAAATATTTTTTGTTGACCATGAATATATTTCATATATAATTCTCCTAAATAGTGCCAAACAACGAAAATGGGGAAACTATTTCTGTAAAGCAAACTTTCTGTAAAATAGACCCGCTTCTGAAGTTATTGGCAAATGATACTGGATATCCACGATCAAAACTTAGACTCATCCTTGCACAGGCCTTAATCAAGTTTAAATGACAAACGAGTGCTGATGTAACTGTGAGTACGTCCTGTGTATCAGCAGCCATCCTCTCTTCGTCCTTTTTGCGCTTTCTCTTTGTAGCTAAGCCTCATTTTTTGTTCTGTAAGGGTTGAACAACTATTTGCTGATGACAAGAACTAAATTCACCCGATTCTAGGAGGACTGAAGCATCTTCTTATAATCCGGTAAATTCCCATGGAAAAGGCGCCCCCTTGCCTTGAGAAACCACCCAGGCTCGTCCACGCTTGCAGATGCTCGTCATGACTTACCTGCAAATCAAGTGACAAGAGGGCTATTAGCTGTGAAAATGATCCATCGTTGGTCAAATTGAAGTATTGTGGCAAGAAACTCAATCTCCCATCATTATTCCTCCTTGGAATAAGACCGGAATTTGAATTAGCGCCTCAACCGCATCTAAATCCTACGATTGGGGATGGTAAAAAACACAATCTTATTCATTTATCTATCCTTAGACAAGAAACTAACAATTTCCAAAGATAACTCTCTGGTCATTAAAGTAGAACTTAAAGTCCACATTTATAGAGGAAAAAAGGTCCACATTAATTATGTGCAAAGCACAATAGGCACAAATACCCGAACTACTCTGATCAGGCTGGCATAACTGTTCCCAATATTTCGCAAGTTGGAATGATTAGATTGGTTTCTGTTCCATTGTAAGTTAGACATATGATGACAGAGGCTCCCTGTAACCGTGATCTGTATTTTCAATGGAAAGAGTAGATTCTGACCAGTTCAATCAGCGCAATAACAATAACAAGCTAACTGAAAAAGTAATCTAAGTCATAGGGTGGAAAAAAATGAGTTAAACTTACCAAATAATTGGAAACCCTGTGATGTTTCTCAAAAGTAATTTTGGCAAACGCAACTCTATTTTTCTGACCACCTAATTATATGGTCAAAGCATCATGTTATATGTGCGATAACATGCAAAAGGTCTTGGAGAAAGTACACAATGTGTCACATCCCGAATCTCGAGTGCGCTCATATCTCTCGATGGTTGATAAAATTTGCGACATCCTAGGACGCATCATCGACCCATTCATTTTAATGCACATGCAGAAGCAAATAAACAAATCCCCGACAACACTCAGTTGGGATAGAAAAGCAAGATACAATTTTTTTCACAAAACACTTTTCATAAACAAGCTGAGTTTATATACAACACTAGTCTATAAACCAAAGTCTAATCCAAAAAGAAGAGCCACCCAGCTAACTAGGCACAAGACTCCTTAGTTGAGACCTCTAAGACATTTGAGAGTTCTGGGTCTTCCACGACACCAATAGGGATGTCGGTGTCAAGGGGGCCAATCATTTCCTCACCCTCAACAACGGGTGCATTGAAATCATCCACGGGGCCCTCCTATTCTCCGTTAGGCCCATGGCGATACCACACCCTAAATCAATGAAGTACCCACTCTAGTAGTCACTTATCGACGATGATCGTGCTCACCACGAGCTCACAAAGCTAGGAAGTCTCGGGGACAGGGAAAAAGGTACTCTGCTCACTAAACCCCCTCGGCTACCCAAAACGTACTGGGGGAACTGCCATCTACGGACTTGAAAAGATTGAGCTCATGACAGGGTGATATAATGCCTCAGCAAGTTCACCCCCTAAATCCCAACTAGGAAGGAAATACCACTAGAGGTAATTTAACTACACATCAAGGAAGACTTACCTCGCCTCAATTCCTTCCTGCATGTCAGTATAGTTCATATTACATATAATTGCATTAAAAGCACTCATGAATCGGGATGTCTCAGTTTGTAACTCAAATAATTACAAGGGTTCCGATTATAAGGCCAAATCGTTATGACATGTCCCATTTCGTGCCACATAATTTTGTTTCATAACCAGGTGCGTCAATTCCAATCAATCATGCGTCCCAATTGATTTTGACCCAACGGCCACGGCCGACTCAACCGTCAACGGTCTTCCAGCATAGCCGGGCGTTGCCTCACACCATTGAGCACGGCAACGTCCAAATCTAGATGGTATTCCATATAGGAGTGGCAGCATTCCACATAGGAGCATCGGCTCCGCCTCCACTGCGACCGGCATCCATTGACTTGGGGCATTCCCGAAGGAGCATTGTCCGGCCCCAAAGGCTCGTAATGGGTTCTCATCTTATTCATGCACACGTCCAATACCAGCCAAGATATCGTGCTTTGCACTCAAATATCCCAATTAAAATAATGTACTTGACCCATTTTTACCATATTAAAAACACACAATAAAATAATCGTGTGTGGGTACATGGTCAATTTGAACTAGAAAAATTGATATCATTCATTTTAAAATCCCACTATTTGATATAGTTTTTAAAAACATTTTCGGTGTCAAGACCCGACACTCGGTATTTTTTAATTAAATACCAAAATTTCATAATTTTATAATAAATACTCAAAATTACAATCACTACTCAATTTGCACAAATTAACGTTCAATTGCATAAAGGGGCCTGGCTTTGTTGGACATGGGCTTAAGACGGCAAAGACGAGCGGACGGGTGTGCAGGCGTGCGGGACCTTGGGCAGCGCTTAGCTACTCGGATAACAGGGTGCGGTCGACGGGCTGCAGGGCTGGTCTCTTTGGTTTTCTTGAGCTCAAATGACACAACAATGGGGAAAGCAAGCAAAGGGAAGAAGAAGAAGAGCTCAGCTAAAGGGGGAGCCCAAAATGCCTCAAAAGTCTTTGCAAAATATCCCAAATATTCATCACACATGCCCCACCATGTCCAGCCCTATCCTCTGCCCAATTTCCTCACTCAAACTTCTCTTGGTAGCCTCCCAAGTGTGCTGAAAAGTTGCAAACCACCAAGGCTACAAATTTGCAACATTTCCCCTCCAAATTCAACTTAAATCTTCTCCAATTAGGCCCAAATCAAAGGCTAAAATGTCAAGGAGGATGTCCACACTTAATTTAGCTTTTTTCCTTGCCAATTAGTTCAACATGAACGCCGAAAATGCAACCAAAAGCGGTCCTCTAATTTTCCCTGTTCAAAATAGCCCTACTTTAAATTTTTGCCGAAAACTCAGGGTTGCAGAAAAAATTTCAGAGGATGAGTCAACGTTCCTAAAATAGATTATGACATGATAGAACTATTAGGTTCAATTTTGCTGTTAATTTCAATCGAACGCGATTTTAGCGTGACCTAACCTTCGCGTAGCTTTTAGGAATTTTTAGCGCATTTGACCCGTGGTTGATTATTTTCGAGCCACATTGTATATCTTCAACTCATTGACGATTCTCGGCTGTCGTGAAAATCTCGAGATTTCAAATACGGGCACAAAGTACATAAATGATAGAAAAATCAGTTTAGTGTCGTTCAACGAGAATTTTACAATTATGTGAAATCACCTACACTTTAATCACATACATTGGTTGAAACGACCTATCTCCGATCTCTGATCAAGTTTGACAGTGCTATATTGACCCTTGAAGATTAGCACAGTCGAGTAGTCGATTTCTGGTCGAATTCTTAAGTCTATTGCTTTTAGATTTCTTAACGGCTTCACTTGATGAATTAGTTATCTTGTGAGTGATCATCCTAGAGAGAAAGACTATAGGCGCGTTGATGAAAAACCCAACTCATTCAATTGAAAACGGAATTAGATAATTAGGATGTCACATAGTGAACCACAATTCAAAGTAAAAATTAACTAACCTCCAAGAGAGCTTCATAATGTCACACGAAAATCTTTCCAAACAAAAAAGTTTTATATGTGCACCAGTAGTAGAGAGGGACGAAATGTTGCAAACAACATACACATTGGTTGAAGCGCAAGATTCCTGGTTAGACCATAGGAACCCAAGTGAGGTCAAAGCTTTTGTTCTGGAACTATCTAGAGGAAGAATGCCACATAAGAAGGTATTTAAGATAAAATAACATGATGTATGACAAAATCATACTCTGCGGTGGAGTAAATGCAAACAACCAATACTTTGAAGAGCTGTACAAATTTGCCCCAAAGGTCACTACTGACAATGCAAACACGAGACATGTTTAGCATATCATTACTGTCTCAACCAAATAAAAATGAGTATATTGGCTAAAAATTTCTAGAAAGCTGTAAAGAATAAGTCCCAAATAGAAGTGGTTTATGAATATTGATCTTATCATGAATTGGAGTTACATTGAATGCTTAGAGCCATGATCTACCCCAGACTAATTGCTCAATACTATGAAGGATCATCATTAACAGAAACAAGGTTCTCAATTCTAAAGAAAACCATTAAAAAATTGCATCCCCTTTCTTCACAATCATACCATAGCTTCCACATAACTAATTATGTTTTTAGATTTTGAGATGTTATTCTTATTTAAAACATAATCATTATTCTTATTTGAATTCGGGTTTGTCATGGAGGAGGTTGGACCTAGTTGATGTGTTAACATGATCTTGTTGTTGTTGGTTTTTTCTTCTTTTTCTTCTTCTTTTTAAATATATCATTGCGGAGCTTGCACCACTATATGATGGATTGCTCCATTATAGATGTGATGGTTAGTCTTATATGCGTATAGATAGCTACAAAAATAGAGTTAAAAAATATCTAGATTTGCAAATGGAACCTAGAATACAGAATTGAAATTTGCGAAGGGCAGTTACCAATTTATTTCGTCGCAAATACACCCTCTTTTAGCCACGAATAAATGACGTGAAAAAAATCAAACTATTAGCGGCTTAAATTTCATGATGAAAAGCTATAAATATATTCAAACGGACTTTTAGTAGAGTTTGGCTAGTGAATATGGCCGGTGAAGGAATTCTCTAAAACCGTCGCTATCCCTGTTGCCTTGTGAGTCTAGAGCTGTTCAAGGCATTGAATGGACACTTGCGTGGCCACTTTGTCTAAAAAATCTTCGTTACCCAAAGTTTCGTATTTAAATTTGGGAATTGTGAAGATATTCATCGTCCAACTTAAAATGAATATCTGAGATCCCTGGATAGTTAATAGGGGTCACTCTTTGGTGAACAAATTGGATGATTTCCCCGGTCACACGAATATTACTAAATGAAAATTACGAGTTCCTTTCAACAATCCCACAATTGACGAGCAAGCTATTCTTATGTGAATTGGATACATGTAAGAACCTTTTCATGGTGAGTGACACTTATCAAGGGGTCATTAAGTATAGTCGACGGATGATACAAATAGTTAAATGTTCAGCTTAATTGTGATAAACTTTGTCTTTGAATCACATTCCCTCTCTATAAAAGGAAATTATGGAAATTAATATTGTTATAGTTCGGATACCTCATCAGATTGTTCGCTATCGCACAGTTAGGGGGAGAGGGGGCCATGTTTGGCTCGTATCAACTAAAAAAATTAGAGTACTGCTGAATATGCTAAAACATGTCACTAACAAATTGAGATGTTAAGAGATGCATGTGATGGATAGCAAACGAGTTTTGAAAAGAGTCATTTTCACAATTATAACTTGTTGAAAATTAGTACATCAATTCATAGTTGAAATTGTCCAATCAAGCCCAAATGTACGTTTCGATTTTGCTAATTTAATAGTCCATAATTTTTGCAAGAAATTTCAATATAATTCTTCCTGTTAATTTTTATCAAAAATTACTAATGTGGATAGTGTGCCACGTAGGACGGCCGACAATGACTAAACCACCATATCATCAATTTCCTGTAAAAATTAGCTGGAAAGATTATATTGCAATTTCATGCTAAAATGTAAGACTAAATTGATAAAATATGAAAGTTTGTGATAGAATTGGCAATACCGTACAATAGGTTTGGGACTGATCAGGTAATTTTCCCTCAATTTATAAATCAATCATCATATATACTTGGTGTCGCTCAAAAGCTTATTGAGCCCTTTGAAGAATAGCATGCACTTATTTTTCGGAGGTCCAGGGGGGCTGCTCAATTAAAGACTCTTGTGGGATGTAGATAGAACAAGTTTTAAAGAATTTCCAAAGATATATAGTCATGTGGCAAATTTTTTGGTCAGTAGTCATTTGGCATTTCGACAGCATCAATTTCTTTCACGAAAATTAAAGTTTACATTAAGAGTTTTGGGCAATAATGCCTTGTGTTGAATTTCGGCACATTGACTCTTTCGCTTGGTGTTGGCTTGCGGTGATATTTCCTTGTGTTTCACTAAGTATAACCACGACATAGGAAAGAAAGAATCTGCATCATTTAATCCAACCTACGCAACGATCATACCCCAGTTCAGAATAATCCATGATCTGAACAGGGGTTGTTTTGAATTTATTATGGGTCATGTTAGTAATCGATGTCGTCGGCATGTTTTGATCAATTTTACATCCTTTCGCCATCGCACTGGCTCGAATCGCAAGCTTGCTTTTGTGATTATGTGCCGAATGCCTCTATCCAATCTATGGATACTTGGAATTCGGCCCTGTTATAGCACTCGATATATCTTGGGCCGGCCTTCATCGGTCCTCATGGCCCATAGGTGTGTCGGGGAGATTCGTTGGTCCCTGGCATTGATTGATTTGGTTTTTGTTTCGATTTCTAGGGTTTGCATGGCATTTGTTTCCATTACTTTCAAGAGCGCAAGGACTCCGTGCTTGCAGGAAGTTTAAAACCGAAAGCCCCAGTGAATGTCAGTCGTCCATCGAGGCAAATTTTTGGAGCTGTTTTGCAATATTGATTTAGCATGTAGATTTCAATTGGTTTTCGCTTAAAATAAATGAAAAAGTATAAAAGAGCATCAGAATCGCATGGGAAGTGCATCATAAAGTTAGTTTGATTTAAATTTAGTTTTATTTCATTTAGTTTATTATTTCATTTTCACCACTCTAGCAGAATTTTACATTCATTAGGAATTTTACATCCATTAGGTTATTGCACATTTTTGCACATCTTACCAAAAGAATTTATGTTCTTTTTTTCATTTTGGGAAACAAAAGAATAGAAATAGCTATTCCTTGGATGGTTACCAAACAAGGCCTCACAATCTAGTGGGGACTCCCAAAGCAAAAACAAATGTCACATTCAAATGAGAAACTCATATGCTATTCTCAGAGCTTGGGAGGAGTTGCGCCAAGCGCAAGCCCCATCCGCGAGAGCCCGCTTGACAATCTGACTAGCTCCCTTAGGATTTCAGCTCAGCAGGTCATGACACCTGCAAGAAGTTCCTAAAGACCTAGCAACCTCTAATCTTATTGTGGCGTCGATGGGAGACCAATCCTTGCACTATGATTGAGTTTCTTGTCACGTGAGACCTCGGAGAGGTGAAGAACGCCGAGGGAGAAATTATTTTGACCAAAGGGCTTGAACAAGCCAAATACTCTCATAGGAATGCCATAGAATATTTAAAATATTTTAATCTTCGTTCATTTCGTGGAAAATGCAGCTTTTTAGAAAATATTTTTTAATAAGTCATTTTTCAAAAAAGTATAATTATTTTCCTGTGTTCGAGTATAACGTGAAAATGAAATGGAAAATATTTTCCATTGTTCGTAGGGAAAATCTTTTTCCTATATGTACTCTTTTTCAATAATAATAATAATAATAATAATAATAATAATAATAATAATAATAATAATAATAATAATAATAATAATAATAATAATAATAATAATAATAATTTATTTTTAAAATCGATTTTTATTTTTTTAAATTGATTATTAAATTATTTTTTAGTTTTCTTTTCTTTGTTTTCCTCTTCTTCTTTCTTGGTTGGTCACTGTGGCTAGCGATTGGCCACAAGCAAGCTCGAGGCTCGCCACTCACCAAATCGACGAGCATGAACATCTAGCTCGAGACTTAACTGATCGGTGAGCAAGAGCCTCTGGCTTGTCAATCTGGCGAGGCCCAAGGTCAGAGAGCTAGAGGCTCTCGCTCATTGGACTCAAGCCTCACCAGATTGGTGAGTCTCGAGCTTGATGCTCACTCTTGCCGATTTGGCAAGTAGCTAGCCCGAGCTCGCTTTGTAGCCGATTGTTGGCCATTGCTATCGTTGGCGACCGGCCAAGTAAGAAGAAGAAGAAAACAAAGAAAAAAAAGAAAAGGAAAAATGAAAAAATAAGAAAAGGAAAGAAAAATTGTTTTGTCGGTTTTGGATCTCGCAACGAAATATCTTTTGTCAAATGTTATATTTTGATTTTTTATTAAAGGAGAGTCGGGTTTTGTATTGGTTTTGGATAGAGATTGTTAAATGCAAATGAGACTATCTATATATATATATAGTCCTGAATCTAAAGGAGTCATGTAACACGCTTAACACAAGTTCAAAACCAATGATAATTAATGTCAAAATATAATCAACAGTTCGATCTAAACTCAATCTAACATAATAATAAAAGTCCATTAAAATTAAAGTGGCTTATGCAAAATCGAAGATGATTCGACAATACTAGGTATTAACAAAGCACTCAGAAAGCACCACTTTTAAATAAGTTTGATGACACAATGTTGGAATTCAATCAATGACGCTGGACAACTACAATGACACCTGGTAGACACTACTCCTAGGTGGACATGAGAACACAACGTCAGAATTCAATCGATAATGAGGATAACACCTAGTAGGCACTACTCCTAGATGGATATAATGACATGACGTGGGAATCTAATTGACGATGCTAGATAGTGGTGATAACGCCTAGTAAACACTACTCCTAAATGAATATGATGATACAAAATTGGAATCTAATTGACGACGCTGACGATGGGCTAGCATTGGAATCTAATCAATGGCATTGCCTGGTATATAGACACTCGCGAAATTAAATCTACGATGGGAATCTTAAACTATAACTAAACTAAACTAAGCAAAGATAAAAGATAAGATAAAGTAGCCTTGTGTGTTGTTTGGGAGGGTCTTCTTTGTTGAATTGCCTCTGGTATTTATAGGCCAATTTGATAACTATTGATGGTCGGTTGCTTCCTTCTCAAGAGTCGCTCCACCTTCCATGCTAGACCGTCTTATCCATATCTAGTTACTTTTTGACCAGCTCGACAATGTTATCATGGCTTCTTTAGTAAGTATTAATGACTCCTCTTGAGTTTGGTGCCATTTTAAGTACTAATTATTCCTGCCCAAATTTGCCATCAATGTTATGTATTCAACAGCATATCTTGGCTTGGACACGTGACGCTCAACTGCTTCATTATCGAATTATGTATCTTTGCTTATAGGTTCATCAAAATCTAGCCCAAGGGTTCTCGAAATTCTGGGCCAACCTTCATTTTCATGACCACCATGGGCTAGGTTGGGCTGGGCTTATGTAAATCACATTCCATATGTAGTAATGATGGTGATTTTAAAGGGCTAGCATGTGATTGTGGAGATATTTTTAGGTGTCAACAAAAATAAAAAAAATAATTCGAATTATTTAAAAAGAAGAAGAATAAGAAAGAAGTGGGGGCTAGTAAGAGTCTGAGATAAGAGAGAGTAAGTAAGGAAAATGTTTTCCCTTATTTGAAAAGTGGAAAATATTTTCCCCAATCAATTCATTTTTCGCAAAATTAACACTGGAAAATTCAGAAAACATTATTCTGAAAATTGATTTTCGTAAAATGAATGGAATCTTAGGATGCGTTTGTTTCATAAAAAAATAAGGAAAATGTTTCCTTGAAAAATACTTTCTAGGAATATGACTACTTTTCCTTTATTAGGTTTATATGATTGAAAATGTTTTTTGATGTTTGGGCCTCATTGAAAAATGCTATCTCTCAGATAAAAAAAAATCAAAATTTTAATAAATATTTGTTTTTTTTTCCTTCTCTCCCCTTGCCTCTCCCTCACCCATAGTCCCTTCCTCCAGTCCATTGCCATCACCGACATCTTTGACGACCTCGCCTCCCTCTGCAGCGACTCCGTCCATTGAAGCTTGGCCGAGCTCATAGCATAGGCACGAGTTGTCAACACAAGTTGTCAAGCCTCGATCATGCCCGAGGCGCAGGCACAAGCGTTGCAAACAAGGACAAACCTGTGATCGCACTGGAAGAAGGTGAAGGCGTACCGAATAGAGAAGCAATAGAGCTCCCAAATGAGGCAAACAATGGTGAAGGGGAACTCAACGTGAATTGCAATAGACCTGAGCTCGCGGTAGGCTAAGCCATTCCAAAGGGCGATGATCCTCCAGATGCGGCCGACAACGGTGTACCGAAGAGCGTCGCTGTGGAGCCAAATCCATTGGAGAATGAAGGAGAAGAGTCACGAAGAGGAAAAGGAGGGAGTGAAGCCAACATGAGCACAAGAGGAGTTAGGGTTGGAGGCGACGGCGGTGATGAAAAGGGGGGCGAAGGAGAAGGAGTGGGGGGAGGAAGAGTTAGGGTTTATGATCACAGAAAAAGAAAGAAAAGAGAAAAAGAAAAAAGAAAAGGAAAAATAAAATATTAACAAATTCTAATTTTTAATTAGAATTTTTTAAAATAAATTTTTCATTAACCAAGGACCTTACAAAATTTTGGAAAATCAGTTTTTTCAAAGAGGAAATCATTTTCCTGAATTTAAACTTTGGAAGGAAAACCTTTTCAATTGATTAGGAAAAAATTTTCCATTGCCTCATTTTATTAAGCAAACCAAACGCTGGAAAATGAGATAATTATTTTTTTGAAAATTATTTTTCGCAAAACAAACGGATCTTTAATGAAAGAATCATTTGTAGAAGTCTCTCTTTATAATAATAAGAATATTATCCGGATTGAGGAGCCGATTGGAGAAGTATCTCTTAATGCAAGATTCATTTGTAAGAGTTTCTCCTTATGAGAATATCGCTGGCTTGATGAGCTGATTGAACTTACATACTTGAAGAAGTATGACGTACGAGGTTCGAAATTTATTCTCGCAATCCCTTGGTTCTTCTTCTTCTTCATTTGTGATTAAGACAAAAAAAAAATGATCGTTTAGTGCCCAGTGGGCAGTGCATATGTTTGTTTTTTTTGAAGAGAAGAAGGAAATAAAAAGGGAAAAAAAAAACTATCGAGACATGGATGTTTAGCCATGTTTGAAACGATGACTTGGTAGCTGCAAACGACAGAATTGATCCTGCAATTTGAAGCTACAATAATTAGACACTGGATAGAAATCTTCTGATTGCCGCCAGGCTTCAATCTATTTCAGTTTATTGGATCCGAACTCGATTAATTACGATGAGCAGAATCTCTTGGATGAGGTGCTAATTGTGGCTAGTGAGTTTCGAGTATCAATCTTTCATAATCTCACATTGAGGGAGGAGGCAAGCCATCCTCTTGTAAGTACCTCAACTTCTAGCAAGCCTATGAAATATAACTGTTTGAGAGAGAAGATGGATGCGAAGACCACTTGATAGCCTTTCCACGTGCCTCTTATTTTACGTCCAAGCAGATTTTAGAGAGGATGGAAACGGAAAATCCAAATGGTTAACGTAACAAAGACAAATGTCCTCTTGCTTGGCTGCATATTGTTTTGTGCCATTATTTTGAGGAAAAGCATATTACAAGTGCCAAAACTTGACACAAGTAGATATTTAAGTATAAAAAATTCTAAAAGATACACTTAAGTATCTTTTTTTTTTTAATTGAGACATTTAAGGTGCGTATGGTAATATTTCTATTCTCAAGGATAATTTCTATTCATAAACATTTTTTTTTTTATTTCTGTTCATTGAATAAGTTTATAAGCATTTGAAGGTATTTGGTAACTACACAAAACTTTTATTCCTAAAATAGAAATGTATTTGATACGACCCCAAATATTTTTGTGACTTAAAATTTCTTTTATTTTATTAATAATTTTATTACTTTTTTTCCTTTTCTTTTTTTTTTCCTTCCTCCAGCTGGTTGTTAGCCTCAGCTATGGCTGGCCGGTGATTGGTTAAGGGGAAGAAAAGAGGAAGAGAAAAAAAAAAAGGAAAGAAAAGAAGAAAAGAAAACAGAAACCGCTTGTTTCTTGACTTGTTTTTGTAAACAAAGAAGCAATTGTTTTTATTCCAATCTATTCCTGAGAATAAATTTATTCCAACGAATAACAACCTACATAAATGGATTTATGTTCTTGGGGAACAAAAAAGCAAAAAAAAAAAATAAAAAAAAATAGAGAAACAAGAATATTAACAAATGCACCCTTAAGTACCAATTCCAACGAGAGCAACCGAAAATCCGACATGGCATGATTTTAATAATACATTTCTTTATGTAGTTCTTAAAGTTGCCTACTCAACAATGAATGTGCAAAACGACGTTGCTTTGCCCAAAATTGATTTTTTAATATAAGTATTAATTAAATTAAACTAAAAAACTATATGAAAAAAAAAAAAAAAAAAAAAGAGGAGGAGTGGCAGCAAATCAACAAAGGCCTCTACAGTCCTCGCTGCTCACATCGCCACACCATTGTTGGAAAGGGTTGGCGACAGTGGGGTGAGGATAAGCTGAAGTTGTTGGGCCCTGACCAGTGGTCGATGACCTTGGCCAACCGCCAACCAAGGTTGTGGAGGCCCTCGTTGAAGCTATGAATACCTCTTTTTTTTTTAAAAAAAAAAAATTGTCACGTGGATAATTTTTTTAGGGATAAGTGTATTAAAAATCTTAAAACTTATTACCAAAATGTAGTTAAGTCCTAAAATTTTAAAAAAGTGCAAACAATTCTTAAAACTTATCAAAATGGTTCAATTGAATCCTTAGGTTGTTTATACTTTTTGAAAAACTTTAGGGCTCAATTGCATTTTTGCGATAAGTTTTAGGACTCAATTGTGCTTTCGTGATAATTTTTAGTAGTCTGTTGTACTTTTTGAAAGTTTTAAAACTCGACTACACTTTCGTAAAGAGTTTTAAGATTTAATTGCACATTTTCAAAATTTTAAGACACAATTGCACTTTTGAGACAATTTTTAGGAATTCTAATACACTTATTACTTTAAAAAAAATTGCCATGTGGATAATTGTTTTTTTCAAAAAAATTGCCACATCGGTAAAAAAAAAAGGTCATCAGAAAATGCCATGTTAGTATTTTGGCAAAATTTGTTGCTATTGGCACTTAAGGATATGTTTGGGTAATAATATCAGTCACAATAATAATTTCTAAGCATTAAAAAAAGCTTTTGATAAGTATACAAAATTTATATTCTTGGGATAGAAATGTGATTGGTAAGATTAAATTTTTTGGTTATTTTTTTATTTTTCCTTTTTCCTTTCTCTTATTCTTCCTCATTCTTTGTGACCGGCTGCTCGCCACCGCCATGGTGGGCAACCGGCTGGGTGAGGTCGGGCGAGCACCAACAAGCTTGTCGGAGGCTTAGCCTCGCCCAGGTGGCGCGAGGTTGACCTCACCTTGGCTCGATGAGGCCTAGCCTCTCGCCTAGCCACTGGTGAGGCTTGACCTTGCTTAGGCAATGTGAGGTCGGCCTCGTCCTAGCTTGATGATGCTTAGCCTCGCATTGGCTAGTGAGGTCGACCTCATAGTGGCTAGGTGAGGTTTGGCCTGGCCTCACCAAATCTAGGTGAGCTTAAGCTTGCCTAGCCAAGGTGGCAAAGCTTTGCTTGGTCACGACAGGGCTCGAGTTGACGGGCTTCATCGTGGCTCAAGGTAATCGAGGATCGACGACGCTCCGACAAGGTCGCCGGCCCTCATTGACCAGTCGTCAGGCTGACGACTAGCCCAAAAGAGGAAAAAGAAAAGGAAAGAGAAAATAGGAAAAAAAAAGAAGAGAAGATAAAAGAAAAATATAAATTTGATTCTAAGAATTGTTCCCGAGAGCTAGAAGCAATTTTTTTTTTCTACTTTTTGATTATGTTCCAAATCTATTCCCAAAAACAAAAAAACGGACTTTTGCTACTAAGAATAAAATATTTATCAAACGGATTTCTATTTTTTTATTTGAAAAACAAAAGAATATAATTTGTTGTTCCCGGGAGTGTTATCAAACATGCCATAAGTGTTCCATTCTTTTTCGATTTTGACATTTAAGTGTACCTTTTGTCCCCATATCAAGTTTCTAGCACTTGCGATTCTATACCTCCGTCACTTTTTATGTGTTTGATACAAAATGCTTTGTTCAGATATAATTCTATCAGGGCAAAGCAAAAAAAAAAAAAAAAGAAAGAAAGATAAAATTTTTTTCCGATTTTGACATTTAAGTGTACATTTTGGAACTTTTAACACTCAAGTGTCCCCTTGCCGTGTCAAGTTTTTGACACTTGCGATTTCGTACCTCCATCACTTTTTATGTATTTGATACAAAATGCTTTGTTCAGATATAATTCTATCACCCTTGTGATAGACATATCGTACCTTACAACATTCTAATCGATAAAGACACTATTTCCAAAGGATTTTGGCAAACTGGTGTGTATTGTGAAACTTTACGGTGCAACGACACAAAATAAACTTCGAGAAGTTAACCAATTGAAAAGACTAACATCTAAAGGGCAGTCTATATTTCTTCCCGGTCTTTATTTCCATATAAGTTTTTCATATCATATAGGATGTGAGAAAGTTGGTATCTTTTTTGATCTGGGGGCCAGTTGAGAATTTCTTGCATCAAGTAATAACCAACTTCAAAATGATTGGTTCACAAAAATAAAAAATTATGTATTGAAAAGCAAAGTAAAAGTCCCAGATTTTTTCTTTAATTTCCTGGCTTTCTCCAATCGCCATAGCCTTTCATCAATAAAATTTTAACCATGCTGTAGTTCAATCGGAAACTCTTCAACTTGAAGATTAGCATAAGTGTGAGTAGAAAATAAGAAAATTAAAAGATCTGGAATGGGACGATTTGTTAGTCCTGAATAAAAACTATCTTTCATGCATAATAAACAAATATAACAGTGATCAGACAAACAAAATTATATGCATACCCTCCCGACAACAACAACAAAAATGAACAAACAAGACAAGAACCGAGATGCTTAACTTTCCTACTCTTAGAAATTAGTGACCCTTTTTGATAATTTTTTCCCCGCTGAATAACTATAATGATTATGTTAACCCATAATAATGGGAGACCCCTAATCCCCAATGACTGTGACTTATTGGTATGGGCCGCCATTCTACAAAAGTGAGGTCACGAGATCGAAACCACTTGTGATGGTAGCGCGTGCATCTCACTACGTGGTGATTAATTCTGAACCATTGGCAACTTGACGGGATTAATGGTGACGGGCCCGCCTACTTCCAAAGAGTGGGTCATGGATGTCGCTGGTTGATGACCTTCTCAGAATAAAAGCATCTCATAGCAAATGCAGAATCCTCAAGCTAACACCCAAGAGTAGCTACGGCGATTGATCCTTCCTCCCTCTCCCCTCCTGCATAGGAAAAATATCGGATCGCGTCAAATGTTGTCAAGAGATGGAATGGGTATTTGAATATAAGAAAGATGATCTAGGCAATAGTTTGAATATGGGTTTTGATGTGAAGGGCTCATTCAGAATTTTGCTGTTATATTCACGTATTCAAAACCTCTGTTTTCAATCCACTCTTCCATCTCTACAGCAGTTGTTATTGCAAGAAAGTAGAAATTTTTTGTTGACTATGAAAATATTTTCCATGTAACTCTCCTAAGCAGTGTCAAACAATGAAAATGGGGAAAATATTTCTCTACAATTGACTTCTCGTAAAACATACACTTAGTTGCCTCTGAAACTATTGGCAAATGGCACTGCATGCTCAATGTAAAATACTTGAGTTCCACGAGCCCTAATCAAGTTTAAATGATAAACAAGGACTGATGTAATTTTAAGTATGTCCTGCATACCAGCAGCCATCCTCTGTCCTTTTTCGCTTTCTCTCTGTAGCTAAGACTCAATTTCTGTTTTGTAAGGAAACGTCACCCCGGTGAACCACACTCTGCTGATGACAAGAACTAAACTCATCTGATTCCATGGGAGCAGAAGCATCTTCTTATAAATCCTGGAAATCCCCATGGGAAGGCGCCACCTTGCCTTGAGGAACCACCCAGAGCTCGTCCACGCTCACAGATATTTGATGCTCATCTTGACTAACCTGCAAATCAAGGTGAAAAGAAGGCAATTAGCTGTGAGGACGATCCATTGTTCGTCAAATTGAAGTATTTTGGCAAGGAAATCAATTTCACCACCGGAATTCCTCCTTGGAACAATACCTAGAATGAGCACCTCAACTGCATCCAAATCCTATAGCTGGGGATAGTGAAAAATGCATAGTCATACTCTATCTATCCTTAGACAAGAAACTTACAATTAACAATTTACACTTTTGTAGTCACTGGTCATTAAAGCAGAACTTAAAGTCCACATTTATAAAGAAAGACATTTCCACATTAATCATGTGCAAGGCCCATACTGCCAATAGGCACAGATACCCGAACTACTTGGTATTATAGATTGCTGTAATACAAAACACTAATCAGGCTAGTATAAATGTTATGTTCCCAATATTTTGCCCGCTGGAACAATTAGATTTGTTTCAGTTCCCATATAAATTAGATGTAAGAGGGCAGAGGCTCCCTGTAGCTGTGATCACTAATTGGTTGCACTGTATTTTCGGTATAAAGAACAGGTTCCGATAAGTTCATTCAGTGCAAGAACAATAGCAAGTTAACTGAAAAAGTAATTGAAATCATAAGGTTAAACTTACCAGATGATTGGATGAGGTTTCTCGAAAGTAATATTGGCAAATGCAACTTTGCTTTTTCTAACCACCTAATTGTACCATCAAAGCACCATGTTATATGAGCAATAACATTCAAATAGCCTCAGATAAAGTAGATAGTAAACCACAATTCAGATTACAAATTAACTGCCCTCTAATATAGCTTCACAATGTCATAAGAAAATTAATTCAACAAAAAATTTACATATGCAACTGTTGTAGAGAGGGAGGAGATGTACCCGACAAGTTACACATTGGTTGAATCGCAAGATTTCCAGTTACACCAAAGAAAGTGAGCTAGAAGCTTTTGTTTCGGAACTTAGGAAGAATGTCACACAAGAAGGTATTTTTAGATACAATGACATGATGCATGACATTATTATATTCCACGGTGGAGAAAATGCAAACAACTGATACTTTAAAGAGCTTAATTGATATGCCCAGAGGTCACTGCTGACTGCAAACACAGAGGTAGGCAGCCTAGCGTTACAATCTCAATCAAACAAGCTAGCTAAAATTTCAAGCAAGCTGTAAGTCTTAGTCCCTAGCCCACCAAACATCAACACCCAAACAGAAGGTGATTGATAGAATATCAATGTTGTCATGGATTGAAGTTCCATTGAAAGCTTTAAGCCATGACCTACCCAAAAATTTTATCCTAGCTCCTCTGCGTAATACGACGAAGGATCATCATCAACAAAAAGAAGGTTCTCAATTCTAAAGAAAATCACCAAAAAAATAAAATAAAATATTGCATCCCCTTCCTTCACAATCATATCACAGCTTCCATATTAGATTTTGAAAGAAGATTATTCTTATATAGGTTAAATTTACTAGAAGAAAATTTAGAACATATCAGTGCACCAGTAAAATTAAATGTTTCTTCTTCTTGTTCTCTCTTCTTTTCTTTTTTTTCCCGGTTGGGGGGTTAGGTTGCAGAAAACGACACATAACATTGATAGCATTAGCCGTACCTCAATAGCATTTGCGAGCGATCCTTCCAAGAGATTTTGTCAATACAGATCACAATATTATCTTCAAAACAAGTAGATCCAACCTGATGGGAACACCCCACCCAAATGTCAGTCTTTGACCTTAGTGGTTGGTTTTAGAAATTTTTGTGAAACATCTCCATGGGAAAAATAAGTTTGTATCATGCATCGAATTGAGGAAGGAGAATTGAAATTGATGCCTTCAAAGCCAAAAACATACCCGAACCTTGGAAAACCAGACTGTAATCAACGGAGACAAATCTTTTGAGCCTTCAATGGTTTAGGTGTAATCGACCGCAATTCATTGGATTCGAACCCGATCAATGTCGATGACAGGGATCTCTTGAATGAGGGGCCAATAGTCACCAGTGAGTTTTGAGCATCGATGTTTTAGAATCTCACACTCTTGTATCCCCAATACTTGGAGGGAGGGAGGAAGACCATCCATTGGTAAGTACCTCAACTTCGGGCAAATTATAAAGCTCAACCATTTGAGAGAGGACAGATGGTTGTGAAGGCCACTTGATAGCCTTTCCATGTTCCTCATATTGTAAAAGGAAAGATACTTTAGAGAGGAAGGAAAGAAAAGACTCCATGCATCCTCAGCCTCCGAAGGAAACCACACCTCCTCTCCCTCCTCTCCCATGCTTCTTTCGTCAATTGACAAAGCCGCCAGGGATGTAAGCAGGAGTAAGCCCCATTCTCTCATTGGCTGCTTTAGATTCTCGCACCCCAAAACTATAAGCCGCTGCAAATTGGGAGGCAAACCTCCTTCAGGGAGGCATTTGATATTTTTACAATCGCTAATGTATAGCTCCTGGAGTAATGTAAGATGATGCCACTGATTTGGCAGAGACTTTATTTTCGGACATTCAATAAGAGATAAAAGTGACAAAGTGATGGGAATGGGAGGGAAGTCCTCTATCTCCAAAGCTGGACAATTAAATATTTCTATATGAGTGAGATGGGAGAGCATATGAAGACATTGTGGTAGGCTTCCCAAATTCTTACAGCTGGCAATACCCAAAATATCCAGTGATTCTATGGTGATCTCTTCCAACAACTCCACTCCATTGCACCCGCTAATATAAAGTGTCTTCAAAGTAGGAAGTGAACCCTTGGCAAAGGAAAAGGCCGTCAGAGAATCACATGCATCTATCTTCAAATATTCAAGTTGAGATATCGAGTTATTATTGCTAGAGTCATCTAGAGGAATGGTTAGTCCTACAAGTTTAGGACAACTCCAAATGACCAAATGTCTGAGTGTGTGTATCTTGCTTGGAAGCTTTTCTAAATTCGTGCAATGCCTCAATTCCATCCTTTCAAGGTTGCGAGGTAGCTCTGTTTCTCCTTCTTCAGCCACAAAATATGTTAATTGAAGACAACTATCGATGACTAAACTCTGAAGGCAAGTAAGATTTTGCACTTCATTTCTATCTGGCCACAAGTGTGTTAGCTTGTGACATTGTCCTACATGAAGCTCATTTAACTTGATCAAGCTGCTCATAAACCCATGGTCAAAGCAAACAAGCTCTACAAGATTCCTAATTTTGAGAATGGTTAAAGAAATTAGGTTTGCAAAACTCTTTAAGATCTCCTTGTTACAATCCTGAAGGTATAACTCATGGAGAGATGGAACACAAACCACACCGGTTAAGTTATTCAAATATGGGCATGAATGAATTTCAAGCTTTGTGAGATGATCAAGTCGACGAGGCAATGTCCCTACCAACGAAAGACAACTTCGGACAACAAGATGCTCAAGACATGAGAATGTGACTTCTTCTGAGCCCTCAGCATGCCAATCCTTCCATTCCCTCATCTCTTCAAACTTCAAAGATGTTAAGGATGGAAAAGGCCTTTTACCTCCGTAAAATTCAGAGCTTATCATGCTTATTGCATTTAAACCTTCACGAGATAATTCTCTAAGTGAAGGTAGTTGTCCAAGTGAAGGCAGCAATGTAACTTTAGGACAACCCCGCAAGCACAAAGACACCATGCTAGAATAGGATGGATCATCTAACCATGTCGGGAGTATCGCACCACCATAGTCAGAGATAGTGAGAATTGCAAGATTAGTGTGAGGTCGTAGAGAGCGAAGCACCAGTGCTTTGTGCTCATCATTCCGAATGTTTCCAAAATTGTCACCCCAATGCAAGAACAATTTGTTAAGGCCTTGCTTTTTAATCAAATTAGCATCAGTTGCATCTCTAACTTCTTCTACCTTTTGCAATTCTAATATGAACAATTCTCCTTGAAGATGTGACAAGTTCTTTAACTCCTTTATCCGTGATCCTTTCTCTTGTCCTACCATAAACTTGGATAAAATAGTAAGATTCTTCAAATTACTAATATACGATGGCATCTCTTTTAGACTTTTTGTATCTCTAATGTCAAGAAATTGTAAGTTGACCATTTTTGTGATCCCTGGAGGCAATATAGAAAGCTTGTGGCAACCTTTTAAGATCAAAGCTTGTAATTTGCACAAGGCAACAATGGACTCCGGTAGCCTTTCAATATCCGTGTATGAGAAATTGAGATATCGAAGATGTTTTAAATCGCCAACACAATTCGGTACCTCTGTGATGGAACAATGACATAATGAGAACACTCTCAAGTATTTCAATTTTCTTAGCAAGTCATGTAGCACTTTATTGGATATGTGAAATTTATCTTGCCAACTAAATCTATCATGTAACAGGCTTAAACTTTTTAGGACCTTCATGCGTTTGTATGCTCTCAAGCCTTGTGATGTAACAAACAATGTTGAGATGAATGATGCATACCGAGTTTTTTCAAGAGATGCCTCATCTTCATCAGCTGCCAGCAAAGACTCCCCTGAGCTAAAGCATGTCCCACCCGCAATTGACTTTGCTAGATCATTCAAAAGATCATGCATTGAAAAATTAGATGCATTGACCCTTGATTGTTGAAGAAATGATCTTGATACTAACTCATCAAAGTGATCCCGTCCCAATCTCAAGATATTCCCATTTGATTTCTGTCCATCCAGAAACCCCTCTGCTATCCATAAGAGTACTAGCTCATCCTTTTCAATTTCGTAATCCCTGGGAAACACTGCACAATAAGCAAAACATCTCTTCAAGTAAGAAGGAAGATGGACATAACTCAATTTCAAAATTGGGAGAACCTCATCTTTTTTTCCATTTGGAAGATCCCATATTCTATTATTTAAGATAGCTTTCCATTTATCTAGATTCCTTTCATTACATAGAGCACCGCCCAGCATCTTTGCTGCCAAAGGTAAGCCTCTACATTTTTTAGCTAATTCCCTGCCTATTGCTTCAAGATATCGGTGGCTCTCAAAATTTGTTACTCCAAGAGCATGAAAGGCTAATAAGCTCGTACAATTATCAAGTGACAGCTCCTCCAAAGGATATGGCAAAGCTATTCTTATGGAAGCAACGGGAAGGTTGCGAGTTGTGACGATTATTTTGCTTGCCTTGGCCCCCGATTCAAATGGCTTTAAGAGGTCAGTCCATTTTCCATGGTTCTCATTCCAAACATCGTCTAAAACCACAAGAAACTTTTTTCCAGATAGATTGTCCTTCAATTTAACTTGAAGCCCATCAAGATCTTCGCCTTCGCAAGACAATCCAGTGATCGACTGCAAGATAGTCTTTGTTATATCAAGAATATTAAAAACATCTGACACAGAAACCCATGCCCTCCTCTCAAAACAACTTTTCACTCTAGAATCATTATACAGCCGTTGAGCCAAGGCTGTCTTCCCAACACCACCCATTCCAACTATGGGGACTATGCTTAGCGTGGCATTAGAATTTTCGACGTCACTAATCAATAGTTTGAGAATATGCGCTTCTTCCTTCTCCCTACCAAAAAATTGAGCCTCCGGTAAAGAAGAGGTGGGATCCCTTTTGTTGGTGTAGTTGGATTTGTTTGCAACATTCTCTCTTAAGCTTAGACGAGCCTTCCCTACGACAATTGCCTCCAACCTGCCATTGATCTCTTGGACCTTGGTTTCAAACACAAGGATTTATGTCGACCAAAGCAAGATTTCACCCAACCTATGCTTGCGCTGGATTCTGCCCCCGACTTATCCTGAGCAGCTTTGATTGCAAACTCATCGAGCAAGTCTTCCATGTCGTAAATCAAGTCCCTAACATCATCCAGCCACAGCTTAACTAGATGGTTACCGTCAAGCTGCCTTTCCTCTGCATCAACCAGCACGGCATCGATTGTGACCAGCATGTCCTTCCACTCCTCAAGCAGGGCAGTGCTGATTCCTTCCTGCTGCGCATAGCCCAATGCTAGAGAAGTCAACTTGTCAAATAGGACCTGAAAAAAGGAAGCCAAGAAGGAACCCAAAACTATCTCTCCGATGGCCATGGTGAAATTGTCAGTGTTGAAAGTAACAAAGGTGTTATGGTGAAGCAAGGAGAAAATAAGCTTATGGAGAGAGACAACTATGAATTCTAGGAAGACCAAGACGTTCAATTACCAAAAACATTAAAGAAAGACCAAGACTTTTAAGGGATGCGCATCGAAGGTTCTTGTCCTCAAATGCTCATTTCTTTAATTGCTCTCTTTTATTTTCATATGATGACCTTTAGCCGTCGGACGTTTACTTTTGGCCATCCAGAGTAGAGTCTTCACATGAGCAACTTAAAGTGCACGCATATTTTCGTCGAAAGTGTTATCACTGTTTCGTGGGCTGCTGTAGCATCAGTATGTTCTTAGTATCTTTATGATTCCAATGTCTTTGTTTTTAGCTTTATTGGTGAATACACAATCCGTGTATGCTTTTATGTGATAGTTACAATACTAAAAATTCGCAGCAAGATGGTGGAAATGATCTGCTGAAGGGTGCTAAGGGAGTAGTTGATGACCTGGAATAACTTGATAGGAGAATTATGGTCCGTGAACATGATTTTCATGTTCATTAGTGTAACATGTAAAGTATAATTTGTGTCATTTTTCCTAGATTATAAATTGTAAGTTGATTTGTTACTCGTTTACCATTTTCATAAAGTAAATTAAAGCAACTCGGTTGTTGTTAGTTGGTCTGCTAACCCTTTTTTCTTGTTTACAATGAATAAAGCTGACCGCAGTATGCGGATTGGCATATAAGCATCTTCATGCAACTTGCACTGACTAAAACAAACAATTTGGAACCCAAGATACAGAGGACACACCCAACAACGGCATCTTATTTTCTGTTGTAGATCTTCAAGTCATTAAAGACGCCTATCTTTGTCTTCTCAATGAGGAAAATAGAAACATGTGCTTTTGGCTAAACAAGAAAAAGGGTCAGCCACACCAACTAATCCCTAAGCAAGTTGCTTCACTTTACTCTGGAAATATTAAACGAGTCACAAATCACCAACTAATTCATTAAGCAAGATGCTTTGGATTAGCTTTTTTCCGTTCTTTGAACCCAATTCTCCCATCAAGTGATTCACCATCATCAACAACTACCTTAGCACCTTTCAGCAGATCTTTGCTCCTCATCTTGCTTTGAATTTTTAGCACTGTAATTATAAGGATACTAAGACTATATGGATGCATAAAAAGGCAACAAAAATACTGGCAAGCAATAAATTTTTTATGAAAAAAGGCGTGCATTCGAAGTTGGTCATGTGAAAAAAAAAATAAAAAAATCACGTTTCAATTTTTGTTTTGGATGGCCGCAAGAAAAGGTCTTCTCTTTCAAACGACGACCAAAATTCTTGTTTTGGAGTAAGAAGAGATTTATCTGACTCAAGGACATAATGTGGAGCAAAACATATGCTCTTCAGTCTAACTCAAACGGCTTGTCGTAATAATATACTCAAATTAAATACTTTTCATTTGGAAGACTCAAGCTTTACTAGATATCATGTACCTCTTTTGTCTAAGAGTGAAGCAAAAAGTGAAGAATAGCTAAAGGGAAAGGAACTGTAATAAAATGCAGGAAGACCAAGACTTTCCAGGATGCAATTTGGTTTGATTGCTTCACTTTTCACATCCCTCCTCCTCCATCCTTATGTGAATATCTCTTTATTCATTACTAGTAGTATTTCCACGTGCTACGTGTCTTGCTTAAATTAACAATACTAGAAATAATATTAGAAGAAAGCCAAGAAGGAACATAAAAGATGGCCATGGGTGAATCGGGTCACCGTAGAGAACAACATGGATAATGGTGAAGCAAAGTCATAATGAGTTAATGAAAAGTGAACTAGAAAAGTATTGGAAGACCAAGACTTTCATCTAACAAAAAAATCAAACAAAGACTAAGACTTTTTAAGATGCGTATCGCAAGTTAGAGATATTAATTTAAAATACTTTCTTCTCCACAAGTGCTTGTTTTATAATATTTTGAGAATATTCCCAGAGACTTCATGCGCTCTTTCGTCTGGAAAGTGAAGCAAAAGTGGAGAATTTTCACGCGTGATGTGTTAAGAAAGAGTGAAGCACCTTGAGAGAAAGTGCTCTCTCGAAAGAAACTTCAATCAATTCCAAGTAGACCAAGACTTTGCAGAAGGCAAATTGACTTTGTTGTTTGACTTTTCGCATCCCTCTACCCTCCCCATGTGAACGTCTCTTTTTCCAACGCAAGTAGAATATCCACGCTTTACATATAATCAAAAATACTATCTTCGTTCAACTCTTTTCAGGTTTAATCATATTGAGGTTTTTCATTCATTAATCTTAATTGTACGTGTCTATTAGAATTACTTAGATTTTCATTTATGTTTACAAGTTAAAGTTTAATAAAATAAAAAAGGCAAAAAAAGAAAAGAAAAAGGAAAAAAAAAGCAAAAAACTGAAATAGGAAAAAAAAAACATGAATGGGCTGACATAGAGCGCAGCACCCATCTCTACAGCCACTGCATGCTGTTGTCCTCAGCACCACCGCAAGAGGACTCATTCCAACCTTGCCATCCCCGTCACAGTTGGCGCTACTAGCCGGACTAACCATCACAACTAAACTCTTTCAATTACCTATTGACTAACCTAACTTAATTTATAGGTATAATCACAATGGAAAGAATGAATTGTGGAATTTACAATTTATCACGTGCACCGTGAAAAGTTAGGTTTAACGTGGAGCTCAAATCATTCAATAGTCTCCAAATTCATTTGGGCCTAAGGACTTTACCAATAGTATGTATATATATATACGCACTCAAGAGACCCAGATTCCATTTATTACTCCCATGGAGCTGCATCTTAATGCCCAACAGAGTAACAACCTTCAGCTTAGTTACAATTGGTGTAGTTGGCTTAACGAATCATTGATTGAGAGAGAAAGGGTTCAGTTTAAGTTTGCGGGGAACATCTTAATGCGTTGGATTAATGTCATACGCAAAGAGCTTGATAAGAACTTAATGACTTAATTCGCCAACCTGAAGAAATTTTTCTAGGTTAACCTGTAATTTCAATTCCATTCGGGTTTTAGGTTGCTAGATTGATTCTAAAGGATGTCGAGCTGTGAAATCATGTTATAATGAAATTTTAGCGTGTCATGAAAGCTTGGGATTTTATGGAAGTCAATTTGGGATAACGGTTTGGTTGGGGTGAAATTTTGAAAATTATTATGCACTATGGGAACCGGATTTGAACTATTGTGTTTGGCGCTGCTTTTCACCCGTTTACGGACCTCTTTTAGGTGGAAGGGGAGTTCTAAAAGCATGTCGAGTTAATTTTCCAATGACTTCGACCTACTTCAAAACAGACACATTAGGGTTCGGTTTTTTACATTTTGCACGTGAAATGCCACAGTACAGGGGACCGCAATAGTTGTTCTACTTTGGGCGAGTTTTCATTGGCGCATCAGAGTTGTTTTGTTATTGAAAGCTTAGTTTAGTTGGGTCTTAGTTAAGGTACTTATCTACTTGTTTTTTTTATATCCGTTTCTCACTTAATTGACTGGATTCTGTGTTTCTCCATTTGAGGTAGCTTTCATTGTTTGGTTCGCATTTTTAGGTGGATGATGCTAGTCTCTTCTATGATTTTTGAACACGTCTTGAAAATAGCATAAATTATTTTATTAGTTACGAAAGATATATTGCACAATGTTTAGAGCATATTTGTTGTATGAAGTAAGAATGGACATTGATTATCCTTTTGTTACTTCAAATGACAGCAAAGTATATCGCAAAATAGTCTAAGAGTTGATTATTTGTGAAATGATTCAAGAAATGCTATGTGAAATGTATCCTTCTTGATGGAGGAATTGTAAAAGGATACGTATATTGATTGGTAAACTAATTTATGAAATAAATTCTAAAATGTTCTGACTGCTTGGAGGATGGTATTGATGGTTTCATTCTTTGCAGCTATGATCTGAACCCACTGAAGGTTTGTGAGTATGTATATTGTTCTTAAGACGTCCTACACGGATCAAGACATCGACTGATAATAAGATGGAGACCTATGTTAAAAGGGAATCTTGCTAGGCCTTATCAAGGAGCATTAAGCATGGCCATAATTTGATATTGAGCATTTTGATCAATAAAATGGACAATTGATGTGGGTTTTGATATCATTAATTGAATGAATACTTATAGTATTTATAACATTTTTGTTGAAGCAAAATAACTCATTTTTTTATCTTGTTCACTCAAATTTTGACATTTGAACAAGATTGATCCAGCTTCTAGATTTGGCGATCAATCCAGAAAAATCTGGATATATCTTGAAAAACGATCACAAAATTTATTAGTCTCAAACACGTTACACTAGGAATCTTCTTCAGCATCTTAGTATGATTAGCTCCAAGCCACTCGCTATTACTATCCCAGTTAAATCTCCACCTTCTTTACATGATGGGGAGTTACTGATGGATCCTACCGAATATAAAAGCATATCCATCAATTACTAAACCTGACATTTCTTATGCACTGCTCTCGGACATCTCACTTAGAAGGAGAGAAGGATATTAAGAGTGTCAACAGTTATGTATGGTACTCACTTTAGTGTCAAAATTTTTTCGGATTATTTAAGTGCCACATTTTAAAAAAATAATAATTACTTAAGTGCTAATGTGGGTCACTGGAAATCTGACATGGCTTTTTTTTTTTTATAATTAATTTCTCAATCTTATGTGGCTCGTTGGCATACTTAGTTAGCATATAACCTCTAAACAATATTGTCTAAAAGTTATAAATAGTAATAATTTGAATGTCAAATTTTGTTAAAAATCAATCACTTGAATGCTAGTCATTGTTTAAAAGTCATCGTTTTAGTGTCAAGCATGCCACACAAAAATGCCACATGGACTGGAGTTTTAAACAAAAAGTTGTTAGGTTATATTATAATTTTAATTATAAATGCCACGTAACAAGAATTTCTCTCAGTTAATGTTTAAGTGATTGTTTTTTCTTTGATTTAATAGTTAAATAAAGTAGAATATATTTTTGGCACTAAAAAGGACCGTACATGATTTTTGATATTTCTAGTATTATCCTGCCCACTTTCAAATAATCAAGTGCATTTTTTAGATATTTGAATGGACCCATTGACAACCAGTGGAGTTTACTCCAGTGGCCATCCTTCCAACATGGAAGATGGAACTTCTTAGGGGATTAAAGTAGAGACGAATTAGTTTCAGAAGGCGGACGAATTATTTGAATGTGTCCATTGACCGTCGACTTTTATCGAAGCCATGATTTGACTGCTCCTTGGTAACATTAACTTATGCTGATTGGGCCGGTTGTGCCGACTCTCCCACCCATGGTAGGTGCTTCCATGCACAAGTCAGTCCCAAGTCGGCGGGAGTAATTGCGTTGCATATTTCCAAGGATGAAGGGACCACTTGTTGTTTTTTATTTCTCTTCCAAAGGCACACGGCAATGTTTCCCAATATATATATTGGACACATTTTCGTGGTCGCAATACCTTGATAATCGTTACTAGGAAACGAGGCAGGTTGTCTACTCGTCGCTTCTGGCCGCCTTATTCCATCACCCGAGATCCAAGTCAGCACCGGAAAAATTGGACAACTGTGAAAATTGACTTTGCCAAATGATCAAACTTTTCAAGCAATTTCTTGATAAAAAAAGAAGAAAAAGAAAAATTTCTAGTGTGAATGGATGGGACAGGAGAACTCGTAGCTAATTAACGAAACTCAAATTACACGATTTTTTTTTTTTGTAACCGAGGATCCGCCGGGCCCCCTTTCGCTTACACTATTCAGGGTTCCACGGCCCCTACAGCGCTCGGACAGGGCCTATAGCTGGACATCAATACTTCGGGGGAAATTAGCATATAACCCTACCACCATGGCCTCCCACTCACAACGCTAGCAACTATGGGTTTCGAACTCTCAACCTTAGTGATGGGAGAAGGACTCTCAATCCATGTAGCTACCCACCAATGGCTCGATTTGTTTTTTTTTTTTTTTTTTTTTTTGTCTCAAGAATCTTAAGGAATCACAAGCGAATCATCCGACTGGACAGCAAGAACACGAAAAATTGAACCATACAATAGCAGCCAAACATTATTGGATGTCGGCTAAGATCATCAATAGAGTCGGAAAACATGGTGGATGCTTCTGTGCACGATTAGTCCCAAGTCAGCCCCCAAGTCGTCGAGGGTGATTGCGTTGCATATTCCAAGGATGAAGGGCCCACTTGTCGTTTTTGATTTCTCTTCCAAAAGGCACACGACAATGTTATATATATATATTGGACTCATTTTCGTGGTCGCAATACGTTAACAATCGTTACTAAGAAACTGCCTCGTCTAGGTTTTTATTTTCTGTCTCATCTAGCTTAGGCGCTGCAATTTGACAATATTAGTAAATAAATGCATGAGTTATATACAGTACAACAGACATTAGCTGCATAGAGCCACAACACCACCCGGAGGACCCTGGTTAAGCTTAGACAATAATTATGGGCTATTGAGCAAAAAAATTAAATTGAACTCTCATCGTATGTATACCAAAACTTGACTTGTAGGGTGTAGCATAATTGTTTCCAGAAAAAAAAAAAAAAAAAGCAAGAAAAGAAAGAAAAACCTCACGTAGCTCACTTCCACCGCAATTTTAGAACGTGTTGCCGAAACTAACGTAATGCATATCAATTCAGTTCAGGTGTATGAACGAGCACATAGTAGATTTTCCAGAAATGAAGACCGGAGAAGCCAATGAGCGGGCTTTAAGTATTTGATGAGTTTTGGGCCGAATTGGGTTGCGCGTATTGGACAAGATTTATGAACCTCCTCTGGTGAGCTTGAGTTTTTGCCATTTTATTTTCTCTCTCTTGTTTTTTTATTTGTACTTTTTTTTCTTTTACTCTATTTATATATTCGAATTTTTTTTTTGACGAATGTATGTTAAATTTATTGGAGAAAATTCAGATGTCAGCCGGGAAAATGGCAACATTTTCCAATGAAAACGAACTGAAAATTATTTTCCATCATTTGAAAAGAAAATTTTGCCTAAAGAGACATACTCTATTTGCGTCATATAAGAAATTTCCATGCTATATTATCAAATTTTAAATGCATTTTTATTGAATTCAATTTCCAAGGAGAATCCATAAGGTCCTAAATTTGTAAGCAAAGATTAAGAAAGCTTGTTTTTTTTTTTTTTTTTTTTTTTAAGCACTAAGATGGCCGATTATTAGAATTACTCAAAAAAGATATTGAGCAAGTTTTTTTTTTTTTTAAGCAAGTTGAAATGATAAACATTATACTCAAGATGAACGTAGTGAGGAACTTAAATAAGCAAAGAATTATAGAAAAAATGAAGAGATAAAATCTCACACCTCCACTTTGTACAAAAGTGTGAGTGTATAAAATGATTATCCCAAAAGCTATTCAACTTAAGTTTTTCTAGGACATTCTAACGAACACCTGTCGAGCTAATTATAGTAACTACTACAAATACATGCAGCTGCGCTTCTAACCAATCTCATAAAATAAATAGAATCACTCCTAACATCAGAAAATAAAAGATCACAAAATTAGAGTTAACTTCTTTAACAGCCATGATGACTCCAAAAAGGAAAATCATTATCCAGTCATTTCTTTTAGCAATACAAAGCCGAAGGGGCTCGACCATTGGCGCAAGAGCAATCTGTGGTGACATTTATATAATCTCATTATGCAGGAAAGATCAATCTTTGCCACTCAATAAAAGAAGGACCACCTTATCCCTTAGTCTCAAGTAGGTGAACATCATGCTGATAATCTTCTGGACGAAAACACAGTCAAAATTGGTTGTCCTCACCATCCACGCCTAGATCAAGCAAACAAAATGATTTAAATGCCCTTAATTAGCATATGATTTGGATTCTCAGTGAGAGGTGTCAACCGCCAATTTATGATCCGTCTAACCACTGGGATTTACCCCAGTGACCACCCTTCCAACTTGGAAGGAGAAGGTGGGAGATTCAAATCTCAACATTTTCAGGGGGATTGGGGTGAGGACGCATTAATTTTAGGAGTGGGTTTGGATTCTCACGCCCTGCAATGAGGTAGGACAAAAGTCTAAGAGTGAGCGTTAGAATATGAGTAAAGTATGATAAAAAAAAAAAAATTTAAGATCCGTCTTAGTCGGTAAACAAACAAAACATAGAGCCATATAGCTAAAGAAACTAGAAAAACTTCAAAGACATTGAATTGTATTGTCGAATTATCTTAATCGTGCTTCCTATGTTTACAAATGATTTAGCGTATGATGAACCACTAGCAGCTTTCGTGTTAAAGATAACAAAATCCCATCAGAGTCAAGCTAGCTAGAATAGGCAAGTTCGAAAAGAGGGGAACTTCAAATCGATGAAAATGAGAGAGATATAGGCTAAAACCAATTCCCAAGTCACTCTGCGAATGCTAATTTTGCTCCTTTGGACAGATTTAGTTGAGCAGTATCCAGCCAGAAAAGAAACGGGTGTCGAAATAAAAAAATCCAGCGAACCCTTTGAAATTCCGTTGAACGACTCAAAAAGCACGACGAAAGGGGCTTGGCCAACTAAGCAGACGATGTTAAAGCAGGCATAAATCAGCTTTATCTCCACTCATAAAAAAAACTCGGTGTTCCTAACCAACTTTCTCCGAAATATAGGATGCTAATAGCTAAAACGGGGACTTATCTCTCGAACTAGCTCTTCTTCAACTCATTCATTGACACAAAAACAGCAGCCAATCGACAAACAAGTAATATCACCTACAAAAATTTAACGAAAAGACATGGTGATACCTCGAGAATCGACAATGTGCAATCGGAATTTGCAGGAGCTCGATTGGATTGAACCTCTGAACCACAATTACCTTACACCAAGATAAGGCAACCGGCTGGGTAAGTAAGGCCTAAAGAAAAACTAAATGGAGCAGCAACTGATCCATTACTAATCAAGAAAAAGGGGGAAAGAAGCTAAATAGCGAAACATTCAGTCCGTCCCTTTCTGAATAACTAACTAGTAAATCATGAAAAGATACGTACTTTGTTTATTAAAAGAATCAGAAAATATTATTTAGACTCGACTAAATCAAAGGAGTCCATTTTAAGAAACAAATGAACTGATATTAGGTAGTAGTGGGACTTCATCGATTTATCACCTATGGTGTAACAAATTCAGGATGAACAAGTTACTTAACCATAAATGGTAAAATCATCTGGAAAGTCATGTAAAAATTGATTCAAACAAGCAAAGTTCGGAGCAAACTTTTACACTATCTTCTGTAAAGAAAACATACTCTTGTCTCGTAGACATACAGTTTGACCCGACCGTCTTACTTTTCTCAAATTAACTGAACCGACGTTGATTTTCTCTTTCATTCGACATGCTTATCCCCTACTAATCTTAAACAAGTTGACATGGATTTATATATGGTCAAGTTAATTTAGTGAGTTCAATATCGCCTCAAACTAATCAATCAAAAGATTTTATACACAATAACTAAAAGGAAAATCATTTGAGTGGTGATCCCCCTCATGTAAATCAAGGAATCACCACTATATCCGGCGGCAACTTCTTGTGACAGCAAACCAGAGGAACTCCATTATTTTTCATTTTGCCTAAAATAGTTCGGCTTAGACTCTTGTGTCCATGCTATTTTTGTACTTCTACTTTTAAAATAAAAAGGTTGTTTATATATATATATATATATATATATATATATATAATTTGATTTTTTGATTGACCGAAGTAATTTCCTTTGACAAGCATTTTTTACCCTCTAAATAGTGAAAGATGAAAATAATAACTTTCGGTTAAAATATTTTTCTCCAAACGAACAAAATCCTAGATGAACTTTTCAAAAATCGGTCATGAAACTAATTAGGGTACATTCCTCCAGATTTTCATTATATTACAGATCATCCTCTTAAAATCAGAACTTTTTATGAATTCATATTAGCCTCAATCATATGGTTACTATGATTTTATGCAAGCATGGTGTAACTTTTCAATCAGAAAAATTTTAATCATTCATGTTTCTTCTTCTTCGATAAAAAATTTCAGGAAACGAGTCCTGTTCGTTTCCAAGACTGATTTACTCTAATTTGGTGCAGGTTCTCATATTTTACCTCCAAAGGTTTAAAATGGAGACAATTACTTCTCTTAAAATATTCAAGAACCTCCTCATCTTTACATGTTAGATACTTTTAAGAGATGAAGATGATTGTTCACATGTTAGATAATGTTCAATAGACCGTGACATGCTCTACGCTTAAAAAACAACTGAAAAATTAAATGGTAGGCAAAATTTGCCCCTCAATTTGCAAACGAAGAAGCGTTTATGGTTCGCTGCAAATCCTACTCAGTCAAAGTCGCAGACTAACAGAGCAAACTCAATTTTTCCTCAACAAAAGTCAACATCAAGCTCAACTTGCGGCAGCTTCAGATCAAAAGACTGCTGAAAGTAGTTCGTGAGACAATGTCTCAAGCAGGTTCCGATGATGAAGAAGTAGAAAACAGTTTTTGCTCCTTGACATGAAAATGATTGTTATGGCACAAAGGTCATGTAGCTGGCGATAACTTTTATCATGTAACAGAAGTGTCCAATAATAGAAATCATGTAAGAACATTCCTCGATGTTGTATATCATGAAGCCATAGAAGCACATTCCCTTTCCGGATCAAATTTCCTTCATCTGCTCCAACTCAACATATAAGTTCAACATGGGAGCTCACGAGATTGAAACCATTTGCAATGGTAGTGCGCGTATCTCTTTGCATGTGAATGGTTCTGGACCTTTGACACCTTAATGAGGGAAATTGTAACGGGGCTTGCCTACCTCAGGGAATTGGTCATTACTGGTGCTATGTGACGATCTTCTTGGAATAAGATTATCTCATAGCGGACGCAAATCCTCGATGTAAAATCCAGAGTGTAGCCACACCTATTGATCTCCCTCCTGTTTCCCCTCCTGCACAGGAAATATAAGATGTAGGACCGCTAAAAATGTTGTCAAGAGATGGAGTGGGCATTTAAATAAAAGAAAGATGAACTTTAATCTTTGACCAGGCAACCAGTTTGTGAATAGGTTTTGACCTGCACGGCTCATTCAGAATTTAGCTGTTGCATTAGCATATTCAAAACCTCTGTTTTCGGTGCTTTTCTTCCATGTGCATCGTAGCGGTTGGAAGAAAGAAAGCTTCTTATTTTGGATATTGACCAGAACGTTATCTAACAAATTCAGGTATTTGTACAGAGTTTCATTATAGCATTTTCTGCCTAGGCAAGGCCAACGTTATTGTCACTAAAAGCAATTCTGTACTTAGAGTCGAATACAAAGTTTTTGTTGGCCATGATTATATTTTCGTAATTAACTTTCCTAAATAGTGCCGAACAACAAAAATATATTAATACAACTAATTTCTTGGAAAATAATCTCACTCTCCTACAAAATAATGTACTGTGCTAACATGGTTCTTTTGCAAATGTTTAAATCATTCTACTGGGTATAGAAAGCTGCCTTCTGCAGTGAGAGAGTATCAAACTTCCAGGGGCACAACAAATGATCCATTGCTAGGGAAAAATGCGCAAAGGGTCGTAAATCATACCACGACTGCAATCCCAACTCAGTTCTTGAGCTATTGCCAGATGATGCCGCATGCTTAAAGTCAAAAACTCAGATTCATCCCTCCACGAGTCCTAATCAAGTATATCCTTCCTGTATATCAGCAGCAATCCTCTTTTCATCTTTTTTCCCTTTCTCTCTATAGCTAAGCCTCATTTTCAGTTTATAAGGTAATGTGAACCTGGTGAACCATTCTTAGTTGATAACGATAACCAGATTCATCTGATTCGACCAAAACTAAAGTATCTTCCTATAGTCCCCCAAATTCCGATGGAAAGGCGCTACCTTGCCTTGAGAAACCATCCAGACATCATCCCAGCTTCCAGTTATTAGATGCTCATTGTGACTAACCTGCATATCAAGGTGCAAAGAGGGGGGCTATTAGCTGTGAAAATGATCCATCATTGGTCAAATTGAAGTATTTTGACAAGAATATCAATCTCACCATCAGAATTCCTCCTTGGAACAGACCAGACCTTGAATGAATGCCTCAACCGCATCCAAATCCTACAGTTGTTGATGTGCAACAATGCAGAATCATACTCACTCATCCTTAGAGAAGAAACAAACAACTTACAAAGATTATACTGTAGCAATCATTGATCATTGAAGCAGAACTTGAAGACCACATTTATAAACAAAAAGAGGCACACGTATGACTTAGATTTATGATGACGGAGGCTCCCTGCAGCTATGAGCACTGATTGGTTCTAACTTATTTTCAATGTAAAGACCACATTACAATAAGTTCAATTAGTGCAAGAACAATAACAACTAACTGAAAAACTAATCAAAATCTTAAGGCAGAGAAAAATGAGTAAAACTTACCAGATAATTGGATGGCTTGTCAAGCCAAAGTATGTGAGGTTTCTTGAAAGTTATCCTAGCAAATGCAACTCTAATTTTCTAACCACCTATTCATATGGTCAAAGCACCATGTTATACATGCAATAACATCCAAAAGGCCTCGGAGTAAGTACAAAGTGAACTACAATTCATATTACAAATTGACTAACCTCTATTAGAGCTTCACAATGTCATGCTAAAATTGCTTCAACAAATGTTTCGGCATATGCCGTAGCGGCAGAGAGGGAGGAGATCCATCAAGCAAGGTATAAATTGGTTGAAGCACAAGATTTCTAGTTACACCAAAGGAACCCAAGTGAGCTTGAAGCTTTTGCTCGGGAACTCTCCACAGGAAGAATGCATAGGAAGTTATTTTAAGATAAAATGACATAATTTATGATGAATTCATACTCTATGGTGGAGTAAGAGAAAACAATTGATACTTTGAAGAACCAAATAGATTTGCCCCAAAAGTCACACGACAATGCAAACACAGAGGCAAGCAGCATATCATTACAATCTCAACCAAACAAGCACAAGTATATTGACTAAAAATTTCTAGCAAGCTGTAAGTAATAGTTGCTAACCCACCCAAGATGAAGACCCAGACAGAAGGAGATTTATGGAATATCAATGTTGCCGTGAAGTGGAGTTGTGTTGAAAGCTTTGAGCAATGGGCTACCCCAGAATTTTATTCCAGATCAACTGCCTGATACTGCAAAGCATAATTATTGACAAAAAGAAGGTTCTCGATTCTAAAGAAAACCATTAAGAAAAAAAGAAACTGCATTTCCTTTCTTTACAATTAGATCACAGCCTCCCATAACCAATCATCCTTTTAGTTTTCACTAGAAGAAAATAAAGAACATATCAGCGCACCAAATAAAATCTAACACTTCTTTTCTTTTTGCGAATTGCAAAATGTGGCACATAACATTGATAGCATTAGTCCTACCTCAACAACATTTGCAAGTGATCCTTCCAAGAGATTTTGCCAACACAGATCATAATGGTATCTGCAAAACAACCACAGTGAATGAGCTAGAGCAAAAGAAGATGTTGGGAAGAGAACACACAACAAATGCTGAAAAGGTAGGGGAATATGATTGTGGAACGTTATGATTCTTGGTGATTTTCATGCAAAGCATAGTGCACTTTCTTTCACAATTTTTTTGGTGGGTTACTCGAGTGCAAAACAAGCAAACTTTCTGGGCATCAAGCAGAGGCAAAGATATGTCATTTATATAGCAAGAGGCAGCATTGTAAGCATTTTGTCGTGTATGTTATTATTCAACAAAACAGAGCCGATCCAATCCAACGAGAACACCCACCCAAATGTCAGTCTTTGACCTCCAATGGCTGGTTTACATAGATTAATCTAAAAAGTAATGGGAAAAATGAGTTCGTATTAAGCAACGAATTGAGTAAGCAGAACGGAAATTGATGCCTTCAAAACCAAAAGCTTACCTGAACCCTAGAAAACTAATTGTACATAGAAGAATCAATTCAATGGATTTGAACGCCATCAATGATGATGAGAGGGATTTCTTGGATGAGGGGCCAATAGTCGCCAGTGAGCTTTGAGCATTGATCTTTCAAAATCTCACATTCTTGAATGTACAATTGCAGGAGGGAGGGAGGGAGGCCATCATCTGGCAAGTGCCTCAACTTCGGGCAATCTATAATCCATAATTTAGTGAGAGAGGAGAAATGGTTGCGAAGACCGCTTGATAGTTTTTCCACCTTCCTCATATGACTCAAGTCAAGACCGGTTAGAGAGGAAGGAAAGAGAATACTCCACGCATCCTCGTCCTCTGAAGGAAACCATGCCTCCTCTCCCTCCCCTCCCATGCTTCTTCCGTCAATATGTAGATACGTGAGGGATGTGAGTAGGGGTAAGCACCATTCTCTCATTGGTTGCTTCAGATTCTCGCACCCCGTAATTGAAAGGCCGCGCAAATTAGGAGGCAAACCTCCTTCGGGCAAGCATTTAATATTTTGGCAATCATGAATGTATATCTGATCGAGGGATGTAAGATGATGCCATTGCTTTGGTAGAGACTTTATCTTCGAGCAGCCATGAAGGTTAAAATATGACAAGGAGATGGGAAGAGGAGGGAATTCCTCTATCTCCAATGCCGGACAGAATTCTATATTCAAATAGGTGAGATGGCCTAGCCTATCAAGGTACCGTTTTAGGCTTCTTAGATTCATACATTTGCAAAAATATAAAAATTTCAATTGAGATGTTAGGTTATTGCTATTGAGGTCATCTGGAGGATTGGTTATTCTAATGATTTTTGGACAATTACCAATCCACAGAAATTTGAGTGTATTATGAATCTTGCTTGGAAGCCTTTCTAAACTTGTGCAATCCTCCAAATGCATTATTTTGAGGTTGCAGGGTAGCTCTATCTCTTCTTCTCCTGCCACAAAAGATGTGAATTGAGGACAGCTTTTGATGACCACACGTTGAAGGCAAGTAAGATTTCGTGTTTCATTTCCATCTTGCCACAAGTATGTTAGCTTGTCACATCGTGCTATATAGAGCTCCTTTAGCTTGATCAAGCAACTCATAGACCCATTATGAAAGCAAACAAGCTCTGCAAGGTTAACAATTTCGAGAGTGGTTAAAGAAGTTAGGTTGACCAAGCACTTTAAGATTTCCTTGCAACAATCCTCAATGCATAACTCACGAAGTGATGGAAGACAAATCACATTTGTTGAGTTATTCAATAGCGGGCATGAATGAATTTCAAGCTTTATGAGATGATCAAGTTGACAAGGCAATGTCCCAATTAATGAAGGACAGCTTCGGATTACAAGATGCTCAAGACAAGAGAATGTGACTTCTTGGTTGTTGGAATAACGAGACCAATCTTTCCATGCCAACATCTCTTCGAATTTTAAAGTTATTAAGGATAAAAAAGGCCTTTTACTTCCATAAAATTCAGAGCCGATCATGCTTACTGCATGTAGACCTTCAAGATATAATTCTCTAAGTGAAGGGAGTTCTCCAAATGAGGGTAGCGATCCAACATGAGGACAGCCTCGCAAGCACAAAGACACTATCTTAGAATAAGATGGACTATTTAACCATGATGGGAATATTGCACCACCATAGTTGGAGATAGTGAGATTTTCAAGATTAGTATGAGGTCGCAAAGAGTGAAGCACTTGTGCTTCGTGCTTATCATTCCGAAGATTTCTAAAAGTTTCACCCCAATGCAAGAATAAGTTTCTAAGGCCTCGCTTTTCAAACAGATTAGCATCAATTGCATCCCTAACTTCGTCCACCTTTTGCAATTCTGATATGAATAATTCTTCTTGAAGATTTCGCAAGTTCTTTAACTCCTTTAATTGCGACCCTTTCTCTTGTCCAACCACAAACTTGGACAATATAGTAAGATTTTTCAAATTACTAATACCCAATGGAATCTCTTTTAGACTCTTTGTATCTCTAATGTCAAGAACCTGTAAGCTGACCAATTTTGTGACACCTGAAGGCACTATAGAAAGCTTCTGACAACCTCTTAAGATCAAAACTCGTAATTTGCACAAGCCAACAATTGACTCTGGCAAACTTTCAATGTCTGTGTACGAGAAATTGAGGTATCGAAGATGTTTTAAATCACCAACACAATTTGGTACCTCTACAATGGAACAATGACATAACAAGAACACCCTCAAGTACTTCAATTCTGTTAGCAAGTCGTGCAGCACCTTGTTGGAAATGTGGAACTTGTCATACCAATTAAATCCAATATGCAGAAACATTAAACTTCTTAGTACCTTCATCCGGTGATACACTCTCATACACTTTGATGTAGCACACCAGGAAACATATGATGCATAACGAGCTTTCTCAAGAGATGTATCATCTTCATTACCTACTAGCTGAAACTCCCCAGAGCTAAAGGACATTCCACCTGCAATTGACTTTGCTAAATCATTCAAAAGATCGTGCATTGAAAACTTGGATGCATTTACACTTGATTGTTGAATAAATGATCTGGAAACTAACTCATCGAATTGAGTTCGTCCCAATTTCAAGATATTCTCCTTTCCTTTTAGTCCATCTAAAAATCCCTCTACAATCCACAAGAATACCAACTCATCCCTCTCAATTTCGTAATCCTTGGGAAATATTGCACAAAAAGTAAAACATCTCTTCAAATAAGAGGGAAGATGGACATAGCTCATTTTCAAAACTCGAAGAACCTCATCATATTCTCCAATGGGAAGATCCCACATTTTGTTATTTAAGATAGCTTCCCATTCATCAGAATTCCCTTTACTACGTAGGAGACCCCCCAAAACCTTTGCGGCCAAAGGTGAACCTTTACATTTTTCAGCTATTTTCTTGCCAATTATTTCAAGATTCTGGTGCCTCTTGAAATGTATTTCTCCAAGAGCATGAAAGGCTAACAAGCTTGTACAATTATCAAGGGACAACTCATCCAATAGATATGGCAAAGCTCCTGTAATGGAAACAACAGTATGATTGCGAGTCGTAACAAAGATCTTGCTTCCCTTAGCCCCCACTTCAAATGGCTTTAAGAGGGTAGTCCATTCTCCGTAGTTCTCATTCCAGACATCATCTAAAACTATAAGAAACTTCTTCCCAGTTAGACTGTCCTTCAACTTAACTTGAAGCCCATTAAGATCTTCTCCCTCGTAGGACAACCCCATAATCGACCGCATAATAGTCTTTGTTATGTCAAGAACATCAAAAACATCTGAAACACAAACCCATGCTCTCCTCTCAAAATAGCTACTCACTCTTGTATCATTATACAATCGTTGAGCCAAGGCCGTCTTTCCAACACCACCCATCCCAACTATGGGGATGATGCTCATGGTGGTATCATAATTTTTGGCATCACCGATCAATAGTTCAAGTATATCCGCTTCTTCCTTCTCCCTGCCGAAAAATCGAGGCTCAGGTAGAGATGTGCTTGTTAGCCTTTTGTTAGTGTAGTCAAATCTATCCACATAATTCTCTCTCAAGCTTAAATCAGCCTTCCTGGTGACAATCTCTTCCAACCTATCATTGATCTTTTGTACCACTGTTTTAGACATTAACGAGCATGGGTTTGGATTCGACTCAGAGGATTTGTGTTGGCTAAAGAAAGAAAACTTCACACGATCTGTAATTATGTTGGATTTTGCCTTCGACTTGGCCTGAGTAGCTTCGATCTCGAATTCATCAAGCAAGTCTTCCATGTCATAGGCCAAGTCCCTAACATCATCCAGCCATAGTTTCACTAGACCTTTACCACTCGCTTGCTTGTCCTCCGCATCATCCAAAGACTACATAGATTGTGTTTAGCATCTTCCTCCACTTATTGAGTAGGTTAGTGCTGATTCCAAAGAAGGGCGGTGCTCCTTCCCTTTGTGCATAGTCCAATCCGAGGGAAGTCAACTTTTCGAATAAGACCTGAAGGAATGCACTCAAAAGAATCTCTCCAATGGCCATGGGTGAATGAGTCAACTATAGAGCACAAAAAGGATTATGGTGAAGCAAAGTGATGGTGAGCTGATGGAGAGAGAAAATGGGTTAATCATTTAACAAGGGTTATGGTGAAGCAAAGTGACAAGGAACTAATGGAGAGGGAAAATGATAAAGTCCAAGAAGACCATATTCTAACCTACCAAAAACATTAAGCAAAGACTAGGACTTTCAAGGATGCATATTAGCGGTTAGAGGAATTTAAAAAAAAAAAAAAAAAACCATTTTGCTTGTCTCGTAATATTTAGAGATTATCCCCAGATTTTTGTAGTTTCTACGATCATATATTTGTTAATATGAAAAAACCATAAACTCAGGAAGTCCAGCCTTTTTGTTATACATCTACAACAGCTAACTTTTAAAAGGTAACTTTGTCCGTTCGTCCACTTTGAAGGAGGAATCGAGGAATATCTTATATTTCCATAATATAGTCAAATTATTTGAGTATATTTTCTTAAACATATGCGAATTTTTAGCACAATAACAACCATGTAAAAGCCTACATTGATTGCATATTCATCAATAGAACAGAAAGCAAAGACATTGAAACATAAAGATATTGAGAATATACGGATGGGAAAAAAAGAAGAAAAAGAAGCCAACAAAACAAAGTAATAAATTTTTAGAGGAAAATCACCTAAGAGTATATGTCCATTATCTTTAAAATTTCCTACTTATGAGTGTTTTGTCAGCTTTCTTTTTTTTTTTTTTTTTTTGCATTTGTATATTCTCGATCTTTATGATTTCAATGTCTTTGCTTTCTGCTTTATTGGTGAATATGCCATCAATATAGGCTTTTACATGGCAGTTGAAGTGCTGAAAATTAGCAGCAAGATGGGCAGCAATGATCTACTGAAGAGTGTTGAGGTAGTAGTTGATAATCGAGAACCGCTTGATAGGAGAATCATGGTCCTTTGCATAGCTTTCCTATTAGTGTGATGCATAGAGTATAATTTCTAGCAAATTATACATTGTTAGTTGATGCTTTTTGACTCATTCACTATTTACAAAGTAAAATAAAGTAACTTGTTTTTTGGATTAGTTGGCATATCCAACCCCTTTGCTTGTTTAGTGATGAATGAAGTCGACCACAATTAATAGGACTGAGAAATAAGCACATTTGTGCAACTTTCACAGACCAAAATAAATGTTTTTGAAATATAAAATATTGAGGGTCCACTGGCATAAAAAGCGGCTAACTTTTTCTAATCGATAAGGAGAACAAAAACACTTGCTTTGAGCTGAACAAGAAAAAGGGTTGGGCACACCAACCAATCCATTAAGCAAGTAAGTTGCTTTATTTTACTCTGCAAATAGTGAACGAGTCAAAACTAACAACGTATAATCTATTAAAAAATTATACTCTACCGATCACCCAAGTGAATAGGAAAATCATGTTCGAAGGATCACGATTCTCCCATCAAGCGATTCTCAATCATCAACTGCTAATTCATCACCCTTCAGCAGATAATGCCATCCATCTTGCTGGGAATTTTTGTCTGCAAGTGCTTGTTTTTTAATATTGATAGATTATCCCAAGTTATTTGTGGTTTCCACAATCATATACTTGTTCATGTAAGCAAACCATATATTTAGGAAGAACAAGACTTTACTAGATATCATGAACTTCTTTGTCGCGAAAGGGGAGGAAAATTGAGAGAGAGCTGACGGGAAAGAAACTTTAATGATATCCGTGAAGACCAAGACTTATGGAGACGCAGAGTGGCATTGTTGCTTCACTTTTCCCATCCCTCCTCTTCCATCCCTATATCAATGTCTTTTTTCCATTGCTAGTAAAATTTCCACGCATTACATGGGTGCTATTTTTTTTTTTTTATATGAGATATTATTGGACGATTAGCATTAATTATTGTTCTCTCGCTCAAAACTAACAAAAGGCAAAAATTTTATCCAACTTTTTGTCATTTTTAATCATATTGTGATTTTTCATTCATTAATCTCTGTCTTACTTGTCTGTTGGAATTATGTCTAGATTTTCATCTATATTTTCAAATTTAAGTTTAAGAAAAAAGAGCAAAAATAAATAACTGAAAAAAAAAAATTGCAGGAATGAGGCGATAATACTCTTCGTGACTTATGAGAGGAAACATGCAAATATGACAATTAAATATAATGCACTCTAAATGGCCTAGATGTGCATGATAATGCTTGTCCATGAAAATTCTGAGTTTTCTAATATAATTGTCCTGATACTAATATAATGCAATTATATTATAATATGTAATGAAAATTCATAAAATAGAGGTCCAAGTTTGGGCTCAAACAAGTAGGCGTGGAGAGGCATCACCTTATTAAAACAACTAAGCCATATCAACAGTCAAGCGACAACTTTAATCTGGCCAGCAAGTATTTGACATCAAAATCCGTCGATTTTGTTGTTAAACTTGCTGCATCAGTTTGAGGGAAAAATAAAGCAAGTAGATGGATATCTCTTACCTATTCCGAGTGGACTTCCTGGAGCAGATTGGCGAACTGGATTAGATCAACAACAGCAATCCAGGAAGCACGAGAGCTAGGTTCAGACGAGTTGGAGGAGAACACTGTTGAGCAAGGGAACGGGCATGGATTATGGTGAAGCAAAGTGATAATAAGCTAGTTGAGAGAGAATATTATAAAGTCTAGGAAGGCCAAAACTTTCACCTACCAAAAACATTAAACAAAGACCAGGATGCACGCCAATAGTTAGAGGAATAAAAATAAATTTCTTTTCGTCCATGGGTGCTTGTCTCCTCATGTTTAGAGATTATCCCAAGATATCTTAAGTGATGACCAAGACTTTTTGTTACACATCTACAAGTCATCAAAGACAGCTGATTTTGTCTGATCAATAAGGAAAACAAAAGCACAATCTTTGCACCTAAACATCTACAAGTCAGGCACACTAACTAATCCATAAAGCAACTTGGTTATTTTGCTCTGAAAACAGTAAACAAGTTAAAAAAGCCACCAACGAATATTTATAATCTACTGAAAACAACTCTTTAAGCATGACATTAATGAACTGGAAAATCGCGTTCAATCCCTATGTGGGAAGGAAACTTTAATGAAACCCAGGAAGTCCGAAACTTTGCAGGATGCAAATTGGATTTGTTGCTTGGCTTTCCACGTCTCTCTTCTTCCATCCCTATGTGAATGTCTTTTTTTTTTTTTTTTTTTTTTTTTCCATTACCAGTAGAATTTCCAATCATTACATGGATCCTAAGTGATTTTTTTTGTTTGAATGAAATATTATTTGACAATTAGTATTGATTGTTGTTCTCTTGCTTAAAATTTACCATACTACAATTATTGTCGAACTTTTTTCATTTTTAGTCACTCTGGTTTTCCATTCCTTAATCTCTATTGTACCCGTCTTTATAGTTATGTCTACATTTTTGTTTATATTTCCAAGCTAAAGTTTAATAAAAGAAAAATAAAAGAAAAACCTGAAAAACCGAAAAAAAAAAAAAAATGCAAGAATGGGGCGAGAGAGCGCGCCATCAATCCCATTGTCACGGCCGCACCGTTGTGTTAGCATCACCGCCTGGGCAACTCATCCAATGCCGCCACTACTGTCCCTGCTGGCGCTTCTAAGCGGAGCAACCATCACAGGCAATTGCCTCTGATTACCTAATAACTAACCTAAATTGACCTAGAGGCGATTTCATAATGTAAAGGATTAATTCTAGGGTCATCAGTTTCTCACGTGCATCGTGAAAAATTGGCTTCCACGTTGAGCTCACATCATTCAACAGTGAATGTGAATTGGGCTCACATACTCCAGGTTAACATTTGTTACCTTTGTCCGTTAAATAAGGAAAAGGTAACTTTGTATGTTTGTGCCCATTTGAGGAACCGAGGAACTTCTTATATTTCCATAACATACTCAAGTTATTTGAGTGTATCATTTCCTCCAACGTAGGCGAAGTCTTTATACATTTGTTACCTTTGTCCGTTAAATAAGGAAAAGGTAACTTTGTATGTTTGTGCCCATTTGAGGAACCGAGGAACTTCTTATATTTCCATAACATACTCAAGTTATTTGAGTGTATCATTTCCTCCAACGTAGGCGAAGTCTTTATACTGTAACTACCATGTGAAAGCTTGCATTTGATCGCATATTCACCAATAAAGCATGAAATAAAGATATTGGAATCAGAAGGATACTGACGATATATGACTGCTAAAAGAGCCAGAAAGCCAATAGTGATCAACAGATTTTTGGAGAAAATACGCGTGCACTATAAGTTGGTCATATGGAAAACAATCACCTCTTATTTTCTGTTTTGCATGGCCACAAGAAAAGATCCCCTATTTCAAACACAAGCCAAAAGTCTTGATCCAAAACAGAGGAGAAAATGTGATTTTTCTTCACATGACCAACTTAGAGTGCATGCGGATTATCGTTAAACATTTATTACAAGTGTCTCATTGGCTTCTTTTTTATTTTTATTTTTTTCATCCATACATTCTCAATGACCGTATGTTTTAATGTCTTTGTTTTATGCGCTCTTGGTGGATAGGCGATCAATATAGGTCTTTACGTGGCAGTTACGCACTGAAAATTTGCAGCAAGATGAGCAGCAATGATCGGCTGAAGGGTGATAAGCCAGTAGTTGACGATAGGGAACCGCTTGATAAGACAATTGTGATCCTTCACATGATTTTCCCGGTCATTAGTGTGATGCGTAGAGTATAATCTCTAGTAGATTATACCTTGTTAGTTGGCAATACTTGGCCCTTTTTTATTTAGCATTGAATAAAGCAGACCATTGTTTAAAGGACCAGCAAATAAGCATTTTGTGCAACTGGCGTAGACTACAATAAGCATCTTTGTGCAACTTGCACGGACTAAAACAAATGTTTTTGAAAGATAAAATATTAAGGATCCACACAATAATGGCATCTTACTCTTTATTATAAGTCTGCAAATTATCGAAAACAGCTAACTTTATCTGTTCGATGAGGAGAACGGAAACACGTGTTTTGGGCTAAACAAAAGGGGTCTGGCACACCAGCTAATCCCTCAAGCAAATTGCTTTATTTTAGTCCTAAAATAATGACAGGCAGCTAATATATCAAGCAACTTGCTTTATTTTAGTCCTGAAATAGTGAACAAGTCATAAATCACCAACTAATTCATTAAGCAAGTTGCTTTGGGCTAACTTTATCTGTTCAAAGGACCACAATTCTCTTAACAAGCAATTCATGATTATCAACTTCTTTAGCACCCTGCAACCGATCATTGCCGCCGATCTTTCTGCCATTTTTTTTAGCTCTATAGCGGGCATGTAAAAGCCTATAACTAAAAAAATAATAATAATAATAATAAATAACAGCACACTTAGAAGTTATAAATTCTAGATGTAGATATGCATGCACCCTAAGTTCGTCGTATGAAGAAAAATCACCTTTTATCCTCTGTTTTTATGCCAAAAGAAAGGGCCCTCTCTTACAAACGACAGCCAAAAGTCTTGATATAGAGAAAAAGGACAACAATTGATTTATCTAAACTCAAGGACATAATGTGCATCAAGGTCTCTCTTCGGTCTAACTCAAACAGCTTGTCGTGATAATATGCTCTATTAAAATACTTTTCATCAGGAAGACCTATACTTCGATTGGATATCATGTACGCAAGAAGATCAGAAAGTGTTTATCAGAAAGAAATTTTAATCAATTCCAAGAAGATAAAGAATTTGGAGGACGCAAATTGGCATTATTGCTTCACTTTTCACATCCCTCCTCTTTCATCCCTATGTGAGTCTCTTTTTCCAGTACAAATAGCACTTTGACGTATTATATGTCTTGCTTAAAGTTAACAATACTATAAATTAGCATAAGAAGGAAGCCATGAAAGAACCCGGAACAATCTCTTTATATGTTGAATTGGTCACTGTGGAAAACGACAAGGGATATAGTGAAGCTAGGTGATAATGAGCCTATGGAGAGAGAAAACTATAGAGTTCAAGATGACCAAAACTTTCACCAACCAAAAAGATTAAACAGAAACCAAGACTCTCAAGGATGTACACAAGAGGTTAGACAAATCAAAGTAAAATATTTTCTCTCCACAAGTGTGCTTATTTCGTGAATTGTTAGCCTTTTTCTTCATATCAAGATTTTTCGCTGTCGTTTGATACAGAGGACCTTTTTCTTTTGGGCATCCAGAATAGAGGACAAAAGAATTTTTATTTTTTTTAATATGACCAAGTCCACGCATCTTTTATTTCCTTACCTGTGTTTTGTTTGCTTTTTGGCTTTGAATGCACCTTTAAATTTCTAGCATCCTAATGATTTCTACATATCGTTGAATATGCAATCAACGTGGGCTTTTTCGTGAACGTTACAGCCCTAAAAATTCCCAAATGTTTAAGAAAACTGAAAGAGGACGAAGGCAGGGAAAAAAGAGAGGAGAACGTTGGGGAAGTTTTCTATATTTTTGTATATTCATCTCAATGTACAAGGGTGATATTATAGTACAAGTCATGTACAAGAAAAGGCAACTAAATAATCTATGAATTAGATCTAATATTAATTGATCCTAATAGTATCTAGAAGATATTGCGTATCTTCCAACACTCCTCCTCAAGCTGGTGGCTTGTAGATATCCAAGACACCTAGCTTGCTTAAAAGATACGCATGTCGTCTTTGACATAAGGGTTTGGTGAAGATATCCGCGGGTTGTTCTTCTGTCCCAATTCCTTGTGTCTCAATCACTCCTTGTTGGATTTTCTCTCGAGTAAAATGGCAATCCACTTCTATATGCTTTGTCCTCTCATGAACAATGGGATTTAATGCAAGTTTGAGAGCTGCATCATTGTCGCGGAATAATTTAGTAGGTCCTCTAACTCGTACCCCAAGGTCTTGAAGTAGGCCTCACAACCAAACTATTTCACATGTGGTCTTTGCCATGGTTCGATATTATGCTTTTGCTGAAGACAATGAGACGGTTGGTTGCTTCTTTGTCTTCCACGAAAGTAAATAATCCCCCAATTTAATACAGAAACCAGTAATAGATCTTATGCTCATCGAACAGGTCGCATAATCCGCATCACAATATGCAATCATACTCATATCACACTTTTTGGAAAGGAGAATCTCAAGTCCAGGACACTTCTTCAAATATTTCACTATATTCAGTGCTGCATTCATATGAGACTGCTGTGGCTTGTGCATGAATTGACTGAGCGTCTACACTGCATAACTTATATATGGTCTGATCATAGTCAGATATATGAGTTTCCCAACAAGCTTCTGATAACCCAAAGGATCTTTGAGTACAGGATCGTCTTCTTGAGATACTCTAGCATAATAATCTGCTGTAGTTAATTTGACATTTTGCTCAATTAGGATAGAGCTGGTTTGCATCTTGATAAACCTATTTTTGATATGATTTCCAAGGCAAATTTTCTTTGGCTGAGAGAAATTCCCTGGTCTGATCGTGCAATCTCAATTCCAAGGAAATATTTGGCTGAACCCAAATCCTTTATATGAAAGATAGAATGCAAATATTCATTGAATTTTTTGACAGCTACTTCATCATTGCCTATAATAAGTATATCGTCTACATATATCATCGAATAGATAGACAACATACCTTTGGTCCATGTAAAAACATCAGTCATATTTAGAGAGTCTGCAAACTTGGCGTACCACTGTTTGGAGGCTTGTTTAAGGCCATACAGGGATTTGCGAAGACGACATACCCTATTCTCCCCCTGTCTCTGTAATCCCTATGGCATGTCCATGTAAATTTCTCCATTTAAGTCTCCATGCAGAAAAGCATTGTTGACATCCATTTGGTGCAAGGGCCAGTCCTGAAATGCCGCTACGGAAAGAAAAGAATGAACTGTAACATATTTGGTTACAGGGGAGAAGGTTTCGCGATAGTCGAAGCCCTCTCACTGCGTGAAACCCTTTGCAACCAATTGTGCTTTGTATTTTTCTACCGATCCATCTACTCGATACTTAATCTTGTATACCCACTTGCAGCCAATTGCCTTGCGATGAGGCGGTAATGAGACAATTTCCCATGTCTGGTTATCCACTAAAGCTTGGAGTTCTGCCTCCATAGCTTTCTGCCATCGCGGATCGGTGCATGCTTCATTATAGGTGGATGGTTCTTGCTCTTCAGATATGCGAGTGATGCAACATCTATGTTCTAGAGATAATTGATCAAAAGAAACATAGGAAGAAATTAGAAATCGAGTACCTGGTGGGTTCCATGCACCGCATATGTAATCCTGGGTCCAAGTTGGTGGGCGCGTAGCTCGTTCAGAACGCCGCGGTTGATCATTCTTGGGAGGTGAGTGGTCTTCTTGAGTCTCTGAGTGAGATAAGTCATTTGTATCCCCATCATTAGAGTCATGATCTATCGCTTCCATAAGAGGAGTCACTTCCGCAGTGAACTTAAATCCCAGAGAATTACTTGTGTTTTCTGAGGAAGGAAAGAAAGCATATTCCGGATAGTTGAAGACTTCCTTAGTATGAGAAGCAGAAGAATGCCCCTTATCCACGGTTGGTTCTTGTGTAGCAAATGGGAAAACATTTTCCTGGAACACAACGTCTCTGCTAACAGAAAACTCTTCTGTGAATGGATCAAATACTCGATATCCCTTTTGAAGAGTAGGATATCCCATGAATATGCAGTAGTGAGCATGAGGACCCATCTTTTCTCTAGGTCCTACTATTCTGGCATAGCATAAACATCCAAAAACCCTCAAATGGCTCAACTCTGGTTTCTTGCCAAAAAGTAACTCAAAAGGAGTTCGTTCGTTAAGTACCTTAGTTGGCGTGCGGTTGATCAAGTAAGCTGTAGTCAATACACAATCACCCCAAAATTTGTCTGGAATGGAAGCTTGAAATTTCAAGGCCCATTCAACTTCCAATAGGTGGCGATGCTTCCGTTCCACCACTCCATTATGTTGTGGTGTATAAGTACATGAACTTTCATGTAATATCCCTTGAGAAGATAATAGTGTAGCACCATCATGATTAAAAAACTCTCTTCCATTGTTTGTTCGGATTCATTGCATAGATTTTCCAAATTGAGTCTTTGACAGAGAAAGAAAAGTTTTCAAGTTCGATGAAACTTGACTCTTAGATTGCATGAGGAAAATCCATGTGGCTCTAGAATGATCATCCACAATTGTGAGGAAGAATCGAGACCCATCATGGTTCGGAGTATAATATGGTCCCCACACATCAATATGAAGTAATGAGAAAATATGGTTTGCATGATTTTTGCTTATTGGAAAGGCGTGATTGCTTTGCAAGTGGACAAATATGACATTGAGGATAAGGAAATGAAGAACTATGGCCCATTCTCGGAATGCATAAGACAATTTTCATCATTGGTTGTCAAATTAAACAATGATTTCCAATTACAAGGAATATTGGAAAAACTAAGTTCCTTGGATGAACTATTCCAAAAAAATAAACCTTCAGAGAGGTTACCCCAACCCATCAATTTGCCAGTCAAACGCGCCTGAAAGAGACAGGTATCAACATTGAAAAGAACAAGACATGAATTTTCCTCATAGGCTCTAGACATGGAAATTAGGTAAAATTGAAAACTCGGGACATAAAGAACATTCGTGAGGATAATCTTAGGGTTAAGATTGACTGTTCTTGTTATGGTGACATGGGTGGTGTTTCCATTTGGCAATTGGACAATAATGGGATTATCCAATTTTTCATGAATAATGGAAAATAGACTTTTATCACATGCAATATGATCACCGGCTCCCGAATCAACAATCCAAGCATTTCTCGATATTGTATTTATCAGGCTATGAGAAATACCTGTGAAACTACTTCCTTTGTTAGGAGTCTCCAACTTTTGTAGGGCCTGCAGCAATTGTTGATATTGCCCATAATTGATGGGTTGATTTACATCTGCTGACTAGTATTTTGATAAGCAATTGCTTTTGATGTTTTTTTTCCTCTTTTTTCTTTTTCTCCAGGTCGACCATGTAATTTCCAGCAATTTTTTATTATGCGGTGGGGCCGCTTGCAAAATTCACAGTATAATTTCCCTTTATTTCTTGAATTCTGTCCATAATTCTTCGAACCACCGTTGGATCCCTTTGATGTGGAGCCATCTTTGCCGTTCAAGGTTTGAAGATCGCGGGCGCTCTTGGAGCCGTCAGATGATGGCGAACGATCCTAATCGTCGAACCCAGAGCCCTTAAAGGCTTGCTGATCTGCTAGAAACCCTAGTGCCGTATGTCTTTCCTCTCTATCTAGGGGTTTTGGCCCTCTTCCTCCTCTTACCACCAGTGCTATAATCTCGACTCCCTTTGTTTCTGACGAGGTAAGGCATTGGCTTTCTTCCTGCACCGCCAATTCAAAGATCCAGCCAAGAGGAGGTGCAAGCTTCATTGCTAAGATCTGCGATATGAAATTGAGGTAAGAATTGTTCAAAATTAAGAGAAACCGAGTGGCATTTTCTCGGTCTTCCATGGCTTTATATTGTCTAAGTGTCACCTCTGGCCCTTCTAACTTCTCCTCGGCCGCTTCCAGCTCATTCCACAGAGCTGAAAGCTTGTTGAAGCATGTCGTTATGGTCATGTTTTCTTGCTTCAGTTTTGTGAGGGCTTGGTGCAGTGAGAAGATCTTCGCTCGGTCTAACTTCCCGTACATTTCTTAAATGCTTTCCCAAATGGTCTGAGTGTGGGGGGTAGACCGGCAACAATCTCGGGGCTTATACAGTTTCCTACCCAAGTTCTCACTAATTGGTTGCATTTTTTCCATTGCTGTGCCAATTTTTCGTCGGTTGGAATGGGGATGCTTCCGTCGATGAAGCCGTCCTTGTCCTTTGTGACAAGGGCTTGCCGAAAATCCCGCGCCCAGTTCGAGTAATTTTCTAGTCTCGTGAGAAGGTGGCTAATGAGCCGCAGCTTCGGTCCATCGGCGATGGAGATGTACAGCGCGTCGCCGAGTTCTGGGCGACCCATGGCGGCCGTGAAGGGGAACGATAGGAAACTAGGTGGAACTCCCGGGTAAGGATTCCAATTTTGGCCCGGATGTGACCCGCCCAACACTCTTGTATTTGATTCGCCTACCCCATTGGTGTCTATACCCGCATAAGACGACCCGAATCCTTTTTGTTGCACCCGCCCCACTTGTGGCTGGTGGGCCATCATCTCTCCGCATCTGGGCTCCTGGAAAAGAAAAACTCGAGTTAGGCCCATAATACATCGACATCGACACCCACTAGTATGGAAAGCTCGAAGTGGGCTGCCACTGGATTAATGGCCCCGTAATGGGCTAACTTTGGACTCCACCGGCTGTATTCTGCATGAGGTCCTACACCTCCGAGGTAGGTGTTTTTGTATAGGAATATGCTCATCGGCCATGGTGGTGGTAAGATCCTTTCAAGTGAGAGAGAGAGAGAGAGAGAGAGAGAGAGAGAGAGAGAGAGAGAGAGAGAGAGAGAGAGAGAGAGAGAGAGAGAGAGAGAGAGAGAGAGAGAGAGAGAGAGAGAGAGAGAGAGAGCATGGAAACAAAATACAGAAGCACGGCTGTGCTCTGATAACATGAAAGAGGATGAAGGCAAGGAAAAAAGAGAGGAGAACGTTGGGAAAATTTTCTATATTTCTGTATATTCATCTCAATGTACAAGGGTGATATTATAGTACAAGTCATGTACAAGAAAAGGCAACTAAATAATCTATGAATCAATCTGATATTAATTGATCCTAATAGTATCTAGAAGATAATGCGTATCTTCCAACAAAAACAATTACCTTGAGTATATTTTGGATAAATAAGAAGGTGCTCGATTAGTCCTTTAATGTGGACAAACATAAAGTTCTTGCCAAAAGATTAGCAAATATTTTAGTGATGAATGAAGCTAACCATCATAATCGGGACTAGCAAATGAGCATCTTTGTGCTTGCATTGATTGAATCTTCAGATAAACATTTTGAAAGATACGCCAAGCAATGGCAGCTTAGTTTTTGTTGTACATCAACAAGTCATCATATTTAGAATATTCCCAAAAATATATTAAAATAATATAAAAATTGTCCACATCAATGCTAGTTATCCTGCTACATTGGACAGCTAGTGTCAATATTAGTGATTTTCGAATAAAATTAGACAAATGGATTTAATTAACAAAATATGAAAAGGTTAAGGAATTTTTCTTTTTTGGTCGGTCCTACTCTAATTCTATTTTAACACTCACTTTTAAACTTTTGCCCTTGCCTCCTGGTAAGGCGTGGGAGTCGAAACCCACTCTTGAAATGAAATCGTCCCCACCCCAATCCCCCTTGAAAATGTGGGGATTTGAACCCCCAACCTTCCCCTTCCAAGTTGGAAGGCTGGCCACTAGGGCAAACTCCCAGTGAAAAGGTTAAGGATTTGATTGACACAATTTTGACAAAAAAAAAAATGACTTAATTAAAATATTTATGATTAAATTGGTAAAAAGTGCAATAAAGTTAGGAATTTTGAATAATTTTCCCCCACCAACTAGTCCATTGAATAACTTGCTTTGCAATACTGAATGAGTCAAAAATCACCAATTAATATAATGTATAGAAAATTACACTACACAACACACACATATAATATACTTGCCACACCAAACGATCTTAGATTAAATAAAGACCAAGACTTTCAAAGATGCCTATTAGAGGTTATAGTAAACAAAATAAAATACTTTTTTTGTGCACAACTGTTTGTTTTGTAATATTTGGGGAATATCCCCCAAAGACTTTATTAAATATCCTGTGCTATCTTGTCTGGAAATTTCTATGCCTAACATGTGAAGCAAAAGTGAAGCACTTAAAGAAAAACTACCAATGGAAAATAAACTTTAATCAATTCCACAAAGATCAAGAGATTGCATGATGCAAATTGGCGTTGCTGCTTTACTTTCGCATCCCTCCTCCGCCATTTCTATGCGACTCTTTTCCAATACTAGCAGAATTTTCACGTATTATATATATAATTAACAATATTATTTTCATTCAACTCTTTTCATGTTTAATCATGTTGGGGTTTTTCATTCATTACTCTCTATTGCGCGTGTCTATTAAAATTATGTCTAGGTTTCCATTTATGTTTACAGGTTAAAATTTGATAAAATAAAAATGACATAAAGAGAAACGAAGAAGACGAAACAGCAAAAACTTAAAAAAAAAATTAGGAACGAGGCGACCGAGAGAGCGCCACCGATCCCATGGCCATTGCTACGCTGTGGTCATCAACACCACCGCTAGGACAACTTATTCCAACGCCGTCGCAGCTGGCACTACTAGCTAGACTAATCATCTCACATTTAATTACCCAATTACTAACCTGACTCCATCTATAGGGAAATTTGCATCGTACATAATGAATTTTAGGTTCATAATTTTTCCACTGCACTTTGAAAAGTTAGCTTTCACAAGGAGCCCACACCATTCGATGGTCGATTTGAGCCGAGCTCAAATGCTCAGGGTTCATTTATTATTTTCCCCTCATCCCGCGTCTAAGACTTTACAGGCAGCCACCATGAAATAAAATGGGTTTAGGCCCAAGAGACCCAATTGGGCCAATTCTCATTTTATCCCATGAAGCTCCATCTTAGAAGCCCAACGGACTAACTTCCTTCAGCTTATTTATAAATGTTGGAGCTAGCTTAACAGGAGAAAGTAGAATAGTTATGAGAGAGAGAAGAATCCAGAAAACTGGAAAAGAGAAGTAAACCCCGCGGGCGCGCGCGAGCGAGAGAGAGACAGAGAGAGAGAGAGAGGGTTTAGGTCATCTTAAGCGTCATTGCGAACCGCTTGATAAAAATTCAAGGACTTAATTTATCTAATCAAAGAAAATTTTCTTGGATAAGCTATAATTTCAACTCGATTTGGGATTTAGGTTGGCGAGTTGATTTTAGAAGTTGTTGAGCTATAAAATCATGTTGCGATGAAACTTATCGTGTTGCGGAAATATGGGATTTTATGGAATTAAATTTGGGATTATGATTTGGTCGGGATGAAATTTTGAAGTTCATTGTGCACTGTTGGAACCATATATGAACTACTATGTTTGACGCCAGTTTTCACCCTTTTCTGGACCTCTTTTGGGTCAAAGGTCGGGTTAAATTTCGAATGACTTTGGACCCACTTGTGATAAAATTCTTTAGAGCTCATTTTTATGAAAATTGCACGTGAGTTCTACTTTAGGTGACCTTTCTGTTAACACATTGAAGTAGTTTTGTTGCCAAATAAGCTTAGATTAGTCTAGTTTTAGTTGAGGTAGTTAGTACTTGTTTTCAATCTCCATTTCTCACTTGATTTTTCTGTTTGTAAGGTAGCTTTTATTGTTTGGTTTCGCATTATCAGGGGAGCGGTGCTTATTTATTGTATGATTTGTGAACTCATGTCCTGAAAATAACAAAAAGTACTTATGCCATTAGCAATGAAAAAAGTAATGCATGGTATGCTATTCATTTAAAAGGGAACAAAAAAGTGGTGTTTAGAGTATATTTTTTCGTATAAAACATGATCTAACATTGAATATGCTTTTGTTACTGAAATGGCATAGCAAAGTATCTCTTGAAATAGTTTGAAAATTAATTATTTGTGATATGATTTGAGAAGGGCCATGTGAAATGCATTCTTCCTGATGGAAAGAATTGTGCTATAAATATATTGATTAGTGAACTAGTTTATGAATGGTGAAATAGTTACGTGACTGGTTGGAGGAGTTTATGCTCTTGCAGCTATAATTTGAACCCATTAAATGGTTATGAGTATGTATACAGTTCTCAATATGTCCTATTTTGGTCGAGACGCTAACTTATATAAAGTGGAGACCTACGTCAAAAGGGAATCTTGCTAGGTCTCATCATAGAGTGTTAAACATGGCCATAATTCGATATTAAGCATTAGATTGATCAATAAACTAACTCATTGATGTTTGCTTTGATATTATTAATTGAATCAGTATTTTTGATACATATAAAGTTGTGTTGAAGTGATATAACTTCTCTTTGATCTTGCATGTATGTCATGTACTGAATTTGAAAAAAAAAAAAAAAAAAAGTGCTTGTAGTACCATTTATAAGTGCCTGGTGGATGCTCAATTTGCTTTACAGTAACTTGTACTTTTCACCGAAGGGTGGCTTGCTCATATCATATAAGAATAATAGAGAAAAGTATGGAAAGAAATTCATAAATAAAAGAAACAAAGAAGTAGTCTGTTATGAGTCAAATTGCAAATTCAAAGGAACATATATCAATTGGAAATTCTAGAAACTGTGTCATTGTCATAAGAAACAGAGGAAGAATACGCGGATAAATTAGTGGAAGATGAAGAAATCCAAGAATGTAATCATAAAGATAATTTCACATGTGAATTAGGTACTCCGAGTATAAATGTAATAACGGTAGAATAAAAATAGCAAGCAGAAGTTCAGAAAGAAAGAAGTACTTACACAGATTAAGAGATTGCCTCGAAATTCAGAAAAATTGTACGATTTGCAAGAAATTTTGACAACGACAAAGAATAATAGAGGCGCGGGTTGACTATTCAAGATCTCTATAAAGAGGTAACAAATTTAAAGGAAGAAAACCACAACATTAATAAAGAAATATTCAAATTAAAACTTAGGGGAAAATAAATCACTGTAATCCACTTCCAAAGATAGAAAGTCCAAGGACGATGTATGGATGGATCCTACTGAAAATAGAAGCACGATGGGGGGTTTTATAGTAATTAACTGTCACTAGACCACACATTTCGTATGCTGTCAGTATTGTGAATCAGTTCATGCATTGCCCTCGTATACCTCAGTTACAAGCGGTAAGTGCATTATTAGATTTTTATACGAAACCACCGATTATGGACTCTTTTTGAAGCCGTACTTGACAGCTCCTTAGTGACGTTTTCCTCATGCTGATTGGGCTGGTTGTCTCGATACTCGTCGCTCAACGTCGTAACGTGTGACATTTCTTGGGTCCGACATTATTTTGGCATGTTAAAAGAGCAACCCACTTGCGAAATCTGGTTACAGGAGTTTCGCCGACGGAGTTGCAAAAACTTAATTGGATTCGGCAGATTTCAGTTGATCTTCATATATTTTTAACCTAAACCTGTTGAAGTCATTTGTGATAATGTTGGAGCCACTTATCAAGCTGCTAATCCGGCTTTTCCATGCTCACACCAAGTACAATGACATTAATATCCATTTTATTTGGGAATCCCGACTACTGATTTTTCAGTTGACATATTTACAAGGGACTATGTTTCGTCTTTTGAAGAACAATCTCTTCGAGGTGGCATCCTGGTCAAATTGAGGGGAGTTTTAGAGCATCTTTAGTGCATATCTTTGTTCTTATCATATCTTTTGGAAGTTGTTTCCAATTCAAAAGTTGTGATACGTAAAAATTTTTAGTTGTCAGTTGTTTGCAACATTTTATGTGTAATCTTTCTGGTTGTTGTGTCTCATATCCAAAAGATTAGTTGTAACTACTTGTACCTCAAGTAAATGACGATCACAACTCTATTTTTTTTTTTTTTTTGGGTCGAGAGAAAGATACTATCCTTATATCAAAATAATACTCAAGAGGTGCACAGAAGGCTTTCAAGCCTAGTAAGTCCCAAATAATTGTAGAACAAATCAAAAGCCAAAAAACAAATAATAAAGTATAGTTATAGCTAGAAGCACACTCTAATCCCTTAAAAACAACTTTGATAAGTAAATTATATATAGCCGGTCACTAGATTTAGTGATGAGCACATACCAAAATCTCTCACTCCATTTGCAAAGGCTTGTAGTGCACGTCTAGATTCAATGTTTTAATCACCATCACCGTGCAAAGACACCAACATCAAAATATTGAAAGAACACAGATCAAATACTTATAAGGAGCTCGCAGATCTATATTTAGACTGAGTTTGAGGGAATAAAACCTAAAACTTCACCTAAATCTAAACAAGGAAGGGAAAATGCCATAACCTTGAAGAGGTTGTGGAGCCACATTACGAACATCATCCTCAATGGCTATTTGACTAGATGGATGGCCGAATTGGTCTCCACATTCACCCAAGATTAGTTGCAGAAATATAATGACACGCAAACCCCTAGAGTAGATTGGAGAAAAAAGAAAGATGGAAAACTTCAAAAGAGGGAAGAAGGGGGGGGGAGGGGGAGGGAGGGGACTCTGCCCCTTAGGGACAGCGGTGCAGACGGATAGGAGGTGGCTTCAAGGGAAGAGAGAGAGAGAACCTTAATTTAGTATTTAGAGAAAGAGCGGCGCCAAACACAACTCTATTTCATGAGCTGAATTACACCATTTCCACAAATTTCAGTACATAATTAAATGACATGATCTTCATTGATCAAGTTAGCTAGTAAAGTGAAAGTAATTCTAGCAAATCATCGCACACAATTTCTTCTAATTCCTTTTACTTTTGCAGATTGTAGGCACATGTCCTATTCCTGATATATTTTGCTAGTTTCTTACTCTTTAGATTAAACTTAGATAGTAATGACTCTAATCACGCATTATTTCATGAAATACACGTACATATATCTATTTATGGATATTATGATCAAATACTAATCTCTACAGTTCAGGAGTGATAATAATTCACGTCACACCTACAATAAAGACAAATTAGCCCCAAAAAAAAACCATTTTCCTTCCTCCTTTTTTTACTCGTTTATTAAATTCTGTCATTTTCCTTCGCTGTATAAATCAATTTGCTCTTTCGTCCTCTCACGTGTCCCTTGCAGAGAACAGGACTGCTGTGGAATCGAGCCAGGAACAAAGCTGGAAATACAAAAGCAGGAAAAAGAAGGGACGTGGGGCGCACGCGCGAAGACATACTTGTCCCGCTCTCGTGTTCTTCTCGTCTCCTCGCAGATTCATAAGTAAGTCCTCGGACCTCGTCGCTCCGTCCCGAAAAACAGCTCAAAGCCGTCGGGTAACCACTTGTCCGCCGATGATTAACTGTTGACGTGACAGTGGCAGTGGAGTTGTCGCGAGTTAACTGGTTAATTGGTTATGGTTATAATTGAATTCCCTCTGCTGGATATTGGTACTCTTGGCTGATCGTCTCTGCTTGATTTAATCTGAGCTGGGGTGACACCTGTCTAACCTCGTTGAAATTACACAAATAGTGACGAGAGTGTTCTTCAAGCATTGTAAAATATTGTCCGAGAGAAGTAAAAACCTACTGAAATATCAACTTTATGGCCATATATCTGCTGCTTCTTGGTTGTGTGGAGTAGACTCAATTGCTCTGTAAGCTCATCATCTCAAGTCCTCAATCTATTCGAACGTGAAAAAAGTGTCAACTTATCAATTGATGCAGCTTCATAACTTATGTTGAAGGGGACTCCTCTGTCAACACTGACCTGAAATGGCTTTTTTTTCCTTCTTTTTTTGTTTTGGCAGATGTAGGTTCTACTTAAAAGCATAATTTAGCTTGCTGCAGTCATTTCTATTGCATGCATCGGAAAACTTGATGCCGCTCCCCTATTGCCAGTACTGCTCTAACGCTGTTTTTCCTATATCTGTCTCCAGTAATAATCCAGGTGCAAGAAATGGGGTTACGTAGACAGCAAACGCTGACGAAGAAACGAGCACTTCCAGTGAAAATGTTCTTTATTAGGAAAAAGCACTACACAAGCTCAGTATGGTTTTTTGGGTCGACTTGTCCCCGGACAATATCGCAGTTGCGATGATTTATCTTGTTCACGGTGTCTTGGGCCTTCCAAAACTCGCCGTCAGTTTCTCTTTGAAAGATGATATGCGTCTAGATTCTGTAGGTATGTCATTGCTTCCTGAGGTTTTCTTTACCAAAAAAAATTAGAACTGCTTTGAGAACTTTCAATTCGTATGTTCCAGCAGGATGAAGAGAGAAACTCGTGTACTTAAGAAGATTTTCTTGTCTGTTGTGGACTTGGTTAGTTGGGATCCAGCCAATTCATTAGCAAAATCGGTAAGTCTGGTTTTTTGCATCTTAAAGCGAGGAGTATCTTTCTAAGCAGCCGAACAGCTTCGGTTTGCTCCGACATGGAACCGAATGGCCACCTTCGGTGATAGCAAGTGTAGTGCTAAACATTACCAGTCGAGTATAAGCTTGGCTCCATCAGCACAACGTGTTGAGACTGACGGTCGTACATGCATTGAAGAAATCGTCGAAAGTAAGTCGACAAATATACTGAAGAATGTCTCGGCTCAAGCATGCACTACACAATTCAGCTATGAAAATACAGAAAAACACCTCAACCTCAAATATGCATATCGATACGGTTCAGTTATGTGGACGAGATCATCACAAAGCAATTAGTAGATTTTACCCATGCAGTGGTTTGTACGAAGAGCAACTGAAAACATAGCATATGCGATTCGATTGAATAAAGGATGATTACCTGTGGCGATTAACGATCGGACCTCAATAAGGTGATTATAGAAGCAGCTTCATGAACAGGAACCGTCGTGAGAGACGGTGGTGACCGCAGTCCGAGCACTTCAGCAATGGTGACCGAGAACAGGGGCGCACAGAGCTTCGGCTGTTGACCGTGGAAATGGGACCAGTGACGACCGGTTGCGGTTGGAAGTGGCTGACAATGTCCGGAGGGAAATAGAGAATAAATTTCGATGAAGAGGTCCCTGGGAATTCAGAGAAAGACAGAGAATCAATGCTATTGACTGAATTGAAAAATGAAATCCAGAGAATGAGAGAGAACTTACCTTCAAAATTGTTGCAGTAACCGAATGATGAAGAGCTCGAAGTGAAGAATCCGAGTTCAGTCGAGTTTCAGTCACAGCTATTCTCCCTTGTATGGAAACCGAAGGAGGAGGCAGTGACAAAAACGAAAGATAATGAAGTCGTCCAGCGAGAAAGGTGCTTGGCTACGATTTGCTATCGTTTAAGTGAGAGATGGAGAAGCTTCAAGTGAATGCAGTAAATTCAAGATGAATCGAGACCGGAACTGCAGAGCTTTCGGCGTGAACCAGAAAGATTTTCACCATGGAAGTAACTGGAAGAGTTACGTCCGAAGGCCCAAGAAGCCGATGCGAGGCGGCGGAGATGGCAGAATACTAGAATCGGCCATGAATAACCTCCGGTGAAACTCGAACCGCGGAGATGGAGCTTCGGGCGGGAAAACGGAAGAGAGAGAGAGAGAGAGGATAAACCCAAGATGTAGCTGGGCTTGGTTCTTTTTCGCGGGCTTTGGGCTGATGGGCCTTTTGGGCTCAGCTTAAACTCGTGACTCAGCGTGATATTACTCGTTGAGAATTTCCTGCTAGGCTGCACATTGTTTTTGTGCTATTACTTTGTATGCTTATGATACAAAATACTTTATTCAGGTCTAATTCTATCGGGCTTGCGATCCACATATCGTATCATACGACATTCTGAATCTATAAGACTCCATTCCAAAGGAGTTTGGGTAAAATGATGCCTGTTGCAAAATTTTACTGTGTAATGATATAAAATAAATTTAAAGGAGCCAATTAATTGGAAAGACTAATTTTCAATGGACAATCTATACTTCCTCCTCGTCTTTTTTTTTTTTTCCAGATAAGAAAATTTTTATCATATCATAGAAAATGCGAGGAAGTTGGCATTTTTTTTTCATCTTGGTGCTAGATGAGAATTTCTTGCTTCAATTAATAACCAACTCCAAAATTATTCAGTCACAAAAATAAAATATAAAATATGTATTGAAAAAGAAAGTAAAAGCCCCAGATTTTTCTTTAATTCCCTGGCTTTTGCTAATTGCCATCATTATCAACCAACACAATTGGAATAATGACGTCATCTCGTATCGAAGACTCTTCAACAAAAAGAACAACCAAAGGTGCGAGATGAACATAAGAAAATTTAAAAAATCCGAAAAGGAACAATTAATTAAAATTATCTTTCATACATAATAAAGAGCTATGAGAGTGATTAGACAAACAAAATTATATGTAACGGTAATAGAAAGGGAGGAGATATGCCAAATAGGGTATGCGTTGGTTGAACCACAAAATTTATAGTTACACCAAAGGAGCCCAAATCAATATGGCGTCAAACTTTCGACCCAAAAAAAAAAAAAAAAAAAAAAAGGAAATTGGTGTCAAACTAATCAATCAAAAGAAAATCTGTGTAATAACTAAAATGAAAATCATTTGAGTGGTGATCCCAATAACGCAAATCAAGAAAACACCACTATATCGTAGTAGCAAATTAGAGGGACTACTCTTTTTTCCCCCTCAAATAGTTTTTTTTTTTGGTATTGGAGGAACCGGCTTGCAGCCGACAGCTGCGCCGTAAACCCCCAAGTGACACTTAAGCAGGAGGACCCACCACTCCTGAGTCACACTTAATACACCTAGCGCCTCCCCTGGGTTTTGAACCCTTCACCTCTTCGTTAAAGATCAGCAGAGTCTTATCTAGTGGAGCCACTGCGGCCGGTGATTCCCCCTCAAATAGTTCGTCTTACAATCTTGTGCAAAAACTTTCTGAATATATCATAAAAACGATTGCTAGTTTCTTGGTTTTGCATTTTTTGAAATATGGGGTGGATGAAGGACCGCAACAAAATGACACCGTCACACCTCTTTTCCTGTGTAGATATTCCTCCATACTATTTTCGTACTCAACTTTTTAAATTAAACAAATTATTTTCTTTTTTATTTGATTTTCTGATTGACTAAAGTAAGTTCCTTTGACCGGCTTTTTTTATCATACTAAATAGCGAAAAATGAAAACAACATTTTTTTTCAATTAAAATGTTTCTCTCAAAACAAACAGAATACTAGAAGAAGACCTTTTCAAAGATCAATCATAAAATAATGACGGGTGACATCCCTCCAGATATTCATTATATTGCAAATCATCATCTTATAACCAATACTTTTTTAAGAGTTCATTCTCGTTTATACAAACTCTATCGAAATTACTCATAACCAATATCAAGGATCCTACTGAAATACCGAGCCAAAAATGTCAAGTCTCTAAAAAAGAAGAATCAAGCTCCATACACGGAGAAAAGATCTTCTGTAACAATTAAGAGAATCAAGCACCATACACGGAGAAATGATTTTCTGTAACAATTAAGCCTCTTCAAGAACCTCTTCATCTTCACATGTCAGATATTTTCAGACCTGAAAATAATTGTCGGCATGTTAGATCTTGTCCAGTAGACCGTGAGTGTCCTATTCCCGAAAGACAACTAAGGGCGTGCATGGAAACGTTTCCGGCACACTTCTGTACGGAAAGTGTTCCCGGAAACAAAAAAAGAACAGAAACGCGTTTGGTTGCGTTTCTGTTCTTTTTTTGTTTTTTTGTTTCTGGAACGAAATAAGAACAAAAAAAAGAAACAACAATTTTTTGTTTCTTGCTCCAGAAACGTTTCTTGAAGAAACATTTCTCTCTCTCTTCTTCTTCTCTTTTCTTTTTCTTCTTCTTTTTTCCATCTTTTTTCTTGCGCCGGTCGCCGGCTCGCCATGGCCGGCGACCATTGTCGAGGCTCGGCCTCGCCCGGATCCGGCGAGGCCGAGCGTCGCCGGCCTCGCCGAGGCTCGGCGTCGCCGGCGTGGCGAGGCCGAGCCTCGCCTTGGCCGGGCGAGCTCGGGCTCGCCCAGATCCGGCGAGGCCGAGCCTCGCCATGGCCGGCGAAGCTCGGCCTCGCCGGATCTGAGCGAGCTCGAGCTCGCCCAGCCATGGCGAGGCTCGGCCTCGCCGGATCTGGGCGAGCCCGAGCTCGCCCAGCCAAGGCGAGGCTCGGCCTCGCCCGCGCCGGCGACGCCGAGCCTCGCCCGGCCACGGAGAGGCTCGGGGCGGCGAGCCTTGCCGTGGCCGGGTGAGGCCGGCCCGTCGGCCGAGCCGCCGAGGCCGGTGACCGGCCGGAAATAAAAAGAAAGGAAAAAATAAAAAAAATGTTTAAAAAATTAAAAGAAACAAAAAAAGAATAAAATTTACCAAACGTGTTTCTGTTCATTTTTATTCCCCGACCAAACGTTACCAAACGCGTTTTTTTGTTCAAAAATTATTCCCTGGAACAAACACTTTTTTTTGTTTCTGTTCCCTGAAGAAAAAAAGAACAGAAACGTTACCATTCGCACCCTAAAAAATTAAACGGTGGGCAAAATTTACCCCTCAATTCGCAAATGAAGAAGCGGTTATGGTTTGCTACAGAACCTACTCGGTCAAAGCCACAGACTACCAGAACAACCTCAATTTTTCCTCCACAAATGTCAACATCAAGCTCAATTCGCAGCAGCTCCAGATCAAAAGTCTCTGCTAAAAGTAGTCCGTGAGACCGTGTCTCGAGCAGGGTCTGACGATGAAGAAGTAGAAAAACAGTTTCGCTCCTCAACATGGAAATGATTGTCATGGCAAAAACCTCATATAGCAGGCAATAACTTTATAATGTAACAGAAGTGTCCAATAGTAGAACTCATGTAACAGTATTCCTCAATATTGTATATCATGGAAGCCATAGCAGCATATTTCCTTTTTGGATCAAATTCCCTTAATTTGCCTGAATTCAAGGTATATCTTCAACATGTGAGCTCACGAGATTGAAACCATTTGCAATGGTAGTGCGTGTATCTTGTCACGTGTGAATGGTACTGGATCTTCAGCACCTCGATGGGAGTAAATGTGGTGGGGCTTGCGCGCTTCAAGGAGTTAATCATGAGTGGTGCTAAGTGACGATCTTCTTGGAATCAGAATATCTCATAGCAGACGCAAGTCCTCAGAAACATCCTCCCTCCCGTTCCCCGTCCTGCACAGGAAATATAATATGTAGGACCGCTATAAATGTTGTCAAGAGATGGAGTGGAGTGGGTATTTGAATAAAAGGAAAATGAAATTCAATCTTTGACCGGGCAACTAGTTTACTGACATGTTTTGACTTGCAGGACTCATTCAGAATTTAGCTGTCACATTCGCTTACTCAAACCTCTGCTATCAGTTCCGTTTGTCCATCTACACCGTAGCAATTGGGAGAAAGAAAGCTTCTCATTTTCAGTGATGACCTGAACATGTTAAAAGGATATTATCTAACAAATCCAAGTATTTATATGGAATTTCATTATAGTATTTTTTGGCTATGCAAGGCCTACATTATAATTAGTCAACGCAATTCTGTACTTAGAGTTGAACATAAAGTTTTGTTGACCGTGATAATATTTTCATAGTTAATTCTCCTGAACAGTGCAAAGAATGAAAATAGGGAAAATATATTCATATAAAAATAGATTGTCCTACAAAATAATTTATTTTGCTAAAAAGATTCTTTTGCAAATGATTAAATCATTTTACTATGTATGGGAAATCTGACTTCCACGGCAATGGAGTGTCAAACTTCTAGGGGCACAACAAATGAACCTATTGCTAGAACAAAATGTGCAAGAAAGCATAAATTATACCAGGAATACAATCCCAACGTAGTTCTTAAGCTATTGCAAATGATACTGCACACCCAATGTCAAAACTTCGATTCATCCTTCCACGAGTCCTTATCAAGTATGTATGACAAACGATGGTCGGGGTAATAGTGAGTCTATCCTATACATTAGCAACAATCCTCTCTTCATCTTTTTTGGGCTTTCTCTATGTAGCTAAGCCTCATTTTCAGTTTTGTAAAGGATATGGGAACCCAATGAACCACTCTCAGTTGATGGTAATAACTAGATTCACCTGATATAACAAAACTTGTAGTACCTTCCTATAGTCCTGAAAATTCCCATGGATAGGTGCCACCTTGCCTTGTGGAATCAGCCAGACCTCATCTGAGGTTCCAGCTATTAGATGCTTATTGTGAATAAGCTGCAAATCAAGGTGAAAGAAGGGCTATTAGTTGTGAAAATGATCCATGGTTGGTCAAATTGAAGTATTTTGACCACAAAATCAATCTCACCATCTCAATTGCTCCTTAGAACAAGACCGGACCTTGAATGAGCACCACTCGGCCACATCCAAATCCTCCAGTTGTGGATAGGCAAAACAAACAGAGTCGCACTCACTCATCCTTGGACAAGAAACTAACAATTTACAAAGATAATTCTTCGCAGTCACTACTCATTAAAGCAGAGCTTAAAGACCACATTTATAAACAAAGCCCAATACTACCTACAGTACGGATATCGTAACTCTTTGGTATTACTGATTACTCCAATACGAAAAAAATGATCGGGCTAACTATTCTAGTCCAAATATTTTCCAAGTTGAAATGATTAGATTGGTTTCTGTTCCATTATAAGTTAGATATATGATGACAGAACAGAGGCTCTCTATAGTTGTTATCACTAATTGATTCTCTTGTATTTTCAATGTAACATTAGATTCCAATAAGTTCAATTAGTGCAAGAACAACAACAGGCTAAATGAAAAGTGTTTGGAGTCATAAGGTGGACAACAAGAGCAGACTTACCAGATGATTGGATGGCTCATCAAGCAAAACTATGTGAGGCTTTTTCAAAGTTATCTTGGCAAATGCAACTTTGCCTTTCTGCGCACCTATTTATATGGTCAAAGCACCATGTTACATATGCAATAACATCCAAAAAGCCTCAGAGTAGTACACAGTGAACTACTTGCAAATTGACTAACCTCTATTAGGGCTTCACAATGTCATAAAACAATTGCTTCAAAAATAATTTACATATGCAACGGTAGCGGAAAGGGAGGCAATGTATCATAAAGGTATACATTGGTTGAAGTGCAAGATGTCCAATAACACCAAAGGAACACAAGTGAGCTCGAAGCTTTTCGATCGAAAATCCCTGCAAGAAGAATGCTACATAAGAAGGCATTTGCAGATAAAACGACATGATGTATAACAAAATCATATTCCGCAATGGAGTAAATGCAAACAACCAATACTTTAAAGACCTTAATAGATTTGCCCCAGAGGTCACTACTAATAATGCAAACACGAAGGCAGGCAACATATCGTTACAATCTCAACCAAATAAGCACGAGTATATAGGCTAAAAATTTCTAGCAAGCTGTAAACACAAACAGAATGGTGATCTATGGAATATCAATGCTATCATGATGGAGTTGTATTAAAAGCTTGGAGCAATAAGCTGCCCCAGAAATGTGTCCCAAATAGATTGCTTAATACTACCAAGGATCATCATCAATAAAAGTAAAAAAATAAAAAAGGGTTCTCGATTCTAAAGAAAACCATTGAAAAAAAAAACAATAAATGAGCTAGGACACAAGAAAAAGATGGTGGGAAGAGAACATACAAGAAACGCTGAAAATGCAAAGACATATGATTGTGGAACGCTATAATTCTTCGTGATAGTGCATCTTTCTTCACAGTTTGTTTAAGCATCAAGTAGAGTTGAAGATATGCCATCAATATAGCAAGAGGCAACACTGAGTGAATTTTGACCTAAAGTTTATTGTCCAACGAAACAGAACTGATCCAACCCAACAAGAAATCCCGCTCAAATGTCAGTCTTTGACTTTCAGTGGTAGAGCTTGCCTACATCCTAAGAATGGGTTTTGTTGGCCATGATAATATTTTCATAATTAATTCTCCAAAATAGTGCCAAATAGTGAAAATGGGGAAATATATTGATATAGCTTTCTCACAAAATAGATTTGTCTTACAAAATAATTTACTGTGCTAAAATATTCTTTTGCAAATGATTAAATCATTTTAGTGTGCATGAGAAAACTGACTTCGGTGGCAATAGAGTATCAAACTTCCGGGGCACAACAAATGTACCTATTGCTATAACAAAATGTGCAAATAATCATAAATTATACCAAGATTACAATCACAACTCAGTTCTTAAGCTATTGCAAATGATACTGTATGCTGTCAAAAACTTAGACTCATCGTTCCACAAGCCCTTGTCAAGTATAAATGACAAATGAGGGCTAGTGTAACTGTGATTCTGTCCTGTATATCAGTAGCAATCCTCTCTTCATCCTTTTTTGCTTTCTCTATGTAGCTAAGCCTCATTTTTTGTTTTGTGAGGTAATGTGAACCCACTGAACCACTCTTAGTGGATGGCAATAACTAGATTCACTTGATTCAATAAAAATAGGAGTACATTCCTATAGTCCTAGAAATTCCCATGGAGAGGTGCCACCTTGCCTTGTGAAACCACCCAGACCTCATCCAAGCTTCTAGCTATTAGATGCTCATCATGACCAACCTGCAAATCAAGGTGAAAAGAGGGCTATTAGCTGTGAAATGATCCATCATTGGTCAAATTGAAGTATTTTGACAAGGAAATCAATCTCACCATCAGAATTAATCCTTGGAACAACACCGGACCTTGAATGAGCGCCTCAGCCACATCCAAATCCTACAGGTGTGGATAGGAAAAAAAAAAAACAAAAACACTAATCATTAGACAAGAAACTAACAATTTACAAAGATAATTCTTTAGTCACTGGTCATTAAAGCAAAACTTAAAGACCAGATTTACAAACAAAAAGGGGTCCAGATATTTGTATGTAAAGCCCAATATTGCCTATAGGCATAAAGATCAGTACTATTTGGTATTGTAGATTGCTCTATTCTGAATATTTTCCACATTGGAACAATTAGATTGGTGTCTGCTCCATTATTTGCTAGATGTATGATGACGAGGGCTACCAGCAGCTATGACCACCATTTGGTTCTACTATATTTTTAATGTAAAAACCAGATTCCGACAAGTTCAATTAGTGTAAGAACAATAACAAGCTAACTGAAAAAGTAATCAAAGTCATAAAATGGAGAAATATGAGTAGAACTTACCAAATGATAGGATGGGTCGTCAAGCAAAACTATGTGAGGTTGCTTGAAAGTTATCTTGGCAAATGCAACTTTGCTTTTCTAACCACCTATTTATGTGGTCAAAGCACCATGTTATATGTGCAATAACATCCAAAAAGCCTTGGAGAAAGTACACAATGAACCACAATTCAGATTACAAATTATCTAACTTTTAACAGAACTTCACAATGTCATAAGAACATTGCTTCAACAAAAAATTTATACATGCAACACTAGCACAGAGAGAGGAGATATACCAGGCAAGATACAAATTGGTTGAATCACAAGATTTCCAGTTACTCTGGAACTCCTTTTGGGAAGAATGCCACATGGTCACCGCTGATGATGGAAACCCGAAGGTAGGCAGCCTATCATAACAATCTCAACCAAACAAGCATAAGTATATTTGCTAAAAATTTCTAGCAAGCTGTGAGCAACAGTTCCTAAACCACCAGAATTCGAGACCCAACTAGAAAGCGATTTATGGAATATCAATGCTGTCACGTGAAAGCTTGGAGCCATGAGCTGCCTCGGAATTTTATCCCAGATTGACTGCTTAATACTACAAAGAATCATCATAAAAAAGGAAGAAGAAGGTTCCTATTCTTAAGAAATCCATAAAATGAAAAAACCGCATCCATTTTCTTCACAATCACATCATAGCTTCCACAAAACTAATCATCCTTTTAGATTTTGAAAAAGATTTGTTCTTATTTAGATCATATTCACCGGAAGGAAAATACAGAACATAGCAAGGCAACAAATATATTTAATTGCTTCTTCCTTTATTGATAAATTGCAAAAGAAAAAAAAATGAAGCAAGACAATGACACCAACAGCATTAGCCCTACCTTAGCAGCGTTACGCACGTGATCATTCCAAGAGATTCTGCCAATGCAAGATCACAATGGTATCTGCGAAACAACCGAGTGAATGAGCTTAAGGGCCCAAGAAAAATATGTTGGGAAGAGAACAGACAATAGACGCTGAAAATGCAGAGGACTATGATTGTGGAATGCTATGATTCTTCGTGATGGTGCGATTTCATTCACAAATGGTTTGGGCATCGAGCAGAAATGAGGATATGTCGTCAACATAGCAAGAGGCAGCATTGCGAGCGTTTCATCCTACAATTCATCGTCCAACGAAACAGAGCCAATCCAACCCAACGCAATCCCCCACCCAAACATCAGTTTGTATTGAGCATCGAATTGAGAAAGTAGAATGGAAAAGGATGCCTTCAAAACCAAAAATAACTTACTCGAACCCTAAGAAAACTCACATGTAGTGTAGATGCACGAATCAATTCACCGGATGCCAACGTCGAGGATCTCTTCGATGAGGGGCCAATAGTCGCCAAAGTGAGTTTTGCGCACGCTCTTCCAGAATCTCGCATCTAAATATGCGCAATAGTTGGAGGGAGGGAGGGAAGCCATCCTTTGGCAAGTACCTCAACTTGGGGCAATCTCCAATCGATAACCATCGGAGAGAGGAGAGATGGTTGTGGAGACCGCTCGATAGTCTTTCCACGTTTCTCAAATCATATATCCGAAGAGAGGTTAGAGAGGAAGGAAAGAGACTCCAAGCATCCTTATCCTCCGAAGGAAACCACTCCTTCTCTCTCTCCCCTCCCATGTTAAAATCAATGGTCAGACTCTCGAGAGATGTGAGCAGGTGTAAGCCCCACTCTCTCACTGGCTGCTTCAGAGCCACGGGCACCATAATTCCAAGGTCTCGCAATTTGGGAGGCAGACCTCCTTTGGGGAAGAATTTGATATTTTGGCAATAGAAAATTCTTAGCTCTTGGAGGGAGGTAAGATGATGCCACTTATTTGGCAGGGACTTTATCATCGAACAATCCCAAAGTTCAAGACTCTGCAGGGTGATGGGAAGGGGTGGGAAGTCCTCTATCTCCAATACCAGACACTGCCATATTTTCAATTTAGTGAGATTGTTACACTTGGCAATGTTACAGTTGGCAATAGACTTTATCTTAGAACAATGATTAAGAGCAAGACTCGAGAGGGTTATGGGAAGGGGAGGGAAGTCCTCTATCTCCAATGCTGGACAATTATCAATATCCAATCGAGTGAGATGGGAGAGCGTGTGAAGGCACTGTGGTAAGCTTCCCAGATTTTGACAATTGTTAATTGTCATTGTTTCAAGCGATTCTACGGCAATCCCTTCCGATGACTCCACTCCCTCACAATTGTCTATATGAAGTGCCTTCAAAGGAGCAAGTCTACCCTTGGCAAATGAAAAGGATATCGGAGAATCACAGCAACATATCTTAAGAGATTCAAGTTGAGAAATTGAATTATTGCTACTCGAGTCACCTTGAGGAATGTTTAGAGCCATGATTTTTGGACAATTCTTAATCACCAAATGTCTGAGTGCGTGCATCTTGCTTGGAAGCTTTTCTAAACTTGTGCAATCCATCAATTCCATCCTTTCAAGATTACAGGGTAGCTCTATCTCTCCGTCTCCTGCCACAAAAGATGTGAATTGAGGACAATTTTTTATTACTAACTCCTGGAGGCAATTGAGATTTTGTGTTTCATCTCCATCTTGCCACAAGCATGTTAGCTTGTCACACAGTCCTCTATGAAGCTTCCTTAGCTTGCCCAAACAACTCATAAACCGATGATCAAAGGAAACAAGCTCTATGAGTTTGTTAATTTTGAGAACTGTCAAAGAAGTTAGTTTGAACAAGCTCTTTAAGATCTCCTTATTGCACTCCTCAAGGTATAACTCATCGAGAGATGGAAGACATAACTCACTAGTTGAGTTATTCAATTGTTGGCATGAATGAATTTCAAGTTTGATAAGACGATTAAGTTGACAGGGCAATGTCTCGACCAGCGAAGGACAGCTCCGGACAACAAGATGCTCAAGACAGGAGAATGGGACTTCATTTTTTTGGGCCCCTCGCATAAGGAGACCAATCCTTCCATGCCAACATCTCTTCGAATTGCAAAGTAATTAACGACGAAAAAGGACTATCACCTCCGTAAAAATTAAAGCCTATTATTCTTACTGCATTTAGACCTTTAAGAGATAATTCTCTCAATGAAGGTAGTTGTCCAAGTGAAGGCAAGAATGTGACATAAGGACAGTCCCACAAGCTCAAAGACACTATCCGAGAATATGATGAACCATCTAACCATGATGGGAATATTGCACCGCCATAGTTCAAAATAGTGAGATTTTCAATATCAATGGGAGGTCGCAAAGACTCAAACACCCGTGATTCGAGCTTATCATTCCGAAGAATTCCAAAATCTTTATCCCAATCCAAGAATAATTTTCTCAGGCCTTGCTTTCCTTCCAAATTAGCATCAACAGCATCTCTAACATCTTCCACCTTTTGTAATTTTGATATGCATAATTCTCATTGAAGACATGATAGGGCCTTTAACTCCTTTAACTTTAGCCCTTTCCCCTTTCCTACCGTAAACTTGGACAATATAGTAAGATTCTTCAAATTACCGATACCCGTGGCATCTCTTTTAGACTTTTTTGTATCTCTAACATCAAGAAACCGTAAGTGACCAACTTTGTGATACCGTTAGGCAACTTTGAAAGTTTATGACAATCTCTTAAGATCAAAGCTTGTAATTTGCACAAGTTGCCAATGGTCTCAGGTAGCCTTTCGATATAAGTATTCGAGAAATTGAGATATCGAAGATGTTTTAATTCATGAACACAATTTGGTACCTCTACGATGTTACAATGACATAATGAAAAAACCCTTAGAAACTTCAAGTTTGTTAGCAACTCATGCAACACCTTGTCGGATATAAGGAGAGAGTTCCCACTAGATCCAATACGCACCAAAATTAAACTTCTTAATACCCTCATATCATGATATGCCCACAAGCATTTTGATGTAACCAACCGCGAGTAGATGAATGATGCATAACGAGCTCTCTCCAAAGATGCATAATCTTCATTAATTGCCGGTTGAGACTCCCAGAGCTAAAGCATATCCCACCCTCAATTGACTTTGCTAGATCATTCAAAAGATCATGCATTGAAAACTTAGATGTGTCAACACTTGATTTTTGAAGAAATGATCTTGATACTAATTCATCGAAGTAATTCCATCCTAATTCCAACTTATTTTTCTTTGTTTTTTGTCCATCTAAAAATCCCTCCGCTATCCATAAGAGTACTAGCTCATCCCTCTCAATTTTGTAATCCTTAGGAAATACTGCACAATAAGAAAAACATCTCTTCAAATAGGAAGGAAGATGGACGTAGCTCAATTTCAAAATAGGAGAACCTCATCATTCTTTGTCGTTGGAAGATCCCATATTATGTTATTTAAGGTATCTTCCCATTCACTGGGATTCATTTTATGACGTAGGACACCGCCAAACATCTTCGCTGCCAAAGGTAAACCTTTACATCTTTTAGCTATTTTCTTGCCTATTGTTTCAAATTCCGGGTGGCTCTTAAAATTTGTTGCTTCAAGAGCATGAAAGGCCAATAAGCTTGTACAATCATTGAGGGACAATTCCTTCAAAGGAATTGGCGGTGCTTTTGTTACTGAAACAACAGCATGGTTGCGAGTCGTAATAATAATCTTGCTTCCCCTAGCACCCACTACAAATGGCTTTAAGAGATTAGTCCATTTTTCGTACTTCTCATTCCAGATATCGTCTAGAACCACAAGAAACTTCTTTCCGAAAAGATTGTCCCTCAACTTAACTTGAAAATCGTTTAGATCTTTGCCCTCACAGGGCAACCTAGTGATTGACCGTAAAATAGTCTTTGTTATGTCGAGAACATCAAAAACATCTGAAACACAAACCCATGCTCTCATCTCAAAACATCCATTCACTCTTGCATCATTATACAGCTGTTGAGCCAAGGCAGTCTTTCCAATACCGCCCATCCCAACTATGGGGACTATGCTTAGCGTGGCATTAGAATTTTTGACCTCATTGATCAATAGTTCGAGTATTTGTTCTACATCCTCCTCCCTACCAAAAAATTGAGGCTCTTGATAGAGAAGTGGTTATCCTTTTACTGGTGTAGTTGGATTTGTCCACAACATTCTCTCTCAAGTTTAGATGAACCTTTCCAGTGACAATCTCTTCCAACCGGTCATTGATCTCTTGTACCTTGGTTTCAAACATGAGCGAGGGTGGTCGGCCAAATACAGAGAACTTCTATTTCCCCAAACCTTTGCTTGTGCTGGATTCTGCCTCTGACTCAACTTGAGCAGCTTTGATCTCAAACTCATCGAGCAAGTCTTCCATGTCATAGGCCAAGTCCTTAACCTTGTCCAGCCACAGCTTCACTTGATGGTTACCACTAAGTTCCTTGTCCTCTGCATCAGCCAACACTGCATTGATTATGACTAGCTTCTCCTTCCACACCTTAGGCAAGGTAGTGCTAATTCCTTTATGTTGTGCATAACCTAATGCGGAAGAAGCCAACTTGTCGAACAGGACCTGAAAGGATGAAGCCAAAAAGGAACCCAACACAATCCCTTCAATGTCCATAGGTGAATCAGTCACTGTAATGAACAACAAAGGTGTTATGGTGAAGCAAAGTGAAAATGAACTAATGGAGAGAGAAAACTATGAAGTCCTAGGAAGACTGAGATGATGACCTACGAAAAAGATTTAAAAAAAAAAAGACCAAGACTTTCAAGGGATGCACATCAAAGGTTAGACAAATCAAAATAAATACTATTTGTCCACAAGTGCTAGTTACATCAATTACTCTCTTTATTCTTCGGATCAAGACTTTTTGGCTATTGGATCTTTACTTTTGGCCATCCAAAACAGAGTCTTAATATGACCAACTTAGAGTGTATGCATATTTTCACCATAAGTGCTATCACTCACGAGTGTTTTGTTGGCTTTTTTAGCGTTTGTATATTCTTAGTAACCTCATGATTTCAATGTCTTTGTTTTCTGCTTTATTGGTGAATATGAGATTAATGAAGTCTTTTACATGGGAGTTTCTATGCGAAAGATTCATAGCAAGATGGGTGATAATGATTTGTTGAAGTGTGTTGAGGTAGTGGTTGATAATCGGGAATCAACTTGATAGGAGAATCGCGATCCTTTGAACACGATTATCAAGTTCATTAGTGTAATGGGTAGAGTGTGACATCCAGTGGATTATATGTTGTTAATACTGGACTCGTTTACCATTTACAGAGAAAGCAACTTGCTTGATGGATTGGTTGGTGTGCTTATCCCTTTTTTCTTATTTAGCAATGTATGAAGTTGACCAAGTTAATAGGATCAGCAAATAAGCATATTTGTGCAACTTAGTAAAATAAATGCTTTTGAAACATAACATACTGAGGATTCGCCCAATAATGGCATCTTATTTTCTGTTATACATATACATGTTATCAAAGACAATTAACTTTGTCTATCCACTAAGGAGAATAGAAACACGTGCTTTAGGCTAAATAAGGAAAAGGATCAAGCACACCGACTAATTCATTAAGCAGCTTGCTTTATTTTACTCTGCAAATAATGAATAGTCAGAAATCACCAAATGACAATGTATAATCTACTGAAAATTATACTCTACCAATCACACCAATGATCAAGAAGATCGAGTTCAAAGGACCATGATTCTCGCTAAGCGATTCCCCATCATCAACTACTAACCCATCAACTTTCAGCAGATATTGCCGCCCATCTTGCTGCAACTTTTTCTTCTTTTTCTTTTCTTCACAAGTGCTTGTTCTGTAATATTTAGAGATTATCCCCATACATATGTAGTATCCACGATCATATACTTGTTCATATAAAAAAATCATAAACTCGGGAAGACCAAAACTTCACTGGGTATCATGAACTTTTTTGTCATGAAAGTGAAGTATAACTGATAAAGAGCTTATGGGAAAGAAAATTTAATAAAATCGAAGAAGACTAAGACTTACGGAGATGCAAATTGGATTTGTCGCTTCACTTTTCAAATCCCTCCTCTTCCGTTCCCATGTGAATGTCTTTTTTATATTACTAGTAGTTTTCCACGCGTTACATGGATGCCAATTTTTATTTTTATTTTTTTATGTGTGTGTGATTGACAATTAGCAGTGATTATTGTTCTCTTGCTCAAATTGACAAAACTATAATTTTAGTCCAACTTTTGTCATTTTTAATCATATTGTGATTAATCATTCATTAATCTCTGTTGTATTTGTCTATTGGAATTATGTCTAGATTTCCATTTATCTTTTCAAATATAAGTTTAATAACTGGAAAAAGAGCACGAAGAAAAACTAAATAAGAAAAACAGCAAAAAACTGATGAAGAAAAAAAATGCAGGAGTGGGGCGATAATACTCTTCATGACTCGCGGAGAGTTCCACTTCACATTTTTGTTTTGTTTTGTTTTTTTTTATGAAGATGCAATCTAAATTTATTAATATGCAAGATATGATTTTCCTAAATTTCCCAAGTTATAGCATGTGATTTATCAAAGGAAATGTGCAAAAAAGAGAATTAACAATAATGCACTCCAAAAAGCCTAGATGCCCATGATAATGCTTATCCATGAAAATTCTAAGTTTTCTAATATAATTGTCCTGATACGGATATAATGCAATTCTATGCTAATATGTAATGAAAAATCATAAAATAAAGGTCTGATTTTTGGCTCAAACAATTATGCGTGCAGATGTATCACCTGATTAAAACAAAATTAACAAATTACCATGAATTATGCAATCAAGCTGCAACTTTAACCTGGCCAGCAAGTATATGGCATCAACTTTCCCCAATTTTGCTATTAAACTTGCTGCATCAGTTCAAGGGAAAAAGAGAGCAAGTAGATAGATGTCTTTTACCTATTCCAAGTAGACTTCCTGGAGCTGAGCAGGCGAACGGGATAAGATCTAAAACAGCAATCCAGCAAGAACGAGCGCTAGGTTTGGCAGTTCACTGTGTACGCGAGCGTAGTCAGCTACGGGAATGCGTGGTCGCTGCTTGTAACGACGAACGATGGTATTGATTGAGCGACAACTAGAGATGGTGGTGATTGGCGACAATCGATATGCATGCAAGAAATGAATTGAATGAGAGTGAAGTCCGTGGGATATGATAATGCTTGTCCATGAAAATTGTAATTTTTTGAATATAATTATCCTGACACGAATATGATGAAATTCCATCCTAATATGTAATGAAAAATCGTAAGTCTGTCCAAATCAGCAAATATGAACACACTTTAAAATGTGAATATGACTTTCCCTAAATATGTAAATTTATGATATGCAATTTCCTAAATGTGCAACATCTAATAACTCTACACATGGTTTTATTAAACATCTCCCCTAATATACAATCTAGAATGCAACGAATGTATATAACATGCCGTGGATGACTTTTATGAAATTTGACATGTAAATTCATGAAATTACACGTGAAGACGTGATCGAGAGTGACCTAGCCATATGCAATTTCATAAACACGGATGGCAAAAATATTCAACAAATCACCATGACGCAACTTTAATCGGGACAGCAAGTATTTGACATCAACTTCTCCTAAAATTTTGTTATTAAACTTGCAATCAGGATTATAGACAGGCATGAAGTGAGTTTAAGAACGGAAGTATTGTTGCTGCTGCCACCTCTTCTTTTGCTTCAAATATATAGAAAGATTTCAGAAATGACTGGTGGCTGCTGTCGTGTAATAAAGGCCTACCGGATACTTTAGCAGTGAGGTTCTGGATGAATCAGTTTGAGGGGCAAAGAGATTTACCTATTCCGAGCAGACTTTCTGGAGCTGACCGGTGAACAAGATTAGATCAACAACAGCAATCCAGCAAGGACGAGCGCCAGGTTTGGATGAGCAGGAAGAGAACACTGCTGAGCAGGGGGGACGAGCGCCAGGTTCGACAATTCACGGTGTATGCGTGTGAACTCTGCTACGGCAATGGGTGGCCACCGCTTGCAACGATAGAAGATAATATCGACGGAGCTACGACTAGGACAGGTTTGTTGGGGACTGGACAGATCAAAAGAGGGTGGTGTTGAATAATCAACATCCTACATTGGCCGTCGAGAAGAAAAATCAAAGTTGGCCTCCAAATCTTAGTCAACTTGCCCACTAAAGAAGGAAGAGAAACTAGCCGTGAATCTTAAGTTGAGGTTCCAAGCCGTCACTTCTAGAAAACAAGTTGACAAGTCGACTTGCCTCAGCCAAACGTTTCCTTCTAGTAGAGAACAAGTTGGCCTACTTGTTGACAGCGAGCGCGCAATTTATATGAAAGCCAAACCCTTCCTCTATTATTACTAAAAGCGAAATTGCGTTATGACTCGTTGAAAATGCAATGTGTACATGCTAATTATTGTTATTCAGGAGAAGCTTATAACCAAATGATTCGTGACTTGAATTTAAACTATATAAATGAATTTGAAGCTGGATGTCTATATCCAAAGGCTTGAAATTATGTTAAACTCCATCTTACTAGCGATCTTGTGCCAACATATGTCTCCCCAGCAGCTCCTTGAGCATCGGGAGGCAAAACCGCGACAAAGGATCACCGCTAAGTGGATGACTAGAGCAACAGATACGACCATGAAGGTCAAAGTTGCAGAGAGGAGCAGCAGGCCAGAGAAGACGATCTGGTTCCCAGAGGGCGGAACAATCCAACTGGCTCAAGTGATTCAAGATCAACACAATACTGAGACAGATTCAATCGAGTTGATAAGATGCTGAATTTAAATTTCCTTCGTAATAGTTTGGTAAAAATAGAAATGCCGATAGTAAGTGCAAAGGCAGTCAGAAGATATTACGATACTCCCAAGCGGGATGAGTGGGTTTAATAGCTTATTGAACGGGAACGTGTAATCCCTCTCCTTCGGTGTGGGCTCATTGAAATCCTAACCACACATAACTTTGAGAAATATACTTGTTATTAGCCTATTGAAACCGGTTAGGAGCTAATAGGAGAACACGTTACTTTACATAAGCTAGAGAATTCAAAGATATGATTACATGTAGTAGTATTCTCCGCTACGTGTCCATGCATGCTTGTTTGATCGAGATTGGCTCTAAAGTGTAATATACTCATTGAATGAATCTAAAGAAATCAAATCACGAAATCAATATAATGAAAACAGCATGACACATCAAAATGATACTAAAGGACGAGTAAAAATAAACTGTGGAAAGTAAATCCGAAGCAAGAAGAGCAAAGTATACATTGCTTTATTATTAAGTTTCAGGACATCAACCAGTGAGCTAATGTTCAAAATCAAGTCAAAGTCTAATTTTAGCAAAAGAGAATTGCCTACGGTTTCAATAACGATATTAAAGACGAGAACGTAAACGAACTAAAGTAATACTAACGTAAAAGCAAGTAAGATTTTTTCATCATCGTTATCATCATTGTCGTCGTTTTTTTATTTTATTATAATTTTTATTATTGTTTTCTTCTCGTCCTCGGTCCCTCTCCACCAACTTCGTGTACGGCCACTGGACGCACGACCACGGCTTTCCCGAGTAAGACAGAGCATGGATGAGAAAATAGGAACGCAACAGAGGGATTCACACAACCATCACTAGAAATCGACTCCAAGCAATTTTATGTGTCCGGTGTCCACCGCAAATCGCCAAACAAACATGCGAATCCTGTCTCAGCGACATTTGCCTTAAGATTAGACAATATTGGAAGAACTATTACACAACCCTGTCTCAGCGACATTTCATCGAACAGTTTACGTGCATCAACTGAGGATTTAAAGGAGGCATCGCCGAACTCGGATTTAAGACCAAAGTCATACAAAATCACTTCAGGACGTTTCTATTCCAATCAACGAATGGGCTGATGGATTGAGGCCGTGGATTTGAATGGGCTTTGTGGACTGGACTGGACTAAATAGGGCCGAGGCTTTATTATTTTATTCTCCTCCTCCTCCTTCTCCTCCTGCGTCTTCTTCTTCTTTTCTTATTTGTTAATTTGTTTATCTATTTTGTGTTCTTTTTACTTTTATTTATCTATTTTAAAAAATGCAATACTTGATTTTTTGGAGAAAATTCATGTGTCAACAAAGGCAAATACAAAGAACCAATAAAGCTAACTGTAATCCACATGTGAGGTTACCAATCATTCGCTCCAATTCATACTAAGTTGCCATGTCTTTTGTTTATTTATTTATTTATCAAAACATGCATTAAATTACTTTGTAGGTTTTGGAATAATGACTTAGGAAATATGAGTAGTTTGAGGAGAATTTGAGATTTTTTTTATTGCCGGCATATAAAAAGTGATCCTTTTTGGAATATTATAGTTGGGTGAATGTTACATATAGGCATTGGCACGAGGAGAGAGGGGCTTTGCTTATGACCAAGAGCATCGGTTTTGGTGTTTATGATTTGAACATCACTTTTAAATTTGACAATGCTATTGTTCATCTTTAAATAATGCTAATTACTAGTATTCCTTCTCTTTTTTTTTTTTTTTTGTAAACTTAACAAGATTGATGGGTACCAGATATTCTACTCGAAAAATAATGGGAAGTGGGTTGATGGGTGAGCAAGGCCGAATTATGTGTGTAACATCCTTAATCATGCTTTTATTGTGGTATTTTATATTTCTTATTTTTTTTCTCAAACTTTAATTGTGTGATCAGGAAAAGATGTCGGACATTCACACGGAGACGGTTTCGGTTTTCTTGGATCTTTATAATAAAGCCAGACCCACCAGAAAATATTGCGTCGGTGAGAGTCGCCAAATCAGCAACAGAACAATCCACTAAAATCTCGCCACGTGTATAGCAGGGTCCCACCAAAAAGATATTTTGAAATTCCCCCTCTCCTTCCCCTCGCTCTCTTCCCTCTCAACCCCAGGCTTCTCTCTATTCCTCGGACGAACTGCGCCGCCGCCTCCACCTCCGCCGTCGCGTTCCGGAAGCTCCACCGGCGGCTCCGGTTCGTCGTCTGCGTCCGACGAGCTCAGGTTAGGGTTTTTCCCTCGTTCGCGATTATATCCTCGAGGGTTACTTTTGTGGGGAACCGGTGGAATTGGTGGCTCTTTGGAAGAAATTCGTTGTCTGGGAGATCCTCTCTTTCCTGGCCGGACGTTAAGGTTATAGAAGATGCATCGACTTGATAAACTCGTTATTCCTGGTTTGGTGGACTTTTGTTTTTCTGTCAGCTTTCTGGTACTCCCAAATTTCCATATTTTAACTTGTATTGCATGTGAGTGTGAGTCTTGAGTTATATCTGCTGGAAGAGTATGCTCTTTCATCCCACTTGCTTCAGCGCATTCCCCTTTGAGATATATAATGTAACGTCGATGCGTTTGAATCAATTATGGAAATTCAAAACAGAGAATTGACAGAGGAGGATGGTGGCTTTATTGGAGTCAAATTCAGAGTCTGTTGCACGTGCATCTGAAATGGGAACCTTTTGATGAGTTTAAAAGGGAACTGAAGTCAGTGTAGACAACTGAATGTCCGATGCTGAATAATGCTAAACAGATAATGGCAGCATGAGCTCAATTGCATAACTATTGAGTTCTTAGGATTTTGAAGCTTGAAGTTACCCAAGTAACAATCTCATTCCGAGAAAAACAAGTATTGCTTGGCGAGCATTACATTTTTAATTTAAAATTTTCTTATATATAGGAATTTTGGCCATGCCGAGTACGAGTTCTGTAATCGACCAAGGGAATTTTTTCCCTCTATGAAGATTGTTACTAATGCCTGCTATTCGAGCTGGCTTATTAACCCTCTGAATTGGAATTGGTCTGTGAAATAGAAATTCTTGCTCGAATTAGCAGGGCCCTTAGCAACTTTTTAACCTTCTAGATTGAATTTGGGTCTGAGAAATAGAAGTGGTTGCTTATTCTAGCTGGGGCTTATACTTTTACTCAGTCGGCCTACTCAATAGACCACATGATAGCTGGGGCCTTAGCAACTTTTTAACCCTCAGGACTGAAATTCTTACTGACCTTGCTTGTGTCAGAGTTTGTATCTACTAACTTGACACATATGGTAAAAAGCCGTTTGTGAGAGATGCATTTTGATTAAGAGGAGTTCTAGAGATATTGTGTGGATTCTACTTTGTGCTAACTTTTTGTTGAATGGCAAGTTGGATAGACTGCTGTAAACATGAGTCAAAAATGAAAACTCAATCGTGAGATAAAGTCCTCATACAATCAGTAAGGCGTATGCTAAAATGATCTCGCAAACTGTTAAACGTCAATCATGCGCTACTGCATCCTTCGACTGTAAATGAGCTGTTTCTACCTTAGTCGGTGTGCAGTCGGTATGTGTTCGACTCGATCATTGTGAATTTTATGTAATTCATATGAAAGGATTTCGAGTCTACTCTTTAAAAAAAAAAAAAAAAAAAAAAAATCTCGGAGTTTATCTTTGATTAAATCCTGAATGGAAAGGATTCAGCAAGTGGTGGAGCTGTCTTCAATTCATAGGTTATTATTTCTAATGGAAATTCTGTCTATGTCACTTTCAGTGCATTGCTTAGTAGCTTTTAGAGTATTTAGCAAGAGTATTTCTAGAGAGATTGCGATAGTGTTTATATTTTCATCTTAACAATCTGATTCCGAGAAAAACGATGTATTGCTTGGTTAACATTGTTTTAGTTGAAAGATTTCTGATTCGTACTTGTATTTTCGTTGTATTTTCATCTTAATGATCTGATTATGATAATAAAAAGAAAAGTGTTATCTTGCAGCTACGATGTCTTCATCCAAAGTGATTGAGAGTACTTGCAATGTTCCTTATTCTATTACGAAGGTTCCGTCCTTGAAGATGACATGAAAAATATTAAGTATTTGCTTGAGCATTTGAAAGATGAACTCAAGAACAGGTGCAGGTATTGAGTCATAAGGCGCGCCATTTAAATCTCTTACTAGGTATTGAGTTTTTGAGCCCCTACTTTGTATGTGTTCGAGATATAATACTTTGTTCAGATATTCTCTCGTCGTTGCCATCCTTCTATCCGTCCATACTACATATCTAGTCTACATAAGGCCCTATCCCGAAGAATTTTGGGCAAATTGATGCATCTTGTGAATGTTTATGATGCGATGACACAAAATAAATTTTGAGGAGTAAATTAGTTGAAGAGACTAATTAGTGGAAATTTGTAATTCTTCCCCTCTTCCTTATACGTAAATAAGCTTTATGTTATCATACAAAACGTGAGAGATTAAGGATTTTTCTTTTTTCCCGTCTAGGTGCTATTTGAGAATTTCTTGCTTCAAATAATGCTTAATGTGTAAACGTTGAAAATATTGCTCACTCCATAATGATTCGGTCAAAATAAAACCTAAGCAGGTTTTTAAACTGCTCCCTCCTGAATAGACCATCCCGGGAGGACTCCTCCTCACAAGCCATTTACAGGCAAGTGAGGGGAGAGTAGTATGGGATAGTGGTCCCATTGGGTGTCCCGGCCAGACCCGAAAGGGTAAGGGACCCACCTTTGATCCCCGTGAAGCCCTTCTCCTAGCATACTAGGCTGGGTTCAGGGAAATGACAAGGCCTGGGCAGTGGCACGCTGCCCGGGGTGGCCGGCCGGAATAAATAGGTGAAAGCTCTGTACTTTTCCTTTAATTCCCTGACTTTCCTAGTCCCCATCATACATCAATACAATTTCTATCATGCTGTAATGTGTAAACCTTTGGCACCTTTTTGAGTTCAATAGTGATGGGCTCGCCTACTTCCAAACAATGGGTCTCGAGTGGTGCAGAATGATGACCTTCTTGGAATAAGAATAACTCATAGTGGGCGCAAAATCCTTAAAGTAAGCAACGGGGATTGATCCTCCCTCCCCTTTCCTCCCCTGCACGGGAAAACTAATATCTGAGATTGCTGCAATGTCGTCAAGAGATGGATTGAGCACTTGAATGGAAGGAAGATGAACTTAATTTTTTGACCAGGCAATCAGTTTGTAAATGGTTTTTGATCTGCAAGGTTCATTTAGATTTTGGCCGTTGATTTCGCATATACAAAACCTCAGGTTTTCCATCCTTTCTTCCATCTGTACAGTAGCTTTTACTGGAAGATAAGAAGCTTCTTATTTGGAAAATTGACCTGAACATGTTAAAAGGATATTATCTAACCAATTTGGCTATTTATACAAAATTTCATTATAGATTTTTCTTTCTTCTTTTTTTGGCTAGGTAAGGCCTTCATTATATTTACTAAAAGCAATTCTGTACTTAGAGTTGAAAGTATAAAATTTTTGTCATGACGAAAGCATTTTCACAATTAATTCTCTTAAACAGTACTGAAGGACAAAAATGGGAAAATATTTTCGCACAGCTAATTTCTCGCAAAACAGTAACTTGGTTGCCTCTGTAGTATGCAAATTGGAATGGGGAATCCATACTCAACATCAACAACTCCGCCTAAAAGCCGGTGAACTAATGTAAAAACTGGTAAATCAACGTAAAGACTTGAAGATAAAAAGATTTATGGAACTAGAACCTTTATAGGGCAGACTGCAAGTGGAAAATTTTCTTTTCAGAAGCATAACCGGATTATTTCGCGTGTCCACATAACGAGTATGTCTTGAATCTCAACTGTCAATGCCGCATGGGAAAAGCATGCTTCCACGGCGGTCTTGCAAAATTCCACGAGAAAATCTTTGCCTTAACTATTCATAACGAAGGATAGAAAAAGTGACTAGAACCCGTAGAGGTTCCTCTAATAGTTCCATACTGGCTGTGAATTACTTGGTTTAAGCCATAACCGTAGCTTATTTGACAAATCAGTCGCTATTGCATCACATGATGCAAATTTAAATATAGCTGTAAGTGCTACAGTTAATACAGGCCAGATCAAAGCCACGTAACCTAGTTTGCTTTTAATTGGAATTAAAGAATTCTGAATCCATATTGATGTGTTTAGAGTTGGGTCCCGAACAATTTAATCAAATTAATCCACAGATGCTGCATAACTCGACCAATTTCTACTTCATTTCGAGATGTTTGTCCTCCACTGTTAGTGTAGATGATGAACAGAATAACCCCAGAGATACCCTCAGGACATCCAAACTCTTATAATCCTGGAAATTCCCATGGAAAGCCGCTACCTTGCCTTGAGAAACCACCAATAGCTCGTTTGCGCTTCCAGGTATTAGATGCTCGTCGTGACTAACCTGCAAATCAAGGCGAAAAGAGGGCTGTCAGCTGCGAAATGATCCATCCTAGAAACAAGACCGAGACCTTGAATGAGCGCCTCATCCAAATCCTACAATTGGGTATAGTGGAAAAGCCGAATCATATCTATTTCGGACAAGAAACTAACGATTTACAAAGATGACACTTGAGTAGCCACCGCTCATTAAAGCAAAACTAAGAGATAAACAAGAAAAAGGTCCACATTCATTATGCGCAAAGCCCAACACTGCCTATAAGCGAAGCATAGCAACTACTTGGTATCATAGATTACCGTAATACAAAAACACCGATCGGGCTAGCAAACCATTCTATTCCCAACATTTTGCAAGTTGGGAAAACTAGATTGGTTATAAGTTAGAAGCATAATGACGAGGCCCCCTATAGCTATGATCGCTTATTGGTTTTACTGTATATTCAATGTAAAGACTAGATTCCGATAAGTTCAATTAGTGCAATAACATTATAAACCTAACTGAACAAAGAAAAATGAGTAAACTTACCAAATGATTGGATGGCTTGTCAAGCAAAACTATGTGAGGTTTCTTGAAAGTTATCTTGGCATATGCAACTCTGCTTATTTGACCACCTATTTACATGGTCAAAGCATCATGTCATATGTGCAATAACATCCAAAAAGCCTTGGAGCAAATACACAGTGAACGACAATTGAGGTTACATATTAACTAACCCGCAATAGAGCTTCACGATGTAACACTAAATTTGCTTCAAATTTTTTTCACGTGCAACGGTAGCAAAGAGGGAGGAGATGATCTAGACAAGGTATACATTGATTGAAGTGCGGGATTTCCAGTTAGACCAAAGGAACCCAAGTGAGTTCGGAAGGATGCCACATGAGAAGGTAATTTCAGATACAATGAAATGATGTATGATGAACTTAAAGAACCGACAAGATTTTCCCCCGGAGGTCACCACCGACAATGCAAACCCGAGTGGTAGACGGGATGTCGTTACCATCTCAACCAAATAAGCATGAATATATTGGCTAAAAAATTTCTAGCAAGCTGTAGGTAATAGTTCCTAACTCAACAAAGACCAAGACCCAAACGAAGGTGGTGTATGAACATTGATCCTATCATGAATTTGTGTTGCATTGAAAGCTTAGAGCCATGAGCGCCCCAATAGACTGCTTAATACTATGAAGGATCATCATCAACAAAAATAAGGTTCTTGATTCTAAAGAAAACCATGATTTAAAAAGAAAAAAAATTGCATCCCCTTTTGTCACAATCATATCACAGCTTCCACATAACTAATCCTGTTTTTAGATTTTGAGAGAGATTATTCTTATTTAGATAATGATCGCTAGAAGAATATTTAGAACAGATCAATGCACCAAATAAACTTAAATGCTTCTTCCTTTCTTGTAAATTGTAAAAAAATGACACATAACATTGACAACATTAGCCCTACCTCGATAATTTTCACAAGTGTTCTTCCAAGAGATTTTGCCAATACGGATGACAATGGCATCTCGCAAAACAATCAAAGTGGATGAGCTAGGTCACGAGAAAAAAATGTTGGGAAGAGAGCATACAACAGATGCTAAAATGCAGAGGAAAATGATTGTGGAACACCATTGATTCTTTGTGATTCTCATGTATTTGAATAGGAGGAACTATAATCTTTGACCAAGCTGCGCAAGGCCTATATTATAGTTAGTAAAAGCAATTCGATACTTAGTGTTGAATATAAAGTTTTGTTGACCGTGATAATATTTTCATAATTAATTCTCCGAAACAGTGCCAAAGAGTGAAAATGAGGAAAATATATTAATACAGCTTTCTCACAAAATAGATTTCTTACTAAATAATTTATGTGCTAAAATATTCTTTTGCAAATGATTAAATCATTTTGGTGTGCATGGGAAAGCTGACTGTGGCGGCAATAGAGTATCAAATATCCAGAGGCATAACAAATGAACCTATTGCTAGAACAAAATGTGCAAAGAATCATAAATTATACCAGGATTGCAATCCCAACTCAGTTCTTAAGCTATTGTAAATGATACTGCATGCTTGATGTCAAAAACTTAGACTCATCGTTTCACGAGGCCTTATCAAGTATAAATGACAAATGAGGGCTGGTGTAACTGTGAGTTCATCCTGTATATCAGCAACAATCCTCTCTTCATCCTTTTTTCGCTTTTTTTATGTAGCCAAGCCTCATTTTCTATTTTGTGAGGTAATGTGAACCCAGTGAACCACTCCTAATTGATGGCAATAACTAGATTCACTTGATTCAACAAAAACTGGAGCACATTCCTATGGTCCTGGAAATTCCCATGGAGACGTGCCACCTTGCCTTGTGAAACCACCCAGACCTCATCCAAGCTTCTAGCTATTAGATGCTCATCGTGACTAACCTACAAATCAAGGTGAAAAGATGGCCCTTAGCTATGAAATGATCCATCGTTGGTCAAATTGAAGTATTTTGACAAGAAAATCAATCTCACCATCAGAATTACTCCTTGGAAGAAGACCAGGCCTTGAACGAGCGCCTCAGCTACATCCAAATCCTACAGTTGTGGATAGGCTAAAAAACAGAAACACTAATCATCAGACAAGAAAATAACACTTTACATAGATAACTCTTTAGTCACCGGTCATTAAAGCAAAACTTAAAGACCGAATTTATAAACAAAAAGGGGTCCACATATTTGTATGTAAAGCCCAACACTAGCTATAGGCACAAAGATCAGTACCATTTGGTGTGCTAGATTACTCTATTCCGAATATTTTCCACATTGGAACTATTAGATTGGTTTTTGTTCCATTATTTGCTAGACGTATGATGACAAGGGCTACCAGCAGCTGTGAACACTAATTGGTTCTACTATATTTTTAATGTAGAGACAAGAACAATAACAAGCTAACTGGAAAAGTAATCAAAGTCATAAAATGGAAAAATATGAGTAGAACTTACCAGATGATTGGATGGCTCGTCAAGCAAAACTATGCAAGGTTGCTTGAAAGTTATCTAGGCAAATGCAGCTCTGCTTTTCTAACCACCTATTTATATGGTCAAAGCACCATGTTATATGTGCAATAACTTCCAAAAAGCCTAGGAGACGGTACACAATGAACTGCAATTCATATTACAAATTATCTAACCTCTAATAGAGCTTCACAATGTCATAAGAACATTGCTTGAACACAAAATTTATACATGCTACACTAGCACAGGGAAAGTAGATATACCAGGCAAGATACATATTGGTTGAATTGTAAGATTTCCAGTTACTCCAAAGGAGCCAATGTTAGCTCGAACATTTTGTTCTAGAACTCCCCACAGGAAGAATGCCACATGAGAAGGTATTTTAAGATAAAATGGCATAATGTATGATGAAATCATATTACGCGATCAAGTAAATGGAAATGCCAACCCGAGGTCACCGATGATAATGCAAACCCGTAGGCAAGCAGCCTATCATTACAATCTCAACCAAACGGGCATAAGTATATTTGCTAAAAATTTCTAGCAAGTTGTGAGCAACAATTCCTAAACCACCAGAGTTCAAGACCCAACCAGAAAGCGATTTATGGAATATCAATGCTGTCGCGCAAAAGCTTGGAGCCATGAGCTGCCTCAGAATTTTATCCCAGATTGACTACCTAATACTACGAAGAATCATCATAAAAGAAATGAAGGTTCTTAATTCTAAAGAAAACCATAAAAAGAAAAAACCGCATCCATTTTCTTCACAATCACATCATAGCTTCCACAAAACTAATCATCCTTTTAGATTTTGAAAAAGATTTGTTTTTATTTAGATCATATTCACTAGAAGGAAAATTCAGAACATAGCATTGCAACAAACATATTTAATTACTTATTCCTTTTTTGATAAATTACAAGATTCCAAATGCCAAAATATCCTGAGTGGCGAGCACATCATGGTATCAATATTTTTTTTTATTCACCAAAAAAAATTACAAAAAAAGAATGAAACAAGACATTGACACTAATAGCATTAGCCCTACCTTAGCAGCATTCGCACGTGATCCTTCCAAGAGATTCTGCCAATGCAAGATCACAATGGTATCTGCAAAAATACCAAAGTGAATGAGCTTAAGGGCCCAAGAAAAAAGATGTTGGGAAGAGTACAGAGAATAGACGCTGAAAATGCAAAGGACTATGATTGTGGAATGCTACGATTCTTCGTGATGGTGCGATTTCATTCACAATTGGTTTGGGCATCAAGCGAGAAATGAGGATATGTCATCAACATAGCAAGAGGCAACACTTGCTAGCATTTCATCCTACGAGTTCATCATCCAACGAAACAGAGCCAATCCAACCCAACGAGAGCCCCCACCCAAACATCAATTCGTATTGAGCATTGAATTGAGAAAGTAGAATGGAAAAGAATGCCTTCCAAACCAAAAATAACTTACCCGAACCCTAAGAAAACTGACTGTAGTGTAGATGCACAAATCAATTCATCGGATCAGCTAGTAATCAATCCAGATGGTAGGGATCTCTTCGATGAGGGGCCAATAGTCGCCAGTGAGTTTTGAGCATCGCTCTTTCAGAATCTTGCATCTCTCTATGAACAATTGTTGGAGGGAGGGAGGGAAGCCATCCTCTGGCAAGTACCTCAACTTGGGGGCAATCTCCAATTAATAACAATTGGAGAGAGGAGAGATGGTTGCGGAGACCGCTCGATAGTCTTTCTGCGTTTCTCAACTCAAATATCCAAAGATTAGTCAAAGAGGAAGGAAAGAGACTCCAGGCATCCTCATCCTCCGAAGGAAACCACTCGTTCTCTCTCTCCCCTCCCATGTTAAAATCAATGCCTAGACTCGAAAGAGATATGAGCAGGTGTAGGCCCCACTCTCTCACTGGCTGCTTCAGATTCACGATCCCCGAAATTATAAGGACTCGCAATTTGGGAGGCAGACCTCCTTTGGGGAAGCATTTGATATTTTTGCAAAACCGAATATCTAATGTTTCGAGAGACGTAAGATGATGCCACTGATTTGGTAGGGACTTTATCATTGGACAACCCTGAAGTGAAAGACTCTGTAGGGTGATGGGAAGGGGTGGGAAGTCCTCTATCTCCAATACTGTACACTGCCATATTTTCAATTTAGTGATATTGTTACAGTTGGCAAGTTTACAATTGGCAATAGACTTTATCTTAGAACAATGACTAAGAACAAGACTCGAGAGGGTGATAGGAAGGGGAGGGGAGTCCTGTATCTCTAATGCTGGACAATTATAAATATGCAATTGAGTGAGATGGGAGAGCGTGTGAAGGCACTGTGGTAAGCTTCCCATATTTTGACAATTGTTAATTGTCATTGTTTCAAGCGATTCTACGGCAATCCCTTCCAATGACTCCACTCCCTTGCAGTTGTATATATCAAGTGCCTTCAGAGGAGCAAGTCTACCCTTGGCAAATGAAAAGGATATTGGAGAATCATAATGATGTATCTTAAGAGATTCAAGTTGAGAAATCAAACTATTGCTGCTGGGGTCACCTTGAGGAATGTTTAGAGCCATGATTTTTGGACAATTCTCAATCACCAAATGCCTAAGTGCATGCATCTTGCTTGGAAGCTTTTCTAAACTTGTGCAATACACCAATTCCATCCTTTCCAGATTACAGGGTAGCTCTATCTCTCCATCTCCTGCCACAAAAGATGTGAATCGAGCACACCTTTCAATGGTTAATTCTAGGAGGCAAGTGAGATTTTGCGTTTCATTTCCATCTTGCCACAAGCATGTTAGCTTGTCACACAATCCTATATGAAGCTTCCTTAGCTTGCCCAAGCAACTCATAAACCGATGATCAAAGGAAACAAGCTCTATGAGTTTGTCAATTTTGAGAACTGTCAAAGAAGTTAGTTTGAACAAGCTCTTTAAGATCTCCTTATTGCACTCCTCAAGGTATAACTCATCGAGAGATGGAAGACATAACTCACTAGTTGAGTTATTCAATTGTTGGCATGAATGAATTTCAAGTTTGATAAGACGATTAAGTTGACAGGGCAATGTCTCGACCAACGAAGGACAGCTTCGAACAACAAGATGCTCAAGAAAGGAGAATGGGACTTCTTCTTTTGGGCCCCCCACATAAGGAGACCAATCCTTCCATGCCAACATCTCTTCAAACTGCAAAGTAATTAAGGGAGAAAAAGGCCTATCACCTCCATAAAAATTAGAGCCTATTATTCTTACTGCATTTAGACCTTTAAGAGATAATTCTCTCAATGAAGGTAATTGTCCAAGTGAAGGCAACGACGTGACATAAGGACAGTCCCACAAGCTCAAAGACACTATCCGAGAATTTGATGAACCATCTAACCATGACGGGAATATTGCACCGCCATAGTTCAAAATAGTGAGATTTTCAATATCAATGGGAGGTTGCAAAGACTCAAGCACCCGTGATTCGTGCTTATCATTCCGAAAAATTCCAAAATCTTCATCCCAATGCAAGAATAATTTTCTTAGGCCTTGCTTTCCTAACAAGTTAGCATCAACAACATCTCTAACATCTTCCACCTTTTGTAATTTTGATATGCATAATTCTCCTTGAAGATGCGATAGGGTCTTTAACTCCTTTAACTGTAACCCTTTCTCTGTTCCTACCATAAACTTGGATAATATAGTAAGATTCTTCAAATTACTGATACCCAGTGGCATCTCTTTTAGACTTTCTGTATCCCTAACATCAAGAAACCGTAAGTTGACCAACTTTGTGATACCGTTAGGCAACTTTGAAAGTTTATGACAATCTCCTAAGATCAAAGCTTGTAATTTGCACAAGTTCCCAATAGTCTCGGGTAGCCTTTTGATATAAGTGTTCGAGAAATTGAGATATCGAAGATGTTTTAATTCATGAACACAATTTGGTACCTCTATGATGTTACAATGACATAATGAAAAAACCCTCGAAACTTCAAGTTTGTCGAACTCATGCAAAGACCTTATCGATATAAGGAGAGAGTTCCCACTAGATCCCATACGCACCAAAATTAAACTTCTTAATACCTTCATATCGTGATATGCCCTCAAGCATTTTGATGTAACAAACTGCGACCCATGAATGATGCAAAACGAGCTCTCTCCAAAGATGCATAATCTTCGAATTGCCGATTGAGACTCCCGGAGCTAAAGCATATCTCACCCTCAATTGACTTTGCTAGATCATTCAAAAGATCATGCATTGAAAACTTAGATGTGTCAACATTTGATTTTTGAAGAAATGATCTTGATACTAATTCATCGAAGTAATTCCATCCTAATTCCAACTTCTTTTTCTTTGTTTTTTGTCCATCTAAAAATCGCTACATATCCATAAGAGTACTAGCTCATCTCTCTCAATTTCGTAATCCTTAGGAAATACTGCACAATAAGAAAAGCATCTCTTCAAATAGGAAGGAAGATGGACATAGCTCAATTTCAAAATAGGGAGAACCTCATCATTCTTTGTCGTTGGAAGATCCCATATTATGTTATTTAAGGTATCTTCCCATTCACTGGGATTCATTTTATTACGTAGGACACCGCCAAACATCTTCGCTGCCAAAGGTAAACCTTTACATCTTTCAGCTATTTTCTTGCCTATTGTTTCAAATTCGGGTGACTCTTAAAATTTGTTTCTTCAAGAGCATGAAAGGCTAATAAGCTTGTACAATCATTGAGGGACAATTCCTTCAAAGGAATTGGCGGTGCTTTATTCTTGAAACAACAGCATGGTTGCGAGTCGTAACAATAATCCTGCTTCCCTAGCACCCACTATAAATGGCTTTAAGAGATCAGTCCATGTTTCGTACTTCTCATTCCATATATCGTCTAGAACCACAAGAAACTTCTTTCCGAAAAGATTGTCCCTCAACTTAACTTGAAACTCGTTTAGATCTTTGCCCTCACAGGGCAACCTAGTGATTGACCGTAAAATAGTCTTTGTTATGTTGAGAACATCAAAAACATCTGAAACACAAACCCATGCTCTCATCTCAAAACATCTATTCACTCTTGCATCATTATACATTTGTTGAGCCAAGGCAGTCTTTCCAATACCGCCCATCCCAACTATGGGGACTATGCTTAGCGTGGCATTAGAATTTTCGACCTCATTGATCAATAGTTCGAGTATATGTTCTACATCCTCCTCCCTACCAAAAAATTGAGGCTCTGATAGAGAAGTGGTTATCCTTTTGCTGGTGTAGTTGGATTTGTCCACAACATTCTCTCTCAAGTTTAGATGAACCTTTCCAGTGACAATCTCTTCCAACCGGTCATTGATCTCTTGTACCTTGGTTTCAGACATGAGTGAGGGTGGTCGGCCAAATACAGAGAACTTCCATTTCCCCAAACCTTTGCTTGTGTTGGATTCTGCCTCTAACTCAACTTGAGCAGCTTTGATCTCAAACTCATCGAGCAAGTCTTCCATGTCATAGGCCAAGTCCTTAACCTTGTCCAGCCACAGCTTCACTTGATGGTTACCACTAAGTTCCTTGTCCTCTGCATCAGCCAACACTGCATTGATTATGACTAGTTTCTCCTTCCACTCCTTAGGCAAGGCAGTGCTGATTCCTTTACGTTGTGCATAACCTAATGCGGGAGAAGCCAACTTGTCGAACATGACCTAAAAGGATGAAGCCAAAAAGGAACCCAACACAATCCCTCCAATGCCCATAGGTGAATTAGTCATTGTAATGAACAACAAAGGTGTTATGGTGAAGGAAAGAGAAAATGAACTAATGGAGAGAGAAATCTATGAAGTCCTCGGAAGACCAAGATGATGACCTAGGAAAAAGATTAAAAAAAAAAAAAAAGAACAAGACTTTCAAGGAATGCACGTCAAAGGTTAGACAAATCAAAATAAAATACTATTTGTCCACAAGTGCTAGTTACATCAATTGCTCTCCTTATTCTTCGGATCAAGACTTTTTGGCTATTGGACCTTTACTTTTGGCCATCCAAAACAGTCTTAATATGACCAACTTAGAGTGTATGCATATTTTCGCCGTAAGTGTTATCACTCACGAGTGTTTTGTTGGCTTTTTTAGCGTTTGTATATTGTTAGTAACCTCATGATTTCAATGTCTTCGTTTTCTGCTTTATTGGTGAATGTGAGATTAATGAAGTCTTTTACATGGGAGCTTCTATGCTAAAGATTCTTAAGAAGATGGACGATAATGATTTGTTGAAGGGTGTTGGGTAGTGGTTGATAATCGGGAATCACCTTGATAGGAGAATCGCAATCCTTTGAACACGATTATCAAGTTCATTAGTGTAATGGGTAGAGTGTGACATCTAGTGGATTATATGTTGTTAATACATAAGTAGCACCGACACTAATATGCAATACACGACATGACACGACACGACACCCTAACATGTCGTTTCTAAAAAAACAGAGAATTTCGACACGTATGAACATATTGAATATTAAATATATATTTTTATAAATACATAATAAATTATCATTTTTATGTTTATTTCAATCAAATTAATTTGATTCAAATTCATAAATAAATAAATAAATAAGCCTATAATGAATTTACACTAAAAACATTAATCTAGCATTTATTAATATCATTCATTGTTTCAATTTGACAAATTCAATTCTATTCATAATTTGTAAAACTTGAAAAAAAGACAAGCAATCCACATTTTGGACTCGCATGCTAGATATGTCAGAAGAGGAGAAAAAACACTTAAGGGATGAATTGTGTATCACAAGAAATGAGAGTCAAAATAGAAGAGAAGACTAGGTTTTTCCTCTTTCTTCATTTATTATTTTTATTATTGTGTTGATTTTTTTACATATATATTTTGACTTCTCATTTATTAAATTTTTTTTAAATAGACCTCGATATCGAAATCACGTGTCAAAAACTCTTATGTCGGAATTCCGACTCGAGTGTTGGGAAAGTTGACCAGGTGTTGGATTTTCCAACACGTCTTGACCAAGTGTCAGAGAGTGTCCGAGAGTGTCGAAGAGTGTCGGACACGTGTCAAAGTGTCCGACACAACACAAAAGCTCTTGGAAAGTGTCGGTGCTTTATAGGTTAATACTGGACTCGTTTATCATTTCCAGAGTGAGAGAAAGCAACTTACTTGATGGATTAGTTGGTGTGCTTATCCCTTTTTTCTTATTTAGCGATGTATGAAGTTGACCAAGTTAATAGGATCAGCAAATAAGCATAGTTGTGCAACTTAGTAAAATAAATGCTTTTGAAACATAACATACTGAGGATTCACCCAATAATGGCATCTTATTTCCTGTTATACATATACATGTTATCAAAGACAATGAACTTTGTCTGTCCACTAAGGAGAATAGAAACACGTGCTTTGGGCTAAATAAGGAAAAGGGTCAAGCACACTAACTAATTCATTAAGCAACTTGCTTTATTTTACTCTGCGAATAGTGAACAAGTCAGAAATCACCAAACGACAATGCATAATCTACTGAAAATTATACTCTACCAATCACACCAATGAACAGGAAAATTGAGTTCAAAGGACCATGATTCTCGCTTCAAATGATTCCCCATCATCAACTACTAACCCATCACCTTCAGCAGATATTGCCGCCCATCTTGCTGCAACTTTTTCTTCTTTTTCTTTTTTTCACAAGTGCTTGTTCTGTAATATTTAGAGATTATCACCATACATATGTAGTGTCCACGATCATATACTTGTTCATATAAAAAAATCATAAACTTGGGAAGACCAAAACTTCACTGGGTATCATGAACTTTTTTGTCGTGAAAGTGAAGTATAATTGATAAAGAGCTTATGGAAAAGAAAATTTAATAAAATCGAAGAAGACTAAGACTTATGGAGATGCAAAATGGATTTGTCGCTTCACTTTTCAAATCCTTCCTCTTCCGTTCCCATGTGAATGTCTTTTTTACATTACTAGTAGTTTTCCACGCGTTACATGGATGCCAATTTTTTTTTTTTTTTTTATGTGTGTGTGATTGACAATTAGCAGTGATTATTGTTCTCTTGCTCAAATTGACAAAACTATAATTTTAGTCCCACTTTTGTCATTTTTAATCATATTGTGATTAATCATTCATTAATCTCTATTGTACTTGTCTATTGGCATTATGTCTAGATTTCCATTTATCTTTTCAAATATAAGTCTACTAAATGGAAAAAGAGCAAGAAGAAAAACTAAATAAGAAAAACAGCAAAAAACTGATGAAGAAAAAAAATGCAGGAATGGGGCAATAATACTCTTCGTAACTGGAGGAGAGTTCCACTTCACATTTTTGTTTTGTTTTGTTTTTTTATGAAGATGCAATCTAAATTTATTAATAAGCAAGATATGATTTTCCTAGATTCCCCAAATTATAGCATGTGATTTATGAAAGGAAACGTGCAAAAAAGAGAATTAATAATAATGCACTCCAAAAAGCCTAGATGCGCATGATAATGCCTATCCATGAAAATTCTAAGTTTTCTAATATAATTGTCCTGATACGGATATAATGCAATTCTATCCTAATATGTAATGAAAAATCATAAAATAGAGGTCTAACTTTTGGCTCAAACAATTATGCGTGCAGATGTATCACCTGATTAAATCAAAATTAACGAATCACCATGAATTATGCAATCAAGCTGCAACTTTAACCTGGCCAGCAAGTATATGGCATCAACTTTCCCCAATTTTGCTATTAAACTTGCTGCATCAGTTCAAGGGAAAAAGAGAGCAAGTAGAAAGATGTCTTTTACCTATTCCAAGTAGATTCCCTGGAGCTGACCAGGCGAACGGGATAAGATCCACAACAGCAATCCAGCAAGCACGAGCGCTAGGCTTGGCAGTTCACTGAGTACGCGTGCGTATTCAGCTACGGCAATGCGTGGTCGCTGCTTGCAACGACGAACGATGGTATTAAATTATTAATTGAGCGACGACTAGAGATGGTGGTGATTGGCGACAATCGATATGCATGCAAGAAATAATTGGAATGAGGGTGAAGTCTCTGGGCGTGAGTTTAATGATGATGATGGTGGTGGTGGTGGTGGATGAAGAAAAAGTGAGGCCGTGTAGGAGAATCAAGATGAATTCCGCCGTGTGTGTTTTTCTCTCGGAGGTTCCCATTTTACCTTTGCTTTTCTTTTCTTTTTTTTTTTTTTTTTTTTCATTTGGGGAATAAATTCGAAAGAACCTAATCCTATTTGTCGAAATTCTGGTATATGCTTATAAAATGCTTTAATTTCAATAAACTTCTTCTTTGGGAGGAAAATCTGTTCCAGTTTTCCAAAAATATATGAAAACCACTTTTGAGCAGAAGTTAGGTATTGACAAGTTTTAACAATTAAATGATTATTTCTAAGCTATTTATACTTATTTTGGTAACTCGAGATTTCTTAATTTTTGGATGTGTGGAACTGTCGGATAATCTTTTCTAGGTGTGGCTGTAACCGCCTGCTTATTGCTCACGTTTCGCCTCTCTTTGCAGAGGAATGGCTGTGGAGGTTCAAACACTAGGATTTGTACCTGACTTCTACTCCTTTTCAGCCTCTTTTGGATCGAACTGAGTCAATTCCTCTTGCTTTGCTCCACCAAAATAGTTTAAGGGTATGTTCGTTTCAAAAAAACTTAAGGTTTCGGTAACATTTTCCAAAAAATGATTAGTTATATAATTTAAAAAAAAAAATTGACCAACACAAAATATTCTACATTGCCAACATCAATTTATACCTACCTATTTCGGTAAATGATGAAAAAATTTGATTCGTTCATTTTTGTGAGCAATAAATCAATTAGTTTTTCAAAAACATTTTCTAAATCTTAAGTTTTCAATTAAACAAATATATTTTAATTATTTGAAGTTTTTAAGTTCTTGCATTATACAAGATAAAGAGTAAAAATCAAGTTAGTTCGACTTAAAGAGTCATGGAGAGATTTTACAAGAGTTCAAACAAATTTCACCGATTCCATAAATTTGATGGTTTTTGTTATCCATGCTTGCCATGACTTCAGTTAACCAAGGATGAGAGTAATCATGGAGGCTTTGTATATGCTAAAACAAATATTGGATCATGTTCACCAATAGTGACCAAAGATCGGTCTCATATATGCTAAAAAAATGATGGAACTGGGAGGGCCCTGCCTTAGCCTTTTTTTTTTTCACCATATCCAATCAAGCATAGCATTAAGGACTTGAGCCCCACTAATCTGTATTTCATCCGCCAATAATTAAAGGCTGAAAATGAAAATATTCACCATTTTTCATTCGAAAAGAAGAGCATTCAAGATTCATATGGTATTACTGATTGTTATCATAAAATTAGTCCATACTTATTTGAATACTTTTATTAATCATGTTTTAGATTTTTTTTTTTGGTAAGTATGTTTTAGATATTGTAGGTTCTAAGAATTAAGAAAAGTCGAGAATCTAAATATGCATGAACGGAACATGTAATGTTTGTGGATATGGAACGACTCGAGGGTTTTAACTAATTAGAGAGAGAGAGAGCCATCGAATTACGTCAAGTTGGAGTCAGTATGTCTTGCATGAATTTTGCTTTCTTAAAGAAAGATTTGTTTTTCTTTTTTCAATGGGGAGAACAAGCCAATTGGTATGATATATTTTCTAGAAAACGGATCTAGATTATCTATGATTTTAGAATTTTGAGAGCGGTTCAACAAACTTATTTTGAGTGAGCGCACAAATTAGTATTATGCCTTTCCTCTAATATTACTTGAAGTGAATTAGTATTATGCATTGGTGTATAGGCTAATTATAATGATTCTGGAGAATTCACAATCGTGCAATATTAGAAGCCCATACACAAACAATTTGAGACTTGAATTTAGACCATATAATGAATTTGAAGCTAGACATCTACATCCGAAGGCTCAAAATTATGTCAAACTCCATCATGACATGGTATTGTCCCAAGGACTCTGCGGCTAGCCATCTCGTGCCAGCATATGCCTCCTCGACAACTCATTGTGCATCATGGGGGCCAAAATCGCATCAAAGGATCCCCGCTTTTTTGATGTAATTGAAACCTAAATTATTGAGGATACAGCCAACAATGGCATCTTATCTTCTGTTATTCATCTACAAGTCATCAAAAACCGCTAGGTTTGTCTGTTTGATAAGGAAAGCAAAATCATGTGCTTTGGTCAGAAAAAAAAAAAATAGAATGTGCATCAAAACACACGCTCTTCTGTCTGACTCAAACTTCTTGGTGTATTAGGAAGACCAAGACTTTATTGGAACTCATCAACTTTTTTATGTAAAACGTGAAGCAAAAGGGAAAAGTGGTAATGGGAAAGAAACTTTAATCAGTGTCAAGAAGACCAGGACTTTGCAGGACACAAATTGGCTTTGTTGCTTCGCTTTTCACATCCCTTCTCTTCCATCCATATGCCAAACTTCGGGAATATCAAGACTTCCAAAAGTGCCCATAGAGGTTAGAAAATCAATATAAAATACTTTCTGTCCGCAAGTACTTGTTTTGCAATATTTAGAGAATATTCCCAGAGATTTTGCTGGATATCATGCGCTAGGAAAGGTGAAGCAAAATTAGATAATTTCCACTTATTACATATGAAGCAAAAGTGAAGCACTTTAATAAAAATTTGTGATCGTAAGAGAGAATTTTAATAAATTCAAAATAGACCAAGACTTTGCGGAAAAAAAAAAAGTGATGATGAGAGAGAAACTTTAATCAATTCCACAAAGACCAAGACTTTGCGGAAAGAAAAAGTGATAATGGGAGAAAAACCTTAATTATTTGTAGGCGAAAAAGTGATAACAAGAGAAAAACTTAAATCATTTCCAAGAAGACCAAGGCTTTGCAGGATGCAAATTGACTTTGTTCCTTCACTTTTCACATCTCTCATTCATTGCAATGTGAATGTCTTTTTTTTTTTTTCTTTTTTTTCCATTACTAGTGAAATTCCCACATGTTATGCGCAAAATTAACAATACTACAGAATTTGTTTTACTATTCTCATGTTTAATCATATTGGGGTTTTCCATTATATTAATCTTTATTGTACTTGTCCATTAGAATTATCTCTAGGCTTTCCTTTATGTTTACAAGTCCAAGTTTGAAAAAAGAAAAACGGTAAAAAGAAAAGCGAACAAGAAAAAGAAAAGCAAAAAACTGAAAATGAGAAAAAACAAGGAATGGGGCGACATAGAGAGCGCCACCCATCCAACGGCCAATGGCATGCCGCTGTGGTAAGCACCTCTGTAGGATAACTCATTCCATTGTCACCGTTGCAGTTGGCACTACTAGCCGGACTAATCATCACAACCAATTACCTTAAATTACCTAATGACTTAACTAACTTAATCTATAGATATATTCACGATGGAAAGACTGAATTCTAGGATTTACAGTTTCTCACATGCACCGTGAAAAGTTAAGTTCAACATGGAGCTCACATCATTCAATAGTGGATGTGAGCTGGGCTCACATGCTCCGGGGTCATTCAAAAATTTCCCCCCATCCTATGTCTAAGACATTAACAAGAGTTGCTACCCCAACGAGAGTCTTTCCTTTTTAAAAAAATAAAAATAAAAAGTACTTAGGCTCAAGAGACCCAATTCTTATTTAGTACGCCCATGAAGCTGCATCTTTGAAGCCCAATGGACTAACTTCCTTCAGCTTAATTATAATTGTTGTATTTTTTTATTTTTTTTTATTGTTGGTCTTACTCTACTCCCATTCTAACCTTCACTCTCAGACTTTTGTCCTGCCTCTTTAGAGGGCATGGGAGTTGAAACCCACATTTGAAACTAAATCGTCCCTACCCCAACCCCCTAAGAAGGTAGAGATTCGAACCCTCCACCCCCCTTCCATGTGGGAAGGGTGGCCACTGGGGCAAACCCCAATGGTTATTATTGTTGTAGTTGGCTAATTAGAGAAAAGAGGAGTAGTTAAGAGGGAGAAAGAAAAATCAAGAAAGCTGGAAAAGGGAAGTGAACCACACGCTAGAGAGAGAAAGGGTTCGATTCAAGTTCGCTGGGGACATCTTAACACGTTGGATTAATGTCGCACAAGAAGTGCTTGATAAGAATTCAAAGATTTAATTCACCTCATTGAAGAAATTTTTCTAGATTAAGCTGTAATTTCAATTCCATTCCGATTTTAGGTGGCTAGGTTGATTATAAAGGTTGTTGAGCCTTGAAATCATATAGTAATGAAACTTTCATGAATCATGAAACTATGGGATTTTATGGAAGTCAACTTAGGATTAAGGTTTGGTTGGGATGAAATTTTGAAGTTCATTGCATACTATCGGAACCATGTTCGAACTATTGTATTTGGCACTAGTTGTTTTCGTAAATTTAGTCCATACTAATTTGAATGCTTTGCTCAATCATGTTTTAGATATTGTAGGTTCTAAGAATTAACAAAAGTCAAGAATCTAAATATGCACAAGCGGAACATGTGATGCATGTGGATATGGAACAACTCAGGGGTTTAACAAACTAGAGAGAGAGAGAGAGAGAGAGAGAGAGCCATTGAATTACATCAAGTTGGAATCTAGCATGAGAGAGCGCCATCGAATTACATCAAGTTGGAGTCTAGCATGTCTTGCATGAATTTTGCTTTCTTAAAGCAAGACTTTTCAATGGGGAGGACAAACCAATTGGTATGGAGTATTTTCTAGAAAAGGGATCTGGATTATCTACGATTTTAGAATTTTGAGAGTGATTCAATGTATTTATTCTGAGTGAGCACACAAATTAGTATTATGCCTCTTCTCTAATATTACTTGAAGCAAATTAGTATTATGCGTTGGTGTATAGGTTGATTATAATGATTCCGGACACAATCATGCACCATTAAAAGTCCCTACACAAATAATTTGAGACTTGAATTTTAGACCATATAATGAATTTGAAGCTGGACATCTACATCCGAAGCCTCGAAATTATGTCAAACTCCATCATGACATGGTACTTGTCACGAGGACTCTGCAGCTAGCCATGTCGTGCCATCATATGCCTCCTCGAGAGCTCCTCGTGCATCATGGGGCCAAAATCGCATCAAAGGATCAACACTTTGTTGATGTCATTGAAACCTAAATTATTAAGGATACAACCAACAATGGCATCTTATTTTCAGTTATGCATCCATAAGTCATCAAAGACCGCTAGGTTTGTTTGTTTGATAAGGAAAACAAAATCACGAGCTCTAGTCAAAAAAAAAAAAAAAGGAGAACAATCTAACTCGGGGACGGAATGTGCATCAAAACATATGCTCTTCCGTCTAACTCAAGCTTCTTGGTGTATTAGGAAGACCAAGACTTTACTGGATCTCATCAAGCTTTTTGTGTAAAAAGTGAAGCCGAAGGGAAAAAGCGGTAATGGGAAAGAAATTTCAATCAATGCCAAACAGACCAAGACTTTGCAGGACGCAAATTGTCCTTGTTGCTTCACTTTTCACATCCATCCTCTTCCATCCCTATGTCAATGTCTCTTTTTCCACTAGTAGAATTTCTACATGCTACATGTCTTGCTTAAAATTAACAATACTAGAAATTAGTACAAAAAGGAAGCCATGAAGAAACTCAAAAAAAGCTCTCCCATGGTCATGGGTGAATCAGTCACTAAAGAGAAAAACAAGGGTTGAGTGATAATAAGCTAATGTTAGGAAAAAAAAAAAAAAAAACCTCTACGTGCATTTTTGAAAGTCTTGGTCTTCCTATAGTTTGTAGTTTTCTCTTTCTATTAGCTTATTATCACTAGAAATCCATATAAAATACTTTTTGCCCATAAGTAGTTGTTTCGCAATATTTAGAGAATATGCCCAAATATTTGCTAGGTATCATGTGCCTTTTTTAGGGAAAGGTAAAGCAAAATTAGATAATTTTCACACATTACATGTGAAGCAAAAGTGAAGCACTTTAATAAAAATTCATGATGGTCGGTGAGAAATTTTAATAAGTTCCAAATAGACCAAGACTTTGTGAAACGATGAGAGAAAAACTTTAATCAATTGCACGAAGACCAAGACTTTGTGAAAAAAATAGAAGTGATGATGGGAGAAAAACTTTAATCAACCACAAAAACCTAGACTTTGTAAAAAAAAAATGATAATGGGAGAAAAATCATTATCAAGAAGATCAAGACTTTGCAGGATGCAAATTGGCTTTGTTCCTCCACTTTTCACATCTCTCGTTCATCGCAATGTGAATGTCCTTTTTTCCATTGCTAGGGAAATTTCTCTGTTTTACGTGTGAAATTAACAATACTATAATTTTCGTTGTACTATTTTCATGTTTAATCATATTGGCGTTTTCCATTATATTAATCTCTATTGTACTTGTCCTTTAGAATTCTATCTAGGTTTTCCTTTATGTTTACGAGTTCAATTATGATAAAAAGAAAAAAGGCAAAAAGAAAAGCGATGAAAAAAAAAAGCAAAAAACTGAAATGAAAAAAAAAAAAAAAATCAAGAGTGGGGCAACATAGAGATCGCCACCCATCCAACGGCCAATGGCATGCTGCTGTCGTCAGTAGCTCCGTAGGATGACTCATTCCATCGTCACTGTAGCAGTTGGTACTGCTAGCCAGACTAACTATCACAACCAATTACCTTAAATTACCTAATGACTTAACTAACTTAATCTATAGATATATTCACAATGGAAAGAATGAATTCCAGGGTTTACAATTTCTCACATACAAAGTGGAAAGTTGGGTTCAATGTGGAGCTCGCATCATTCAATAGTGGATGTGAGTTGGACTCACATGTTCAAGTTCATTCAAAAAATTTCCCCCATCCCGTGTCTAAGACTTTAACAAGAGTTGCTACCATAATGATAGAGTCTTCTCTTTTATTTTTTTCTTCTTTTTAAGGAAAAAGAAAAAAGAAAGGGACTTAGGCTCAAGAGACCAATTCTCATTTATTACGCCCATGAGGCTGCATCTTTGAAGCCCAACAGACTAGCTTCCTTCAGCTTAGTTATAATTGTTGTAGTTGGTTTATCAGAGAAAAGAGGAATAGTTAAGAGGGAGAAAGAAGAATCGAGAAAACTGGAAAAGAGAAGTGAAACACGCGCTAGAGAGAGAAAGGGTTCAGCTCAAGTTTATCACGGATATCGTAACACCTTGGATTAATGTGGTACGCGAAGCGCTTGAGAAGAATTCAAAGACTTAATTCACCCGACTGAAGGAATTTTTTTAGGTTAAGCTGCAATTTCAATTCCATTCTGGTTTTAGGTTACTAGGCTGACTCTAGAGGTTGTTGAGCTATGAAATCATGTTGTAATGAAACTTTGGTGTGTCGTGAAACTATGGGATTTTATGGAAGTCAACTTGGGATTATGGTATGGTTGGGATGAAATTTTGAAATTTACTGTGCATTGTTGGAATCAGATTCGAGTTATTGTGTTGGGCACTACTTTTCACATGTTTATGGACCTCTTTTAGGTCAAAGGCGAGTTCTTCTTTAAGCATTCGAACGCTTTTATTTACAGCAAGGCATATGACTCCATATTTGTGCATAATTCAAGCTCTAGAATCTTGATTCTACTACGTCACGTTGATGATAATCTTTTAACAGGTAGTAGAGCCACAGAGTTACGTAGTTTCATTCGGAAACTTCTTTTTGCTTTTACCATGAAAGTTTTTTTCCGTTGCATTTCTTCCTTGGCGTTGAGGACCAGTCCAGAGGTACGGGTCTTTTGCTGTCTCAAACACATCACACTAGGAATCTTCTACAGTTTTAAGTCTCAACCTTCTTTACATGATGGTGTGTTACTGATGGATCCTACCGACATTTCTTATGCTGCCCGTGTTGAGAATCAGCTCATGCATTGCCCTCAAACATCTCGCTTACAAGCGATTAAGCTAATTTTTATATATTTTAATGGAACCATTGATCATGGACTGTTATTGAAGCCATCATTCGACAGCTCCTTGGCAACATTAACTCATGCTCTTGGGTCGGTTGTCCCGATACTCATCACTTAGCATCTGGATACTTAGCTTTTATTGGGTACAATATTACATTGCAGGATCTGAATACTGGAGTTTTCGCCTCTGCAGTTGCAGAAACTTATTGGATTTGAGAGATGTCATATGATCTTCATGTATTTTCACCTAAACCGGCTACAAGTTATGTGATAATATTAGAGCCACTTAATTTGCTGCTAATCTGGCTTTCCATACTCACACCAAGCACATTGATATTCAGGACAAAATCGCATCTGGTGAAATTATTTCAATATGTATTCCAATTGCTAATTAGTTAGCTGACACTTTTATAAATTATCTTCTGATTGGTCTAATCTTTTGAAGGACAATCTCATTGTGGTGGCACCCAGTTCAAATTTAGGTTATTATCAGAGTATCTTTAATATATGTTTTGTTATTTATATTTCAATTTACAAGTTTTGTTATGTAATTTTATTGGTCAGTGGTTTTCTATTTCTGATATGTAATCTTTTCAGTGTCCATGTCTACTTTAAGATTTGATTGTAACTACCTATACTGTATATAAAATGACATGCACATCTCTATTTTTTTATTTTTTATTTTTAATTTGACGAGCTGAATTGCACCAATTTCATATTTTGCAACTTACGATGAAATGACAAGATCTTCGTTTATAAAAATTAGCTAGTGACATGGAGTAATTCTAGGGAATCATTTCACGTAATAATTTCTTCTAATTCTAGTGATATTGTAAGAGCACGTCTAATTCCTGAATCCGAAGGAATCATTTCACGTAATAATCTCCTCTAATTCTAGTGATATTTTAAGCGCATGTCTTATTCATGAATATTTTGATAGTTTCTTACTCGTCAAACTAAGCTTAGATTTAAGTGACACTAATTTTGCTCGTAAAGAGATAAAGAGGGCTTGTTCAAGGGCCCCCTGCCAACATCTTAGCACTTCTCTGAACTGAATTAAACTTAGATTCAAGTGACTCCGATCCTGCCCATTAATAGAGAGAGGGGGCCTGTTTAAAAGCCTCTTACCAACGTCTCTTAGCAGGTCTCATAACAGAGTTACAAGATCCTTTCTTTTTAAAAAGTTTGCTGAACTTACTTAAACTTAGGGTTTGTTTCTTCGAAGGAAAGTTATTTTTCGGGAAATTGCTTTTTGACTTTTTAATGTTTAGATGACAGAAAATTAATTGATTTATAAAAAATGTTTTCTGAAAAGCAACAAGTTTATATGGGAAAAACCGCATTTCCTTCTAACAAAAAAGGAAATCACTTCTTCTTTTTTAAACTATTAAACAAATCAAAATTTCATGAAAAATATTTTCTCTTATCATGAAATTTTTAATATGAATATTTTAATTTTAATTATTACGAGGAATCACACTTTTCACAAAAAGTATAAAAAATAGTCAAATCATATTAATTTCGAATTAGCTATATCAACATGATGTTTACATGGTCACATTGAATTCGAATTCACCTAGAAGCCCTACCTAAAAGCAAAACTAATAAAAAATCTGCCGTTCGATTAACGAAGGAAACCGAGTCTAATTAGGCTCACGACCGAAGTCCATCCGAGAATATTCTCACAAGAGGATGTCAATTCAGTCAATTCAACAATCGAAAACCCACAAAACTGGGACACCACAAAATAAAATAGAGAACATTCAATAAGTAAGTCAGGCTGTGGGCTTGGTTAGGACTCCTTCGGGAACATTTAATTCGTATGTTCCAGCAGTATGAAGAGAGAAACTCGCGTACTTAAGAAGTCTGGTTGTGGGCTTGGTTTTTATATTTTTAATTTTTTGTCATCTTAATACAAAGGAGTATCTTTCTAAGCAACCGAACAGCTTCAGTTTGCTCCGATACTTATCAGGATTAACATAACAATCTGTTTGCGCTTGACTATGCAGCTGTGACATCTGGTTCTTCTGCTCTACCATGGCTCGTTAAACCTCTACACGGGTTTATCGGGTACATTTGTCTCTTTTTCTCATCTTGTTTTCATGGACCGCGGCCGTTTCTCTTAAGAATTGCACCTATTTTTTCATTTCTAAGGGAATTATTCACGAACTAGACGGTTGCTGCAGTGACCACCTTTGCTAATAGCAAGTATGGTGCTCAACTTGACCAGTCGAGTATAAGCTGGTTCCAGCAAATCCAAGCGCAACTTCTATGAAGCGTTGATCAGCACAACGTGTTGAGAGCAACGGTCGGGCATGCATTGAACAAATCGACGAAAGTAAGTCAGACAAATATACTGATGAATGTCTCGGCTCAAGCACGCACTGCACAATTCTGATATGAAGATACAGAAAAGCACCTCAACCTCAAATATGCATATCAATACAGTTCAGTTATGTGAACGGGATGATCACAAAGCAATTAGTAGATTTACCCATGCAGTAGTCTGTACGTAGAGCAACTGGACACACAGCATATGCAATTCGATTGAATAAAGGATGATTACCTGTGGCGATTAATGATCGGACCTTAGTAAGGTGATTGCAGAAGCGGCTTCGTGAAATGGAACCGTCACGAGAGACAATGGTGACCGTGGTCCGAGCACTTCAGCAATGGTGACGGAGAACATAGGCGCACAGAGCTTCCGACAGCGGCTGTGGAAAATGGGAACGGTGACGACCGGTCGCGGTTGGCAGTGGCTGACAGTGTCTGGAGGGCAATAGAAAGACCGAGAATCGATGCTGTTGACTGGATTGAAAAATGAAATCCAGAGAATGAGAGACGACTTACCTTCAAAATTGTTGCAGTAACCGAATGATGAAGAGCTCGAGGTGAAGAATCCAATTCTGATCGAGTTTCAGTCACGGCTTTTCTCCTCCGTCGGAGAACGAAGATGACAGGAACCGAAGGAGGAGGCAGTGACAAAAACGAACGACAATGAAGTCGTCCACCGACGGAGGCGCTTGGCTACGATTGGCTCCAATTCAAGTGAGATTGAGAAGCTTCAAGGGAATGCAGTAAATTCAAGACGAATCGAGGCTGGAACCGCAGAGCTATCGGCACGACTCAGAAAGCTTTTCGCCGTGGGAGGAACTGGAAGAGTTACGTCTGAAGGCCGGAGAAGCCGATGCGAGGCGGCGGAGATGGCAGAATACTAGAATCGGCCATGAATAACCTCCGGTGAAACTCGAACCGCGGAGATGGAGCTTCGGGCGGGAAAACGGAAGAGAGAGAGAGAGAGGATAAACCCAAGATGTGGCTGGGCTTGGTTCTTTTCGCGGGCTTTGGGCTGATGGGCCTTTTGGGCTCAGCTTAAACTCGTTACAGCGTGATACTACTCGTTGAGAATTTCCTGCTAGGATGCACATTTTTTTGTGCTATTACTTTGTATGCTTATGATACAAAATACTTTATTCAGGTCTAATTCTATCGGGCTTACGATCCACACATCGTATCATATAACATTCTAAAACTATAAAGACACCATTCCAAAAGAGTTTGGGTAAAATGATGCCTATTGCAAAAGTTTACAGTGTAATGATATAAAATAAATTTCAAGGAGCCAATTAATTGAAAAGACTAATTTTCAATGGACAATCTATACTTCCTCCTCGTCTTTTTTTTCTTTTTCCAGATAAGAGAATTTTTATCATATCATAGAAAATGCAAGGAAGTTGGCATTTTTTTTTTTTTCATCTTGGTGCTAGATGAGAATTTCTTGCTTCAATTAATAACCAACTCCAAAATTATTCAGTCACAAAAATAAAATAAAAAATATGTATTGAAAAACAAAGTAAAAGCCCCAGATTTTTCTTTAATTCCCTGGCTTTCGCTAATCGCCATCATTATCAATCAACACAATTTGAATCATGCTGTCATTTGTATCAGAGACTCTTCAACAAGAAGAACAACATATGGCGCGAGATGAACATAAGAAAATTTAAAAAATCCGAAAAGGAACAATCAATTAAAATTATCTTTCATACATAATAAACAGCTATAAGAGTGATGGGACAAACAAAATTATACGTAACGGTAGTAGAGAGGGAGGAGATATACCAGACAGGGTATGCATTGCTTGAACTGCAAAATTTCTAGTTACACCAAAGGAACCCAAATCAATATGGCATCAAACTTTCGACCGAAAAAAAAAAAAATGGCGTCAAACTCATCAATTAAAAGAAAATCTGCGTAATAGCTTGTGGTGATCCCAACAATGTAAATCAAGAAAACACCACTATATTGTGCTAGCAAATTAGAGGGACTACTCTTTTTCCCCCTCAAACAGTTCGTCTTACAATCTTGTGCCAAACTTTCTGAATATATCATAAAATCGTTTGCTAGCTGTTAGAGTTTCTTGGTTTTGCATTTTTTGAAATATGTGGTGGATGAAGGACCGCAATAGAACAACATCGTCGCATCTCTTTTCCCATGTAAATATTCCTTCGTACTTTTTCGTACTCAACTTTTTAAATTAAAAAATTTATTTTCCTTTTTTAGTTGATATTCTGATTGACTAAAGTAATTTCTTACTTACCAAAAAAAAAAAAAGTAATTTCCTTTGACCGGCTTTTTTTTATCACAGTAAATAGCGAAAAATGAAAATAACATTTTTTTTTATTAAAATGTTTCTCTCAAAACAAACAGAATACTAGAAGAAGACCTTTTCAAAGATCAATCATAAATTAATGCAGGGTGACATCCCTCCGGATATTCATTATATTGCGATCATCATCTTATAACCAAAACTTTTAAATTCATTCTCGTTGATATAGACTCTATCGAAATTACTCATGATCAATGTCAAGGATCCTAATAAAATACCGAGCCAAAAATCTCAAGTCTCTAAAAGAGAAGAATCAAGCTCCATCCACGGAGAAAACATTTTCTGTAACAATTAAGCCTCTTCAAGAACCTCTTCATCTTCACATGTCAGATATTTTCAGACCTGAAAATAATTGTTCGCATGTTAGATCTTGTCCACTAGACCGTGAGTGTCCTATTCTGGAAAGACAACTAAAAAATTAAATGGCGGGCAAAATTTGTCCCTCGATTCGCAAATGAAGAAGCAGGTATGGTTCGCTGCAGATCCTACTTGGCCAAAGCCACAGACTACCAGGACAACCTCAATTTTTCCTCCACAAATGTCAACATCAAGCTCAATTCGCAGCAGCTCCAGATCAAAAGTCTCTGCTAAAAGTAGTTCGTTAGACAGTGTCTCAAGCAGGGTCTGACGATGAAGAAGTAGAAAAACAGTTTCGCTCCTCAACATGGAAATGATTGTCATGGCAAAAACCTCATAGCAGGCAATAACTTTATAATGTAACAGAAGTGTCCAATAATAGAACTCATGTAACAGTATTCCTCAATATTGTATATCATGGAAGCCATAGAAGCACATTTCCTTTTTGGATCAAATTCCCTTCATTTGCCTGAATTCAAGGTATATCTTCGACATGTGAGCTCACGAGATTGAAACCATTTGCAATAGTAGTTCGTGTATCTTGTCACGTGTGAATGGTACTGGATCTTCAGCACCTCGATGGGGGTAAATGTGGTGGGGCTTGCCGCCTTCAAGGAGTTATTCATGAGTGATGCTAAGTGACGATCTTCTCGGAATCAGAATATCTCATAGCAGACACAAGTCCTCAAAGAAACATCCAGAGGGTAGCCACGGCTATTGATCCTCCCTCCTATTTCCCGTCCTGCATAGGAAATATAATAAGTAGGACCGCTAAAAATGTTGTCAAGAGATGGAGTGGAGTGGGTATTTGAATCAAAGGAAAATGAAATTCAATCTTTGACCAGGCAACCAGTTTACTAACATGTTTTGACCAGCAGGCTCATTCAGAATTTGGCTGTCACATTCGCTTACTCAAACCTCTGCTATCAGTTCCGTTTGTCCATCTGCACCGTAGCAATTGGGAGAAAGAAAGCTTCTCATTTTCAATGATGAAAGCTTCTCATTTTCAATGATGACCTGAACATGTTAAAAGGATATTATCTAACAAATCTAGGTATTTATATGGAATTTCATTATAATATCTTTTCGCTATGCAAGGCCTACATTATAATTAGTCAACGCAATTCTATACTTAGAGTTGAATATAAAGTTTTGTTGACCGTGATAAGATTTTCATAATTAATTCTCCTGAACAGTGCAAAGAATGAAAGTAGGGAAAATATATTCATATAAAAATAGATTGTCCTACAAAATAATTTATTTTGCTAAAGAGATACTTTTGCAAATGATTAAATCATTTTACTATGTATGGGAAAGCTGACTTCCACGGCGACAGTGTCAAACTTCTAGGGGCACAACAAATGAACCTATTGCTAGAACAAAATGTGCAAGAAAGCATAAATTATACCAGGAATACAATCCCAACTCAGTTCTTAAGCTATTGCAAATGATACTGCACACTTAATGTCAAAACTTTAATTCATCCTTCCACGAGTCCTTATCAAGTATGTATGACAAACGAGGGCCAGGGTAATAGTGAGTCTATCCTATACATTAGCAGCAATTCTCTCTTCATCTTTTTTGGCTTTCTCTATGTAGCTAAGCCTCATTTTAAGTTTTGTAAGGCAATGGGAACCCAATGAACCACTCTCAGTTGATGCTAATAACTAGATTCACCTGATATAACAAAAACTAGAGTACCTTCCTATAATCCTGAAAATTCCCATGGATAGGCGCCACCTTGCCTTGTGGAATCACCTAGACCTCATCTGACCTTCCAGCTATTAGATGCTTATCGTGACTAAGCTGCTCAAGGTGAAAGGAGGGCTATTAGCTGTGAAAATGATCCATGGTTGGTCAAATTGAAGTATTCTGACAACAAAATCAATCTCACCATCTCAATTGCTCCTTAGAACAAGACCGGACCTTGAATGAGCACCTCACCACATCCAAATCCTCCGGTTGTGGATAGGCAAAACAATGAGTCGCACTCACTCATCCTTGGACAAGAAACTAACAATTTACAAAGATAATTCTTCAGTAGTCACTACTCATTAAAGCAGAGCTTAAAGACCATATTTATAAACAAAGCCCAATACTACCTGCAGGCACATATATCATAACTCTTCGGTATTACAGATTACTCCAATACGAAAAAACTGATCAGGCTAACTATTCTATTCCAAATATTTTCCAAGTTGAAATGATTAGATTGGTTTCTGTTCCATTATAAGTTAGATATATGATGACATAACATAGGCTCTCTATAGTTGTTATCACTAATTGATTCTCTTGAATTTTCAATGTAACATCAGATTCCGATAAGTTCAATTAGTGCAAGAACAACAACAGGCTAACTGAAAAGTATTTGAAGTCATAAGGTGGACAAAAAGAGCAGACTTACCATATGATTGGATGGCTCATCAAGCAAAACTATGTGAGGCTTTTTCAAAGTTATCTTGGCAAATGCAACTCTGCCTTTCTGAGCACCTATATATATGGTCAAAGCATTATGTTACATGTGCAATAACATCCAAAAAGCCTCAGAGTAGTACACAGTGAACTGCACTTGAGATTGCAAATTGACTAACCTCTATTAGGGCTTCACAATGTCATAAAACAATTGCTTCAAAAATTTTTTACATATGCAACGGTAGCAGAGAGGGAGGCACTGTATCATAAAAGGTATACATTGGTTGAAGTGCAAGATCTCCAATTACACCAAAGGAACACAAGTGAGCTCGAAGCTTTTCGATCGAAAATCCCTACAAGAAGAATGCCACATAAGAAGCTATTTGTAGATAAAACGACATGATGTATAACAAGATGATATTCTGCAGTGGAGTAAATGCAAACAACCGATACTTTAAAGACCTGAATAGATTTGCCCTAGAGGTCACTGCTAATAATGCAAACACAAAGGCAGGCAACATATCGTTACAATCTCAACCAAATAAGCACGAGTATATAGGCTAAAAATTTCTAGCAAGCTGTAAACACAAATAGAATGGTGATCTATGGAATATCAATGCTATCATGATGGAGTTGTATTAAAAGCTTGGAGCAATAAGCTGCCCCAACAATGTGTCCCAAATAGATTGCTTAACACTACAAAAAAATCATCATCAATAAATAAAATAAAAAAAAAGGGTTCTCGATTATAAAGAAAACCATTTAAAAAAAAAAACAATGAATGAGCTAGGACACAAGAAAAAGATGGTGGGAAGAGAACATACAAGAAACGCTGAAAATACAAAGACATATGATTGTGGAACGCTATAATTCTTCGTAATAGTTCATCTTTCTTCACAATTTGTTTAAGCATCAAGCAGAGTTGAAGATATGCCATCAATATAGCAAGAGGTAGCACTGAGTGAATTTCGACCTACAGTTTATTGTCCAATGAAACAGAACCGATCCAACCCAACAAGAAATCCCACTCAAATGTCAGTCTTTGACTTTCATTGGTAGAGCTCGCCTACTTCCTAAGAATGGGTTTTGTTGACCATGATAATATTTTCATAATTAATTCTCCAAAATAGTGCCAAATAGTGAAAATGGGGAAAATATATTAATATAACTTTCTCACAAAATAGATTTGTCTTACAAAATAATTTACTGTGCTAAAATACTCTTTTGCAAATGATTAAATCATTTTAGTGTGCATGAGAAAACTGACTTCATCGGCAATAGAGTATCAAACTTCCAAGGGCACAACAAATGAACCTATTGCTAGAACAAAATGTGCAAAGAATCATAAATTATACCAAGACTGCAATCACAACTCAGTTCTTAAGCTATTGCAAATGATACTGTATGCTCAATGTCAAAAACTTAGACTCATCATTCCACAAGCCCTTGTCAAGTAAAAATGACAAATGAGGGCTGGTGTAAATGTGAGTCCGTCCTGTATATCAGCAGCAATCCTCTCTTCTTCCTCTTTTGCTTTCTCTATGTAGTTAAGCCTCATTTTCTGTTTTGTGAGGTAATGTGAACCCACTGAACCACTCTTAGTCAATGGCAATAACTAGATTCACCTGATTCAATAAAAATAGGAATACATTCCTATAGTCCTAGAAATTCCCATGGAGAGGTGCCACCTTGCCTTGTGAAACCACCCAGACCTCATCCAAGCTTCTAGCTATTAGATGCTTATCATGACCAACTTGCAAATCAAGGTGAAAAGAGGGCTATTAGCTGTGAAATGATCCATCATTGGTCAAATTGAAGTATTTTGACAAGAAAATCAATCTCACCATTAGAATTAATCCTTGGAGCAAGACCAGACCTTGAATGAGCGCCTTAGCCACATCCAAATCCTACAGGTGTGGATAGGCAAAAAAAAAAAACAAAAACACTAATCATTAGACAAGAAACTAACAATTTACAAAGATAATTCTTTAGTCACCCTGGTCATTAACGCAAAACTTAAAGACCAGATTTACAAACAAAAAGGGGTCCACATATTTGTATGTAAAGCCCAATACTGCCTATAGGCACAAAGAGCAGTACCATTTGGTATTGTAGATTGCTCTATTCCGAATATTTTCCACATTGGAACAATTAGATTGGTTTCTATTCCATTATTTGCTAGATGTATGATGACGAGGGCTACTAGCAGTTGTGACCACCATTTGGTTCTACTATATTTTTAATGTAAAAACTAGATTCCGACAAGTTCAATTAGTGCAAGAACAATAACAAGCTAACTGAAAAAGTAATCAAAGTCATAAAATGAGGAAATATGAGTAGAACTTACCAAATGATAGGATGGGTCGTCAAGCAAAACTATGTGAGGTTGCTTGAAAGTTATCTTGGCAAATGCAACTTTGCTTTTCTAACCACCTATTTATATGGTCAAAGCACCATGTTATATGTGCAATAATATCCAAAAAGCCTTGGAGAAAGTACACAGTGAACCACAATTCAGATTACAAATTCTCTAACTTTTAATAGAGCTTCATAATGTCATAAGAACATTGCTTCAACAAAAAAATTATACATGCAACACTAGCACAGAGAGAGGAGATATACCAGGCAAGATACAAATTGGTTGAATCGCAAGATTTCCAGTTACTCCAAAGGAACCCATGTCAGCTCGAATATTTTGTTCTAGAACTCCTTTTGGGAAGAATGCCACATGAGAAGGTTTTTTAAGATAAAATGGCATAATGTATGATGAAATCATATTCCATGGTCGAGTAAACGAAAATGCCAACCTAGAGGTCACTGCTGATGATGCAAACCTAAAGGTAGGCAGCCTATCATTACAATCTCAACCAAACAGGCATAAAGTATATTTGCTAAAAATTTCTAGCAAGCTGTGAGCAACAGTTCCTAAACCACCAGAATTCAAGACCCAACCAGAAAGCGATTTATGGAATATCAATGTTGTCACGCGAAATCTTGGAGCCATGAGCTGCCTCAGAATTTTATCCCAGAATGACTGCTTAATACTACGAAGAATCGTCATAAAAAAGAAGAAGAAGAAGGTTCCCAATTCTTAAGAAAACCATAAAATGAAAAAACCGCATCCATTTTCTTCACAATCACATCATAGCTTCCACAATAGATTTTGAAAAGGATTTTTTCTTATTTAGATCATATTCACCAAAAGGAAAATTCAAAACATAGTAGTGCAATAAATATATTTAATTGCTTCTTCCTTTATTGATAAATAGCAAAAAAAAAAAAAAATGAAGCAAGGCAATGACACCAATAGCATTAGCCCTACTTTAGCAGCGTTCGCATGTGATCCTTCCAAGAGATTCTGCCAATGCAAGATCACAATGGTATCTGCAAAACAACCAAAGTGAATGAGCTTAAGGGCCCCAAGAAAAAAGATGTTGGGAAGAGAACAAACAATAGATGCTGAAAATGTAGAGGACTATGATTGTGGAATGCTATGATTCTTCATGATGGTGCGATTTCATTCCCAATTGGTTTTGGCATCAAGCAAAAATGAGGATATGTCATCAACATAGCAAGAGGCAGCACGTTTCGTCCTACAGTTAATCGTCCAATGAAACAGAGCCAATCCAACCCAACGAGATCCCCCACCCAAACATCAGTTCGTATTGAGCATCGAATTGAGAAAGTAGAATGGAAAAGGATGCCTTCAAAACCAAAATTAACTTACCCGAACCCTAAGAAAACTTACTGTAGTGTAGATGCACGAATCAATTCATCAGATGATGATGTCAGGGATCTCTTGGATGAGGGGCCAATAGTCACCAGTGAGTTTTGCGCATCGCTCTTTCAGAATCTCACATCTATATATGAACAATTGTCGGAGGGAGGGAGGGAAGCCATCCTCTGGCAAGTACCTCAACTTGGGGCAATCTCTAATCTTTAAATACTTGAGAAAGGAGAGATGGTTGCGAAGACCGCTCGATAGTCTTTCCGCGTTTCTCAACTCATATATCACAAGATGGGCTAGAGAGGAAGGAAAGAGACTCCAGGCATCCTCATCCTCCGAAGGAAACCACTCCTTCTCTCTCTCCCCTCCCATGTTAAAATCAATGGTCAGACTCTCGAGAGATGTGAGCAGGTGTAAGCCCCACTCTCTCACTGGCTGCTTCAGATCCACAAGCCCTCGAATTGTAAGCTTTCGCAATTTGGGAGGCAGACCTCCTTTGGGGAAGCATTTGATATTTGGGCAATTGAGAATTATTAGCTCTTGGAGGGATGTAAGATGATGCCACTTATTTGGCAGGGACTTTATCATTGGACAGATCCAAAGTGTAAGCCTCTGCAGGGTGATAGGAAGAGGTGGGAAGTCCTCTATCTCTAATACTGGACATTCCCATACTTCCAATTCAGTGAGATTGTTACAGTTGGCAATGTTACAATTGGCAATAGACTTTATCGTAGAACAACGCTTAAGAACAAGACTCGAGAGGGTTACGGAAAGGGGAGGGAAGTCCTCCATCTCCAATGCTAGACAATTATAAATATGCAATCAAGTGAGATGGGAGAGTGTGTGAAGGCACTGTGGTAAGCTTCCCATATTTTGACAAGCGCTAATTGTCATTGTTTCAAGCAATTCTACGGCAATCCCTTCCATCGACTCCACTCCCTTACAATTGTCTATATGAAGTGCCTTCAAAGGAGCAAGTCTACCCCTAGCAAATGAAAAGGATATTGAAGAATCATAATGATGTATCTTAAGAGATTCAAGTTGAGAAATCGAATTAATGCTACTGGGGTCACCTTGAGGAATGTTTAGAGCCATGATTTTTGGACAATTCTCAATCACCAAATGTCTAAGTGCATGCATCTTGCTTGGAAGCTTTTCTAAACTTGGGCAATCCACCAATTCCATCCTTTCAAGATTACAGGGTAGCTCTATCTCTCCGTCTCCTGCCACAAAAGATGTGAATCGAGCACAGCTTTTAATGGTTAATTCCTGGAGGCAAGTGAGATTTTGCATTTCATTTCCATCTTGCCACAAGCATGTTAGCTTGTCACATAGTCCTATATGAAGCTTACTTATCTTGCCCAAGCAACTCATAAACCGATGATCAAAGGAAACAAGCTCTATGAGTTTATTAATTTTGAGAACTGTCAAAGAAGTTAGCTTGAACAAGCTCTTTAAGATCTCCTTACTACAATCCTCAAGGTCTAACTCATCGAGAGATGGAAGACATAACTCACTGGTTGAGTTATTCAATTGTTGGCATGAATGAATTTCAAGCTTTATAAGACGATCAAGTTGACAAGGCAATGTCTCGACCAACGAAGGACAGCTCCGGACAACAAGATGCTCAAGACAGGAGAACGGTACTTCTTCTTTTGGGCCCCCTGCATAAGGAGACCAATCCTTCCATGCCAACATCTCTTCAAATTGCAAAGTAATTAAGGACGAAAAAGGCCTATCACCTCCGTAAAAATTAGAGCCTATTATTCTTACTGCATTTAGACCTTTAAGAGATAATTCTCTCAATGAAGGTAGTTGTCCAAGTGAAGGCAATGATGTGACATAAGGACAGTCCCACAAGCTCAAAGACACTATCCGAGAATATGATGAACCATCTAACCATGACGGGAATATTGCACCACCATAGTTCAAAATAGTGAGATTTTCAATATTAATGGGAGGTCGCAAAGACTCAAGCACCCGTGATTCATGCTTATCATTCCGAAGAATTCCAAAATCTTCATCCCAATGCAAGAATAATTTTCTTAGGTCTTGCTTTCCTAACAAATTAGCATCGACAGCATCTCTAACATCTTCCACCTTTTGTAATTTTGATATGAATAATTCTCCTTGAAGATGCAACAAGTTCTTTAACTCCTTTAACTGTAGGCCCTTCTCTATCCCTACCACAAACTTGGACAAGATAGTAAGATTCTTCAAATTATTGATACCCAATGGCATCTCTTTTAGACTTTTTGTATCTCTAATATCAAGAAATTGTAAGCTGACTAACTTTGTGATACCATGAGGCAACTTTGAAAGCCGATGACAACCTCTTAAGATCAAAGCTTGTAATTTGCACAAGTCGCCAATTGACTTAGGTAACCTTTCGATGTTAGTGTATGAGAAATTGAGATATCGAAGATGTTTTAATTCACCAACACAATTCGGTACCTCTACAATGCTACAATGACATAATGAAAACACCCTCAAATACTTCAAATTTGTTAGCAAGTCGTGCAACACCTTGTTGGAAATAGAGAATTTATTTGAGCCCCAACTAGATCCAACACGCACTAGAATTAAACTTCTTAACACCTTCAGTCCATGATATGCTCTTAAGCATTTTGATGTAACAAACCATGATGAGACGAATGATGCATAACGAGCTCTCCCAAGAGATGCATCATCTTCATTAACTACCACCTGAGACTCCCCAGAGCTAAAGCATATTGTACCCTCAATTGACTTTGCTAGATCATTCAAAAGATCATGCATTGAAAACTTAGATGGGTCAACACTTGATTGTTGAAGAAATGATCTAGATACTAACTCATTGAAGTAACTCCATCCTAATTTCAACTTATTTTTATTTTTCTTTTGTCCATCTAAAAATCCCTCTGCTATCCATAGGAGTACAAGCTCATCCCTCTCAATTTCATAATCCTTGGGAAATATTGCACAATAAGAAAAACATCTCTTCAAATAGGAAGGAAGATGGACATAGCTTAATGTCAAAATAGGGAGAACCTCATCATTCTTTGTCATTGGAAGATCCCATATTATGTTATTTAAGGTATCTTCCCATTCACCGGGATTCATTCTATTACGTAGGGCATCGCCAAACATCTTCGCTGCCAAAGGTAAACCTTTACATCTTTCAGCTATTTTCTTGCCTATTGTTTCAAATTCCGGGTGGCTCTTAAAATTTGTTGCTTCAAGAGCATGAAAGGCTAATAAGCTTGTACAATCATCGAGGGACAATCCCTCCAAAAGATACGGTGATGCTCTTGTTATTGAAGCAACAACATGGTTGCGAGTTGTAATAATAATCTTGCTTCCCTTAGCACCCGCTACAAATGGCTTTAAGAGGTCAGTCCATTTTTCATACTTCTCATTCCAGATATCGTCTAGAACCACAAGAAACTTCTTTCCGAAAAGATTGTCCCTCAACTTAACTTGAAATTCATTAAGATCTTTGCCCTCACAGGGCAACCTAGTGATTGACCGCAAAATAGTCTTTGTTATGTCAAGAACATCAAAAACATCTGAAACACAAACCCATGCTCTCATCTCAAAACATCTATTCACTTTGGCATCATTATACAGCTGTTGAGCCAAGGCAGTCTTTCCAATACCGCCCATCCCAACTATGGGGATTATGCTTAGCGTGGCATTAGAATTTTCGACCTCATTGATCAATAATTCAAATATTTGTTCTACTTCCTCCTCCCTGCCAAAAAGCTGTGGCTCTGATAGAGAAGTGGTTATCCTTTTGCTGGTGTAGTTGGATTTGTCCACAACATTCTCTCTCAAGTTTAGATGAACCTTTCTAGTGACAATCACTTCCAACCGGCCATTGATCTCTTGTACCTTGGTTTCAGACATGAGCGAGGGTGGTCGGCCAAAGACAGAGAACTTCCATTTCCCCAAACCTTTGCTCGTGCTGGATTCTGCCTCTGACTCAACTTGAGCAGCTTTGATCTCAAACTCATCGAGCAAGTCTTCCATGTCATAGGTCAAGTCCTTAACCTTGTCCAGCCACAGCTTCACTTGATGGTTACCGCTAAGTTCCTTGTCCTCTGCATCAGCCAACACTGCATTGATTATGACTAGCTTCTCCTTCCACTCCTTAGGCAAGGCACTGATGATTCCTTAGAGAAGCCAACTTGTTAAATAGGATCTGAAAGAATGAAGCCAAAAAGGAACCCAACACGATCCCTCCAATGTCCATAGGTGAATCAGTCACTATAATGAACAACAAAGGTGTTATGGTGAAGCAAAGTGAAGATGAACTAATGGAGAGAGAAAACTATGAATTCCTAGGAAGACCAAGATGATGACCTAGGAAAAAGATCAAAAAACAAAAAAAAGACCAAAACTTTCAAGGGATGCACATCAAAGGTTAGACAAATCAAAATAAAATACCATTTGTCCACAAGTGCTAGTTACATCAATTGCTCTCCTTATTCTTCGGATCAAGACTTTTTGGCTGTTGGACCTTTACTTTTGGCCATCCAAAACAGTCTTAATATGACCAACTTAGAGTGTATGCATATTTTCGCCAGAAGTGTTATCATTCACGAGTGTTTTGTTGGCTTTTTTAGCATTTGTATATTCTTAGTAACCTCATGATTTCAATGTCTTTGTTTTCTGCTTTATTGGTGAATGTGAGATTAATGAAGTCTTTTACATGGGAGTTTTTGTGCTAAAGATTCACAGCAAGATGGGCGATAATGATTTGTTAAAGGGTGCTAAGGTAGTGGTTGATAATCGGGAATCACCTTGATGGGAGAATCGCGATCCTTTGAACACGATTATCAAGTTCATTAGTGTAATGGGTAGAGTGTGACCTCCAGTGGATTATATGTTGTTAATATTGGACTCGTTTACCATTTCTAGAGTGAGAGAAAGCAACTTGCTTGATGGATTAGTTGGTGTGCTTATCCCTTTTTTCTTATTCAACAATGTATGAAGTTGACCAAATTAATAGGATCAGCAAATACGCATATTTGTGCAACTTAGTAAAATAAATGCTTTTGAAACATAACATATTGAGGATTCACCCAATAATGCCATCTTATTTTCTGTTATACATATACATGTTATCAAAGACAATTAACTTTGTCTGTCCACTAAGGAGAACAGAAACACGTGCTTTAGGCTAAACAAGGAAAAGGGTCAAGCACACCTTAAGCAACTTGCTTTATTTTACTCTGCATATAGTGAACAAGTTAGAAATCACCAAATGACAATGTATAATCTACTGAAAATTATACTCTATCCATCACACCAATGAACACTAAAATCAAGTTCAAAGGACCATGATTCTCGCTGCAAGCGATTCCCCATCATCAACTACTAACCCATCACCTTTCAACGAATATTGCCGCCCATCTTGCTGCAACTTTTTCTTCTTTTTTTCACAAGTGCTTGTTCTGTAATATTTAGAGATTATCCCCATACATATGTAGTTTCCATGATCATGTACTTGTTCGTATAAACAAATCATAAACTCGGGAAGACCAAAACTTCACTAGGTATCATGAACTTTTTTGTCGTGAAAGTGAAGTATAATTGATAAAGAGCTTATGGGAAAGAAAATTTAATAAAATCAAAGAAGACTAAGACTTACGGAGATGCAAATTGGATTTGTCGCTTCACTTTTCAAATCCCTCCTCTTCCGTTCCAATGTGAATGTCTTTTTTACATTACTGGTAGTTTTCCACGCGTTACATGGATGCCAATTTTTTTTTTCTATGTGTGCGTGATTGACAATTAGTAGTGATTATTGTTTACTTGCTCAAATTGACAAAACTATAATTTTAGTCCAACTTTTGTCATTTTTAATCATATTGTGATTAATCATTCATTAATCTCTGTCGTACTTGTCCATTGGAATTATGTCTAGATTTCCATTTATCTTTTCAAATATAAGTCTAATAAATGGAAAAAGAGCAAGAAGAAAAACTAAATAAGAAAAACAGCAAAAAACTGATGAAGAAAAAAAATGCAGGAATGGGGCGATAATCCTCTTCGTGACTCGCGGAGAGTTCCACTTCACATTTTGTTTCATTTTGTTTTTTTTTTTTATGAAGATGCAATCTAAATTTATTAATATGCAAGATATGATTTTCCCGGATTTCCCAAGTTATAGCATGTGATTTATCAAAGGAAAGGTGCAAAAAAGAGAACTAATAATAACACACTCCAAAAAGCCTAGATGCGCATGATAATGCTTATCCATGAAAATTCTAAATTTTGTCCTGATACGGATATAATGCAATTCTATGCTAATATGTAATGAAAAATCATAAAATAAAGGTCTGAGTTTTGGCTCAAACAATTATGCGTGCAGATGTATCACCTGATTAAAACAAAATTAACGAATCACCATGAATTATGCAATCAAGCTGCAACTTTAACCTGGCCAGCAAGTATATGGCATCAACTTTCCCCAATTTTGCTATTAAACTTGCTGCATCAGTTCAAGGGAAAAAGAGAGCAAGTAGAAAGATATCTTTTACCTATTCCAAGTAGACTTCCTGGAGCCGACCAGGCGAATGGGATAATATCCACAACAGCAATCCAGCAAGCACGAGCACTAGGTTCGGCAGTTCACTGTGTATGCGTGCGTATTCAGCTACGGCAATGCGTGGTCGCTGCTTGCAACGACGAACGATGGTATTGATGGAGCGACGCTAGAGATGGTGGTGATTAGCAACAATCGATATGCAAGCAAGAAGTGAATTGAATGAGTGGAGTCCGTGGGCGTGAGTTTGATGATGGTGGTGGTGGTGGTGGTGGTGGTGGTGGTGGTGGTGGTGGTGGGTGAAGAAAAAGTGAGGCGGCGTGGTTTTAAGGAAAGGAGGTTCCCATTTTATCTTTTCTTTTCTTTTCTTCTTCTTTTTTTTTTTTTTTAATCTGGGCAATAAATTCGAAAGAACCTAATCCTATTTGTCGAAATTCTGGTATATGCTTATGAAATGCTTTAATTCCAATAGACTTCTTCTTTGGGAGGAAAATCTGTTCCAGTTTTCCAAAAATAAATGAAAACCACTTTTGGGCAGAAGTTAGGTATCGACAAGTTTTAACAATTAAATGATTATTTTTAAGTTATTTATACTTATTTCGGTAACTCGAGATTTCTTAATTTTTTGGATGTGTGGAATTGTCGAGTGATCCTTTCCAGGTGTGGCTGTAACCGCCTGCTTGTTGCTCACGTTTCGCCTCTCTTTGCAGAGGAATGGCTGTGGAGGTTCATTCACTAGGATTTGTACTTGACTTCTGCTTCTTTTCAGATTTTCCGTTATGTTCCTCTTTTGGATCGAATTGAGTCAATTCCTCTTGTTTTGCTCCATCAAAATAGTTTAAGGATGTGTTTGTTTCAAAAAAAAAAACTTTTTGGATAACATTTTCCAAAAAATGATTAGTTATATCATTTTAAAAAAATTAATCAACACAAAATATTTTTCATTGCCAACATCAATTTATACCTTTTTATTTTAGTAAATGATGAAAAAAAATTGATTCGTTCATTTTTATGAGCTAAAAATCAATCAGTTTCTCGAAAATATTTTCTAAATCTTGAGTTTTCAATTAAAAAAATATATTTTAATTATTTGAATTTTTTATGTTCTTGCATTATACAAGGTAAAGACTAGAAATCAAGTCGATTCGACTTAAAGAGCCATGGAGAGATTTTACAAGAGTCCAAACAAATTTCACGATGGTTTTTTTTAATCATGCTTGCCATGACTTCAGTTTACCAAGGATGAGAGTAATCATGGAGTCTATGTATATGCTAAACCAATTATTGGATCATGTTCACCAGTAGTGACCAAAGATGGGTCCTATATATGTTTAAACAAAATGATGGAGCTGCGAGGGCTGCATTGTCCTTTTTTGTCACCATATCCAATCAACCATAGCATTAAGGACTTGACCCTCCGAGGATTACCCCCCAAACACCAATACTGTTGCGAAAGGTGAGTGATCGAACAATAATATAGACAGAAGAAGAAAATAAATCGAACAACGGATTTACGTGGTTCAGTCGTAAAGACCTATGTCCACAAGGAGAATAGTAGCGAATTTCACAATAGACCAAGCAATACAAGGAGATTACATACTCGAGTCACTCAAACACTGTCTCAGTGTTTCCCAAGCCCTAATTACACCAAATAACGCACGCAGTGTTTAGCCCCGAAATTCCTCAAGAAATAATCTTTCAATCTCATGAAGGAATTAAACGCAAATCTTACCACAAGATTTAATTGGCTACAAACACTAAATCTTATTGGATGTAATTCACAGACAATAACGACAAAGAAAATCCCTCTCAAGCACTCGATGATGAGATGGCGCTTCAAGACCAATTCTTCACAATCAACCCTCTTCCATTATATATATGTGTGTGTGTGTGTGTGTGTGTGTGTGTGTGTGTGTGTGTGACCCTTATTCTTTTGTCAACTTCTTATAGGATTTTGTTTCCTATTTTAAACGGTTTTATCCAAAACATATCTCTATATGTTTTAAACAAAATCCAAATCCAAGTTAAAGTTGAACTTTCCTATTTTAGCGGCTAAACTCTCAAACGCAAATTCAAATTTGGAAAGTTGATCTTCGGATCTTCTTTGCTCAATTTCAAACGTTCGCAACATATCCAATCTGGAATTTCGCATTGGGCTTAAACTCGAGACATATTTTAACAATCTCCACCTTGCCTCAACGTTTGAGCCAAGTCACAATAACTTCGCAAAAAATTCAAACCATGCTGCTACTTTCCCATAGCCCCCGATGGGCTCAACCGCCACAGATATTATCCAAATCCAAGCCTCGCTTGAACTTTGTCATAATCGAGGACCTCATCAGAATACTAACTCCACATGCACCTTTAATTGCTCCGCAAGGATTTTCCAACGCAACCTCCTCAACTGCAGATAAAGCAAAACCACTATTACATCCATATCTGTCAAGAGATCGAATACATACCTTGTTAATTTCAGTAGTTATAGCAACTATCAGCTCTATAGACTCCACCTCGCTACAAGCACCATCTGTGTCGATTACTTTGCTAGTACTCGTACTCGCTACCTCAGGAGTTTCTAGTCGCAACTCCACCTCAAGCTAAACACCGTCCAGATCTATATTAACACTGCCACAAACACTCCTAGCTAGAAATACTTGAGACTCATCAAGGGTAACTTCTCTGCTGTTGACAAGTGAATTCATATCTGGGCACCACAACCGATCGCCCCGCTCACCTTGTGCATAGCCATGAAATATGTATCTTGCCCTCCAATCGAGCTTACCATCACTCACTCGAAAATAACACGGGCAACCAAACATTTTAATAATAGAATAACCAGTAACGTTACCTGACCACACTTCTTTAGGAGACCACCATTCAATAGCAGTTGATGGGAATCTATTCACCAGACAGTTTATTGTATTAAGCACATCAGCTAGGATTCTCCTAGTAATACCAACACTAGAGATCATTTTTCGGCCCATCTCTAGTAATGTTCTGCTCATCAATTCTGCAAATTATTGTGATTTACTAACACTAGTGTGATGTTTCACTATGCCCTCTTTCATGTAGAATTTATTTGCCAGCTTCAAGCAGAACTCCATGCTATTGTCAGTTCGTACATGCTTGATCGACTTACTAGTCTCTGTCTCGATCAAAGCTTTGAACCGTGTGATCTTAACACCAACATCAAACTTGTGTATTGGCATAAACACCCAGGTCTTCCTCGAGCAGTCAAAAGACTCTCGAATAGATGCATCTCACGTCTCCACAGCGAAATTTGTCATTGTCTCACCTTGAAATTTATACAGACTTCCATGCTTGATTCCTTTCATTATCACTAGGGCACCTCGAACAATATTCAGAACTCCACCTTTTGAAGAATACCTACAATCAGCTGAATCTAGAGCACCCAAAGAAATTAAATTCTTTTTCAATTCCGAAACGTGTCTTACTGCAGTCAATGTCCTCACAATGTCATCATGCATTCTGATTTTAACATCACCAACACCCACAATATCATACTCAGCGTTGTTCCCTAATTGGACTTTACCACTACCCGTGCACTAATAAGTGATAAACTAGTTTTTATTTAATGTGACATGAAAAGAACAACCAGAATCCATAATCCATCCATCAAACGATGAATCACTGGAAACAGACAAGACATAATTGGCATTGTCTGCTACAGCTGCAACATTATTTGCAGAATCAACTATAATTTTCTTATCATTCTCATTATTCAGCTTAAGACAATTCCTTCTAAGATGCCCCTTTCTTGCCACAGCTCCAACAGACAACATCACCAATCCTAGACTGACTACACCTGTTCATATTAGTACTACTCTTACCCGCACATGTTATAGATCTTCCTCTATTTTCACCTACTAAAGTAGTAGATACAGATTTGCCAGATTCTCTTCTACGAATGTCCTCGCTCAGAATTAAATCTCGAACCAATAAAACGTCAAACTTGTTGACCCAGAGGAATTACTAATAGCAGAAACAGTAGTATTCCAACTATTAGGTAATGAGGATAACAGAATCAAAGCACGTACCTCATCTTCAAAATCAATCTCAACTGAACTCAATTGACTAACAATCACATTTAATTCATTGATATAATCTGCAACTAATGCACCTTCGTTCATCTTCAAATTAAACAAACGTCACATCAAATAGACATTGTTAATCGCAGAGGACTTCTCGTACATATCTAATAAGGTTTGCGTCAAATCATCAGTGGTCTTCTCCTTCAAGATGTTAAATGCGACGTTACGAGCCAACGTCAGCTAAATAACACCCATAGCTCGTCTATCCAGCAAATCCCAATCAGCTTGCTTCATCGTCTCTGGTTTCTCCCCAAATAAAGGTAAGTGCAGTTTCATCTGGTAAAGATAATTTTCAATTTGCATGTTCCAAAAACTAAAATCTTTCCCATCAAATCTGTTGATTCTCACTTTTACTTCTTCTGTCACCATCGATTTGCTTCAACTTAGCCAAGCCTGGCTCTGATATCACTTGTTGCGAAAGGTGAGCGATCGAACAATAATATAGACAGAAGAAGAAAATAAATCGGACAACAGATTTACATTATTCAGTCGTAAAGACCTACGTCCACGGGGAGAGCAGCATCGAATTTCACTATAGACTAAGCAATACAAGGAGATTACACACTCGAGTCACTCAAACACTCTCTCGGCATTTCCCAAGCCCCAATTACACCCAATAATGCACGTATTGTTTAGCCTTGAAATTCCTCAAGAAATAATCTCTCAATCTCACAAAGGAATTAAACACAAATCTTACCACAAGATTTAATTGGCTACAAACACTAAATCTTCTTGGATGTAATTCACGAACAAGAACGACAAAGAAAATCCCTCCCAAGCACTCGACGACGAGACGGCGCTTTAAGACCAATTCTTCATGATCAACCATTTTCCATCTATAGTCACAAGTCTATATATAAGTGAGACCCTTATTCTTTTGTTAACTTCTCATAGGATTCTGTTTCCTATCTTAAACGATTTTATCCAAAACATATCTCTGTATGTTTTAAACAAAATTCAAATCCAAGTGAAAGTTGAACTTTCCTATTTTAGTGGCCAGACTCTCAAATGCATATTCAAATTTGGAAAATTGATCTTCAGATTTTCTTTGTTCGATTTCGAATGTCCACAACATATCCAATTCGGAATTTCGCATTGGGCTCAAACTCGAGACATATTTTAACCAACCTTTAAGGCACTCATTTGTATTTCATCCGTCAATTATTAAAGGATGAAATGAAAATGTTCACCATTTTTCATTCGAAAAGAAGAGCATTTAAGACTCATATGGTATTACTGATTGTATCATAAAATTAGTCCATAATATTTTAAATACTTTTATTAATCATGTTTTAGTTGTAGGTTCTAAGAATTAACAAAAGTCGAGAATCTAAATACGCACAAGCGGAACATGTAATGCATGTGGACATGGAATGACTCAAGGTTTCAGCCAGAGAGAGAGAGAGAGAGAGAGAGAGAGAGAGAGAGAGAGAGAGAGACATCATATTACGTCAAGTTGGAGTCTAGTGTCACGGGCCGATCGATCACTCTCGATCACTCATAGGTTGACTCATGTGACCCTAGGATTTTACCCCTAAGCAGCCTTTACCACACTCGACTCACAAGGATCTTAGAGAGAGAAGCTCTGGATTGTATTTCACTTATGAATGAGATAATACAATGAGGGGGAGGAGACCCCTATTTATACAAAGACAAGGCAAACCGTATCCATAGATCTCTCCTCAATCTAATGATAGATATTATATCTCACCGACTACCAACTACCCACATTTATTACATATGAATATAATTACCGTATCGCCCACCCCTAGGAGTATTCTAGAAGGCTCAAGAAAATCCTAAGTCTCGGGGATACAAGCTACGGGTTGGATGTGTCACGCCCGTTCCATAGGAACCTCTTGGATCGGCTTTCTTTTGGGTCGTGACATTCTCCCCCACCTAATCAGGCGACGCCCTCGTCACATCTTCAGCATGGAAAGCATCGATCTCCTTCTTGAAATGCCAAAGACTCTCCCTGGGCTCCCAACTTGCTTCACCCTCTAGAAGACCCTTCTATCGGATCAAATATTCTTGCTTGGGCGCGCGATACTGCTTCCGTATGATTCGATCCGCCGTGATGCTCTCGACTTCTCGATCATACGAGGTTTTTGCTCCGAGTGGCACCCATTGCAACTCCCCTCGATTTGGGTCTTCCTCATCAAACTGGAAAGGCTTAAGCATACTTCCATGGAAAACCGGATGTACCTTGAGCTTTGGTGGTAGCTCTAATTTGTATGTGACCTTCCCAACCCGTTGCAACACACGAAACGGCCCCTCGTAGTGAGGATCAACCCCTTGTGCACGTCCTTGTATCAAAGAACCATGTGTAGCTTGGCCAGCACTTGGTCCCCAACCTGGAACTCCACATGCCATTGCTTTTTGTCGGCCCACTTCTTCATGGGCTCGGAGGCTTTGTGTAGACACACCCTTGCCAAGTCAGCCTGCTCTTGCCAATCCTTGGCGAACTTATACGCGGGTGGACTACTCTCCCAATAACCCGAAGCAATGGCGCTAGGGGTATTCGGTTGCTGCCCGGTTGCGATCTCGAACAGGCTCTAGTTGGTTGACTCACTCGCTGCAAGTTGTAGGAGAACTAGGCTGCGTCGATCAACTTCGCCAATTCACTTGCGTTGTACTCACATAGTTTGAAGATAAATCTCCAAGAGTGCATTGACCCGCTCCATCTGACCGTCGGTTTGGGGATGCAAACTTGTGGACATATTTAGCTCCGACCCCAGCAACTTGAACAACTTGGACCAGAAACGCCCAATGAAACGAGGATCGCAATCGCTCATGATTGTTTGTGGCACTCCACAGTACTTAACCACGTGCTTCATGAATAGCTTGGCCGCCTCCTTTGTCGAACAATCCTTTGTCGTAGGCACGAAAGTTACATACTTGGAAAACTTATCCACCACAACCATGAGAGTCCGACACCCTTCGGACTTTGGCAGGTTGACGATAAAGTCCATGGAAACACTTTCCCATGGACGAGTTAGAATGGGAAGCTGCTCCAATAGGCCCAACCACGATAGTTGCTCTAGCTTATCTCATTGGCACACCAAACAAGTCTTCACATAAGCTTCCACATTGTCCGGCATTTGCAGCCGGTAGTACCGATCTTCGACGAGGGCTAATGTGCAGTGGATCCCTGGATGACCTGTCCACTTCAAGTCGTGGCACTCGCGCAAGATCTCCTTCCTTAACTTCCCATAGAAGGGCACATACAAATTCCTTCCTTGGGTGTAAAGGAGCTCGTCCTCACACCAGAATTGTCGAGTCTTACCTTCGTTCGCATACCCAATAAGGGCTTGACCTCTTGGATCATGCTTCAACCCCTCATTTATGCGGTCAACCCAAGGACAGCTCGATTGACTCACTGAGCTACTCATCAGCTCCATTTTTCAACTCAATGCGTCCGCCACGGAGTTGGCCTTCCCCAGCTTGTACTCCAATGTGTAGTCGAACTCCGCTAAGAAGTCTTGCCAGCAAGCTTGCTTTGGACTCAGCTTCTTTTGGGTCTAGAAATAGGTCGTGGCCACGTTGTCTATCCTCACAACGAACTTTGATCCCAGGAGATAGTGCCTCCACGTCCGAAGGTAGTGGACCACCGCGGTCATCTCCTTCTCTTGAACGATATACCGGCGCTCGGTATTGTTCAACTTGCAAGACTCGTACGCCACCAAATGTCCTTCCTACATAAAGACGCCACCAATAGCAAAATTTGAGGCGTCAATTTCTACCTCGTAAGGCTTGATGTGGTCAGGCAACGCCAACACCGGCTCCTCGGTCATGGCTTTTTTCAACCGATCGAATGATGTTTGGCATCGATCCATCCACTCCCACGGTTTCTCCTTCTTCAGCAGGTCCGTGAGTGACACGGTGATACTCGAGTAGCTCCGAATGAATTACCGGTAGTAGTTGGTGAGGCCCACGAACAACCTCACCCCCATCACCTTTGTCAACGGCTCCCATTCGACGATCGATTGAATCTTCGCTTTGTTCATACGCACTCGTTCACCCCCAACAATGTGCCCCAAAAAGGGGACTTCCTCTTGGGCAAACGCACACTTCTTGCGCTTAACATACAGCTCGTTTTTGCGCAAGGCTTGGAAGACCTGCTTTAGATGCTCGACATGCTCATCGAGCGTCCGACTATAGACTACAATATCATCTAGGTAAACCACTACAAATCGATCTAGGAAAGGGTGGTGTACCTTGTTCATGAGCGTACAGAATGTGGCCGAAGCGTTGATCAGGCTAAACGGCATCACAAGGAACTCATAAGATCCATACCGCATCCCGCAGGCTATCTTCGGCTCGTCTTCTTCAGCGATCCGAACTTGATAGTAGCCAGATCAGAGATCCAGCTTGGTAAACCACTTAGCTCCACTAAGTTGATCGAAGAGATCCACGATGAGTGGAATCGGGTACTTGTTCTTCATGGTTAGCTTGTTCAATGCTTGGTAGTTGATGCACATTTGAAGTGACTCATCGTGCTTCTTTTGTAACAGGACTAGTGCACCAAACGGAGCTTTGGATGGCTGAATATAGCCCGCATCGAGCAACTCCTTTAGTTGCCTCATCAACTCTTCCAATTCGGGGGGTGCCATGCAATAAGGCGCCATGGCAGGCGGTCAAGCTTCAAGCACAAGCTCGATCCAATGATCCACCTCTCTTTGAGGTGGTAGCTTCTTCGACAACTCTGAAGGCATCACGTCCTTGAACGAGCCGAGGACTTGGGCTACCTCCATTAGGACTTCCTTCCCTTCGCCCTTGTTGTCTTTAATCTTCAAGGTAGCTAGGATGGTCACTTCACCCTTCCTTGCCCCTTTGGTGAGTTGCATAGCCGAGATCATCCTCCTATCACGGTCCGACTCACGATGTACTGGAATCACGCATTGACAATGCTTGTCCAATACGCATATACACTCGGCGAAAGGCAATATAACAACATGGATTTTATCTAAGAATTTTATCCCAACGATAAAGTCGTAGTCGTCAAGGAGAATTACCTCTAGAGTCTCCCTGCTCTTCTATGGCCCGAGTTGTAGCTTCGCGTCCCTTGCAACACTGATTGCATGGATTTTCTTGGAGTTTACCGTCTTGAGCCACCCGACTCCTTTATCAACCCGTAGGTTAAGTCTTTTCGTGACTTGCTCCGATATAAAAAGGTTGGAGGCTCCCGTATCCACGAGCGCACTCATTGTGGACTCTCCAATCTTCAAGTCCACGAACATCAAACCTTTAGGCTCCTTCGCCTTCTTGGACTTGATCATGCTAAGGAGTTGCAGCGAACCTAACCACGTTTCCTCCCTAGGCTCATCTTCCTTGCAAAGGGCGGCTAGCTTGGCCTTGTTCGGGCAATCCCGCGCTATGTGCATACCATGGCAAAAGAAACATTTGTATGAGCGTACCTTCATTTGTCCTCATCCGCTCGACTTCGCATGAGCTTTGTAAGGACCAGCCAGTGGTCTACCTCCGATCGGGCAGTTGTATCACCCCCGATCTCCCCCACAAGTGGCTTTGTTCCTCGGACACGAGTCCGATCGGGATGTGGAAAGCGCCTTGTATTCCACAAGCGATTCGGCCATGGTCATGGCCGTCGTGAGATCTCCCACATTGCACCACTTCAACTCTTGCTTAGTCCATGGTTTGAGACTACTCATGAATTGGTGATACGCTTCAATCTCGTTCATCGAAGGGATTTGGAGTAGCAACTCCGAAAACCGCTTGATGTAGTCGCACGCACCACCCTTTTGCTCGAGATGCTTCAACTTGTGAAGAGCTTCCTCCTCCGCATAAGCGGGAAAGTAGTTCCGTAGGAACTCCTCGATGAATCTACCTTAGGTTGTGATAAGTACCCCACATCTATCATCTGACCGACGACGCCACCACAACAATGCATTATCGACTAAGTACATAGACGCAGTATTTACCTGTGATTGCTCGTCGTTAATCCCCATGGCTTGGAAGTACCGCTCCATATACCAGAGGAAATTGTCCACGTCTTTGGCCACTTACAAGCCTTGGAAATCCTTTGGCTTCGGTGTGTCCACTCGTGGACCTTGCATAGTGATCACCCTATTCTTGTGTGCAACTTCCGATTCAGCAAGCTTACCCTTAAGCTCCGCTATCTCCACGCGCATGGCCGCCATCATGGCCTTCAGGGGTTCGTACCGTTGTGCGAGTTCTTTCCGTAGGGTCCCTAGCAACTCGTGGCAGAGCTCTCCCATACCGGTCTTGAGCTCTTGCACCTTAGCAACGAGCTCCTCTCTTCCGGCGTCAACTCCATCCACGATTTGGGTCAGGTCATCAACCAATCATTGGACATCGGTGACAAACAACTCTAGCTTCGTCATGCGATGCGCAAGGTCCCCCGTTGGATCCTTTGAACTCGAACCACCACGGGTCTTCTTCCCCTTGGCAGCAACCTTCTCAGTGTTCCTCCCACGATCAACATAGTCACCATCCATGGCTTGCGCCTCATCAAATCGTGGATCAGCTATTGTGCTTGCGCTTGAAACAAACTCAGCTTCGATACCACTTGTCATGGGCCGATCGATCACTCTCGATCACTCATAGGCTGACCCATGCGGCCTTAGGATTTTACCCGTAAGCAGCTTTACCCACACTCAATTCACAAGGATCTTAGAGAGAGAAAACTCTAGAGAGAGAAGCTTAGGATTGTATTTCACTTGTGAATGAGATAATACAATAAAGAGGAGGAGACCCCTATTTATACAAAGACAAGGCAAACCGTATCCGTAGGTCTTCTCTTGATCTAACGGTGGAAATTACATCTCCCCAAGTACCAACTACCTGCATTTATTATAAACGAATACAATTACCGTATCACCCGCCCCCAGGTATTCTAGAAGGCTCGAGAAAACCCTAAGTCTCGGGGATACAAGCCAAGGGTCGAATGTGTCACGTCCGTTCCATTGGAACCTCTTGGATCGACTTTCTTTCAAGCCGTGACACTAGCATGTATTGCATGATCTTCCTTTCTTAAAGAGAAATTCATTTTTCTTTATTTAGTGTGGAAAATAAGCTAACTGGTATCAAATATTTTCTAGACAATGGATCTGGATTATCTATAATTTTAGAATTTTGAGGACAATTCAACCTACTTATTATAAGTGAGCTCACAAATTAGTATTATGCCTTTCCTCTAATATTACTTGAAGTGAATTAGTATCACATGCTGGTGTATATACTAATTATAATGATTCTAGAGAATTCATAATCACGCACTATTAGAAGCCCATTCACAAACTATTTGAAATTTGAACTTAGACCATATAATGAATTTGAAGCTGGACATCTATTGTTGCAAGAATTTTGCAGCTAGCCATCTCATGCCAACATATGTCTCCCCAGTAGCTCTTGTGCATCATGGGGCCAAAATCGCATCAAAGGATCGCCACTTTGTCAAAGTTATTGAAACCTAAATTACTTATGACATAACCAACAATGGCATCTTATTGTATGTTTTGTATTCACAAGTCATCAAAGACAGTTAGGTTTGTTTGTTTGGTAAGGAAAACAAAATCACATGCTCTGGGTCAAAAGAAATGGTCCCCTATTTTAAGCGACATCCAAAAGCCTTGATTTGAAGAAAAAGGAGAACAATATAACTCGATGACATAATGTGCGTCAAAACATGTGCTCTCCGGTCTAGCTCAAACTTCTTGGAGTATTAGAAAGACCAAGACTTTATTGGGAATCGTCAACTTTTTTGTGTGAAAAATTAAGCACAAGGGAAAAAGTGATAGTGGGAAAGAAACTTTAATCAATTCTAGGAAGACCAAGACTTTACGGGACACAAATTGGCTTTACTGCTTCACTTTTTACATCCCTCTTCTTCCATCCTTATGTTAATGTCACTTTTTACATTACTAGTAGAATTTCCACACGTTACGTGTCTTCTTAAGATTAACAATACTAGAAATAAGCATAAGAAGGAAGCCAAGAAGGGACTCCAAAAGATCTCTCCAATGATCATGGGTTTGCCAATCATTGAGAGAACAACAAGGGTTCTAGGTTCCAAGTTCCATAACATATAGGGTAGGTTCCAAGTTCTAAAAAATGAGAAACCTACCCTAACAAAAACCATTGAGTCCTAAAACATTAAACAAAGACAGACCAAGGATTTAAAAAAAAATAATAATAATAAGTGTATGGGAAGTCCGAAAACTTATCATGAAATTGCAATTGAATTTTAAAATTTTCGAAAGATACCCTAAAACTTGTCACAAAAATATAATCAAGTCCTAAAAATTTTAAAAAATGCAATCGATTCCTAAAACTTGTCTTGAAAGTGCAATTAAATCTTAAAATTTTCGAAAATTGCAATCAACGAAAGAACTTAATTGAACCTATTTGACATGTTTTAGGATTTAATTGCATTTTTTGAAAATTTTAAGACTTAATTCTACTTCATAGCAAGCTTTTGGGCTTAATTGTGTTTTTGAAAGTGTTAAAACTCAATTGCACTTTTGTGGCAAGTTTTAGAACTTATAATGCACTTATCCCTTTTTTTCTTTTGCATCTATACATTCTTAGTAGCCTTATAATTTCAATATCTTCGTTTATTGTGTTATTGGTGAATATATGATCAATGTAGGCTTTTATGTGGTAGTTATAGTGCTAAAGATTTGCAGCCAAATGGGCAACAATGATCTACTGAAGGGTATTGAGTTAGTGGTTAATGATCGAGAACCACTTGATAGGAGAATCGTGGTCCTTTGCACGATTTTCCTATTCATAAGCGTGATGCCTAGCGTATATCTAGTACTTTGTTAGTTGGTGAGCCCGACCCTTTTTCTTGTCTAGCGATGAATGAAGCTGACCACAATTAATAGGACTGACAAATAAGCACTTTGTACAACTTGCACCGACTAAAATAAATGTTGACATTCCACCTAACAATTGCATCTTACTTTTTATTATAGATCCGCAAGTCATCAAAGACAACTGACTTTGACTATTCGATAAGAAGAACAGAAACAAGTGCTTTGGGCCAAACAAGAAAAAGAGTTGGGTAGACCAACGAATCCATGAAGCAACTTGCTTAATTTTTACTTCGAAAATAGTACACAATTCACAAATCATCAACTAATCCATCAAGCAAGTTCTCTTGGGCTAGCTTTTTTTATTCAAAGGACCACGATTTTCATATCGAGTGATTCACTATCATCAACAACTACTTCAACACCCTCCGATAGATCATTGCCGCCCACTTTGCTGCAAATTTCTAGCATTATAGCTGCCATGTAAAAGCCTATACTCATTGGCCATTGCAGGAGAAGAAGGCCAAGAGGATGAAGAGGAAAAAAAAAGGAAAAGGAAAAAATAATTAAAAATTTAAAAAAATTATTTAAAAATTGTCACATTAGTGTTCGCCAACCGGTAAACATCCACATCAGCACTAGTTAGCCAAAATTGGCCAAAAAGACTAGATTAGTACCAATGTAAAAATATTTAAGACTAAATTGGTCCAACCAAAAAGTTTAAGATTGAATTGGTACCAGTGCCACAGGTTTAGGACTTTTTTTGTACTTTTTCCTATGAAGAAATATCACCTATTATCCTATATTTTGGATTGCCACAAGAAAAGGTCATCTCTTTCAAACGATAGCCAAAAGTCTTGATTTGAAGAAAAATGAGAACAATTGATTTATCTAACTCAAGGACACTGTGCATCAAAACATGGTCTCTTTGGTCTAAATTCAAATTGCTTGCCATGATGGCAGAATGCAATGATTCATCAGGATTCTAGTGCAAAGCATAGTGCATTTGCATTCACAATTTGTTTGGGCATCAAGTAGAGTTCAAGATATGATATGTCGTCCCACAGTTTATTGTCCAATGAAACAGAGCTGATCCAACCCAATGAGGACACCCACTCAAATGTCAGTCTGACCTTTAGTGGCTAGCTTTTGGAAATTCATGGGAAACATTTCCAACGGAAAAATATCAATTTGTATTACACATTGAATTGAGGAAGCAGAATTGAAATCAAAACCAAAAACTTACTTGAACCCTAGGAAACTGATCATACATGGATTCACTGGATTCAAACGTCATCAATGAGGATGCTCGGGATCTCTTGGATGAGGGGCCAATAATCGCCAGTGAGTTTTAAGCATCGATCTTTCAGAATCTCACACCCATCTATGCACAATTCTCAGAGGGAGGGAGGGAGGGAGCCCATCCTCTGGCAAGCACCTCAACTTTGGGCAATCATGAAGGTGTAAAAATGTGAGAGGAAAGATAGTTGCAAAGAAAGCTTGATAGTCTTCCCACGTTCCTCATTTTAAATATCCAAAGACAAAGAGGAAGGAAAGAGAAGACTCCACACATCCTCTTCCTCCGAAGGAAACCATACCTTCTCTCCTTCCCCTCCCATGCTCAAGTTAATTAACAGAAACTTGAGGGATGTGAGCATGGGTAAGCCCCACTCTCTCACTATCTGCTTCAAATTCTCACACACTAAAACTGTAAGGTCCAACAAATTGAAGCAAACCTCCTTTGGGGAAGCATTTGATATTTTGGCAATACATAATATACAACATATGAAGGGATACATGATGATGCCACTGATTTGGTAGAGACTTTATCTTTGGACAATTATAGAGAAAGAAATATGACAAGGTGATGGGATGGGATGGGAAGGGAAGGGAAGACTCTATCTCCAATGTCGAACAGTTACTTATTTTCAAAAGAGTGAAATGGGTGAGCATGTTAAGACACTGTGGTAGGCTTCCCAAATTCAAACAGCTATCATAGAATTCGGCAATTCTACAACGATCTCTTCCAGCAACTCCACTCCTTCACAATGCCCAATAATAAGTGTCTTGACAGCAGCAAGTTGAGGCATCAGATTATTGCTAGTGAAGTCATTTGGAGTAATTGTTAATAATCCCATGAGTTTTGGATACTTCTCAATTAACAAATCTTTGAGCGTGTGCATCTTGCCTCGAAACTTTTCTAAACTCGCACAATCCCTCAATTCCATTGTTTTGAGGTTGAAAGGCAACTCTATCTCTCCTTCTTCTACCACAAAAGACATGAATTTAGGACAACTTTGGATGGATAATTCTTGGTGGCAAGTAAGATTTCATGTTTCATTTCCATCTTGCCACAAGTATGTTAGCTTGTCACGGCTTCTTATATGAAGCTCCTTTAGCTTGACCAAATAGCTCATAATCTCGTGATTAAAGCAAACAAGCTCTACAAGATTTTGAACCCTGACAATGATTAAAGAAGTTATGTTGACCAAGCACTTTAAGATCCCTCTATTACAATCCTTAAGGTATAACTTGTAGAGAAATGGAAGACAAACCGCACTAGTTGAATTTTTCAAATGTGGGCACAAATGGATTTCAAGCTTTATGAGACGATCAAGCTGACAAAGCAATGTCCCAACCAACGAAGGACAACTCCAAACAACAAGATGCTAAAGACAGGAGAATGGTACTTCTTCTTCTGGACCCCCGGCATAACGAGACCAATCATTCCATGCCAACATCTCTTCAAACTTCAAAGTTGTTAAGGATGAGAAAGGCCATTCACCACCATAAAATGCAGGGTCTATCATTCTTACTGCATGTAGACCATTAAGACATAATTTCTTAAGTAAAGGTAGTTGTCCAAGTTGGGGTAGCGATATAACATTAGGACAGCCCCGTAAGCACAAAGACACTAGCTTACAATAGAATGGACCATCCAACCATGACGGGAATATTGCACCACCATAATATGAGATGGTGAGATTTTCAAGATTAGTGCGAGGTTGCAAAGAGTGAAGCACCTGTGCTTCATGCTTATCTTTCCACAGATTTCCAAAATCTTCACTCCAATGCAAGAACATGTTGCTAAGTCCTTGCTTTCCAAAAAAATTAGCATCAACAGCATCTCTAGCTTCTCGTACTTTTTGCAATTCTGATTTAACTAATTCTCTTTGACGATAGGACAAATTCTTCAACTTCTTTAACTGTAACCCTTTCTTAGTTCCTACATCGAAGTTAGGCAAGACAATAAGATTTTTCAAATTACCAATACCGAAAGGCATCTCATTTAGACTATGTGTATCTCTAATGTCAAGAAACTGTAAGCTCACCAATTTTGTGATACCTAGAGGCAACATAAAAAGCTTTTGACAACCTCCTAAGATCAAAGCTTGTATTTACATAAGGTGACAATTGAATTAGGTAGTCTTTTGATGTCTCAGTGCATGAGAAATTGAGATATCAAAGATATTTTAAATCACCAACACAATTCGGTACCTCTATGATGTCACAATGACATAATGAGACCACCCTCAAGTACTTTAATTCTATTAGCAAGTCATACAACACCTCGTTGGAAATGTAGAACTTACTACCCCCTCTAGATCCCATATGAAGTAGCATTAAACTTCTTAGTACCTTCATTCGGTAAGACGCTCTCAAGCATTTTGATGTAACAGACCACGACGAGATGAATGATGCATAACAAGCTTTCACAAGAGATGCATTGTCTTCATTTCCTACTAGCTAAGACTCCCCTGAGCTAAAGCATGTCCCACCTACAATTGACTTTGCTAGATCATTCAAAAAATCATGCATTGAGAACTTAGATGCAATGACACTTGATTCTTGAAGAAATGATCTGCATACTAACTCATCGAAGTAATTCCATCCTAATCTCAAGTTATTCTCCTTTCTTTTTTGTCCATCTAAAAAGCCCTCCACTATCCACAAGAGTACCAGCTCATCCCTCTCAATTTCGTAATCCTTGGGAAACATTGCACAATAAGCAAAACATCTCTTCAAATAACAGGGAAGATGGACATAGCTCAAATTCAAAACTAGGAAAACCTCATCATTTTTTCCCATAAGAATATCCCACATTCTATTATTTAAGATAACTTCCCATTCATCGAGATCCCCTTTATTATGCAGGAGACCACCTAACACCTTCACTGCCAAGGTGAAACTTTACATTTTTCAGCTCTTTTCTTGCCTATTGTAGCTCAAATTCAAAGTAGGAGAACCTCATCATTTTTTCCCATCAGAATATCCCACATTCTATTATTTAAGATAACTTCCATTCATCGAGATCCCCTTTATTATGCAAGAGACCACCTAACACTTTCACTGCCAAGGTGAAACTTTACATTTTTCAGCTATTTTCTTGCCTATTGTTTCAAGATCAAGGTGCCTCTCAAAATTTGTTGACCTAAGAGCATGAAAGGCTAATAAGCTTGTACAATTATCAATGGACAACTCCTTCAAAGGATGGGGCGAAGCTCATGTTAAGGAAACAACCAAACTATTTTGAGTCAGGATGATGATCTTGCTTCCCTTAGCCCCTGCTTCAAATGGCTTTAAGAGGGCAGTCCATTCCCCATACCCAGACATCATCTAAAACCACAAGAAACTTCTTCAATGATAGACTGTCCTTCAACTTAACTTGAAGCTAGTTGAGATCTTTGTCCTTGCACGACAACTCGGTGATCAATTGCAAAATAGCCTTTGTTATGTTGAGAACATCAAAAACATCCAAAACACAAACCCATGCTCTTCTCTCGAAGCAGCCGCTTGCGTTGGCATCATTATACAGCCGTTGAGCCAAGGCCGTCTTTCCAACACTACCAATCCCAACTATGGGGATTATGCTCAACATGGCATTAGAATTTTCAGCTTCACCAGTCAATAATTTGAGTATCTTCGCTTCTTCCTTCTCCGTGCCAAAAAAAACGAGTCTCTGATAGACAAATGTTGTGGGGCCTTTTGTTGGTGAAGTCAGTTCTACCCACAACATTCTCTGTCAAGCTTAGATAAGCCATCCTGGCAACAATGTCCTCCAACCTGCCATCGATCTTCTGAACCTTAGTTTTAGACACGAGCAAGCTTGGGTTTGGATTGGATCTAGAAGATTTATGTTGGCTAAACAAATAGAACTTCACTCACCTCCACTTGTGCTAGATTCTACCTCCAACTTGGCCTGAGCGGCTTTGATGGCAAACTCATCAAGCAAGTCTTCCATGTCATAGGCCAGATCCCTAATATCGTCCAACCATAGCTTCACTAAACCATTACCACTCAAGTGCTTGTCCTCTCGCATCATCCAAGACTGCATTGATTGTGTCCAGCATCTTCCCCCATTTATTGAGCAAGTCGATACTGATTCCAGAGAAGGGCAATGCTCCTTCCCTTTGCATATAGTCTAGTCCCAAAGAAGCCAGCTTCTTGAACAGGACCTAAAGGAAGGCACTCAAAAGGATCTCCCTAATGGCCATGGGTGAATCCGTCAACTGTAGAGAACACAGGTTATGGTGAAGCAAAGTGACAATGAGCTAATGGAGATATAAAATGGGTGAATGAGTCACAGTATATAACAGCAAGGGTTATGGTGAAGTGAAGCGATGGCGAGAAAGACTTTCACCTTCCAAAAACATTAAACAAAGACCAAGACTTCCAAGGATACACATCAATGGTTAGAGAAATCAAGGTAAAATACTTTTTGCCCAAAACTTCTCCTCTCTTAATGTTTAGAGATTATCCCCAGATATCTTATTCGAAGACAAAGACTTTTTGTTACACATCTACAAGTTATCAGAGGCAGCTAACTTTGTATATTCGATGAGGAAAACAAAAGCACGCTCTTTGCACTACCAATCTACAAGTCAGGCACACTAACCAATCCATTAAGCAGCTTGGTTTATTTTAATCTGGAAACAGTAAATGAGTTAAAAAATCACTAACGAATGACATATAATCAATGGAATAATAACTATCTAAGCATCACATTAATGAACAGGAAAGTCGTGTTCAATCCCTATGTGGGAACGAAACTTCAATGAAATCCGGGAAGACCAGGACTTTGCAGTACGCCAATTGGGTTTGTTGCTTTGCCTTTCACATCTCTCCTCTTCCATCCCTAAGTGAATATCTTCTTCTTCTTCTTCTTCTTCTTTTCTATTGTTTGATGCTAAAAGTTTAGTTGGTCCAGGAAAATAATTTCCACTGAGAGGAAAAGCCATGCCTCAAAATTGAGGAGAATAATTTCAGATCATAAAATCAAAAATTGCCGCTTACCCCTCTCACTATCGTAGACCAATTTCATCATCATCCGTCTCCTCTCCTCTGCAAACACACGCAAATGCCACCCTCCCATTTACACACCATCATCATCCACCGCCGCCATCGATCACCAAACGGACCCAAATCCCCAACCCATTGAACCCTCCTCCTTCAAAACCATTCCCAACCGTAGTAACAAGCACCACCACAGACTCGATCACCACGACCGCCACCGCCACCGTTCACAGCCAGCAAAAATTCAGGAAAACAAGAAAAAGAAAGCTAGGGCGGAGGAAATTTCACCAATCGGATGGCCAAGTAATCGAAAAATGTGGGTAGGAGGGGCTTCTCGAGCTTTTCTGCCACCTAGTCGCCACCATTTGACTTTGTATTCTGTGACTACCATGGCTGCGGTGTGAATGAATGGTGTTTAGCTTTTCACGGTGCCGGGCAGAGAAGAAGGGATAAAAGAAAGTGGTAAGAAGAAGAATAGGAGAATGTTGGACCAAAAATGTGAAGAAATATTTGGCCCAAACCACTTTCCCTGCCCATATAAGAGAATGATATCTAATTTTCTATCCGAACAGCTTAAAATAATTTTTTTCATTCTCAAATTTCTACCAAATGCCAAAAAAAAAAAAAAAAAAATCATTTACTCGAATTAATTTTAAGAAACTAGTTGAAAATATTAAATTTTCAGTTAATCAAGCACAGCCCTAGTTAGTTGATAATTGCTTTCTTCAAGTAATATCAATATTATATTTATAGGTGTCTATATGAAAAATAACTAAAGACCATTTTATACCACTCAAAATAATAATTAGGCCCTAGAAATTTTTTTAATTCCCTATTTTTGGCCAATTGCAATCATTAATACAAAAATTTCATATCCAATCACAACCATTTTGGACTCTTCAAGTTCCACTTGAAGTTTTTTTTTTTTTTAGGTCAGTTCTACTCTACTCTTATTCTAACTCTCATTCCTGAAATTAATTTGTCTCCATCTCAACACCTCGAGAAGGTAGAGATTCGAACCCTCCACTTCCCCCTTCCATGTTGAAAGAGCGGCCACTGGGATAAACCCGAGTGGTTTCACTTTAAGTTTGTTAGTGAGATGGAAAATGGGAATAAATAAAGAATCTGTGATGAGAAAATCAAGTTGTCCCCATTAAAAATTAATTTGTCATGTAAATAAACAATTATAAGAGTAACTAGACAAACAAATTGTATTCATACTCACACAAAAGCAACCAAAAACCTACAAACAAGACATATCAAAGTACTTCCTATTCCGAGTCTCATAAATGAGTGACCCTTTCGATCATTTTGTTTTTTTTTTTTTTTCTTGAATGGCCCTTTTGATTATATTAATGCAGAATTATGGGAGACTATAGATCCCCAGTAATGTTGACCTAATGGTATAACACGATGATTTCATAAGTGTTGGGTCACAAAGATAACCCACTGACGAGGGTAGCGACGTGTATCTTATCTTGCCTGCAAGAGGACCTCAAGTGATTTGGTGTGCTTCTTGTAACTGGACTTGGATGACAACCTTCTCACAATTTTATATCGGAATACCTTATAGGAGGCGTGAGCTTTTTTATGACAACTCAATAGAGCAGTAAAGCATTAAAAAAAATAAAAATAAAAAGTAGGGCAATAAAGCATGGTCGCCTTGAATGCTACTCTCCACCCTTCCTTTACAACAAAAAAGAAGATGCGGGACTGGGACTGATAAAACCGTCGGTATGAGATTATGTGGGAATTTAAATAGAAGAAAGATGGGCTTTGAAATTTAGAAAGAAGTCATATTTAAATGGATTATAATCTTCAGGCTTATTTCGAATTTAGCTGTTAGATTCGCCAACTTGAGAACCCCCGTTTTCGCATCTTTAAAGTAGCTGCTGTTTAAAAAAAAATAAAAATAGCTGCTGTTATTAGAGGTAAGAGAGGTTCTTAGATTGGCTTTGAACACCATGATACATATTAATCTTAATTAGAGCACGTTACCGCCAAATGTCAACCTTGGAACTTCAGTAGCTACTTCGTGGAAATTAATGTGGAGTATGGCCATGGAAAAACGTGAACTTTTTTGCATTGAGATGTGGAAGAAAAATTGAAGTATGAATTGTTACTTGGTGTAAATAATCAAACAGTGGAGAGAAATTTTCTCTTGAGATCTGAACTCAATCAATTTCAATGAGTGTGATTTCTTGGATGAGATACCAATGGTCGCCAATCAGTTTTCAAATATTAATATTTTGGAATCTTACATTGAATTATGTAGAATACTTAATGAGGGAGGTGAGGGAGCCATTCTCTTGCAATTACTTCTCAACTTATAGACCTCTATTTTATTCTATCACGTAGTTATCAATTTTAAGTTTTTGAAATCTGAAACTTATCTTCAAACATTTTGAACTTGCTTAAAATCTATCGGTTTCATGAGTTTCAAGCTACCCTATACAACCTCGCTAAAAATGGATGGTAAAATGGATTTTCAATTAAGTAAGCTAAAATATCCAAAAAGAAAACCGAAAGTTTTGTTTTATTCTAAATAGTTTCACCATTGGTTTTGAGCATCTACGGAGAAGAGAAAATATGTATCCTTTTTTGTTTATGGGCAGTTGGGACACAGAAATTAAACTAATATTGGTAAAAGATAAATTACACTTTCTTTTTTATTTTTTTACTGGATTTGCATGGATTCAAAATCATAAATGCTAAGATTATATCTCAAATTTGACCTCAAAAAGAAATCCAATCCAAGTAAACTTTCTGATTTGAGTGGATTTTATAAAAGGGAAATAATTTTTATGTACAAAGTAGGTCTTCTTCATGAAAAGTATCCAAGACTAGCTTTTCATGCAATCAAATACGTATTACATTCCTAAGGAATTACAAAGTGTACTGAAGCAAATTAATTTTGTGGTAAGATCTGTGCATAACATCACCAGAGGAGGAGGAGGACAGTTCACTCCAATTCCAACCAACCAAAACCCCACGAAACTGGGAGACAACAAAATAAAATAAAAACAGAAGCCATCGGAATTTTCGAGGAAATTAAAGTTGAAACCTTTTATCTCTATTTTAATGGCAATCCTTACAACCCTCTCCTTCTCCGAACTGCCCTCCCCGAAGATCCCACCTTTCTCCTCCATCTCCCACTCCCCTGCTCTCCTCATCTCGTCCCGCATTCGCAGGAACTCGTCCAACCTCGTCGCCCGGCACCGGAGACGAGCTCGCCGGAAGAACCTGCCTGAGCAGCCGCGGCCGTCGCCGGGTAACGATATGTCCACCGCCGTCCAGATGCCGGCGACCCCTCGCCGGTGGGACGAGGATCATGACCGGTTGCTGAATTCTATGCGTAAATTTCATTGCGTCGATTTTTTCTTACCCAATGATCGTTTTCGCCAATTTACCCCAATCGCGGACGCATTTGTTTTATCCTTGAGGAATTTATGGTGTTTGATTGAGCGTAGGTGGAAGATGATGCTTGAATTTCGGATGTTTGTTTGGTAACCAATTATGGGTTTTGCTTATTTGGGTTTATGTTGGTCTGAAGGACTTGTGAGTCTGCTTGACGTGACGGTGGCGATGAAGTTGTTGTGGGTTTAACTGGTTAAGTGGTGACGGGTATAATTCAATTCATCCCGCGGTAGATTGGTCCTCTTGGCCAATCGTCTTTGCTCGTACTCATCTCTGATTTAAGTTGAGCTGATCTGTCACCTGTCCGGTCTAGTTGAAGTTGCACAATTAGAGATGAGACTGTTCTTCGAGCATTGTAAAATACTGTTTGAGTGAAGTGAAACCTGCTGAAATATCGATTTTATGGGCAAATATGTGCTGCTTCTTGGTTGTGTGGAGTAAATGCAAGCGCATCATCTCAACTGCTCAATCTTTTCGAACATGAAAAATGTGTGGGCCTGTGAAGTGATGGAGCTTCACAACTTACGTGTGAAGTGGACTCCTCTGTGAAGGGTCACTGACCTGAAGTGGCTTTTTTCTCTGTTATTCATTTTGGCAGCTGTCGAATTCTAGTCAGGAACATGATTAGCTTCTTGCGATCATTTCTCGAACATTATCCATAAAACCGATGCTGCTTCCCTAATGTCACTACTGCTCTGATGCCGTTTTTCCTTTTATCTGTTTTCGTTGATAATCCAGGGGCAGGAAATGGCAATACGTTGACAGAAAACAATGACAGAGAAACAAGCACTTCCGGTAAAAATGTTCTTCGCAAGGAAAAAAGCTATACAAGTTCAATAAGTTTTTTGGGGTCAACTTGTCCCCAGACAATATTGCAGTTGTGATGGTCCATTTTGTTCAAGGTGTCTTAGGCCTTTCAAGACTTGGCTGCATTTTCATTCGAAAGATGATTGACATCTAGATCGATCCTTCAGAGGTATGTCGTTGTTTTTGAAGGAATTTTAATGAAAAATCAGATCTCCTTTGCGAGCATTCAATTTGTATGTTCCAGCAGTCTGAAGATAGAAACTCGTGACCTTTCCCTCTGATAGTTGTTATGCCTCTGTACTTTCCTTAATACTTGAGAAGATTCTCTTGTATCTATTTTTCATTTCTGGGGGAATTATTCACGAGCTAGATGGTCGTTGCTGCGACTCCATCCCACTTTCTGGTTACTGAAGATCATTACTTGGTTCTTCTGGGAGCACTTTCATCGAGCTTACAATGGCCACCTTTGCTGATAGCAAACGTATAGTGAAGCTTTCTGCGTACTGCTTGAATCTGTAAGAGTGGATTTCCCGTGGCCACATGATCAACGGACGCAGCGGCAGACAAACTACAACCATTATATACTCTGCATTCCATTGAGATGTTCAGTTCTAAAATGGCATACACACGCGAACCATCTTGCAGGTAGGATTTAGCAGAGAAAAGTAAGTAAACAAACCCAACACCATATCAATGAGCTAAACATTACCAGTCGGGTATAAGCTAGTTCCAGCAAATCCAAATGCAGGTTCATTGATCGGCACAACGTTTCGAGACTCAACGTTTAACATACCTGCATTAAACCAATTGATGAAGGTAAGTCGACAATCATACTCTAAAATGTCTCAGATCAAGCACGCACTACACAATCAGGTATGAAAATCAAGTACGCATGTCAATACACAATCAGTCATGATTGATTTTTACCCAGGCAGTGGTTTGTACATAGAACACCAGGAAACAGAGCATATGTGATTCGATTGGATAGAGGATGATTACCTGTGGCTATTCTATTCTTGATCGGACCTTAGTAAGGTGATCGTGGAAGCAGCTTTGTGAACTGGAATCGTCAAGAGAGACATGCTGACTGCAGTTCGAGCACTTCAGCAATGATGACCAAGAACAGTGGTGAACAGAGCTTCGGACGGCGATGACTGGTGTGTGCCAACGGTGTCCGGAGGGCGATAGTGAGGGAAAGTCGATAAGGAAGCCACTGGAGATTCAGAAAAGGGCCGAGAATCAATGCTGTTGCTTGAATTGAAAAATGAAATCCAGAGAACGAGAGAGAACTTATCTTCAATATTGTAGCAGTAACCGAATGATGAAGAGCTCGAAGCGAAGAATCCGAGTTCTATCTTAGTTTCAGTCACGACTATTCTCCTCCGTCGGAGAACGAAAGTGATAGAAACCGAAGGTGGAGGCAGTGACAAAAACGAACGATAATGAAGTCGTCAAGGGAGGCTTTTTGCTGCGATTGGCACGAGTTTAAATTGAGAAACTTCAACTGAATAAAGTAAATTCAACGAATTGAGACCGGAACCGCAGAGCTATCGGCGGCACTCAGAAAGCATTTCGCCATGGAAGGAACTGGAAGGGTTACGCCTGAAGGCAGAAGAAGCCGATGCGATATTACTAGTTGAGAATTTCCTGCTTGGCTGTACTTTGTTTTTGTGCTATTACTTTGTATGCGTATGATACAAAATGCTTTATTCAGGTCTAATTCTATTGGGCTTGCAATCCACATATCGTATCGTACAACATTCTAAATCTATAAAGACACCATTCCAAAGGAGTTTGGGTAAAATGATAACTATTGCGAAAGTATACGATGTAATGACATAAAATAAATTTCAAGGAGCCAATCAATTGAAAAGACATTGTCAATGGACAATCAATACTTCTTACTTGTCTTTTTTTTCAAGATAAGAAAATTTTTATCATGTCATACAATATGTGAGGAAGTTGGCATTTTTTTTTTCATCTCGTTGCTAGTTGGAATTTCTTGCTTCAATTAATAACCAACTCCAAAATTATTCAGTCACAAAGATAAAATAAAAATATGTATTGAAAAACAAAGTAAAAGCCCCAGATTTTCTTTAATTCCCTGGCTTTTGCTAATCGCCATCATTATCAATCAACACAATTTGAATCATGCTGTGATTTGTATAGGAGACTCTTCAACAAGAAGAACAACATATGGCGTGAGATGAACATAAGAAAATTTAAAAAAATCCAAAAAGGAACAATTAATTAAATTTATCTTTCATACATAATAAAGAGAAAAATTTCTAGTTACACCAAAGGAGTCCAAACTTTCAACCGAAAAAAGAAAATGGCGTCAAACTAATCAATCAATAGAAAATTTGTGCAATAACTAAAATGAAAATCATTTGAGTGGTGATCCCAACAATTTAAATTAAGAAAACACCATTATATTGTACCAGCAAATTAGAGGGACTACTCTTTTTCCCCCTCAAATAGTTCGTCTTTCAATCTCATGCAAAACTTTCTAAATATATCATAAAACCTATTGCTAGCTGCTAGAGTTTCTTGGTTGTGCATTTTTTGAAATATTTGGTGCATGAAGGACCGCAACAGAACGACACTGTCATGCCTTTTTTCCCGCGTAGATATTCCTCCATACTATTTTCGTACTCAACTTTTTAAATTAATATATTTATTTTCTTTTTTATCTGATTTTCTGATTGACTAAAGTAATTTCCTTTGACCGGCTTTTATATAACACTAAATAGCGAAAAATGAAAATAACATTTTTTTTTTATTGAAATGTTTCTCTCAAAACAAACAGAATACTAGAAGAAGACCTTTTCAAAGATCAATCATAAAATAATGCAGGGTGACATCCCTCTGGATATTCATTATATGGCAGATCATCATCTTATAACCAAAACTTTTTTAAGAATGCATTCTCGTTGATATAGACTCTATCGAAATTACCTATAACCAATGTCAAGGATCCTAATAAAATACCAAGCCAAAAATGTCAAGTCTCTAAAAAAGAAGAATCAAGCTCCATACACGGAGAAATGATTTTCTGTAACAATTAAGCCTCTTCAAGAACCTCTTCATCTTCACATGTCAGATATTTTCAGACCTGAAAATAATTGTTCGCATGTTAGATCTTGTCCAGTAGACCGTGAGTGTCCTATTCCCGAAAGACAACTAAAAAAATTAAATGGTGGGCAAAATTTACCCCTCAATTCGCAAATGAAGAAGCGGTTATGGTTCGCTGCCGATCCTACTCGGTCAAAGCGACAGACTACCAGGACAAGCTCAATTTTTCCTCCACAAATGTCAACATCAAGCTCAATTCGCAGCAGCTCCAGATCAAAAGTCTCTGCTGAAAGTAGTTAGTGAGACAGTGTCTCAAGCAGGGTCTGACGATGAAGAAGTAGAAAAACAGTTTCGCTCCTCAACATGGAAATGATTGTTATGGCAAAAACCTCATATAGCAGGCAATAACTTTATAATGTAACAGAAGTGTCCGATAATAGAACTCATGTAACAGTATTCCTCAATATTGTATATCAAGGAAGCCATAGTAGCACAATTCCTTTTTGGATCAAATTCCCTTCATTTGCCTGAATTCAAGGTATATCTTCAACATGTGAGCTCCCGAGATTGAAACCATTTGCAATGGTAGTGCATGTATCTTGTCACGTGTGAATGGTTCTGGACCTTCAGCACCTCGATGGGGGTAAATGTGGTGGGGCTTGCCCACTTCAAGGAGTTAATCATGAGTGGTACTAAGTGACGATCTTCTTGGAATCAGAATATCTCATAGCAGACGCAAGACCTCAAAGAAACATCCAGAGGGTAGCCACGGCTATTGATCCTGCCTGCTGTTCCCCGTCCTGCATAGGAAATATAATAAGTAGGACCGCTAAAAATGTTGTCAAGAGATGGAGTGGAGTGGGTATTTAAATAAAATGAAAATGAAATTCAATCTTTGACCAGGCAACCAGTTTACTAACATGTTTTGACCTGTAGGGCTCATTCAGAATTTACCTGTCACATTCGCTTACTCAAACCTCTGCTATCAGTTCCGTTTGGCCATCTGCACCGTAGCAGTTAGGAGAAAGAAAGCTTCTCATTTTCAATGATGACCTGAACATGTTAAAAGAATATTATCTAACAAATCCAGGTATTTATATGGAATTTCATTATAGTATTTTTTGGCTACGCGAGGCCTACATTATAATTAGTCAACGCAATTCTGTACTTAGAGTTGAACATAAAGTTTGGTTGACTGTGATAATATTTTCATAATTAATTCTCCTTAACAATGCAAAGAATGAAAATAGGGAAAATATATTCATACAAAAATAAATTGTATTGCAAAATAATTTACTATGGTAAAAAGATTCTTTTCCAAATAATTAAATCATTTAACTATGTATAGGAACCGACCAAAAAAAAAAAAAAACTATGCATAGGAAAGCTGATTTCCATGGCGATAGAGTATCAAACTTCTAGGGGCACAACAAATGAACCTATTGTTAGAACAAAATGTGCAAGAAAGCATAAATTACACCAAAAATACAATCCCAACTTAGTTCTTAAGCTATTGCAAATGATACCGCACACTTAATGTCAAAACTTTGATTCATCCTTCCACGAGTCCTTATCAAGTATGTATGACAAACGAGGGCCAGAGTAATAGTGAGTCTATCCTATACATCAACAGCAATCCCCTCTTCATTTTTTTTTGGCTTTCTCTATGTAGCTAAGCCTCATTTTCAGTTTTGTAAGATACTGGGAACCCGGTGAACAACTCTCAGTTGATGTTAATAACTAGATTCACCTGATATAACAAAAACTGGAGTACCTTCTTATAGTCCTGAAAATTCCCATGGATAGGTGCCACCTTGCCTTGTGGAATCACCCAGACCTCATCTGAGCTTCCAGCTATTAGATGCTCATCATGACTAAGTTGCAAATCAAGGTGAAAAGAGGGCTATTAGCTGTGAAAATGATCCATGGTTGGTCAAATTGAAGTATTTTTTCAACAAAATCAATCTCGCCATCTCAATTGCTCCTCAGAACAAGACTAGACCTTGAATGAGCACCTCAGCCACATCCAAATCCTCCAGTTGTGGATAGGAAAAACAGCAAAGTCGCACTCACTCATCCTTGGACAAGAAACTAACAATTTACAAAGATAATTCTTCAGTAGTCACTACTCATTAAAGCAAAGCTTAAAGACCACATTTATAAACATAGCCCAATACTACCTACATGCACAGATATCACAACTGTTTGGTATTACATATTACTCAAATATGAAAAAATTGATCAGGCTAACTGTTCTATTCCAAATATTTTCCAAGTCGAAATGATTAGATTGGTTTCTATTCCATTATAAGTTAGATATATGATGACTGAACAAAGGCTCTCTTAGCTGTTATCACTGATTGATTCTTCTATATTTTCAATGTAACATCAGATTAGTTCAATTAGTGCAAGAACAACAACAAGCTAACTAAAAAAAGTATTTGAAGTCATAAGGTGGACAAAAAGAGCACGCTTACCAGATGATTGGATGGCTCATCAAGCAAAACTATGTGAGGTTTTTTCAAAGTTATCTTGGCAAATGCAACTTTGCTTTTCTGAGCACCTATTTATATGGTCAAAGCACCATGTTACATGGGCAATAACATCCAAAAAGCCTTAGAGTAGTACACAATGAACTACACTTGAGATTGCAAATTGCCTAACCTCTACTAGGGCTTCACACTATCATAAGACAATTGCTTCAAAAAAAATTTACATATGGAATGGTCGAGGAGAGGGAAGCAATGTATCATAAAAGGTATACATTGGTTGAAGTGCAAAATTTCCAGTTACACCAAAGGAACACAAATGAGCTCGAAGCTTTTGTTTCGAAAATCCCTGTAAGAAGAAAGCCACATAAGAAGGTATTTGTAGATAAAACGACATGATGTATAACAAAATCATATTCCGTAGTGGAGTAAATGCAAACAACCGATACTTTAAAGACTTGAATAGATTTGCCCCAGAGGTCACTGCTAATAATGCAAACACAGAGGCAGGCAAGATATCTTTACAATCTCAACCAAACAAGCATGAGTATATAGGCTAAAAATTTCTAGAAAGCTGTAAATGCAAACGGAATGGTGCTCTATGGAATATCAATGCTGTCATGATGGAGTCGTATTAAAAGCTTGGAGTCATGAGCTGCCCCAGAATTGTGTCCCAAATAGATTGCTTGATACTACAAAGGATCATCATCATAAAAAAAAAAAAAAAGGTTCTCGATTCTAAAGAAAACCTTTTAAAAACAATGAATGAGCTAGGACACAAGAAAAAGATGTTAGGAAGAGAACATACAAGAAACATTGAAAATGCAATGACATATGATTATGGAACGCTATGATTCTTCATGATAGTGCATCTTTATTCACGGTTTGTTTAAGCATCAAGCAGAGTTGAAGATATGCCATCAATATAGCAAGAGGCAGCATTGAGTGAATTTCAATCTACACTTTATTGTCCAACGAAACAGAGCCAATCCAACCCAACAAGAAATCCTGCTCAAATGTCAATCTTTGACCTTCAGTGGTGGAGCTCGCCTACTTCCAAAGAATGGGTCTTGAGCGGTGCTTAATGACAGCCCTCTCAAAGTAAGAATATCTCATAATAGTTGTAGAATCCTCAAAGTAACGTTAAGAAAGTAGCCACTGCAATTGATCCTCTCTCCTCTTCCTTCTCCTGCATAGGAAAAATTATATGTAGGACCGTTGAAAATGTTGTCAAGAGATGGAGTGGGTATTTGAATAGAAGAAAGGTGAACTTTAATCATTGATCAACAATCAATTTTTAAATGAGTTTTGATTTGTGAGGTTCATTCAGAATTTAGCTGTTATATTTGTATCTTCAAAATCTCAGTTTTCAGTGCATTCTTCCATTTGTACCTTGTTTTCGGAAAAATTATTTTGAATATTTACTTGAATATGTCAAAAGGACATTATCTAACAAATTCAGGTATTTATACAGAGGTTCTGTTCCATAATAAGTTAGATGTATTATGACAGGTGCTCCTTGGGCTGTAGCTGTGATCACTGATTGGTTCTACTGTATATTTAATGTAAAGCCTAAATTCCGGTAAGTTCAATTAGTGCAAGAATAACAAGCTAATTGAGAAAGTGCTAATTGAGAAAGTAATCTAAGTCATAAAGTGGAGAAAATTGAGTAAACTTAATGGATGATTGGATGAACCCTCGAGCAAAACTATGTGAGGTTTCTTGAAAGTAATTTTGGTAACTATAACTTTGCTTTTGTGACCACCTATCCATAAAGTCAAACCCCATGTTATATGTGCAATAACATCCAAAAAGTCTCGGAAAAAGTACATGGTGTACCAAAATTCAGATTACAAATTAACTAACCTCCCATAGAGCTTCACAATGTCGTATGAAAATCGCTTCAACAAAAATTTTTATATGTGCAATAGTAGCAGAGAGGGAAGAGATGTTCTGGACATTGAAGCACAAGATTTCTAGTTAAACCACCCAAATAAGCTCAAAGCTTTTGTTCTAGAATTCCTTGCAGGAAGAATGCTACATAAGAGGAGATTTTCAGATAAATTAACGTGACGTATGACAAAATCATATTAGTGGTGGAGAAAATGCAAACAACTGATTTTACCAAAAAAAAAAAAATGCAAACAACTGATACTTTAAAGAACTGAACAGATTTTCCTCAGAGGTCACTACTGACAATGCAAACCCAGAGGCAGGTAGCATATCATCACTGTCTCAACCAAATAAGCAAGAGTATATTGGCTAAAAATTTCTAGCAAGCTATAAGTAATAGTTCCTAATCCAACAAATCAAGACCCAAACTGAAGGTGGTTTATGAATATTGATCCTATCATGAATTGGAGTTGCATTAAAAGCATGGAGCCATGAGCTGCCCAAGATAGACTACTTAATACTATGAAAGATCATCATCAACAAAAAAAAAAAAAAAAAAGATTCTTGATCCTATAGAAAACCACAAATAAAAAAAAAAAAAACGCATCCCTTTATTCACAATCAAACCACAGCTTTTAGATAACTAATCCTGTTTTTAGGTTTTAAGAGAGATTATTCTTATTTAGATCATAATCACTAGAAGAAAATTTAGTAATAGATTAATGCACCAAATAAAATTAAATGCTTCTTCCCTTTCTTGTAAATTGCAAACAATGAAACGTAACATTGACAACATTAGCCCTACCTCAACAATTTTCACAAGTGATCCTTCCAAGAGATTTTGCCAAAACAGATGACAATGGCATCTGCAAAACAATAAAAGTGAATGAGCTTAAGAGCACAAGAATAAGAAGTTGGGAAGACAACACACAACAAGTGCTGAAATGTAGATGAATATGATTGTAGAAAGGCTATGATTCTTAGTTGAAGACATGTCATGGCTATGGCGATAGGTAGCACTGTGAGCATTTCGTCTTCCACTTTATCGTTGTCCGGCAAAACAGAGCCGATCCAACCCAACAAGAAAACCCACCCAAATGTCGATCTTAGACCTTCAGTGGCTGGTTTCCGAAAATTCATGTGAAACATCTCCACGAGAAAGTATCAATTTGTATTATGCATCAAATTGAGGGAGCATAATTGAAATCGATGCCTTCAAAACCCTAGAAAATTGACTATACCTGGATGAATCAATTCATTGGATCTTATCTGAATCAATTCAACGGATGGAGATGCGAGGGATCTCTTCGATGAGGGGCCAATAGTCGCCAGTGTGTTTTGAGCATCGAACTTTCAGAATCTCACATCCTTCTATCTCCAATTGTCGGAGGGATGGAGGGAGGCCATCCTCTGGCAAGTCCCTCAACTTTGGGCAATCTTCAATCCATAAACGTTGGAGAGAGGAGAGATGGTTCCGAAGACCGCTTGATAATCTTTCCACATTCCTCATATTTTTCAAGTAAAGATAGGTTAGTAAGGAAGGAAAGAGAAGACGCCACGCATCCTCGTTGTCCTCGTCCTCCGAAGGAAACCGCGCCTTCTCTCCTTCCCCTCCCATGCTTCTTCCGTCAATTTCTAGTTCCTTGAGGGATGCGAGCCAGGGTAAGCCCCATTCTCTCACTGGCTGCTCCAGATTCTTGCACCCTAAAATTGAAAGGCCCTGCAAATTGGGCGGCAAACCTCCTTTGAGAAAGCATTTGATATTTTGGCAATCTTTAATTAGTAGCTCTCGAAGGGATGTAAATTGATGCCACCAATTTGATAGAGACTTTATTTTTGGACACCTCACGAGTATAAGTTCTGATAGGGTGATGGGAAGGCGAGGGACATCCTCTATCTCCAATCCCTTTATTGTCAATTCAGTGAGATTGTTACAGCTGGCAATGTTAAACCTAGCAATAGACTTTATCTTTGGACAGTTCCAAAGTGCAAGACTCGATAGGGTGATGGGAAGCTGAGGCAAGTCCTTTGTCTCTAGTGTTGGACAGTTTGCTATTTCCAAACTAGTGAGATGGGAGAGCGTGTGAAGGCACTGTGGTAAGCTTCCCAAATTCTTACAACGCCAAATGCTTAAATATTCCAGTGATTCTACAGTGATGTCTTTCAACGACTTCATTCCCTTACAATCAATAATCTCAAGTTTCTTCAAAGCAGCAAGTCTACCCTTCGCAAATGGAAATGATGTTAGAGAGTCACATTCTCTTATAAATAGAGATTCAAGTTGAGACGTCAAGTTATTGCTGCTGGGGTCATATAAAGGAGTAGTTACTCCCATGAGTTTTGGACAATCCGTAATCATCAAATTTTTGACCGTGTACATTGTGCTTGGAAGTTTTTCCAAACTCATGCAATCCGTCAATTCCATCCATTCAAGGTTGCAGGGCAAGTCTATCTCTCCTTCTCCAGCCATAAAAGATGTGAATTGAGGACATTGATTGATGACTATGCTCTGAAGGCATGTAAGATTTTGCGTTTCATGTCCATCTTGCCACAAGTAGTTTAGCTTGTCACATTGTCCTATATGAAGCTTCGTTAGCTTGACCAAGCTACTCATAAACCCCTGGTCAAAGCAAACAAACTCTGCAAGATTCCGAATTTCGAGAATGGACAAAGAAGTTAGGTTGACCATGCTCTTTAAGATCTCCTTATTACAATCCTCAAGGTATAACTCATGGAGAGATGGAAGATAGAGCATACCAATTGAGTTATTCAAATACTGGCATGAATGAATTTCAAGCTTCATTAGACGAGCAAGTTGACAAGGCAATATCCCAACCAACAATGGACAGCTCCAGACAATGAGATGCCGAAGACAGGAGAACATAATTTCTTCTTCTAGGCCATTGACATAATGAGACCAATCCTTCCATGCTAACATCTCTTCGAACTTCAAAGTTGATAAGGATGGGAAAGGCCTTTTATCTCCATAAAATTCGGAGCCAATCACACTAATTGCATGTAGACCTTCAAGTGATAATTCCTTAAGTGAAGGTAGTTGTCCAAGTGAGGGTAGCGATGTGACATTAGGACAACCCCGCAAGCACAAAGACACCATCTTAGAATAGGATGGACCATCTAACCATGACGGGAACGTTGCACCACCATAGTAAGAGATAGTGAGATTTTCAAGATTAGTGTGAGGTCGCAAAGAGTAAATCACTTGTGCTTCACGCTTATCATTCCATAGATTTCTAAAATCTTCACCCCAATGCAAAATTAGGTTGCTAAGACCTTGCTTTCCAAACAAATTAGCATCAATTGCATCTCTAACTTCTTCCACCTTTTGCAATTCCGATATGAACAATTCTCCTTGAAGATGTGGCAAGTTTTTTAACTCCTTTAACTGTGACCCTTTCTCTAGTCCCACCACAAATTTGGACAAAATAGTAAGATTCTTCAAATTCCCAATACCCGATGGAATCTCTTTTAGACTCTTTGTGTCTCTAATGTCAAGAAACTGTAAGTTGACCAATTTTGTGATGCATGGAGGCAACATAGAAAGCATTTCACAACCTCTTAAGATCAAAGCTTGTAATTTGCACAAGGTACCAATCGACTCGGGAAGCCTTTTGATAAATGTGTACGAAAAATTGAGATATCGAAGATGTTTTAAATCACCGATGCAATTGGGTACCTCTACAATAGAATAATGATGCAACGAGAACACCCTCAAGCACTTCAATTTTTTTAGCAAGTCGTGTAGCACTTTGTTGGAAATGTTTTTTTTATGCCTACGAGATCCATTGCATAGGAATATTAAACTTCTTAGTACCTTCATTTGGTGACATGTGGTTCTACATTCTAGTGTAACAACGGTCAATGTGGAGAATGATGCATAACGAGCTTTCTCAAGAGGTGCATTATCTTCATTACCTGCCAACTGCGACTCCCCCAAGTTAAAAGATGTCCCACTAGCAATTGACTTAGCTAGATCGTTCAAAAGATCATGCATTGAAAACTTAGATGCATCAACACTTGATTGTTGAAGAAATGATCTAGATAATAACTCATCAAAGAGAGTCCGTCCCAATTCCAAGACGTTCTTTGCTTTTTGTCCATCTAAAAAGCCCTCTACTATCCATAAGAGTACCAGCTCATCCCTCTCAATTTCGTAATCCTTGGGAAATATTGCACAATAAGCAAAACATCTCTTTAGATAAGAAGGAAGATGGACATAACTTAAGTTCAGAACTCGAAGAACCTCATCATTTTCTCTTGTCGGAAGATCCCACATTTTGTTATTGAAAATAGCTTCCCATTGATTCGGATTCCCTTTATCACATAGGATACCGCCCAATACCTTCGCTGCCAAAGGTGAACCTTTACATTTTTCACCTATTTTCTTGCCTATTTTTTCGAGATTTGGATGCCTCTCAAAATTTATTGCTCCAAGAGCATGAAAGGCTAATAAGCTTGTACAACTATCAAGGGACAACTCCTCCAAAGGATATGCCGAAGCTTTTGTTATGGAAACAACACGATGGCTGCGAGTCGTGATAATGATCTTGCTTCCCTTAGCCCCTCCTTTAAATGGCTTTATGAGGACGGTCCAGTCTCCATAGTTTTCATTCCAGATATCATCTAAAACTATAAGAAACTTCTTCCCCAATAGACTATCCTTCAACTTAACTTGAAGCCCATTAAGATCTTCGCCCTCGTTGGACAACCCGGTGATTGACCGCAAAATAGTCCTTGTTATGTTAAGAACATCAAAAACATCTGAAACACAAACCCATGCTCTCCTATCGAAATAACTACTTACTCTGACATCATTATACAATCGTTGAGCCAAGGCCGTCTTTCCAACACCGCCCATCCCAACTATAGGGACTATGCTCAGCGTGGTATCGTCATTTTCAACTTCACTCGTCAATAGTTCAAGTATCTCTGCCTCTTCCTTCTCCCTGCCCAAAAATCGAGGCTCTGGCAGAGATGTGCTAGGGAGCCTTTTGTTAGTATAGTCATATTCGTTTACTGCAATCTTTGTCAAGCTTAGATCATCCTTCTTGGTGACAATCTCTCCTAACCTGTCATTGATCTTCTGCACCTCACTTTTAGACACGAGCGAGCGCTGGTTTAAGTTTGATACGGAGGATATATGTTGGCTTAAAAAAGGAAAAGTCGATTTCACCAGACCTCTGTTTGCGCTAGAATTTGCCTCCAACTTGGCCTGAGCAGCTTCTATCGCAATCTCATCGAGCAAGTCTTCCATGTCATAGGCCAAGTCCCTAACATCATTTAGCCATCGCTTCACTGAACCTTTACCACTCAGTCGCTTGTCCTCTGCATCATCTAGCACTTCATAGATTGTCTTCAGCATTGTCTCCCACTTATTAAGCAGGTCAATGCTGATTCCAGAGAAGTGTAGGGCTCCTTGCCTTTGCGCATAGTCCAATCCCACAGAAGCCATCTTTTCAAATAGGACTTGAAAGAAGGCACTCAAAAGGATCTCCCCAATGGCCATGGTATATCCGTAAACTGTAGGGAACAACACGGGTTATGGTGAAGCAAAGTCATAATGAGTTAATGGAGAGAGAAAATGGGAGAATCAATCACTATAGAGAACAACAAGAATTATGGCGAAGCAAAGTGATGGTGAGCATGGAAAGAGAAAACCAAAGTCTACAAAAACCGAGATTTTCACCTAGTAGAAACATTAAACAAAGATCAAGACTTTCAAGAATGCACATTAGTGGTTAGAAAAAAAAAATACTTTTCATCCATAAATGCTTGTCTCGTAAAGTTTAAAGATTATCCTTAGATATTTGTAGTTTCCACAAATCATCATTTGTTCAAGAATAAAAATCATAAACTCACGATGACCAAGACTTTCATTATACAACTACAAGTCATCACAAAGATAGCTAACTTTGTTTGTTCAATAAGGAAAAAGCTAGCTTTGTCTATTTATGTATTTAAATATTAAATCATGCATTCATCAAACAGCTTAAGATTTTAGAACAATTGGCTGTGGTCTCATAAAATTTGTCCTGAGTTTAAATTTTTTCAAACTCCTATATGTCTCCCCAATTAAATATTTCAACGCTCGGCTTAGGCCAAAGTCCAGCTTACGTGTAAGGAGAAGTGTTAGAATATTTAAATATTAAAATACGCATTCATTTAATAGCTTGTGCTTTTAACACAGTTGATGGTGGTCTTACGAAATCTTGCAATTCGTCCTTGTTGAAGGAGAAATTGAGGAACTTCTTATATCTCCAAAATAATGTCAAATTATTTTTCTTAAACATATGCAAATCCTTAGCACCGTGACAGCCATGTGGAAGCCTACATTTATTGCATCTTCGCTAATAAAGCATAAAACAAAGACATTCAAATCACAAGGATATTGAAAATATGGAAAAAATATGCATGCGCCCGAAGTTGATCAATGGAGAAAAATCACCTTTTGTCCTCTGTTTTAGATTGAGACTTTTGGATTGTGTCTAAAACATAGGGGCTTGTGTTTGAAACGAAGGACCTCTTCTCGGGGCCATCAAAATCAGATGACCAACTTAGAGTGCACTTAAATAATTTTAAAAGTTTACTAGTTACGAGTGTTTTGTTGCTTTTTTTTTTTTTTTTTTGCATCCGTATATTCTTAGTATCTATATGGCTTCAATGTCTTGTGACTCTACGATCAATATAACTTTTACATGCCAGCTACAATGCTAAATTCACAGCAAGATGGGGGGGCAATGATCTGCTGAAGGGTGCTGAGATAGTAATTGATGATTGGGAATCGCCTTCATAGGAGAATCATGGTCCTTTGAACACAATTTTCCTGTTCATTAGTGTGATGCATAGACTATAATTTTCAAGTAGATTATACATTTTTAGTTGGTGATATCTGAATGGTTCACCATTTGAAAAGTAAAATTATCCAACTTTTGTTATTCTTTATCATAATGTGTTTTTTTTTTTATTCATTAATCTCTATCGTACTTGTATATTAAAATTATGTCTAGATTTTCATTTTGCTTTTCAAGTTTAAGTTAAAAAAAATGAAAAAAGAGCAAAAAGAAAAAAAAAAACTGATAAAGAAAAAAAATGTAGGAAATGGGGCGACAATACTCTTCGTGACTTGCGGAGAGTTCCACTTTGCATTTTCCTTTTAATGAAGATGCAATCTAAAAGTACTAACATACAAGATATGATTTTCCTGGATTTTTCAATTTATATAACATGTGGTCTATAGTAGGAAACGTGCAAAATGAAAATTAATAATAATGTTCTCCAAATGACCTCGATGTGTGTGATAATGCTTGCTATTAGAATTCTAATATTTTAAACATAATGATTCTGGAACAAATATAATGAAATCCCATTCTAATATGTAATGAAAAATCCTAAATCTGCCCAAATCTGCGAATATTAACCACCTTAAAATTGTGAACATGACTTTTCCTAAATATGTAAATGGTTGATACTGGACCTGAGCAGGTCCTTAAACTGCTCCACTGGAAATGACGAGGTTCCCTTGGGGAGTCTTCCCCTAGTGGGAAACCAACTAATCTAGGTAGGGCCACCCTGCCCTTGCAGGGGCCCCCTCGGCTGTAAAAAAAACTAAGGGGTAGAGGTAGCTCCCGTGCCTCAATAAAGATAGCTGTTGGGGTACTCCCCGTGAGATTGACCTTAAACTGCTACGTTTATTGGAGTCAACCCCAAACGTAAAATGAGGTTTATAGTAAGAAAAGTGCAAACATGAAAATTAATAATAATGTTCTCCAAATGGCCTAGATGTGCATGATAATGCTTGCTATTAGAATTCTAATATTTTAAACATAATTATTCTGAAACAAATATAATGAAATTCCATTCTAATGTGTAATGAAAAATCCTAAATCTGCCCAAATCGGCAAATATTAACCACCTTAAAATTGTGAACATGACTTTTCCTAAATATGTAAATGGTCGATATGCAATTCCCTAAATGTGCAACACCTAATAAATCTACACACAGTTTTAATAAACATGGCACCTAATATACAAATCTAGAATGCGACGAATGCATATAAACATGCCGTGGATGACTTTTATAAAATGTGACACGTGTAAATTGATAAAATTACACATGAAGACGTGAACGAGAGTGACTTTGTGATATACAATTTTATGAACACTGATGGCAAAAAAATTCTGCTAATCATCATGGATTATGCAATCAAGCTGCAACTTTTATAGGGACAGCAAGTATTTGACGTCAACTTCGCCCAAAATTTTGTTATTAAAAACCAGAATATTGTTTCTGTTGCATCAGTTTGAGGGAAAAAGAGAGTAAGTCGATAGATGTATCCTACCTTTTTCGAGTAGACTTCCTGGAGCAGACCGGTGAATGGGATTAGATCAACGACAGCAATGCAGCAAGCAGGGGAGCTACATTCGGACAAGCAACAATCAACACGCATGCAAGAAGTGAAATAGATGAAAGTGGAGTCTGTGGGTGTGAGTTTGATGCTAATGGAGACGGTGGTTGAAGAAAGAGTGAGACGGTGTGGCTTTAAAGGAAACGAGCAGGGGAACCAAGATGCATTCTGCGTGTGCTTTTTTTTTTTTTTTTTTTTTTTTTTTTTTTTTTTTTTTTTTTTTTTCGGAGGTTCCCATTTGTCCATTTTCTTTGGGAGATAAATTCGAAGGAACCTAATCCTATTTGTTGAAATTCCGCTATATGCTTATAACATGCTTCAATTGCAATAAAGCTTTTTTTTTTTTTTGGAGGAAAACAGATCCAATTTTAAGAAAATATATCAAGATGAACTTTGGGCAAAATTGAACACACTTAAAATTGTGAATATGACTTCCCTAAATGTTTGATATGCAATTCCTAATTTGGAACACCTAATTAATCTACATGTGATTTTATTAAACATGCTCCCTAATAAACAAATCTAGAATGTAAAGCGTGTCTATAACATGGCCGGGATGACTTTTATGAAATGCGGCACTTGTAAATTATGTCCATTGTAAACATGAAATTAAACATGAAGACATGATCGAGAGTGACGTTGCGATATGCAATTTTATGAACATCAATGGCAAAAATATTTAACAAATCGCCATGAATTTTGCAATCAAGCCACAACTTTAGTCGGGACAGCAATTATTTGGCATCAACTTCCCCCAAAATTTTGTTATTAAACTTGCAATCGGGATTATAGATAGGCATGAATTCAGGTTAAGAACCAAAATATTATTGCCGCTGCTGCCTCTTCTTTTGCTCAAAATATTACTTTTTCCTCCATTAATAGAAAGATTTCAGAAAGAATAGGTGGTTGCTCTCGTGTAATATATGCCCGCCAGATGCTTTAGGTAGCCAAGATCTGGTTGCATCGGTTTGAGGGAAAAAAGAGAGCAAGCAGATAGATGTGCTTTACCTATTCCAAGTGGACTTCCTGGAGCTGACCAAGCGAACCGGATTAGATCAACAACAGCAATCCAGCAAGCACGAGCACTAGGTTTGGATGGGCAGGAGAAGAACACTGCTGGGCAGGGGGACGAGCGCCAGGTTTGGCAATTCACTGTGTATGCGTGTGTATTCAGCTACGGCAATTCGTGGCCACTGCTTGCAACGACAAACGATTGTATTGATGGAGCAACGACGAGAGATGGTGGTAACTAGCGACAATCGATATGGATGAAAGAAGTGAATTGAATGAGAATGGAGTCTGTAGGCGTGTGAGTTTGATGATGGTGGTGGTGGTGGTGGTGGTTGAAGAAAAAGTGAGGCGGTGTGGCTATAAGGGAACAAGCAGGAGAACCAAGATGGATTCTGCCGTGTGTTTTTGCTCTCGGAGGTTCCCATTTTATCTTTCCTTTACTTTATTTTTTTAATTTTTTTTTATTTGGGGAATATTTTCGAAAGAACTCAATCCTCCTTGTCAAAATTTTGGCATATGCTTATAAGCCAAAAGTCTTGATCCAAAACAGAGGAGAAAATGTGATTTTTCTTCACATGACCAACTTAGAGTGCTTTCGACAAAAAAAAAAAAAAAAACTTAGAGTGCATGCAGATTATCATTAAACATTTATTACAAGTGTCTCATTGGTTTTTTTTTTCTTTCATCCATACATTCTCAATGACCGTATGTTTTAATGTCGTTGTTTTATGCGCTATTGGTGGATAGGCTATCAATATAGGTATTTACGTGGCAGTTACGCGCTGAAAATTAGCAGCAAGAGCAGCAATGATCGGCTGAAGGGTGATAAGCCAGTAGTTGACGACAGGAAACCGCTTGATGAGACAATCGGGATCCTTCACATGATTTTCCTGGCCATTAGTGTGATGCGTAGAGTATAATCTCCAGTAGATTATACCTTGTTAGTTGGCAATGCTTGACCCTTTTTTTATTTAGCAATGAATAAAGCAGATCATTGTTTAAAGGACTAGCAAATAAGCATTTTGTGCAACTGGCGTAGACTACGATTAGCATCTTTGTGCAACTTGCATGGACTAAAATAAATATTTTTGAAAGATAAAATATTAAGGATCCACAAAACAATGGCATCTTACTCTTTATTATAAGTCTGCAAATTATCAAAAACAGCTAATTTTGTCTGTTCGATGAGGAGAACGGAAACACATGTTTTGGGCTAAACAAAAAGGGTCTGTCACACCAGCTAATCCCTCAAGCAATATTTTAGTCCTATAATAATGACAGCCAGCTAATATATCAAGCAAGTTGCTTTATTTTAGTCCTGAAATGGTGAACAAGTCGTAAATCACCAACTAATTCATTAAGCAAGTTACTTTGGGCCAACTTTGTCTGTTCAAAGGACCACAATTCTCTTAACAAGCAATTCATGATTATCAACTTCTTTAGCACCCTGCAAAGGATCATTGCCGCCGATCTTTCTGCAATTTTTTTAGCTCTATAGCTGACATGTAAAAGCCTATAACTACAAAATAATAATAATAATAATAATAATAATAATAATAATAATAACAGCACAGTTAGAAGTTATAAATTCTAGATGTAGATATGCATGCACCCTAAGTTCGTCATATGAAGAAAAATAACCTTTTATCCTCTGCTTTGGATGCCAAAAGAAAGGGCCCTCTCTTACAAACGACAGCCAAAAGTCTTGATATAGAGAAAAAGGACAGCAATTGATTTATCTAAACTCAAGGGCATAATGTGCATCAAGGTCCTCTCTTCGGTCTAACTCAAACAGCTTGTCGTGATAATATGCTCTATTAAAACACTTTTCATCAGGAAGACCTATACTTCGATTGGATATCATGTATGCAAGAAGATCAGAAAGTGTTAATCAGAAAGAAATTTTAATCAATTCCAAGAAGACCAAGAATTTGGAGGACGCAAATTGACATTATTGCTTCACTTTATACATCCCTCCTCTTCCATCCCTACGTGAGTGTCTCTTTTTCCAGTACAAATAGCACTTTCACGTATTATATGTCTTGCTTAAAGTTAACAATACTATAAATTAGCATAAGAAGGGAGCCATGAAATAACCAGGAACGATCTCTCTATATGTTGAATTGGTCACTGTGGAAAACGACAAGGGATATGGTGAAGGTAGGTGATAATGAGCCTATGGAGAGAGAAAACTATAGAGTGCAAGATGACCAAAACTTTTACCGACCAAAAATATTAAAAAGAGACCAAGACTTTCAAGGATGTACATAAGAGGCTAGACAAATCAAAGTAAAATATTTTCTCTCCAGCTTATTTCGTGAATTGTTTGCCTTTTTCTTCATATCAAGATTTTTCGCTGTCGTTTGATACAGAGGACCTTTTCCTTTTGGGCATCCAGAATCGAGGACAAAAGATTTTTTTTTTTTTTTAATATGACCAAGTCCACGCATGTTTTCTTTCCTAACCTGTGTTTTGTTGGCTTTTTGGCTTTAAATGCATCTGTAAATTTCTAGCATCCTAATGATTTCTACATATCGTTGAATATGCAATCAACGTGGGCTTTTTCGTGGCCGTTACAGCCCTAAAAAGTCCCAAATGTTTAAGAAAACAATTACCTTGAGTATATTATGGATAAATAAGAAGGTGCTCGATTAGTCCTTTAATGTGGACGAACATGTAAAGTTCTTGCCGAAAGATTAGCAAATATTTTAGCGGTGAAGGAAGCCAACCATCATGATTGGGACTGGCAAATGAGCATCTTTGTGCTGATTGCACTAACTGAATCTTCAGATAAACATTTTGAAAGATACGCCAAGCAATGGCAGCTTAGTTTTTGTTATACATCTACAAGTCATCATGGGCGGTTAACGTTGTGTGTTGGATAAGGAAAATAGAAATAATTGCTTAAGGAAAAGTAAACATTAAAATAACATAAATTTAGTTCTACAGGTCTTCACATTTTGTCAATTGAGTTTATCTAGTCAATTTTAGTCGAAAATCGCCTATGTGGATATCGGTTGTCCTACATGACATGATGGGTTTTGATGTAGGTAATTAATATATTAATATTTTTTGAAAGTCTTTTTTATTTTTTTTCCTTTTCTCTTCTTTTTTTTTTTTTTTTTTCCCTTTCATTGACCATCAACAAGGCGATGGCCGGCTAATGGAAAAAGGGAAAAAGAAAATAAAAAGAAAATAAAAGGTAAAAAAGAAGAAAATAAAAAAAATAAAGAAGGAAAATATAAGAGAAGAAAAAAGGAAAAAGAAAACAAATGAATAAAAAAGGGAAAATTCCAAACAATGGCCTAAAGTGCTAACAGTTTCTCAAATAAGAGTTTAAAATGGATTTTGTGTCAAATAAAAACCTGAAGTGACCATAATTATTTCAAATATGGGCTTGAAATAGCCATGATTATTTTAAATAAGGGTCTGACCATGTCAATTGCTAGCCAGCTTTGTATTTTGACCGATTAAAGGGCGCATTCATCTAAAAATTTAACTTTAAATTATTTTTATTCTCTCATTTTTCTTTTTATATTTTCAAACAAGGGCCGCACGACCGCTAACGAGGGTCAGCGAGGGTTACATGGCCCTTAGCAACGGCTGGTAAGGGTTGGTGAGGGCTTGACGAGCCTTGTCGACCTCACTTGAGGCAAGGGTCGCCTCGTCTAGGCAAGGCCATCCCTCATTGGCCACTAGGGAGAGCTGACCTTGTCAACAGTTGCCCTTGCCTATGGTTGGTGAGGGTGGCCCTCATCTAGCTCTCTCCAAGCATTGCTAGTGCCTGGCCGGCCACCAATGGAGAAGAAAGAAAAACTAGAAAAAGGAAAAAAAATAAGGAAAAAATTCAAAAAATATAGATGATGAAAATGCCTTTAAGTAACTAAACAAAGAAGCTCTTATTTGAAATAGATATAGCCATTTCAGGCCCTTATTTGAGAAAACGATGGCACTTCAAGTCTTTGTTTGAAACAAAGTTCACTTCGACTCTTATTTGAGAAAATGAAGGTATTTCAAGCCTTTATTTAGAATTTTCCCAAAAATATATTAAAATAATATTAAAATTGATTGCGTCAATGCTAATTGTCTTGCCACATAAGACAGACTGGTGTCAATATCTGTGATTTCAGATTAAAATTGGGAAGATGGATTTAATTAACAAAATGTGAAAAGATTAAGGATTCAATTGACACAATTTTGACAAAAAAAAAATTGACTTAATCAAAAAAATTATAATTGAATTGGGAAAAAGTACAATAAATTTAGGAATTTGAATAATTTTCCCCCACCAACTAATCCATTGAGCAACTTGCTTTGCAATACTTTTGAATGAGTTAAAAATCACCAACTAATACCATATAATATATAGAAAGTTACACTACACATCACACACATATAATATACCTGCCACACCAAACGACCATAGATTAAACAAAGACCAAGACTTTCAAAGATGCCCATTAGAAGTTAAAGCAAACAAAATAAAATACTTTCTGTGCACAACTGTTCGTTTTGTAATATTCGGAGAATATCCCCCAAAGACTTTATTGGATATCCTGTGCTATCTTGTCTGGAAATTTCTACGTCTAACATGTGAAGCAAAAGTGAAGCACTTAAAGAAAGACTAACAATTGGCTCAAAAAAAAAAAAAAAAAAAAAAAAAAAAAGAAAGAAAGAAAGACTACCAATTGAAAAGAAACTTTAATCAATTCCACAATGATCAACAGATTGCATGATGCTGCTTTACTTTTCGCATCCCTTCTTTACCATTCCTATGTGAATCTCTCTTTTTCCAATACTAGCAGAATTTTCACGTATTACATATAATTAACAATACTATTTCCATTAGACTCTTTCCGTGTTTAATCACGTTGGGGTTTTTTATTCATTACTCTCTATTGTGCATGTCTATTGAAATTATGTCTAGGTTTCCATAAGTTCGATAAAATAAAAATGGCATAAAGAGAAACGAAGAAGACAAAACAGCAAAAACTTTGAAAAAAAATATTAGGAATGGGGCGACCGAGAGAGCGCCACCGATCCCACGGCCATTGCCACGCTGTGGTCATCAACACCACCGCCAGGACAACTTATTCCAACACCGTTGCTGCTGGCACTACTAGCTAGACTAATCATCTCACATTTAATTACCCAATTACTAACCTGACTCCATCTATAGGGAAATTTTCAGTGTAAATAATGAATTTTAGGTTCATGATTTTTCCGCTGCACTTTGAAAAGTTAGCTTTCACAAGGAGCCCACACCATTCGATGGTCGATTTGAGCCGAGCTCAAATGCTCAGGGTTCATTCATTATTTTCCCCTCATCCCGCGTCTAAGACTTTACAGGCAGCCACCATGAAATAAAATGGGTTTAGGCCCAAGAGACCCAATTGGGCCAATTCTCATTTTATCCCATGAAGCTCCATCTTAGAAGCCCAACGGACTAACTTCCTTCAGCTTATTTATAAATGTTGGAGCTAGCTTAACAGGAGAAAGAAGAATAGTTATGAGAGAGAAAGAAGAATCCAGAAAACTGGAAAAGAGAAGTAAACCCCGCGCGCGCGCGCGCGAGAGAGAGGGTTTAGGTCATCTAAAGCGTCATTGCGAACCGCTCGATAAAAATTCAAGGACTTAATTTATCTATTCGAACAAAATTTTCTTGGATAAGCTATAATTTCAACTCAATTTGAGATTTAGGTTGGTGAGTTGATTCTAGAAGTTGTTGAGCTATAAAATCATGTTGCGATGAAACTTACCGTGTCATGGTAATATGGGATTTTATGGAAGTAAATTTGGGATTACGATTTGGTCGGGATAAAATTTTGAAGTTCATTGTGCACTATTGGAACCATATAAGAACAATTGTGTTTGACACCAGTTTTCACCCTTTTCTGCACCTCTTCTGGGTCGAAGGTTGAGTTAAATTTCTAATGACTTTGGACCCACTTGTGACAAAATTCTTCAGAGCTCATTTTTTTGAAAATCGCACGTGAGGTCTACTTTAGGTGAGCTTTCTGTTAGCACATTGGAGTTGTTTTGTTGCCAAATAAGCTTAGATTAGTTGAATTTTTAGTTGAGGTACTTAGTACTTAATTTCAATCTCCATTTCTCACTTGATTTTTCTGTTTGTAAGGCAGCTTTCATTGTTTGGTTTCGCATATTCAGGTGAGCGGTGCTTATTTATTGTATGATTTGTGAACTCATGTCCTGATAATGACAAAAAATACTTATGCCATAAGCAATGAAAAAGGTAACACATGGTATGCTATTCATTTAAAAGGGGAAAAAAACGGTGTTTAGAGTATATTTTTTGGCATAAAACATGATCTAACATTGAATATGCTTTTGTTATTGAAATGGCATAGCAAAGTATCCCTTGAAATAGTTTGAAAAATAATTATTTGTGATATGGTTTGAAAAGGGCCACGTGAAATGCATTCTTCCTGATGGAAAAAATTGTGCAATGATACATGTATTGATTAGTGAACTAGTTTATGAATTGTGAAATAGTTACGTGGCTGGTTGGAGGAGTTTATGCTCTTGCAGATATAATTTGAACCATTAAATGGTTATGAGTATGTATACAGTTCTCAATATGTCTTGTTTTGGTCGAGACGCTAGCTTATATAAAGTGGAGACCTACGTCAAAAGGGAATCTTGCTAGGTCTCATCATGGAGTGTTAAACGTGGCCATAGTTCGATATTAAGCATTAGATTGATCAATAAACTAACTCATTGATGTTTGCTTTGATATTATTAATTGAATAAGTATTTCGGATACATATAAAGTTTTGTTGAAGTGATATAACTTCTCTTTGATCTTGCATGTACGTCATGTACTGAATTTGAAAAAAAAAAAAAAAGTGCTTATAGTACCATTTATAAGTGCCTGGTGGATGCTCAATTTGCTTTACAGTAACTTGTACTTTTCACCGATGGGTGGCTTGCTCATATCATTCATCTCAATGGCTCATATCATATAAGAATAATAGAGAAAAGTATGGAAAGAAATTCATAAATAAAAGAAACAGAGAAGTAGTCTGTTATGAGTCAAATTGCAAATTCAAAGGAACATATATCCATTGGAAATTCTAGAAACTGTGTCATTGTCATAAGAAATAGAGGAAGAATACGCGGATGAATTAGTGGAAGATGAAGAAATTCAAGAATGTAATCATAAAGATAATTTCACATGTGGATAAGGTACTCCGAGTATAAATGTAATAACGGTAGAATAAAAATAGCAAGTGGAAGTTCAGAAAGAAAGAAGTACTTACACAGAGTAAGAGATTGCCTCAAAATTCAGAAAAATTGTACAATTTGCAAGAAATTTTGACAGCGACAAAGAATAATAGAGGCGCGGGTTGACTATTCAAGAGCCCTATAAAGAGGTAAAAAATTTAAAGGAAGAAAACCATAACATTAATAAAGAAATATTCAAATTAAAACTTAGGGGAAAATAAATCACTGATAATCCACTACCAAAGATAGAAAGTCCAAGGACAGCGGTGGAAGAAGATTTATGGATGGATCCTACTGAACATAGAAGCACGATGGGGGGTTTTATAGTATTTATCTATGACTAGACCACACATTTCGTATGCTGTTAGTATTGTGAATCAGTCCATGCATTGCCCTCGTATATCTCAGTTACAAGCGGTAAAGTGCATTATTAGATTTTTATACGGAACCATTGATCATGGACTCTTCTTGAAGCCATACTTGACAGCACCATAGTGACGTTTCCCTCATGCTGTTTGGGCTGGTTGTCTCGATACTCGTCGATCAACACCTGGATGTGTGACTTTTCTTGGGTCCGACATTATTTTGGCATGCTAAAAGAGCAACCCACTTGCGAAATCTGGCTACAGGAGTTTCGCCGATGGAGTTGCAGAAACTTAATTGGATTCGGCAGATTTCAGTTGATCTTCCTATATTTTTGCCTAAACATGTTGAAGTCATTTGTGATAATGTTGGAGCCAGTTATCGAGCTGCTAATCCGGCTTTTCCGTTCTCACACCAAGTATATTGACGTTAATATTCATTTCATATGGGAATTTTGACCACTGATTTTTCAGTTGACATCTTTACAAGGGATCATGTTTCGTCTTTTGAAGAACAATCTCTTCGAGGTGGCATCCTGATCAAATTGAGGGGAGTTTTAGAGCATCTTTAGTGCATATCTTTGTTCTTATCATATCATTTGGAAGTTGTTTCCAATTCAAAAGTTCTGATACGTAAAACTCAGTTGTTTGCAACATTTTATGTGTAATCTTTCTAGTTGTTGTGTCTCCTATCCAGAAGATCGGTTGTAACTACTTGTACCTCAAGTAAATGACGAGCACAACTCTATTTATTTATTTATTTATTTTTTTGGGTCGAGAGAAAGATTCTATCCATATATCAAAATAATATTCGAGAGGTACATAGAAGGCTTTCAAGCCTAATAAGTCCCAAATAATTGTAGAAAAAATCAAAATCCAGAAAGCAAATAACAACGTATAGTTTATAGCTAAAAGCACACTCTAATCCCCTAAAAACAACTTTGATATCGTAAACTATTGACAGCTAGTCACTAGATTCAATGATGAGCACACAACAAAATCTCTCACTCCATTTGCAAAGGTTTGCGGTGCACTTCTAGATTCAATATTTTCATCACCATCACGGTGCAAAGACATCAACATCAAAATATTGAAAGAACATAGATCAAATACTCATAAGGAGCTCACAAATCTATATTTAGATTGAGTTTGAGGGTGTAAAACCTCAAACTTCACCTAAATCTAAACCGGGAAAGGAAAATGGCATAACCTTAAAGAGGTTGTGGAGCCACATTACGAACATCGTCTTCGATGGCTGTTGACTAGACGGATGGCCAAACTGGTCTCCACATTCACCCAAGATCAACTGCAGAAATATGATGATACACAAACTCTTAGAGTCGATTGGGAGAAAAAAGATAGATGGAAACTTCAAAAGAGGGAAGAAGGGGGAGGGGGGAGGGAGGGAACTCTGCCCCTTAGGGACAGCACTGCAGACAGATAGGAGGCGACTTCAAGGGAAGAGAGAGGAAACCTTACTCTAGAGTTTAGAGAAAGAGTTGCGCCAAACACAACTCTATCTGATGAGTTGAATTACACCATTTCCACAAATTTCCGTATATATATAAATGACATGATCTTCATTGATCAAGTTTAGCTAGTAAGGTGAAAGTAATTCTAGCAAACCATCACACACAATTTCTTCTAATTCCTTTTACTTTTGCAGATTGTAAGCACATGTCCTATTCCTAATATATTTTGCTAGTTTCTAACTCTTTAGATTAAACTTAGATAGTGACGGCTTTAATCACGCATTATTTCATGAAATTCATGTACATATATCTATTTATTGGATATTATGATCAAATACTAATCTCTATTTAGACTTTTGGAAACAAACTCGCTACAGTTCACGGGTGATAATAATTCATGTCACACCTACAATAAAGACGAATTAGCCAAAAAAAAAAAAACCTTTTTCTTTTTTCCTTTTTTTACTCGTTTATTAAATTCTGTCATTTTCATTCGCTGTATAAATCAATTTGCTCTTTCGTCCTCTCACGTGTCCCTCTCCTTGCGGTGCAGAGAGCAGGACTGCTATGGAGCCAGGAAAAAAAATGGGACGTGGGGCGCACGCGCGAAGACATACTTGTCCCGCTCTTGTGCTCTTCTCGTCTCCTCGCAGATTCATAAGTAAGTCCTCGGACCTCGTCGCTCCGTCCTGGAGACGACCTCGCCCGAAAAACAGCTCAAAGCCGTCGGGTAACCGTTTGTCCGCCGATGATTAACTGTTGACGAGACAGTGGCAGTGGAGTTGTCGCGAGTTCAACTGGTTAAGTGGTTATGGTTATAATTGAATTCCCTCTGTTGGATATTGGTACTTTTGGCTGATCGTCTCTGCTTGATTTAATCTGAGCTGGGCTGACGCCTGTCTAACCTAATTGAAATTGCACAGATAGTGACGAAAGTGTTCTTCAAGCATTGTAAAATATTGTCCGAGAGAAGTAAAAACCTGCTGAAATATCAACTTTATAGCCAATTATCGGCTGCTTCTTGGTTGTGTGGAGTAAACTCAATTGATCTGTAAGCTCATCATCTCAAGTCCTCAATCTATTCGAACATGAAAAAAGTTTCGACTTATCAATTGATGCAGCTTCATAACTCATGTTGAAGGGGACTCCTCTGTCAACACTGACCTGAAATGGCTTTTTTTTTCCCTTTTTATTTTTTTATTTTTTTTATTTTGGCAGATGTAGGTTCTACTTAGGAGCATAATTTAGCTTGCTGCAGTCATTTCTATTACATGCATCGAAAAACTTGACGCCGCTCCCCTATTGCCAGTACTGCTCTGACGCTGTTTTTTCTATCTGTTTCCAGTTATAATCCAGGTGCAAGAAATGGGGTTACGTAGACAGCAAACACTGACGAAGAAACGAGTACTTCCCGTAAAAATGTTCTTTATTAGGGAAAAGCACTTGTCCCCGGACAATATCGCAGTTGCGATGATTTATCTTGTTCACGGTGTCTTGGGCCTTCCAAGACTCGCCGTCAGTTTCTATTTGAAAGATGATATGCGTCTAGATTCTGTAGGTATGTCATTGCTTCCTGAGGTTTTCTTTACCAAAAAAAATTAGGACTGCTTTGAGAACTTTCAATTCATATGTTCCAGCAGGATGAAGAGAGAAACTCGTGTACTTAAGAAGATTTTCTTGTCTGTTGTGGGCTTGGTTAGTCGTGATCCAGCCAATTCATTAGCAAAATCAGTAAGTCTGGTTTTTGGCATCTTAAAGCGAGGAGTATCTTTCTAAGCTGCCGAACAGCTTTAGTTTGCTCTGGCATGGAACGGAATGACCACCTTGGCTGATAGCAAAGTATAGTGCTAAACATTACAGTCGAGAATAAGCTGGTTCCAGCGAATCCAAGCGCAACTTCTATAAAGCATTGATCAGCACAAAGTGTTGAGACTGATGGTCGGGCATGCATTGAACAAATTGACGAAAGTAAGCCGACAAATATACTTAAGAATGTCTCGGCTCAAGCACGCACTACGCAATTCAGATATGAAAATACAGAAAAACACCTCAACCTCAAATATGCATATCAATACAGTTCAGTTATGTGGACGAGATCATCACAAAGCAATTAGTAGATTTTACCCAGGCAGTGGTTTGTACGTAGAGCAACTGAAAACATAGCACATGCGATTCGATTGAATAAAGGATGATTACCCGTGACGATTAACGATCGGACCTCAATAAGGTGATTATAGAAGCAGCTTCACGAACAGGAACCGTCGTGAGAGACGGTGGTGACCGCAGTCCGAGCACTTCAGCAATGGTGACCGAGAACAGGGGCGCACAGAGCTTCTGCTTTTGGCCGTGGAAATGGGAACGGTGACGACCGGTGGTGGTTGGTGGTGGCTAACAGTGTCCGGAGGGCAATAGAGAAGAAATTTCGATGAAGAGGTCCCTGGAAATTCAGAGAAAGACCGAGAATGAATGCTATCGACTGAATTGAAAAATGAAATCCAGAGAATGAGAGAGAATTTACCTTCAAAATTGTTGCAGTAACCGAATGATGATGAAGAGCTCGAAGTGAAGAATCCGAGTTCAGTAGAGTTTCAGTCACGGCTATTCTCCCCTGTATGGAAACCGAAGGAGGAGGCAGTGACAAAAACGAAAGATAATGAAGTCGTCCAGCGAGAAAGGTGCTTCGCTACGATTGGCTATCGTTTAAGTGAGAGATGGAGAAGCTTCAAGTGAATGCAGTAAATTCAAGATGAATCGAGACCGGAACTGCAGAGCTTTCGGCGCGAACCAGAAAGATTTTCACCATGGAAGTAGCTGGAAGAGTTACGTCCGAAGGCCGGAGAAGCCGATGCGAGGCGGCGGAGATGGAAGAATACTAGAATCGGCCATGAATAACCTCCGGTGAAACTCAAACCGCGGGAGATGGAGAATCGATCCCGTTTCCCCGAGCGCGTCTTCGTTTGAAGCTTTAGAGCGCTAGAGAGAGAAAACGGAGGAGAGAGAAAGAGAGAGATAAACAGAAGATGTGGCTGGGCTTGGTTCTTTTTCGCGGGCTTTGGGCTGATGGGCCTTTTGGGCTCAGCTTAAACTCGTGACTCAGTGTGATGTTACTAGTTGAGAATTTCCTGCTTGGCTGCACATTGTTTTTGTGCTATTACTTTGTATGCTTATGATACAAAATACTTTATTCAGGTCTAATTCTATTGGGCTTGCATCCACATATCGTATCATACAACATTCTAAATCTATAATGATAGAAAATAAATTTCAAGGAGCCAATCAATTGAAAAGAGTAATTTTCAATGGACAATCTATACTTCCCCCTTGTTTTTTATTTTTTGTTCCAGATAAGAGAATTTTTGTCCTGTCATACAAAATGTGAGGAAGTTGGCATTTTTTTTTTCATCTTGGTGCTAGATGCGAATTTCTTGCTTCAATTAATAACCAACTCCAAAATTATTCAGTCACAAAAATAAAATATAAAATATAAATTGAAAAAGAAAGTAAAAGCCCCAGATTTTTCTTTCTTTCCCTGGTTCTCACTAATCGCCATCATTATCAATCAACACAATTTGAATCATGCTGTCATTTGTATCGGAGACTCTTCAACAAGAAGAACAACATAAGGTGCGAGATGAACATAAGAAAATTTAAAAAATCCAAAAGGGAACAACTAATTAAAATTATCTTTCATACATAATAAACAACTATAAAAGTTCTCGAGAGAAACAAAATTATATGTAACGGCAATAGAGAGGGAGGAGATATACCAGACAAGGCATGCATTGGTTGAACCGCAAAATTTCCAGTAACACAAAAGGAGCCCAAATCAATACGGAGTCAAACTTTCGACCCCAAAAAAAAATTTGGTGTCAAACTAATCAATCAAAAGAAAATCTGTGTAATAACTAAAATGAAAATCATTTGAGTGGTGATCCCAACAATCTAAATCAAGAAAACACCACTATATTGTACCAGTAAATTAGAGGGACTACTCTTTTTTCCCCCTCAAATAGTTCATCTTACAATCTTGTGCCAAACTTTCTGAATATATCATATAAGCGATTGCTAGTTGCTAATTTCTTGGTTTTGCATTTTTTGAAATATGTGGTGGATGAAGGACCGCAGCAGAATGACACCATCACACCTCTTTTCCGGTATAGATATTCCTCTGTACTATTTTCGTACTCAACTTTTTAAATAAAAAAATTTGTTTTCTTTTTTATTTGATTTTCTGATTGACTAAAGTAAGTTCCTTTGACCGGCTTTTTTTTATCATACTAAATAGCGAAATGAAAACAACATTTTTTTTTTATTAAAATGTTTCTCTCAAAACAAACAGAATACTAGAAGAAGACCCTTTCAAAGATCAATCATAAAATAATGCGGGGTGACATCTCCAGATATTCATTATATTGCAAAGCATCATCTTATAACCAAAACTTTTTTAAGAGTTCATTCTCATTTATACAAACTTTATCAAAATTACTCATAACCAATGTCAAGGATCCTAACGAAATACTGAGCCAAAAATGTCAAATCTCTAAAAGAGAAGAATCAAGCTCCACACACGGAGAAAAGATTTTCTGTAACAATTAAGCCTCTTCAAGAACCTCTTCATCTTCACATGTCAGATATTTTCAGACCTGAAAATAATTGTTCGCACGTTAGATCTTGTCCAGTAGACCGTGAGTGTCCTATTCTCGAAAGACAACTAAAAAATTAAATGGTGGGCAAAATTTGTCCCTTAATTCGCAAATGAAGAAGCAGGTATGGTTCGCTGCAGATCCTACTCGGCCAAAGCCAGAGACTACCAGGACAACCTCAATTTTTCCTCCACAAATGTCAACATCAAGCTCAATTCACAGCAGCTCCAGATCAAAAGTCTCTGCTAAAAGTAGTTCGTGAGACTGTCTCAAGCATGGTCTGACGATGAAGAAGTAGAAAAACAGTTTCGCTCCTCAACATGGAAATGATTGTCATGGCAAAAACCTCATATAGCAGGCAATAACTTTATAATGTAACAGAAGTGTCCATTAATAGAACTCATGTAACAGTATTCCTCAATATTGTATATAACACGGAAGCCATAGCAGCACATTTCCTTTTTGGATCAAATTCCCTTCGTTGCCTGAATTCAAGGTATATCTTCAACATGTGAGCTCATAACATTGAAACCATTTGCAATGGAAATGCGTGTATGTTGTCACGTGTGAATGGTACTGGATCTTCAGCACCTCGATGGGGGTAAATGTGGTGGGGCTTGCCCCTTCAAGGAGTTAATCATGAGTGATGCTAAGTGACGATCTTCTTGGAATCAGAATATCTCATAGCAGACGCAAGTCCTCAAAGAAACATCCAGAGGGTAGCCACGGCTATTGATTCTCCCTCCCGTTCCCCATCCTGCACAGCAAATATAATATGTAGGACCGCTAAAAATGTCGTCAAGAGATGGGAGTGGAGTGGGTATTTGAATAAAAGGAAAATGAAATTCAATCTTTGACCAGGCAACCGGTTTACTAACATGTTTTCACCTGCAGGCTCATTCAGAATTTAGCTGTCACATTCGCTTACTCAAACCTCTGCTATCAGTTCCGTTTGTCCATCTGCACCGTAGCAGTTGGGGGAAAGAAAGCTTCTCATTTTCAATGATGACCAGAACATGTTAGAAGTATATTATCTGACAAATCCAGGTATTTATATGGAATTTTATTATAGTATTTTTTGGCTACGCAGGGCCTACATTATAATTAGTCAATGCAATTCTGTACTTAGAGTTGAATATAAAGTTTTGTAGACCATGATAATATTTTCATAATTAATTCTCCTGAACAGTGCAAAGAATGAAAATAGGGAAAATATATTCATATAAAAATAGATTGTCCTACAAAATAATTTGCTATGCTAAAACGATTCTTTTGCAAATGATTAAATCATTTTACTATGTATGGGAAAGCTGACTTCCACGGCGACGAGTATCAAACTTCTAGGGGCACAACAAGTGAACTTATTGCTAAAATAAAATGTGCAAGAAAGCATAAATTATACCAGGAATACAATCCCAACTCGGTTCTTAAGCTATTGCAAATGATACTGCACACTTAATGGCAAAACTTTGATTCATCCTTCCACGAGTCCTTATCAAGTATGTATCACAAACGAGGGCCAGGGGAATAACAGTGAGTCTATCTTGTACATCGACAGCAATTTTGTGACATCCCGAATTTTCAGATCTGTTTTCTATTGAATTAATCGGGCATTTCATTGACGCATCTATAGGGCTATTCTCAGAACTGATCATTCTTGAGATAATTAGACTATTTGGGAAAATTATTAAGAAATTTTAAAGCAATAAACTTGAGAACTCGATCAGGAATCGGCTTCTTGACCGTGTCTATCTTTAGAGGCCATTACGGCATAGTTAAAAATCGATTTAAAATTAGAGATAGACTGGATCGATAGAGATGTGTGGCTAATCGTGGGTGGCACTATACTGATTTTCTTATTGTTTTGGTACCCTGTGTCCATATTTGTGTCCTCGAGATTTTCACGACAACCGAGAGTCGTCAATGAGTTGAGTGAGTTCATTGTGACTCGAAAAAATCGACCACGGGTCATTTGCCCTTAAAAATTTCTGAAAGTTATCCCCGTATTCTAGGTCACGCTAAAAACACACCAAGTGGAAGTTAACCGTGAATTCAAGTCGATTTCGGAAATTGAAGTTTTTTTTTTCATGTCACAATAAATTCTAGGAGTATCGCTCGGTCTTAAAAGATTTTTCTGACGCCCGACACTTTTGGAAAAAGTCGTCGCGGGTTGTTTTTGTGCGGAAAATGCTTGAAGATGGTTTTTGATGGCAAAATTGAGATGCATGATGGAGTCTTGAGTGAGGAAAAATGCAGAGATGATCAATGGGTGATCAATTGAATTTATTGAGGTCATTTGGGATTAATTCAAGAGAGAATTTAAGTCCAATTGAAGCCATCCCTCTCAAATTCGTAACCTCCTTAAGCCTAGCAAAATTGGACCATTTGAGGAGTTGTGTGGTGTGTTTATGTGGCCAAATTGCAGCCAAGTAAAACTTCTTGGGCAAGGCTTGAAAGGTATTTTTTTGTGGAAAAAGTGGGCTTGGTGAAGCCCCTCAATTCTCATCTCTATCCATCTCTCTTTCCCTCACCTCAACCGGACCGCTATCTCTCTCTCTCTCTCTCTCTCTCTCTCTCTCTCTCTCTCTTACTTCGTGCGACGCCAACACCAACAAAAGAGAAGAAGCTCAACTCCTTCAGTCGGCCTTCAACAATCGAAACCCCGCGCCCACCTGCTCGTCTCTCTGCTCAGTCCACGTCCCACGAAGCTGCTCCATCTCCACGCGGCCGTCTCCACCATCAACTTGCATCTTCACGCGCGTCCGCCAGCTCCACGCCAGCACCGAGTCAACCAGAGGCCACTTGTTGACTCTGTCGGCCACTCACGCCTCATCCCACGAATTCCTCTCCACGAACCTGCAGCTCCACTTCATTTTGTTGTTGCCAGCGAAGTTGCTTCCCTCGTCCATTTCCCCTCATCCCCAATCAACCTTCCAGTAGCAGACTTGGCTTGTTGACTGCCCCCCATCTTCGGTCTGGCTCCATGAAGCAGCTCCACGCCCCCACCGTCCCGCACGTCTTCAGCATCGTCTTCTTCATGTCTTCGTTTGAGAGGCACGAAGTCAAGCCCAACCCGCGGCCTTCATCTGGCCATGCGAAGTCCACCAAAGTCCAGCGTTGTGGGCCCATCTCAACCGAAATTCCGACACAGCCCATATTCAATTGAAGCCCAGACCACAACTTGAAGCTCAAATTAGTAAGTTCAGCCCATCCTCAATCCATTGAAGTTGCATTTCAGCCCACTTGATTCAGCCCATAATCCAGTGAAGTCTAGCAAGTTCTTTTGAAGCCCAAGCCTACGAGGCAAGGTCTTTGGGCCTGGCCCGAGGGTCCATCGACGCCATTGAAATTTTGGAATTCGGCCGCCGTCACATCATCGTCACAGTGTCTCGGTCTTCGCTTTGCGCAAGTGAGTTTTACTCACTAATGCTTTCTTAGTTTGCAAATTATGCTTAAGGCTTGATTAGATTTAATTAAGTGTAATTAGGTGGTTAGATTATAGTAGAATAATTAAATTATGGATCTATCTATGCATGTTAGGCAAATAGTTAGTCTACTTAGCAAGTAGACAAGTTTTATTATTTATTGAACAAGTCTCGGTAATTTTCCGGGCTCATATCGGCTTCCAATAAGGCATTTCGGCCTAAATTGGATTTATCGTATTTATTTATTAATTTTAGAAATTAATTTAATTATTTTTTTTCAAAAATTAGGCAGGAATAGCCCGATGACCGGAATTTTATGTTGATTGTCGTGGTGCGATCTGTTTATTTAATTGAGCTTTATTTTGTGTTGAAATGAATTAATTGTGATTATATGATTATTTTCCTGAATTAATTAAATTGAATAATTAATTGGAAAATAACTGGGTGTTAGTTGACAGCACTAAAAATATTTTGGTGCACTATTGATAAGAGTGGGATTTGTGGAAAAAAATCTTAATATTTTGGCTAAGGCCACCACGTGCCCATGCACGTGTACTCTTGTCGAAAAGAATAAAAATGGGCAAATTGATTGTACGTTCGAAGTATCATGTGAAATACTGACTTGGTGACCCTATAGGTCATTTCGTAAATGGACGACATGCCATAACAGCTCGATAACTCGATGGGTTATTTTGTAGAATGAACGTTATGATGAATATACTTGGTGACTTAGCGGTTTCGAATTTAATCAAACCAAGGAAAGATCCGGTTAGATGGGCGTCCCTTATATGGGATGGATCCACAGCGCCCCGATACCAGTTCATTCTTTGGCTTATTGTGAAGAAGCGTCTCCCCACCCAGGTTATGCTTCTATCCTATGGCCGAATTGACTATAGTGTTTGTGCATTCTACAGCGAAGTACCCGATTCCATAGACCATCTCTTCTTTGGTTGTCGTACCTCGGCTTCTCTGGCCTTTTTCTGGGCCGCTAGGTGCAACCTACCGTGGAAAAATCGGTGCTGGAATGAGGTGCTTCCTTGGGCTTTGAAGTTCCTTACGGGTAACGATTTCTACCACAAGATAGCTCGGTTTTCATTTGGAGCCCTTTGTCACCTCATATGGAAGAAGAGAAATGCAATACTATTCAGGGGTGAATCCTTGGTGGTCCCTGCACTCAAAAATCACCTCCTTAAGGTGGTAAGAGAAAAAGCTGTCAGTTATAGCAATGTTTTCCTTCACCGAGGAATGAAGACTTCAAAGAGGCTCGGGGTTTAGATCCGGGATTTTCTATAGTGATGCTCTTCCTTAGAAAGATTTGTTCCCGTCTTCTTTTCTGCTCCCGCATTCTCATTGTAGTCTAGAGGTTTGGCAAGATTAGGAGTCGGTTCTCTAGTTGGTGCTGGTTGTTTCTTTCTTGTGGGTTGTTCCCTGGTCCCTTTTACAACGGATCCCCTTCACTTTTGCCTTGGCTAAGAGTGTAGGTTATGGATCCGTTCTTTTGTACATTGGCAATCTCTTTTATATTATTATTACCTTTACCAAAATATGTATACATATATATATATATATATATATACTTGGTGACTTATAATGTCATTTCGAAGAATGAATCGTATAAAATATCGCTCGATAACCCAACAGGTTATTTTGAAGAATGGACAAGTATTGATTAAAATAACCAAGTGATGGTCTGTTTGACATGTAAATCAACTAGGTCGATTGATCCGATGCTTTGATCGGTAGCATTTGATTGGGTGTCTGTTTGAACTATATTGATTTGCGAGATGGAATCGAGGCCAAGATAAGCCTTCTCACTCATGTGTGCTTAGGCAGCCCATAGCGTATTGGTTTATTAATCGGATTTTAGGGAATAAAACTTGTTGAGACATTGTCTCCTGGTTATTGAATAACCATTTTCAGGTCCTTAGATAGTGTTGGTGAAAGATTGGAGGCTCGAAGTGTGGAAAGGGAAGCCTGAAGAATTGACTACCCTATTGGACTAGCTAGTCATATGGCAATTCTCTTTTGTTAGAAGTCAATTCCATTTTGTAGACTCCATTTTAGAAACATGTAGTTTAAACTTGGCTTAACAATTCAACTTGTATATATTTGGACTATGTTTGGCAATGTATATAGATGTGGAGGCTTTTAAAGTGAAATTTTAGAATCCTACTTTTCTGTCCCATTGTTTTATCATCTGGGGATTTATAATTGCTTCCGCATGTGCATATTAAAATGAAAGGGTCGGTGATACATAGTCCTGGGATATCGCATTTAAATTCGACCAAGGTAAGGGATATGCACGTACCTGAGGATCGGGGTGTGACAAATCCTTTATTCATCTTTTTTGGCTTTCTCTATGTAGCTAAGCCTCATTTTCAGTTTTGGAAGGTAATGGGAACCCAATGAACCACTCTCAGTTGATGGTAATAACTAGATTCACCTAATATAACAAAAATTATCCTATAGTCCTGAAAATTCCCATGGATAGGTGCCACCTTGCCTTGTGGAATCACCCAGACCTCATCTGAGCTTCCAACTATTAGATGCTTATCGTGACTAAGCTGCAAATCAAGGTCAAAGGAGGGCTATTAGCTGTGAAAATGATCCATGGTTGGTCAAATTGAAGTATTTTGACAAAAAAAAAAAAATCAATCTCACCATCTCAATTGCTCCTTAGAACAAGACCAAACCTTGAATGAGCACCTCAGCCACATCCAAATCCTCTAGTTGTGTATAGGCAAAACAGCAGAGTCGCACTCACTCATTCGTGGACAAGAAACTAACAATTTACAAAGATAATTATTCAGCAGTCACTATTCATTAAAGCGAGCTTGAAGACCACATTTATAAACAGAGCCCAATACTACCTACAGCCAGCTGATTTCATAACTCTTTGGTATTACAGATTACTCTAATACGAAAAAACTGATCGGGCTAACTATTCTATTCCAAATATTTTCCAAGTTGAAATGGTTAGATTGGTTTCTGTTCCACTATAAGTTAGATATTTGATGATAGAACAGAGGCTCTCTATAGCTGTTATCACTGATTGATTCTCCTGTTATTTCAATGTAACATCAGATTCCGATAAGTTCAATTAGTGCAAGAACAACAACAGGCTAACTGAAAAGTATTTGAAGTCATAAGGTGGACAAAAAGAGCAGACTTACCAAATGATTAGATGGCTCATCAAGCAAAGCTATGTGAGGTTTTTTCAAAGTTATCTTGGCAAATGCAACTCTACCTTTCTGAGCACTTATTTATATGTTCAAAGCACCATGTTACATGTGCAATAGCATCCAAAAAGCCTCAAAGTAGTACACAGTGAACTACACTTGAGATTGCAAATTGACTAACCTTTATTAGGGCTTCACAATGTCATACAACGATTGCTTCAATTTTTTTTTTTACATATGCAACGATAGCAGAGAGGGAGGCAATGTATCATAAAAGGTATACATTGGTTGAAGTGCAAGATTTCCAATTACACCAAAGGAACACAAGTGAGCTCGAAGCTTTTCTATCAAAAATCCCTACAAGAAGAATGCCACATAAGAAGGTATTTGCAGATAAAACGACATGATGTATAACAAAATCATATTCTACAGTGGAGTAAATGCAAACAACCAATACTTTAAAGACCTGAATAGATTTTCCCTAGAGGTCACTGCTGATAATGCGAACACAAAGGCAGGTAGCATATTGTTACAATCTCAACCAAATAAACATGAGTATATAGGCTAAAAATTTCTAGCAAGTTGTAAACACATATAGAATGTTGATCTATGGAATATCAATGATGTCATGATGGAGTTGTATTAAAAGCTTGGAGCAATGAGCTGCCCCAGAATTGTGTCCCAAATGGATTACTTAATACTACAAAGGATCATCATCAATAAAAAAAAAAAAAAAAGGTTCTCGATTCTAAAGAAAACCATTTAAAAAAAAAATGAATGAGCTAGGACACAAGAAAAAGATGGTGGGAAGAGAACATACAAGAAATGCTGAAAATGCAAAGACATATGATTGTGAAACACTATAATTCTTCGTGAGAGTGCATCTTTATTCACAGTTTGTTTAAGCATCAAGCAAAGTTGAAGATATGCCATTGATATAGCAAGAGGCAACACTGAGTGAATTTCGACCTATAGTTTAGTGTCCAACGAAACAGAGCCAATCCAACCCAACAAGAAATCCTGCTCAAATGTTAGTCTTTGACTTTCAGTGGTAGAGCTCACCTACTTCCAATGAATGGCTTTTGTTGACCATGATCATATTTTCATAATTAATTCTCCAAAATAGTGCCAAATAGTGAAAATGGGGAAAATATATATATTTATATAGTTTATTCAAAAAATAGATTGTCTTACAAAATAATTTGTTGTGCTAAAATATTCTTTTGCAAATGATTAAATCATTTTAGTGTGCATGAGAAAACTGACTTCGGCGGCGATAGAGTATCAAACTTCCAAGCACAACAAATGAACCTATTGCTGGAACAAAATGTGCAAAGAATCATAAATTATATCAGGACTGCAATCCCTATTAAATATGACTCGAGTTTGAGCGTTTGCTAAAATGCGAAATTTGGTGGACTCGCGAAGGAATTACAAAAGAATAAAATAAAGAAGAAGGAACCCCTGCAATTTCTAATTCCTTTGAAAAAGGAAATCTGGGCACATGTATTATAATAAAATAGGTTTCCCTTTTGGCGCGAAGTTCCTCTGTGAAGATTGAAATTGGTGGGGCCCAAGGTCAAACTTTGACCTTGGGCATACTTATATGTATACAGGTTTTCTTTCTCTGCGCAGCTACATGAAGACCTATGTAAAGAACCCTACGTAGAGAGGAGCCGCATATTAGAGGAGTTTTTTGGCACATCCGCACTGCTTGCAAAAGCCGCAAAAGAGGTCCTTTTTCCGAGGTGTTGCTGCTGCACCAGTACGAGAGAAAAGGAGGAGCCGCATGTCTTCAAGCTGAAGCGCGATCAAGAAAAAGAGTTCTTTTTCAGCGTTTGTTTTGAGCTTGTGTGATAATTTTGTGCCGTGACTTGGGTTTGGATTAAATTGGGGTTTGGGAAACACCGAGAGAGTGTTTGAGTGACTTGAGTGTGTAATCTCCTTGTATTGCTTGATCTATAGTGAAATTCGCTTTCTTGCTCTCCCCGTGGACGTAGGTATTTATAACTGAACCACGTAAATCCGGTGTCCGATTTATTTTTCTTCTTCCGTCTATATTTTGTTCGATCGCTCGCCCAATCGCAACAAGTGGTATTAGAGCTAGGTTTGGCTGAGTTGAAGCGAATCGATGGCGACAAGAAGTAAAAGTGAGAATCAACAAGTTTGATGGGAAGGATTTTAGTTTCTGGAAGATGTAGATTGAAGATTATCTTTACTAGATAAATCTGCACTTGCCTTTATTTGGGGAGAAACCAAAGACAATGAAGCAAGCTGATTGGGATTTGTTGGATAGATGAGCTATGAGTGTTATTCGGGCGACGTTGGCTCATAACGTCGCGTTTAACATCCCTGAAGGAGAAGACCACTGTTGATTTGATGCAAGCCCTATCGGATATGTACGAGAAGCCCTCTGCGATCAATAAGGTCTGTTTGATGCGACATCTGTTTAACTTGAAGATGAAAGAAGGTGCGTCAGTTGCAGATCATATCAATGAATTTAATGTGATTGTTAGTCGATTGAGTTCAGTTGAAGATGAGGTACGTGCTTTGATTCTATTATCCTCATTGTCTGATAGTTGGAATACTACCGTTACTGCTGTTAGTAATTCCTCTGGGTCAACAAGTTTGACGTTTGATGGGGTTCGAGATTTAATTCTGAGCGAGGATATTCGTAGAAGAGAATTTGGCGAATCTGTATCTACTGCTTTAGTAGGTGAAAATAGAGGAAGATCTGTAACACGTGTGAGTAATGGTAGTACTAATATGAATAGACATAGTCAATTTAGGACTGCCAATGTTGTCTGTTGGAGCTGTGGCAAAAGGGGGCATCTTAGAAGGGATTGCCTTAAGTTGAAGAATGAAAATGGTAAGGGAATTATGGTTGATTCTGCAGATAATGTTGCAGCTATAGCAGATAATGCCAATTATGTCTTGTTTGTCACTAATGATTTATTGTTTGATGGATGGATTATGGATTCTGGTTGCTCTTTTCATGTCACACCAAATAGAAATTGGTTTATCACTTATCAGTGCACGGGTAGTGATAAAGTCCAATTAGGGAACAACGTTGAGTGCGATGTTGTGGGTGTTGGTGATGTTAAAATTAGAATGCATGATGGTATGGTGAGGACATTGACTGGAGTGAGGCATGTTCCAGAATTGAAAAAGAACTTAATTTCCTTGGGTGCCCTAGATTCAGCTGGTTATAGGTATTCTTCAAAAGGTGGAGTTCTGAAGGTTGTATGAGGTGCCGTGGTGATAATGAAAGGAATCAAGCATGATGGCCTGTATAAACTTCAAGGTGAGACAATGACAAGTTTCACCCGGAGACGTCGGATGCATCTGTTCGAGGGTCTTTTGACTGCTCGAAGAAGACTTGGAGGTTTGTGCCAATGCACAAGTTTAATGCTGGTGTCAAGATCTCGCAGTGAAGAGCTTTGATCGAGACGGAGACTGGTAAGTCGATCGAGCATGTGCGGACTGGCAATGGCATTGAGTTCTGCTCAGAACTAGCAAATAAATTCTGCATGAAAGAGAGCATAGTGAAACACCGCACTAGTGCCAGTAAATCACAACAATTTGCAAAATTGATGAACAGAACATTACTAGAGATGGCCTGAAAAATTATCTCTAATGCTGGTATGGCTAGGAGGTTCCTAGTTGATGTGCTAAGTACGGTAAGCTACTCGGTGAAAAGATCCCCATCAATTGCTATTGAATGGCGGACTTTTGAAGAAGTGTGGTCAGGTAACGTTGCTAATTATTCTATTATTAGAATGTTTGGTTGTCTATGTTATTTTCGAGTGAGTGATGATAAGCTCGATTGGAGGGCAAGGTGCATATTCCATGGCTATGCATAAGGTGAGCGAGACGATCAGTTGTGGTGCTCGGATATAAATTCACCTCTTAACAGCAAAGAAGTTACCTTTGATGAGTCTCCAATACTTCTGGCTATGAGTGTTTGTGGCAGTGTTAATATGGATCTGGATGGTGTTCAGCTTGAGGTGGAGTTGTGACTAGAGACTCTTGAGGTAGCAAGTACGAGCATTAGCAAAGTAATCGACACAGATGGTGTTTATAGCGAGGTGGAGCTTATAGAGCCAACGATTCTTATGCTTGAATGAAGTTAACAAAGTACGTGTTCGATCTCCTAATAAATATAGATGCAATAATGGTTTTGTTTTATTTGCGGTTAAAGAGGTTGTGTCAAAAAATCTTTATGGATCAGTTAAAGGTGCATGTGGAGTTGGTATTCTGATGAGGTCCTCAGTTATGGCGAAGTTCAAGCGATGCTTGGACTTGGATGATATCTGTGGCAGTTGAGCCCATTAGGGTTATGGGAAAGTAGCGATGAAATTTGAATTTTTACGAAGCGATTGTTATTTGGCTCAAACGTCGAGCCAAGGTGGAGATTGTTAAATATGACTCGAGTTTGAGCGTTTGCTAAAATGCGAAATTTGGTGGACTCACGAAGGAATTACAAAAGAATAAAATAAAGAAGAAGGAACCCTTGCGCTTGAATTCCTTTGAAAAAAGGAAATGCGGGCACATGTATTATAATAAAATAGGTTTCCCTTTTGGCGTGAAGTTCCTCGTGAAGATTGAAATTGGTGGGGCCTAAGGTCAAACTTTGACCTTAGGCATACTTATATATATACAGGTTTTCTTTCTCTGTGGCAGCTGCATGAAGACCTACGTAAAGAACCCTACATAGAGAGGATCCGCATATTAGAGGAGTTTTTTGGCACATCCGCACCGCTTGCAAAAGCTGCGAAAGAGGTCCTTTTTCTGGGGTGTTGCTGTTGCACCCATACGAGAGAAAAGGAGGAGCCACATGTCTTCAAGCTGAAGCGCGATCAAGAAAAAAAGTTCTTTTTCAACATTTGTTTTGAGCTTGTGTGATAATTTTGTGCTGTGACTTGGGTTTGGATTAAATTGGGGTTTGGGAAACACCGAGAGAGTTTGAGTGACTTGAGTGTGTAATCTCCTTGTATTGCTTGATTTATAGTGAAATTCGCTGATGCTCTCCCCGTGGACGTAGGTCTTTACGACTGAACCACGTAAATCCGGTGTCCGATTTATTTTTCTTCTTCCGTCTATATTTTGTTCGATCGCTCGCCCAATCGCAACAATCCCAACTCAGTTCTTAAGCTATTGCAAATGATACTGTATGCTCAATGTCAAAAACTTAAGCTTCACAATGTCATGAGAACATTGCTTCAACAAAAAATTTATACATGCAACACTAGCACAAAGAGAGGAGATACACCAGGCAAGATACAAATTGGTTGAATCGCAAGATTTCCGATTACTCGAAAGGAGCCCATGTCAGCTTGAACATTTTGTTCGAACTCCTTATGGGAAGAATGCCACATGAAAAGGTATTTTAAAATAAAATGGCATAATGTATGATGAAATCATATTTCACGGTCGAGCAAACGGAAATGCCAACCTAGAGGTCATCACGGCGATGCAAAACCGAGAGGCAAGCAGCCTATCATTACAATCTCAACCAAACAAGCATAAGTATATTTACTAAAAATTTCTAGCAAGCTGTGAGCAACAGTTCCTAAAACACCGGAGTTCAAGACCCAACTAAAAAGCGATTTATGGAATATCAATGCTGTCACGCAAAAGCTTGGAGCCATGAGTTGCCTCAGAATTTTATCCCAAATTAACTACTTAATACGACGAAGAATCATCATAAAAAGAAGAAGAAGAAGAAGAAGGTTCCCAATTCTAAAGAAAACCATAAAAAGAAAAAAAAAACTGCATCCATTTTCTACACAATCACATCATAGCTTCCACAAAACTAATCATCCTTTTAGATTTTGAAAAATATTTGTTCTTATTTAGATCATATTCACCACAAGGAAAATTCAGAACATAGCAGTGCAACAAATATATTTAATTGCTTCTTCCTTTATTGATAAATTGCAAAAAAAAAAAAAAACAAACAAAATGAAGCAAGACAATGACACCAACAGCATTAGCCCTACCTTAGCAGCATTCACACGTGATCCTTCCAAGAGATTCTGCCAATGCAAGATCACAATGGTATCTATAAAACAACCAGAGTAAATGAGCTTAAGGGCCCAAGAAAAAAGATGTTGGGAAGAGAACATGCAATAGACGTTGAAAATGCAGAGGACTATGATTGTGGAATACTACGATTCTTCGTGATGGTGCGATTTCATTCACAATTGGTTTGGGCATTAAGCAGAAATGAGGATATGTCGTCAACATAGCAAGAGGCAGCACTGCGAGCCTTTCATCCTACAATTGATTGTCCAACGAAATAGAGGCAATCCAACCCAACAAGATCCCCGACCCAAACATCAGTTCGTATTGAGCATCGAATTGAGAAAGTAGAATGGAAAATGATGCCTTCAAAACCAAAAATAACTTACCCGAACCCTAAGAAAATTGATTGTAGTGTAAATGCATGAATCAATTCATCGAATCGGCTCATCAATGTAGATATCAGGGATCTCTTTGATGAGGGGCCAATAGTCGCCAGTGAGTTTTGCGCATCGCTCTTTCAGAATCTTGCATCTAGATATGCCCAATAGTTGGAGGGAAGGAGGGAAGCCATCCTTTGGCAAGTACCTCAACTTCGGGCAATCTCCAATCCATAACATTTGGAGAGAGGAGAGATGGTTGCGGAGACCACCTGATAGTCTTTTCGCATTTCTCAAGTACCGTATCCCAAGAGAGGTTAGAGAGGAAGGAAAGAGACTCCAGGCATCCTCATCCTCGAAGGAAACCACTCCTTCTCTCCCTCCCGTCCCATGTTGAAATCAATAAAAAGACTCGAGAGAGATGTGAGCAGGTGCAAGCCCCACTCTCTCACCGGCTCTTCAAATTCACGAGCCCCCAAATACCAAGTCTTAGCAAATAGGGAGGCAGACCTCCTTTGGGGAAGCGTGTGATATTTTCACAATAATGAATTATTATCTCCTGGAGGGATGTAAGACGATGCCACTGATTTGGTAGGGACTTTATCATCGGACAATCCTTAAGTGAAAGACTCTGCGGGGGTGATGGGAAGGGGTGGGAAGTCGTCTATCTCTAATATCGGACACCGCCATATTTTCAATTTAGTGAGATTGTTACACTTGTCAATGTTACGGTTGGCAATAGACTTTATTTTAAAACAATAACTAAGATCAAGACTCGAGAGGGTGACGGAAGGGGAGGAAAGTCCTCTATCTCCAATGCTGGACAATTATAAATATGCAATTGAGTGAGATGGGAGAGCATGTGAAGGCACTGTGGTAAGCTTCCCAAATTTTGACAATCGTTAATTCTCATTGTTTCAAGCAATTCTATGGCAATCCCTTCCAACGACTTTACTCCCTTACAATTTTCTATATGAAGTGCCTTCAGAGGAGCAAGTCTACCCCTGGCAAATGAAAAGGATATCAAAGAATCATAGTGATGTATCTTAAGAGATTCAAGTTGAGAAATCGAATTAATTCTACTGGGGTCACCTTGAGGAATGTTTAGAGCCATGATTTTTGGACAATTCTCAATCACCAAATGTCTAAGTGCATGCATCTTGCTTGGAAGCTTTTCTAAACTTGTGCAATCCACCAATTCCATCCTTTCAAGATTACAGGGTAGCTCTATCTCTCCGTCTCCTGCCACAAAAGATGTGAATCGAGCACAGCTTTTTAATGGTTAATTCCCGGAGGCAAGTGAGATTTTGCGTTTCATTTCCATCTTGCCACAGGCATGTTAGCTTGTCACACAATCCTATATGAAGCTTCCTTAGCTTGCCCAAGCAACTCATAAACCGATGATCAAAGGAAACAAGGTCTATGAGTTTGTTAATTTTGAGAACTGTCAAAGAAGTTAGCTTGAACAAGCTCTTTAAGATCTCCTTACTACAATCCTCAAGGTATAACTCATCAAGAGATGGAAGACATAACTCACTGGTTGAGTTATTCAATTGTTGGCATGAATGAATTTCAAGCTTTATAAGACAATCAAGTTGACAAGGCAATGTCTCGACCAACGAAGGACAGCTCTGGACAATAAGATGCTCAAGACGGGAGAATGAGACTTCTTCTTTTGGGCCCCTTGCATAAGGAGACCAATTCTTCCATGCCAACATCTCTTCGAACTGCAAAGTAATTAAGGACGAAAAGGGCCTATCACCTCCATAAAAATGAGAGCCTATTATTCTTACGCACTTAGACCTTTAAGAGATAATTCTCTCAATGAAGGTAGTTGTCCAAGTGAAGGCAATGATGTGACATAAGGACAGTCGCACAAGCTCAAAGACACTATTCGAGAATATGATGAACCATCTAACCATGACGGGAATATTGCACCGCCATAGTTCAAAATAGTGAGATTTTCAATATCAATGGGAGGTCGCAAAGACTCAAGCACTCGTGATTCATGCTTATCATTCCGAAGAATTCCAAAATCTTCATCCCAATGCAAGAATAATTTTCTTAGGTCTTGCTTTCCTAACAAATTAGCATCAACAGCATCTCTAACATCTTCCACCTTTTGTAATTTTGATATGAATAATCCTCCTTGAAGACGCGACAAGTTCTTTAACTCATTTAACTGTAGGCCCTTCTCTGTTCCTACCACAAACTTGGACAAGATAGTAAGATTCCTCAAATTATTGATACCCAATGGCATCTCTTTTAGACTTTCTGTATCTCTAATATCAAGAAATTGTAAGCTGACTAACTTTGTGATACCATGAGGCAACTTTGAAAGCCGATGACAACCTCTTAAGATCAAAGCTTGTAATTTGCACAAGTCGCCAATTGACTCGTAACCTTTCGATGTTAGTGTACGAGAAATTGAGATATCGAAGATGTTTTAATTCACCAACACAATTCGGTACCTCTACAATGCTACAATGACATAATGAAAACACCCTCAAATACTTCAAGTTTGTTAGCAAGTCGTGCAACACCTTGTTGGAAATAGATAAATAATTTGGGCCCTGACTAGATCCAACACGCACTAGAATCAAACTTCTTAAGACCTTCAATCCATGATATGCTCTTAAGCATTTTGATGTAACAAGCCATGATGAGACGAATGATGCATGACGAGCTCTCGCAAGAGATGCATCATCTTCATTAACTACCACCCGAGACTCCCCGAGCTAAAGCATATTGCACCCTCAATGGACTTTGCTAGATCATTCAAAAGATCATGCATTGAAAACTTAGATGTGTCTACACTTGATTGTTGAAGAAATGATCTAGATACTAACTCATTGAAGTAACTCCGTCCTAATTTCAACTTATTTTTAATTTTCTTTTCTCCATCTAAAAATCCCTCTGCTATCCATAGGAGTACGAGCTCATCCCTCTCAATTTCATAATCCTTGGGAAATATTGCACAATAAGAAAAACATCTCTTCAAATAGGAAGGAAGATGGACATAGCTTAATGTCAAAATAGGGAGAACCTCATCATTCTCTGCTGTTGGAAGATCCCCTATTATGTTGTTTAAGGTATCTTCCCATTCACCGGGATTCATTTTATTACGTAGGGCACCGCCAAACATCTTCGCTGCCAAAGGTAAACCTTTACATCTTTTAGCTATTTTCTTGCCAATTGTTTCAAATTCCGGGTGGCTCTTAAAATTTGTTGCTTCAAGAGCATGAAAGGCTAATAAGCTTGTACAATCATCAAGGGACAATTCCTCCAAAAGATACGGCTGAGCTCTTGTCATTTTAACAACAGCAAGGTTGCGAGTCGTAATAATAATCTTGCTTCCCCTAGCACCCACTACAAATGGCTTTAAGAGGTTAGTCCATTTATTGTACTTCTCATTCCATATATCATCTAGAACCACAAGAAACTTCTTTCCGAAAAGATTGTCCCTCAACATAACTTGAAACTCATTTAGATCTTTGCCCTCACAGGCAACCTAGTGATTGACTGCAAAATAGTCTTTGTTATGTCGAGAACATCAAAATCATCTGAAACACAAACCCATGCTCTCATCTCAAAACATCTATCCACTTTGGCATCATTATATAGCTGTTGAGCCAAGGCAGTCTTTCCGATACCGCCCATCCCAACTATGGGGACTATGCTCAACGTGGCATTAGAATTTTCAACCTCATTGATCAATAGTTTGAGTATTTGTTCTACTTCCTTCTCCCTACCAAAAAACTGAGGCTCCGATAGAGAAGTGGTTATCCTTTTGCTGGTGTAGTTGGATTTGTCCACAACATTCTCTCTCAAGTTTAGATGAACCTTTCTAGTGACAATCGCTTCCAATCGGCCATTGATCTCTTGTACCTTGGTTTCAGACATGAACGAGGGTGGTCGGCCAAAGACAGAGAACTTGCATTTCCCCAAACCTTTGTTTGTGTTGGATTCTACCTCTAGCTCAAATTGAGCAGCTTTTATCGCAAACTCATCAAGCAAGTCTTCCATGTCATAGGCCAAGTCCCTAACCCTGTCCAACCATAGCTTCACTTGATGGTTACCACTAAGTTGCTTGTTCTCTGCATCAGCCAACACTGCATTGATTGTTACCAACACATCCTTCCACTCCTCAAGGGCGGTGTTGATTCCATCTCGTTGTGCACAACTTAATGCGGACGAAGTCAACTTGTCGAATAGGACTTGTAAGAACGAAGCCAAAAAGGAACCCAAAACGATCTCTCCAATGGCCATAGGTGAATCAGTTCCTGTAAAGGACAATAAAGGTGTTATGGTGAAACAAAGTGAAAATGAGCTAATGGAAAGAAAAAACTATGAAGTCTAGGAAGACCAAGACGATGACCTAGGAAAAATATTCAAGGGATGCGCATCAAAGGTTAGACAAATTAAAAAAAAAAAAAATACTATTTGTCCACAAGTGCTTGTTACGTCAATTGCTCTCCTTATTCTTCAGATCAAGACTTTTTTACTATTGGACCTTTACTTTTGGCCATCCAAAACAGAGTCTTAATATGACCAACTTAAGAGTGTTTGCATATTTTCATTATAAGTGTTATCCCTCACAAGTGTTTTGTTGGCTTTTTTAGCATCTCGTATATTCTTAGTAACCTTATGATTTCAATGTCTTTGTTTGCTTTATTGGTGAATGTGAGATTGATGAATTCTTTTATATGGCAATTACTATGCTAAAGATTCACATCAACATGGGCAACAATGATTTGTTGAAGGGTGCTAAGGTAGTGGTTGATAATTGAGAATCGCCTTGATAGGAGAATTATGGTCCTTTGAACATGATTATCAAGTTCATTAGTGTAATGGGTAGAGTGTGACATCTAGTAGATTATATATTGTTAATACTGGACTCATTTACCATTTCCAGAGTGAGAGAAAGCAACTTGCTTGATGGATTAGTCGGTGTGCTTATCCCTTTTTTCTCGTTTAGCGATGAATGAAGTTGACCAAATTAATAGGATCGGCAAATAAACATTTTGTGCAACTTAGTAAAATAAATGCTTTTGAAACATAACATATTGAGGATTCGCCCAATAATTGCATCATATTTTTTGTTATACATGTACATGTCATCAAAGACAATTAACTTTGTATGTCCATTAAGAAGAAGGGAAACACGTGCTTTGGGCTTAATAAGAAAAAGGGTCAAGCACACCTAATAATTCATTAAGCAACTTGCTTTATTTTACTATGCAAATAGTGAACAAGTCACAAGTCACCAAATGAAAATGTATAATCTACTAAAAGTTATACTTTATTCATCACACCAATGAACAGGAAAATTGAGTTCAAAGGACCATGATTCTCTTTCTAGGCGATTCCCCATCACCGGTTACTAACTCATCACCTTTCAGCAGATATTTTCGCCCATCTTGCTGCAACTTTTTCTTTCACAAGTGGTTGTTCTGTAATATTTAGAGATTATCCCCACATTTGTAGTTTCCACGATCATATACTCATTCGTGTAAATAAATCATAAACTCGAGAAGACCAGAACTTCAGTGGGTATCATGAACTTTTTTGTCGTGAAAGTGAAGCAAAATTGGTAAAGAGCTGATTGGAAAGAGAATTTAATAAAATCCAGAAAGACCAAGACTTACAGAGATGCAAATTGGATTTATCGCTTCACTTTTCAAATCTCTCCTCTTCCGTTCCCATGCGAATGTCTCTTTTACATTTCTAGCAGATTTTTCACGCATTACGTGGGTGCCGATTTTTTCTTTTTTTGTGTGATTGACAATTGGCACTGATTATTGTTTCTCTTGCTCAAATTAACAAAACTATAATTTTAGACCAACTTTTTGTCATTTTTAATCACATTGTGATTAGTCATTCATTAATCTCTATTGTACTTGTCTATTGGAATTGTGTCTAGATTTCCATTTATCTTTTCAGAATATAAGTTTAATAAATGTAAAAAGAGCAAAAGGAAAAACTAAATACGAAAAACAGCAAAAAACTGATAAAGAAAAAAAAATGCAGGAATGGGGCGATAAGACTCTTTGTGACTCGTGGGGAGTTTCACTTCACATTTTTATGAAGATGCAATCTAAATTTATTAATAAGCAAGATATGATTTTCCTACATTTCCCAAATTATAGCATGTGATTTATGAAAGGAAACGTGCAAAAAAGAGAATTAATAATAATGCACTCCAGAAAGCCTAGATGTGCATGATAATGCTTGTCCATGAAAATTCTAAGTTTTCTAATATAATTGTCTTGATACGGATATAATGAATTCTATCCTAATATGTAATGAAAAATCATAAAATAGAGGTCCAAATTTTGGCTTAAACAATTATGCGTGCAGATGTATCACCTCATTAAAACAACTAAGCCACATTAAGATCAACAAATCACCATGAACTATGCAGTCAAGCTGCAACTTTAATCTGGCCAGCAAGTATATGACATCAACTTTCCCCAATTTTGTTATTAAACTTACTGCATCAGTTCAAGGGAAAAAGAGAGCAAGTAGATAGATGTCTTTTACCTATTCCGAGAAGATTTCCCGGAGCTGACCAGGCGAACGGGATTAGATCCACAACAGCAATCCAGCAAGCACGAGCGCTAGGCTTGGCAGTTCACTGTGTACGCGTCCGTATTCAGCTACGGCAATGCGTGGTCCCTGCTTGCAACGACGAACGATGGTATTGATGGAGCGGCGACTAGAGATGGTGGTGATTGGCGACAATCGATAATGCTTGTCCATGAAAATTGTAATTTTTCGAATATAATATCTTGACACGAATATGATGAAATTCCATCCTAATATGTAATGAAAAATCCTAAGTCCGTCCAAATCAGCAAATATGAACACACTTAAAAATGTGAATATGACTTTCCCTAAATATGTAAATGTATGATATGCAATTTCCTAAATGTGCAACACCTAATAACTCTACACGTGGTTTTATTAAACAGCTCCCCTAATATACAATCTAGAATGCAACGAATGTATATAACATGCCGTGGATGACTTTTATGAAATTTGACACATGTAAATTCATGAAATTACACGTGAAGACGTGATCGAGAGTGACCTAGCCATATGCAATTTCATAAACACGGATGGCAAAAATATTCAACAAATCACCATGACGCAACTTTAATCGGGACAGCAAGTATTTGACATCAACTTCTCCTAAAATTTTGTTATTAAACTTGCAATCGGGATTATAGACAGGCATGAAGTGAGTTTAAGAACGAAAATATTGTTGCTGCCGCCACCTCTTCTTTTGCTTCAAATATATAGAAAGATTTCAGAAATGACTGGTGGCTGCTCCCGTGTAATAAAGGCCTACCAGATACTTTAGCAGTGAGGTTCTGGATGAATCAGTTTGAGGGGAAAAGAGATTTACCTATTCCGAGTAGACTTTCGGGAGCTGACCGGTGAACAAGATTAGATCAACAACAGCAATCCAGCAAGGACGAGCGCCAGGTTTGGACGAGCAGGAAGAGAACTCTGCTGAGCAGGGGGGACGAGCGCTAGGTTCGACAATTCACGGTGTATGCGCGTGAACTCTGCTACGGCAATGGGTGGCCACCGCTTGCAACGATAGAAGATAATATCGACGGAGCTACGACTAGGACAGGTTTGTAGGGGACAGGACAGATCAAAAGAGGGTGGTGTTGAATAATCAACATCCTACATTGGCCGTCAAGAAGAAAAATCAAAGTTGGCCTCCAAATCTTTAGTCAACTTGCCCAGTAAAGAAGGAAGAGAAACTAGCCGTGAATCTTAAGTTGAGGTTCCAAGCCGTCACTTCTAGAAAACAAGTTGACAAGACGACTTGCCTTACCCAAACGTTTCCTTCTAGTAGAGAATAAGTTGGTCTACTTGATCAGAGCGAGCGTGCAATTTATATGGAAGCCAAACCCTTCCTCTATTATTACTAAAAGCGAAATTGCGTTATGCCTCGTTGAAAATGCAACGTGTATATGCTAATTATTGTTATTCAGGAGAAGCTTATAACCAAATGACTCGTGACTTGAATTTAAACTATATAAATGAATTTGAAGCTGGATGTCTATATCCAAAGGCTCGAAATTATGTTAAACTCCATCGTTACATTGTAGTCGTGGCAGAGGATCCTGCTACTAGCGATCTCGTGCCAACATATGTCTCCCCAGCAGCTCCTTGAGCATCGGGAGCGAAAACCGCGTCAAAGGATCACCGCTAAGTGGATGACTAGAGCAACAGAGACGACCATGAAGGTCAAAGTTGCAGAGAGGAGCAGCAGGCCAGAGAAGACGATCTGGTTCCCAGAGGGTAGAACATTCCAACTGGCTCAAGTGGTTCAAGATCAACACAATACTGAGACAGATTCAATCGAGTTTAAATTGCCTTCGTAATATTTTGGTAAAAATTGAAATGCCGATAGTAAGTGCAAAGGCAGTCAGAAGATATTGCGATGCTCCCAAGCGGGATGAGTGGGTTTAATAGCTTATTGAACGGGAACGTGTGATCCCTCTCCTTCGGTGTGAGCTCTTTGAAATCCTAACTGCACATAACATTGAGAAATATACCCATTACTAGCCTATTGGAACCAGTTAGGAGCTAACGGGAAAACACGTTACTTTATATAAGCTAGAGAATTCAAAGATATGATTACACGTAGTAGTATTCTCCACAACGTGTCTATGCATGCTTGTTTGATCGAGATTGAGTCTAAAGTGTAATATACTCATTGAATGAATCTAAAGAAATCAAATCACGAAATCAATATAATGAAAACAGCATGACACATCAAAATGATACTAAAGGATGAGTAAAAATAAAGTGTGGAAAGTAAATCCGAAACAAGACGAGCAAAGTATAAATTGCTTTATTATTAAGTTTCGGGACATCAACCAGTGAGCTAATTTTCGAAATCAAGTCAAAGTCTAATTTTGGCAAAGGATAACTGCCTACGGTTTGAATAATGATATTAAAGACAAGAACGTAAACGAACTAAAATAATAATAACGTAAAAGCAAGTAAGAATTTGTCATCATCGTCGTTGTTGTCGTCGTCGTTTTTTTAATTTATTATCATTTTTTTTTCTTCTCGTTCTAGGTCCCTCTCCACCAACTTCATGTACGGCCACCAGACGCATGACCACGGCTTTCCCGAGTAACACAGAGCATGGATAGGAAAATAGGAATGCAACAGAGAGATTCACACAACCACCACTAGAAATCGACTCCAAGCAATTTTATATCTCCGGTGTCCACCGCAAATCGCCAAACGAACATGCGAAACGCAGAACAAATGAAACGCAGGTTACGTGTCTAACAAATCATGCCTAATAGCTAAAAAAAAAAATATCATGTAAACTATGTTAATTTGCCTTAAGATTAGACAATTTTGGAAGAACTATTACACAACCCTGTCTCAGCGACATTTCATCGAACAGTTTACGTGCATCGACTGAGGATTTAAAGGAGGCATCGCTGAACTCGGATTTGAGATCAAAGTTGTACAAAATCAGTTCAGGACGTTTTCAATCAACGAATGGGCTAATGGATTGAGGCCGTGTATTTGAATGGGCTTTGTGGACTGGACTGGACTGAATAGGGCCGAGGCTTTATCATTTTATTCTCCTCCTCCTCCTCCTTCTGCGTCTTCTTCTTCTTTTGTTATTTGTTAATTTGTTTATCTATTTTTTGTTCTTATTACTATTATTTATCTATTTTAAAAAATGCAATACTTGATTTTTTGGAGAAAATTCATGTGTCAACAAAGGCAAATACAAAGAACCGGTAAAGCTAACGTAATCCACATGTGAGGTTACGATCATTTGCTCCAATATATATATATATATATATATATATATATATATATATATATATATATATATATATATATATATATATACTCCAATTCACATTAAGTTGCTATGTCTTTTGCTTATTTATTTATTTATCAAGACATGCATTAAATTACGTTGTAGGTTTTGGAATAGTGACTTAGGGAATGTGAGTAGTTTGAGCGGAATTTGAGATCTTTTTTATTATCAACATATAAAAAGTGGTTCTTTTTGGAATATCATACTGAGATCTTTTTTATTGTCGGCATATAAAAATTGGTTCTTTTTGGAATATCATAACTAAGTAAATGTTATTTATAAGCATTGGCATGAGGAGAGAGGGGCTTTGCTTATGACCAAGAGCATCAATTTTGGTGTTTATGATTTGACCGTCACTTTTAAATTTGACAATGCTATTGTTCATTTTTAAATGATGCCAATTACTAGTATTCCTTTTTTTTTTGTGACCCAGGGGAACCCCACACAGTCGACAGCTGGGAGTAAACCCCTGGGGAGGCACGTAGGAAATCACCACTCACGCACCTTGGATAAATCGCCCGGTGTCTCCACCTGCCTCCTTGCGACTTGCGTCGCAGGGGCTTCGAACTCCAGTCTTCGAGCAAGGAAGCCCAGGAGCCTACCAACGGAGCTACCCTTGCGGGTGGTATTACTAGTATTCCTTATCTCTCTCAAGTCTCGCCACTTGTACAGTAGGATCCCACCAAAAAGATATTTTGAAATTCCCTCTCTCCTCTCCCTCGCTCTCTTCCCTCTCAATCCCAGCTTCTCTCTATTCCTCGGATGAATTGCGCCGCCACCTCCGCCCCCACCTCCGCCCGTTGTGTTCCGAGCCCATCGGCGGCTCCGATACGCCGTCTGGGCCCAGCAAGCTCGAGCTTGAACCTTCCGTGCGCGCGCTTCACTCCCATTACAGCGAAGGTGTCTTCCTCGTCACTCTCGACCACGTCGCTGCCTCTGCCTCTGCCTCCACCGTCGCCTCCGGAAGCTCTACCGGCGGCTCCGGTTAAATCGCCCGCATCCGACGAGCTCGGGCTAGGGTTTTTCCCTCTTTCGCGATTATATCCTCGAGTGTTACTTTTGTGGGGAACCGGCGGAATTGGTGGCTCTTTGGAAGGAATTCGTTGTCTGGGAGATTCTCTCTTTCCTGGCCGGACGTTAAGGTTATCGAAGATGCATCGACTTGATAAATTCGTTATTCCTGGTTTGGTGGATTTTTGTTTTCCTGTCAGTTTTCTGGCACTCCCTAATTTCCATATTTTAACTTGTATTCGAGTGTTTACACGGAATTTCATCATAGATTTTTTTTTTTTTTTTTTTGGGTTAGGCAAGGCCTACATTATATTTACTAAAAGCAATTCTGTACTTAGAGCTGAAAGTAAAAAATTTTGTCAATCACGAAAATATTTTCACAATTTATTCTCCTAAACAGTACTTAAGGACAAAAATGGGGAATATATTTTCACACAGCTAATTTCTCGTAAAATATTCCCTCGGTCTCCTCTGTAGTATGCAAATTGGAATGGAGAATCCATACTCATCATCAGTAACTCCGCCTAAAAGCTGGTGAATTAACGTAAAAAACTTAGGAAGGTAAAAAGATTTATTGGTATGAAACTTGAACCTTTATAGGGCAGACTGCAAGTGGAAAATTTTCAACTCTCAATGCCGGCTGGGAAAAGCACGTTTCCATGGCGGTCTTACAAAGTTCCATGAGAAATTCTTTGCCTTAACCATTCATAACGAAGGATAGGAAAACAGAATAGACCCTATAGAGGTTCCCATGGAAGTTACCATACTCATTATGAGTTACTCGGTTTAAGCCATAACCGCAGCTTATTTGACAAATCAGTTGCTACTGCATCACAGGATGCGAATTTAAATACAGCTGGAAGTGCTACAGTTAATACAGGCCAGAGCAAGGCCACGTAACCTAGTTTGCTTTTAATTGGAACTAAAGAATTTTGAATCCGGATCAATGTGTTCAGAGTTGGGTCCCAGAACAATTTAATCAAATTAATCCACACATGCTGCATTCAGAGATTGGGCGAGCTCAACCAATTTCTACTTCATTTTGGGATGTTTGTCCTCCACCGTTAGTGCAGATGATGAAGGCAATAACCCCGAGATACCCCCTCAGGACATCCAAACTCTTATAATACTGGAAATTCCCATGGAAAGCTGCCACCTTGCCTTGAGAAACCACCAATAGCTTGTCTCGCGCTTCTAGATATTAGATGCTCATCGAGACTAACCTGCAAATCAAGGCGAAAAGAGGGGCTGTCACGAAATGATCCATCCAAGAAACAAGACCAGACCTTGAATGAGTGCCTCATCCAAATCCTACAATTGGGTATAGTGGAAAAGGCAGGATCATATCTATTTCTAGACAAGAAACTAACAATTTACAAAGATGACACTTGAGTAGTCACTACTCATTAAAGCAAAACTAAGAGTGATCATTTATAAGCAAGAAAAGGGTCCACATTCATTATGTGCAAAGCCCAACACTACCTCAAAGCACAAACATAGGAACTACTTGGTAGTATAATAGATTACTTTGTAATACAAACACACCGATCGAGGCTAGCGAGAACCTTTCTATTCCCAACATTTTGCAAGTTGGAAAAACGAGATTGGTCTCTATTCCATTGTAAGTTAGATGTACAATGACAAATGCTCCCTGTAGCTGTGATCACTGATTGGTTTTACTGTATTTTCAATGTAAAGACTAGATTCCAATAAGTTCAAATGGTGCAAGAACAATAACAAGCTAACTGAAAAAGAAAAATGAGTAAACCAATTAAATGATTGGATGGCTTGTCAAGTAGAACTATGTGAGGTTTCTTGAAAGTTATCTTGGCAGATGCAACTCTGCTTATCTAACCACCTATGTACATGGTCAAAGCACCATGTTATATGTGCAATAACATCCAAAAAGCCTCAGAGCAAGTACACAGTGAACCACAATTGAGATTACATATCAACTAACCTCCAATACAGCTTCACGATATCACACAAAAATTGCATGAATTTTTTTTTTTTACATGCGCAACAGTAGCAAAGAGAGAGAAGATGATCTAGACAAGGTATACATTGATGAAGTGCAAGATTTCCAGTTAGACCAAGGAACCCAGGTGAGCTCAGGAAGAATGCCACATAAGAAGGTAATTTCAGATACAACGACATGGTGTATGACGAATTTAAAGAACTGACAAGATTTGCCCCAGAGGTCACTACTGACAATGCAAACCTAGAGGCAGGTAGGATATCGTTACAGTCTCAACCAAATAAGCATGAGTATATTGGCTAAAAATTTCTAGCAAGCTGTAGGTAATAGTTCCTAACTCAACAGAGATCAAGACCTAAAAATAAGGTGGTTTATGAATATTGATCCTATCATGAATTTGTGTTGCATTGAAAGCTTAGAGCCATGAGCACCCTAAATAGACTGCTTAATACTATGAAGGATCATCATCAACAAAAAGAAGGTTCTCAATTCTAAAGAAAACCATAATTAAAAAAAAAAAAAAAAAAAATTGCATCCCCTTTCTTCACAATCATATCACAGCTTCCACATGACTAATTTGATTTTTAGATTTTGAGAGAGATAATTCTTATTTGGATAATAATCACAAGAAGAAAATTTATAGCATATCAGTGCACCAAATAAATTTAATTGCTTCTTCCTTTCTTGTAAATTGTTAAAAACGACACATAACATTGACAACACAACCCTACCTCAATAGTTTTCACAAGTGATCCTTCCAAGAAATTTTGCCAATACAGATGACAATGGCATCTTGCAAAACAATCAAAGTGGATGAGCTAGGGCATGAGAAAAAGATGTTGGGAAGATAGCACACAACAGATGCTGAAAATGCAAAGGAATATGATTGTGGAACACCATTGAATCTTCATGATTCTCATGTATTTGAATAAAAGAAGGATGAAATATAATCTTTGACCAAGCTACGCAAGGCCTACATCATAGTTAGTAAAAGCAATTCTGTACTTAGAGTTGAATACAAAGTTTTGTTGACCGTGATAATATTTTCATAATTAATTCTCCTAAACAGTGCCAAAGAGTGAAAATGGGGAAAATAATTTACTGTGCAAAAACATTCGTTTGCAAAGATTAAATCGTTTTAGTGTGCATGGGAAAACTAACTTCAACGGCGATAGAGTATCAAACTTCCAAGGGCACAACAAATGAACCTATTGCTAGAACAAAATGTGCAAAGAATCATAAATTATATTAGGACTGCAATCCCAACCCAGTTCTTAAGCTATTACAAATGATACTTGCATGCTCGATGTCAAAAACTCGGACTCATCGTTCCATGAGCCCTTGTCACGTATAAATGACAAATAAGGGCTGGTGTAACTATGAGTCCGTCTTGTATATCGGAGCAATCCTCTCTTCATCCTTTTTTCTCTTTCTCTATGTAGCTAAGCCTCATTTTCAGTTATGTGAGGTAATGTGAACCCAGTGAACCATTCTTAGTTGATGTCAATAACTAGATTCACCTGATTCAACAAAAACCGGAGTACATTCCTATAGTCCCGAAAATTCCCATAGAGAGGTGCCACCTTGCCTTGTGAAACCACCTAGACCTCATCCAAGCTTCTAGCTATTAGATGCTCACCATGACTAATCTGCAAATCAAGGTGAAAAGAGGGCCATTAGCTGTGAAATTATCCATTGTTGGTCAAATTGAAGTATTTTGACAAGAAAATCAATCTCACCATCGAAATTACTCCGTGGAACAAGGCTAGACGTTGAATGAGTGCCTCAGCTACATCCAAATCCTACAGTTGTGGATAGGCAAAAAAACAGAAACACTAATCATTAGACAATAAAATAACAATTTACAAAGATAATTCTTTAGTCACAAGTCATTAAAGCAAAACTTAAAGACCGGATTTATAAACAAAAAGGGGTCTACATATTTGTTTGTAAAGCCCAATATTGCCTATAGGCATAGAGATCATACCATTGGGTATTGTAGATTACTCTATTCGGAATATTTTCCACATTAGAGCAATTAGATTGGTTTATGTTCCATTATTTGCTAGATGTATGATGACAAGGGCTACCAGTAGCTGTGACCACTAATTGGTTCTACTTTATTTTTAATGTAAAGACCAAATTCCGACAAGTTCAATTAGTGCAAGGACAATAATAAGCTAACTGAAGAAGTAATCAAAGCCATAAAATGGAGAAATATGAGTAGAACTTACCATATGATTGGATGGCTCGTCAAGCAAAAGAACCCATGTGAGCTTGAACATTTTGTTCCGGAACTCCCTGCAGGAAGAATGCCACATGAGAAGGTTATTTTAAGATAAAATGGCATAATATATGATGAAATATATTCTTCGGTCGAGCAAATGGAAATGCCGACCCAGAGGTCACTACATTACAATCTCAACCAAACAAGCATAAGTATTTTGGCTATAAATTTCTAGCAAGCAGTGAGCAACAGTTCCAAAACCACCAAAGTTCAAGACCTAACCAGCAAGCAATTTATGGAATATCAATGCTGTCACGTGAAAGCTTGAAGCCATGAGCTGCCTCAGAATTTTATTCCGGATTGACTGCTTAATCCTACAAAGAATCATCGTCAACAAAAAAAGGTTCTCAATTCTAAAGAAAAAACATTAAAAAAAAAAAAAAATTGCATCCCTTTTCTTCCCAACCACACCACAGTTTCCACAAAATTAATCATGCTTTTAGATTTTGAAAAATATTTGTTCTTATTTAGATCATATTCACTAGAAGGAAAATTCAGACCACAGCAGTGCAACAAATATATTTAATTGCTTCTTCCTTTTTTGATAAATTGCAAAAAAAAAAAAAGATATTGACACTAACAGCATTAGCCTTACTTTAGCAGCGTTAGCACATGATCCTTCCAAGAGATTCTGCCAATGCAAGATCTCAATGGCATCTGCAAAACAACCAAAGTGAATGAGCTTACGGGCCCAAGAAAAAAGATGTTGGGAAGAGAATAGACAATATACGCTGAAAACGTAGAGGACTATGATTGTGGAATGCTATGATTCTTTGTGATGGTGCGATTTCATTCACAATTGGTTTGGGCATCAGTTAGAAATAAGGATATGTCATCAACATAGCAAGAGGCAGCATTGTGAGCATTTCATCCTACAGTTCATTGTCCAACGAAACAGAGCCAATCCAACCCAACGAGATCCCCCACCCAAACATTAGTTCATACTGAGCATCGAATTAAGAAAGTAGAATGGAAAAGGATGCCTTCAAAACCAAAAATAACTTACCTGATCCCTAAGAAAACTGACTGTAGTGTAGATCGGCTAGTCATCAATCTCGATATTAGGGATCTCTTCGATGAGGGGCCAATAGTTGCCAGTGAGTTTTGCACATCGCTCTTTCAAAATCTTGCATCGATATATGCGCAATTGTTGGAGGGAGGGAGGGAAGCCATCCTTTGGCAAGTACCTCAACTTGGGGCACTTTGCAATCGTTAAATACTTGAGAGAGGAGAGATGGTTGCGAAGACCGCTCGATAGTCTTTTCACTTTTCTCAAATCATATATCGAAAGATAGGTTAGAGAGAAAGGAAAGATACTCCAAGCATCCTCATCCTCCGAAGGAAACCACTCCTTCTCTCCCTCCCCTCCCATGTTAAACTCAACGATCAGACTCTCGAGAGATGTGAGCAGGTGTAAGCCCCACTCTCTCACTGGTTGCTTCAGATCCACGAGCCCCAAAATAACAAGCTTTCGCAATTTGGGAGGCAAACCTCCTTTGGGTAAGCATTTGATATTTTGGCAAACGAGAATTAATAGCTCTTGGAGGGATGTAAGATGATGCCACTTATTTGGCAGGGACTTTATCATCGGACAATCCCAAAGTTTAAGCCTCTGCAAGGTGATGGGAAGGGGTGGGAAGTCCTCTATCTCCAATATCGGACACTCCCATATTTCCAATTCAGTGAGATTGTTACAGTTGGCAATGTTACAGTTGGCAATAGACTTTATCTTAGAACAATGATTAAGAACAAGACTCGAGAGGGTTACGGGAAGGGGAGGGAAGTCCTCTATCTCCAATGCTGGACAATTATAAATATGTAATCGAGTGAGATGGGAGAGCATGTGAAGGCACTGTGGTAAGCTTCCCATAATTTGACAATCATTAATTGTCATTATTTCAAGCGATTCTATGGCAATCCCTTCCAACGACTCCACTCCCTTACAATTGTCTATATGAAGTGCCTTCAGAGCAGCAAGTCTACCCTTGGCAAATGAAAAGGATATCGGAGAATCATAATAGTGACGTATCTTAAAAGATTCAAGTTGAGAAATCGAATTATTGCTGCGGGGGTCACCTTGAGGAATGTTTAGAGCCATGATTTTTGGACAATTCTCAATCACCAAATGTCTAAGTGCGTGCATTTTGCTTGGAAGGTTTTCTAAACTTGTGCAATCCACCAATTCCATCCTTTCAAGATTACATGGTAGCTCTATCTCTCCGTCTCCTGCCACAAAAGATGTGAATCGAGCACAGCTTTTAATGATTAATTCCTGGAGGCAAGTGAGATTTTGCGTTTCATTTCCATCTTGCCACAAGCATGTTAGCTTGTCACACAATCCTATATGAAGCTTCCTTAGCTTGCCCAAGCAACTCATAAATCGATGATCAAAGGAAACAAGTTCTATGAGTTTGTTAATTTTGAGAATTGTCAAAGAAGTTAGCTTGAACAAGCTCTTTAAGATCTCCTTACTACAATCCTCAAGGTGTAACTCATCGAGAGATGGAAGACATAACTCACTGGTTGAGTTATTCAATTGTTGGCATGAATGAATTTCAAGCTTTATAAGACGATCAAGTTGACAAGGCAATGTCTCGACCAACGAAGGACAGCTTCGGACAATAAGATGCTCAAGACAGGAGAATGGGACTTCTTCTTTTGGCCTCCCTGCATAAGGAGACCAATCCTTCCATGTCAACATCTCTTTGAACTGCAAAGTAATTAAGGACGAAAAAGGCCTATCACCTCTGTAAAAATTAGAGCCTATTATTCTTACTGCATTTAGACCTTTAAGAGATAATTCTCTCAATGAAGGTAGTTGTCCAAATGAAGGCAATGATGTGACATAAGGACAGTTCCACAAGCTCAAAGACACTATCCGAGAATATGATGAACCATCTAACCATGACGGGAATATTGCACTGCCATAGTTCAAAATAGTGAGATTTTCAATATCAATGGGAGGTTGCAAAGACTCAAGCACCCGTGATTCGCGCTTATCATTCCGAAGAATTCCAAAATCTTTATCCCAATGCAAGAATAATTTTCTTAGTCCTTGCTTTCCAAACAAATTAGCATCAACACCATCTCTAACATCTTCCACCTTTTGTAATTTCAATATGAATAATTCTCCTTGAAGATGCGACAAGTTCTTTAACTCCTTTAACTGTAGCCCTTTCTCTGTTCCTACCACAAACTTGGACAAGATAGTAAGATTCTTCAAGTTATTGATACCCAGTGGCATCTCTTTTAGACTTTCTGTATCTCTAACATCAAGAAACTGTAAGCTAACTAACTTTGTGATACCGTGAGGCAACTTTGAAAGCTGATGACAACCTCTTAAGATCAAAGCTTGTAATTTGCACAAGTCACCAATTGACTCAGGTAACCTTTTGATAGAAGTGTTCGAGAAATTGAGATATCGAAGATGTTTTAATTCACCAACACAATTCGGTACCTCTACGATGCGACAATGACATAATGAAAACACCCTAAGAAGCTTCAAGTTTGTTAGCAAGTCATGTAGCACCTTGTCAGATATAAGGAGAGAGTTGCCACTAGGTCCAATACGCACTAGAATTAAACTTCTTAATACCTTCATATCATGATATGGCCTCAAGCATTTTGATGTAACAAACTCATGCGACCAGATGAATGATGCATAACGAGCTCTCTCAAGAGATGCATAATCTTCATTAATTGCTAGCCGAGACTCCCCGGTGCTAAAGCATATCCCACCCTCAATTGACTTTGCTAGATCATTCAAAAGATCATGCATTGAAAACTTAGATGTGTCAACACTTGATTTTTGAAGAAATGATCTAGATACTAATTCATCGAAGTAATTCCATCCTAATTCCAACTTATTTTTCTTTGTTTTTTGTCCATCTAAAAAGCCCTCCGCTATCCATAAGAGTACTAGCTCATCCCTCTCAATTTCATAATCCTTAGGAAATACCGCACAATAAGAAAAGCATCTCTTCAAATAGGAAGGAAGATGGACATAGCTCAATTTCATAATAGGGAGAACCTCATCATTCTTTGTCCTTGGAAGATCCCATATTAAGTTATTTAAGGTATCTTCCCATTCACTAGGTTTCATTTTATTACGTAGGGCACCACCAAACATCTTTGCTGCCAAAGGTAAACCTTTACATCTTTTAGCTATTTTCTTGCCTATTGTTTCAAATTCCGGGTGGCTCTTAAAATTCGTTGCTTCAAGAGCATGAAAGGCTAACAAGCTTGTACAATCATCGAGGGACAATTCCTTCAAAGGAATTGGCGGTGCTTTTGTTACTGAAACAACATCATCATTGCGAGTCGTAACAATAATCTTGCTTCCCCTAGCACCCACTACAAATGGCTTTAAGAGGTCAGTCCATTTTTCGTACTTCTCATTCCAGATATCGTCTAGAACCACAAGAAACTTCTTTCCGAAAAGATTGTCCCTCAACTTAACTTGAAACTCGTTTAGATCTTTGCCCTCGTAGGGCAACCCAGTAATTGACCGCAAAATAGTCTTTGTTATGTCGAGAACATCAAAAACATCTGAAACACAAACCCATGCTCTCATCTCAAAACATCTATTCACTCCGGCATCATTATACAGCTGTTGAGCCAAGGCAGTCTTTCCAATGCCGCCCATCCCAACTATGGGGACTATGCTTAGCGTGGCATTAGAATTTTCGATCTCATTGATCAATAGTTCGAGTATTTGTTCTACTTCCTCCTCCCTACCAAAAAACTGAGGCTCTGATAGAGAAGTGGTTATCCTTTTGCTAGTGTAGTTGGATTTGTCCACAACATTCTCTCTCAAGTTTAGATGAGCCTTTCTAGTGACAATCGCTTCCAACCGGCCATTGATCTCTTGTACCTTGGTTTCAGACATGAGCGAGGGTGGTCGGCTAAATACAGACTTCCATTTCCATAAACCTTTGCTTGTGCTAGATTTTGCCTCTAACTCGACCTGAGTAGCTTTGATCTCAAACTCATCAAGCAAGTCTTCCATGTCATAGGCCAAGTCCTTAACCTTGTCCAGCCACAGCTTCACTTGATGGTTATCGCTAAGTTCCTTGTCCTCTGCATCAGCCAACACTGCATTGATTATGACTAGCTTCTCCTTCCACTCCTTAGGCAAGGTAGTGCTGATTCCTTTACGTTGTGCATAAACTAATGCGGGAGAAGCCAACTTGTCAAACAGGACCTGAAAGGATGAAGCCAAAAAGGAACCCAACACGATACCTCCAATGTCCATGGGTGAATCAGTCACTGTAATGAACAACAAAGGTGTTATGGTGAAGCAAAGTGAAAATGAACTAATGGAGAGAGAAGACTACAAAGTCCTAGGAAGACCAAGATGATGACCTAGGAAAAAGATTATATATAAAGACCATGACTTTCAAGGGATGCACATCAAAGGTTAGACAAATCAAAATAAAATACTATTTGTCCACAAGTGCTAGTTACATCAATTGCTCTCCTTATTCTTCGGATCAAGACTTTTTGGCTATTGGACCTTTACTTTTGGCCATCCGAAATGAGTCTTAATATGACAAACTTAGAGTGTATGCATATTTTCGCCATAAGTGTTATCACTCACGAGTGTTTTGTTGGCTTTTTTAGCGTTTGTATATTCTTAGTAACCTCATGATTTCAATGTCTTTGTTTTCTGCTTTATTGATAAATGTGAGATTAATGAAGTCTTTTACATGGGAGTTTCTGTGCTAAAGATTGACAAGAAGATGGGCAATAATGATTTGTTGAAGGGTGCTGAGGTAGTGGTTGATAATCGGGAATCACCTTAGTAGGAGAATCGCGATCCTTTGAACACGATTATCAAGTTCATTAGTGTTATGGGTAGAGTGTGACATCCAGTGGATTATATGTTGTTAATACTGGACTCGTTTACCATTTACAGTGGATAAGGAGAATAGAAACACGTTCTTTAGGCTAAATAAGGAAAAGGGTCAAGCACACCGACTAATTCATTAAGCTACTTGCTTTATTTTACTCTGCAAATAGTGAATAGTCGAAATCACCAAACGACAATGTATAATCTACTGAAAATTATACTATACCAATCACACAAATGAACAAGAAAATCAAGTTCAAAGGACCATGATTCTCGCTTCAAGCGATTCCCCATCATCAACTACTAACCCATCACCTTTCAGCAGATATTGCCGCCCATCTTGCTGCAACTTTTTCTTCTTTTTCTTTTTTTCACAAGTGCTTGGTCTGTAATATTTAGAGATTATCCCCGTACATATGTAGTATCCACGATCATATACTTGTTCATATAAAAAAATCATAAACTCGGGAAGACCAAAACTTCACTGGGTATCATGAACTTTTTTGTCGTGAAAGTGAAGTATAATTAATAAAGAGCTTATGGGAAAGAAAATTTAATAAAATCGAAGAATACTAAAACTTACAGAGATGCAAATTGGATTTGTCGCTTCACTTTTCAATTCCCTCCTCTTCCGTTCCCATGTGAATGTCTTTTTTACATTACTAGTAATTTTCCACGCGTTACATGGATGCCAATTTTTATTTTTATTTTTTTATGTGTGTGATTGACAATTAGCGGTGATTATTGTTCTCTTGCTCAAATTGACAAAACTATAATTTTAGTCCAACTTTTGTCATATTTAATCATATTGTGATTAATCATTCATTAATCTCTGTTGTACTTGTCTATTGGAATTATGTCTATATTTCCATTTATCTTTTTAAATATAAGTCTACTAAATGGAAAAAGAGCAAGAAGAAAAACTAAATAAGAAAAACAGCAAAAAACTGATGAAGAAAAAAAAAAAATGCAGGAATGGGGCGATAATACTCTTCGTGACTCGCGGAGAGTTCCACTTCACATTTTTGTTTTGTTTTGTTTTTTCATGAAGATGCAATCTAAATTTATTAATATGCAAGATAAGATTTTCCCAAATTTCCCAAGTTATAGCATGTGATTTATCAAAGGAAATGTGCAAAAAAGAGAATTAACAATAATGCACTCCAAAAAGCCTAGATGCGCATGATAATGCTTATCCATGAAAATTCTAAGTTTTCTAATATAATTTTCCTGATACGGATATAATGCAATTCTATGCTAATATGTAACGAAAAATCAAAAAATAAAGGTCTGAGTTTTGGCTCAAACAATTATGCGTGCAGATGTATCACCTGATTAAAACAAAATTAACAAATCACCATGAATTATGCAATCAAGCTGCAACTTTAACCTGGCCAGCAAGTATTTGGCATCAACTTTCCCCAATTTTGCTATTAAACTTGCTGCATCAGTTCAAGGGAAAAAGAGAGCAAGTACAAAGATGTCTTTTACCTATTCCAAGTAGACTTCCTGGAGCTGAGCAGGCGAACGGGATAAGATCTAAAACAGCAATCCAGCAAGAACGAGCGCTAGGTTTGGCAGTTCACTGTGTACGCGAGCGTAGTCAGCTACGGGAATGCGTGGTCGCTGCTTGTAACGACGAACGATGGTATTGATTGAGCGACAACTAGAGATGGTGGTGATTGGCGACAATCGATATGCATGCAAAAAATGAATTGAATGAGAGTGAAGTCTGTGGGATATGATAATGCTTGTCCATGAAAACTGTAATTTTTCGAATATAATTATCTTGACACGAATATGATGAAATTCCATCCTAATATGTAATGAAAAATCCTAAGTCTGTCCAAATCAGCAAGTATGAACACACTTAAAAATGTGAATATGACTTTCCCTAAATATGTAAATGTATGATATGCAATTTCCTAAATGTGGAACACCTAATAACTCTACACGTGGTTTTATTAAACAGCTCCCCTAATATACAATCTAGAATGCAACGAATGTATATAACATGCCGTGGATGACTTTTATGAAATTTGACACATGTAAATTCATGAAATTACATGTGAAGACGTGATCGAGAGTGACCTAGCCATATGCAATTTCATAAACACGGATGGCAAAAATATTCAACAAATCACCATGACGCAACTTTAATCGGGACAGCAAGTATTTGACATCAACTTCTCCTAAAATTTTGTTATTAAACTTGCAATCGGGAATATAGACAGGCATGAAGTCAGTTTAAGAACGAAAATATTGTTGCTGCTGCCACCTCTTCTTTTGCTTCAAATATATAGAAAGATTTCAGAAATGGTGGCTGCTCTCGTGTAATAAAGGCCTACCAGATACTTTAGCAGTGAGGTTCTGGATGAATCAGTTTGAGGGGAAAAGAGATTTACCTATTCCGAGTAGACTTTCGGGAGCTGACCGGTGAACAAGATTAGATCAACAACAGCAATCCAGCAAGGACGAGCGCCAGGTTTGGACGAGCAGGAAGAGAAAACTGCTGAGCAGGGGGGACGAGCGCTAGGTTGGACAATTCAAGGTGTATGCGTTTGAACTCTGCTACGGCAATCGGTGGCCACTGCTTGCAACGATAGAAGATAATATCGACAGAGCTACGACTAGGACAGTTTTGTAGGGGACTGGGCAGATCAAAAGTGGGTGGTGTTGAATAATCAACATCCTACATTGGCCGTCAAGAAGAAAAATCAAAGTTGGCCTCCAAATCTTAGTCAACCTGCCCAGTAAAGAAGGAAGAGAAACTAGCCGTGAATCTTAAGTTGAGGTTCCAGTAAAGAAATCAAATCACGAAATCAATATAATGAAAACAGCATAACATGTCAAAATGATACTAAAGGACGAGTAAAAATAAAGTGTGGAAAGTAAATCCTAAATCCAAAACGAGACAAGCAGAGTATACATTGCTTTATTATTAAGTTTCAGGACATCAACCAATGAGCTAATTTTCAAAATCAAGTCAAAGTCTAATTTTGGCAAAAGAGAATTGCCTACGGTTTCAATAACGATATTATAGACGAGAACGTAAACGAACTAAAGTAATAATAACGTAAAAGCAAGTAAGATTTTTTCATCATCATTATCATCGTTGTCGTCGTTTTTTTATTTTATTATAATTTTTATTATTGTTTTCTTCTCGTCCTCGGTCCCTCTCCACCAACTTCGTCTACGGCCACCAGACGCACGACCCCGGCATTCCCGAGTAAGACAGAGCATGGATGAGAAAATAGGAACGCAACAGATGGATTCACACAACCATCACTAGAAATCGACTCCAAGCAATTTTATATGTCCGGTGTCCACTGCAAATCGCCTAACGAACATGCGAATCCTGTCTCAGCGACATTTGCCTTAAGATTAGACAATATTGGAAGAACTATTACACAACCCTGTCTCAGCGACATTTCATCGATCAGTTTACGTGCATCGAGTGAGGATTTAAAGGAGGCATCGCCGAACTCGGATTTGAGACCAAAGTCGTACAAAATCAGTTCAGGACGTTTTCAATTAACGAATGGGCTGATGGATTGAGGCCGTGGATTTGAATGGGCTTTGTGGACTGGACTGGACTGAATAGGGCCGAGGCTTTTATTATTTTATTCTCCTCCTCCTCCTCCTTTTGCGTCTTCTTCTTCTTTTGTTATTTGTTAATTTGTTTATTTATTTTTTGTTCTTTTTACTATTATTTATCTATCTTCAAAAATGCAATACTTGATTTTTTGGAGAAAATTCATGTGTCAATAGAGGCAAATACAAAGAACCGGTAAAGCTAGCTGTAATCCACATGTGAGGTTACCAATCATTTGCTCCAATTCATACCAAGCTGTTATATCTTTTGTTTATTTATTTATTTATCAAGACAGGCATTAAATTACTTTGTAGGTTTTGGAAATAGTGAGTTAGGGAATATGAGTAGTTTGAGTGGAATTTGAGATCCATTTTATTGCTAGCATATAAAAAGTGTTTTTTTTTCCTAATATCATAGCTAAGTGAATGTTTTTGTAAACATTAACACCAGAAGAGATGGGTTTTGCTTATGACCAAGAGCATCGGTTTTGGTGTTTATGATTTGACCGTCACTTTTAAATTTGACAATGCTATTGTTCATCTTTAAATAATGCTAATTACTAGTATTCCTTCTCTTTTTCTCCTTGTTGACACCTAAATTTTGGCGATCTATTTAGTCATTTATTGCATAAAAAATTAGGGATTAATTTTATCCCTGAAAAAATATTAATTGCATAGCTACATTTAGTTTGCATATTTTGCATTTTATTTACTTTGGACCGGTGGCGGATGGGTCGAATTGGTGTTTTTGAGTTTTAAATTAACAGGTCGGACTAAGCCCATGGAGAGTATAAATTGGCCCAAGCCCATTTTCTAAAATTGAGATTTGAAATGAGGATTTTCAGAATTTAAGAAAATCGGGGTTATGATCTTATCTTTAAAAATCAGTAGAAAATATTTTGGAGATAAGGAGAATAAAATATTTTGATTAGGAGGTTATAGACAATCTTTTCATCGGATGAAATGTTCACAAAAAGATTGCATTTTATCTTGGCCTATAAAAGGGTGTGTACGTAGGGTTTTTAAAGGGGGGTGAGGGGTTTTTTCTCTTCGTCGAAAAAAAGAAGACAAAGAAGTAAAAAGTGAAGGAAGAGAGAGAAGCCATCCGTGGAGTTTGAAAGTAAAAAGAGAGAGAGTACGAAGGAAGAAGGAGAGTGACGTGAGAGAGGGAGAGAGAGGAGAAAAGTAAAGGGGTGATTTGACCCCTACTATTCACCATCTTCCCCCAATCACTGCCCCTCCTCTGCAACCTCCATACGCGAAGCTTCCGCCACCGTCCTTCCCCGACGCCGCGCCGCGCCTCAACGCCTTGCCTCGCGACGACCCAAGCTCGAGTCAAGCCACTCTCCAACGCACCACCGCCCCACCGTCAACCGCACGCCGTTTCGCCCACAAGCTCGCACCGCTGCCCAGCCGCGCTGCTCGCGCCAAACCGACGCTCCGCTGTTGCTGTATCTTCGCGGGCCACCTCTGTCCGTGAGCACCCGCAACCTCCTCACCACCGCGAGCCCAGTGCCCGAGACCCTCCTGTCGTCCGTCGCCGTAGGAGCCCACGCCGTGATCCGCTTCTGTTCTTCCCCAGCAGCATGAGCAGCGCATCTCACGCCCGAGCAACACCCGACCACCTCCGTTCCGAGTCTCCTCGCCGGAGCTCCTCACCGTGCACCTGGTGTGCCCTCGCCGGAGCCCTGACGCCGGTCATCCTCCACCCGCGCTGTCCACCATTGTTGTTGTTTTTTTTTTTTAATTTCCTTTTTAGGTGATTTACTTTTTATCCCTTTATTTTTATTTATTTATCTAGTTATTTTAAGTGCTGTCATTTTTGCTTAAGTTAGAACATGGGTGGGATGTCAGTTTTAATTATTGGTATAGTTTAGACATTATCCTTAAGGTTTTGCCCAAAACTATATAATTATTAATTTGGTCCGTAAGACGTCGGATCATTTTTTTAATTATATTAATTTTTGGGCATTTTGTCGATAGTATTTTAAGTGTTGAATCAATATAACTATTAATTTGATCCGTAAGAATTCGGATCAGATTTTTAGTTATTTTGATCTCTTTGTTGTGATAATTAGGGTTAAAGATAATCGTTAATTTGACCTGTGAGACAACGGGTTATTTTTTCGATTATTTTAATCCTTTATTTGATTGAATACCTTGGTTGTTTAGATTTATTGTTTAGTTGATAATTGCTTGCTCGTTTTTGAAAACCACTAAAAAATCTAAAAAATATTTGAATTAGGATTCAGTTTGTTTTGGAATATTTCTTGTTATCTTGCATATCTAGAATAGGGATTTTATTCCGAATTTAGGAAAATATAATAAAAAACAAAAATACAAAAAAATCATCACGCATATATCATGTTGAGTTAAGGCATTCTTTGCACGTCATTGTATATTAGATAAATTACATGTTAGATTAAGATAATATCTTAGTTTAAATTAGGATTTAATGTGACTTGATCCTTAGTTTAAATTAGATAGAATTTTAATCTAGCTAGATCATTTTTGCATAGAAATATCAAATGCACGTCATTTAGTTTTTATTAGGTTCATTTAATTAAAACTTCCTCGTCATTAGACTAAGTCATTTAATAAATGTCGCATGACATATAACTCGCATACTAAATTGTATGTTGCGTGTCATTTTAGTATGTCATTGCATCGCATTACCTGTCATTATTTGATTAATTTAGATTGCATTTAATCATTGCATTTCTTCATGTCATATAGTTTAGGTCATGCTACCATGTCATATTAGATTACATGCATTGCATAAGTCATGATTTTCATTAAATAAAGTGAAAACAAAAACAAAAAAATTGAAATTGCGTGTTAATTAGAAATCATATCTAGGGTTGCTGATGTGAATTCTGATTTAACACTGCAGATGCTTTCGTTACTTTGAGGTAAGTTCTGCATTATTTAATTGCTTTCTTGAATGTTAAATTGGTGGTATGCGCACACGTATGATCACCTCACATGTTAGGAAGTTAAATTAAAATCAATTCAATTGCCAAACTTTTTTTTTTTGAAAATGAAATAAAAAGGTACCGAAAGGGCACTAGGATAGTCTAGTGTAACCAAGTCCCCGAACTCATAAATCTCTGGTTCGTAGGAGTAAAGTAAATCTCCCATTACTTTACTTGGGTTTCTAATCGACCCACCAAAAATAGATTAGTGGCGACTCATGATTGAAAATCATTTGCATGTTAAGAATTCGAATCTAAGTCGTGAATTGGTATGGGCTTGGGAGAGTCCGAGCTAAGCTTAAAGACTTAGTAATCCATTAACCTAGTTTTAGGTGGTGAACCCGCGAAAATTAGATCGCGACAGCTTGGCGACTCCACTGGGGACTTGAGTTAAAACTCTTAGTGGACTTAGGCCAATTTTTCTTTTTCTTTCAAAATGAAAAAAAAAATGTTTTGTTTGGCAGCAAGGACACCAGGTACGTCCCTAACATTTCTAAGGTGTTAAATGTTTTTGCAGATGGGAGGTATAAGGGGAGTAGTCTATGCTAACCTTTGTCTTGCAGGTTGGAGTATGGGATTAATGATTTATTTTTCCATAATTAGAAGTGTTGTTTGCATTTAAATTGGTGTGCATGTTTTACTATTTTTTGCACTACACTATTTGCACACACAATTTGCGGTCGAACCTGGGCTGCGATAGGATTTTTAAGATGGTGTTGAGAAGGATACTTCCTCCAAAGCGAGACTGCTATGTAGAGGTTGACCTTCTCTTCCCCGAAATTTCTTTCATGGTGTCTAATGTGTTTGTCCATATCCGCGAGACTGCGTGATTATTGGATATTCCATTCGACTGAGCCGGAATTAGGGGGACCCGACACGTTAATGCGAGACTGCAACGGTCAGATCATCCTCTTATCTCCACTTTGTTAAGCCGCCTAGGTAGAAATCGAGCCTCACATTTCATGTGCATGTTTATGTGATTGCCATTACTTTCCCTTGGTGAAGTAAGTCTTCTATCTCTATACTATGCGATTTACTTACTTTGTCATGCTTTTGGTCCGCCCATGACAATTCAGGATAGTCATTTGATCTAATTCCTTTCAAACATGAAATGAACTGCCATACAATGAATCATTTGGAAAATAAAAAATTGGAAATTTGTTTTCAATTTATGTCTTGGCTTTTCCTAGTTCATGTTTAGGAAATTTTGTCCCTACTTTGGGGCGTCCCATGTCTTTGTTTTCCTAGTCCGTTTTTAGGAAATCCTCTTCATATGTGGACTTTTTTTTTTTTTTGACTAAAATTAAATGGTTGTCATGGACTACCTTTCTATTTACACTTCATGCTTACATGTTCCCATTTATTTTCTTAGGTGATTATGAAGCGATCTCGCTCACCCATCCGTACACGGTCAAGAGCTAAAATGGTGGATCGAAACGAGGCGTTGGACCGTATCATTGACAATATGAACAAGCAAATTGCACACCACCAAAATCAAGTCAATGAATTGTCTGCTACGTGACTTTTCTCATCAAGCAAAAAGGCTGCGATGACATAGGTACTCCATCTTCAATAAGAATCTGCGACTCGAAGAAGAGAGCCAAGAGAACTTTTGAATCGTCTCATTTTCCCGAGGTAGCTGAATTTGATGCCACCATGAAGAGACTCGTGACATATCTAGAAGGAAGAATCTCTGATTTGAAGAGTTCGCGTCACACGAGCAAGGAGGGTGAAGAACTCAAGCATACATGATTCATGGTCCTAAGTAGTTCACTTTCCTTGTTTAATTAGGGGCATGCTCGGTTGCACCTCTCCTGCGTGGGAATTCTTATTGCTTTTTAGGAATTGTTTTCGCTTTCTAGGAATCATTTTCGATGTTTTCTCTTTTTAGGGGTTAGGAATCACAATTTTCATTCCAATAATGTATTTCATTTGATTCGATTCAATGAAATTACAATTTTATTTCAAATTTTTAGGACATGACGGGGTACTCCAAACTAGTCCAATGACGATATCCAACCATGAAAAAAAGAAAAATATCATCCACGGAGAAATCCTGAGGGCTGGACTTTCTCATGCTTCCTCCAAAAAACTTTTTTGAAAACAAAAGCGTTTCACTGCTAAAAAGAAAAAAGAAAACATTTTCCCAAAGCTTGTAGCAGATTAAACTTATTTGTTTGTCTGACTCATTTGCTTCTCGTCTCAGAACATGATTCTGTAACTTGTTATGACAAGGGACATCTGAGAAAGGCGTATCAAGTTTCAATGATCATAAACTTGACTTGTGATCAACAAGTTTAGAGCGCACTTGTAATGAAAAAGATTTGGGGCAAGTAAAAGAGGACTATCATTCCCTGGTGGAAGAGTTGACAAATTGATGGCATGATAGGTTTTGGTAGTGCCCAGACTGGGACAAACTCTTAACCTGAGCCAAAATGGATGTGCAATTTGAATTTACTTTTATGTTGCATAGTATCATACTGATGCACGTTCTCTTATGCAGGGGCAAAAGTGGATTTTCAGTCTTGAATGATAGGGACAATCCAAAGACATCAACTGCTGAGGCAATTCCCATTGTAGAGGAATCCTTGAATGAATGTTTAAAACCATTTTGCAGTATAGAAAACTGTTTGAATTTGACATGCTTAAAGTTGTTGAGTTTTTGCATGATGACTCTTACATATTTTATCCACCAATTCCACTAAAGAACATCAATATTGACTAATTTAATGAATGATGTGGAATTGATTGAGCATACTAAATGAGACGAGTTGGGATGATGAAAGGCAAACCTTATCCTATACACAGTCCCATATTCATACACTTGTAAGATGAGTGTAGGAAGGGTCATATCCATAAGGTAAAGAGTTCTCTCGCAAGAGGTACGACAACCAAAATGTTGAGAGGCAATTCATTTCTCTATCCCAAACACTACAGGTGATCCGTTGCTTAACCCTTTTGAGCCCATACATTTATGGATATTTTTTTCAAATCACTCCTGTCAAGAATCACCCCACATCGGGGCAACTAAGAGATCAAATGGCATCATGTGGTGAAGAAAATGGATTGAAATTTTCTTGCTCTCACTTGCATCAATCTTCAAGACATGCTATTACATTGAATTCATGTGTTAATTTAAGTGCCTTAAGATGATGAAGAGCATTTCTTTCTCTATCCCATACACTTATATCCTTTGCATAGCCCACTTGAGCCTGCAATTTCGTTTCTTTAAACCCAATTGATGATCATCCCCACACTGGGGCAAGGCAAAAGGCAAATGAGGACCTTTGAAAGTTCAAGTGCCGTTCAAAGTGTAGTTTGCTTGACGCATGCATTATGTGCAAGAATTGAATTCAAAATAGAACTAAGGGGCATAAAAAAAAATAGTGTGCCTGGTAAAAGTAAGGCTGATGCCCATGAAAAGAAGTGAAGAAAAAATGCATGAGAACTAGGGGCATGAAAAAGCAGTGTGCCTGGTAAAAGCAAAGCCAATCCCCATAGAAAAAAAAAGAGTCAAGATAGGTGATTGTCAATTACAAGAATTGAATCCCAATGGAGCAATAGTCAAAGAACTCAAATGCTGAGTTTTTACAATCAATGGGGCACTTCAAGAAGACAATCCCCAATGATGAATAAGAAAACTGGTGGCAATGCCAAGATGATCATCAACTCACACCTTTTACACACATTTTGAGCCTAATGATCCTTTCATTTCTCAACCCATGAACCCAACCTACGTTACGTCCCTTACAAAGTCTCTTCAGATTAAGGCATTTGAATTAACGTAGGAGTTCATATGTTTATAAGCATCGCTCGAAGAAGTGCGAGCAAGATTATTTCTTTTTCATTTTGCAGGGTTCTTGACTTGTAAACCCGGAGATGATTACAAAACGGTTCATTCAATAGCTTTGACTCAAAAAGTCCTTTTGTTAAGCCGTTGACCAAGCCCTCATTATGGTCCCTGTTAAAGACCTCTCGATTGGTAAGATCGTACCGCTTGCGAGAATACTCGAACCCATGTCGATATGATAAAATTGAGTGATTCTCATAAAATAGCCATTCTAAATGAGAGTGAGTGAAAGTCCTTTCTAACCGAAAGTCTCTCATTTAGTATTTTTAAGAAATCCATGTCATGAGTGAAGATTGTCTTAAATGATAATTCTCTCCAGTGGAAATTTGGGTGATGCAAAGGTCATTATGCATAAACCCCGATTGAGTTGATGAAAACTTCACTGAATTTTGAAATGTGCATTCTAGATTGCTTATCTCTTTGATAAATGCATATCAGTTTTTGCTCTAAATCATGTCTGATAGGTAATTCAAGTTCCTTTCAGAATGTTTCATGATATTAGAATATGAGAAACCTCCACCATGAGGTGAAAGACTTCCACAGGATATCTAAATTCCAAAAGGCATATCCCGAAGAATTAGAGATATCACCAGGTAAGTATCTCTACCATACTTTAAAATACTTGTCATTGTGCAGGTATTCTCCCTTGAGTGCATCGACACTTGACTTGGTCAAGCTGTCCCTCTTTATTGACCTGGCGTGCTTTCGTAGCCCAGAGTCCCTCTTTATCAACTCGGCGTGCTTTCGTAGCCCGATGTCCCTTTCATTGACCCGGTGTGCTTTTGTAGCCCGGTGTCCTTTATATTGACTTGGTGTGCTTTCGTAGCCCAGTGTCCCTTTTAATAGACCCGGCGTGCTTCCGTAGCCCGGAGTTCCTGACCTGGCGTGCTTTCATAGCCCAGTGTCCCTTTCGGCGTGCTTCTGTAGCCCGGAGTTCCTGACCTGGCGTGCTTTCGTAGCCCAGTGTCCCTTTTAATAGACCCGGCGTGCTTCTGTAGCCCGAAGTTCCTGACCTGGCGTGCTTTTGTAACCCAGAGTCCATTTTATCAAACCGGCGTGCTTCGAGTCCGAATTTCTTTTATCGACTGGCGTGCTTTCGTAGCCCGAGTCCTTTACACCGACACTCAATGGAGTTGTCCCCCAAAGATTTTTCCTCCAGATTCAATCTGATTAAGGCGACCGAAGAAAGGTTCGGGTCCTGGTCAGATAATCTATGCCGCAACGTTAGGCGACCGAAGAAAGGTTTGGGTCCTAGCCAAGCAAAACCTCAGTTTAGGCGACCGTAGAAAGGTACGGGTCCCAAACAACATTTATTGTTCTAACAGGCGACCGTAGAATGGTACGGGTCCTAAAAAATCAATTTTCCGTCAAGGCGACCGTAGAATGGTACGGGTCCTCGACAACACCTATTCCCTATTTTAGGCGACCGTAGAATGGTACGGGTCCTAGAAAGTGAATCCCTATTTAGGCGATCGTAGAATGGTACGGGTCCTAGACAAAACCTATTTCCCTATTCAGGCGACCGTAGAATGGTACGGGTCCTGGAAGGTAAATCCGTTTAGGCGACCGTAGAATGGTACGGGTCCTAGACACAACCAAACACCGTCATACTAGGCGACCGTAGAATGGTACGGGTCCTAGGAAAGCAGTCTTTTTGTAAAGCCATGTTACTATTCTGAGCGACCGTAGAATGGTACGAGTCCTGGACATGTAACACCAACTATCTTGAATCACTCTACCCTCCTTAAAGGTAGGTCACTCTACCCTCCTTGAAGGTAAGTCATTCCGTGTAAGTCTTTTATCATCTCGCATTAGCATTTCCATGCATCATATAAATTTCATTAAAAAATGGAATTCATTTTCTCGACAAAAAAATCATTCATGCATTTGCATGGTCAAAATTTAGATCTCAATTTGTCTTTGAAGGCAATCTCTTCGAGCTCACCTTCAAAGAGGGGCAGCTATTGACACCTAAATTTTGACGATCTATTTAGTCATTTATTGCATAAAAAATTAGGGATTAATTTTATCCCTGAAAAAAATATTAATTGCATAGCTACATTTAGTTTGCATATTTTGCATTTTATTTACTTTGGACCAAAGTGGCGGATGGGTCGAATTGGTGTTTTTGAGTTTTAAATTAACAGGTCGGACTAAGCCCATGGAGAGTACAAATTGGCCCAAGCCCATTTTCTAAAATTGAGATTTGAAATGAGGATTTTCAGAATTTAAGAAAATCGGGGTTATGATCTTATCTTTAAAAATCAGTAGAAAATATTTTGGAGATAAGGATAATAAAATATTTTGATTAGGAGGTTATAGACAATCTTTTCATCGGATGAAATGTTCACAAAAAGATTGCATTTTATCTTGGCCTATAAAAGGGTGTGTACGTAGGGTTTTTAAAGGGGGTGGGAGTTTTTTCTCTTCGTCGAAAAAAAGAAGACAAAGAAGTAAAAAGTGAAGGAAGAGAGAGAAGCCATCCGTGGAGTTTGAAAGTAAAAAGAGAGAGAGTACGAAGGAAGAAGGAGAGTGACGTGAGAGAGGGAGAGAGAGGAGAAAAGTAAAGGGGTGATTTGACCCCTACTATTCACCATCTTCCCCAAATCACTGCCCCTCCTCTGCAACCTCCATACGCGAAGCTTCTGCCACCGTCCTTCCCCGACGCCGCGCCGCGCCTCAACGCCTTGCCTCGCGACGACCCAAGCTCGAGTCAAGCCACTCTCCAACGCACCACCGCCCCACCGTCAACCGCACGCCGTTTCGCCCACAAGCTCACACCGCTGCCCAGCCGCGCTGCTCGCGCCAAACCGACGCTCCGCTGTTGCTGTATCTTCGCGGGCCACCTCTGTCCGTGAGCACCCGCAACCTCCTCACCACCGCGAGCCTAGCGCCCGAGACCCTCCTGCCGTCCGTCGCCGTAGGAGCCCACGCCGTGATCCACTTCTGTTCTTCCCTAGCAGCACGAGCAGCGCATCTCACGCCCGAGCAACACCCGACCACCTCCGTTTCGAGTCTCCTCGCCGGAGCTCCTCACCGTGCACCTGGTGTGCCCTCGCCGGAGCCCTGACGCCGGTCATCCTCCACCCGGCGCCGTCCACCATTGTTGTTGTTTTTTTTTTTTTAATTTCCTTTTTAGGTGATTTACTTTTTATCCCTTTATTTTTATTTATTCATCTAGTTATTTTAAGTGCTGTCATTTTTGCTTAAGTTAGAACATGGGTGGGATGTCAGTTTTAATTATTGGTATAGTTTAGACATTATCCTTAAGGTTTTGCACAAAACTATATAATTATTAATTTGGTCCGTAAGACGTCGGATCATTTTTTTAATTATATTAATTTTTGGGCATTTTGTCGATAGTATTTTAAGTGTTGAATCAATATAACTATTAATTTGATCCGTAAGAATTCGGATCAGATTTTTAGTTATTTTGATCTCTTTGTTGTGATAATTAGGGTTAAAGATAATCGTTAATTTGACCTGTGAGACAACGGGTTATTTTTTCGATTATTTTAATCCTTTATTTGATTGAATACCTTGGTTGTTTAGATTTATTGTTTAGTTGATAATTGCTTGCTCGTTTTTGAAAACCACTAAAAAATCTAAAAAATATTTGAATTAGGATTCAGTTTGTTTTGGAATATTTCTTGTTATCTTGCATATCTAGAATAGGGATTTTATTCCGAATTTAGGAAAATATAATAAAAAACAAAAATACAAAAAAATCATCACGCATATATCATGTTGAGTTAAGACATTCTTTGCACGTCATTGTATATTAGATAAATTACATGTTAGATTAAGATAATATCTTAGTTTAAATTAGGATTTAATGTGACTTGATCCTTAGTTTAAATTAGATAGAATTTTAATCTAGCTAGATCATTTTTGCATAGAAATATCAAATGCACGTCATTTAGTTTTTATTAGGTTCATTTAATTAAAACTTCCTCGTCATTAGACTAAGTCATTTAATAAATGTCGCATGACATATAACTCGCATACTAAATTGTATGTTGCGTGTCATTTTAGTATGTCATTGCATCGCATTACCTGTCATCATTTGATTAATTTAGATTGCATTTAATCATTGCATTTCTTCATGTCATATAGTTTAGGTCATGCTACCATGTCATATTAGATTACATGCATTGCATAAGTCATGATTTTCATTAAATAAAGTGAAAACAAAAACAAAAAAATTGAAATTGCGTGTTAATTAGAAATCATATCTAGGGTTCTTGATGTGAATTCGATTTAACACCATAGATGCTTTCGTTACTTTGAGGTAAGTTCTGCATTATTTAATTGCTTTCTTGAATGTTAAATTGGTGGTATGCGCACACGTATGATCACCTCACATGTTAGGAAGTTAAATTAAAATCAATTCAATTGCCAAACTTTTTTTTTTGAAAATGAAATAAAAAGGTACCGAAAGGGCACTAGGATAGTCTCACAGTAACCAAGTCCCGAACTCATAAATCTCTCGGTTCGTAGGAGTAAAGTAAATCTCCCATTACTTTACTTGGGTTTCTAATCGACCCACCAAAAATAGATTAGTGGCGACTCATGATTGAAAATCATTTGCATGTTAAGAATTCGAATCTAAGTCGTGAATTGGTATGGGCTTGAGAGAGTCCGAGCTAAGCTTAAAGACTTAGAATCCATTAACCTAGTTTTAGGTGGTGAACCTGCGAAAATTAGGTCGCGACACTCTTTTTTTTTTTTTTTTTTTTGTAAACTTAACAAGATTGATACGTACGATATATTCTGCTCAAAAAATAATGGGAAGTGGGTTGATGGGTGAGCAAGGCCGAATTATGTGTGGAACATCCTCAATCATTCTTTTATTGTGGTATTTTATATTTCTGATTTTTTTTCTCTAACTTTAATTGTGTGATCAGGAAAAGATGTCGGACATTCCCACGGAGACGATTTCGGTTTTCTTGGATCTTCATAATAAAGCCAGACCCACTAGAGTGAGAAAATATTTGGTGGGTTTTATCCTTCACGTGGACGAAATCAGAGTATACTGCGTAGGTGAGACTCTTCAAATCAGCAACAAGATGCTCCACTTAAATCTCGCCACGTGTATCATGGGGTCCCCCACCTAAAAGAAATTTTGAAATTCCCTCTCTGTCCTCTCCCTCGCTCTCTTCCCTCTCACTCCTAGCCTTCTCTCTATTCCTCGGACGAACTGCGCCGCCGCCTCCACCTCTTCCTCCGCCGTCGCGGTCCGGAGCCCATCGGCGGCTCCGATCTGCCGTCTGGGCCCAGCGAGCTCGAGTTTGAACCTTCCGTGCGCGCGCTTCGCTCCCATTACAGCGAAGGTGTCTTCCTCGTCACTCCCGACCACGTCGCCGCCTCTGCCTCCGCCTCCGCCTCCGCCCGTCCCATTCCGGAAGCTCCACCGGGGGCTCCAGTTCATCGTCTGCGTCCGACGAGCTCAGGTTAGGGTTTTTCCCTCTTTTGCGATTATATCCTCGAGTGTTATTTTTGTGGGGAATCGGTGGAATTGGTGGCTCTTTGGAAGAAATTCGTTGTCTGGGAGATGATCTCTTTTCTGGCCGGACGTTAAGGTTATAGACGATGCATCGACCTGATAAATTCGTTATTCCTGGTTTGGTGGTCAGTTTTCTGGCACTCCCGAATTTCCATATTTTAACTTTTATTGCATGTGAGTATGAGTCTTTGAGTTATTTCTGCTGTAAGAGTATGCTTTTTCATCCCACTTGCTTCAGCGCATTCCCCTTGAGATATCTAATGTAACGTCGATGCGTTTGGATCGATTATGGAAATTCAAAACGGAGAATTGACAAGAAGAGGATGCTGGCTTTATTGGAGTCAAATTCAGAGTCTGTTGCACGTGCATCTGAAATGGGAACCTTTTAATGAGTTTAAAAGGGAACTGAAGTCAGTGTAGACAACTGAATGTCCAATGCTGAATAATGCTAAACAGATACCGGCAGCATGAGCTCAATTACATAACTATTGGGTACTTAGGATTTTGAAGCTAGAAGTTACCCAAGTAACAATCTCATTCCAAGAAAACCAAGTATTGCTTGGTGAGCATTACATTTTTAATTTAAAAATTTCTTATATATAGGAATTTTGGCTGCACCGAGTACGAGTTCTATAATTGACCATGAGCATTTTTGCCCTCAATGAAGATTGTTACTGATGCTTGCTCTTCGAGCTGGCTTATTAACCCTCTGGATTGGAATTGGGTCTGCGAAATAGAAATTCTTGCTTGAAATAGCAGGGCCCTTAGCAACTTTTTAACCTTCTAGATTGGATTTCCGTCTGAGAAATAGAAGTGGTTGCTGTTCTAGCTGGGGCTTATACTTTTACTCAGTCGGCCTACTAAAAAGACCACATAATAGCTGGGGCCTTAGCAACCCTCAGGACTGAAATTCTTACTGACCTTGCTTGTGTCAGAGTTTGTATCTGCTGACTTGACACATCCGGTACAAAGCCGTTTGCGAGAGATGCATTTTGATTAAGAGGAGTTCTAGAGATATTGTGCGGGTTCTCCTTTGTTGTAACTTTTTGTTGAGTGGCAAGTTGGATAGACTACTGTAAACATGAGTCAAAAATGAAAACTCAATCGTGAGATAAAGTCCTTAAAGAATCAGTAAGATGTACGCTAAGATGATCTTGCAAATTGTTAAACATCAATCATGTGCTACCGCATCCTTCAATCTGTTGTGGTGCTTGGTAAATATTTCAAGGAATGAATCTAGTTTCATGCAGTGATTTCATGATTGGGTCTAGAGAAAGAGACTAGGAATGGAGTCACATGGTGATGGGGTATATTTATGTTGAAGGATACTTGAATTACAGATGAGCAAAAGTTTGAGAGTGACTGTTAGAGTAGGACCGACAAAAGAAAAAACCTAACACTAAGCTCATACGTGAGGGGTAGATTATTAAAATACACATACGAATTTTGTTAAAAAATCTCATGTTAGAGAACTTGGGTAGTGTGAACTCATTAGGTGGATCCAACTGAATATGTTAATAGGCTTAGATTTGGGCTCCCTCTAAACAGTTTTTCTAAACGAAAGTATTGGATTTCCACAACGCATTCAAATACCTTACAATTTATTGAGTGGTCCCCCAAGACCATTTGGCTCTTCCCTAGCTAAAGTTTGTGCATTGGGACCCAAATCATCATAAACTTTTCTTAAAAAGAAACTATGTGCAATGCCTTTGGGGATAAAGACGCATTGTAACGAAACTACTAGCCTAAAACATCTTTTCGAATGGCTGATAACGAAATTTTTTTGCATGCTGAAACACATCAAATATGGACATATATCGGTCTAGTGCGGGAGTCAACTCTTTTTCGCTCAACTCGATTGTTGAAAGCGATGGTCCATCGCTTAGCATCTGGACATGTAGCTTTTCTTGGGTTCAATATTACAATGGCAAGCTAAAAAGCAGCCCACTGTCTCTGGCTCCGTTGCGGAATCCGGGTACGGGAGTTTTCGCCTCCGCGCTTGCGAAAACTTATTGCATTCGGTAATGTTAGAGCCACTTATTTAGCTACTAATTTGGCTTTCCATGCTCACACCAAGCTTATTGACATTCAGGAAACAATCGCGTCGGGTAAATTTATTGCGATATATGTTCCAACTGCTGACTAGTTATGTGACATTTTTACAGATTATCTTCTGATTGGTTTCATCTTTTGAGGGACAATTTCTTTGCGGTGGCACCTGGTTCAAATCGAGGGGGAGCATTAGAGTATCTTTAATATGTGTTTTGTTCCTTTCATGTCTTTTGTTAGTCGTTTTTCCATTTACAATTTTTAATATGCAAAACTTTTTAGTGGTCAGTGGTTTTCAATTTTTGATATGTAATCTTTCTAGCCTTCATGTCTACTTTTAAAAAAATCCGATTGTAACTACCTGTACCGTATATAAAGTGATAAGCATAGCTATATTTAACAGGCCGATTTACCCCATATTCATTTATAAAGGTTAGTTAGTGATATGAAGTAATTTTAGGGAATCATTTCATGTAATGATTTCTTTTAATTCTAGTGACACTATAAGCACATGTCCTATTCCTGAAATAATTTGATAGTTTCTGACTTCTCAAGTTAAGCTTAAATTTAAGTGCCTCTAATCCTGCTCATAAGGAGGGCTTGTTCGAGAGCCTCTTCCCAACATTTTTGTAGTTCTCTCAAGCCAATTAAAAGTCTTAGTAGTTATCTGAAGTGAATTTAACATTGATTTAAGTGACTCTAATCTTGCTCACAGAGACAGAGACAGAGAGAGAGAGAGAGAGAGAGAGAGAGAGAGAGAGAGATCCTCTTGCTGGCATCTCTTAGTAATTCTCTTAACCGAATTACAATATCCTTCATTTAAAGTAGTTCTCTGAATTGAATTAAACTTAGGGTTCATTTGCTTGAAAGGAAACTATTTTGGAATATTTCTTTCCAACTTTCTGGTATTTGGATGATCAAAAACTAATTGATTTATAGACAACGTTTTTCATAATTGAAAACAATAGTCTTAAATTAGAGGTAAAACGACTTCATCTTCTAATAAGGAGGAAGATCAGTTTTCCCAAATCACTAAACAAATGAAAACTAATAATTTTTTTGGAAAATGATTTCCACAAAAAGTATTATTCCTTTTCATGAAATTTTAATGAAATAAATGCACATTTTTATTACGTCATGCTTCATTGTTGAGCTTGAGCACATAATGCATTATTCTGTACACTAAGTCTTTTGGAACCAAACTAGCTACATTGAGGAGGCACTAATGAGGCTGAAACAGTTTAAATTTTAACTATGACGATAAATCTCCCTTTTCGCCAAAAGGTATTAAAAGAGTCGAATCATGTTCATTTCAAATTAACGTCGACGTGGTGGCGTTGATGCCGTATTCACCTCTAATAAGCCCCACCCAAAAGCCAAACTAATCAAAAATCTGATGTTGGATTAAACCAAGGAAACCGAGTCTGATTGACCTCACAACCAAGGTCCGCCCATGAATAATCTCACACGAGTAGGCAATTCAGTCAATCCAACCATCCAAAACACGACCAGGTAAAATTCCTAACAACCATCTCGTTCTCCGAACTGCCGATCCCCGAAGATTCCACCTTTGTCCTCCATCTCGCAGGACGTCGTCGAACCTCGACGCTCGGTTCCTGGAGACGTGCTCGCTGGAAAAGTCCGCCGGAGCCGCTGGGCAACCACATGCTGCCACTGTCCTGATGTGGGCGGCGCCTCGCCATTGCGAAAAGGATCATGACCGGCTTCCGAATTCCAAAATCGGTAACTTTTTTTTGCGTCAAAATTTTTCGGTCTACGATGATTATTCTCACCGATTTACCCCAATTGTGGATAATAATAATAGCCTTTTGTACTCCGGTGAAATATTTGTTTTCCTTTTGGGGAATTTATGCCTGAATTTAGGATGATTATTAAGTACCCAATTACGTGACATTGGCAATGCAGTTGTTGCTCGTTTAACTGGTTTAAGTGGTGATGGTTATAATTCAATTCGCTCTGCTGGATATTGGGGCTCTTGGCCGATCGTCTTTGCTCATGGACGTCTCTAATATAATTTGAGCTGATCTATCACCTGTCTAATCTAGTTGAAGTAGCACAAATAGAGACGAGAGTATTCTTCGAGCAACAATAAATGCTGCTCGAGTGAAGTGAAAAACGTGCTGAAATATCGAATTTTATCGGCCAAATATGTGCTGGTTCTTGGTTGCGTGGAATTGAGCGCAAGCTTGTCACTCAATCTTTTCGAACATGAAAAAAGAGTCGACTTGCAAATTTGATGCAACTTTACAACCTATCGAAGCGGACTTCTCTGTCAAGGTCACCGATCTGAAGTGGCTTTTTTTTTTTTTTCTTTTTTTGTTCGTTTTGGCAGCTGTTAGATTTTACTCACGAACATGACTTAGCATTGTTGCTGTCTTTTCTCTAACATGTATCCACAAAACTTGATGCTGCTTCCCTAATGCCACTGCTGATCTGATGCCGTGTTTCCTTATCCTTTTCCTTTAGTAATTTAGGTGTAGGAAACAGGGATACGTTGACAGCAAACACTGACGAAGAAACAAGCACTTCCAGCAAAAATCTTTATAGCAAGAAAAAACACTATACAAGCTCAGTAGAGTTTTTCGGGGTTGAGTTGTCCCCGGACAAAGTTGCAGTTGCGATGATTTATGTTGTTCAAGGTGTCTTGGGCCCTTCAAGGGTCGCTGCATTTTTATTCGAAAGATGATTGGCATCTAAATCGAAGGTTTTCCTAATGGAAAATTAGATCTAACAATCCGTTTGCGCTGATCAGCTTCCATTTGCTCTGATACTTAACAGGACTGACGATCTGTTTGCACTGGACTAAACAGCTGTGATATCTGGTTCTTCTGCATTACCAGTTACCACGGCTCATCAAACCTCTATACGGAATTACCCGGTACATTTTCTCTCTCTTATTTATTTATTTATTTATTTATTTATCTTTATTTATCTTTTTATTTATTTTTTATCCTTTTTTTTTTTTTTTTTTAATGGACGGCAATTTGTTCACTTAAAAAATCGCATTTATTTTCATTTGTAGGGACATTATTCACGAACTAGATGGCTGTTGCAGTGACTCCGTCCCACATTTTGGTTACTGAAGAAGATCATTGCTTTGGTTTTACCAGGTCTTCTGGGAGCACTTTCGTGGAGCTTAATGGCCGCCTTTGCTGATAGCAATGTATAGTGCAAGCTTTCTGCATACTGCTTGAACCTATAAGAGTGGATTTCCCGTGGCCGCATGATCAACAAACGCAGCGGCAGACAAACTATGACCATTATATACTCTGCAATCCATTGACACGTTCCGTTCTAAAATGGCACATACGCTCTAAACATCAATGAGCTTAACATTGGCGGTTGAGTATAAGCTGGTTACAGCAAATCCACGCGCAACTTCTATAAAGTGTTGATCAGCACAGCGTGTTGAGAGACTTGACGATTATACATACTTGCATTGAACCAACCGATGGAAGTGAGCCGACAGGTATGCTGAAGAATGTTGCAGCTCAAGTGTGCACTACACAATGGGATATCTTAAATGCAGAAACAGTCCTCAAACATGCATATCAATACAGTTCAGGTGTATGGCCGAGCACAAAGTAGATTTTCCAGTAATGAAGACCAGAGAAGCCAATGCGACGCGGCGGAGATGCAGGATATTAAAACCAGCGAAGGATCAATTCCCTTAGCCCTTCCTCTGCGTGACCTTTGGGGCTTCCGAAGGTAAGAGGGAGAGGGAGAGAGAGAGAGAGAGAGAGAGAGAGAGAGAGAGAGAGAGAGAGGAAAAGCCAAAAGAAATGGCCGAACTTGGTTCCTTTCGTGGGCTTTGGGCTGATGGGCCTCTTGGTGTGGCTGATGAGCGGGCTTTACGTATTTGATGAGTTTTGGGCCGAATTCGGTTGCGCTAATTGGACAAGATTTATGAACCTCCTCTGGTGAGCTTGAGTTTTTACCATTTTATTTTCTCTCTCTTGTTTTTTTATCTGTACTTATTTATTTTTTTATTTTACTATATATATTTAAATTTTTTGATGAATGTATGTTAAATTTATTGGAGAAAATTCAGATGTCAACCAGGAAAATAGCAACATTTCCCAACGTTGGGCTGAAATACCAAAATGAACTCGAAATTATTTTTCATTGTTTGAAAAGAAAAACTTGCCTAAAGAGACATGCTCTATTCGCGTCGTATAAGGAATTTTCATGCTATATTATCAAATTTTAAATGCATTTTTATTGAATTCAATTTCAAAGGAGATGCTATAAGGTCCCAAATTTGTAAGCAAAGATTAAGAAAGCTTAGTTTTTTTTTTAAGCACTAAGACAGTTGATTATTAGAATTACACAAAAAAGATATTGAGTAAGTTTTTTTTTTTTTTTTTTTTTTTGAGCAAGTTGAAATGATAAACATTATACTCAAGATGAAAGTAGCGAGGAACTTAAATAAGCGAAGAATTATAGAAAAAACGAAGAGATAAAATCTCACACCTCCACTTTGTACAAAAGTGTGTGTGTATAAAAGATGATTATCCTAAAAGCTATTCAACTCAAGTTTTTCTAGGACTTTCTAACGAACACCTGTGGAGCTAATTATAGTAACTACTACAAATACATACAGCTGTGCTTTTAACCAGTCTCATAAAACAAATAAAATCACCCCTAACATCAGAAAAATCAAAAACCACAGAGTTAGAGTTAATTTCTCTAACAGCCATGATGACTCCAAAAAGGAAAATCATTCTCCAGTCATTTCTTTTAGCAATACAAAGCCGAAGGGGCTCGACCATTGGCGCAAGAGCAATCTGTGGTGACATTTATATCATCTCATTATGCAAGAAAGATCAATTTTTGCCACTCAATAGAAGAAGGATCACCTTATCCCAATTCTCAAGTAGGTGAACATCAGGCTGATAATCTTTTGGACGAAAACACAGTCAAAATTGGTCATGTCCTCACCATCCACGCCTAGATCAATAGCAAACAAAATGATGTAAATTAATTAGCATATGATTTGGATTCTCAGTGAGAGGTGTCAACCACCAATTTAAGATCCATCTAACCACCGGTGTTTACCCCAATGGCCACTCTTCCAACTTAGAAGGGGGAGATGAGGGGTTTGAATCCTCACATTCCCAAGGAATTGGGGTGGGGATATATTAGTTTCAGGAGTGGGTTTCGACTCTCATGCCCTGCAAGAAGGTAGGCCAAAAGTCTAAGAGTGAGCGTTAGAATAGAAATAGAGTAGGACCGACAAAAAAAAAAAAAAATTAAGATTCGTCTTAGTCGGTAAACAAACAGAACATGGAGCCGTATAGCTAAAGAAACTAGAAAAACTTCAAAGACATTGTATTGTATTGTCAACTTATCTTCATCACGCTTCCTATGTTTACAAATGATTTAGTGTATGATGAACCAATAGCAGCTTTGGTGTTAAAGATAACGAAATCCCATCAGAGTCAAGCTAGATAGAATAGGCAAGTCAGAAAAGAGGGGAACTTCAAATCGATGAAAATGAGAGAGATATAGGCTAAAACCAATTCCCAAGTCACTCTGAGAATGCTAATTTTGCTTCTTAGGACAGATTTATTGAGCAGTATCCAGCCAGAAAAGAAACGGGCATCGAAATCAAAAATCCAGCGTGCCTTTTGAAATTCAATTCAACGACTCAAAAAGCACAACGAAAGGGGCTTGGCCAGCTAAGCAGACGATGGTAAGTAGGCATCAATCAGCTTTTATGTCCACTCATCAAATAAACTCTGTGAGCCTAACCAACTTGCTCCGAAATATAGGATGCTAATAGCTAAAACGGGGACTTATCTCTCGAACTAGTTCTTCTTCAACTCATTCATCGACACAAAAACAGCAGCCAATCGACAAACAAATAATATCACCAACAAAAATTTAACGAAAAGACATCGTGATACCTCGAGAATTGACAGCGTGCAATCAGAATTTGCATCAGCTTGATCGGATTGAACCTCTGAACCACAATTATCTTATAAGGCAACCGGCTGGGTAAGTAAGACCAAAAGAAAAACCAAATGGAGCAACAACTGATCCATTACTAGTCCGGAGAAAGGGGGAAAGAAGCCAAATAGCGAAACATTCAGTCCGTCCCTTTCTGAATAACTAACAAGTAAATCATGAAAAGATAAGTACTTTGTTTATTAAAGAATGAGAAAATATTATTTAGACTCGACTAAATCAAACGAGTCCATTTTAAGAAACAAGTGAACTGATATTAGGTAGTAGTGGAGCTTCATCGATTTATCATCTATGGTGTAACAAATTCAGGATGAACAAGTTACTTAATCATAAATGGTAAAATCATCTGGAAAGTCATGTAAAAATTGATCCAAACGAACAAAGTTCACAGCAAACTTTTATGCTATCTTTTGCAAAGAGAAATACACTGAGTCTCGCAGACACAGCTTGAACCATCGTTCTTACTTTTCTCAAACCATATGAACCGACGTTGATTTTCTCTTTTGTTCGACATGCTTCTTCCATACTAATCTTAAACAAGTTGACATGGGTTTATATATGGTCAAGTTTGTCTTAATTTAGTGAGTTCAATATGGCCTCAAACTAATCAATCAAAATATTTTATACATAATAACTAAAAAGAAAATCATTTGAGTGGTGATCCCCCCCCTGTAAATCAAGGCATCGCCACTAAATCCGGTGGCAACTTCTTGTGACAGCAAATCAGAGGAACTCCGCTATTTTTTTGGCCTAAAATAGTTCGTCTGAGACTCTTGTCTCCATACTATTTTCGTACTTCGACTTTTAAAATCAAAAAGTTGCTTTTATATATATAATTTGATTTTCTGATTGACCGAAGTAATTTCCTTCGACAAGCATTTTTTACCCCTCTAAATAGTGAAAGATAAAAATAATAATTTTCGGTTAAAATTTTTTCTCCAAACGAACAAAGTCCTAGATGAACTTTTCAAAACTCGGTCATAAAAATAATTAGGGTACATTCCTCCAGATTTTCATTTTATTACAGATCATCCTCTTAAAATCAAAACTTTTTATGAATTCATATAAGCCTCAATCATATAGTTACTATGATTATATGCAAGCATGGTGTAACTTTTTAATCAGAAAAAAATTGATCATTCATGTTTCTTCTTCGATAAAAAATTTCAGGAAACGAGTCCTATTTGGTTCCAAGACTGGTTTACTCTAATTTGGTGCAGGTTCTCATATTTTACCTCCAAAGGTTTCAAATGGAGACAATTACTTCTCTTCAAATATTCAAGAACCTCCTCATCTTTACATGTTAGATACTTTTAAGAGATGAAAATGAATGTTCACATGTTAGATAATATTCAATAGACCGTGACATGCTCTACGCTTAAAAGACAATTGAAAAATTAAATGGTGGGCAAAATTTGCCCCTCAATTTGCAAACGAAGAAGCGTTTTATGGTTCGCTGCAAATCCTACTCAGTCAAAGTCGTTGACTACCAGAGCAAACTCAATTTTTCCTCAACAAAAGTCAACATCAAGCTCAACTTGCGGCAGCTTCAGATCAAAAGACTGCTGAAAGTAGTTCGTGAGACAATGTCTCAAGCAGGTTCCGATGATGAAGTAGAAAACAGTTTTTGCTCCTTGACATGAAAATGATTGTTATGGCACAAAGGTCATGTAGCTGGCAATAACTTTTATCATGTAACAGAAGTGTCCAATAATATAACTCATGTAACAACATTCCTCGATGGTGTATATCATGAAGCCATAGAAGCACATTTCCTTTCCGGATCAAATTTCCTTCATCTGCTCCAACTCAAGATATAAGTTCAACATGGGAGCTCACGAGATTGAAACCATTTGCAATGGTAGTGCGCGTATCTCTTTGCATGTGAATGGTTCTGGACCTTTGGCACCTTATGTAAGATAATTCATATAAAATCTGATGCGGAAATTCATAACAAATTAAGGATCTTTGATCTTCATGATTCTCACAAATAGATGAAGACATACCTTTATCCATAACGCTGCGCTTGAACTTGATCCAAAAGAAGAAATCCGATTTCTCTCCCTTAACCCACTAAATCTTAATGTATTCAATTGATGGAAGAGAGAATACGTTCTTTCTGTTTTTGTTTTTGTTGTTCATATATGGGTGGAGAGAGGACTGGACTCTATATATACGTTCGTTGAAAGGGTGCCTTCCATCAAAGCGATATACCCTTTCGTTTTATTAGAGTCGTACCTTCTCGTAACAAATAATCATTTATAGCATTTCAATAATTATTAAACCATATAATAAATCACATAATATGGGCCACAATAATTTTTACATTCTCCCACTTGGCCCATATGATTCTCCTTTCATGGTTTAATAAAGACTATAATGTGCACAATAAGATTATGCTATAAAATTTCATTAAATTGACAATTACATAATAATCACAATTAAGTAAAGAAAACTAATGTGAGTCATAGCGGTTGTATGTCATCAATCGACATAGTCCCTTCTATGTACTACAACTATAGCACTTTACTTAACATGATCCATAAATGAGAAGTACAGTAATAGTCCAACCATAATGTTTCTTTAGAAACTATCCTGTTTAACATTCATCTATTTCCATAATGTATACTAAATAGAAAACAGGAAATATCATAAACACATAAGTGAGCTCAAAGTGTCAAATACATAAACTTAATACAAACATAATACAAACACTAATGACGTCCAATAATGCCCATCCTTTCAACATGCTCATTAAATGTTTTGGGCGGCAATCCTTTTGTTAAGGGATCTGCTATCATAAGATTGGTGCTAATGTGCTCAATTGACACTCTTTGTTTCTGAACTTCTTCTTTGACACAAGTATTTGATCTCCATATGCTTAGCACCCTTAGAATACTTGTCGTTCTTAGAGAAGAAAACTGCTGCAGAAGTTATCACAATAAATTTTCAGCGGCTTGGCAATACTTGTCGACGATCACAAGTCCTGAAATAAAATTCCGCAGCCATAATCCATGAATTGTGGCCTCAAAGCATGCCACAAATTCAGCTTCCATAGTGGATGCAGCAATAACTGACTGCTTCGCACTCTTCCATGAAATTGCCCCTCCAAATTAAGAAACAAGTAACCAAATGTTGATTTTCTTGTATCGGCACATCCGGCTAAGTCTGAATCTGAATATCCAATCACCTCAAGATGATCAGATCTTTTATAAGTGAGCATATGATTCTTCGTTCCTTGCAGGTATCTAAGAACCTTCTTTGCAGCTTTCCAATGATCCATTCCAGGATTACTTTGATATTTGCCTAGCATTCCGACAGCAAAACTGATGTCTGGTCTGGTGCAAGTTTGTGCATACATTAAACTCCCCACAACAGATGCATAAGGAATATTATTCATTTGTTCTCGTTCCAATTCATTTTTCGGACATTGCATAAGGCTAAATTTATCACCTTTCTGAATTGGAACTATTCCTGCTGAACATTTACTCATATTAAATCTCTCTAAAATTTTCTCAATGTAGGCTTTCTGAGACAATCCTAATAATCCTTGTGATCTATCACGGAATATTTCTATTCCTATCACATATGTTGCCTCTCCCATATCCTTCATTTCAAAATTCTTAGAGAGAAATTTCTTGGTTTCATGTAACAAACCAAGATCATTAGCAGCAAGCAAAATATCATCAACATACAGAACTAGAAAAATAAACTTGCTCCCACTGATCTTCATATATATACACCGATCAACGGTGTTTTCCTTAAATCCAAATGAAGTTATGGTATCGTTAAACTTAAGATACCATTGTCGGGAAGCTTGTTTAAGTCCATATATTGACTTCTTTAATTTACATACCATGTGTTCCTTTCCTTTAACTGAAAAGCCTTCGGGTTGGTCCATATAAACCTCTTCCTCTAAATTCCCATTAAGAAAGGCGGTTTTAACATCCATTTGGTGTAACTCCAAGTCATAATGAGCCACCAAAGCCATAATGATTCTAAGTGAGTCCTTCTTAGAGACCGGTGAAAATGTCTCTTTATAGTCAATGCCTTCTTTTTGAGTAAAACCCTTTGCAACAAGTCTGGCTTTATGTCGTTCAATATTGCCTTTTGAGTCGCGCTTGGTCTTAAAGACCCATTTACACCCGACCTTCTTACATCCTTTAGGCAATTCAACAATATCCCAAACTTGATTTTGATGCATGGATTTTAACTCTTCTTCCATGGCATTAAACCATTCATTAGAATCTTCACATTCCATGGCTTGGGAAAATGAATCGGATCATTTCCAATTCCTAAGTCAATTTAAAACTCTTGTAGATAAATCATATAGTCATCGAAATAGCCGATCTCTTTTCTCTTTGAGATCTCCTTAATGCTATTTCTTGTGACTTGGCTATTGGAGGTTCATTATTGACATCTTTAGAAGCTTTGGGTATAGGAACTTCTACCCTTACTTCTTGAATGCAAGCATCACGCATTCTTTCACTCCCACTGATGTCACCATTCTCAATGAACCTAGCATTTCCAGATTCAACAATTCTTGTACTATGATTAGGACAATAAAATTTATACCCTTTGGATTTCTCTGCATAACCAATGAAATAACCACTTGGTCGTTCTTGAATCCAGTTTTCTTTCATGTGGATTATAAATTCTTACTTCTGCTTGACAACCCCAAACATGCAGGTGTCGTAAACTAGGTTTCCTTCCCGTCCACAGTTCAAAGGGAGTTTTTGGAACTGCCTTACTAGGAACCCTATTTAATAAGTACATAGAAGTCTTTAAAGCATACATCCACAAAGACAAGGGTAAAGATGAATGACTCATCATACTCCTAACCATTTCCATCAAAGTACGGTTACGCCTTTCTGCTGCACCATTTTGTTGTGGTGTACCTGGCATTGTGTATTGAGCACAAATACCATGTCTTTCAAGGAATTTAGCAAATGGACCTGGACATTATCCCGATTCATCATACTTTCCATAATATTCACCGCCTCTATCAGATCTTACTATTTTCACTTTTCTATCTAATTGCCTCTCAACCTCTTTAATATACACTTCAAGTACATTCACTGATTGAGACTTATCATGCAATAGATAAATATAACCATAACGTGAAAAATCATCAATAAAGGTTATGAAATAGCTTTCCTTACCAAAAGATGGAACATCAAAAGGACCACATATGTCAGTATGTATAATTTCAAGAAGCTCTGTGCTTCTTGTGGCACCTTTCTTAGTGTGCTTTGTTTGTTTACCTTTAATACAATCAATACACACTCCAAGGTCAGTAAAATCCAAATTTGGAAGAATTTCATTCTTCACTAATCTTTGTATTCTTTCTTTGGATATATGACCCAACCGTTTATGCCACAAGTAAGCAGAATTTTCATTCACCAAACTTCGTTTAATGCCAACATTATGATGCAAGGTCATTAATGTCTCAACAAAAGTATTATCAAGTCTAAATTTGTAAAGACCATCACATAAAGTTCTAGTTCCAATAAGAGTATCACTCTTAAACAAACTAAAAGATCCAGATCCAAACTTACAATAAAATCCCGCCACATCAAGTCTTGGCAAAGAAACTAAATTGCGAGAAAATGTAGGTACATAAAGGGTGCGAAACAAATCCAAATAATGCCCAGTATCTAGGATCAAACGATAAGTGCCAATGCCTTCAACTGGAGCTTTGTCTCTGTTTCCCGTAATCACATAACTTTCATTTGGCTTTATAGTTTGGATCGTAAGAAATCCCTGCATCGTATTTGACACATGAGTGGTGGTACCAGAATCAATCCACCAAGTATTATAAGGAACTTCGTAAAGTTTGATTCAAAACATACTAAAGCACAAGGCTTACCTTTCTTTTCGAACCAAGCCTTACATTTCAGACAATCTTTCTTCAAGTGCCCAATTTTGTTGCAAAAATGACACTTAATAAGATTGTGTTCCTTCTTATGGATTTGAGAAGCCTTCGAAGAGTCATTCAGGATGTGTAGTCCTTTCTTCTTGCTCCTTCCACCTTTCCTCTTAAAATTCTTTCGAACTCCTTGATGACTTGAGAGATGAACAGAATGAGCCTTTTGATTCTTTATCCTTGTTTCCTCTTGAACTAGCATACTTGGCCAATTCGTTTACATTCCACTTATCCTTTATAGTGTTGTAATTCATTTGAAATGGCCCATATTGCTCATGAGGTAAGGAATTAAGTATAAATTGTACTAAAAAGTACTCATCCACATTCATTCCCAAAGTCCTTAACTTTGCTGCTAAATTGGTCATCTCAAGTATATGCTCATGCATAGTACGCGAACCATCATATTTCATGGTGGTCAGTGTGCTCATCAGTGTACCAGCAAGTGACGTATCAGCAGTTTGAGAACGCTCTTCCACAAATTTCATAAATTCCTTAGCATTGTTAGTCTTGGGAAGAGAAGTCTTTAAGTTGTTTGCAACTGTCATCCGCATGAACATTAAGCTCAGTCTGTTCGATCTTTCCCAAGCTTTATGGAAAGATTTTTCATCATTGCTACTTTCATCAGTAATAGCAGCTGGTTTCTCAGCTTGAAGCGATAAATCAAGATCCAGGACACCTAAGTGAAACTGGACTTGCTCACTCGAATCAGGAAAATTTATCCCATTGAATAGGGGAACAGATGAGGCGTGCGAATGAAGTGAAACAGGTATAGATACTGCAAATGTGCAAGAAAGTACTCATACATTAATGCTTTGAGAATATCAACTAATCAGATTCAAACTAAACTACACATGCACATCACGGTTCTCCTTTGGGCGATCCTATGATATACAAAAATATATAAACCATAATGATGCTAATAACTTTTATTTGATAATTGTAAATATATCTTATTAAAATTTATTTGTTATCTTTGGATATACAAACAAATTTAACAAGTCATATTAATTATCAACCATCATGTTCATGAATTATAAGAAAATAATTAACCTTTGGGTTAATCCCTAAGTTCTTATAATAAATGAACTTCAATATACCCATAAACTCCAATAATGATATAAAACATATCAATTTCATGTATAGCATCAATTAATCATGGGTAATTGAATAAAATAATTTACAATATCAAAATTCATAATACTTTAAGGTTCGGCCACTTTGGTGACTAACAAACCTTTCATAATATGAATTTTTTTTTAATATTGTAAAATACAAATATTTACCAAATTTGCACACAAGGACAAAACTTAATCAAAGCATAAGGGTAAAATTGTAAAATCCTAATTCCATAAGGGCATAATCATAAAGTTATAATCCAGGGGCAAAAATGGTAAATAATCAGCAATGGCGAATGTAATTATTAATTAAACAATGGCAAAACAGTAAATAAATTGCGAGAAGGACAAAATGGGAATTTTAAAAATGATAAAGGGGCAAAAATGTAAAAATGGGCGCGTGGTACGTCGTCAGGCGCGTGCCGAGCACGCGCCTTCATCCGCCACGGCGCGTGCCCCGCACGCGCGCGTCCAACGCGCGCGCGTGCGTTGCACGCGCCCCAACCGCGAGGGAAGCCCGCGTGGATCCCACGCTCGCGGTGCTCGCGCGCGTATGGGCGCGTGGCGCGTGGGTTCCACGCGCCTGAACCGTGGCGCGTGCGTGGATCCCACGCGCCTTCTTCCTCGCGCACAGACGCGATTTTTCGCCGGTTTTTCGCCGTTCCACCGCCGTTTCGCCGCCCGTTTCTTCTCCGACAGCCCATCCCAGACACAAATAATTAATGGGTTTTGAAGAGCATGCCGGCACGACCACATGGGTCCAAGTTTCAGAGAAAATGACCAAAAATTGGCCCCAAATCAAACCAAAGTTTCTCGAACACAAAACCTCCACCACCGCCGCTCCCGCCGCTCGATTAGCCTCCGGCGAACACCGATATGCCGGAAAAACTCATGGCTAATGTTCCTCATGGTCTTGCGATGGTGTGGGTCCGAAATCAAGTGGTGGGTCGCCGGATTTTGCCCGGAATCGAAGAGTTTCTTCCTTGCCCTCAAAATTCCGAATTCCTCCATTTTGGTCCATTTTCACACGTGCACACACATTAACTTTTCTTCACCATTTTAGTCAATGAAAAACGTTCAATGATTCGGATTTTCTTTTAACAGAATCTTCCAAAATATTTCAACAACAACAAATGCTACGAACAGGATCATTCAACAAATCATCATGCATAAATCATAATATTTATTTAAACGGAAAAATCATGAGATCATAAACCAAATTGCTCTGATACCAACTGTAAGATAATTCATATAAAATCTGATGCGGAAATTCATAACAAATTAAGGATCTTTGATCTTCATGATTCTCACAAATAGATGAATACATACCTTTATCCATAACGCTGCGCTTGAACTTGATCCAAAAGAAGAAATCCGATTTCTCTCCCTTAACCCACTAAATCTTAATGTATTCAATTGATGGAAGAGAGAATATGTTCTTTCTGTTTTTGTTTTTGTTGTTTATATATGGGTGGAGAGAGGACCGGACTCTATATATACGTTCGTTGAAAGGGTGCCTTCCATCAAAGCGATATACCCTTTCGTTTTATTAGAGTCGTACCTTCTCGTAACAAATAATCATTTATAGCATTTCAATAATTATTAAACCATATAATAAATCACATAATATGGGCCACAATAATTTTTACACCTTAATGAGGGAAATTGTAATGGGGCTTGCCTACTTCAGGGAATTGGTCATTACTGGTGCTATGTGACGATCTTCTTGGAATAAGATTATCTCATAGCGGAAGCAAATCCTCGAAGTAAAATCCAGAGTGTAGCCACACCTATTGATCTCCCTCTTGTTTCCCCTCCTGCACAGGAAATATAAGATGTAGGACCGCTAAAAATATTGTCAAGAGATGGAGGGGGTATTTAAATAAAAGAAAGATGAACTTTAATCTTTGACCATGCAACCAGTTTGTGAATAGGTTTTGACCTGCACGGCTCATTCAGAATTTAGTTGTTACATTAGCATATTCAAAACCTCTGTTTTCGGTGCCGTTCTTCCATGTGCTTCGTAGCAGTTGGAAGAAAGAAAACTTCTTATTTTGAATATTGACCAGAACGTTATCTAACAAATTCAGGTATTTGTACAGAGTTTCATTATAGCATTTTCTGCCTAGGCAAGGCCAACGTTATTGTCACTAAAAGCAATTCTGTACTTAGAGTCGAATACAAAGTTTTTGTTGACTATGATTATATTTTCGTAATTAACTTTCCTAAATAGTGCCGAACAACAAAAATATATTAATACAACTAATTTCTTGGAAAATAATCTCACTCTCCTACAAAATAATGTATTGTGCTAACATGGTTCTTTTGCAAATGTTTAAATCATTCTACTGTGTATAGAAAGCTGCCTTCCAACGCGGACGTGAGTATCAAACTTCCAGGGGCACAACAAATGATCCATTGCTAGGGAAAATGCGCAAAGGGTCGTAAATCATACCACAACGCAATCCCAACTCGGTTCTTGAGCTATTGCCGATGATGCCGCATGCTCAAAGTCAAAAACTCGATTCATCCCTCCACGAGTCCTAATCAAGTATGAATCCTTCCTGTATATCAGCAGCAACCCTCTTTTCATCTTTTTTCCCTTTCTCTCTATAGCTAAGCCTCATTTTCGGTTTGTAAGGTAATGCGAACCTGGTGAACCATTCTTAGTTGATAACGATAACCAGATTCATCTGATTCGACCAAAACTAAAGTATCTTCCTATAGTCCCCCAAATTCGATGGAAAGGCGCTACCTTGCCTTGAGAAACCATCCGAGACATCATCTCGAGCTTCCAGTTATTAGATGCTCATTGTGACTAACCTGCATATCAAGGTGCAAGGAGGGGGGCTATTAGCTGTGAAAATGATCCATCATTGGTCAAATTGAAGTATTTTGAAAAGAACATCAATCTCACCATCAGAATTCCTCCTTGGAACAAACCAGACCTTGAATGAATGCCTCAACCGCATCCAAGTCCTACAGTTGTTGATGTGCAACAATGCAGAATCATACTCACTCATCCTTAGAGAAGAAACAAACAACTTACAAAGATTATACTTAGCAATCATTGATCATTGAAGCGAAACTTGAAGACCACATTTATAAACAAAAAAGAGGCACACATTATGACTTAGATTTATGATGACAAAGGTTCCACTGTAGCTATGAGCACCGATTGGTTCTAACTTATTTTCAATGTAAAGACCACATTCCAATAAGTTCAATTAGTGCAAGAACATTACAACTAACTGAAAAACTAATCAAAATCATAAGGCAGAGAAAAATGAGTAAAACTTACCAGATAATTGGATGGCTTGTCAAGCAAAAGTATGTGAGGTTTCTTGAAAGTTATCCTGGCAAATGCAACTTTAATTTTCTGACCACCTATTCATATGGTCAAAGCACCATGTTATACATGCAATAACATCCAAAAGGCCTCGGAGAAAGTACAAAGTGAACTACAATTCATATTACAAATTGACTCATCTCTATTAGAGCTTCACAATGTCATGCTAGAATTGCTTCAACAAATGTTTCGGCATATACCATAGTGGCAGAGAGGGAGGAGATCCATCAAACAAGGTATAAATTGGTTGAAGCACAAGATTTCTAGTTACACCAAAGGAACCCAAGTGAGCTCGAAGCTTTTGCTCGGGAACTCTCCACAGGAAGAATGCCATACGAAGTTATTTTCAGATCAAATGACATAATTTTCGATGAATTCATACTCTGTGGTGGAGTAAGAGAAAACAATTGATACTTTGAAGAACCAAATAGATTTGCCTCGAAAGTCACTGCTGTCAATGCAAACACAGAGGCAAGCATCATATCATTACAATCTCAACCAAGCAAGCACAAGTATATTGACTTAAAATTTCTAGCAAGCTGTAAGTAATAATTGCTAACCCACCCAAGATGAAGACCCAAACAAAAGGAGATTTATGGAATATCAATGCTGCTGTGAAGTGGAGTTGTGTCGAAAGCTTCGAGCAATGGGCTGCCCCAGAATTTTATTCGGTTGATCGCCTCGATACGCAAAGCATAATTATTGACAGAAAGAAGGTTCTCAATTCAAAAGAAAACCATTAAGAAAAAAAAGAAACTTTATTTCCTTTCTTTACAATTAGATCACAGCCTCCCATAACTAATCATCCTTTTAGTTTTCACTAGAAGTACATATAGAACATATTAGCGCACCAAATAAAATCCAACGCTTCTTTTCTATTTTCGAATTGCAAAATGTGGCACATAACATTGACAGCATTAGTCCTACCTCAACAACATTTGCAAGTGATCCTTCCAAGAGATTTTGCCAACGGATCATAATGGTATCTGCAAAACAACCATAGTGAATGAGCTAGAGCTAAAGAAGATGTTGGGAAGAGGACACACAACAAATGCTGAAATTGCAGGGGAATATGATTGTGGAACATTATGATTCTTGGTGATTTTCATGCAAAGCATAGCGCACTTTCATTCACAATTTGTTTGGTGGGTTGCTCGAGTGCAAAATAAGCAAACTTTTTGGGCATCAAGCGGAGTCAAAGATATGTCATTTATATAGCAAGAGGCAGCACCGTAAGCATTTTGTTGTGTACTCTATTATTCAACGAAACAGAGCCGATCCAATCCAACGAGAACACCCACCCAAATGTCAATCTTTGACTTCCAATGGTTGGTTTACATAGATTAATCTAAAAAGTAATGGGAAAAATGAATTCGTATTAAGCAACGAATTGAGTAAGCAGAACGGAAATTGATGCCTTCAAAACCAAAAGCTTACCCGAACCCTAGAAAACTGACTGTACATAGAAGAATCAATTCACTAGATTTGAACGCCATCAATGTAGATGAGAGGGATTTCTTGGATGAGGGGCCAACAGTCGCCAGTGAGCTTTGAGCATTGATCTTTCAGAATCCCGCATTCTTTAATGTCCAATTGTTGGAGGGAGGGAGGGAGGCCATCGTTTGGCAAGTACCTCAACTTGGGCAATCTATAATCCATAATTGGGTGAGAGAGGAAAGATGGTTGTGAAGACCGCTTGATAGTCTTTCCACCTTCCTCATATGACTCAAGTCAAGTCTTTTTAGAGAGGAAGGAAAGAGAAGACTCCAAGCATCCTCATCCTTTGAAGGAAAGCACACCTCCTCTCCCTCCTCTCCCATGCTTCTTCCGTCAATATATAGATGTTCGAGGGATGTGAGCAAAGTTAAGCCCCATTCTCTTAGTGGTTGCTTGAGATTCTCGCACCCAGAATTGAAAAGCTTCGCAAATTGGGAGGCAAACCTCCTTCAGGCAAGCATTTAATATTTTGGCAATCATCAATGTATATCATCTCAAGGGATCTAAGATGATGCCATTGATTTGGTAAAGACTTTATCTTCGGGCAACCATGAAGCCGGAAACTTGACAAGGAGATAGGAAGAGAAGGGAAGTCCTCTATCTCCAATGCTAGGCAGAATCTTATATCCAGATAGGTGAGACAATCTAGTCTATGAAGGTGCTGTGTTAGGCTTCGTAGATTTGCAGATTCGAAAAAATACAAAACATTCAAGTGAGACGTTGGGTAATTGCTATAGAGGTCATCTAGAGGATTGGTTATTCCATTGATTTTTGGACAATTAATAATCCACAGAAATTGGAGTGTATTATGCATCTTGTTCGGAAGCCTTTCTAAACTTGTGCAATCCCCCAATTGCAACTTTTCTAGGTAGGGTAGCTCTATCTCTTCTTCTCTTGCCACAAAACATGTGAATTGAGGACAGCTTTTGATGGCCACACTTTGAAGGCAACTAATATTTCGTGTTTCATTTTCATCTTGCCACAAGTATGTTAGCTTGTCACATCGTGCTATGTGAAGCTCCTTTAACTTGACCAAGCAACTCACAGACCCATCATCAAAGCAAACAAACTCTACAAGGTTAACAATTTCGAGAGTGGTTAAAGAAGTTAGGTTGACCAAGCACTTTAAGACTTCCTTGCTACAATCCTTAATGCATAACTCACGGAGAGATGGAAGACAAATCACATTTGTTGAGTTATTCAATAGTGGGCATGAATGAATTTCAAGCTTTATGAGATGATCAAGTTGACAAGGCAATGTCCCAATTAATGAAGGACAGTTGCGGATTACAAGATGCTCAAGATAGGAGAATGGGACTTCCTGGTTGTTGGAATAACGAGACCAATCCTTCCATGCCAACATCTCTTCGAACTTTAAAGTTGTTAAGGATAAAAAAGGCCTTCTACTTCCATAAAATTCAGAGCCAATCCTACTTACTGCATGTAGACCTTCAAGATATAATTCTCTAAGTGAAGGGAGTTCTCCAAGTGAGGGTAGTGATCCAACATGAGGACAACCTTGCAAGCACAAAGACACCATCTTAGAATAAGATGTACCATTTAACCATGATGGGAATATTGCACCACCATAGTTGGAGATAGTGAGATTTTCAAGATTAGTATGAGGTCACAAATAGTGAAGAACTTGTACTTCACGCTTATCATTCCGTAGATTTCCAGAAGTTTCACCCCAATGCAAGAATAAGTTTCTAAGGCCTCGCTTTTCAAACAAATTAGCATCAATTGCATCTCTAACTTCTTCCACCTTTTGCAATTCTAATATGAATAATTCTTCTTGAAGATGTGGCAACTTCTTTAACTCCTTTAATTGCGACCCTTTGTCTTGTCCAACCACAAACTTGGACAATATAATAAGATTTTTCAAATTACTAATACCCAATGGAATCTCTTTTAGACTCTTTGTATCTCTAATGTCAAGAACTTGTAAGCTGACCAATTTTGTGATACCTGAAGGCACTATAGAAAGCTTTTGACAACCTCTTAAGATTAAAGCTCGTAATTTGCATAAGCCGACAATTGACTCGGCAAACTTTCAATGTCTGTGTATGAGAAATTGAGATATCGAAGATGTTTTAAATCACCAACACAATTTGGTACCTCTACAATGGAACAATGACATAACGAGAACACCCTCAAGTACTTCAATTCTATTAGCAAGTCGTGCAACACCTTGCTAGAAATGTGGAACTTGTCATCCCAACTATATCCAATATGCAGTAGCATTAAACTTCTTAGTACCTTCATCTAGTGATACACTCTCATACATTTTGATGTGGCACACCCAGAAACAAATGATGCATAACGAACTTTCTCAAGAGATATATCATCTTCATGAGCTACTAGCTGAAACTCCCTAGAGCTAAAGGACACTCCACCTACAATTGACTTTGCCAAATCATTCAAAAGATCGTGCATTGAAAACTTAGATGCATTTACACTTGATTGTTGAATAAATGATTTGGAAACTAACTCATCGAATTGAGTTCGTCCCAATTTCAAGATATTCTCATTTCCTTTTAGTCCATCTAAAAAGCCCTCTGCAATCCACAACAATACTAACTCATCCCTCTCAATTTCATAATCCTTGGGAAATATTGCACAAAAAGCAAAACATCTCTTCAAATAAGAGGGAAGATGGACATAGCTCAATTTCAAAACTCGAAGAACCTCATCATTTTCTCCAGTTGGAAGATCCCACATTCTGTTATTTAAGATAGCTTCCCATTCATCATAATTCCCTTTACTACGTAGGAGACCCCCCAAAACCTTTGCGGCCAAAGGTGAACCTTTACATTTTTCAGCTATTTTCTTGCCAATTATTTCAAGATCCGGGTGCCTCTCAAAATTTGTTTCTCCAAGAGCATGAAAGGCTAACAAGCTTATACAATTATCAAGGGACAACTCATCCAATGGATATGGCAAAGCTCCTGTAATGGAAACAATGGTACGATTGCAAGTCGTAACAAGGATCTTGCTTCCCTTAGCCCCCACTTCAAATGGCTTTAAGAGGGTAGTCCATTCTCCGTAGTTCTCATTCCAGACATCATCTAAAATTATAAGAAACTTCTTCCCAGTTAGATTGCCCTTCAACTTAACTTGAAGCCCATTAAGAGCTTCTGCCTCGTAGGACAACCCCGTAATTGACTGCAAAATAGTCTTTGTTATGTCAAGAACATCAAAAACATCTGAAACACAAACCCATGCTTTCCTCTCAAAATAGCTACTCACTCTTGTATCATTATACAACCGTTGAGCCAAGGCCGTCTTTCCAACACCACCCATCCCAACTATGTGGACGATGCTCATGGTGTTATCATCCTTTTTGGCATCACCAATCAATAGTTCAAGTATATCCGCTTCTTCCTTCTTCCTACCAAAAAATCGAGGATCGGGTAGAGATGTGCTTGGTAGGCTTTTGTTGGTGTAGTCGATCTATCCACTTGAATTCTCTCTCAAGCTTAAATCAGCCTTCCTTGTGACAATCTCTTCCAACCTATCATTGATCTTTTGTACCACTGTTTCAGACATTAATGAGCATGGGTTTGGATTCAACTGAGAGGATTTATGTTGGCTAAAGAAAGAAAACTTCACACGATCTGTAATTATGCTAGATTTTGCCTTCGACTTGGCCTGAGTAGCTTCGATCTCGAATTCATCAAGCAAGTCTTCCATGTCATAGGCCAAGTCCCTAACATCATCCAACCATAGTTTCACTAGACCTTTACCACTTAGTTGCTTGTCCTCTGCATCATCCAGCACTACATAGATTGTGTTTAGCATCTTCCTCCACTTATTGAGTAGGTCGGTGCTAATTCCGGAGAAGGGCGGTGCTCCTTCCCTTTGCACATAGTCCAATCCGAGGGAAGCCAACTTTTTGAATAAGACTTGAAGGAATGCACTCAAAAGGATCTCTCCGATGACCATGGGTGAATGAGTCAACTATAGAGAACAAAAAGGATTATGGTGAAGCAAAGTGATGATGAGTTGATGGTGAGATAAAATGGGTTAATCATTTAACAAGGGTTATGGTGAAGCAAAGTGACAATGAGCTAATGGAGAGGGAAAATGATAAAGTCCCAGAAGACCATATTCTAACCTAACAAAAACATTAAACAAAGACTAGGACTTTCAAGGATGCATATTAGTGGTTAGAGGAATAAAAAAAAAATCATTTTGCTTCTCTCGTAATATTTAAGGATTATCCCAGATTTTTGTAGTTTCTACAATTATATATTTGTTAATATGAAAAAACCATAAACTCGGGAAGCCCAGCCTTTTTGTTATACATCTACAACAGCTAACTTTTAAAAGGTAACTTTGTCTATTCGTCCACTTTGAAGGAGGAGTCGAGGAATATCTTATATTTCCATAATATAGTCAAATTATTTGAGTATAGTATTTTTCTTAAACATATGCGAATTTTTAGCACAATAACAGTCATGAAAAAGCCTACATTGATGGCATATTCATCAATAGAACAGAAAAGCAAAGACATTGAAACATAAAGATATTGAGAATATACAGATGGAAAAAAAATGAAAAATGAAAAATGAAGCCAACAAAACAAAGTAATAAATTTTTAGAGGAAAATCACTTAAGAGTGTATGTAGATTATCTTTAAAATTTCCTACTTATGAGTGTTTTGTCGTTTTTTTTTTTTGCATATATATATATATATATATATATATATATATATATATATATCAGTATCTTTATGATTTCATGTCTTTGCTTTCTACTTTATTGGTGAATATGCCATAAATGTAGGCTTTTGCATGGCAGTTTTTTTTTTTTTTTTGGGTCATTTTACATGGCAATTGAAGTGCTGAAAATTAGCAGCAAGATGGGCAGCAATGATCTATTGAAGAGTGTTGAGGTAGTAGTTGATAATCAAGAACCGCTTGATAGGAGAGTGTGATGCATAGAGTATAATTTCTAGCAAATTATACAATGTTAGTTGACGCTTTTTGACTCATTCACTATTTACAAAGTAAAATAAAGTAACTTGTTTAATGGATTAGTTGGCATATCCAACCCCTTTGCTTGTTTAGTGATGAATGAAGTCGAACACAATTAATAGGACTGACAAATAAGGATCTTTGTGCAACTTTCACAAACCAAAATAAATGTTTTTGAAATATAAAATATTGAGGATCCACTCAACAATGGCATAAAAGGCAGCTAACTTTGTCTAATTGATAAGGAGAACAAAAACACTTGCTTTGGGCTGAACAAGAAAAAGAATTGGGCACACCAATCAATCCATTAAGCAAGTAAGTTGCTTTATTTTACTCTGCATATAGTGAACGAGTCAAAACTAACAACATATAATCTACTGAAAATTATACTCTACTGATCACACAAGTGAATACGAAAATCATGTTCGAAGGATCACGATTCTCCCATCAAGCGATTCTCGATCATCAACTACTAATTCATCACCCTTCAGCAGATATTGCCGTCCATCTTGCTGGGAATTTTTGTCTGCAAGTGCTTGTTTTGTAATATTGATAGATTATCCGAAGGTATTTGTGGTTTCCACAATCATATACTTGCTCATGTAAGCAAACCATATATTCAGGAAGAACAAGACTTTACTAGATATCATGAACTTCTTTGTCGCGAAAGGGAAGGAAAATTGAGAGAGAGAGCTGATGGGAAAGAAACTTTAATGATATCCGTGAAAACCAAGACTTATGGAGACGTAGAGTGGCATTGTTGCTTCACTTTTCCCATCCCTCCTCTTCCATCCCTATGTCACTGTCTTTTTTCCAATGCTAGTAAAATTTCCACGCATTACATGGGTGCTCTTTTTTTCTTTTTGTATGAAATATTATTGGACGATTATCATTAATTATTGTTCTCTCGCTCAAAACTAACAAAAGGCAAAAATTTTATCCAACTTTTGTCATTTTTAATCATATTGTGATTTTTCATTCATTAATCTCTGTCTTACTTGTCTATTGGAATTATGTCTAGATTTTCATCTATATTTTCAAATTTAATTTTAAGAAAAAAGAGCAAAAATAAATAACTGAAAAAAAAAAATTGCAGGAATGAGGCGATAATACTCTTCGTGACTTATGAGAGGAAACATGCGATTATGACAATTAATAATAATGCACTCTAAATGGCCTAGATGTGCATGATAATGCTTGTCCATGAAAATTCTGAGTTTTCTAGTATAATTGTCCTGATACTAATATAATGCAATTCTATTCTAATATGTAATGAAAAATCATAAAGTAGAGGTCCAAGTTTGGGCTCAAACAAGTATGCGTGTAGAGGCATCACCTTATTAAAACAACTAAGCCATATCAACAATCAAGCGGCAACTTTAATCTGGCCAGCAAGTATTTGACATCAAAATCCCTCGATTTTGTTGTTAAACTTGCTGCATCAGTTTGAGAGGAAAAGAAAGCAAGTAGATGGATATCTCTTACCTATTCCAAATGGACTTCCTGGAGCTGATTGGCGAACTGGATTAGATCAACAACAGCAATCCAGGAAGCACAAGAGCTAGGTTCAGACGAGTTGGAGGAGAACACTGTTGAGCAAGGGAACGGGCATGGATTATGGTGAAGCAAAGTGATAATAAACTAGTTGAGAGAGAATATTATAAAGTCTAGGAAGGCCAAAACTTTCACCTACCAAAAACATTAAACAAAGACCAGGACTTTGAAGGGTGCACGCCAATAGTTAGAGGAATAAAAATAACTTATCTCCTCATGTTTAGAGATTATCCCAAGATATCTTAAGTGAAGACCAAGACTTTTTGTTACACATCTACAAGTCATCAAAGACAGTTAGTTTTGTCTGATCAACAAGGAAAACAAAAGAACGTTTTTTGCACCTAAACATCTACAAGTCAGGCACACTAACTAATCCGTAAAGCAACTTGGTTTATTTTGGTCTGAAAAGAGTAAACAAGTTAAGAAAGCCACACTTACCAAAAAAAAAAAAAAAAGTTAAGAAAGCCACCAACGAATACTTATAATCTACTGAAAATAACTCTTTAAGCATTACATTAATGAACTGGAAAATCGTGTTCAATCCCTATTTGGGGAGGAAACTTTAATGAAACTCAGGAAGTCCAAGACTTTGCAGGGGATGAAAATTGGATTTGCTGCTTGGCTTTCGACATCTCGCTTCTTCCATCCTATGTGAATGTCTTTTTTTTTTTTTTTCCATTGCCAGTAGAGTCTCCAATCATTACATGGATTCTAAGTGATTTTTTTAATGAAATATTATTTGACAATTAGTATTGATTATTGTTCGCTTGCTTAAAATTTACCATACTACAATTATTGTTGAACTTTTTTTAATTTTTAGTCACTCTGGTTTTCCATTCCTTAATCTCTATTGTACCTGTCTTTATAGTTATGTCTACATTTTCGTTTATCTTTCCAAGTTAAAGTTTAATAAAAGAAAAAAAAAAAAAAACCTGAAAAACCCAACAAAAAAAAAAAAAAAAAAATGCAAGAATGGGGCGAGAGAGCGCGCCATCAATCCCATTGTCACGGCCGCACCGTTGTGTTAGCACCACCGCCTGGGCAACTCATCCAATGCCGCCGCTACTGTCCCTGCTGGCGCTTCTAAGCAGAGCAACCATCACAGGCAATTGCCTCTGATTACCTAATAACTAACCTAAATCGATCTAGAGGCGATTTCATAATGTAAAGGATTAATTCTAGGGTTATCAGTTTCTCACGGGCATCGTGAAAAATTGGCTTCCACGTTGAGCTCCAATCATTCAACAGTGAATGTGAATTGGGTTCACATACTCCGGGTTAACATTTGTTACCTTTGTCCGTTGAATAAGGAAAAGGTAAGTTTGTATGTTCGTGCCCAATTGAGGAACCGAGGAACTTCTTTTATTTCCATAACATACTCAAGTTATTTGAGTGTATCATTTTCTCAAACATAGGCGAAGTCTTTATACTGTAACTACCATGTGAAAGCTTGCATTGATCGCATATTCACCAATAAAGCATGAAATAAAGATATTGGAATCACAAGGATACTGTTAAAAGAGCCAGAAAGCCAATAGTAATCAACAGATTTTTGGAGAAAATACACGTGCACTATAAGTTGGTCATATGGAAGACAATCACCTCTTATTTTCTGTTTTGCATGGCCACAAGAAAAGATCCCCTATTTCAAACACAAGCCAAAAGTCTTGATCCAAAGAAGAGGAGAAAATGTGATTTTTCTTCACATAACCATCTTAGAGTGCATGCAGATTATCGTTAAACATTTATTACAAGTGTCTCATTGGTTTTTTTTTTTTTTCATCTATACATTTTCAATGACCGTACGTTTTAATGTCTTTGTTTTTTGCGCTATTGGTGGATAGGCGATCAATATAGGTCTTTACGTGGCAGTTACGCGCTGAAAATTTGCGGCAAGATGAGCAGCAAGGATCGGCTAAAGGGTGATAAGCCAGTAGTTGACGATAGGGAACCGCTCGATAAGACAATCGTGATCCTTCACATGATTTTCCTGGTCATAAGTGTGATGCATAGAGTATAATTTCTAGTAGATTATACCTTGTTAGTTGGCAATGCTTGACCCTTTTTTTATTTAGCAATGACTGAAGCAGACCGATGTTTAAAGGACCAGCAAATAAGCATCTTTGTGCAATTTACAAGGACTAAAATAAATATTTTTGAAAGATAAAATATTAAAGATCCACACAACAATGACATTTTACTCTTTATTATAAGTCTGCAAATTATCAAAAACAGCTAATTTTGCCTGTTCAATGAGGAGAACAGAAACACGTGTTTTGGGCTAAACAAAAAGGGAACAAGTCATAAATCACCAACTAATCCATTAAGCAAATTACTTTATTTTAGTCCTAAGATAATGACAGCCAGCTAATCCATCAAGTTGCTTTATTTTAATCCTGAAATAGTGAACAAGTCATAAATCACCAACTAATCCATTAAGCAAGTTGCTTTGGGCTAACTTTCTCTGTTCAAAGGACCACAATTCTCTTAAGCAATTCATGATTATCAATTTCTTTAGCACCCTGCAACGGATCATAGCCGCCAATCTTTCTGCAATTTTTTTAGCTTTGTAGCTGACGTGTAAAAGCCTATAACTACATAATAATAATAATAATAATAATAATAATAATAATAATAATAATAATAATAATAATAATAATAATAATAATAATAATAATAATAACAACACACTTAGAAGTTATAAATTCTAGATGTAGATATGCATGCACCCTAAGTTCGTCATATGAAGAAAAATCATCTTTTATCCTCTGTTTTGGATGCCAAAAGAGAGGGCCCTCTCTTACAAACGACAGCCAAAAGTCTTGATATAGAGAAAAAGGACAACAATTGATTTATCTAACTCAAGGACAGAATGTGCATCAAGGTCCTCTCTTTGGTCTAACTCAAACAGCTTGTCGTGATAATATGCTCTATTAAAATACTTTTCATCAGGAAGACCTAGACTTTGATTGGATATCATGTATTTGTTTAGAAAGTGAAGCAAAAATCAGAAAGTGTTGATCAGAAAGAAATTTTAATCAATTCCAAGAAGATCAAGAATTTGGAGGACGCAAATTGGCATTATTGCTTCACTTTTCACATCCCTCGTCTTTCATCCCTAAGTGAATGTCTCTTTTTCCAGTACAAATAGCACTTTCACGTATTATATGTCTTTCTTAAAGTTAACAATACTATAAATTAGCATGAGAAGGAAGCCATGAAAGAACCCAGAACGATCTCTCTATATGTTGAATTGGTCACTGTGGAAAACGACAAAGGATATTTGTAGGTAGGTGATAATGAGCCTATGGAGAGAGAAAACTATAGAGTTCAAGATGACCAAAACTTTCACCAACCAAAAGATTAAACAGACCAAGACTCTCAAGGACATACATAAGAGGTTAGACAAATCAAAGTAAAATATTTTCTCTCCACAAGTGTGCTTATTTCGTGAATTGTTAGCCTTTTTCTTCATATCAAGATTTTTCGTTGTCGTTTGATACAGAGGACCTTTTTCTTTTGGGCATGAGGACAAAAGAATTTTTATTTTTTTTAATATGACCAAGTCCACGCATCTTTTCTTTCCTTACCTGTGTTTTGTTTGCTTTTTACCTTTGAATGCATCTTTAAATTTCTAGTATCCTAATGATTTCTACATATCGTTGAATATGCAATCAACATGGGCTTTTTCGTGAACGTCACAGCCCTAAAAATTCTCGAATGTTTAGGAAAACTGAAAGAGGACAAAGGCAAGGAAAAAAGAGAGGAGAATGTTGGGGAAAAAAAAGAGGAGAACGTTGGGGAAATTTTCTATATTTCTGTATATTCATCTCAATGTACAAGGGTGATATTATAGTACAAGTCATGTACAAGAAAAGGCGACTAGATAATCTATGAATCAGATCTAATATTAATTGATCCTAATAGTATCTAGAAGATATTGAGTACCTTCCAACACTCCCCTCAAGTTGGTGGCTTGTAGATATCCAAGACACCAAGCTTGCTTAAAAGATACGCATGTTGTCTCTGACATAAGGGTTTGGTGAAGATATCTGCTAATTATTCTTTTGTCCCAATTCCTTGTGTCTCAATCACTCCTTGTTGGATTTTCTCTTGAGTGAAATGACGATCCACTTCTATATGCTTTGTCCTCTCATGAACAATGGGATTTAACGCAAGTTTGAGAGCTGCATCATTGTCGCAGAATAATTTAGTAGGTCCTCTAACTCATACCCCAAGGTCTTGAAGTAGGCCTCACAACCAAACTATTTCTCATGTGGTCTTTGCCATGGTTCGATATTCTGCTTCTGCTGAAGACAATGAGACGGTTGGTTGCTTCTTTGTCTTCCACGAAAGTAAATAATCCCCCAATTTATTACAGAAACCAGTAATACACCTTCTGCTCATCGAACAAGTCGCATTATCTGTATCACAATATGCAGTCATACTCATATCACACTTTCTGGAAAGGAGAATCCCAAGTCCAGAACACTTCTTCAAATATTTCACTATCTTCAGTGCTGCATTCATATGAGACTGATGTGGCTTGTGCATGAATTGACTGAGCGTTTGCACTGCATAACTTATATATGGTCTGGTCATAGTTAGATATATGAGTTTCCTAACGAGCTTCTAATAACTCAAAGGATCTTTGAGTACAGGATTGTCTTCTTGAGATACTCCAGTATCATAATATGCTGTAGTTAATTTGATATTTTGCTCAATTGGGATAGAGCTGGCTTGCATCCTAATAAATCTGTTTTTGATATGATTTCCAAGGTAAATTTTCTTTGGCTGAGAGAAATCCCTTGGTTTGATCGTGCAATCTCAATTCCAAGGAAATATTTGGGTGAACCCAAATCCTTTATATGAAAGGTAGAATGCAAATATTCATTGAATTTTTTGACAGCTACTTCATCATTGCCCATAATAAGTATATCGTCTACATATATCATCAAATAGATAGACGACGTACCTTCGGTCCATGTAAAAACATCAGTCATATTTAGAGAGTTTGCAAACTTGGCGTACCACTGTCTGGAGGCTTGTTTAAGGCTATACAGGGATTTGCAAAGACGACATACCTCATTCTCCCCCTGTCTCCGTAATCCCTATGGCATGTCAATGTAAATTTCTTCATTTAAGTCTCCATGTAGAAAAGCATTGATGACATCCATCTGGTGCAAGCGCCAGTCCTGAAATGCTGCTATTGAAAGAAAAGAATGAGCTGTAACATCTTTAGCCATAGGGGAGAAGGTTTCATGATAGTCGAAGCCCTCTCATTACGTGAAACCCTTTACAACCAATCGTGCTTTGTATCTTTCTATCAATCCATCTGCTCAATACTCTTGTATACCCACTTGCAGCCAATTGCCTTGCGATGAGGTGGTAATGAGACAATTTTCCATGTCTGGTTATCCACTAAAGCTTAGAGTTCTGCCTCCATAGCTTTCTGCCATTGCGGATCAGTGCATGCTTTGTTATAGGTGGATGGTTCTCGCTCTTCAAATATGCGAGTGATGCAACATCTATGTTCTGGAGATAATTGATCAAAAGAGACTATGAAGAAATCAAAAATCGAGTACTCGGTGGGTTCCATTCACCACATATGTAATCCCGAGTCCAAGTCAGCAGGCGCGTAGCTCGTCTAGAACGTTGTGGTTGATCATTCTTTGGAGGTGAGTGGTCTTCTTGAGTCTCTGATTGAGATAAGTCATTTGTATCCCCATCATTAGAGTCGTGATCTATCACTTCCATAAGAGAAGTCACTTCCACAGTGGACTTAAATCCCAGATAATTACTTGTGTTTTCTAAGGAATGAAAGAAAGCATATTCTAGATAGTTGAAGACTTCATCAGTATGAGAAGCAGAAGAATGCCCCTTATCCACGGTTGGTTCTTGTGTAGCAAATGGGAAAACATTTTCCTAGAACACGACATCTCTGCTAACAGAAAACTCTTCTGTGAATGGATCAAATACTCGATATCCCTTTTGAAGAGTAGGATATCCCATGAATATGCAGCGCGAGCACGAAAACCCATCTTATCTCCAGTCCTACTATTGTGGCATAGCATAAACATACAAAAACCTTCAAATGGCTCAACTCTGGTTTCTTGCCAAAAAGTAACTCAAAAGGAGTTTGTCCGTTAAGTACCTTAGTTGGTGTGCGGTTGATCAAGTAAGCTGCGGTCAATACACAATCACCCCAAAATTTGTCTAGAATGGAAGCTTAAAATTTTCAAGGCCCATGCAACTTCCAACAGGTGGCGATGCTTCCGTTCCACCACTCCATTCTGTTGTTGTGTATAAGCACATGAACTTTCATGTAATATCCCTTGAGAAGAGAATAGTGTAGCACTATCATGATTAAAAAACTCTCTTCATTGTCTATCCGAATTCATTGCACAGATTTTCCAAATTGAGTCTTTAACAAAGAAAGAAAAGTTTTCAAGTTCAATGAAATTTGACTCTTAGATTGCATGAGGAAAATCCATGTGGCTCTAGAATGATCATCCACAATTGTGAGGAAGAACCGAGACCCATCATGGTTCGGAATATGATATGGTCCCCACACATCAATATGAAGTAATGAGAAAATACCGTTTGCACGATTTTTGCTTATTAGAAAGGGAACACGTGATTGCTTTGCAAGTGGATAGATATGACATTAAGGATAAGGAAATGAAGAACTATGGCCCATTCTAGAATGCATAAGACAATTTTCATCATTAGTTGTCAAATTACACAATGATTTCTTATTACAAGGAATATCGGAAAAACTAAGTTCCTTGGATGAACTATTCCAAAAAAAATAAACCTTCGAGAGGTTACCCAAGCCCATCGGTTGCCGGTCGAATGTGCCTAAAAGAGATAGGTATAGGCATTTAAAAGAACACGGCATGAATTTTCCTCATAGGCTCTAGACACGGAAATGAGGTTAAATTGAAAACCCGGGACATAAAGAACATCCGTGAGGATAATCTTAGGGTTAAGATTGACTGTTCCTATTATGGTGACATGGGTGGTGTTTCCATTTGGCAATTGGAAAATAATGGGATTATCCATTTTTTCATGAATAATGGAAAACAGACTTTCATCACATGCAATATGATCACTGGCTCCCGAATCAAGCATTTCTCAATATTGTATTTATCGGGCTACGAGAAATACATGTGAAACTACTTCCTTTGTTAGGAGTCTCCAACTTTTGTAAGGCCTGCAGCAATTATTGATATTGCCCATAATTGATGGGTTGATTTACATCTACTAACCGCAATTTGATAAGCAACCGCTCGATGTTTCTTTTCCTCTTTTTTTCTTTTTCTCCAAGTCGACCGTGTAATTTCTAGCAATTTTCGATTATGTGATGCGGCCACTTACAAAATTCACAGTATAATTTCCATTTATTTCTTGAATTCTGTCCATAATTCTTCAAAAAATAACCATCGTTGGATCCCTTTGATGTGGAGCCATCTTTGCCGTTCAAGGTCTGAAGATCGCGGGCACTCTTGGAGTTGTTAGATGATGGCAAATGATCTTGGCCGTGGAACCCAGAGCCCTTAAAGGCTTGCCAACCTACTAGAAACCCTAGCGCTGCACGTCTTTCCTCTTTGTCTAGGGTTTTCAGCCCTCTTTCTCCCCTTACCGCCAATGCTATACTCTCGGCTCCCTTTGTTTCCGATGAGGTAAGGCATTGGATTTCTTCCTGCACTGCCAATTGAAAGATCCGGCCAAGAGAAGGTGCAGGCTCCATTGCTAAGATTTGCGATTTGAAATTGAGGTAAGAATCGTTCAAAATTAAGAGAAACCGAGTGGCCTTTTCTCGGTCTTCCATGGCTTTATACTATCTAAGCATCACCTCTAGCCCTTCTAACTTCTCCTTGGCCGCTTCCAGCTCATTCCACAGAGCTGAAAGCTTGTTGAAGCATGTCGTTATGGTCATCTTTCCTTGCCTCAGTTTTGTGAGGGCTTGGTGTAGTGAGAAGATCTTCGCCCGGTCTAACTTCCCGTACACTTCCTAAATGCTTTCCCAAATGGTCTTCGAGTGTGGGGGATAGACCGGCAGCAATCTCGGGGCTTATACAATTTCCTACTCAAGTTCTCACTAATTGGTTACATTTTTTCCATTGCTATGCCAATTTTTCGTCAGTTGGAATGGGGATGCTTCTATCGATGAAGCCGTCCTTGTCCTTTGTGACAAAGGCTTGCTGAAAATCCCATGCCTAGTTCGAGTAATTTTTTGGTCTCATGAGAAGGTGGCTAATGAGCCGCAACTCTGGTCCATTGGTAGTGGAGATGTACTATGTGTCGCTAAGTTCTAGGCGACCCATGGCAGTCGCGAAAGGGAACAGCAAGAAACTGGGTGGAACTCCTGATAAGGATTCGAATTTTGGCCTAGATGTGACCCGCCCAACACTCCTGTATTTGATTCGCCTACCCTATTGGGGTTTGTACCGGCATAAGATGACCCGAATCCTTCTGTTGCGCCTGCCCCACTTGTGGTTGGTGGGCCGTCATCTCTTCGCATCTAGGATCTTGGAAAAGAAAAAATTGAGTTGGGCCCATAATACATCGGCATTGACACCCACTAGTATGGAAAGCCCAAAGTGGGCTGCCTCGGATTGGGTTGCCACTGGATTAATGGCCCTGTAATGGGTTAACTTTGGACTCCACCGGCTGTATTCCACATGAGGTCCTGCACCTCCGAGGTAGGTGAGAGAGAGAGAGAGAGAGAGAGAGAGAGAGAGAGAGAGAGAGAGAGAGAGAGAGGGGAAACAAAATACAGAAGCACGGCTGTGCTTTGATACCATGAAAGAGGACGAAGGCAAGGGAAAAAGAGAGGAGAATGTTGGGAAAATTTTCTATATTTCTGTATATTCATCTCAATGTACAAGGGTGATATTATAGTACCAGTCATGTACAAGAAAAGGTGAGAGAGAGAGAGAGAGAGAGAGAGAGAGAGCGGAAATGAAATACAAAAGCACAATTGTGCTCTGATACCATGAAAGAGGACGAAGGCAAGGAAAAAAGAGAGGAGAACGTTGGGAAATTTTCTATATTTCTGTATATTCTTCTCAATGTACAAGGGTGATATTATAGTACAAGTCATGTACAAGAAAATGCAACTACATAATCTATGAATTAATCTAATATTAATTGATCCTAATAGTATCCGAGAAGATATTGCATATCTTCCAACAAAAACAATTACCTTGAGTATATTATGGATAAATAGAAGGTGCTCCATTAGTCCTTCAATGTGGACGAATGTAAAGTTCTTGCCAAAAGATTAGCAAATATTATAGCGATAAATGAAGCTAACCATCATAATTGGGACTAGCAAATGAGCATCTTTGTACAGCTTGCACTTTTTCGAATCTTCGATAAACATTTTGAAAGATACACCAAGCAATGGCAGCTTAGTTTTTGTTATACATCAACAAGTCATCAAAGTTAGAATTTTCCCAAATATATATTAAAATAATATTAAAATTTTCCACATCAATGCTAGTTATCTTGCTACATAAGATAGCTGGTGTCAATATCGGTGATTTCCAAATAAAATTGGGCAAATGGATTTAATTAACAAAATATGAAAAGGTTAATGATTTAATTGACACAATTTTGACCAAAAAAATTGACTTAATTAAAATATTTATGATTGAATTGGTAAAAAGTGCAATAAATTTAGGAATTTTGAATAGTTTTCCCCCACCAACTAGTCCACCGAACAACTTGCTTTGCAATACTGAATGAGTCAAAATCACCAATTAATATAATGTATAGAAAATTACACTACACATCACACACATATAATATACTTGCCAAACCAAACGACCATAGATTAAATAAAGACCAAGACTTTCAAAGATGCCTATTAAAGGTTATAGTAAACAAAATAAAGTACTTTTTTGTGCACAACTGTTTGTTTTGTAATATTCGGGGAATATCCCCCAAAGACTTTATTAAATATCCTGTCCTATCTTGTCTGGAGATTTCTATGTCTAACATTTGAAGCAAAAGTGAAGCACTTCAAGAAAAACTACCAATGGAAAAGAAACTTTAATCGATTCCACAAAGATCAAGAGATTGCATGACGCAAATTGGCTTTGCTGCTTTACTTTCGCATCCCTCCTCTACCATTTCTATTTGACTCTTTTTCCAATACTAGCAGAATTTTCACGTATTATATATAATTAACAATACTATTTTCATTCAACTCTTTTCATGTTTAATCATGTTGGGGTTTTTCATTCATTACTCTCTATTGCGTGTGTCTATTAAAATTATGTCTAGGTTTCCATTTATGTTTACAAGTTAAAATTTGATAAAATAAAAATGACATAAAGAGAAACGAAGAAGACGAACAGCAAAAACTTTAAAAAAATTAGGAATGAGGCGACTGAGAGAGAGCCACCAATCCCACGGCCATTGCCACACTGTGGTCATCAACACCATCGCCAGGACAACTTATTCCAACACCGTCACTGCTAGCGCTACTAGCTAGACTAATCATCTCACATTTAATTACCCAATTACTAACCTGACTCCATCTATAGGGAAATTGCATTGTAAAGAATGAATTTTAGGTTCATGATTTTTCCGCTGCACTTTGAAAAGTTAGCTTTCACAAGGAGCCCACACCATTCGATGGTCGATTTGAGCCGAGCTCAAATGCTCAGGGTTCATTCATTATTTTCCCCTCATCCTGCGTCTAAGACTTTACAGGCCGCCACCATGAAATAAAATTGGGTTTAGGCCCAAGAGACCCAATTGGGCCAATTCTCATTTTATCCCATGAAGCTCCATCTTAGAAGCCCAACGGACTAACTTCCTTCGGCTTATTTATAAATGTTGGAGCTACCAGCAAGTGGAGTGCTAAACATTACCAGTCGAGTATAAGCTTGGTTCCATCAGCACAACGTGTTGAGACTGACGGTCGTACATGCATTGAAGAAATCGTCGAAAGTAAGTCGACAAATATACTGAAGAATGTCTCGGCTCAAGCATGCACTACACAATTCAGATATGAAAATACAGAAAAACACCTCAACCTCAAATATGCATATCGATACAGTTCAGTTATGTGGACGAGATCATCACAAAGCAATTAGTGGATTTTACCCAGGCAGTGGTTTGTACGTAGAGCAACAGGACACACAGCATATGCGATTCGATTGAATAAAGGATGATTACCTGTGATGATTAACGATCGGACATCAATAAGGTGATTATAGAAGCAGCTTCATGAACAGGAACCGTCGTGAGAGAAGGTGGTGACCGCAGTGACCGCAGTCCGAGCACTTCAGCAATGGTGACCGAGAACAGGGGCGCACAGAGCTTCTGCTGTTGGCCGTGGAGATGGGAACGGTGACGACCGGTGGTGGTTGGTGGTGGCTAACAGTGTCCGGAGGGCAATAGAGAAGAAATTTCGATGAAGAGGTCTCTGGAAATTCAGAGAAAGACCGAGAATCAATGCTATCGACTGAATTGAAAAATGAAATCCAGAGAATGAGAGAGAACTTACCTTCAAAATCGTTGCAGTAACCGAATGATGATGAAGAGCTCGAAGTGAAGAATCCGAGTTCAGTAGAGTTTCGGTCACGGCTATTCTCCCCTGTATGGAAACCGAAGGAGGAGGCAGTGACAAAAACGAGAGATAATGAAGTCGTCCAGCTAGAAAGGTGCTTGGCTACGATTTCCTTCCTCCTCTCTCTGGTTTCCCCGAGCGCGTCTCTGTGTGAAGCTATAGAGCGCTAGAGAGAGAAAAGGAGGAGAGAGAAAGAGAGAGGACAAACCCAAGATGTGGCTGGGCTTGGTTCTTTTTCGCGGGCTTTGGGCTGATGGGCCTTTTGGGCTCAGCTTAAACTCGTGACTCAGCGTGATAATTACTCGTTGAGAATTTCCTGCTTGGCTGCACGTTGTTTTTGTGATATTACTTTGTATGCGTATGATACAAAATACTTTATTCAGGTCTAATTCTATCGGGCTTGCGATCCACATATCGTATCATACAACATTCTGAATCTATAAAGACACCATTCCAAAGGAGTTTGGGTAAAATGATGCCTATTGCGAAAGTATATAGTATAATGACATAAAATAAATTTCAAGGAGCTAATCAATTGAAAAGAGTAATTTTCAATGGACAATCTATACTTCCCCCTTGTTTTTTTTTTTTTTCCAGATAAGAAAATTTTTGTCCTGTCATACAAAATGTGAGGAAGTTGGCATTTTTTTTTTTTCATCTTGGTGCGAGTTGAGAATTTCTTGCTTCAATTAATAACCAACTCCAAAATTATTCAGTCACAAAATATATATGTATTGAAAAACAAAGTAAAAGCCCCAGATTTTTCTTTAATTTCCTGGCTTTTGCTAATTACCATCATTATCAACCAACACAATTTGAATAATGCCGTCATTTGTATCGGAGACTCTTCAACAAGAAGAACAACATAAGGTGCGAGATGAACATAAGAAAATTTAAAAAATCCACAAAGGAACAATTAATTAAAATTATGTTTCATATATAATAAACAGCTATAAAAGTTATCGAGAAACAAAATTATACGTAACGGCAGTAGAGAGGGAGATATACCAGACAAGGTATGCATTGGTTGAACCGCAAAATTTCCAGTTACTTAAAAAGGAGCCCAAATCAATACCGCGTCAAATTTTCGACTCAAAAAAAAAAAAAAAAAAAAAAAAAAAAAAGTGTCAAACTAATCAATCAAAAGAAAATCTGTGTAATAACTAAAATGAAAATCATTTGAGCGGTGATCCCAACAATCTAAATCAAGAAAACACCACTATATTGTACCAGCAAATTAGAGGGACTACTCTTTTTTCCCCTCAAATAGCTCATCTTACAATCTTGTGCCAAACTTTCTGAATATATCATAAAAACGATTGCTAGTCGCTAATTTCTTGGTTTTGTATTTTTTGAAATATGTGGTGTATGAAGGACCACAGCAGAACGACACCGTCACACCTCTTTTCCCGTGTAGATATTCCTCCATATTATTTTCGTACTCAACTTTTTAAATTAAAAAAAAAATTATTTTCTTTTTTATTTGATTTTCTGATTGACTAAATTAAGTTCCTTTGACCAGCTTTTTTTATCATACTAAATAGCGAGAAATGAAAAAAAACATTTTTTTATTAAAATGTTTCTCTTGAAACAAACAGAACACTAGAAGAAGACCTTTTCAAAGATCAATCATAAAATAATGCACGGTGACATCCCTCCGGATATTCATTATATTGCAAATCATCTTATAACCAAAACTTTTTTAAGAGTTCATTCTCGTTTATACAAACTCTATCGAAATTACTCATAACCAATGTCAAGGATCCTACTGAAATACCGAGCCAAAAATTTCAAGTCTCTAAAAAAGAAGAATCAAGCTCCATACACGGAGAAAAGATCTTCTGTAACAATTAAGAGAATCAAGCACCATACACGGAGAAATGATTTTCTGTAACAATTAAGCCTCTTCAAGAACCTCTTCATCTTCACATGTCAGATATTTTCAGACCTGAAAATAATTGTTCGCATGTTAGATCTTGTCCAGTAGACCGTGAGTGTCCTATTCCCGAAAGACAACTAAAAAATTAAATGGTGGGCAAAATTTACCCCTCAATTCGCAAATGAAGAAGCCGTTATGGTTTGCTGCAGAACCTACTCGGTCAAAGCCACGGACTACCAGAACAACCTCAATTTTTCCTCCACAAATGTCAACATCAAGCTCAATTCGCAGCAGCTCCAGATCAAGAGTCTCTGCTAAAAAGTAGTTCGTGAGACAGTGTCTCAAGCAGGGTCTGACAGTGTCCCAAGCAGGGTCTGACGATGAAGGAGTAGAAAAACAGTTTCGCTCCTCAACATGGAAATGATTGTCATGGCAAAAACCTCATATAGCAGGCAATAACTTTATAATGTAACAGAAGTGTCCAACAGTAGAACTCATGTAACAGTATTCCTCAATATTGTATATCATGGAAGCCATAGCAGCATATTTCCTTTTTGGATCAAATTCCCTTAATTTGCCTGAATTCAAGTTATATCTTCAACATGTGAGCTCACGAGATTGAAACCACTTGCAATGGTAGTGCGTGTATCTTGTCACGTGTGAATGGTACTGGATCTTCAGCACCTCGATGGGAGTAAATGTGGTGGGGCTTGCGCGCTTCAAGGAGTTAATCATGAGTGGTGCTAAGTGACGATCTTCTTGGAATCAGAATATCTCATAGCAGACGCAAGTCCTCAAAGAAACATCCTCCCTCCCGTTCCCCGTCCTGCACAGGAAATATAATACGTAGGACCGCTATAAATGTTGTCAAGAGATGGAGTGGAGTGGGTATTTGAATAAAAGGAAAATGAAATTCAATCTTTGACCGGGCAACTAGTTTACTAACATGTTTTGACTTGCAGGACTCATTCAGAATTTAGCTGTCACATTCGCTTACTCAAACCTCTGCTATCAGTTCCGTTTGTCCATCTACACCGTAGCAATTGGGAGAAAGAAAGCTTCTCATTTTCAGTGATGACCTGAACATGTTAAAAGGATATTATCTAACAAATCCAAGTATTTATATGGAATTTCATTATAGTATTTTTTGGCTACGCAAGGCCTACATTATAATTAGTCAACGCAATTCTGTACTTAGAGTTGAACATCAAGTTTTGTTGACCGTGATAATATTTTCATAATTAATTCTCCTGAACAGTGCAAAGAATGAAAATAGGGAAAATATATTCATATAAAAATAGATTGTCCTACAAAATAATTTATTTTGCTAAAAAGATTCTTTTGCAAATGATTAAATCATTTTACTATGTATGGGAAATCTGACTTCCACGGCAATGGAGTGTCAAACTTCTAGGGGCACAACAAATGAACCTATTGCTAGAACAAAATGTGCAAGAAAGCATAAATTATACCAGGAATACAATCCCAACTTAGTTCTTAAGCTATTGCAAATGATACCGCACACCCAATGTCAAAACTTCGATTCATCCTTCCACGAGTCCTTATCAAGTATGTATGACAAACGATGGTCAGGGTAATAGTGAGTCTATCCTATACATTAGCAGCAATCCTCTCTTCATCTTTTTTGGGCTTTCTCTATGTAGCTAAGCCTCATTTTCAGTTTTGTAAAGGATATGGGAACCCAATGAACCACTCTCAGTTGATGGTAATAACTAGATTCACCTGATATAACAAAACTTGTAGTACCTTCCTATAGTCCTGAAAATTCCCATGGATAGGTGCCACCTTGCCTTGTGGAATCAGCCGACCTCATCTCGAGGTTCCAGGCTATTAGATGCTTATTGTGAATAAGCTGCAAATCAAGGTGAAAGAAGGGCTATTAGTTGTGAAAATGATCCATGGTTGGTCAAATTGAAGTATTTTGACCACAAAATCAATCTCACCATCTCAATTGCTCCTTAGAACAAGACCGGACCTTGAATGAGCACCTCACCACATCCAAATCCTCCGAGTTGTGGATAGGCAAAACAGCAGAGTCGCACTCACTCATCCTTGGACAAGAAACTAACAATTTACAAAGATAATTCTTCAGTAGTCACTACTCATTAAAGCAGAGCTTAAAGACCACATTTATAAACAAAGCCCAATACTACCTACGTACACGATATCGAACTCTTTGGTATTACAGATTACTCCAATACGAAAAAACTGATCAGGCTAACTATTCTAGTCCAAATATTTTCCAAGTTGAAATGATTAGATTGGTTTCTGTTCCATTATAAGTTAGATATATGATGACAGAATAGAGGCTCTCTATAGTTGTTATCACTAATTGATTCTCTTGTATTTTCAATGTAACATCATATTCCAATAAGTTCAATTAGTGGAAGAACAACAACAGGCTAAATGAAAAGTTTTTGGAGTCATAAGGTGGACAAAAAGAGCAGACTTACCGATGATTGGATGGCTCATCAAGTAAAACTATGTGAGGCTTTTTCAAAGTTATCTTGGCAAATGCAACTTTGCCTTTTTGTGCACCTATTTATATGGTCAAAGCACCATGTTACATATGCAATAACATCCAAAAAGCCTCGAGTAGTACACGGTGAACTACTTGCAAATTGACTAACCTCTATTAGGGCTTCACAATGTCATAAAACAATTGCTTCAAAAATAATTTACATATGCAACGGTAGCGGAGAGGAGGCAATGTATCATAAAGGTATACATTGGTTGAAGTGCAAGATGTCCAATTACACCAAAGGAACCCAAGTGAGCTCGAAGCTTTTCGATCGAAAATCCCCGCAAGAAGAATGCTACATAAGAAGGCATTTGCAGATAAAACGACATGATGTATAACAAAATCATATTCCGCAATGGAGTAAATGCAAACAACCAATACTTTAAAGACCTGAATAGATTTGCCCCGCAGGTCACTACTAATAATGCAAACACAAAGGCAAGCAACATATCGTTACAATCTCAACCAAATAAGCACGAGTATATAGGCTAAAAATTTCTAGCAAGCTGTAAACACAAACAGAATGGTGATCTATGGAATATCAATGCTATCATGATGGAGTTGTATTAAAAGCTTGCAGCAATAAGCTGCCCCAGAAATGTGTCCCAAATAGATTGCTTAATACTACAAAGGATCATCATCAATAAAAATAAAAAAATAAAAAAGGGTTCTCGATTCTAAAGAAAACCATTGAAAAAAAAAAAACAATGAATGAGCTAGGACACAAGAAAAAGATGGTGGGAAGAGAACATACAAGAAACGCTGAAAATGCAAAGACATGATTGTGGAACGCTATAATTCTTCGTGATAGTGCATCTTTCTTCACAGTTTGTTTAAGCATCAAGTAGAGTTGAAGATATGCCATCAATATAGCAAGAGGCAGCACTGAGTGAATTTCGACCTAAAGTTTATTGTCCAACGAAACGAACCGATCCAACCCAACAAGAAATCCCGCTCAAATGTCGGTCTTTGACTTTCGGTGGTAGAGCTTGCCTACATCCTAAGAATTGGTTTTGTTGGCCATGATAATATTTTCATAATTAATTCTCCAAAATAGTGCCAAATAGTGAAAATGGGGAAATATATTGATATAGCTTTCTCACAAAATAGATTTGTCTTACAAAATAATTTACTTGTGCTAAAATATTCTTTTGCAAATGATTAAATCATTTTAGTGTGCATGAGAAAAGCGACTTCGGTGGCAATAGAGTATCAAACTTCCAGGGGCACAACAAATGTACCTATTGCTATAACAAAATGCGCAAAGAATCTTAAATTATACCAATCACAACTCAGTTCTTAAGCTATTGCAAATGATACTGTATGCTGTCAAAAACTTAGACTCATCGTTCCACAAGCCCTTGTCAAGTATAAATGACAAATGAGGGTGGTGTAACCGTGAGTCCGTCCCGTATATCGCAGCAATCCTCTCTTCATCCTTTTTTGCTTTCTCTATGTAGCTAAGCCTCATTTTTTGTTTTGTGAGGTAATGTGAACCCACTTGAACCACTCTTAGTGGATGGCAATAACTAGATTCACCGATTCAATAAAAATAGGAGTACATTCCTATAGTCCTAGAAATTCCCACGGAGAGGTGCCACCTTGCCTTGTGAAACCACCCAGACCTCATCCAAGCTTCTAGCTATTAGATGCTCATCATGACCAACCTGCAAATTGTTGGAGAAATCTTTCCAGAATATTTTGAAGCTGACAAAACGTTTCTTTCAGTCTAAAGTCTGGATGTTCGGAGATCGTCAGTTTAAAGTCTGAAGACTTTGTACTCCCAAGACTCAAGACCCAAGACTCAAGACTCAAGACTCAAGACTTAAGACTCAGGATTCAAGACTTAAGTCTATTCTCACTGACAGTCTTTCTAATCCAATGACGAAGGAAATCCAAAGCCGAGGTTTATGGTTGAGGATTCGATCCTATCCTCTGGAATAGATTCTTTGGTTGGATAATCATTTCGAATTCTTTAATTCTTATCTAAGATCAATTGAAGATCCGATGGTCGACGAAATAATCTTGGAATATTCTATTCTTGGAAACCGAGATCCTGATTGTATGGGCGAACAGGATTGATGGGCTATCATCGATTCCTTAAATAGCTCGGATGATCTTCTTGATTGATTCCGTCCAACGGGTAGATTGGAGGAATTCCTTTGGTAAGTGCCAACGGCTATGATGGCATGAAGGAGTATAAAAGGAAGATGTTCTAGTTGTTTTAAGTGTGTGATCGATAGAAAAATTCCGTAGTCTCAAGATCCTTGATTGTTAGTTGAGACTGTTCGAGCGAAATTGTATACGAGAGTGTTTATACTTGGTGACGCCTTGAGTGAGTGTGGTAGATCATCTACACCTAGAAATCAAGGAAGATCAACACCGTAACATCTCTTTGATCATAGTGGAATCTAGCCAATCGGTTGTCAGTGCAGAAGAGTGGACGTAGGCTTGAATCAAGCCGAACCACTATAAACCGAGTGTTCAATTCTCTCTTTCCCTTATTCAGTCTTGCGATTGAATTTTTAACTATTGCAAATCCTCTAACTGTTTAAATATTGTGCAAGCTTCGAGAAATTTTTTTCTATACCTATTCACCCCCCCTCTAGGTACTCGTACTAGCTATTTCAATTGGTATCAGAGCTCGTGTTCTTACTTTGTTTGAAGTTTTACTTCAGAGTAAAAGATCCATGGCTAGTATGCTAGCACCGGGGCTGATGGAGGGGCAAAGCAATACCAGACCTCCCTACTTCGATGGAAAGGATTACAACATCTAGAAGAACAAGATGAAAGCTTTCCTACGATCAAAGGATCCTCTGGAATGGGACGTTGTGGAAAGAGGAATCACTCCTGCTGCTGCATCAATCTCTGAAAGAGGGAAAGAAACTGTTGAAGCCAGCGGAATGTCTCAAGAAGAAATAAACAAGAGACAAGCACTCGATGCTAAAGCAATTTATTCTTTATATTGTGCTTTGTCACCAACTGAATATAACAGAATATCTTCTTGTGTTACAGCAAAAGAAGTCTGGGACAGGTTACATATCACTTATGAAGGGACAGATCGAGTGAAGGAGACCGTAATTAACATTCTTCTTGGTCAATATGAATCCTTCAAAATGAAACCAGGAGAATCTATAACGACATGTTTAGTCGTTTTACGATATTGTCAATGGTCTTGAGAACCAAGGACAAAAAATTTCTGATCCCATGAAGGTGAACAAGCTTCTGCGTGACTCTCCAAGGATTGGAATCATATAAAGACTTCAATAAGAGAGACGCAAAGAATCATGCCATTATCTCGTAGACGAACTAATTGGAACTCTTCGCCTTACGAAGTGGAACGAATTAATGAAGACGAAGATCCAAGAGGTAAGAAATCTATTGCACTAAAATCAAATGATGATTCGATGATGCAAATTCTGAAGATGATATGGATGATGAGGAGCTCGCCCTCATGATAAGAAGATTCAGAAAACCGAATAGAAAAGGCGAGAAGGTTCATCCCAAAGAAACAAAGTTTTCGTGAGACAATGCAGACCAAGTCTCGTTAATGATGTGGAACCAAACAAAGATGTAGTTTGCTTCGAATGTAAAAAGAAGGGACACATCGAGACCCAACCGTCCTCTTCTCGAAAAAGAAAAGAGGAAAAGCCGAGAAGTCTCGAAAAGCTCTTAAAGCGAAACCTGGAGTGATACGAGTGTGAAGAGAGTGATGAGGAATATGCCAACCCGTGTCCGATGGCGCAATCGGACTCGGACTGGATCGACTCGCATGCTGAATTTGAGGTAAGTGATTATAAAATCCCTGTCAAAGTCTCTAAATATATTGATGAGTTATGTTTTAGTCTTAAGACTTCTCTTAAAAAGATTTCCGAACTTAAAAAGGAAAACTCAGTTTTAAAACAAAAGGAAAACATTTTAGAAGAAAAGGTAAAAAATTTAGACTTGAATGTTTCTACTCTTAAAGAGAGTGAAGACAATCTTTCAAAAGAAAATGCTTTCTTAAAAACTGATTTATCAAATATTTTAAAGAAATTTTCAATAGGGTCCGAAAAACTTGAAAAAGTCCTTTCAATCCAAAGACCTTACTTCAATAAGTCGGGTCTAGGTATGATAGCTGAAACAATCCCTTTGATTGATTTTCCGAAAGTAAAAGAAAGAATTAAGAAAAGACCATCGAGAGAGGCTTATAAAAATCATTTCAAAAGAGTTTTTGTAAAGTCTATAGGTCGAAATACTTTAAGGTGTTCTAAGTGTAACAGTCAGGATCATTTTGAAAAAGAGTGTCCTATGGTTAGGAAGCCTGTTAAGAGAGTATGGCCTAATAATGCTCATCCTACTAACACCAAAGGACCCAAGAAAATTTGGGTACCAAAGAAAGCTTGAGACTTTCTTTTGAATGCAGGTCTCTGTCAAAAAGAAGGTAAAGTGGTATCTTGACAGCGGATGCTCAAGAACATGACAGGAGACTCAAATTGTTTCATAAAGCTTATTTAAGTAAATGGTGGAAAAGTTTCATTCGGAGGAAATAGCAAAGGAAGTATTGTGGGATTCGGAACGTGAAAATTGGAAATCTCACAATAAGCAATGTCTCTCTAGTGGAAGGACTCAACTACAATCTACTCAAAAGATTAGCCAACGTGTGATACTGGTTACAAGATCTCCTTTCAAGAAGGCATATGTTCTGAATTAGCAAAGATTCGACTCGTCTTTCATGGGTCGAAGGCATGGAAACATCTACCTCCTTGATGTAAAGCCAAATGAAGAACAATGCTTAATCTCAATTCAAGATGAAGCAGTTCTATGGCACAGAAAACTTGGCCATATCAACAAGAAGCAATTAGCCAAAATCTCTTCAAAGCAGCTTGTTCGAGGTCTACCTAAATTGCCATACCAAAAGTCTGACTTATGCACCCCATGCATTCTGGGAAAGCAAGTAAGAAATTCATTTAAGCAAATAAATCATGTATCTACTAATCATGTACTGCAGTTGCTTCATATGGATCTCTTCGGACCAACAAGAACCCAGAGCATTGGAGATAAGAAATATTGTCTAGTAATTGTAGACGATTACTCTCACTTTACCCGGGTATATTTTCTTGCAAATAAATCGAAACCTTTTCGTACTTTGAGAAGTTTGCTAAAAAGGTTCAAAATGAAAAAGGATGTGCTATTTCTAGCATAAGAACAGATCATGGAAGTGAATTTGAAAATCAAGATTTTACGAGATTCTGTGATAAATCTGGTTTTAATCACATGTTTTCCTCTCCGTATACTCCAGAGCAAAATGGAGTTGTGAAAAGAAAGAATAGATCTCTTCAAGAAATGGCTAGAACACTTTTAATTGAAAGTAAAATTTCTTCACGATTTTGGGCTGAAGCTGTTTCAACTGCTTGCTATATTATAAATAGAGTCTTTCTAAGATCTATTCTTGAGAAAACCCCTATGAATTGTTCAAAGGTAAGAAGCCTATTGTTTCATACTTTCATGTGTTCGGTTGCAAATGCTTTATTTTGAAAAATGCAAATGATCGAGTTGGTAAGTTTGAAGAAAGATCAGATGAAGGCATCTTCCTTGGATATTCTACATCAAGCAAAGCCCTACGAGTCTACAACAAGAAAAGCCGCCTGGAAGAATCAATGAATGTCAAATTCCAAGACTCAGTGCAAGATGAATCCAGCCAAACTCAGTACGAAGAGACTGAACCCGCTCTAGACCTTCCAATGTCTACATCTCAAGAAGCATCTCAGATTCTGGAAGTCCATCATCAAGACGCTCATGGAGAATCAAATAAAGAAAGAGATCATCAACCTGGCAAATCAACTAGTAACCGAAAGCACAAATCCAGTCATCCCAAAGATCTCATTATTGGCGAACTTAATGAAGGAATCCGCACCGATCAAAAAAGCATGAAGAATCTAGTGTTTGTGGCTCTCATTTCGAAATTGAACCAAAAAGCATAGAAGAAGCTTTATCTCGATGAAAGTTGGATCGAAGCTATGCAAGAAGAACTCGAGGCTTCAACATCAATGATGTCTCGGGAATTGACATCTAAACCAAAAGGTAAAACCGTTATTGGAGCCAAATGGGTATTCGGAACAAAATGAACGAAAAAGGAAAAGTCGTACGAAACAAAGCAAGACTCGTGGCCAAAGGATATACGCAAGAAGAAGGAATAGACTATGACGAGACTTACGCACCAGTTGCAAGGTTAGAAGCTATTCGACTATTACTTGCGTTTGCTTGTTACAAAAATTTCAGGTTATTCCAAATGGACGTCAAAAGTGCTTTCCTAAATGGATTTATCCATGAGGAAGTTTATGTGGAACAACCGCCTGGATTTGAAGACCTAAAGAAGCCAGACTCAGTCTTTAGACTGAAAAAGGCTTTGTATGGTCTAAAGCAAGCACCTCGAGCTTGGTACGATAGACTAAGTAAGTTTTTATTACAGAATGGTTTTGTCAAAGGTAAAGTAGATACTACCTTGTTTATCAAAAAGGAAAAAAAACTTTTTACTTGTTCAAATATATGTGGACGATATTATTTTTGGATCCTCTAATGAAAGTCTTTGCAAGAAATTTTCTAAGTCTATGCGATGAATTTGAAATGAGTATGATGGGAGAGTTAACATTCTTTCTTGGACTCCAAGTGAAACAAATGAAGGAAGGAACTTTCATCCATCAAGAAAAATATGCGAATGATCTTGTCAAAAGGTTTGGATTGGAAAAGTGCAAAAAGACCGACATACCAATGTCATGTTCTCGAAGATAGACAAGGATGAAGAAGGGAAGAAAGTAGATCAAAAGCATGTACAGAGCATGATCGGTTCACTTCTTTATCTTACCGCTTCTAGACCGATATTTTGTTTAGTGTTTGTATCTGTGCTAGGTTTCAATCGGATCCTAGAGAATCACATCTCATTGCCGTGAAACGTATTATCAAATACGTTGCTTCATCTTCAAGCATCGGTCTTTGGTATCCAAAGAGGGGAGACTTTAATCTTCTAGGATACTCGGATGCGAGATCTGGCCGGTTGCAAAAGTCGATAGAAAGAGCACTTCGAACTTGTCAACCGCTTGGAAACAGATGTTGTCTTGGTTTTCAAGGAAGCAAAGCACCGTAGCTCTCTCAACGACGTAAAGCGAGTATGTAGCTCTTGGAAGCTGCCGTTCGCAAATTCTATGGATAAAACAACAGCTACAAGACTTTGGCATTGAAGACTCATGCACGTAAATCGATGTGACAACACCAGCGCGATCAATCTCACCAAAAATCCAATCCTTCATTCAAGAGCAAAGCATATTGAGATTCGTCATCACTTCATTAGAGATCATATTCAAAATGGAGAAATCTCGATTCAATTTGTTGATTCAAAAAGTCAACTAGCGGACATATTCACAAAGCCTTTGGAGAAAAATCAATTCGACTTTATCCGCTCAAGACTCAACATTTTGAAGCTTGAAGAAGTTAAAGTCTAGAGACTCACCAACTCTAAGACTCTGATCTCATAGACTTTAAATCCTGAGACTCAATCATTCATGGCTAAAGACTGTAAGTTGTTATTTTATCTAAAAGGTACGAATTCTCGTTTATCTTATCTCAAAAAGGTACGTTCTTTTATTCAGATATAATTCGTGTGAAGTTTGAAAACTTGCCTTTTTAAAGGAAGTTAATTTTGGCAGTTATTGATTTTGAAAAGAAGTGTTCGTACACTTTCCTTGTACCGATTAAACTTCTCTTTTCAAATCCGAGGTATATATATATACGGTTATTCTACGCCCAATTTTCAAAACCCTAAAAGGCACTCTCCTCCCGATATCTTGTTTCTACTCCTTGTTCGTCGTCGAGAAAGTGGTCATTTTTCTTGGGAAAAGCAAGTGAAGGAATCCTCCAATAGACAAAGAAAGATGTCGTCTTCGAGGAAATCATCAAGAATCGCAAATAGGGGACCACAAAGAATGGAGAAGGGACCGACTCACTTCGATCTTACTGAGGAAGAAGACTTATCAAGTCAGCGACAAAGTCCGATTCGCTCTCCTCCACGTCATTCAGCATCTCCTGCCCCACAAGGTGCAAGTCAAAATCTGGAAGAAGAGATAATCGAGGATGCCGACCCAAGAAGAGTCCAAAGACCCTCCTTTATCTATAAGCTTTATCGTGCGTTGAAAACCTCTCGGTTCTTCATTAAAATATATAGATGACTTCCTTAAGGACAAAAATTATGGAAATGAGTATCTTTTTCTGCGGAAAATGGAAGAGTTGGGAATTGCTCCGAAAGGAAGAGCAGAGGAGGCTCTTGCGAACATTCCAAGTGATCCTCGTATGCCAAGACAAAATCTGATTGACGGAACGATGATGACAAAATGTTCCTTGAATTTAAACCTAGAATGGGTGTGGCAGCAAAGGTGAAAGGAAATCGGATGGATTTGTTTAAATCCAAGGATCGGAAAAAGTGTATTTCGTTTGTTGAAAAGAGGGGTAATAAACCCTAGAAGTGTCGATTTTGACTTCCTAGATACCATCAACTTGAACTTAAGAGAGAAGTTGAATTTGCTTCAACTTGAGACTTTTTGCTCTGACTCTACGGACAGGTATGCTCAACTGACCGCTTATTTCTATTCAAATCTTAGCTTTTTGGATGCGAATAGAATTTCATTCAGTGTTCGAGACCAAGTCTATGTGGTAGATGTGAATATGTTGGCGGACATAGTTGGAGTTGAACGGGACGCTATCTCCCAATCAAAGTCTCACCGCTCGTACTACTCCTGATCTTGTCAAAGATAGGGACGTAGATAAGAAAATTATCTATTCCAGGATGAATGCCATCAACATTGTGCTTCATAAGATTGTGATCAACCGTCTCGCACCAAGTCTACGTCAAAGACTTCTGCGTCTCTTTCTCAAGCAAAGTTGATGTATGCGATCAACTCGGACGGAAGTTTTCTCTCCCGCACACTATTCTTTTCCATATGTACGGAGAAAGGTGTCAAAAGACAAAGGACAATTGCCTTATCCCGATATGGTGACCAAGATCTTCGTACATCCGAATATTGAACCGCCACATACTTTTTGTGTTCGACCGTGTGATAAGATGGTGGTAGGGTTGAAAATGTTAATGAAGATGCGTCTGCAAGAACTCTCCAAGGCAATGGAGAAATTCAAAGTGAAATCTCCAAATTCTCGCTTCAAAAAGGAAAGGAAAGGAGGCCATTGGTGCCTCATCGAAAAAGAGGAAAAGAACTCTTATCCCGGAGGATGAAGATGAAGATGAAGATGATGAAGATCCCACTATCCCAAAGACTCGACAAAAACAAGACGTTCGTGTCTTATCCGACGTAACTTCAAAGAGCAGAGAAGAAGAAGAACGAGAGAGAAGGAGAAAGAAGTTGAAGAAGAAGGAGAAGAAGAAAAAGAACAAATGCTAATAAATCTGAGAGAAGGGAAATCAAGAGCATGATCATCACTTTTCCCCTTTCGATGTCCTAGAGACAGGGGAGTTAGCGAGCAAGAGAGGTCTACACCTCATGCCGCTGTCTGAAGATCTAAGACAATCTCCAGAAGACCCAGAAGAAGTTCAGTTGCCTGAAGAAGGTGATACGTCGATTCCGAATCTGCCAGAACATACAGAAGCGCCATCATCTGCATACACACCATCTGAGAAAGCCAATGCCAGTACACAGACGGATGATTCTGCAGATTTTCGTAGCATTATGAATATTCTTCTGGAAATGCGTAGCCGGATATATGTTCGGACTCGTGAAATCCAAGCTTTGAAGCATGCTTTGGACAAGCATCTTCAGTCTCTCCGGAGGATAAATTCAAAGACCTCGCTCCGCAACTTCAAGCCAATGCCAAGGGAGAAGAGGTAGCTCATCTCGCGAGAAGACCCGAAGAAGCTCGAAGGAGTAGTCCACCATTGGGGATTTCCGGATCGTGCGCATTCCCAAGCGTACATGACTCCTTTCTCACCCTTTTCAATGCTTGACAAAAAGGGGGAGAACCAATTTGAACTTTCATTTTTTAAACTTTGACCTTTGTGGTTATGTTTATTTTTGAGTATGACTTGAGAACTTGAACTTGGGTGTGAATTTGATCGAATTGGTTGTGGATTATGATGCTTGACTGGTTGCATTTATTCAAGTGTTGTTATATGGTGTTTCTCATGAAAGACTAACCAATTTTCTCGTGGATGCGAGTCTGGTTGTTTCATTAATCTTTATGAGTTAGCCATATTGCTTGAGAAATGTTTTGCGGGTCAAAGTTGTTCAAATCTTCAAGAAAGTTTTGTCACCATCAAAAAGGGGAGATTGTTGGAGAAATCTTTCCAAATATTTTGAAGCCGACAAAACGTTTCTTTCGCCTAAAGTCTGGATGTTCGGAGACCGTCGCTTTAAAGTCTCAAGACTTTGTACTCCCAAGACTCAAGACCCAAGACTCAAGACTCAAGACTCAAGACTTAAGACTTAAGACTCAGGATTCAAGACTTAAGTCTATTCTCACTGACAGTCTTTCTAATCCAGTGACGAAGGAAATCCAAAGCCGAGGTTTATGGTTGAGGATTCGATCCTATCCTCTGGAATAGATTCTTTGGTTGGATAATCGTTTCGAATTCTTTAATTCTTATCTAAGATCGATTGAAGATCCGATGGTCGACGAAATAATCTTGGAATATTCTATTCTTGGAAACCGATATCCTGATTGTATGGGCGAACAGGATTGATGGGCTATCATCAGATTCCTTAAATAGCTCGGATGATCTTCTTGATTGATTCCGTCCAACGGGTAGATTGGAGGAATTCCTTTGGTAAGTGCCAACGGCTATGATGGCATGAAGGAGTATAAAAGGAAGACGTTCTAGTTGTTTTAAGTGTGTGATCGATAGAAAAATTCCAGAGTCTGAAGATCCTTGATTGTTAGTTGAGACTGTTCGAGCGAAATTGTATACAGAGAGTGTTTATACTTGGTGATGCCTTGAGTGAGTGTGGTAGATCATCTACACCTAGAAATCAAGGAAGATCAACACTGTAACATTTCTTTGATCATAGTGGAATCCAGCCAATCGGCTGTCAGTGCAGAAGAGTGGACGTAGGCTTGAATCAAGCCGAACCACTATAAACCGAGTGTTCAATTCTCTCTTTCCCTTATTCAGTCTTGCGATTGAATTTTTAACTATTGCAAATCCTCTAACTGTTTAAATATTGTGCAAGTTTCGAGAAATTTTTTTCTATACCTATTCACCCCCCCTCTAGGTACTCGTACTAGCTATTTCACAAATCAAGGTGAAAAGAGGGCTATTAGCTGTGAAATGATCCATCATTGGTCAAATTGAAGTATTTTGACAAGGAAATCAATCTCACCATCAGAATTAATCCTTGGAACAAGACCAGACCTTGAATGAGCGCCTTAGCCACATCCAAATCCTACAGGTGTGGATAGGAAAAACAAAAAACAAAAACATTAATCTTTAGACAAGAAACTAACAATTTACAAAGATAATTCTTTAGTCACCGGTCATTAAAGCAAAACTTAAAGACCGATTTACAAACAAAAAGGGATCCGGATATTTGTATGTAAAGCCCAATACGCCTATAGGCATAAAGATCGCACCATTTGGTATTGTAGATTGCTCTATTCTGAATATTTTCCACATTGGAACAATTAGATTGGTGTCTCGTTCCATTATTTGCTAGATGTATGATGACGAGGGCTACCAGCTATGACCACCATTTGGTTCTACTATATTTTTAATGTAAAAACCAGATTCCGACAAGTTCAATTAGTGCAAGAACAATAACAAGCTAACTGAAAAAGTAATCAAAGTCATAAAATGGAGAAATATGAGTAGAACTTACCAAATGATAGGATGGGTCGTCAAGCAAAACTATGTGAGGTTGCTTGAAAGTTATCTTGGCAAATGCAACTTTGCTTTTCTAACCACCTATTTATGTGGTCAAAGCATCATGTTATATGTGCAATAACATCCAAAAAGCCTTGGAGAAAGTACACAGTGAACCACAATTCAGATTACAAATTATCTAACTTTTAACGAGCTTCACAATGTCATAAGAACATTGCTTCAACAAAAAATTTATACATGCAACACTAGCACGTAGAGAGGAGATATACCAGGCAAGATACAAATTGGTTGAATCACAAGATTTCCAGTTACTCCAAAGGAACCCATGTCACTTGAACATTTTGTTCGGAACTCCTTTTGGGAAGAATGCCACATGGTCACCGCGATGATGGAAACTCGAAGGTAGGCAGCCTATCATAACAATCTCAACCAAACAAGCATAAGTATATTTGCTAAAAATTTCTAGCAAGCTGTGAGCAACAGTTCCTAAACCACCAAAATTCGAGACCCAACCAGAAAGCGATTTATGGAATATCAATGCTGTCACGTGAAAGCTTGGAGCCATGAGCTGCCTCGGAATTTTATCCCAAATTGACTGCTTAATACTACAAAGAATCATCATAAAAAAGGAAGAAGAAGGTTCCTATTCTTAAGAAATCATAAAATGAAAAAACCGCATCCATTTTCTTCACAATCACATCATAGCTTCCACAAAACCAATCATCCTTTTAGATTTTGAAAAAGATTTGTTCTTATTTAGATCATATTCACTAGAAGGAAAATTCAGAACATAGCAGTGCAACAAATATATTTAATTGCTTCTTCCTTTATTGATAAATTGCAAAAGAAAAAAAAAATGAAGCAAGACAATGACACCAACAGCATTAGCCCTACCTTAGCAGCGTTCGCACGTGATCATTCCAAGAGATTCTGCCAATGCAAGATCACAATGGTATCTGCAAAACAACTAGAGTGAATGAGCTTAAGGGCCCAAGAAAAAATATGTTGGGAAGAGAAATGACAATAGACGCTGAAAATGCAGAGACTATGATTGTAGAATGCTACGATTCTTCGTGATGGTGCGATTTCATTCACAAATGGTTTGGGCATCGAGCAGAAATGAGGATATGTCGTCAACATAGCAAGAGGCAGCATTGCGAGCGTTTCATCCTACAGTTCATCGTCCAACGAAACAGCCAATCCAACCCAACGCCATCCCCCACCCAAACATCGGTTCGTATTGAGCATCGAATTGAGAAAGTAGAATGGAAAAGGATGCCTTCAAAACCAAAAATAACTTACTCGAACCCTAAGAAAACTCACCGTAGTGTAGATGCACGAATCAATTCACCGGATGCCAACGTCGTGGATCTCTTCGATGAGGGGCCAATAGTCGCCCGATGAGTTTTGCGCATCGCTCTTCCAAAATCTCGCATCTAAATATGCGCAATAGTTGGAGGGAGGGAGGGAAGCCATCCTCTGGCAAGTACCTCAACTTGGGGCAATCTCCAATCGATAACCATCGGAGAGAGGAGAGATGGTTGCGGAGACCGCTCGATAGTCTTTCCGCGTTTCTCAAATCATATATCCGAAGAGAGGTTAGAGAGGAAGGAAAGAGACTCCAAGCATCCTTATCCTCCGAAGGAAACCACTCCTTCTCTCTCTCCCCTCCCATGTTAAAATCAATAGTCAAACTCTCGAGAGATGTGAGCAGGTGTAAGCCCCACTCTCTCACTGGCTGCTTCAGAGCCACAGGCACCATAATTCCAAGGTCTCGCAATTTGGGAGGCAGACCTCCTTTGGGGAAGAATTTGATATTTTCGCAATAGAAAATTCTTAGCTCTTGGAGGGAGGTAAGATGATGCCACCTATTTGGCAGGGACTTTATCATCGGACAATCCCAAAGTTCAAGACTCTGCAGGGTGATGGGAAGGGGTGGGAAGTCCTCTATCTCCAATACTAGACACTGCCATATTTTCAATTTAGTGAGATTGTTACACTTGGCAATGTTACAGTTGGCAATAGACTTTATCTTAGAACAATGATTAAGAGCAAGACTCGAGAGGGTTACGGGAAGGGGAGGGAAGTCCTCTATCTCCAATGCTGGACAATTATCAATATCCAATCGAGTGAGATGGGAGAGCGTGTGAAGGCACTGTGGTAAGCTTCCCAGATTTTGACAATTGTTAATTGTCATTGTTTCAAGCGATTCTACGGCAATCCCTTCCAATGACTCCACTCCCTCACAATTGTCTATATGAAGTGCCTTCGGAGGAGCAAGTCTACCCTTGGCAAATGAAAAGGATATCGGAGAATCATAGCAACATATCTTAAGAGATTCAAGTTGAGAAATCGAATTATTGCTACTCGAGTCACCTTGAGGAATGTTTAGAGCCATGATTTTTGGACAATTCTTAATCACCAAATGTCTGAGTGCGTGCATCTTGCTTGGAAGCTTTTCTAAACTTGTGCAATCCATCAATTCCATCCTTTCAAGATTACGGGGTAGCTCTATCTCTCCGTCTCCCCGCCACAAAAGATGTGAATTGAGGACAATTTTTTATTACTAATTCCGGAGGCAAGTGAGATTTTGTGTTTCATCTCCATCTTGCCACAAGCATGTTAGCTTGTCACACAGTCCTATATGAAGCTTCCTTAGCTTGCCCAAGCAACTCATAAACCGATGATCAAAGGAAACAAGCTCTATGAGTTTGTTAATTTTGAGAACTCAAAGAAGTTAGCTTGAACAAGCTCTTTAAGATCTCCTTACTACAATCCTCAAGGTATAACTCATCGAGAGATGGAAGACATAACTCACCGGTTGAGTTATTCAATTGTTGGCATGAATGAATTTCAAGCTTTATAAGATGATCAAGTTGACAAGGCAATGTCTCGACCAAATGGACAGCTCCGGACAACAAGATGCTCAAGACAGGAGAATGGGACTTCTTTTTTTGGTCCCCCCGCATAAGGAGACCAATCCTTCCATGCCAACATCTCTTCGAATTGCAAAGTAATTAACGACGAAAAAGGACTATCACCTCCGTAAAAATTAAAGCCTATTATTCTTACTGCATTAAGACCTTTAAGAGATAATTCTCTCAATGAAGGTAGTTGTCCAAGTGAAGGCAAGAATGTGACATAAGGACAGTCCCACAAGCTCAAAGACACTATCCGAGAATATGACGAACCATCTAACCATGATGGGAATATTGCACCGCCATAGTTCAAAATAGTGAGATTTTCAATATCAATGGGAGGTCGCAAAGACTCAAGCACCCGTGATTCGAGCTTATCATTCCGAAGAATTCCAAAATCTTTATCCCAATCCAAGAATAATTTTCTTAGGCCTTGCTTTCCTTCCAAATTAGCATCAACAGCATCTCTAACATCTTCCACATTTTGTAATTTTGATATGCATAATTCTCCTTGAAGACATGATAGGGCCTTTAACTCCTTTAACTTTAGCCCTTTCTTTGTTCCTACCGTAAACTTGGACAATATAGTAAGATTCTTCAAATTACCGATACCCAAAGGGCATCTCTTTTAGACTTTTTGTATCTCTAACATCAAGAAACCGTAAGCTGACCAACTTTGTTATACTTGTTAGGCAACTTTGAAAGTTTATGACAATCTCTTAAGATCAAAGCTTGTAATTTGCACAAGTTACCAATAGTCTCAGGTAGCCTTTCGATATAAGTGTTCGAGAAATTGAGATATCGAAGATGTTTTAATTCATGAACACAATTTGGTACCTCTACGATGTTACAATGACATAATGAAAAAACCCTTAGAAACTTCAAGTTTGTTAGCAACTCATGCAACACCTTGTCGGATATAAGGAGAGAGTTCCCACTAGATCCAATACGCACCAAAATTAAACTTCTTAATACCTTCATATCATGATATGCCCACAAGCATTTTGATGTAACAAACCGTGAGCAGATGAATGATGCATAACGAGCTCTCTCCAAAGATGCATAATCTTCATTAATTGCCGGTTGAGACTCCCGAGCTAAAGCATATCCCACCCTCAATTGACTTTGCTAGATCATTCAAAAGATCATGCATTGAAAACTTAGATGTGTCAACACTTGATTTTTGAAGAAATGATCTTGATACTAATTCATCGAAGTAATTCCATCCTAATTCCAACTTATTTTTCTTTGTTTTTTGTCCATCTAAAAATCCCTCCGCTATCCATAAGAGTACTAGCTCATCCCTCTCAATTTCGTAACCCTTAGGAAATACAGCACAATAAGAAAAGCATCTCTTCAAATAGGAAGGAAGATGGACGTAGCTCAATTTCAAAATAGGGAGAACCTCATCATTCTTTGTCGTTGGAAGATCCCATATTATGTTATTTAAGGTATCTTCCCATTCACTGGGATTCATTTTATGACGTAGGACACCGCCAAACATCTTCGCTGCCAAAGGTAAACCTTTACATCTTTTAGCTATTTTCTTGCCTATTGTTTCAAATTCCGGGTGGCTCTTAAAATTTGTTGCTTCAAGAGCATGAAAGGCCAATAAGCTTGTACAATCATTGAGGGACAATTCCTTCAAAGGAATTGGCGGTGCTTTGTTAACAAACAACAAAGATGGTTGCGAGTCGTAATAATAATCTTGCTTCCCCTAGCACCCACTACAAATGGCTTTAAGAGATCAGTCCATTTTTCGTACTTCTCATTCCGCATATCATCTAGAACCACAAGAAACTTCTTTCCGAAAAGATTGTCCCTCAACTTAACTTGAAAATCGTTTAGATCTTTGCCCTCGCAGGGCAACCTAGTGATTGACCGTAAAATAGTCTTTGTTATGTCGAGAACATCAAAAACATCTGAAACACAAACCCATGCTCTCATCTCAAAACATCCATTCACTCTTGCATCATTATACAGCTGTTGAGCCAAGGCAGTCTTTCCAATACCGCCCATCCCAACTATGGGGACTATGCTTAGCGTGGCATTAGAATTTTTGACCTCATTGATCAATAGTTCGAGTATTTGTTCTACATCCTCCTCCCTACCAAAAAATTGAGGCTCTGATAGAGAAGTGGTTATCCTTTTACCGGTGTAGTTGGATTTGTCCACAACATTCTCTCTCAAGTTTAGATGAACCTTTCCGGACAATCTCTTCCAACCGGTCATTGATCTCTTGTACCTTGGTTTCGGACATGAGCGAGGGTGGTCGGCCAAATACGAGAACTTCCATTTCCCCAAACCTTTGCTTGTGCTTTGGATTCTCGCCTCGACTCAACTTGAGCAGCTTTGATCTCAAACTCATCGAGCAAGTCTTCCATGTCATAGGCCAAGTCCTTAACCTTGTCCAGCCACACAACTTCACTTGATGGTTACCACTAAGTTCCTTGTCCTCTGCATCAGCCAACACTGCATTGATTATGACTAGCTTCTCCTTCCACACCTTAGGCAAGGTAGTGCTGATTCCTTTATGTTGTGCATAACCTAATGTGGAAGAAGCCAACTTGTCGAACATGACCTGAAAGGATGAAGCCAAAAAGGAACCCAACACGATCCCTCCAATGTCCATAGATGAATCAGTCACTGTAATGAACAACAAAGGTGTTATGGTGAAGCAAAGTGAAAATGAACTAATGGAGAGAGAAAACTATGAAGTCTTAGGAAGACTGAGATGATGACCTACGAAAAAGATTTAAAAAAAAAAAAAAGACCAAGACTTTCAAGGGATGCACATCAAAGGTTAGACAAATCAAAATAAATACTATTTGTCCACAAGTGCTAGTTACATCAATTACTCTCTTTATTCTTCGGATCAAGACTTTTTGGCTATTGGATCTTTACTTTTGGCCATCCAAAACAGAGTCTTAATATGACCAACTTAGAGTGTATGCATATTTTTGCCATAAGTGCTATCACTCACGAGTGTTTTGTTGGCTTTTTTAGCGTTTGTATATTCTTAGTAACCTCATGATTTCAATGTCTTTGTTTTCTGCTTTATTGGTGAATATGAGATTAATGAAGTCTTTTACATGGGAGTTTCTATGCGAAAGATTCATAGCAAGATGGGTGATAATGATTTGTTGAAGTGTGTTGAGGTAGTGGTTGATAATCGGAATCAACTTGATAGGAGAATCGCGATCCTTTGAACACGATTATCAAGTTCATTAGTGTAATGGGTAGAGTGTGACATCCAAAGGATTATATGTTGTTAATCTTGGACTCGTTTACCATTTACGAGAAAGCAACTTGCTTGATGGATTGTTTGGTGTGCTTATCCCTTTTTTTCTTATTTAGCGATGTATGAAGTTGACCAAGTTAATAGGATCAGCAAATAAGCATATTTGTGCAACTCAGTAAAATAAATGCTTTTGAAACATAACATACTAAGGATTCGCCCAATAATGGCATCTTATTTTCTGTTATACATATACATGTTATCAAAGACAATTAACTTTGTCTATCCACTAAGGAGAATAGAAACACGTGCTTTAGGCTAAATAAGGAAAAGGATCAAGCACACCGACTAATTCATTAAGCAAATTGCTTTATTCTACTCGCAAATAATGAATAGTCGAAATCACCAAATGACAATGTATAATCTACTGAAAATTATACTCTACCAATCACACCAATGATCAAGAAAATCGAGTTCAAAGGACCATGATTCTCGCTTCAAGCGATTCCCCATCATCAACTACTAACCCATCACCTTTCAGCAGATATTGCCGCCCATCTTGCTGCAACTTTTTCTTCTTTTTCTTTTCTTCACAAGTGCTTGTTCTGTAATATTTAGAGATTATCCCCATACATATGTAGTATCCACGATCATATACTTGTTCATATAAAAAAATCATAAACTTGGGAAGACCAAAACTTCACTCGGTATCATGAACTTTTTTGTCATGAAAGTGAAGTATAACTGATAAAGAGCTTATGGGAAAGAAAATTTAATAAAATCGAAGAAGACTAAGACTTACGGAGATGCAAATTGGATTTGTCGCTTCACTTTTCAAATCCCTCCTCTTCCGTTCCCATGTGAATGTCTTATTTATATTACTAGTAGTTTTCCACGCGTTACATGGATGCCAATTTTTATTTTTATTTTTTTATGTGTGTGTGATTGACAATTAGCAGTGATTATTGTTCTCTTGCTCAAATTGACAAAACTATAATTTTAGTCCAACTTTTGTCATTTTTAATCATATTGTGATTAATCATTCATTAATCTCTGTTGTACTTGTCTATTGGAATTATGTCTAGATTTCCATTTATCTTTTCAAATATAAGTCTAATAACTGGAAAAAGAGCAAGAAGAAAAACTAAATAAGAAAAACAGCAAAAAACTGATGAAGAAAAAAAAATGCAGGAGTGGGGCGATTATAATACTCTTCATGACTCGCGGAGAGTTCCACTTCACATTTTTGTTTTGTTTTGTTTTTTTTTTATGAAGATGCAATCTAAATTTATTAATATGAAAGATATGATTTTCCTAAATTTCCCAAGTTATAGCATGTGATTTATCAAAGGAAATGTGCAAAAAAGAGAATTAACAATAATGCACTCCAAAAAGCCTCGATGCCCATGATAATGATTATCCATGAAAATTCTAAGTTTTCTAATATAATTGTCCTGATACGGATATAATGAATTCTATTCTAATATGTAATGAAAAATCATAAAATAGAGGTCCAAATTTTGGCTTAAACAATTATGGGTGCAGATGTATCACCTCATTAAAACAACTAAGCCACATTAAGATCAACAAATCACCATGAATTATGCAGTCAAGCTGCAACTTTAATCTGGCCAGCAAGTATATGACATCAACTTTCCCCAATTTTGTTATTAAACTTGCTGCATCAGTTCAAGGGAAAAAGAGAGCAATTAGATAGATGTCTTTTACCTATTCCAAGTAGACTTCCTGGAGCTGACCAGGCGAATGGGATAAGATCCACAACAGCAATCCAGCAAGCACGAGCGCTAGGTTTGGCAGTTCACTGTGTACGCGTGCGTATTCAGGTACGGCAATGCGTGGTCGCTGCTTGCAACGACGAACGATGGTATTAATTGAGCGACGACTAGAGATGGTGGTGATTGGCGACAATCGATATGCATGCAAGAAATGAATCGAATGAGAGTGAAGTCTGTGGGCGTGAGTTTAATGATGATGATGGTGGTGGTGGTGGTGGTGGATGAAAAAAGTGAGGCGGTGTGGTTTTAAAGAAAGGAGCAGGAGAACCAATATGAATTCTGCCGTGTGTGTTTTTCTCTCGGAGGTTCCCATTTTATCTTTGCTTTTCTTTTCTTTTTCTTTTTTTTTATTTGGGGAATAAATTCGAAAGAACCTAATCCTATTTGTCGAAATTATGGTATATGCTTATAAAATGCTTTAATTCCAATAAACTTCTTCTTTGGGAGGAACATCTGTTCTAGTTTTCCAAAAATATATGAAAACCACTTTTGGGCAGAAGTTAGGTATCAACAAGTTTTAACAATTAAATGATTATTTTTGAGCTATTTATACTTATTTTGGTAACTCGAGATTTCTTAATTTTTGGATGTGTGGAGCTGTCAGATGATCCTTCCCAGGTGTGGCTGTAACCGCCTGCTTATTGCTCACGTTTCGCCTCTGTTTGTAGAGGAATGGTTTTGGAGGTTCAAACGCTAGGATTTGTACCTGACTTCTGCTCCTTTTCAGATTTTCCATTACGTTCCTCTTTTGGATCGAACCGAGTCAATTCCTCTCTCGTTTTGCTCCATCAAAGTAGTTTAAGGGTGTGTTTGATAGCGTTTACGTTCCCTAACAATTTCTGTTCGAAACAATTTTTTCAATTTCTGTTCTCGGGAATAGTTTTAAGGCAAAAAAGACGTTTAAGAATCTGTACAAAATTTATATTCCCGAACAAAAAAAAAAAAAAAAACAAAACAAAAACGCGTTTGGTACGAGAATAAAAATCTGTTCCCAAAAAAATTTTATTCCCAATTTTTTTCATTTAATTTATAAAATGTCAATTATAGTTGATTATATAAAGTTCTTGAAAGAGGAAGGTGGAATTGGAATCATAAACTCGTGTTTTTAAATCTAAAAAAAAAAAAAAATGCCGTCATTGGCTAATTGGAATCATAAACTCGAATGAGGCCTAATATGCTAGAAAACTATCGCCATTGATAATTCCTGCAGTGTTTTGAACTAAAAGCCAATCGGCAGAGATTAGGCTAAATGCACATGGAGCCTTAACAAGGAAAAACTGTATAGAAACCACCGACCTCCTGACCTCCTCGAGCGAGCGAAACAGAAAGAAATTAAAAAAAGGTTGTAAAAAGAGGCCACTCCACGCATATACACATGCTCACTTCCACATAAGCCACCAACACAGTTCCAAAAATTAAAACTTGCATGTCTGATTGCGGGTGAAAGTTTTCATGATCATACCTGCTTTGAGTCAAAAAATGCTACTTTATCTCCTGGTCTTTCGACTCCAAAATCCGAACTTCAGGTGCGCTTCTGAGACACAACCACCCAACAAAAAGAAGCAAAACACCAAAAAAAAAAAAAACCCAACTTTTATTCATCACATAATAAATCTCAAAGCAAATTGAAAACAATCAAAACATGAAGAGCTTATCATGAAATTGCTAGAACCCAGAGAACTGTGAACAAAAATACGTTGCTTCAAATCTTTCAATTTAAAGAACCTCGTACAAGAGAATAGAAAGGCATGAAAATTCAAGAATGGATGCTGGAAAACGGATATTAAAAAAAAAGCCCAGCCAAAACTCTGCTGGGGACTGACGGGTATAAAAGCATAGATAAGGTAAGGGTAGCATTTCGAGCGAGTTCGAGAATGTTCGAGGATTTGACGGCACCATTTGAGAACCCACCGCTTTGTGACACTGGTAATCTTCTCAAGCAACCGCTTCTACCACACTTGTGAAACACACGAACCATCGACCCCAAAATCTCATTTTTCCTTTTACCCACTACTTCGATTCCGCAAAGGGGGAGAAACCCACGAGGAAAGAAGAATTGCAGGGAACCCCAAATTGCAGATTTGTTGTTAAGAAGAACGGGAAGCGAGAGCACGAGCGGTCCGTACGTCAATGGCGAAAGTGAGAGCACCTCATAAAACGACACGAGACGAGCTACAACAGGAAGAAATCGAACGAACAGCAAAACGTAAACGATCTACGACTAACCCTCTCCGCTCAATCGACCGACAAATCAAACCCCAATAAAAAATTAAAAAAAAGGCAAAGGGGAGCAATGAAAAACAAAGCGAGAATCACCAAAGAGAGAGAGAGCAAGAATTGCCAAGGAGAGAGACGCCTACCGTTTCTCAAGACTAGTTGCGTCAACAAAGGAGGAGGAAAGGTGTCGCGACTCTGTCTTCTCCGGCGAACGATGCGAAGAGCAGGAGGAGAAACAAACTTCACGAGAGAGAAAGGTGAGAGAGAAAAAGACGTCTGCCAAGAAGTTTTAAAAAGGATGGGAATTAACTCCGTTTTTTATTTTTGTTCTCGGAACAATAGTAACTTTTTTTTTTGTTCTGGTTTTTATTTCAAAGCTGTTCCAAGGACACATTTATTTCCGGAAACAAAAAACTTACCAAACACATTTTTATTCTATTTCTGTTGTTGGGAACAAAAAAACATAAACAAGTGTTCTTGAGAGCATTACCAAATGCACCTAAGAGTGTGAAAAAACTTAAGATTGGGATAACATTTCATTGCCAACATCAATTTATACTTGCATATTTCGGTAAATGATGAAAAATTTTGATTTGTTCATTTTTGTGAGCAATAAATCAATCAGTTTTTTGAAAATATTTTCTAAATCTTGAGTTTTCAATTAAGCAAATATATTTTAATTATTTGAAGTTTATTGTTCCTGCATTATACAAGGTAAAGAGTAGAAATCAAGTTAGTTCAACTTAAAGAGTCATGGAGAGATTTTACAAGAGTCCAAACAAATTTCACAATTCAATATATTCCATGGTTTTTGTTATCCATGCTTGCCATGACTTCAATTTTCCAAGGATGAGAGTAATCATGGAGGCTATGTGTATGCTAAAACAATTATTGGATCATGTTCACCAACAGTGACCAAAGATCGGTCCCATATATGCTAAAACAAAATGATGGAACTGGGAGGGCCCTGCCTTAGCCTTTTTTGTCAGCATATCCAATCAAGCATATCATTAAGGACTTGAGCCCCACTAATTTGTATTTCATCCGCCAATAATTAAAGGCTGAAAATGAAAATGTTCACCATTTTTCATTTGAAAAGAAAAGCATTCAAGAATTAGTCCATACTTTTTCGAATACTTTTATTAATCATGTTTTAGATATTGTAGGTTCTAAGAATTAACAAAAGTCGAGAATCTAAATATGCATTAATGGAATATGTAATGTTTGTGGATAAGGAACGACTCGAGGGTTTTAACCAATTAGAGAGAGAGAGAAAGAGCCATCTAATTACGTCAAGTTGGAGTCTAGTATGTCTTGCATGAATTTTGCTTTTTTAAGCAAGATTTGTTTTTCTTTTTTCAACAGGGAGAACAAACTAATTGGTATGGAATATTTTCTAGACAACGGATCTAGATAATCTATGATTTTAGAATTTTGAGAGCGATTCAACAAACTTATTTTGAGTGAGCGCACAAATTAGTATTATGCACTTCCTCTAATATTACTTGAAGTGAATTAGTATTATGCATTGGTGTATAGGCTGATTATAATGATTCTGGAGAATTCACAATCGTGCAATATCAGAAGCCCGTACACAAACAATTTGAGATTTAGACCATATAATGAATTTGAAGCTGGACATCTACATCCAAAGGCTCAAAATTATGTCAAACTCCATCATGACATGGTACTGTCCCTAGGACTCTGCGGCTAGCCATCTCGTACCAGCATATGCCTCTCCGACAACTCCTTGTGCATCATGGGGCCAAAATTGCATCAAAGGATCCCCGCTTTTTTTTTATGTAATTGAAACCTAAATTATTGAGGACACAACCAACAATGGCATCTTATGTTTTTTTGTATACATCTACAAGTCACCAAAGATGGGTAAGTTTATATGTCTGACAAAGAAAACGAAATCATGTGCTTTGGCCAAAAGATATGGTCCTCTGTTTCAGACGACATCCAAAAGTCTTGATTTGGAGAATCAACTTTTTTGTGTAAAAAGTGAGGCAAGAGGGAAAAAGTGACAATGTGATAGAAACTTTAGTCAATTCCAAGAAGGCCAAGTCTTTGCAGGATGCAAGTTGGCTTTGTTGCTTCACTTTTCACATCCCTCCTCTCCCATCCCTATGTGAATGTCGCTTTTTCCATTACTAATAGAATTTCCACACGTTACATGTCTTTCTTAAAAGGGTTAATACATTGAAAAACTCCAAACTGGTACATTTGCAATAAATTTACCCCAAACTATTTTTTTGACTATGAAAAAACGTAAGCTGGTACACCTATGATAAATTTACCCTAATTAATTATAACAAACGGTAAACTGGTACATTTTTAACAAATTTACCCCAAACTAATTTATTTGACCGTAAAAAACCCAAAACTAGTAAATTTGTGACAAACATACCCTCCGCTAAATTAGATTAATACCACAAAAAAATCACAAATTTTGTAAATTGTGATAAACGGAGCGTAAAATCCCAAATTGGTATACTAGTCGACTCATCACATATTATTTAACTTAATAATTTGATAGTAAAATTGAACGAAAACTAACAGAGGACAAAATTGTCACAAGTATACCAAATTTTAGGGTAAATTTGTCAAAGGTATACCAGTTTGGAGTTTTTGGTGATTAAAAAAGTAGTTTGGGGTAAATTTGTCACATGTGTACCAGTTTGGAATTTTTCAAGGTATTAACCCTTCTTAAAATTAACAATACTAGAAATTATTATAAGAAGGAAGCCAAGAAGGAACCCGAAAAGATTTCTCCAATGGTCATGGATGAATGAATCACTGAAGAAAAAACAAGGTTTGAGTGATAAGGAGCTAGTAGAGAGAGAAAACTATAAGCTTTAGCAAGACCAAGACTTTCAAAGATGTGCATAAGAGGTTAGAGAAAATAGATACAAGATACTTTTTGTCTACAAGTGCTTGTTTCGCAATATCTGGAGAATATTTCCAGAGACTTTGTTGGATATCATGTGCTTTTTTTACGGAAAGCTGAAGCAAAAGTAGATAATTTCCACACATTACATGTGAAGTAACTTAAGAAGTACCGACACTTTTTGGAACCTTCTGTGTCGTGTTCGACACTTCAACACGTGTTCAACATGTTCCGACACGTGGTCAACAAGTGTCGGAAAATTCGACACATGGTCAACTCTTCCTGACATACTCCGATACACTAGTCCAAAATTTCGACATGCGATTCCAACACGCACGGAGGCATTCGAGTAATTATGAGGGTTTCCACTATGTGCCACCGTAGGGGAGGTGGGGGTTGGTGTTCTTAAGGGAGGCGGAGAAGCGGGAGGTGGAGGACTCACATGGCCACCGCGCCCAATAGTGAGTCCCCACCCAATGCCTCCACCACTGCAGATCCGATCTAAACAGTTAGATTTGCAGCAACCATGGCAACAACGGGGAAGATGGAGCCCAATCACAACCGTATCTCGATCTCGCCTCCAGATCTGGAAGTCCGTTGTCGGAATCTCGACCTCGCCCATCGCGACCATGGTGACGTTCCACGAACGGCATCCCTTGCTTTCACTTGGGGCTCCCGTCAAGCAACGCTTGACGGTTGAAGTCCACAGTTATTTGTTGAGGGCAAGCTTCTTGGTCTGGAAAACCTCAAAAAGAGGGCGAGAGAGATGGTCAGAGTAGATTTTTAATTTTTATTAATCATTAGATTAATATATTATTATATCAATTATCTTCAAAAGAAAATGTAAAAGAATTTCTATCTTGTTCTAAGAACGTGTGTTCAAATGAATTGCCAAAAAGGCGCGGAAGCCAAGGCGGGATAGAGGACTCGTAAGCTCATTTTAGGCTTTTTTTTTTCCTATTATTTATCTATTTGTAAATTTATTATAAAAATAATAATTTATCATGTATATATAAAAAAATATTTATTTAATATATAACGTATCTCAATATGTCGAAATTTTTTGTTTTTTAATAAATGACGTGTTGATGTATCGTGTCGGGTATCCGTGTCGGTTCTACTTATGAAGCAACAGTGAAGCTTTTTAAGAAAAAGTAACAATGGGAGAGAAGCTTTAATCAATTCCAGATGGACTGAGACTTTGTGAAAAAAGGTGATGGTGGAAGAGAAACTTTAATCGATTCCACAAAGACCAAGACTTTACGAAAAAAGCGATGATGGGAGAGAAACTTTAATCATTTCCAGGAAGACCAAGAATTTATTGGACTCAAATTGGCTTTGCTTCTTCACTTTTCACATTTCTCATTCATTGCCATGCGAATGTCTCTTTTTCCATTGCTAGTGAAATTTCCATGTGTTACATGTAAAATTAACAATACTATAATTTTCGGTTAATTATTTTCATGTTTAATCATATTGGGGTTTTCATTCATTAATCTCTATTGTACTTGTCTATCAGTATTATCTCTAGGTTTTCATCCATGGAAGTTTGATAAAAGAAAAAAAGCAAACAAAAAAAAGCGAAAAAAATTAAAAAGAAAAGAAAAATCATGAGTAGGGCCACATAGAGAGCGCCATCCATCCCATGGCCATTGGTATGCTATTGTCGTTAGCACCTCCGTAGGATGACTCATTCCAACCCTATCGCCACCATTGCAATTGGCGCTACTAGCTGGACTAACCATCACAACCAGTCACCTTAAATTACCTAATGACTAAACTAACTTAATATATAGATATATTCACAATGGAAAGAATGAATTCTGGGATTTACAATTTCTCACGAGCATCGTGAAAAGTTGGGTTCAATGTGGAGCTCACATCATTTAATAGTGGATGTGAGCTAGGCTCACATGCTTTGGGTTCATTAAAAAATTCTCCCTCATCCTATATCTAAGACTTTAACAATAGTTGCTACCGCAACGAAAGAGTCTTTTTTTTTTTTTTTCTTTTTTTTTTAAAGGAATTAGGCTCAAGAGACCTAATTCTCATTTATTACGCCCATGGAGCTGCACCTTTGAAGCCCGACAGACTAACTTCCTTCAGCTTAGTTATAATTGTTTTTTTCTCTTTTGGTAAGGTAAGAATTATATTGACTTTTAACCACAAAATGTACAACCGATGGATTTCGGCACCAAAGAACTTACACTCATAAAGACTTACATGTCAAGACGAGTGGAAGGGTCCCAAGAAAAAGAGCCACAACAGCCCAACAAAGGCAGCGAAACAGCCAACCAGCAAAAAGAAGGCAGCCAAACAATGGCAAAAAGGGAACGGAAAAGGGACAGTGAGGGGAAGCAGCAACCGGCGGCATTCCACACAGTAGCAAAAGCGGCAACCACTGAACGAACCAGCTCCCAATGACGTTAAACCCTCAAACCTGCAGCAAAAGCAAGTTGCTCCAAAGAAAGTTATAATTGTTTTTTTTTTTTTTGGTGACCCAAGGAACCCCCGCACGGCCGGAAGCCGGAGAGTAAACCCTGAGGATACACGTGCTAGCAACCACACATGTGCACCGGGTAAGTCGCCGAAAATGCCTCTGCCAGCATCACCCTGCTTCGCAGGGGACTCGAACGCTCGACCTCTTGTGCGGAGAGGGAGTTCCGAACCAGTAAAGCCACCCTAGCGGGTGGTAAGAAAGTTATAATTGTTGTAGTTGGCATATCAGAGAAAAGAGGAATAGTTAAGAGAGAGAGAAGAATCAAGAAAGCTAGAAAAGTGAAGTGAACTGCGCGCTAGAGAGAGAAAGGGTTCGGTTCAAGTTCGCTGGGTACATGTTAATGCGTTGGATTAATGTCGTACAAGAAGCGCTTGATAAGAATCCAAAGACTTAATACACCTATGCTCCGTTCGTTTAGCGAAAAATATCATGTTTTCGGAAAATATTTTCATGGAAGTCATTTTCCTAGAAAATGACTCTATTTTCCGGTGTCCGGCCAAAATCTAAAATTTGAGTGGAAAATATTTTCCGCCGTTCGTTAGCTCATTTAATTGTTTAGAAAAAATTATCAAAAATTAAATTTTAATATTTTTAATTGACCACAAATTTATTTTATTTATTTATATTTTTTTAAAATGAATTTTTAATTATTTATATTTTTAAAAATCGAAATATTATTTATTATTTATTTTTCTTTTCCTCCTCCTTCCTCCGCCGTCGCCTCCTTCCTCCTCCTTCCGCCGCCGCCACCTCCTTCCTGCCTGACGGTGGCCGGCTGCCCAGCGGCCGACCAAGACCCGGTGGCCAAATCCGACGAGCTCGAGGCTCGGCCGATCTCACCTAAGCTTGTCAGATCTGGCGACAGAGCTCGAGCTTGCCTGGATCCGGCGAGCCGCGAGCTCCGCTGCCAGATCCGGCGAGCTCGAGGCTCGGCCGATCTCACTCGAGCTCGCCGGATCTAGCGACAGAGCTCGAGCTCGCCTGGATCGGGAGCTCGAGCTCTACCGCTAGATCTAGCGAGCCGCGAGCTCCGCCACCAGATCCGATGAGTTCACGACTCGCCACCGCACGACGAGCGGCCCGGACGGCGGGCTCCCCACGAGCCTCCCGGCGTCGCCGCGGTGCTCCCTCTTGAGCCGGATCCTCCCGAGCGGCTTCGAGCCGCCGGGGAAGCGGAGCGCGGCGGCGGCGGCAGCGCCCTGGCCGGAGCAGGCGGGCAGGAGCGGCCGGAGAGGGCGGAGGATGATCCCAGAGAAGGACTTCGTCGAAGCTGGCTTCGCAGCAGGGAGAGCAAGAGAGAGAGAGAGAACACGAAGGAAGAGAGCTCGTGCGAGAGGCGAGAGGCATGGAAAATGATTTCCTCTTTTCAAAAGAGGAAATCATTTTCCAAGATGTCAAGAAGGAATTTTCCGTTGACCGGAAAATGTTTTCTTTGACCGTGATTTTCCGCCCACCCGAACACCGGAAATTTCGGAAAATATTTTCCTGGAAGTTATTTTCCGCGAAACGAACGGAGCCCTAATGGAAGAAATTTTTTCTAGATTAAGGTGTAATTTCAATTCCATTCGGGTTTGAAGTTGCTAGGTTGATTATAGAGGTTGTTGAGCTATGAAATCATGTAGTAATGAAATTTTGGGGTCATGAAGCTATGAGATTTTATGGAAGTCAACTTAGGATTACGGTTTGGTTGGGGTGAAATTTTGAAGTTTATTGCGCACTGTCGGAACCATATTCGAACTATTGTGTTTAGTCCATACTATTTCGAATGCTTTCCTCAATCATGTTTTAGATATTGTAGGTTCTAAAAATTAACGAAAGTCGAGTATCTAAATATGCACGAGTGGAACATGTGGCGTGTGTGGACATGGAACGACTTGAGGGGTAACCAACTAGAAAGATAGAAAGAGGGCCATCGAATTACACCAAGTTGGGGTCTAGCATGTCTTGCATGAATTTTGCTTTCTTAAGGCAAGATTCGTTTTTCTTTTTTTCAATGGGAAGAACAAACCAATTGGTATGGAATATTTTCTAGACAATGGATCTGAATTATCTATAATCTCAGAATTTTGAGAATGATTCCATCTACTTATTCTGAGTAAGCGCACAAATTAGTATTATGCCTCTCCTCAAATATTACCTAAAGTGAATTAGTATTATGCATTGGTGTATAGGCTGATTATAATGATTCCGGAGAATTCAATTCATGCACCAATAGCAGTCTGTGCACAAACAATTTGAGACTTGAATTTAGACCATATAATGAATTTGAAGCTGGAAATCTACATCTGAAGGCTCGAAATTGTGTCGAACTCCATCATGACATGGTGCTCATCGGAAGGACTCTGCAGCTAGCCCGCTCATGCAGACATATGCCTCCTCGACAGCTCCTCGTGCATCATGGGGCCAAAATCGCATCAATGGATCCCTACTTTGTCGATGTAATTGAAACCTGAATTGTTGAGGATACAGCCAACAATGACATCTTATTTTTTGTTATGCGACCACAAGTCATCAAAGATCGCTAGGTTTGTCTGTTTGATAAGGAAAACAAAATCACGTGCTTTGGTAAAAAAAAAAAAAAAAGAAAGGAGAACAATCTAACTCAAGGACAAAATGTGCATCAAAACATACGATCTTCTGTCTGACTCAAACTTCTTGGCGTATTAGGAAGACCAAGACTTTATTGGAACTCATCAACTTTTTTGTGTAAAAAGTGGTAATAGGAAAGAAATTTTAATCAGTGCCAAGAAGACCGGGACTTTGCAGGACGCAAGTTGGCTTTGTTGCTTCACTTTTCACATCCCTTCTCTTCCATCCACATGTCAATGTCTCTTTTTCCATTGCTAGTAGAATTTCTACACACTACATGTCTTGCTTAAAATTAACAATACTAGAAATTAGTATAAAAAGGAAGCCAAGAAGGAACCCAAAAGGACCTCTCCAATGGTCATGGGTGAATCAGTCTTCAAAGAGAAAAACACAGGTTGAGTGATAATGAGCTAATGGAGAGAGAAAACTACAAACTTTAGGAAGACCAAGACTTTCAAAAATGCACATAGAGGTTAGAGAAATCGATATAAAATACTTTATATTCACAAGTACTTGTTTCGCAATATTTAGAGAATATTCCCAAAGATTTTGCTGGATATCATGCGCTCGGAAAGGTGAAGCAAAATTAGATAATTTGCACACATTACAAGTGAAGCACTTTAATAAAAATTTGTGATGGTGGGAGAGAAATTTTAACAAATTCCAAATAGACCAAGAATTTGCGAAAAAAAGTGACGATGAGAGAGAAACTTTAATCAATTCCATGAAGACCAAGACTTTGCGGAAAGAAAAAGTGATAATGGGAGAAAAACCTTAATCATTTCTACGAAGACTAAGACTATGCGAAAAAAGTGATAATGAGAAAAACTTTAATCAACTAGGAAGATCTAGACTTTGCGAAAAAAAAGTGATAATGGGAGAAAAACTTAAATCATTTCCAAGAAGACCAAGACTTGGCAAGGATGCAAATTGGCTTTTGTTCCTTCACTTTGCACATCTCTCGTTCATCGCAATGTGAATGTGTTTTTTCCATTACTAGTGAAATTTCCATGTATTATGTTTAAAATTAACAATACTAAAATTTTCATTTCACTATTTTCATGTTTAATCATATTGGGGTTTTTCATTATATTAATCTTTGTCGTACTTCTTCATTAGAATTATCTCTAGGTTTTCCTTTATGTTTACAAGTTTAAGTTTGATAAAAGAAAAAGGGCAAAAAGAAAAGCGAACAAGACAAAAACAGCAAAAAAACTGAAAATTAAAAAATAAGGAATGTGGCGACATAGAGAGCGCCACCCATCTAACGGCCAATGGCATGCCGCTGTCATCAGCACCTCCGTAGGATAACTCATTCCATCGTCATTGTTGTAGTTGGCACTACTAGCCAGACTAACCATCACAACCAATTAACTTAAATTACCTAATGACTAAACTAACTTAATCTATAATGGAAAGAATGAATTCTAGGATTTACAATTTCTCACATGCACCATGAAAAGTTGAGTTCAACGTGGAGCTCGCATCATTCAATAGTGGATGTGAGTTGGGTTCACATGCTCCGGGATCATTCAAAAATTTTCCACCATCCTGTGTCGAAGACTTTAACAAGAGTTGCTACCCCCAACGAAAGATTTAAAAAATAAAAATAAAAAAGGACTTAGGCTCAAGAGGCCCAATTCTTATTTATTACACCCATGAAGCTGCATCTTTGAAGCACAACGGACTAACTTCCTTCAGCTTAATTATAATTGTAGTAGTTGGCTAATCAGAGAAAAGAGGAATAGTTAAAGAGGGAGAAAGAAGAATCAAGAAGCTAGAAAAGGGAAGTGAACAGTGCGCTAGAGAGAAAAGGGGTTCGGTTCAAGTTCGTTGGGGACATCTTAACGAGTTGGATTAATGTCGTATAAGAAGTGCTTGATAAGAATTCAAAGACTTAATTCACCTAATTGAAGAAATTTTTCTAGATTAAGCTGTAATTTCAATTCCATTTTGGTTTTAGGTGGCTAGGTTGATTATAAAGGTTGTTGAGCTATGAAATCGTGTAGTAATGAAACTTTGGTGTATCACGAAACTATGGGATTTTATGAAAGTCAACTTAGGATTATGGTTTGGTTGGGATGAAATTTCAAAGCTTATTGTGTACTATCGGAATCATGTTCGAACTATTGTGTTTGGCACTGGTTGTTATCATAAATTTAGTCCATACTATTTCGAATGCTTTCCTCAATCATGTTTTAGATATTGTAGGTTCTAAGAATTAACAAAAGTCGAGAATCTAAATATGCATGAACGGAACATGTAATGTGTGTGGATATGGAACGACTCAAGGGGTTTAACCAGTGAGAGAGAGAGAGAGAGAGAGAGAGAGAGAGAGAGAGAGAGAGCCCTAGAATCACGTCAAGTTGGAGTCTAGCATGTCTTGCATGAATTTTGCTTTCTTAAAGCAAGATTGGTTTTTCTTTTTTCAATGGGGAGAACAAACCATTTGGTATGGGATAAGAGCCCTAGAATCACGTCAAGTTGGAGTCTAGCATGTCTTGCATGAATTTTGCTTTCTTAAAGCAAAATTGGTTTTTCTTTTTTCAATGGGGAGAACAAACCATTTGGTATGGAATATTTTCTAGACAACTGATCTAGATTATCTATGATTTTGGAATTTTGAGAGCGATTCAACCAACTTATTTTGAGTGAGTATACAAATTAGTATTATGCCTTTCCTCTAATATTACTTAAAGCGAATTAGTATTATGCATTGGTGTATAGGTTGAGTATAATGATTCTGGAGAATTTACAATCATGCACTATCAAGAGCCCGTACACAAACAATTTGAGACTTGAATTAAGACCATATAATGAATTTGAAGCTGGACATCTACATCCAAAGGCTCAAAATTATGTCAAACTCCATCATGACATGGTACTTGTCGCAAGGACCTTGTGGCTAGCCATCTCGTGCCAACACATGCCTCCCCGACAGTTTCTCATGCATCATGGGGCCAAAATCGCATCAAAGGATCCCTACTTTGTCGATGAATTAAAACCTAAATTATTGAGGATAAAGCCAACAATGGCATCTTATTTTCTGCTATGCATCCATAAGTCATCAAAGACCGTTATGTTTGTTTGTTTGATAAGGAAATATAAATCACGAGCTTTGGTCAAAAGAAAAAAAAAAGGGGAACAATCTAACTCGAGGACATAATGTGCATCAAAACATACACTTCCATCTAACTCAAGCTTCTTGGCGTATTAGGAAGACCAAGACTTTACTGGATCAGAATCTCATCAAGTTTTTTGTGTAAAAAGTGAAGCCAAAGAGAAAAAGCGGTAATGGGAAAGAAACTTTAATCAATGCTAAGAAGACCAAGACTTTGTAGGACACAAATTGTCCTTGTTGCTTCACTTTTCACATCCCTCCTCTTCCATCCCTATGACAATGTCTCTTTTTCCATTACTGGTAGAATTTCCACATGCTACATGTCTTGCTTAAAATTAACAATACTAGAAATTAGTACAAGAAGGAAGCCAAGAAGGAACTCAAACAGAGCTCTCCAATGGTCATGGGTGAATCAGTCACTAAAGAGAAAAACATGGGTTGAGTGATAATGAGCTAATGGAAAGAGAAAACTACAAACTATAGGGAGACCAAGACTTTCAAAAATGCACGTAAAGGTTAGAGAAATCGATATAAAATACTTTTTGTCCACAAGTGCATTTTTCACAATATTTAGAGAATATGACCAAAGATTTTGCTAGATATCATGTGCATTTTTTTGGGAAAGTTGAAGCAAAATTACATAATTTTCACTCACACATGTAAAGCAAAAGTGAAGCACTTTAATAAAAATTCGTGATGGTGGGAGGTTTTTATAAATTCCAAATAGACCAAGACTTTGCTGGACAAAAAGTGACAATTAGAGAGAAACTTTAATCAATTGCACGAAGACCAAGACTTTGCAAAAAAATAAAAGTGATCGGAGAAAAACTTTAACCATTTCTAGAAAGACCAAGACTTTGCAAAAATAGTGATAATGGGAGAAAAAATTTAATCAACCACGAAGACCTAGACTTTGCGGAAAAAGAAGTGATAATGGGAGAAAAATCATTTCCAAGAAGACTAAGACTTTGCAGGATGCAAATTGGCTTAGTTCCTCCACTTTTCACATCTCTCGTTCACATCGCAATGTGAATGTCTTTTTTTTTTTTTTTTCCATTGCCAGTGAAATTTACATGTGTTACATGTGAAATTAATAATACTATAAATTTCATTGTACTATTTTCATGTTTAATCATATTGGGGTTTTTCATTATATTAATCTCTATTATAATTCTCCAGTAGAATTTTATCTATGTTGTGGGTTTGGTTAGGACTCCTTCGAGAACATTTAATTCGTATGTTCCAGCAGTATGAAGAGAGAAACGCGAGTACTTAAGAAGTCTGGTTGTCAGCTTGGTTTTCTTTTTTTTGGCATCTTAATACAAATGAGTATCTTTCTAAGCAGCTGAACAGCTTCAGTTTGCTCCAATACTTACCAGGATTAACATAACAATCTGTTTTTACCAAAAAAAAAAAAAGAAAAAACATAACAATCTGTTTACGCTTGACTATACAGCTGTGACATCTGGTTTTTCTGCTTTTTACCATGGCTCGTTAAACCTCTATACGGGTTTATCGGGTACATTTGTCTCTTTTTCTCATCTTGTTTTCATGGACCGCGGCCGTTTCTCTTAAGAATTGCACCTATTTTTTCATTTCTAGGGGAATTATTCACGAACTAGATGGTTGCTGCAGTGACCACCTTTGCTAATAGCAAGTATGGTGCTCAACTAGACCAGTCGAGTATAAGCTGGTTCCAGCAAGTCCAAACGCAACTTCTATAAAGCGTTGATCAGCACAACGTGTTGAGAGCAACGGTCGGGCATGCATTGAACAAATCGACGAAAGTAAGTCGATAAATATACTGATGAATGTCTCGGCTCAAGCACGCACTGCACAATTCTGATATGAAGATACAGAAAAGCACCTCAACCTCAAATATGCATATCAATACAGTTCAGTCATGTGAACGAGATGATCACAAAGCAATTAGTAGATTTTACCCATGCAGTAGTCTGTACGTAGAGCAACTGGACACACGGCATACGTGATTCGATTGAATAGAGGATGATTACCTGTGACGATTAATGATCGGACCTTAGTAAGGTGATCGCAGAAGCCGCTTCGTGAAATGGAACCGTCATGATAGACGGTGGTGACCGCAGTCTGAGCACTTCAGCAATGGTGACCGAGAACAGGGGCGAACAGAGCTTCCGACGGCAGCCATGGAAATGGGAACGGTGATGACCGGTTGTGGTTGGTGGTGGCTGACAGTGTCTGGAGGGCAATAGAGAAGAAGTTTCGATGAAGAGATCTCTGGAAATTCAGAAAAAGACCGAGAATGAATGCTATCGACTGAATTGAAAAATGAAATCCAGAGAATGAGCGAGAACTTACCCTCAAAATTGTTGCAGTAACCGAATGATGAAGAGCTCGAAGTGAACAATCCAATTCTGATCGAGTTTCAGTCACGGCTATTCTCCTCCGTCGGGGAACGAAGACGATAGAAACCGAAGGAAGAGGCAGTGACAAAAACGAACGATAATGAAGTCGTTGACCGAGGGAGGCGCTTCGCTACGATGGGCTCCAGTTCGAGTGAGATTGAGAAGATTCAAGTGAATGCAGTAAATTCAAGACGAATCGAGGCTGGAACCGCATAGCTATCGGCACGACTCGGAAAGCTTTTCGCCGTGGGAGGAACTGGAAGAGTTACGTCTGAAGGCCGGAGAAGCCGATGCGAGGCAGCGGAGATGGAGCTTCGGGAGAGAGAGGGAGAATCGATGCCGTTACCCCTTTCCTCCTCCGCGTGACCTCGACTTTCTCCAGATTTCCTTCCTTCTTCTGTGTCCGGTTTCCACTGGAGTGCCTTCGTTTGAAGCTCTAAAGTGCTAGAGAGAGAAAACGCAAATCCTCTGTGGGCTTGGTTCCTTCCGTGGGCTTTGGTCTGTTGGGCCTTCTGGGCTCAGCTCAGACTTGCGACTCTGGGCCTGTGCGAAGTGTGGACTGAAGCTTCACGGGTCTGGTGAGCGGGCTTTTACCTATTTGATGAGTTTTGGGCCGAAGTGGTTGCTCGGATTCGACTAGATTGATGACTTTCATCTGACGAGCTTCAGTTTTACCGTTTTATTTTCTCTCTTTTTTTCATTTGTAATTATATATTTTATTTTGTTCTTAACTACAATTATATTTTCTACAAAAATGTGTGCTAGGTTTATCAGCAAAAATTCAGGTGTCAATTGAGAAAATGATAATATTTCCCAATGTTTGGTTAAAAAATTGGAACCGTACCGGAAATTACCCTCCGTTGTCAAAAAAGGAAAACTTAGGACATGCTCTATTCATGAAATATAAGGGATATACAACTCCATTGACTATTAAACAACTTTTGATGAGACCGGTTCTATGGAGCCACCTGGGAATCAGATTGGACCGCCAATACGGTTCCCGAATGGATCCATATAACTGACAGGCGGTTCTCGGTTTCAATTTTTCGGAACTGGTCCTTAGCAGGCGGTTTCCGATTTTAGGCCAGAAATCGTTCACCCGAAACATGCACATCCTTAGATATACATGTTATATGGTCAATTTTAAATACAATTTTATGGAATTCAATTTTCATAACATGCTACGTAATTTTAAAATTCCCGTGCCATGTTTGATCCATGTACGCTTGTGTTACCGTGCGACAAACAATGAGTGTTATAACTCAAATTTATACATCTCTGTTTGATAAAATCTTTCTAAAGCGAGCTTGAAACCTCTCGAAGTATAATGTGGCTGATGCCCTCTTCCATCGGCTAATGCATCTAAACGCTAGTGTAGAATTTCGGGAAGTAATTGATGAGGACTCCTCCTATCCAAGAATTATGCATTGCTTCGTCCAATTGGCACATGTTGCTCCCATCCAAGAATTATGAGGGTTCCTTCCAACTGTTTATGCTGTGACCATATATTATCGGTACTTTCGGAATTGTTCATTCATTCATTGAAGGATGTTGAAAAGACTTTGGTGACATCTATAAAAGATACATTTTAGTAAACAAGATACCTAAATAAATATTTTCCCAAATGATGCCGAATACTTCAAGGGAGGGAGGGAACCCATTTTCTGGCAAGCTACCTTATACTAACCCTGCATTTATTCAGTATTTTTTGACTAAAAAATATCGTTATTCTGATTATTAATGCATTCAACATCCAACATAAGTACAAGCAAATTCATAATAAGGTACGCTCTCAATCTAATTGTGACATAATCATGAGACAATAACACGAAAGTAAGATACAATATTAATATGCTTCCTTCTATCATTCACATATTTAAACAAAGAAAAGAGAAAAGGATAAATTCTTTATTGCATACATAAGGGAAACAATTTTCAACACAACATGACAAGATAACATGACTCAAACATGGCACAGGAATTTTAAAAGTTAAAATTTCATCTCAAAGATGCTATTTGGGTGACTGTGTCGTATTTCAATGTAAAGTGACCAAATTTAACCCATTTTAATTGAATGGGTTGTGCATGTCATGCTCCGGCCGAGCTTTTGTGACGCGGTTAGGAAAAGGTTCGTGTTTGGGTTAACCTAGTTTTAGTATACCCGAAGGTTGCCATGACACAAACGTAACTTATGCATACGAATTGTCACCCTTATTCATATATATACCTATGTAACTATTGTATAGGGCACATGGTATAAGATACAAGATGGGCATGTGATAGAAAAGACCTCAAATTTTAGAATTTAGTATGTATTCACGGTTTTAAAATTTTGGAACCTGGATCCTCCTCCAACCATTAATAACTACCCACCAAGCCGGTTATGCATATTTGTAGATTTTCTTTGATACCTCTAGATATGAGAAGTTAATTAGTTACTTGCAGCTATCCATATTAATGGTGGTTTAGATGCCGATAAGCGGAATTTTGGTTACATAACTTGCGTAACCAGCTATTTATAATTTTTTATATTAAATTGATATGTCACTGTAGGAAATAAAACATTACATATGTCCGTAGATGTCAAATTGGATTTTCAATTTCAAAAAAGATGTAGCGAAAAAATCTAAAAAGCAAATTGAAAGTTCTGTTTTAGAAATAATTTCGCCACTGGATTTTCAGCATTTAGAAAGAAGAGGAAAATTGGGGAGAATTACCAAAAAAGTCCTAACCCTATTGTAATTGTGCCAATTCAATCCTAAACTTTTTTTTGTCCAATTTAGTCCTAAACCTTTTAAAATTGTGCCAATTCAGTCCATCTGGCCAAAATTGGCCGGCTGGCACCGACATGGATGCCGGCGGGGATAGCCAGCTGGTGAGGTAATTTTTTAATATTTTTTAATAATTTTTTTTCGAATTTTTAAATATATATTTTTAAATTTTTTAATTCTTTTTTTTTTTTTTTTGGCTTTCTTCTCCTTCCTCCGGCCGACGCCGGCCGGGGGCTGGCGAGGTCAACCTCGCCGGCCACTAGCGGAGGCGAGCCTCGGCCAGCAACGGCGAGGCAACCATCGCCAGATCTGGTGACGGCTGCCTCGCCAACCACTGGCGAGGACGAGGGTCGACCTCGCCCAGTGGCCGGGCGAGGCTACCGTCGCCATCACCGCCCCTGCCACCTGCCCCATCCCCCCCGATTGTTGGCACAATCTCCCCCTCCGAGCTCAAGCAGCCCTCCTCGGCCATGACCATCGCCAAAACCCTATTCCAGCGCCTCTAGACCGACGAGGACAAGATCGAGCTCCTCCGCGGGTTCCTCGACTACACCACGCAGTGCAGCAGGGCCTCGACCTCGCCAATGGCTAGCGAGGGCCGAGCTCACCGGATCTGGCAAGGCCGCCGTCGCCAAATCTGGTGAGGCTCAGCCTTGCCCAGCCATGGCGAGGTCGAGCCTTGCCAGATCTAGCGACGGCTGCCTTGCCGTGGCTAGGCGAGGCTTGCCTTTGCCAGTGGCTGGCGAGGCTGACCTCACCGGCCCTCAGTCGGCCAGAGGAGGGAGAAGAAGGCCAATAATAATAATAATAATAATAATAATAATAATAATAATAATAATAATAATAATAATAATAATAATAATAATAATTTAAAATTCGAAAAAAAAAATAAAAAATATATATTAAAAAATTACCTCGCCGGCGAAGTCGTCCCCCCCGGGCCGTCCAGTCCCGTGTCAGCGCTAGCCAGCTAGCCAATTTAGGCCGGATGAATTGAATTGACATAATTATAAAAGGTTTAGGACTTAATGTGATAAAAAAAAAGGTTTAGAACCGAATTGGCACAATTACAATAGGTTTAGGACTTTTTTGGTAATTCTCTCAGGAAAATTGTGATAACTATGAGGAAGCCTTGGGTTATCTTTTTATGTTTTGACTAGGCTTGGATGGATTATATGTTCCCCCGATTGACTGCACATTCTTTTGAGCCCCTACCTTGTATGCGTTGGAGATATAATACTTCGTTCAGATATTCTCTCGTCGTTGTCATCCTCCTATCCGTCCACGCTACATTCTAATCTATAAGGCTCTATCCTGGAGAATTTTGGACAAATTGATGCATTTGTGAATGTTTATGATGCGATGACACAAAATAAATTTTGAGGAGTAAATTAGTTGAAAAGACTAATTAGTGGAAATTTTTAATTCTTCCCCTCTTCCTTATACGTAAATAAGCTTTATGTTATCATACAAAACGTGAGAGGGTGCTATTTGAGAATTTCTTACTTCAAATAATGCTTAATGTGTAAACGTTGAAAACATTGCTCACTCCATAATGATTCGGTCAAGATAATAAAAACTATAGGCGAAAGCTCTGTACTTTTCCTTTAATTCCCTGACTTTCACTAGTCCCCCTCATACATCAATACAATTTCAATCATGCCGTCATGAGTATCGGACACTCTTCAACTCGTCGAATAACAATTGGCATGAGACGAATATAAACATATTAATAAATTTGGAACGGGACAATCAACTAGTCCTAAATGAAAATTATCTTGCATGCACAATAAACAATAGCAAGAGTGATCAGACAAACAAAATAAATATCATGCCCACACGACAGCAACCAAAAATGAACAAACAAAACAAGAACCGGGATAATTCGCTTTCCTACTAAATTAGGGAACCTTTTGGTTACTTTTTTTTTTTTTCACTGAATAACTCTTATAATCAAGTTAACCTAATTGCCGATGATGGTGACTTAATGTTATGGGCCGATATTCCACAGATGGGAGGTCACGAGATCGAAGCCATTTGTGGTGGTAGTGCGTGTATCTTGTTACGTGTGATTGGCTATAAACCTTTGGCACCTTTTTGAGTTCAATAGTGATGGGCTCGCCTACTTCCAAACAATGGGTCTTGAGTGGTGCAGAATGATGACCTTCTTGGAATAAGAATAACTCATAGTAGGCGTAAAATCCTTAAAGTAAGCGACGGGGATTGATCCTCCCTCCCCTTTCCCCCCTGCACAGGAAAACTAATATCTGAGATTGCTGCAAATGTCGTCAAGAGATGGATTGAGCACTTGAATGGAAGAAAGATGAACTTAATTCTTTGACCAGGCAATCAATTTGTAAATGGTTTTTGATCTGCAAGGTTCATTTAGATTTTGGCCGTTGATTTCGCATATTCACAACCTTGGGTTTTCGATCCATTCTTCCATCTGTACAGTAGCTTTTACTGGAAGATAAGAAGCTTCTTATTTTGAAAATTGACCTGAACATGTTAAAAGGATATTATCTAACCAATTTGGCTATTTATACAGAATTTCATTATAGATTTTTCTTTTTTTTTTTTGGGCTAGGTAAGGCCTTCATTATATTTACTAAAAGCAATTCTGTACTTAGAGTTGAAAGTATAAAACTTTTGTCATGACGAAAGCATTTTCACAATTAATTTCTCTTAAACAGTACTGAAGGACAAAAATGGGGAAAATATTTTCGCACAGCTAATTTCTCGCAAAACAGTAACTTGGTTGCCTCTGTAGTATGCAAATTGGAATGGGGAATCCATACTCAACTTCAACAACTCCGCCTAAAAGCCGGTGAATTAACGTAAAAACTGGTAAATCAACGTACAGACTTGAAGATAAAAAGATTTATGGAACTAGAACCTTTATAGGGCAGACTGCAAGTGGAAAATTTTCTTTTCAGAATCATAACCGGATTATTTCGCGCGTCTACATAACGAGTGTGTCTTGAATCTCAACTGTCAATGCCGCATGGGAATAGCATGTTTCCACGGCGGTCTTGCAAAATTCCACGAGAAAATCTTTGCCTTAACTATTCATAACGAAGGATAGAAAAAGTGACTAGAACCCGTAGAGGTTCCTCTGAAAGTTCCATACTGGCTGTGAATTACTCGGTTTAAGCCATAGCCGTAGCTTATTTGACAAATCAGTCGCTATTGCATCACATGATGCAAATTTAAATATAGCTGTAAGTGCTACAGTTAATACAGGCCAGATCAAAGCCACGTAACCTAGTTTGCTTTTAATTGGAATTAAAGAATTTTGAATCCATATTGATGTGTTTAGAGTTGGGTCCCGAACAATTTAATCAAATTAATCCACAGATGCTGCATAACTCAACCAATTTCTACTTCATTTCGAGATGTTTGTCCTCCACTGTTAGTGTAGATGATGAACAGAATAACCCCAGAGATACCCTCAGGACATCCAAACTCTTATAATCCTGGAAATTCCCATGGAAAGCCGCTACCTTGCCTTGAGAAACCACCAATAGCTCGTTTGCGCTTCCAGGTATTAGATGCTCGTCGTGACTAACCTGCAAATCAAGGCGAAAAGAGGGCTGTTAGCTGCGAAATGATCCATCCTAGAAACAAGACCAGACCTTGAATGAGCGCCTCATCCAAATCCTACAATTGGGTATAGTGGAAAAGCCAGAATCATATCTATTTCTGGACAAGAAACTAACGATTTACAAAGATGACACTTGAGTAGCCACTGCTCATTAAAGCAAAACTAAGAGATAAACAAGAAAAAGGTCCACATTCATTATGCGCAAAGCCCAACACTGCCTATAAGCAGAAGCATAGCAACTACTTGGTATCATAGATTACTGTAATACAAAAACACTGATCGGGCTAGCAGAACCATTCTATTCCCAACATTTTGCAAGTTGGGAAAACTAGATTGGTTATAAGTTAGAAGCATAATGACAGAGGCCCCCTATAGCTATGATCACTTATTGGTTTTACTGTATATTCAATGTAAAGACTAGATTCCAATAAGTTCAATTAGTGCAATAACATTATAAACCTAACTGAACAAAGAAAAATGAGTAAACTTACCAACTGATTGGATGGCTTGTCAAGCAAAACTATGTGAGGTTTCTTGAAAGTTATCTTGGCATATGCAACTCTGCTTATTTGACCACCTATTTACATGGTCAAAGCATCATGTCATATGTGCAATAACATCCAAAAAGCCTTGGAGCAAATACACAATGAACGACAATTGAGGTTACATATTAACTAACCCGCAATAGAGCTTCACGATGTAACACTAAATTTGCTTCAAATTTTTTTCACGTGCAACGGTAGCAAAGAGGGAGGAGATGATCTAGACAAGGTATACATTGATTGCAGTGCGGGATTTCCAGTTAGACCAAAGGAACCCAAGTGAGTTCAGGAAGGATGCCACATGAGAAGGTAATTTCAGATACAATGAAATGATGTATGATGAATTTAAAGAACTGACAAGATTTTCCCCAGAGGTCACCACTGACCATGCAAACCCAAAGGTAGACAGGATGTCGTTACCATCTCAACCAAATAAGCATGAATATAGTGGCTAAAAAATTTCTAGCAAGCTGTAGGTAATAGTTCCTAACTCAACAAAGATCAAGACCCAAACAGAAGGTGGTGTATGAACATTGATCCTATCATGAATTTGTGTTGCATTGAAAGCTTAGAGCCATGAGCGCCCCAATAGACTCGCTTAATACTATGAAGGATCATCATCAACAAAAAGAAGGTTCTTGATTCTAAAGAAAACCACGATTTAAAAAAAAAAAATTGCATCCCCTTGTGTCACAATCATATCACAGCTTCCACATAACTAATCCTGTTTTTAGATTTTGAGAGAGATTATTCTTATTTAGATAATGATCGCTAGAAGAATATTTATAACAGATCAATGCACCAAATAAACTTAAATGCTTCTTCCTTTCTTGTAAATTGTAAAAAAATGACACATAACATTGACAACATTAGCCCTACCTCAATAATTTTCACAAGTGTTCTTCCAAGAGATTTTGCCAATACAGATGACAATGGCATCTGCAAAACAATCAAAGTGGATGAGCTAGGTCACGAGAAAAAAAATGTTGGGAAGAGAGCATACAACAGATGCTGAAAATGCAGAGGAATATGATTGTGGAACACCATTGATTCTTTGTGATTCTCATGTATTTGAATAGAAGGAGGAACTATAATCTTTGACCAAAGCTGCGCAAGGCCTATATTATAGTTAGTAAAAGCAATTCGATACTTAGTGTTGAATATAAAGTTTTGTTGACCGTGATAATATTTTCATAATTAATTCTCCGAAACAGTGCCAAAGAGTGAAAATGAGGAAAATATATTAATACAGCTTTCTCACAAAATAGATTTCTTACTAAATAATTTACTGTGCTAAAATATTCTTTTGCAAATGATTAAATCATTATGGTGTGCATGGGAAAGCTGACTATGGCGGCAATAGAATATCAAATATCCAGGGGCACAACAAATGAACCTATTGCTAGAACAAAATGTGCAAAGAATCATAAATTATACCAAGATTGCAATCCCAACTCAGTTCTTAAGCTATTGTAAATGATACTGCATGCTTGATGTCAAAAACTTAGACTCATCGTTTCACGAGGCCTTATCAAGTATAAATGACAAATGAGGGCTGGTGTAACTGTGAGTTCATCCTGTATATCAGCAACAATCCTCTCTTCATCCTTTTTTCGCTTTTTTTATGTAGCCAAGCCTCATTTTCTGTTTTGTGAGGTAATGTGAACCCAGTGAACCACTCCTAATTGATGGCAATAACTAGATTCACTTGATTCAACAAAAACTGGAGCACATTCCTATGGTCTTGGAAATTCCCATGGAGACGTGCCACCTTGCCTTGTGAAACCACCCAGACCTCATCCAAGCTTCTAGCTATTAGATGCTCATCGTGACTAACCTACAAATCAAGGTGAAAAGAGGGCCCTTATCTATGAAATGATTCATCGTTGGTCAAATTGAAGTATTTTGACAAGAAAATCTATCTCACCATCAGAATTACTCCTTGGAAGAAGACCAGGCCTTGAACGAGTGCCTCAGCTACATCCAAATCCTACAGTTGTGGATAGGCTAAAAAACAGAAACACTAATCATCAGACAAGAAAATAACACTTTACATAGATAACTCTTAGTCACCGGTCATTAAAGCAAAACTTAAAGACCGAATTTATAAACAAAAAGGAGTCCACATATTTGTATGTAAAGCCCAACACTAGCTATAGGCACAAAGATCAGTACCATTTGGTGTGCTAGATTACTCTATTCCGAATATTTTCCACATTGGAACTATTAGATTGGTTTTTGTTCCATTATTTGCTAGATGTATGATGACAAGGGCTACCAGTAGCTGTGAACACTAATTGGTTCTACTATATTTGTAGAGACAAGAACAATAACAAGCTAACTGGAAAAGTAATCAAAGTCATAAAATGGAAAAATATGAGTAGAACTTACCAGATGATTGGATGGCTCGCCAAGCAAAACTATGCAAGGTTGCTTGAAAGTTATCTAGGCAAATGCAGCTCGCTTTTCTAACCACCTATTTATATGGTCAAAGCACCATGTTATATGTGCAATAACATCCAAAAAGCCTGGGAGACGGTACACAATGAACTGCAATTCATATTACAAATTATCTAACCTCTAATAGAGCTTCACAATGTCATAAGAACATTGCTTCAACAAAAAATTTATACATGCTACACTTGCACAGGGAAAGGAGATATACCAGGCAAGATACATATTGGTTGAATTGTAAGATTTCCAGTTACTCCAAAGGAGCTAATGTCACCGAACATTTTGTTCTAGAACTCCCCACAGAAGAATGCCACATGAGAAGGTATTTTAAGATAAAATGGCATAATGTATGATGAAATCATATTACGCAGTCAAGTAAATGGAAATGCCAACCCAGAGGTCATTGATGATAATGCAAACCCAGAGGCAAGCAGCCTATCATTACAATCTCAACCAAACAGGCATAAGTATATTTGCTAAAAATTTCTAGCAAGTTATATGCAACAATTCCTAAACCACCAGAGTTCAAGACCCAACCAAAAAGCAATTTATGGAATATCAATGCTGTCGCGCAAAAGCTTGGAGCCATGAGCTGCCTCAGAATTTTATCGCAGATTGACTACTTAATACTACGAAGAATCATCATAAAAGAAACGAAGGTTCTTAATTCTAAAGAAAACCATAAAAAGAAAAAACCGCATCCATTTTCTTCACAATCACATCATAGCTTCCACAAAACTAATCATCCTTTTAGATTTTGAAAAAGATTTGTTTTTATTTAGATCATATTCACTAGAAGGAAAATTCAAACATAGCATTGCAACAAACATATTTAATTGCTTATTCCTTTTTTGATAAATTACAAGATTCCAAATGCCAAAATATCCCGAGTGGCGAGCACATCATGGTATCAATATTTTTTTTTATTCACCAAAAAAATTACAAAAAAAGAATGAAACAAGACATTGACACTAATAGCATTAGCCCTACCTTAGCAAAGATTCGCACGTGATCCTTCCAAGAGATTCGCTAATGCAAGATCACAATGGTATCTGCAAAAATACCAAAGTGAATGAGCTTAAGGGCCCAAGAAAAAGATGTTGGGAAGAGTACAGAGAATAGATGCTGAAAATGCAAAGGACTATGATTGTGGAATGCTACGATTCTTCGTGATGGTGCGATTTCATTCACTACTTTGGTTTGGGCATCAAGCGAAATGAGGATATGTCATCAACATAGCAAGAGGCAGCACTGCTAGCATTTCATCCTACAGTTCATCATCCAACGAAACAGAGCCAATCCAACCCAACGAGAGCCCCCACCCAAACATCAATTCGTATTGAGCATTGAATTGAGAAAGTAGAATGGAAAAGAATGCCTTCCAAACCAAAAATAACTCACCCGAACCCTAAGAAAATTGACTATAGTGTAGATGCACGAATCAATTCATCAGATCAACTGGTAATCAATCCAGATGGCAGGGATCTCTTCGATGAGGGGCCAATAGTCGCCAGTGAGTTTTGAGCATCGCTCTTTCAGAATCTTGCATCTCTCTATGAACAATTGTTGGAGGGAAGGAGGGAAGCCATCCTCTGGCAAGTACCTCAACTTGGGGCAATCTCCAATTAATAACAATTGGAGAGAGGAGAGATGGTTGCGGAGACCGCTCGATAGTCTTTCCGCGTTTCTCAACTCAAATATCCAAAGATTAGTTAGAGAGGAAGGAAAGAGACTCCAGGCATCCTCATCCTCCGAAGGAAACCACTCCTTCTCTCTCTCCCCTCCCATGTTAAAATCAATGCCCAGACTCGAAAGAGATGTGAGCAGGTGTAGGCCCCACTCTCTCACTGGCTGCTTTAGATTCACGATCCCCGAAATTATAAGGACTCGCAATTTGGGAGGCAGACCTCCTTTGGGGAAGCATTTGATATTTTTGCAAAACCGAATATCTAACGTTTCGAGAGACGTAAGATGATGCCACTGATTTGGTAGGGACTTTATCATCGGACAACCCTGAAGTGAAAGACTCTGTAGGGTGATGGGAAGGGGTGGGAAGTCCTCTATCTCCAATACTGTACACTGCCATATTTTCAATTTAGTGAGATTGTTACAGTTGGCAAGGTTACAATTGGCAATAGACTTTATCTTAGAACAATGACTAAGAACAAGACTCAAGAGGGTGATAGGAAGGGGAGGGGAGTCCTGTATCTCTAATGCTGGACAATTATAAATATGCAATTGAGTGAGATGGGAGAGCATGTGAAGGCACTGTGGTAAGCTTCCCATATTTTGACAATTGTTAATTGTCATTGTTTCAAGCGATTCTACGGCACTTCCAATGACTCCACTCCCTTGCAGTTGTATATATCAAGTGCCTTCAGAGGAGCAAGTCTACCCTTGGCAAATGAAAAGGATATTGGAGAATCATAATGATGTATCTTAAGAGCTTCAAGTTGAGAAATCAAATTATTGCTGCTGGGGTCACCTTGAGGAATGTTTAGAGCCATGATTTTTGGACAATTCTCAATCACCAAATGCCTAAGTGCATGCATCTTGCTTGGAAGCTTTTCTAAACTTGTGCAATCCACCAATTCCATCCTTTCAGCGTTCATGTCTACTTCGCAAAAGATCTGATTGTAACTACCTATACTTGTATATAAAATGACAAGCACATCTCTATTTTTTTTTTTTTTTTAAATTTGACAGGCTGAATCGCACCAATTTCACATTTTGCAACTTACGATGAAATGACAAGATCTTCATTTATAAAGATTAGCTAGTGACATGGAGTAATTCTAGGGAATCATTTCATGTAATAATTTCTTCTAATTCTCGTGATATTGTAAGAGCATGTCCAATTCTTGAATCCTAGGGAATCATTTCACGTAATAATCTCCTCTAATTCTAGTGATATTTTAAGCGCATGTCTTATTCCTGAATATTTTGATAGTTTCTTAATCGTCAAACTAAGCTTAGATTTAAGTGACACTAATTTTGCTCGTAAAGAGATAGAGAGGGCCTGTTCAAGGGCCTCTTGCCAACATCTTAGCACTTCTCTGAACTAAATTAAACTTAGATTCAAGTGACTCCGATCTTGCCCATTAATAGAGAGAAGGGGCCTGTTTAAAAGCCTCTTGCCAACGTCTCTTAGTAGGTCTTCTAATAGAGTTACAAGATCCTTTCTTTTTAAATAGTTCGCTGAACTTACTTGAACTTAGGGTTTGTTTTATTTGAAGGAAAGTTATTTTTTGAGAAATTGCTTTTTGACTTTCCAATATTTAGATGACGGAAAATCAATCAATTTATAAAAAGGTGTTTTCTGGAAAGCAACAATTTTAAATTGGGGAAAAACCGCAATTCCTTCTAACAAGAAGGAAATCACTTCTTTTTAAATTATTAAACAAATCAAAATTTCATGAAAAACATTTTCTCTTATCATGAAATTTTCAATATAAATATTTTAATTTTAACTATTATGAGGAATCACGCTTTTCACCAAAAGTATCAAAAAGAGTCAAATCATATTAATTTCGAATTAGCTATATCAACATGATATTCACATGGTCACATTGAATTTGAATTCACCTAGAAGCCCTACCTAAAAGCCAAACTAATAAAAAAATCTACCGTTCAATTAACGAAGAAAACCGAGTCTGATTATCCTCACAACCGAAGTCCATCCGAAAATATTCTCACAAGAGGATGTCAATTCAGTCAGTTCAACAATCGAAAACCCACAAAACTGGGACACCACAAAATAAAATAGAGAACATTCAAACAGTAAGTCAGGTTGTGGGCTTGGTTAGGACTCCTTCGGGAACATTTAATTCGTATGTTCCAGCAGTATGAAGAGAGAAACGCGCGTACTTAAGAAGTCTGGTTTTGGGCTTGGTTTTTTTTTTTTTTTTTTTTTTTGGGGCATCTTAATGCAAAGGAGTATCTTTCTAAGCAGCTGAACAGCTTCGGTTTGCTCCGATACTTATCAGGATTAACATAACAATCTGTTTGCGCTTGACTATACAGCTGTAACATCTGGTTTTTCTGCTTTACCATGGCTCGTTAAACCTCTATACGGGTTTACCGGGTACATTGTCTCTTTTCCTCATCTTGCTTTCACGGACCGCGGCCGTTTCTCTTAAGAATTGCACCTATTTTTTCATTTCTAGGGGAATTATTTCACGAACTAGATGGTTGCTGCAGTGACCACCTTTGCTAATAGCAAGTATAGTGCTGTTGGAGAAATCTTTCCAGAATATTTTGAAGCTGACAAAACGTTTCTTTCAGTCTAAAGTCTGGATGTTCGGAGACCGTCAGTTTAAAGTCTGAAGACTTTGTTCTCTCAAGACCCAAGACTCAAGACCCAAGACTCAAGACTCAAGACCCAAGACTCAAGACTTAAAGACTTAAGACTCAGGACTCAAGACTTAAGTCTATTCTCACTGACAGTCTTTCTAATCCAGTGACGAAGGAAATCCAAAGCCGAGGTTTATGGTTGAGGATTCGATCCTATCCTCTGGAATAGATTCTTTGGTTGGATAATCATTTCGGATTCTTTATTTCTTATCTAAGATCGATTGAAGATCCGATGGTCGACGAAATAATCTTGGAATATTCTATTCTTGGAAACCGAGATCCTGATTGTATGGGCGAACAGATTGATGGGCTATCATCGATTCCTTAAATAGCTCGGATGATCTTCTTGATTGATTCCGTCCAACGGGTAGATTGGAGGAATTCCTTTGGTAAGTGCCAACGGCTATGATGGCATGAAGGAGTATAAAAGGAAGACGTCTAGTTGTTTTAAGTGTGTGATCGATAGAAAAATTCCAGAAGTCTCGAAGATCCTTGATTGTTAGTTGAGATGAGCGAAATTGTATACAGAGAGTGTTTATACTTGGTGACGCCTTGAGAGAGCGTGGTAGATCATCTACACCTAGAAATCAAGGAAGATCAACACCGTAACATCTCTTTGATCATAGTGGAATCCAGCCAATCGGCTCGGTCGTAGAAGAGTGGACGTAGGCTTGAATCAAGCCGAACCACTATAAACCGAGCGTTCAATTCTCTCTTTCCCTTACTCAGTCTTGCGATTGAATTTTTAACTGTTGCAAATTCACTAATTGTTTAAATATCGTGCAAGTTTCGAGAAATTTTTTTTATACCTATTCACCCCCCCTAGGTACTCGTACTAGCTGTTTCAAGTGCTCAACTTGACCAGTCGAGTTTAAGCTGGTTCTAGCAAATCCAAGCGCAACTTCTATAAAGCGTTGATCAGCACAACGTGTTGAGAGCATGCATTGAAGAAATCGCGAAAGTAAGACAGACATATACTGATGAATGTCTCGGCTGAAGCACGCACTACACAATTCTGATATGAAGATACAGAAAAGCACCTCAACCTCAAATATGCATATCAATACAGTTCAGTTATGTGACCGAGATGATCACAAAGAAATTAGTAGATTTTACCCATGCAGTAGTCTGTACGTAGAGCAACTGGAAACAGAGCATATGTGATTCGATTGAATAAAGGATGATTACCTGGGGCGATTAATGATCAGACCTTAGTAAGGTGATCACAGAAGCAGCTTCATGAACTGGAACCGTCACGAGAGACGGTGGTGACTGCAGTGCGAGCACTTCAGCAATGGTGAACGAGAACAGGGGCGCACAGAGCTTCCGACGGCGGCCGTGTAAATGGGAACGGTGACGACCGGTTGTGGTAGGTGTTGGCTGACAGTGTCTGGAGGGCAATAGAGAAGAAATTTGGATGAAGAGGTCTCTGGAAATTCAGAAAAAGATCGAGAATGAATGCTATCGACTGAATTGAACATGAAATCCAGAGAATGAGAAAGAACTCACCTTCAAAATTGTAGCAGTGACCGAATGATGAAGAGCTCGAAGTGAAGAATCTGATTCCAATCGAGTTTCAGCCACGACTATTCTCCTCCGTCGGGGAACGAAGATGACAGAAACCGAAGGAGGAGGCAGTGACAAAAACGAACCATAATGAAGTCGTCGACCGAGGGAGGCGCTTGGCTACGATGGGCTCCAGTTCAAGTGAGATTGAGAAGCTTCAAGGGAATGCAGTAAATTCAAGACGAGTCGAGGTTGGGACCGCAGAACTATCGGCACGACTCAGAAAGCTTTTCGCCGTGGGAGGAACTGGAAGAGTTACGTCTGAAGGCCGGAGAAGCCGATGCGAGGCGGCGGAGATGGCGGAATGCTAGAATCGGCCATTGTGAAACTCGAAGCTCTAGAGCGTCTAGAGAGAGAAAACGCAAATCCTCTGCAAGCGCCCCAGAGAGAGAGAGAGAGAGAGAGAGAGGATAAACCGAAGAAATGGCGGGGCTTGGTTCCTTCTGTGGGCTTTGGTCTGATGGGCCTTCTGGGCTCAGCCCAGACTTGTGACTCTGGGCCTGTGCGAAGTATTGACTGAAGCTTCATGGGTCTGGTGAGCGGGCTTTTTACCTATTTGATGAGTCTTGGGCCGAAGCGGTTGAACGGATTCGACTTGATTGATGACTTTCATCTGGCGAGCTTGAGTTTTACTATTTTATATTCTCTCTCTCGTTTTTTCATTTGTAATTTTTTTTAACTACAATTATATTTTCTACACAAATGTGTGCTGGATTTATCGGTGAAAATTCAGGTGCCAATTGAGAAAATGATAATATTTCCTGATGTTTGGCTAAAACTCGGAACCGTACTAGAAATTATTCTCCATTTTTTTTTTTAAAGGGAAAACTTAGGACATGCTCTATTTGTGCAATAGAAGGGATATACATGTTATATAATCAATTTTAAATACAATTTTATGGAATTCAATTTTTATAACATGCTGTAAGGTACCAAATTTGTAAGCAAATACTAGGAAAGCTTACCAAACACAATGACAGCTTACTTAAGCTAATTATTAGAACTACCCAAAACAACTTGAGCAAGTGGAAACGACAACATATACTCAAGAAGGATGTAGCAAGGAGCATAAAAAAGCAGAGGACTATAGAATGAAGAGATAAAATCTCACACCTACACATTGTACAAATGTAAAGACATATTTATCATTCACAAAAGATGATTGTCCGGTAAGACAATTGACTCAAATTTCCCTAAAATTTTAACGAACACCTGCCGGCTAATTATAGCAACCACTACAAATTCATATAACTGCGATTCTTGCCATCTTCATAGAATCAATCTCAAAACAAATTGAATCACCCCTAACATTAGGAAATCAAAAATCACAGAATTAGAGTTAATTTCTCTAACAGCCATGATGACTTTGAAAGTGAAAATCATTCTCCAGTCAATTCTTTTGGCAACACAGAGCCGAAGGAGCTCGCAGATCAATGCTAGAGAAATCCATGGGAATAGTTTTCTCATCTCATTATTTAAGAAAGATCAAGTTTTGCCATCCAATAGAAGAATGGCCAGCTTATCCCTTAGTCTCGAATAGGTGCACATCATGCTGATAATCTTCCGTAAGAAAACATGGGCAAAGGTGACGCTTAGAGAAGGTCGGCCTTGCCTAGGCCAGATCCAGTGAGGTCGACCCTTGTCGAGGCTCGGCCTCGCCATGGCTAGGTGAGGCTAGCCCGTTCAACCATGGCCAGTGGCCAATCATTGGCAAAAGGAAGAAGAAGGAAGGAGAGAAAAAAAAAGAAAGAAAAAATCATAAAAAGGAATAAAAATATTGAAAAATATTGAAATATTATTAAAATTTATCTACATCAGCACTTGCAATGCCACGTAAGCCAACCAGCATCCTTGTCAGCAATATACAGTCAAAATTAACTAGAAGAACTAAATTAATATCAAGTCAAAACATTTAGGATTAAATTGACACTAGTTCGAAAAATTTAAGATAGAATTGACACCAATTCAAAATGTTTATGATTAAATTAGCACTATTAAAAGATTTACGATTGAATTGGCACAAATTCATCAACTAAATGAGGTGATCCTAACCAAATTTCTCTAAAATAGAAACGGAAACTTTCGTGGCTACAATGGTGGCCAAAAAAGAATATGTACTTTTTTAGCTATGAAATGTTTCATTGCCACGATTTTTCAGTTATGAAAATTGCATTGGTAGAGATGATTTAATCAATACTAAATTTGACGCTTCGGCCACGGGTATGATTAACCATGAAATTTTGCATCACCAAATCTACAAAAAAACCGACCAAATTCTCGTTGCAAGAGGTTGGTCCTTTAGCGACGAACTAAAATCCGTAACTATTGGGCGTCTATCTTAACAATTTTGCCACAAAATATTTTGGTGACGAAAAGTAACTTTTTTGCTATGAAATTACTAGAATTCGTCGGTGGGACACGCCTGACTTGTTCCTGAGGAGATCGAAGTTGAGTTGAGTTTGTGAATTAGGCCGACGAAGGATATTTTTGCATATACTTTTCCCCATATGATCATATCTTACTATTTTTCATGTTTTGCAGACCGTAATTAGCTTGTCATATGCGGTCCATCTCCACATCACTAGGAAGGACCGCGATAGAATAGCATCGTCGCACGCTCTTTTCCCTTGTAGATATTCATCCGTACTATTATTGTACTTCCACTTAATTTTTTTTTTAAATTGTTTTCTCTTTTCTATTTTATTTTTGATCGACTAAATTAATTTCCTTTGACCAGCTCTTTTTACCACGCTAAATAGTGAAAAATGAAAATAACATTTTTTTATTAACAAATTTCTCTCAAAACAACTAGAAGGCTTTATCAAATCTCAATCATAAATTAATGCAGGGCCACATCCCTCCGGATTTTCATTATATTGCAAATCATCATCCTAAAACCAAAACTTTTTATGTATTCATTCCCGTTTATATAGACTTTGTGGAAGTTACTCAAAATCAATATCGTCAAGAATCCTAATAAAACAATAACACAGAAATGTCGAGTCCCTAAGATAGTAGAATCAAGCTTCCTTCATGGAGAAAAGGTTTTCTGCAACAATTAAGCCTCTTCAAGAACCTCTTCATCTTCACATGTTAGATGTTTTTCAGATATGAAGATGATTGTTCGCATGTTAGATCCTGTATAGTAGACCGTGACATATTCTGTTCTCGAAAGACAATTCAAAAATTAAATGGTGGGCAAAATTTGCCCCTCAATTTGCAAATGAAGAAGCGGTTATGGTTCGCTGCAAATCCTACCGGTCAAAATCACGACCATCAGAACAAACTCAATTTTTCCTCAACCAAGGTCAACATCAAGCTCAACTTGCAGCATCTCCAGATCAGAAGTCTCTGCTAAAAGTAGTTCGTGAGACAATGTCTCAAGCAGGGTCTGACGATGAAGTATAAGACAGTTTCGCTCCTCAACATGGAAATGATTGTTATGGCATAAATCTTATATAGCAGGCAATAACTTTATAATGTAACAGAAGCGTCCGATAATAGAACTCAAGTAGCAGTATTCCTCAGTATTGTATATCATGGAAGCCATAGTAGCACATTTCCTTTTTGGATCAAATTCCCTTCATTTGCCTGAAATGAAGGTATATCTTCAACATGTGAGCTCACGAGATTGAAACCATTTGCAATGGTAGTGTGTGTATCTTTTCACGTGTGAATGGTACTGGATCTTCAGCACCTCGATGGGGGTAAATGAGGTGGGGCTTGCCCACTTCAAGGAGTTAATCATGAGTGCTGCTAAGTGACGATCTTCTCGGAATCAGAATATCTCATAGCAGACGCAAGTCCTCAAAGAAACATCCATAGGGTAGCCACGGCTATTGATCCTCCCTCCCATTCCCCGTCCTGCACAGGAAATATAATATGTAGGACCGCTAAAAATGTTGTCAAGAGATGGGAGTGGAGTGGGTATATGAACAAAAGGAAAATGAAATTCAATCGTTGACCAGGCAACCGGTTTACTAACATGTTTTCACCTGCAGGCTCATTCAGAATTTAGCTGTCACATTCGCTTACTCAAACCTCTGCTATCAGTTCCGTTTGTCCATCTGCACCGTAGCAGTTGGGAGAAAGAAAGCTTCTCATTTTCAATGATGAACAGAACATGTTAGAAGTATATTATCTGACAAATCCAGGTATTTATATGGAATTTTATTATAGTATTTTTTTGGCTACGCAGGGCCTACATTATAATTAGTCAATGCAATTCTGTACTTAGAGTTGAATATAAAGTTTTGTAGACCGTGATAATATTTTCATAATTAATTCTCCTGAACGGTGCAAAGAATGAAAATAGGGAAAATATATTCATATAAAAATAGATTGTCCTACAAAATAATTTACTATGCTAAAACGATTCTTTTGCAAACGATTAAATCATTTTACTATGTATGGGAAAGCTGACTTCCACGGCGACAAGTATCAAACTTCTAGGGGCACAACAAGTGAACTTATTGCTAGAATAAAATGTGCAAGAAAGCATAAATTATACCCGGAATACAATCCCAACTCGCTTCTTAAGCTATTGCAAATGATACTGCACACTTAATGTCAAAACTTTGATTCATCCTTCCACGAGTCCTTATCAAGTATGTATCACAAACGAGGGCCAGGGTAACAGTGAGTCGATCTTGTACATCAGTAGCAATTTTGTGACATCCCGAATTTTCAGATCTGTTTTCTATTGAATTAATCGGGCATTTCACTATAGGGCTATTCTCAGAACTGATCATTCTTGAGATAACTAGACTATTTGGGAAAATTATTAAGGAATTTTAAAGCAATAGACTTGAGAACTCGATCAGGAATCGGCTTCTCGACTGTGTCTATCTTTAGAGGCCATTACGGCATAGTTAAAAATCGATTTAAAATCATAGATAGACTGGATCGATAGAGATGTGTGGCTAATCGTGGGTGACACTACTAAATTGGAAAATTCTCTTCGATCAAGACTATACTTGATTTTCTTATTGTTTTGGTACCCCGTGTCCATATTTGTGTCCTCGAGATTTTCACGACAACCGAGAGTTGTCAATGAGTTGAGTGGGTTCATTGTGGCTCGAAGAAAATCGACCATGGGTCATTTGTCCTTAAAAATTTCTGAAAGTTACCCCGTATTCTATGTCACGCTAAAAACGCGCCAAGTGGAAGTTAACTGTGAATTCAAGTCCGATTTCGGAAATTGAAGTTTTTTTTCATGTCACAATAAATTCTAGGAGTATCGATTCAATCTTAAAAGATTTTTCTGACGCCCGACACTTTTTGGAAAAAAGTCGTCGCCGGGTTGTTTTTGTGCGGAAAATGCTAAAGATGGTTTTTGATGGCAAAATTGAGATGCGTGATGGATTCTTGAGTGAGGAAAATGCAGAGATGATCAATGGGTGATCAATTGAATTTATTGAGGTCATTTGGGATTAATTCAAGAGAGAATTTAAGTCCAATTGAAGCCATCTCTCTCAAATTCGTAACCTCCCTTAAGTCTAGCAAAATTGGACCATTTGAGGAGTTGTGTGGTGTGTTTATGTGGCCAAATTGCAGCCAAGTAAAACTTCTTGGGCAAGGCTTGAAAGATATTTTTTGTGGAAAAGTGGGCTTGGTGAAGCCCCTCAATTCTCATCTCTATCCATCTCTCTTTCCCTCACCTCAACCGGACCGCTATCTCTCTCTCTCTCTTACTTCGCGCGACGCCAACATCAACAAAAGAGAAGAAGCTCAACTCCTTCAGTCGGCCTTCAACAATCGAAACCCCGCGCCCACCTGCTCGTCTCTCTGCTCAGTCCACGTCCCACGAAGCTGCTCCATCTCCACGCGGCCGTCTCCACCATCAACTTCCATCTTCACGCGCGTCCGCCAGCTCCACGCCAGCACCGAGTCAACCAGAGGCCACTTGTTGACTCTGTCGGCCACTCACGCCTCATCCCACGAATTCCTCTCCACGAACCTGCAGCTCCACTTCATTTTGTTGTTGCCAGCGAAGTTGCTTCCTCGTCCATTTCCCCTCATCCCCAATCAACCTTCCAGTAGCAGACTTGGCTTGTTGACTGCCCCCCATCTTCGGTCTGGCTCCATGAAGCAGCTCCACGCCCCCACCGTCCCGCACGTCTTCAGCATCGTCTTCTTCATGTCTTCGTTTGAGAGGCACGAAGTCAAGCCCAACCCGCGGCCTTCATCTGGCCATGCGAAGTCCACCGAAGTCCAGCGTTGTGGGCCCATCTCAACCGAAATTCCGACACAGCCCATATTCAATTGAAGCCCAGACCACAACTTGAAGCTCAAATTAGTAAGTTCAGCCCATCCTCAATCCATTGAAGTTGCATTTCAGCCCACTTGATTCAGCCCATAATCCAGTGAAGTCTAGCAAGTTCTTTTGAAGCCCAAGCCTACAAGGCAAGGTCTTTGGGCCTGGCCCGAGGGTCCATCGACGCCATTGAAATTTTGGAATTCGGCCGCCGTCGCATCATCGTCACAGTGTCTCGGTCTTCGCTTTGCGCAAGTGAGTTTTACTCACTAATGCTTTCTTAGTTTGCAAATTATGCTTAAGGCTTGATTAGATTTAATTAAGTGTAATTAGGTGGTTAGATTATAGTAGAATAATTAAATTATGGATCTATCTATGCATGTTAGGCAAATAGTTAGTGTACTTAGCAAGTAGACAAGTCTTATTATTTATTGAATAAGTCTCGGTAATTTTCCGGGCTCATATCGGCTTCCAATAAGGCATTTCGGGCCTAAATTGGATTTATCGTATTTATTTATTAATTTTAGAAATTAATTTAATTATTTTTTTTCAAAAATTAGGCGGGAATAGCCGATGACCGGAATTTTATGTTGATTGTCGTGGTGCAGTCTGTTTATTTAATTGAGCTTTATTTTGTGTTGAAATGAATTAATTGTGATTATATGATTATTTTCCTGAATTAATTAAATTGAATAATTAATTGGAAAATAACTGGGTGTTAGTTGACAGCACTAAAAATATTTTGGTGCACTATTGATAAGAGTGGGATTTGTGGAAAAAAAAATCTTAATATTTTGGCTAAGGCCGACCACGTGCCCATGCACGTATACTCTTGTCAGAAAAGAATAAAAATGGGCAAATTGATTGTACGTTCGAAGTATTATGTGAAATACTGACTTGGTGACCCTATAGGTCATTTCGTAAATGGACGACATGCCATAACGGCTCGATAACTCGATGGGTTATTTTGTAGAATGAACGTTATGATGAATATACTTGGTGACTTAGCGGTTTCGAATTTAATCAAACCAAGGAAAGATCCGGTTAGATGGGCGTCCCTTATATGGGATGGATCCACAGCACCCCGATACCAGTTCATTCTTTGGCTTATTGTGAAGAAGCGTCTCCCCACCCAGGTTATGCTTCTATCCTATGGCCGAATCTCTTCTTTGGTTGTCGTACCTCAGCTTCTCTAGCTTTTTTCTGGGCCGCTAGGTGCAACCTACCGTGGAAAAATCGGTGCTGGAATGAGGTGCCTCCTTGGGCTTTGAAGTTCCTTACAGGTAACGATTTCTACCACAAGATAGCTCGGTTTTCATTTGGAGCCCTTTGTCACCTCATATGGAAGAAGAGAAATGCAATACTATTCAGGGGTGAATCCTTGGTGGTCCCCGCACTCAAAAATCACCTCCTTAAGGTGGTAAGAGAAAAAGCTGTCACTTATAGCAATGTTTTCCCTTCACCGAGGAACAGAGACTTCAAAGAGGCTGGGGTTTAGATCCTGGGATTTTCTATAGTGATGCTCTTCCTTAGAAAGATTTGTTCCTGTCTTCTTTTTCGCTCCCGCATTCTCATTGTAGTCTAGAGGTTTGGCAAGATTAGGAGTCGGTTCTCTAGTTGGTGCTGGTTGTATCTTTCTTGTGGGTGGTTCCTGGTCCCTTTACAACGGATCCCCTTCACTTTTGCCTTGGCTAAGAGTGTAGGTTATGGATCCGTTCTTTTGTACATTGGCAATCTCTTTTATATTATTATTACCTTTACCAATATATATATATATATATATATATATATATATATATATATACTTGGTGACTTATAATGTCATTTCGAAGAATGAATCGTATAAAATACTAACTTGGTAACCCAACAGGTTATTTTGAAGAATGGACAGTATTGATTAAAATAACCAAGTGATGGTCTGTTTGACATGTAAATCAACTAGGTCGATTGACTGATGCTTTGATCGGTAGCATTTGATTGGGTGTCTGTTTGAACTATATTGATTTGCAGATGGAATCTGAGGCCAAGATAAGCCTTCTCACTCATGTGTGCTTAGGCAGCCCATAGTGTATTGGTTTATTAATCGGATTTTAGGGAATAAAACTTGTTGAGACATTGTCTCACTGGTTATTGAATAACCATTTTCAGGTCCTTAGATAGTGTTGGTGAAAGATTGGAGGCTCGAAGTGTGGAAAGGGAAGCCTGAAGAATTGACTACCCTATTGGACTAGCTAGTCATATGGCAATTCTCTTTTGTTAGAAGTCAATTCCATTTTGTAGACTCCGTTTTAGAAACATGTAGTTTAAACTTGGCTTAACAATTCAACTTGTATATATTTGGACTATGTTTGGCAATGTATATAGATGTGGAGGCTTTTAAAGCGAAATTTTAGAATCCTACTTTTTTGTCCCATTGTTTTATCATCTGGGGATTTATAATTGCTTCCGCATGTGCATATTAAAATGAAAGGGTCGGTGATACATAGTCATGGGATATCGCATTTAAATTCGACCAAGGTAAGGGATATGCACGTACACGAGGATCGGGCGTGACAAATCCTTTATTCATCTTTTTTGGCTTTCTCTATGTAGCTAAGCCTCATTTTCAGTTTTGGAACGTAATGGGAACCCAATGAACCACTCTCGGTTGATGGTAATAACTAGATTCACCTAATATAACAAAAATTGGAGTACCATCCTATAGTCCTGAAAATTCCCATGGATAGGTGCCACCTTGCCTTGTGGAATCACCTGCACCTCATCCGAGCTTCCAACTATTAGATGCTTATCGTGACTAAGCTGCAAATCAAGGTCAAAGGAGGGCTATTAGCTGTGAAAATGATCCATGGTTGGTCAAATTGAAGTATTTTGACAAAAAAAAAAAAAATCAATCTCACCATCTCAATTGCTCCTTAGAACAAGACCAAACCTTGAATGAGCACCTCAGCCACATCCAAATCCTCTAGTTGTGGATAGGCAAAACAACAGAGTCGCACTCACTCATTCGTGGACAAGAAACTAACAATTTACAAAGATAATTATTCAGTAGTCACTATTCATTAAAGCGAGCTTGAAGACCACATTTATAAACAGCCCAATACTACCTACAGCCTGATTTCAGAACTCTTTGGTATTATAGATTACTCTAATACGAAAAAACTGATCGGGCTAACTATTCTATTCCAAATATTTTCCAAGTTGAAATGGTTAGATTGGTTTCTGTTCCACTATAAGTTAGATATTTGATGATAGAACAGAGGCTCTCTATAGCTGTTATCACCGATTGATTCTCCCGTTATTTCAATGTAACATCAGATTCGATAAGTTCAATTAGTGCAAGAACAACAACAGGCTAACTGAAAAGTATTTGAAGTCATAAGGTGGACAAAAAGAGCAGACTTACCAAATGATTAGATGGCTCATCAAGCAAAGCTATGTGAGGCTTTTTCAAAGTTATCTTGGCAAATGCAACTCTACCCTTCTGAGCACTTATTTATATGGTCAAAGCACCATGTTACATGTGCAATAGCATCCAAAAAGCCTCAAAGTAGTACACGGTGAACTACACTTGAGATTGCAAATTGACTAACCTTTATTAGGGCTTCACAATGTCATACAACGATTGCTTCAATTTTTTTTTACATATGCAACGATAGCGAGAGGGAGGCAATGTATCATAAAAGGTATACATTGGTTGAAGTGCAAGATTTCCAATTACACCAAAGGAACACAAGTGAGCTCGAAGCTTTTCTATCAAAAATCCCTACAAGAAGAATGCCACATAAGAAGGTATTTGCAGATAAAACGACATGATGTATAACAAAATCATATTCTACAAAGGAGTAAATGCAAACAACCAATACTTTAAAGACCTGAATAGATTTTCCCTAGAGGTCACTGCGATAATGCGAACACAAAGGCAGGTAGCATATTGTTACAATCTCAACCAAATAAACATGAGTATATAGGCTAAAAATTTCTAGCAAGTTGTAAACACAAATAGAATGTTGATCTATGGAATATCAATGCTGTCATGATGGAGTTGTATTAAAAGCTTGGAGCAATGAGCTGCCCTGCAATTGTGTCCCAAATGGATTGCTTAATACTACAAAGGATCATCATCAATAATTAAAAAAAAAGGTTCTCGATTCTAAAGAAAACCATTTAAAAAAAAAAAACAATGAATGAGCTAGGACACAAGAAAAAGATGGTGGGAAGAGAACATACAAGAAATGCTGAAAATGCAAAGACATATGATTGTGAAACACTATAATTCTTCGTGAGAGTGCATCTTTATTCACAGTTTGTTTAAGCATCAAGCAAAGTTGAAGATATGCCATTGATATAGCAAGAGGCAACACTGAGTGAATTTCGACCTATAGTTTAGTGTCCAACGAAACAGCCAATCCAACCCAACAAGATATCCCGCTCAAATGTTAGTCTTTGACTTTCGGTGGTAGAGCTCACCTACTTCCAATGAATGGCTTTTGTTGACCATGATAATATTTTCATAATTAATTCTCCAAAATAGTGCCAAATAGTGAAAATGGGGAAAATATATATATTTATATAGTTTATTCAAAAAATAGATTGTCTTACAAAATAATTTGTTGTGCTAAAATATTCTTTTGCAAATGATTAAATCATTTTAGTGTGCATGAGAAAACCGACTTCGGCGGCGATAGAGTATCAAACTTCCAAGCACAACAAATGAACCTATTGCTGGAACAAAATGTGCAAAGAATCATAAATTATATCAGACTGCAATCCCTATTAAATATGACTCGAGTTTGAGCATTTGCTAAAATGCGAAATTTGGTGGACTCGCGAAGGAATTACAAAAGAATAAAATAAAGAAGAAGGAACCCCTGTAATTTCTAATTCCTTTGAAAAAGGAAATGCTGGGCACATGTATTATAATAAAATAGGTTTCCCTTTTGGCACAAAGTTCCTCCGTGAAGATTGAAATTGGTGGGGCCCAAGGTCAAACTTTGACCTTGGGCATACTTATATGTATACGGGTTTTCTTTCTGCGGCAGCTACATGAAGACCTATGTAAAGAACCCTACATAGAGAGGAGCCGCATATTAGAGGAGTTTTTTGGCACATCCGCACTTGCTTGCAAAAGCCGCGAAAGAGGTCCTTTTTCCGAGGTGTTGCCGCTTGCACCCATACGAGAGAAAAGGAGGAGCCGCATGTCTTCAAGCTGAAGCACGATCAAGAAAATGAGTTCTTTTTCAGCGTTTATTTTGAGCTTGTGTGATAATTTTGTGCTGTGACTTGGGTTTGGATTAAATTGAGGTTTGGGAAACACCGAGAGAGTGTTTGAGTGACTTGAGTATGTAATCTCCTTGTATTGCTTGATCTATAGTGAAATTCGCTCTGCTCTCCCCGTGGACGTAGGTATTTACAACTCGAACCACGTAAATCCGTGTCCGATTTATTTTTCTTCTTCCGTCTATATTTTGTTCGATCGCTCGCCCAATCGCAACAAGTGGTATTAGAGCTAGGTTTGGCTGAGTTGAAGCGAATCGATGGCGACCGAAGAAGTAAAAGTGAGAATCAACAAATTTGATGGGAAGGATTTTAGTTTACGGAAGATGTAGATTGAAGATTATCTTTACTAGATAAATCTGCACTTGCCTTTATTTGGGGAGAAACCAAAGACAATGAAGCAAGCTGATTGGGATTTGTTGGATAGATGAGCTATGAGTGTTATTCGGCTGACGTTGGCTCATAACGTCGCGTTTAACATCCTGAAGGAGAAGACCACTGTTGATTTGATGCAAGCCCTGTCGGATATGTACGAGAAGCCCTCTGCGATCAACAAGGTCTGTTTGATGCGACATCTGTTTAACTTGAAGATGAAAGAAGGTGCGTCAGTTGCAGATCATATCAATGAATTCAATGTGATTGTTAGTCAATTGAGTTCAGTTGAAGATGAGGTACGTGCTTTGATTCTATTATCCTCATTGTCGATAGTTGGAATACTACTTCGTATCGCTGTTAGTAATTCCTGCGGGTCAACAAGTTTGACGTTTGATGGGGTTCGAGATTTAATTCGAGCGAGGATATTCGTAGAAGAGAATGCGCGAATCAGATCTCTTGCTTTAGTAGGTGAAAATAGAGGAAGATCTCGTAACACGTGTGAGTAATGGTAGTACTAATATGAATAGACATAGTCAATTTAGGACTGCCAATGTTGTCTGTTGGAGTCTGTGCAAAAGGGGGCATCTTAGAAGGGATTGCCTTAAGTTGAAGAATGAAAATGGTAAGGGAATTATGGTTGATTCTGCAGATAATGTTGCAGCTATAGCAGATAATGCCAATTATGTCTTGTTTGTCACTAATGATTTATTGCTTGATGGATGGATTATGGATTCTGGTTGCTCTTTTCATGTCACACCAAATAGAAATTGGTTTATCACTTATCAGTGCACGGGTAGTGGTAAAGTCCAATTAGGGAACAACGTTGAGTGCGATGTTGTGGGTGTTGGTGATGTTAAAATTAGAATGCATGATGGTATGGTGAGGACATTGACTGGAGTGAGGCATGTTTCAGAATTGAAAAAGAACTTAATTTCCTTGGGTGCCCTAGATTCAGCTGGTTATAGGTATTCTTCAAAAGGTGGAGTTCTGAAGGTTGTATGAGGTGCCGTGGTGATAATGAAAGGAATCAAGCATGATGGCCTGTATAAACTTCAAGGTGAGACAATGACAAGTTTCACCCCGGAGACGTCGGATGCATCTGTTCGAGAGTCTTTTGACTGCTCGAAGAAGACTTGGAGGTTTGTGCCAATGCACAAGTTTAATGCTGGTGTCAAGATCTCGCAGTCAAGAGCTTTGATCGAGACAGAGACTGGTAAGTCGATCGAGCATGTGCGGACTAGCAATGGCATTGAGTTCTGCTTAGAGCTAGCAAATAAATTCTGCATGAAAGAGAGCATAGTGAAACACCGCACTAGTGCCGAGTAAATCACAACAATTTGCAAAATTGATGACTAACATTACTAGAGATGGCCCGAAAAATTATCTCTAGTGCTGGTATGGCTAGGAGGTTCCTAGTTGATGTGCTAAGTACGGTAAGCTACTCGGTGAAAAGATCCCCATCAATTGCTATTGAATGGCGGACTTTTGAAGAAGTGTGGTCGAGTAACGTTGCTAATTATTCTATTCTTAGAATGTTTGGTTGTCTATGTTATTTTCGAGTGAGTGATGATAAGCTCGATTGGAGGGCAAGGTGCATATTCCATGGCTATGCACAAGGTGAGCGAGACGATCGGTTGTGGTGCTCGGATATAAATTCACCTCTTAACAATGCAGAAGTTACCTTTGATGAGTCACCAATACTTCGGCTATGAGTGTTTGTGGCGGTGTTAATATGGATCTGGATGGTGTTCAGCTTGAGGTGGAGTTGTGACTAGAGACTCTTGAGGTAGCAAGTACGAGCATTAGCAAAGTAATCGACACAGATGATGTTTATAGCGAGGTGGAGCTTATAGAGCCAATAGTTGCTGTAACTGCTGAAGTTAACAAAGTACGTGTTCGATCTCCTAATAAATATAGATGCAATAATGGTTTTGCTTTATTTGCGGTTAAAGAGGTTGTGTCAAAAAATCTTTACGGATCAGTTAAAGGTGCATGTGGAGTTGGTATTCTGACGAGGTCCTCAGTTATGGCGAAGTTCAAGCGATGCTTGGACTTGGATGATATCTGTGGCAGTTGAGCCCATTGGGGTTATGGGAAAGTAGCAGTAGAATTTGAATTTTTACGAAGCGATTGTTATTTGGCTCAAACGTCGAGCCAAGGTGGAGATTGTTAAATATGACTCGAGTTTGAGCGTTTGCTAAAATGCGAAATTTGGTGGACTCACGAAGGAATTACAAAAGAATAAAATAAAGAAGAAGGAACCCCTGGGTTTCGAATTCCTTTAAAAAAGGAAATCTGGGCACATGTATTATAATAAAATAGGTTTCCCTTTTGGCGTGAAGTTCCTCCGTGAAGATTGAAATTGGTGGGGCCTAAGGTCAAACTTTGACCTTAGGCATACTTATATATATACAGGTTTTCTTTCTCCGTGGCAGCTGCATGAAGACCTACGTAAAGAACCCTACATAGAGAGGAGCCGCATATTAGAGGAGTTTTTTGGCACATCCGCACCGCTTGCAAAAGCCACGAAAGAGGTCCTTTTTCCGGGGTGTTGCTGCTGCACCCATACGAGAGAAAAGGAGGAGCCACATGTCTTCAAGCTGAAGCGCGATCAAGAAAAAAAGTTCTTTTTCAGCATTTGTTTTGAGCTTGTGTGATAATTTTGTGCCGTGACTTGGGTTTGGATTAAATTGGGGTTTGGGAAACACCGAGAGAGTTTGAGTGACTTGAGTGTGTAATCTCTTTGTATTGCTTGATCTATAGTGAAATTCGTTGCTGCTCTCCTCGTGGACCTAGGTCTTTACGACTGAACCACGTAAATCCGGTGTCCGATTTATTTTTCTTCTTCCGTCTATATTTTGTTCGATCGCTCGCCCAATCGCAACAATCCCAACTCAGTTCTTAAGCTATTGCAAATGATACTGTATGCTCGATGTCAAAAACTTAAGCTTCACAATGTCATGAGAACATTGCTTCAACAAAAAATTTATACATGCAACACTAGCACAAAGAGAGGAGATACACCGTGGCAAGATACAAATTGGTTGAATCGCAAGATTTCCGTTACTCCAAAGGAGCCCATGTCAGCTTGAACATTTTGTTCGGAACTCCTTATGGGAAGAATGCCACATGAGAAGGTATTTTAAAATAAAATGGCATAATGTATGATGAAATCATATTTCACGGTCGAGCAAACGGAAATGCCAACCTAGAGGTCACCGGCGACGATGCAAAGCGAGAGGCAAGCAGCCTATCATTACAATCTCAACCAAACAAGCATAAGTATATTTACTAAAAATTTCTAGCAAGCTGTGAGCAACAGTTCCTAAAACACCGGAGTTCAAGACCCAACTAAAAAGCGATTTATGGAATATCAATGCTGTCACGCAAAAGCTTGGAGCCATGAGTTGCCTCAGAATTTTATCCCAAATTAACTACTTAATACGACGAAGAATCATCATAAAAAGAAGAAGAAGAAGAAGGTTCCCAATTCTAAAGAAAACCATAAAAAGAAAAAAAAACTGCATCCATTTTCTTCACAATCACATCATAGCTTCCACAAAACTAATCATCCTTTTAGATTTTGAAAAATATTTGTTCTTATTTAGATCATATTCACCACAAGGAAAATTCAGAACATAGCAGTGCAACAAATATATTTAATTGCTTCTTCCTTTATTGATAAATTGCAAAAAAAAAAAACAAACAAACAAAATGAAGCAAGACAATGACACCAATAGCATTAGCCCTACCTTAGCAGCATTCACACGTGATCCTTCCAAGAGATTCTGCCAATGCAAGATCACAATGGTATCTATAAAACAACCAAAGTAAATGAGCTTAAGGGCCCAAGAAAAAAGATGTTGGGAAGAGAACAGGCAATAGACGTTGAAAATGCAGAGGACTATGATTGTGGAATACTACGATTCTTCGTGATGGTGCGATTTCATTCACAATTGGTTTGGGCATTAAGCAGAAATGAGGATATGTCGTCAACATAGCAAGAGGTAGCACTGCAAGCCTTTCATCCTACAATTGATTGTCCAACGAAATAGAGGCAATCCAACCCAACAAGATCCCCGACCCAAACATCAGTTCGTATTGAGCATCGAATTGAGAAAGTAGAATGGAAAATGATGCCTTCAAAACCAAAAATAACTTACCCGAACCCTAAGAAAATTGATTGTAGTGTAAATGCATGAATCAATTCATCGAATTGGCTCATCAATGTAGATATCAGGGATCTCTTCGATGAGGGGCCAATAGTCGCCAGTGAGTTTTGCGCATCGCTCTTTCAGAATCTTGCATCTAGATATGCCCAATAGTTGGAGGGAAGGAGGGAAGCCATCCTCTGGCAAGTACCTCAACTTTGGGCAATCTCCAATCCATAACATTTGGAGAGAGGAGAGATGGTTGCGGAGACCACCTGATAATCTTTTCGCATTTCTCAAGTACCGTATCCCAAGAGAGGTTAGAGAGGAAGGAAAGAGACTCCAGGCATCCTCATCCTTTGAAGGAAACCACTCCTTCTCTCCCTCCCGTCCCATGTTAAAATCAATAAAAAGACTCGAGAGAGATGTGAGCAGGTGCAAGCCCCACTCTCTCACTGGCTGCTTCAAATTCACGAGCCCCCAAATACCAAGTCTTAGCAAATAGGGAGGCAGACCTCCTTTGGGGAAGCGTGTGATATTTTCACAATAATGAATTATCATCTCCTGGAGGGATGTAAGACGATGCCACTGATTTGGTAGGGACTTTATCATCGGACAATCCTTAAGTGAAAGACTCTGCAGGGTGATGGGAAGGGGTGGGAAGTCGTCTATCTCTAATATCGGACACTGCCATATTTTCAATTTAGTGAGATTGTTACACTTGTCAATGTTACAGTTGGCAATAGACTTTATTTTAAAACAATAACTAAGATCAAGACTCGAGAGGGTGACTGGAAGGGGAGGAAAGTCCTCTATCTCCAATGCTGGACAATTATAAATATGCAATTGAGTGAGATGGGAGAGCATGTGAAGGCACTGTGGTAAGCTTCCCAAATTTTGACAATCGTTAATTCTCATTGTTTCAAGCAATTCTATGGCAATCCCTTCCAACGACTTTACTCCCTTACAATTTTCTATATGAAGTGCCTTCAGAGGAGCAAGTCTACCCCGGCAAATGAAAAGGATATCAAAGAATCATAGTGATGTATCTTAAGAGATTCAAGTTGAGAAATCGAATTAATTTCTGCTGGGGTCACCTTGAGGAATGTTTAGAGCCATGATTTTTGGACAATTCTCAATCACCAAATGTCTAAGTGCATGCATCTTGCTTGGAAGCTTTTCTAAACTTGTGCAATCCACCAATTCCATCCTTTCAAGATTACGGGGTAGCTCTATCTCTCCGTCTCCCGCCACAAAAGATGTGAATCGAGCACGGCTTTTAATGGTTAATTCCCCGGAGGCAAGTGAGATTTTGCGTTTCATTTCCATCTTGCCACGGGCATGTTAGCTTGTCACACAAACCCATATGAAGCTTCCTTAGCTTGCCCAAGCAACTCATAAACCGATGATCAAAGGAAACAAGGTCTATGAGTTTGTTAATTTTGAGAACTATCAAAGAAGTTAGCTTGAACAAGCTCTTTAAGATCTCCTTACTACAATCCTCAAGGTATAACTCATCAAGAGATGGAAGACATAACTCACTCGGTTGAGTTATTCAATTGTTGGCATGAATGAATTTCAAGCTTTATAAGACAATCAAGTTGACAAGGCAATGTCTCGACCAACGAAGGACAGCTCGGACAATAAGATGCTCAAGACAGGAGAATGAGACTTCTTCTTTTGGGCCCCTTGCATAAGGAGACCAATTCTTCCATGCCAACATCTCTTCGAACCGCAAAGTAATTAAGGACGAAAAGGGCCTATCACCTCCATAAAAATGAGAGCCTATTATTCTTACTGCACTTAGACCTTTAAGAGATAATTCTCTCAATGAAGGTAGTTGTCCAAGTGAAGGCAATGATGTGACATAAGGACAGTCGCACAAGCTCAAAGACACTATCCGAGAATATGATGAACCATCTAACCATGACGGGAATATTGCACCGCCATAGTTCAAAATAGTGAGATTTTCAATATCAATGGGAGGTCGCAAAGACTCAAGCACTCGTGATTCATGCTTATCATTCCGAAGAATTCCAAAATCTTCATCCCAATGCAAGAATAATTTTCTTAGGTCTTGCTTTCCTAACAAATTAGCATCAACAGCATCTCTAACATCTTCCACCTTTTGTAATTTTGATATGAATAATCCTCCTTGAAGACGCGACAAGTTCTTTAACTCATTTAACCGTAGGCCCTTCTCTCTTCCTACCACAAACTTGGACAAGATAGTAAGATTCCTCAAATTATTGATACCCAATGGCATCTCTTTTAGACTTTCTCGTATCTCTAATATCAAGAAATTGTAAGCTGACTAACTTTGTGATACCATAAGGCAACTTTGAAAGCCGATGACAACCTCTTAAGATCAAAGCTTGTAATTTGCACAAGTCGCCAATTGACTCAGTAACCTTTCGATGTTAGTGTACGAGAAATTGAGATATCGAAGATGTTTTAATTCACCAACACAATTCGGTACCTCTACAATGCTACAATGACATAATGAAAACACCCTCAAATACTTCAAGTTTGTTAGCAAGTCGTGCAACACCTTGTTGGAAATAGATAAATAATTTGGGCCCTGACTAGATCCAACACGCACTAGAATCAAACTTGTTAAGACCTTCAATCCATGATATGCTCTTAAGCATTTTGATGTAACAAGCCATGATGAGACGAATGATGCATGACGAGCTCTCGCAAGAGATGCATCATCTTCATTAACTACCACCTGAGACTCCCCAGGAGCTAAAGCATATTGCACCCTCAATGGACTTTGCTAGATCATTCAAAAGATCATGCATTGAAAACTTAGATGTGTCAACACTTGATTGTTGAAGAAATGATCTAGATACTAACTCATTGAAGTAACTTCGTCCTAATTTCAACTTATTTTTAATTTTCTTTTCTCCATCTAAAAATCCCTCTGCTATCCATAGGAGTACGAGCTCATCCCTCTCAATTTCATAATCCTTGGGAAATATTGCACAATAAGAAAAACATCTCTTCAAATAGGAAGGAAGATGGACATAGCTTAATGTCAAAATAGGGAGAACCTCATCATTCTCTGCTGTTGGAAGATCCCCTATTATGTTGTTTAAGGTATCTTCCCATTCACCGGGATTCATTTTATTACGTAGGGCACCGCCAAACATCTTCGCTGCCAAAGGTAAACCTTTACATCTTTTAGCTATTTTCTTGCCAATTGTTTCAAATTCCGGGTGGCTCTTAAAATTTGTTGCTTCAAGAGCATGAAAGGCTAATAAGCTTGTACAATCATCAAGGGACAATTCCTCCAAAAGATACGGCTGAGCTCTTGTCATTTTAACAACAGCAAGGTTGCGAGTCGTAATAATAATCTTGCTTCCTCTAGCACCCACTACAAATGGCTTTAAGAGGTTAGTCCATTTATTGTACTTCTCATTCCATATATCATCTAGAACCACAAGAAACTTCTTTCCGAAAAGATTGTCCCTCAACATAACTTGAAACTCATTTAGGTCTTTGCCCTCACAGGGCAACCTAGTGATTGACTGCAAAATAGTCTTTGTTATGTCGAGAACATCAAAATCATCTGAAACACAAACCCATGCTCTCATCTCAAAACATCTATCCACTTTGGCATCATTATATAGCTGTTGAGCCAAGGCAGTCTTTCCGATACCGCCCATCCCAACTATGGGGACTATGCTCAACGTGGCATTAGAATTTTCAACCTCATTGATCAATAGTTTGAGTATTTGTTCTACTTCCTTCTCCCTACCAAAAAACTGAGGCTCCGATAGAGAAGTGGTTATCCTTTTGCTGGTGTAGTTGGATTTGTCCACAACATTCTCTCTCAAGTTTAGATGAACCTTTCTAGTGACAATCGCTTCCAATCGGCCATTGATCTCTTGTACCTTGGTTTTAGACATGAACGAGGGTGGTCGGCCAAAGACAGAGAACTTCCATTTCCCCAAACCTTTGTTTGTGTTGGATTCTACCTCTAGCTCAAATTGAGCAGCTTTTATCGCAAACTCATCAAGCAAGTCTTCCATGTCATAGGCCAAGTCCCTAACCCCCGTCCAACCATAGCTTCACTTGATGGTTACCACTAAGTTGCTTGTTCTCTGCATCAGCCAACACTGCATTGATTGTTACCAACACATCCTTCCACTCCTCAAGGGCGGTGTTGATTCCATCTCGTTGTGCACAACTTAATGCGGACGAAGTCAACTTGTCGAATAGGACTTGTAAGAACGAAGCCAAAAAGGAACCCAAAACGATCTCTCCAATGGCCATAGGTGAATCAGTTACTGTAAAGGACAATAAAGGTGTTATGGTGAAACAAAGTGAAAATAAGCTAATGGAAAGAAAAAACTATGAAGTCTAGGAAGACCAAGACGATGACCTAGGAAAAATATTCAAGGGATGCACATCAAAGGTTAGACAAATTAAAAAAAAAAAAAAAAGTACTATTTGTCCACAAGTGCTTGTTACGTCAATTGCTCTCCTTATTCTTCAGATCAAGACTTTTTTACTATTGGACATTTACTTTTGGCCATCCAAAACAGAGTCTTAATATGACCAACTTAAGAGTGTTTGCATATTTTCATTATAAGTGTTATCCCTCACAAGTGTTTTGTTGGCTTTTTTAGCATCTGTATATTCTTAGTAACCATATGATTTCAATGTCTTTGTTTGCTTTATTGGTGAATGTGAGATTGACGAATTCTTTTATATGGCAATTACTATGCTAAAGATTCACATCAACATGGGCAACAATGATTTGTTGAAGGGTGCTAAGGTAGTGGTTGATAATTGAGAATCGCCTTGATAGGAGAATTGCGGTCCTTTGAACATGATTATCAAGTTCATTAGTGTAATGGGTAGAGTGTGACATCTAGTAGATTATATATTGTTAATACTGGACTCATTTACCATTTCCAGAGTGAGAAAAGCAACTTGCTTGATGGATTAGTCGGTGTGCTTATCCCTTTTTCTTGTTTAGCGATGAATGAAGTTGACCAAATTAATAGGATCGGCAAATAAACATTTTGTGCAACTTAGTAAAATAAATGCTTTTGAAACATAACATATTGAGGATTCGCCCAATAATTGCATCATATTTTTTGTTATACATGTACATGTCATCAAAGACAATTAACTTTGTATGTCCATTAAGAAGAAGGAAACACGTGCTTTGGGCTTAATAAGAAAAAGGGTCAAGCACACCTAATAATTCATTAAGCAACTTGCTTTATTTTACTATGCAAATAGTGAACAAGTCACAAGTCACCAAATGAAAATGTATAATCTACTAAAAGTTATACTTTATTCATCACACCAATGAACAGGAAAATTGAGTTCAAAGGACCATGATTCTCTTTCTAGGCGATTCCCCATCACCGGTTACTAACTCATCACCTTTCAGCAGATATTTTCGCCCATCTTGCTGCAACTTTTTCTTTCACAAGTGGTTGTTCTGTAATATTTAGAGATTATCCCCGCACATTTGTAGTTTCCACGATCATATACTCATTCGTGTAAATAAATCATAAACTCGAGAAGACCAGAACTTCAGTGGGTATCATGAACTTTTTTGTCGTGAAAGTGAAGCAAAATTGGTAAAGAGCTGATTGGAAAGAGAATTTAATAAAATCCAGAAAGACCAAGACTTACAGAGATGCAAATTGGATTTATCGCTTCACTTTTCAAATCTCTCCTCTTCCGTTCCCATGCGAATGTCTCTTTTACATTTCTAGCAGATTTTTCACGCATTACGTGGGTGCCGATTTTTTCTTTTTTTGTGTGATTGACAATTGGCACTGATTATTGTTTCTCTTGCTCAAATTAACAAAACTATAATTTTAGACCAACTTTTGTCATTTTTAATCACATTGTGATTAGTCATTCATTAATCTCTATTGTACTTGTCTATTGGAATTGTGTCTAGATTTCCATTTATCTTTTCAGAATATAAGTTTAATAAATGTAAAAAGAGCAAAGGAAAAACTAAATACGAAAAACAGCAAAAAACTGATAAAGAAAAAAAAAATGCAGGAATGGGGCGATAAGACTCTTCGTGACTCGTGGGGAGTTTCACTTCAAATTTTTATGAAGATGCAATCTAAATTTATTAATAAGCAAGATATGATTTTCCTACATTTCCCAAATTATAGCATGTGATTTATGAAAGGAAACGTGCAAAAAAGAGAATTAATAATAATGCACTCCAGAAAGCCTAGATGTGCATGATAATGCTTGTCCATGAAAATTCTAAGTTTTCTAATATAATTGTCTTGATACGGATATAATGAATTCTATCCTAATATGTAATGAAAAATCATAAAATAGAGGTCCAAATTTTGGCTTAAACAATTATGCGTGCAGATGTATCACCTCATTAAAACAACTAAGCCACATTAAGATCAACAAATCACCATGAACTATGCAGTCAAGCTGCAACTTTAATCTGGCCAGCAAGTATATGACATCAACTTTCCCCAATTTTGTTATTAAACTTACTGCATCAGTTCAAGGGAAAAAGAGAGCAAGTAGATAGATGTCTTTTACCTATTCCAAGAAGATTTCCCGGAGCTGACCAGGCGAACGGGATTAGATCCACAACAGCAATCCAGCAAGCACGAGCGCTAGGCTTGGCAGTTCACTGTGTACGCGTCCGTATTCAGCTACGGCAATGCGTGGTCCCTGCTTGCAACGACGAACGATGGTATTGATGGAGCGACGACTAGAGATGGTGGTGATTGGCGACAATCGATAATGCCTGTCCATGAAAATTGTAATTTTTCGAATATAATATCTTGACACGAATATGATGAAATTCCATCCTAATATGTAATGAAAAATCCTAAGTCTGTCCAAATCAGCAAATATGAACACACTTAAAAATGTGAATATGACTTTCCCTAAATATGTAAATGTATGATATGCAATTTCCTAAATGTGCAACACCTAATAACTCTACACGTGGTTTTATTAAACAGCTCCCCTAATATACAATCTAGAATGCAACGAATGTATATAACATGCCGTGGATGACTTTTATGAAATTTGACACATGTAAATTCAAGAAATTACACGTGAAGACGTGATCGAGAGTGACCTAGCCATATGCAATTTCATAAACACGGATGGCAAAAATATTCAACAAATCACCATGACGCAACTTTAATCGGGACAGCAAGTATTTGACATCAACTTCTCCTAAAATTTTGTTATTAAACTTGCAATCGGGATTATAGACAGGCATGAAGTGAGTTTAAGAACGAAAATATTGTTGCTGCCGCCACCTCTTCTTTTGCTTCAAATATATAGAAAGATTTCAGAACTGACTGGTGGCTGCTTCCGTGTAATAAAGGCCTACCAGATACTTTAGCAGTGAGGTTCTGGATGAATCAGTTTGAGGGGAAAAGAGATTTACCTATTCCGAGTAGACTTTCGGGAGCTGACCGGTGAACAAGATTAGATCAACAACAGCAATCCAGCAAGGATGAGCGCCAGGTTTGGACGAGCAGGAAGAGAACTCTGCTGAGCAGGGGGGACGAGCGCTAGGTTCGACAATTCACGGTGTATGCGCGTGAACTCTGCTACGGCAATGGGTGGCCACCGCTTGCAACGATAGAAGATAATATCGACGGAGCTACGACTAGGACAGGTTTGTAGGGGACTGGGCAGATCAAAAGAGTGTGGTGTTGAATAATCAACATCCTACATTGGCCGTCAAGAAGAAAAATCAAAGTTGGCCTCCAAATCTTTAGTCAACTTGCCCAGTAAAGAAGGAAGAGAAACTAGCCGTGAATCTTAAGTTGAGGTTCCAAGCCGTCACTTCTAGAAAACAAGTTGACAAGACGACTTGCCTTACCCAAACGTTTCCTTCTAGTAGAGAATGAGTTGGTCTACTTGATCAGAGCGAGCGTGCAATTTATATGGAAGCCAAACCCTTCCTCTATTATTACTAAAAGCGAAATTGCGTTATGCCTCGTTGAAAATGCAACGTGTATATGCTAATTATTGTTATTCAGGAGAAGCTTATAACCAAATGACTCGTGACTTGAATTTAAACTATATAAATGAATTTGAAGCTGGATGTCTATATCCAAAGGCTCGAAATTATGTTAAACTCCATCGTTACATTGTAGTCGTGGCAGAGGATCCTGCTACTAGCGATCTCGTGCCAACATATGTCTCCCCAGCAGCTCCTTGAGCATCGGGAGCGAAAACCGCGTCAAAGGATCACCGCTAAGTGGATGACTAGAGCAACAGAGACGACCATGAAGGTCAAAGTTGCAGAGAGGAGCAGCAGGCCAGAGAAGACGATCTGGTTCCCAGAGGGTAGAACATTCCAACTGGCTCAAGTGGTTCAAGATCAACACAATACTGAGACAGATTCAATCGAGTTTAAATTGCCTTCGTAATATTTTGGTAAAAATTGAAATGCCGATAGTAAGTGCAAAGGCAGTCAGAAGATATTGCGATGCTCCCAAGCGGGATGAGTGGGTTTAATAGCTTATTGAACGGGAACGTGTGATCCCTCTCCCTCGGTGTGAGCTCTTTGAAATCCTAACTGCACATAACATTGAGAAATATACTCATTACTAGCCTATTGGAACCAGTTAGGAGCTAACGGGAAAACACGTTACTTTATATAAGCTAGAAAATTCAAAGATATGATTACACGTAGTAGTATTCTCCACAACGTGTCTATGCATGCTTGTTTGATCGAGATTGAGTCTAAAGTGTAATATACTCATTGAATGAATCTAAAGAAATCAAATCACGAAATCAATATTATGAAAACAGCATGACACATCAAAATGATACTAAAGGATGAGTAAAAATAAAGTGTGGAAAGTAAATCCGAAACAAGACGAGCAAAGTATAAATTGCTTTATTATTAAGTTTCAGGACATCAACCAGTGAGCTAATTTTTAAAATCAAGTCAAAGTCTAATTTTGGCAAAGGATAACTGACTACGGTTTCAATAATGATATTAAAGACAAGAATGTAAATGAACTAAAGTAATAATAACGTAAAAGCAAGTAAGAATTTGTCATCATTGTCGTTGTCGTCGTCGTCGTTTTTTTAATTTATTATCATTTTTTTTTCTTCTCGTTCTAGGTCCCTCTCCACCAACTTCATGTACGGCCACCAGACGCATCACCACGGCTTTCCCGAGTAACACAGAGCATGGATGGGAAAATAGGAACGCAACAGAGATTCACACAACCACCACTAGAAATCGACTCCAAGCAATTTTATATCTCCGGTGTCCACCGCAAATCGCAAAATGAACATGCGAAACGCAGAACAAATGAAACGCAGGTTACGTGTCTAACAAATCATGCCTAATAGCTAAAAAAAAAACAAAAAATATCATGTAAACTATGTTAATTTTCCTTAAGATTAGACAATTTTGGAAGAACTATTACACAACCCTGTCTCAGCGACATTTCATCGAACAGTTTACGTGCATCGACTGAGGATTTAAAGGAGGCATCGCTGAACTCGGATTTGAGATCAAAGTTGTACAAAATCAGTTCAGGACGTTTTCAATCAACGAATGGGCTAATGGATTGAGGCCGTGGATTTGAATGGGCTTTGTGGACTGGACTGGACTGAATAGGGCCGAGGCTTTATTATTTTATTCTCCTCCTCCTCCTCCTGCGTCTTCTTCTTCTTTTGTTATTTGTTAATTTGTTTATCTATTTTTTGTTCTTATTACTATTATTTATCTATTTTAAAAAAATGCAATACTTGATTTTTTCGAGAAAATTCATGTGTCAACAAAGGCAAATACAAAGAACCGGTAAAGCTAACGTAATCCACATGTGAGGTTACGATCATTTGCTCCAATTCATATTAAGTTGCTATGTCTTTTGCTTATTTATTTATTTATCAAGACATGCATTAAATTACGTTGTAGGTTTTGAAATAGTGACTTAGGGAATATGAGTAGTTTGAGCGGAATTTGAGATCTTTTTTATTATCAACATATAAAAAGTGGTTCTTTTTGGAATATCATAAGCGAGATCTTTTTTATTGTCGGCATATAAAAATTGGTTCTTTTTGGAATATCATAACTAAGTAAATGTTATTTATAAGCATTGGCATGAGGAGAGAGGGGGGCTTTGCTTACGACCAAGAGCATCAATTTTGGTGTTTATGATTTGACCGTCACTTTTAAATTTGACATTGCTATTGTTCATTTTTAAATGATGCCAATTACTAGTATTCCTTTTTTTTTTGTGACCCAGGGGAACCCACACAGTCGATAGCTGGGAGTAAACCCCTGGGGAGGCACGTAGGAAACCACCACTCACGCACCTTGGATAAATCGCCCGGTGTCTCCACCTGCCTCCCTGCGACTTGCATCGCAGGGGCTTCGAACTCCAGTCTTCGAGCAAGGAAGCCCACGAGCCTACCAACGGAGCCACCCTTGCGGGTGGTATTACTAGTATTCCTTATCTCTCTCAAGTCTCGCCACTTGTACAGTAGGATCCCACCAAAAAGATATTTTGAAATTCCCTCTCTCTCCTCTCCCTCGCTCTCTTCCCTCTCAATCCCAGGCTTCTCTCTATTCCTCGGATGAACTGCGCCGCCACCTCCGCCCCCACCTCTGCCCGTCGTGTTCCAGAGCCCATCGGCGGCTTCGATACGCCGTCTGGGCCTAGCGAGCTCGAGCTTGAACCTTCCGTGCGCGCGCTTCGCTCCCATTACAGCGAAGGTGTCTTCCTCGTCACTCCCGACCACGTCCCTGCCTCTGCCTCTGCCTCCATCGTCGCCTCCGGAAGCTCTACCAGCGGCTCCAGTTCGTAGCCTGCATCCGACGAGCTCACGCTAGGGTTTTTCCCTCTTTCGCGATTATATCCTCGAGTGTTACTTTTGTAGGGAACCGGTGGAATTGGTGGCTCTTTGGAAGGAATTTGTTGTCTGGGAGATTCTCTCTTTCCTGGCCGGACGTTAAGGTTATCGAAGATGCATCGACTTGATAAATTTGTTATTCCTGGTTTGGTGGATTTTTGTTTTCCTGTCAGTTTTCTGGCACTCCCTAATTCCCATATTTTAACTTGTATTCGAGTGTTTACACGGAATTTCATCATAGATTTTTTTTTTCTTGGGTTAGGCAAGGCCTACATTATATTTACTAAAAGCAATTCTGTACTTAGAGCTGAAAGTCAAAAATTTTGTCAATCACGAAAAAATTTTCACAATTTATTCTCCTAAAAAGTACTTAAGGACAAAAATGGTGAATATATTTTCACACGGCTAATTTCTCGTAAAACATTCCCTCGGTCTCCTCTGTAGTATGCAAATTGGAATGGACAATCCATACTCATCATCAATAACTCCGCCTAAAAGCTGGTGAATTAACGTAAAAAACTTGGGAAGATAAAAGGATTTATTGGTATGAAACTTGAACCTTTATAGGGCAGACTGCAAGTGGAAAATTTTCAACTCTCAATGCCGGCTGGGAAAAGCACGTTTCCATGGCGGTCTTACAAAGTTCCATGAGAAATTCTTTGCCTTAACCATTCATAACGAAGGATAGGAAAACAGAATAGACCCTATAGAGGTTCCCATGAAAGTTACCATACTCATTATGAGTTACTCGGTTTAAGCCATAACCGCAGCTTATTTGACAAATCAGTCGCTACTGCATCACGGGATGCGAATTTAAATACAGCTGGAAGTGCTACGGTTAATAAAGGCGGAGCAAGGCCACGTAACCTAGTTTGCTTTTAATTGGAACTAAAGAATTTTGAATCCGGATCGATGTGTTCGAGTTGGGTCCCAGAACAATTTAATCAAATTAATCCACACATGCTGCATTCGTAGATTGGGCGAGCTCAACCAATTTCTACTTCATTTTGGGATGTTTGTCCTCCACCGTTAGTGCGAGATGATGAAGGCAATAACCCCAGAGATACCCTCAGGACATCCAAACTCATATAATACTGGAAATTCCCTTGGAAAGCCGCCACCTTGCCTTGAGAAACCACCAATAGCTTGTCTGCGCTTCTAGATATTAGATGCTCATCGAGACTAACCTGCAAATCAAGGCGAAAAGAGGGCTGTCAGCTGCGAAATGATCCATCCAAGAAACAAGACCAGAACTTGAATGAGTGCCTCATCCAAATCCTACAATTGGGTATAGTGGAAAAGGCAGGATCATATCTATTTCTAGACAAGAAACTAACGATTTACAAAGATGACACTTGAGTAGTCACTACTCATTAAAGCAAAACTAAGAGTGAACATTTATAAGCAAGAAAAGGGTCCACATTCATTATGTGCAAAGCCCAACACTACCTCGAAGCACAAACATAGGAACTACTTGGTAGTATAATAGATTACTGTAATACAAACACACTGATCAGGCTAGCAGAACCTTTCTATTCCCAACATTTTGCAAGTTGGAAAAACGAGATTGGTCTCTATTCCATTGTAAGTTAGATGTACAATGACAAATGCTCCCTGTAGCTGTGATCACTGATTGGTTTTACTGTATTTTCAATAAAGACTAGATTCCTATAAGTTCAAATGGTGCAAGAACAATAACAAGCTAACTGAAAAAGAAAAATGAGTAAACCAATTAAATGATTGGATGGCTTGTCAAACGAGAACTATGTGAGGTTTCTTGAAAGTTATCTTGGCGGATGCAACTCTGCTTATCTAACCACCTATGTACATGGTCAAAGCACCATGTTATATGTGCAATAACATCCAAAAAGCCTCAGAGCAAGTACGCAGTGAACCACAATTGAGATTACATATCAACTAACCTCCAATATAGCTTCACGATATCACACAAAAATTGCATAAATTTTTTTTTTTACATGCGCAACAGTAGCAAAGAGAGAGAAGATGATCTAGACAAGGTATACATTGATGAAGTGCAGGATTTCCAGCTAGACCAAGGAACCCAGGTGAGCTTAGGAAGAATGCCACATAAGAAGGTAATGTCAGATACAACGACATGGTGTATGACGAATTTAAAGAACTGACAAGATTTGCCCCAGAGGTCACTACTGACAATGCAAACCTAGAGGCGGGTAGGATATCGTTACCGTCTCAACCAAATAAGCATGAGTATATTGGCTAAAAATTTCTAGCAAGCTGTAGGTAATAGTTCCTAACTCAACAAAGATCAAGACCTAAAAATAAGGTGGTTTATGAATATCGATCCTATCATGAATTTGGGTTGCATTGAAAGCTTAGAGCCATGAGCACCCTAAATAGACTGCTTAATACTATGAAGGATCATCATCAACAAAAAGAAGGTTCTCAATTCTAAAGAAAACCATAATTAAAAAAAAAAAAATTGCATCCCCTTTCTTCACAATCATATCACAGCTTCCACATGACTAATTTGATTTTTAGATTTTGAGAGAGATAATTCTTATTTGGATAATAATCACAAGAAGAAAATTTATAGCATATCGATGCACCAAATAAATTTAACTGCTTCTTCCTTTCTTGTAAATTGTTAAAAACGACACATAACATTGACAACACAACCCTACCTCAATAGTTTTCACAAGTGATCCTTCCAAGAAATTTTGCCAATACAGATGACAATGGCATCTTGCAAAACAATCAAAGTGGATGAGCTAGGGCACGAGAAAAAGATGTTGGGAAGATAGCACACAACAGATGTTGAAAATGCAAAGGAATATGATTGTGGAACACCATTGAATCTTCATGATTCTCATGTATTTGAATAAAAGAAGGATGAAATATAATCTTTGACCAAGCTACGCAAGGCCTACATTATAGTTAGTAAAAGCAATTCTATACTTAGAGTTGAATACAAAGTTTTGTTGACCGTGATAATATTTTCATAATTAATTCTCCTAAACAGTGCCAAAGAGTGAAAATGGGGAACATAATTTACTGTGCAAAAACATTCGTTTGCAAAGATTAAATCGTTTTAGTGTGCATGGGAAAGCTGACTTCAACGGCAATAGAGTATCAAACTTCCAGGGGCACAACAAATGAACCTATTGCTAGACAAAATGTGCAAAGAATCATAAATTATATTAGGACTGCAATCCCAACTCAGTTCTTAAGCTATTACAAATGATACTGCATGCTCGATGTCAAAAACTCAGACTCATCGTTCCATGAGCCCTTGTCATGTATAAATGACAAATAAGGGCTGGTGTAACTATGAGTCCGTCTTGTATATCAGCAGCAATCCTCTCTTCATCCTTTTTTCTCTTTCTCTATGTAGCTAAGCCTCATTTTCAGTTATGCGAGGTAATGTGAACCCAGTGAACCATTCTTAGTTGATGTCAATAACTAGATTCACCTGATTCAACAAAAACCGGAGTACATTCCTATAGTCCCGAAAATTCCCATAGAGAGGTGCCACCTTGCCTTGTGAAACCACCTAGACCTCATCCAAGCTCCTAGCTATTAGATGCTCACCATGACTAATCTGCAAATCAAGGTGAAAAGAGGGCCATTAGCTGTGAAATTATCCATTGTTGGTCAAATTGAAGTATTTTGACAAGAAAATCAATCTCACCATCGAAATTACTCCGTGGAACAAGGCTAGACGTTGAATGAGTGCCTCAGCTACATCCAAATCCTACCGTTGTGGATAGGCAAAAAAACAGAAACACTAATCATTAGACAATAAAATAACAATTTACAAAGATAATTCTTTAGTCACAAGTCATTAAAGCAAAACTTAAAGACCGGATTTATAAACAAAAAGGGGTCTACATATTTGTCTGTAAAGCCCAATATTGCCTATAGGCATAGAGATCAGTACCATTGGGTATTGTAGATTACTCTATTCAGAATATTTTCCACAATAGAGCAATTAGATTGGTTTTTTCCATTATTTGCTAGATGTATGATGACAAGGGCTACCGGTAGCTGTGACCACTAATTGGTTCTACTTTATTTTTAATGTAAAGACCAAATTCCGACAAGTTCAATTAGTGCAAGGACAATAATAAGCTAACCGAAAAAGTAATCAAAGCCATAAAATGGAGAAATATGAGTAGAACTTACCATATGATTGGATGGCTCGTCAAGCAAAAAGAACCCATGTGAGCTTGAACATTTTGTTCGGAACTCCCTGCAGGAAGAATGCCACATGAGAAGGTTATTTTAAGATAAAATGGCATAATATATGATGAAATATATTCTGCGGTCGAGCAAATGGAAATGCCAACCCATAGGTCACTACATTACAATCTCAACCAAACAAGCATAAGTATATTGGCTATAAATTTCTAGCAAGCGGTGAGCAACGGTTCCAAAACCACCGAGTTCAAGACCCAACCAGCAAGCAATTTATGGAATATCAATGCTGTCACGTGAAAGCTTGAAGCCATGAGCTGCCTCAGAATTTTATTCCGGATTGATTTGCTTAATCCTACAAAGAATCATCGTCAACAAAAAAAAGGTTCTCAATTCTAAAGAAAAACATTAAAAAAAAAAACTGCATCCCTTTTCTTCCCAATCACATCACGGTTTCCACAAAACTAATCATGCTTTTAGATTTTGAAAAATATTTGTTCTTATTTAGATCATATTCACTAGAAGGAAAATTCAGACCACAGCAGTGCAACAAATATATTTAATTGCTTCTTCCTTTTTTGATAAATTGCAAAATAAAAAAAAAAAGACATTGACACTAACAGCATTAGCCTTACTTTAGTAGCGTTAGCACATGATCCTTCCAAGAGATTCTACCAATGCAAGATCACAATGGCATCTGCAAAACAACCAAAGTGAATGAGCTTACGGGCCCAAGAAAAAAGATGTTGGGAAGAGAATAGACAATAGACGCTGAAAATGTAGAGGACTATGATTGTGGAATGCTATGATTCTTTGTGATGGTGCGATTTCATTCACAATTGGTTTGGGCATCAGTTAGAAATAAGGATATGTCATCAACATAGCAAGAGGCAGCATTGCGAGCATTTCATCCTACGAGTTCATTGTCCAACGAAACAGAGCCAATCCAACCCAACCCAACGAGATCCCCCACCCAAACATTAGTTCGTACTAAGCATCGAATTGAGAAAGTAGAATGGAAAAGGATGCCTTCAAAACCAAAAATAACTTACCCGATCCCTAAGAAAACTGACTGTAGTGTAGATCGGCTAGTCATCAATCTCGATATTAGGGATCTCTTCGATGAGGGGCCAATAGTTGCCAGTGAGTTTTGCACATCGCTCTTTCAAAATCTTGCATCGATATATGCGCAATTGTTGGAGGGAGGGAGGAAGCCATCCTTTGGCAAGTACCTCAACTTGGGGCACTTTGCAATCGTTAAATACTTGAGAGAGGAGAGATGGTTGTGAAGACCGCTCGATAGTCTTTTCGCTTTTCTCAGATCATATATCGAAAGATAGGTTAGAGAGAAAGGAAAGATACTCCAAGCATCCTCATCCTCCGAAGGAAACCACTCCTTCTCTCCCTCCCCTCCCATGTTAAACTCAACGATCAGAGTCTCGAGAGATGTGAGCAGGTGTAAGCCCCACTCTCTTACTGGTTGCTTCAGATCCACGAGCCCCGAAATAACAAGCTTTCGCAATTTGGGAGGCAAACCTCCTTTGGGTAAGCATTTGATATTTTGGCAAACGAGAATTAATAGCTCTTGGAGGGATGTAAGATGATGCCACTTATTTGGCAGGGACTTTATCATCGGACAATCCCAAAGTTTAAGCCTCTGCAAGGTGATGGGAAGGGGTGGGAAGTCCTCTATCTTTAATATCGGACACTCCCATATTTCCAATTCAGTGAGATTGTTACAGTTGGCAATGTTACAATTGGCAATAGACTTTATCTTAGAACAATGATTAAGAACAAGACTCGAGAGGGTTACGGGAAGGGGAGGAAGTCCTCTATCTCCAATGCTGGACAATTATAAATATGCAATCGAGTGAGATGGGAGAGCATGTGAAGGCACTGTGGTAAGCTTCCCATAATTTGACAATCATTAATTGTCATTATTTCAAGCGATTCTATGGCAATCCCTTCCAACGACTCCACTCCCTTACAATTGTCTATATGAAGTTCCTTCGAGCAGCAAGTCTACCCTTGGCAAATGAAAAGGATATCGGAGAATCATAATAGTGACGTATCTTAAAAGATTCAAGTTGAGAAATCGAATTATTGCTGCGGGGGTCACCTTGAGGAATGTTTAGAGCCATGATTTTTGGACAATTCTCAATCACCAAATGTCTAAGTGCGTGCATTTTGCTTGGAAGGTTTTCTAAACTTGTGCAATCCACCAATTCCATCCTTTCAAGATTACATGGTAGCTCTATCTCTCGGTCTCCTGCCGCAAAAGATGTGAATCGAGCACAGCTTTTAATGGTTAATTCCTGGAGGCAAGTGAGATTTTGCGTTTCATTTCCATCTTGCCACAAGCATGTTAGCTTGTCACACAATCCTATATGAAGCTTCCTTAGCTTGCCCAAGCAACTCATAAATCGATGATCAAAGGAAACAAGGTCTATGAGTTTGTTAATTTTGAGAAGCTTGTCAAAGAAGTTAGCTTGAACAAGCTCTTTAAGATCTCCTTACTACAATCCTCAAGGTGTAACTCATCGAGAGATGGAAGACATAACTCACTGGTTGAGTTATTCAATTGTTGGCATGAATGAATTTCAAGCTTTATAAGACGATCAAGTTGACAAGGCAATGTTTTGACCAACGAAGGACAGCTTCGGACAATAAGATGCTCAAGATAGGAGAATGGGACTTCTTCTTTTGGCCCCCCTGCATAAGGAGACCAATCCTTCCATGCCAACATCTCTTTGAACTGCAAAGTAATTAAGGACGAAAAAGGCCTATCACCTCCGTAAAAATTAGAGCCTATTATCCTTACTGCATTTAGACCTTTAAGAGATAATTCTCTCAATGAAGGTAGTTGTCCAAATGAAGGCAATGATGTGACATAAGGACAGTTCCACAAGCTCAAAGACACTATCCGAGAATATGATGAACCATCTAACCATGATGGGAATATTGCACCGCCATAGTTCAAAATAGTGAGATTTTCAATATCAATGGGAGGTTGCAAAGACTCAAGCACCCGTGATTCGCTTATCATTCGAAGAATTCCAAAATCTTTATCCCAATGCAAGAATAATTTTCTTAGTCCTTGCTTTCCAAACAAATTAGCATCAACACCATCTCTAACATCTTCCACCTTTTGTAATTTCAATATGAATAATTCTCCTTGAAGATGCGACAAGTTCTTTAACTCCTTTAACGTAGCCCTTTCTGTTCCTACCACAAACTTGGACAAGATAGTAAGATTCTTCAAGTTATTGATACCCAGTGGCATCTCTTTTAGACTTTACGTATCTCTAACATCAAGAAACGTAAGCTGACTAACTTTGTGATACCGTGAGGCAACTTTGAAAGCTGATGACAACCTCTTAAGATCAAAGCTTGTAATTTGCACAAGTCACAAATTGACTCGGGTAACCTTCGATAGAAGTGTTCGAGAAATTGAGATATCGAAGATGTTTTAATTCACCAACACAATTTGGTACCTCTACGATGCGACAATGACATAATGAAAACACCCTAAGAAACTTCAAGTTTGTTAGCAAGTCATGTAGCACCTTGTCGGATATAAGGAGAGAGTTGCCACTAGGTCCAATACGCACTAGAATTAAACTTCTTAATACCTTCATATCATGATATGGCCTCAAGCATTTTGATGTAACAAACTGCGACCAGATGAATGATGCATAACGAGCTCTCTCAAGAGATGCATAATCTTCATTAATTGCTAGCTGAGACTCCCCAGTGCTAAAGCATATCCCACCCTCAATTGACTTTGCTAGATCATTCAAAAGATCATGCATTGAAAACTTAGATGTGTCAACACTTGATTTTTGAAGAAATGATCTAGATACTAATTCATCGAAGTAATTCCATCCTAATTCCAACTTATTTTTCTTTGTTTTTGTCCATCTAAAAATCCCTCCGCTATCCATAAGAGTACTAGCTCATCCCTCTCAATTTCATAATCCTTAGGAAATACCGCACAATAAGAAAAGCATCTCTTCAAATAGGAAGGAAGATGGACATAGCTCAATTTCATAATAGGGAGAACCTCATCATTCTTTGTCGTTGGAAGATCCCATATTAAGTTATTTAAGGTATCTTCCCATTCACTAGGTTTCATTTTATTACGTAGGGCACTACCGAACATCTTTGCTGCCAAAGGTAAAACTTTACATCTTTTAGCTATTTTCTTGCCTATTGTTTCAAATTCCGGGTGGCTCTTAAAATTTGTTGCTTCAAGAGCATGAAAGGCTAACAAGCTTGTGCAATCATCGAGGGACAATTCCTTCAAAGGAATTGGCGGTGCTTTTGTTACTGAAACAACAGCATTGTTGCGAGTCGTAACAATAATCTTGCTTCCCCTAGCACCCACTACAAATGGCTTTAAGAGGTCAGTCCATTTTTCGTACTTCTCATTCCAGATATCGTCTAGAACCACAAGAAACTTCTTTCCGAAAAGATTGTCCCTCAACTTAACTTGAAACTCGTTTAGATCTTTGCCCTCGTAGGGCAACCCCAGATAATTGACCGCAAAATAGTCTTTGTTATGTCGAGAACATCAAAAACATCTGAAACACAAACCCATGCTCTTATCTCAAAACATCTATTCACTCCGGCATCATTATACAGCTGTTGAGCCAAGGCAGTCTTTCCAATGCCGCCCATCCCAACTATGGGGACTATGCTTAGCGTGGCATTAGAATTTTCGATCTCATTGATCAATAGTTCGAGTATTTGTTCTACTTCCTCCTCCCTACCAAAAACGAGGCTCGATAGAGAAGTGGTTATCCTTTTGCTAGTGTAGTTGGATTTGTCCACAACATTCTCTCTCAAGTTTAGATGAACCTTTCTAGTGACAATTGCTTCCAACTGGCCATTGATCTCTTGTACCTTGGTTTCAAACATGAGCAAGGGTGGTCTGCTAAATACAGACTTCCATTTCCACAAACCTTTGCTTGTGCTAGATTTTGCCTCTAACTCAACCTGAGTAGCTTTGATCTCAAACTCATCGAGCAAGTCTTCCATGTCATAGGCCAAGTCCTTAACCTTGTCCAGCCACAGCTTCACTTGATGGTTATCGCTAAGTTCCTTGTCCTCTGCATCAGCCAACACTGCATTGATTATGACTAGCTTCTCCTTCCACTCCTTAGGCAAGGTAGTGCTGATTCCTTTACGTTGTGCATAAACTAATGCGGGAGAAGCCAACTTGTCAAACAGGACTGAAAGGATGAAGCCAAAAAGGAACCCAACACGATCCCTCCAATGTCCATAGGTGAGTCGATCAACGTAATGAACAACAAAGGTGTTATGGTGAAGCAAAGTGAAAATGAACTAATGGAGAGAGAAAACTACGAAGTCCTAGGAAGACCAAGATGATGACCTAGGAAAAAGATTATATATATATATATAAAGACCATGACTTTCAAGGGATGCACATCAAAGGTTAGACAAATCAAAATAAAATACTATTTGTCCACAAGTGCTAGTTACATCAATTGCTCTCCTTATTCTTCGGATCAAGACTTTTTGGCTATTGGACCTTTACTTTTAGCCATCCGAACAGTCTTAATATGACAAACTTAGAGTGTATGCATATTTTCGCCATAAGTGTTATCACTCACGAGTGTTTTGTTGGCTTTTTTAGCGTTTGTATATTCTTAGTAACCTCATGATTTCAATGTCTTTGTTTTCTGCTTTATTGATGAATGTGAGATTAATGAAGTCTTTTACATGGGAGTTTCTGTGCTAAAGATTGACAAGTAAGATGGGCAATAATGATTTGTTGAAGGGTGCTGAGGTAGTGGTTGATAATCGGGAATCACCTTAGTAGGAGAATCGCAATCCTTTGAACACGATTATCAAGTTCATTAGTGTTATGGGTAGAGTGTGACATCCAGTGGATTATATGTTGTTAATACTTGACTCGTTTACCATTTACAGTGGATAAGGAGAATAGAAACACGTTCTTTAGGCTAAATAAGGAAAAGGGTCAAGCATACCGACTAATTCATTAAGCTACTTGCTTTATTTTACTCTCCAAATAGTGAATAGTCACAAATCACCAAACGACAATGTATAATCTACTGAAAATTATACTAAACCAATCACACAAATGAACAAGAAAATCAAGTTCAAAGGACCATGATTCTCGCTTCAAGCGATTCCCCATCATCAACTACTAACCCATCACCTTTCAGCAGATATTGCCGCCCATCTTGCTGCAACTTTTTCTTCTTTTTCTTTTTTTTCACAAGTGCTTGGTCTGTAATATTTAGAGATTATCCCCGTACATATGTAGTATCCACGATCATATACTTGTTCATATAAAAAAATCATAAACTCGGGAAGACCAAAACTTCACTGGGTATCATGAACTTTTTTGTCGTGAAAGTGAAGTATAATTAATAAAGAGCTTATGGGAAAGAAAATTTAATAAAATCGAAGAATACTAAGACTTACGGAGATGCAAATTGGCTTTGTCGCTTCACTTTTCAAATCCCTCCTCTTCCGTTCCCATGTGAATGTCTTTTTTACATTACTAGTAATTTTCCACGCGTTACATGGATGCCAATTTTTATTTTTATTTTTTTATGTGTGTGATTGACAATTAGCGGTGATTATTGTTCTCTTGCTCAAATTGACAAAACTATAATTTTAGTCCAACTTTTGTCATATTTAATCATATTGTGATTAATCATTCATTAATCTCTGTTGTACTTGTCTATTGGAATTATGTCTATATTTCCATTTATCTTTTTAAATATAAGTCTAATAAATGGAAAAAGAGCAAGTAGAAAAACTAAATAAGAAAAACAGCAAAAAACTGATGAAGAAAAAAAATGCAGGAATGGAGCGATAATACTCTTCGTGACTCGCGGAGAGTTCCACTTCACATTTTTGTTTTGTTTTGTTTTTTATGAAGATGCAATCTAAATTTATTAATATGCAAGATAAGATTTTCCCAAATTTCCCAAGTTATAGCATGTGATTTATCAAAGGAAATGTGCAAAAAAGAGAATTAACAATAATGCACTCCAAAAAGCCTAGATGCGCATGATAATGCTTATCCATGAAAATTCTAAGTTTTCTAATATAATTTTCCTGATACGGATATAATGCAATTCTATGCTAATATGTAACGAAAAATCAAAAAATAAAGGTCTGAGTTTTGGCTCAAACAATTATGCGTGCAGATGTATCACCTGATTAAAACAAAATTAACAAATCACCATGAATTATGCAATCAAGCTGCAACTTTAACCTGGCCGGCAAGTATTTGGCATCAACTTTCCCCAATTTTGCTATTGAACTTGCTGCATCAGTTCAAGGGAAAAAGAGAGCAAGTAGAAAGATGTCTTTTACCTATTCCAAGTAGACTTCCTGGAGCTGAGCAGGCGAACGGGATAAGATCTAAAACAGCAATCCAGCAAGAACGAGCGCTAGGTTTGGCAGTTCACTGTGTACGCGTGCGTATTCAGCTACGGCAATGCGTGGTCGCTGCTTGCAACGATGAACGATGGTATTGATTAAGCGACGACTAGAGATGGTGGTGATTGGCGACAATCGATATGCATGCAAGAAATGAATTGAATGAGAGTGAAGTCTGTGGGGTATGATAATGCTTGTCCATGAAAATTGTAATTTTTCGAATATAATTATCTTGACACGAATATGATGAAATTCCATCCTAATATGTAATGAAAAATCCTAAGTCTGTCCAAATCAGCAAATATGAACACACTTAAAAATGTGAATATGACTTTCCCTAAATATGTAAATGTATGATATGCAATTTCCTAAATGTGCAACACCTAATAACTCTACACGTGGTTTTATTAAACAGCTCCCCTAATATACAATCTAGAATGCAACGAATGTATATAACATGCCGTGGATGACTTTTATGAAATTTGACACATGTAAATTCATGAAATTACACGTGAAGACGTGATCGAGAGTGACCTAGCCATATGCAATTTCATAAAAACGGATGGCAAAAATATTCAACAAATCACCATGATGCAACTTTAATCGGGACAGCAAGTATTTGACATCAACTTCTCCTAAAATTTTGTTATTAAACTTTCAATCAGGATTATAGACAGGCATGAAGTGAGTTTAAGAACGAAAGTATTGTTGCTGCTGCCACCTCTTCTTTTGCTTCAAATATATAGAAAGATTTCAGAAATGACTGGTGGCTGCTCTTGTGTAATAAAGGCCTACCAGATACTTTAGCAATGAGGTTCTGGATGAATCAGTTTGAGGGAAAAAGAGATTTACCTATTCCGAGTAGACTTTCTGGAGCTGACCGGTGAACAAGATTAGATCAACAACAGCAATCCAGCAAGGACGAGCGCCAGGTTCGGACGAGCAGGAAGAGAAAACTGCTGAGCAGGGGGACGCGCGCTAGGTTCGACAATTCACGGTGTATGCGTGTGAACTCTGCTACGGCAATGGGTGGCCACTGCTTGCAACGATAGAAGATAATATCGACGGAGCTACGACTAGGACAGGTTTGTTGGGGACTGGACAGATCAAAAGAGGGTGGTGTTGAATAATCAACATCCTACATTGGCCGTCAAGAAGAAAAACCAAAGTTGGCCTCCAAATCTTAGTCAACTTGCCCAGTAAAGAAGGAAGAGAAACTAGCCGTGAATCTTAAGTTGAGGTTCCAAGCCATCACTTCTAGAAAACAAGTTGACAAGTCGACTTGCCTCAGCCAAACGTTTCCTTCTAGTAGAGAATAAGTTGGTCTACTTGATCGGAGCGAGCGCGCAATTTATATGGAAGGCAAACCCTTCCTCTATTATTACTAAAAGCGAAATTGCGTTATGGCTCGTTGAAAATGCAATGTGTACATGCTAACTGTTGTTATTCAGGAGAAGTCACAATCATGCACTATCGGAAGCTTATAACCAAATGATTCGTGACTTGAATTTAAACTATATAAACTCCATCGTTACAAGGTAATCGTGGCAGAGGATCCTCCTACTAGCGATCCTGTGCCAACATATGCCTCCCCAGCAGCTCCTTGAGCATCGGGAGCCAAAACCGCGTCAAAGGATCACCGCTAAGTGGATGACTAGAGCAACAGATACGACCACGAAGGTCAAAGTTGCAGACCACGAAGGTCAAAGTTGCAGAGAGGAGCAGCAGGCCAGAGAAGACGATCTGGTTCCCAGAGGGCGGAACAATCCAACTGGCTCAAGTGATTCAAGATCAACACAATACTGAGACAGATTCAATCGAGATGATAAAATGCTGAATTTAAATTGCCTTCGTAATATTTTGGTAAAATAGAAATGCCGACAGTAAGTGCAAAGGCAGTCAGAGGCTATTGCGATGCTCCCGAGCGGGATGAGTGGGTTTAATAGCTTATTGAACGGGAACGTGTGATCCCTCTCCTTCGGTGTGGGCTCTTTGAAATCCTAACCGCACATAACATTGAGAAATATACTCATTACTAGCCTATTGGAACCGGTTAGAAGCTAACGGGAAAACACCTTACTTTATATAAGCTAGAGAATTCAAAGATATGATTACATGTAGTACTATTCTCCACAACGTGTCCATGCATGCTTGTTTGATCGAGACCGACTCTAAAGTGTAATATACTCGTTGAATGAATTTAAAGAAATCAAATCACGAAATCAATATAATGAAAACAGCATGACTCATCAAAATGATATTAAAGGATGAGTAAAATTAAATTGTGGAAAGTAAATCCAAAACGAGACAAGTAAAGTATACATTACTTTATTATTAAGTTTTGGGACATCAACCAGTGAGCTAATTTTCGAAATCAAGTCAAAGACTAATTTTGGCAAAGGAGAATTTCCTACGGTTTCAATAACGATATTAAAGACGAGAACGTAAACAAACTAAAGTAATACTAACGTAAAAGCAAGTAAGATTTTTTCATCATCATCGACGTCGTCGTTTTTTTAATTTATTATAATTTTTTTTATTGTTTTCTTCTCGTTCTCGGTCCCTCTCCACCAACTTCGTGTATGGCCACCAGACGCACGACCACGGCTTTCCCGAGTAAGACAGAGCATGGCTGAGAAAATAGGAACGCAACAGAGAGATTCACACAACCACCACTAGAAATCGACGCCAAGCAATTATATGTCTCCGGTGTCCACCGCAAATCGCCAAACGAACGTGCGAAACGCAGAACAAATGAAACGCAGGTTACGCGTGTAACAAATCATGCCTAACAGCTAAAAAAAAAAAAAAAAATATCATGTAAACTATGTCAATTTGCCTTAATATTAGACAATTTTGGAAGAACTATTACACAACTCCGTCTCAGCGACATTTCATCGAAGAGTTTAGGTGCATCGACTGAGGATTTAAAGGAGGCATCGCTGAACTCGGATTTGAGACCAAAATCGTACAAAATCAGTTCAGGACGTTTTCAATCAACGAATAGGCTGATGGATTGAGGCCGTGGGTCTGAATGGGCTTTGTGGACTGGACTAGACTGAATAGGGCCGAGGCTTTTATTATTCCATTCTCTTCCTCCTCTTCTTCTTTTGTTATTTGTTAATTAGTTTATCTATTTTTTGTTCTTTTTACTTTTATTTATCTATTTTCAAAAATGCAATACTTGATTTTTTAAGGAAAATTCATGTGTCAACAGAGGTAGATACAAAGAACCGGTAAAGCTAACTGTAATCCACATGTGAGGTTACTGATCATTCGCTACCATTTATACTAAGCTGCTATGTCTTTTGTTTATTTATTTATTTATCAAGACATGCATTAAATTACTTTGTAGGTTTTGGAATAGTGACTTAAGGAATATGAGTAGTTTGAGCGGAATTTGAGATCATTTTTATTGTCGGCATATAAAAAGTGGCTCTTCTTGAATTATTGTAGCTTAGTGAATGTTATTTGTAGGCATTAGTACGAGAAGAGAGGGGTTTTGCTTATGACTAAGAGCATCGGCTTTAGTGTTTATGATTTGACTGTCACTTTTAAAATTGACTATGCTATTGTTCATCTTTAAATAATGCTAATTACTAGTATTTCTTCTCTTTTTTTTTTTTTTTGTAAACTTAACAAGGTCTTACCAAAAAAAAAAATAATAATAACAAGGTTGATGGGTACCAGATATTATACTCAAAAAATAATGGGAAGTGGGTTGATGGGTGAGCCAGGCCGAATTATGTGGGTAACATCCTTAATCATTCTTTTATTGTGGTATTTTATATTTCTGATTTTTTTTTCTACCTTTAATTGTGTGATCAGGAAAAGATGTCGGACGTTCACACGGAGACGATTTCGGTTTTCTTGGATCTTTTATAATAAAAGCCAGACCCACCAGAAAATATTACGTGCGTGAGAATCGCCAAATCAGCAACAGGACGCTCCACTCGAATCTCGCCACGTGTATAGCAGGGTCCCACCAAAAGATATTTTGAAATTCCCTCTCTCTCCTCTCCTCGCTCTCTTCCCTCTCAATCCCAGGCTTCTCTCTATTGCTCGGATGAACTGCGCCGCCGCCTCCACCTCTTCCTCCGCCGTCGCGTTCCGGAGCCCATCGGTGGTTCCGATCCGCCGCCTGAGCCCAGCGAACTCGAGTTTGAACCTTCCGTGCGCGCGCTTCGCTCCCATTACAGCAAAGTTGTCTTTCTCTTCATTCCCGACCACGTCGCCACCTCCGCCTCCGCCTCTGCTTCCGCCTCCGCCGTCGCCTCCGGAAAATCCACCGGCCGCTGCGGTTCGTCGTCTGGGTCCGACGAGCTCAGGTTAGGGTTTTTCCCTCGTTCGCGATTATATCCTCGAGGGTTACATTTGTGGGGAACCGGTGGAATTGGCGGCTCTTTGGAAGAAATTCGTTGTCTGGGAGATTCTCTCTTTCCGGGCCGGACGTTAAGGTTATAGAAGATGCATCGACTTGATAAATTCGTTATTCCTGGTTTGGTGGACTTTTGTTTTTCTGTCAGCTTTCTGGTACTCCCAAATTTCCATATTTTAACTTGTATTGCATGTGAGTATGAGTCTTGAGTTATATCTGCTGGAAGAGTATGCTCTTTCATCCCACTTGCTTCAGCGCATTCCCCTTTGAGATATATAATGTAACGTCGATGCGTTTGAATCAATTATGGAAATTCAAAACAGAGAATTGACAGAGGAGGATGGTGGCTTTATTGGAGTCAAATTCAGAGTCTGTTGCACGTGCATCTGAAATGGGAACCTTTTGATGAGTTTAAAAGGGAACTGAAGTCAGTGTAGACAACTGAATGTCCGATGCTGAATAATGCTAAACAGATAATGGCAGCATGAGCTCAATTGCATAACTATTGAGTTCTTAGGATTTTGAAGCTTGAAGTTACCCAAGTAACAATCTCATTCCGAGAAAAACAAGTATTGCTTGGCGAGCATTACATTTTTAATTTAAAATTTTCTTATATATAGGAATTTTGGCCATGCCGAAATACGAGTTCTGTAATCGACCAAGGGAATTTTTTCCCTCTATGAAGATTGTTACTAATGCCTGCTATTCGAGCTGGCTTATTAACCCTCTGAATTGGAATTGGTCTGTGAAATAGAAATTCTTGCTCTAATTAGCAGGGCCCTTAGCAACTTTTTAACCTTCTAGATTGAATTTGGGTCTGAGAAATAGAAGTGGTTGCTTGTTCTAGCTGGGGCTTATACTTTTACTCAGTCGGCCTACTCAATAGACCACATGATAGCTGGGGCCTTAGCAACTTTTTAACCCTCAGGACTGAAATTCTTACTGACCTTGCTTGTGTCAGAGTTTGTATCTACTAACTTGACACATATGGTAAAAAGCCGTTTGCGAGAGATGCATTTTGATTAACAGGAGTTCTAGAGATATTGTGTGGATTCTACTTTGTGCTAACTTTTTGTTGAATGGCAAGTTGGATAGACTGCTGTAAACATGAGTCAAAAATGAAAACTCAATCGTGAGATAAAGTCCTCATACAATCAGTAAGGCGTATGCTAAAATGATCTCGCAAACTGTTAAACGTCAATCATGCGCTACTGCATCCTTCGACTGTAAATGAGCTGTTTCTACCTTAGTCGGTGTGCAGTCGGTATGTGTTCGACTCGATCATTGTGAATTTTATGTAATTCATATGAAAGGATTTCGAGTCTACTCTTTAAAAAAAAAAAAAAAATCTCGGAGTTTATCTTTGATTAAATCCTGAATGGAAAGGATTCAGCAAGTGGTGGAGCTGTCTTCAATTCATAGGTTATTATTTCTAATGGAAATTCTGTCTATGTCACTTTCAGTGCATTGCTTAGTAGCGTTTAGAGTATTTAGCAAGAGTATTTCTAGAGAGATTGCGATAGTGTTTATATTTTCATCTTAACAATCTGATTCCGAGAAAAACGATGTATTGCTTGGTTAACGTTGTTTTAGTTGAAAGATTTCTTATTCGTACTTGTATTTTCGTTGTATTTTCATCTTAATGATCTGATTATGATAATAAAAAGAAAAGTGTTATCTTGCAGCTACGATGTCTTCATCCAGAGTGATTGAGAGTACTCGCAATGTTCCTTATTCTATTAGGAAGGTTCCGTCCTTGAAGATGACATGAAAAATATTAAGTATTTGCTTGAGCATTTGAAAGATGAACTCAAGAACAGGTGCAGGTATTGAGTCATAAGGCGCGCCATTTAAATCTCTTACTAGGTATTGAGTTTTTGAGCCCCTACTTTGTATGCGTTGGAGATATAATACTTTGTTCAGATATTCTCTCGTCGTTGCCATCCTACTATCCGTCCATACTACATATCTAGTCTACAAAAGGCCCTATCCCGAAGAATTTTGGGCAAATTGATGCATCTTGTGAATGTTTATGATGCGATGACACAAAATAAATTTTGAGGAGTAAATTAGTTGGAAGAGACTAATTAGTGGAAATTTGTAATTCTTCCCCTCTTCCTTATACGTAAATAAGCTTTATGTTATCATACAAAACGTGAGAGATTAGGGATTTTTCTTTTTTCCCGTCTAGGTACTATTTGAGAATTTCTTGCTTCAAATAATGCTTAATGTGTAAATGATGAAAATATTGCTCACACCATAATGATTCGGTCAAAATAATAAAAACTATAGGTGAAAGCTCTGTACTTTTCCTTTAATTCCCTGACTTTCCTAGTCCCCATCATACATCAATACAATTTCTATCATGCTGTCATGAGTATCGGACACTTTTCAACTCGTCGAATAAAAATTGGCATGAGATGAATATAAAAATATTAATAAATTTGGAACGAGACAATCAACTAGTCCTAAATGAAAATTATCTTGCATGCACAATAAACAATAGCAAGAGTGATCAGACAAACAAAAAAAACATCATACCCACACGACAGCAACCAAAAATGAACAAACAAGACAAGAACCGGGAGAATTCGCTTTCCTACTAAATTAGTGAACCTTTTGGTTACATTTTTTTTCACTGAATAACTCTTATAATCAAGTTAACCTGATTGCCGATGATGGTGACTTAATGTTATGGGCCGATATTCCACAGATGGGAGGTCACGAGATTGAAGCCATTTGTCTCGAGTGGTGCAGAATGATGACCTTCTTGATCCTTGAAGTAAGCAACGGGGATTGATCCTCCCTCCCCTTTCCCCCCCTGCACGGGAAAACTAATATCTGAGATTGCTGCAAATGTCGTCAAGAGATGGATTGAGCACTTGAATGGAAGAATGATGAACTTAATTCTTTGACCAGAGTTTGTAAATGGTTTTTGATCTGCAAGGTTCATTTAGATTTTGGCCGTTGATTTCGCATATTCACAACCTTGGGTTTTCGATCCATTCTTCCATCTGTACAGTAGCTTTTATTGGAAGATAAGAAGCTTGTTATTTTGAAAATTGACCTGAACATGTTAAAAGGATATTATCTAACCAATTCAGGTATTTATACGGAATTTCATTATAGATTTTTTTTTTTTTTTTGGCTAGGTAAGGTCTACATTATATTTATTAAAAGCAATTCTGTACTTAGAGTTGAAAGTATAAATTTTTTGTCATGACGAAAGCATTTTCACAATTAATTCTGTTAAACAATACTAAAGGACAAAAATGGGGTTCGCACAGCTAATTTCTCGCAAAACAATAACTTGGTTGCCTCTGTAGTATGCAAATTGGAATGGGGAATCCGTTTTCAACATCAACAACTCCGCCTAAAAGCCGGTGAATTAACGTAAAAACTTGAAGATAAAAAGATTTATGGGTATGGAACTAGAACCTTTATAGGGCAGACTGCAAGTGGAAAATTTTCTTTTCAGAAGCATAACCGGATTATTTCGTGAGTCTACATAACGAGTATGTCTTGAATCTCAACTGTCAATGCCGCATGGGAAAAGCATGTTTCCACGGCGGTCTTGCAAAATTCCATGAGAAAATCTTTGCCTTAACCATTCATAAGGAAGGATAGAAAAAGTGACTAGACCCCGTAGAGGTTCCCCTAAAAGTTCCATACTCGCTATGAATTACTCGGTTTAAGCCATGACCGTAGCTTATTTGACAAATCAGTCGCTATCGCATCACATGATGCAAATTTAAATATAGCTGTAAGTGCTACAGTTAATACAGGCCAGATCAAAGCCACGTAACCTAGTTTGCTTTTAATTGGAATTAAAGAATTTTGAATCCATATTGATGTGTTTAGAGTTGGGTCCAGAACAATTTAATCAAATTAATCCACAGATGCTGCATAACTCGACCAATTTCTACTTCATTTCAATATGTTTGTCCTCCACTGTTAGTATAGATGATGAACAGAATAACCCCAGAGATACCCTCAGGACATCCAAACTCTTATAATCCTGGAAATTCCCATGGAAAGCCGCCACCTTGCCTTGAGAAACCACCAATAGCTCGTCTGCGCTTCCAGGTATTAGATGCTCGTCGTGACTAACTTGCAAATCAAGGCGAAAAGAGGGCTGTCAGCTGCGAAATGATCCATCCTAGAAACAAGACCAGACCTTGAATGAGCGCCTCATCCAAATCCTACAATTGGGTATAGTGGAAAAGCCAGAATCATATCTATTTCTAGACAAGAAACTAACGATTTACAAATATGACACTTGAGTAGCCACTGCTCATTAAAGCAAAACTAAGAGATAAACAAGAAAAAGGTCCACATTCATTATGCGCAAAGCCCAACACTGCCTATAAGCAGAAGCATAGCAACTACTTGGTATCATAGATTACTGTAATACAAAAACACTGATCGGGCTAGCTGAACCATTCTATTCCCAACATTTTGCAAGTTGGGAAAACTAGATTGGTCTCTATTCCATTATAAGTTAGAAGCATAATGACAGAGGCCCCCTATAGCTATGATCACTTATTGGTTTCACTGTATATTCAATGTAAAGACTAGATTCCGATAAGTTCAATTAGTGCAAGAACATTAAAAACCTAACTGAACAAAGAAAAATGAGTAAACTTACCAAATGATTGGATGGCTTGTCAAGCAAAACTATGTGAGGTTTCTTGAAAGTTATCTTGGCATATGCAACTCTGCTTATCTGACCACCTATTTACATGGTCAAAGCATCATGTCATATGTGCAATAACATCCAAAAAGCCTTGGAGCAAATACACAGTGAACGACAATTGAGGTTACATATTAACTAACCCCCAATAGAGCTTCGCGATGTAACACAAAATTTGCTTCAAATTTTTTTTCACGTGCAATGGTAGCAAAGAGGGAGGAGATGATCTAGACAAGGTATACATTGATTGAAGTGCGGGATTTCCAGTTAGACCAAAGGAACCCAAGTGAGTTCAGGAAGGATGCCACATGAGAAGGTAATTTCAGATACAATGAAATGATGTATGATGACTTTAAAGAACTGACAAGATTTTCCCTAGAGGTCACCACTGACAATGCAAACCCAGAGGTAGACGGGATGTCGTTACCATCTCAACCAAATAAGCATGAATATATTGGCTAAAAAATTTCTAGCAAGCTGTAGGTAATAGTTCCTAACTCAACAAAGATCAAGACCCAAACAGAAGGTGGTGTATGAACATTGATCCTATCATGAATTTGTGTTGCATTGAAAGCTTAGAGCCATGAGCGCCCCAATAGACTGCTTAATACTATGAAGGATCATCATCAACAAAAAGAAGGTTCTTGATTCTAAAGAAAACCATGATTTAAAATAAAAATAAAAATTGCATCCCCTTTTGTCACAATCATATCACAGCTTCCACATAACTAATCATGTTTTTAGATTTTGAGAGAGATTATTCTTATTTAGATAATGATCGCTAGAAGAATATTTAGAACAGATCAATGCACCAAATAAACTTAAATGCTTCTTCCTTTCTTGTAAATTGTAAAAAAATGACATATAACATTGACAACATTAGCCCTACCTCGATAATTTTCACAAGTGTTCTTCCAAGAGATTTTGCCAATACGGATGACAATGGCATCTGCAAAACAATCAAAGTGGATGAGCTAGGTCACGAGAAAAAAATGTTGGGAAGAGAGCATACAACGAGATGCTGAAAATGCAGAGGAATATGATTGTGGAACACCATTGATTCTTTGTGATTCTCATGTATTTGAATAGAAGGAGGAACTATAATCTTTGACAAGCTGCGCAAGGCCTGCATTATAGTTAGTAAAAGCAATTCGATACTTAGTGTTGAATATAAAGTTTTGTTGACCGTGATAATATTTTCATAATTAATTCTCCGAAACAGTGCCAAAGAGTGAAAATGAGGAAAATATATTAATACAGCTTTCTCACAAAATAGATTTCTTACTAAATAATTTACTGTGCTAAAATATTCTTTTGCAAATGATTAAATCATTTTGGTGTGCAAGGGAAAGCTGACTGTGGCAGCAATATAGTATCAAATATCCAGGGGCACAACAAATGAACCTATTGCTAGAACAAAATGTGCAAAGAATCATAAATTATACCAGGATTGCAATCCCAACTCAGTTCTTAAATATATTTAATTGCTTGTTCCTTTTTTGATAAATTACAAGATTCCAAATGCCAAAATATCCTGAGTGGCGAGCATGATGGTATCAATATTTTTTTTTATTCACCAAAAAAAAATTACAAAAAAAGAATGAAACAAGACATTGACACTAATAGCATTAGCCCTACCTTAGTAGCATTCGCACATGATCCTTCCAAGAGATTCTGCCAATGCAAGATCACAATGGTATCTGCAAAAATACCAAAGTGAATGAGCTTAAGGGCCCAAGAAAAAAGATGTTGGGAAGAGTACAGACAATAGACACTGAAAATGCAAAGGACTATGATTGTGGAATGCTACGATTCTTCCTGATGGTGCGATTTCATTCACAATTGGTTTGGGCATCAAGCAGAAATGAGGATATGTCATCAACATAGCAAGAGGCAGCACTGCGAGCCTTTCATCCTACAGTTCATCATCCAACGAAACAGAGCCAATCCAACCCAACGAGACCCCCCACCCAAACATCAATTCGTATTGAGCATTGAATTGAGAAAGTAGAATGGAAAAGAATGCCTTCCAAACCAAAAATAACTTACCCGAACCCTAAGAAAACTGACTGTAGTGTAGATGCACGAATCAATTCATCGGATCAGTTGGTAATCAATCCAGATGGCAGGGATCTCTTCGATGAGGGGCCAATAGTCGCCAGTGAGTTTTGAGCATCGCTCTTTCAGAATCTTGCATCTCTCTATGAACAATTGTTGGAGGGAGGGAGGGAAGCCATACTCTGGCAAGTACCTCAACTTGGGGCAATCTCCAATTAATAACAATTGGAGAGAGGAGAGATGGTTGCGGAGACCGCTCGATAGTCTTTCCGCATTTCTCAACTCAAATATCCAAAGATTAGTCAGAGAGGAAGAAAAGAGACTCCAGGCATTCTCATCCTCTGAAGGAAACCACTCCTTCTCTCTCTCCCCTCCCATGTTAAAATCAATGCCCAGACTCGAGAGAGATGTGAGCAGGTGTAGGCCCCACTCTCTCACTGGCTGCTTCAGATTCACGATCCCCGAAATTATAAGGACTTGCAATTTGGGAGGCAAACCTCCTTTGGGGAAGCATTTGATATTTTTGCAAAACCGAATATCTAGCGTTTCGAGAGACGTAAGATGATGCCACTGATTTGGTAGGGACTTTATCATCGGACAACCCTGAAGTGAAAGACTCTGCAGGGTGATGGGAAGGGGTGGGAAGTCCTCTATCTCCAATGCGCCTGCCATATTTTCAATTTAGTGAGATTGTTACGGTTGGCAAGGTTACAATTGGCAATAGACTTTATCTTAGAACAATGACTAAGAACAAGACTCGAGAGGGTGACGGGAAGGGGAGGGAGTCTGTATCTCTAATGCTGGACAATTATAAATATGCAATTGAGTGAGATGGGAAAGCGTGTGAAGGCACTGTGGTAAGCTTCCCATATTTTGACAATTGTTAATTGTCATTGTTTCAAGCGATTCTACGGCAATCCCTTCCAACGACTCCACTTCCTTGCAGTTGTATATATCAAGTGCCTTCAGAGGAGCAAGTCTACCCTTGGCAAATGAAAAGGATATTGGAGAATCGTAATGATGTATCTTAAGAGATTCAAGTTGAGAAATCAAGTTATTGCTGCTGGGGTCACCTTGAGGAATGTTTAGAGCCATGATTTTTGGACAATTCTCAATCACCAAATGCCTAAGTGCATGCATCTTGCTTGGAAGCTTTTCTAAACTTGTGCAATCCACCAATTCCATCCTTTCAAGATTACAGGATAGCTCTATCTCTCCGTCTCCTGCCACAAAAGATGTGAATCGAGCACACCTTTCAATGGTTAATTCTTGGAGGCAAGTGAGATTTTGCGTTTCATTTCCATCTTGCCACAAGCATGTTAGCTTGTCACACAATCCTATATGAAGCTTCCTTAGCTTGCCCAAGCAACTCATAAACCGATGATCAAAGGAAACAAGCTCTATGAGTTTGTCAATTTTGAGAACTGTCAAAGAAGTTAGCTTGAACAAGCTCTTTAAGATCTCCTTACTACACTCCTCAAGGTATAACTCATCGAGAGATGGAAGACATAACTCACTAGTTGAGTTATTCAATTGTTGGCATGAATGAATTTCAAGTTTGATAAGACGATTAAGTTGACAGGGCAATGTCTCGACCAACGAAGGACAGCTTCGAACAACAAGATGCTCAAGACAGGGAGAATGGGACTTCTTCTTTTGGGCCCCCCACATAAGGAGACCAGTCCTTCCATGCCAACATCTCTTCGAACTGCAAAGTAATTAAGGAAGAAAAAGGCCTATCACCTCCGTAAAAATTAGAGCCTATTATTCTTACTGCATTTAGACCTTTAAGAGATAATTCTCTCAATGAAGGTAATTGTCCAAGTGAAGGCAACGACGTGACATAAGGACAGTCCCACAAGCTCAAAGACACTATCCAAGAATTTGACAAACCATCTAACCATGACGGGAATATTGCACCACCATAGTTCAAAATAGTGAGATTTTCAATATCAATGGGAGGTTGCAAAGACTCAAGCACCCGTGATTCGTGCTTATCATTCCGAAAAATTTCAAAATCTTCATCCCAATGCAAGAATAATTTTCTTAGGCCTTGCTTTCCTAACAAGTTAGCATCAACATCATCTCTAACATCTTCCACCTTTTGTAATTTTGATATGCATAATTCTCCTTGAAGATGCGATAGGGTCTTTAACTCCTTTAACTGTAACCCTTTCTCTGTTCCTACCATAAACTTGGATAATATAGTAAGATTCTTCAAATTACTGATACCCAGTGGCATCTCTTTTAGACTTTTTGTATTCCTAACATCAAGAAACTGTAAGCTGACCAACTTTGTGATACTATTAGGCAACTTTGAAAGTTTATGACAATCTCTTAAGATCAAAGCTTGTAATTTGCACAAGTTTCCAATAGTCTCAGGTAGCCTTTCGATATAAGTGTTCGAGAAATTGAGATATCGAAGATGTTTTAATTCATGAACACAATTCGGTACCTCTACGATGTTACAATGACATAATGAAAAAACCCTCAGAAACTTCAAGTTTTTCAGCAACTCATGCAGCACCTTGTCGGATATAAGGAGAGAGTTCCCACTAGATCCAATACGCACCAAAATTAAACTTCTTAGTACCTTCATATCATGATATGCCCTCAAGCATTTTGATGTAACAAACTGCGACCACATGAATGATGCATAACGAGCTCTCTCCAGAGATGCATAATCTTCATTAATTGCCGGTTGAGACTCCCCAGAGCTAAAGCATATCTCACCCTCAATTGACTTTGCTAGATCATTCAAAAGATCATGCATTGAAAACTTAGATGTGTCAACACTTGATTTTTGAAGAAATGATCTTGATACTAATTCATCGAAGTAATTCCATCCTAATTCCAACTTATTTTTCTTTGTTTTTTGTCCATCTAAAAATCCCTCCGCTATCCATAAGAGTACTAGCTCATCTCTCTCAATTTCGTAATCCTTAGGAAATACTGCACAATAAGAAAAGCATCTCTTCAAATAGGAAGGAAGATGGACATAGCTCAATTTCAAAATAGGGAGAACCTCATCATTCTTTGTCATTGGAAGATCCCATATTATGTTATTTAAGGTATCTTCCCATTCACTGGGATTCATTTTATTACGTAGGACACCGCCAAACATCTTCGCTGCCAAAGGTAAACCTTTACATCTTTCAGCTATTTTCTTGCCTATTGTTTCAAATTCCGGGTGACTCTTAAAATTTGTTTCTTCAAGAGCATGAAAGGCTAATAAGCTTGTACAATCATTGAGGGACAATTCCTTCAAAGGAATTGGCGGTGCTTTTGTTACTGAAACAACAGCATGGTTGCGAGTCGTAACAATAATCTTGCTTCCCCTAGCACCCACTACAAATGGCTTTAAGAGATCAGTCCATTTTTCGTACTTCTCATTCCATATATCGTCTAGAACCACAAGAAACTTCTTTCCGAAAAGATTGTCCCTCAACTTAGCTTGAAACTCGTTTAGATCTTTGCCCTCACAGGGCAACCTAGTGATTGACCGTAAAATAGTCTTTGTTATGTCGAGAACATCAAAAACATCTGAAACACAAACCCATGCTCTCTTCTCAAAACATCTATTCACTCTTACATCATTATACAGTTGTTGAGCCAAGGCAGTCTTTCCAATACCGCCCATCCCAACTATGGGGACTATGCTTAGCGTGGCATTAGAATTTTCGACCTCATTGATCAATAGTTCGAGTATTTGTTCTACGTCCTCCTCCCTACCAAAAAATTGAGGCTCTGAAAGAGAAGTGGTTATCCTTTTGCTGGTGTAGTTGGATTTGTCCACAACATTCTCTCTCAAGTTTAGATGAACCTTTCCAGTGACAATCTCTTCCAACCGGTCATTGATCTCTTGTACCTTGGTTTCAGACATGAGTGAGGGTGGTCGGCCAAATACAGAGAACTTCCATTTCCCCAAACCTTTGCTTGTGCTGGATTCTGCCTCTAACTCAACTTGAGTAGCTTTGATCTCAAACTCATCGAGCAAGTCTTCCATGTCATAGGCCAAGTCCTTAACCTTGTCCAGCCACAACTTCACTTGATGGTTACCACTAAGTTCCTTGTCCTCTGCATCAGCCAACACTGCATTGATTATGACTAGTTTCTCCTTCCACTCCTTAGGCAAGGCAGTGCTGATTCCTTTACGTTGTGCATAACCTAATGCGGGAGAAGCCAACTTGTCGAACATGACCTGAAAGGATGAAGCCAAAAAGGAACCCAACACAATCCCTCCAATGTCCATAGGTGAATCAGTCACTGTAATGAACAACAAAGGTGTTATGGTGAAGCAAAGTGAAAATGAACTAATGGAGAGAGAAATCTATGAAGTCCTAGGAAGACCAAGATGATGACCTAGGAAAAAGATTATAAAAAAAAAAAAAAAAGACCAAGACTTTCAAGGAATGCACGTCAAAGGTTAGACAAATCAAAATAAAATACTATTTGTCCACAAGTGCTAGTTACATCAATTGCTCTCCTTATTCTTCGGATCAAGACTTTTTGGCTATTGGACCTTTACTTTTGGCCATCCAAAACAGTCTTAATATGACCAACTTAGAGTGTATGCATAATTTCGCCATAAGTGTTATCACTCACGAGTGTAATGTTGGCTTTTTTAGCATTTGTATATTGTTAGTAACCTCATGATTTCAATGTCTTTGTTTTCTGCTTTATTGGTGAATGTGAGATTAATGAAGTCTTTTACATGGGAGCTTCTATGCGAAAGATTCATAGCAAGATGGACGATAATGATATGTTGAAGGGTGCTGGGTAGTGGTTGATAATCGAGAATCACCTTGATAGGAGAATCGCAATCCTTTGAACACGATTATCAAGTTCATTAGTGTAATGGGTAGAGTGTGACATCTAGTGGATTATATGTTGTTAATACCTAAGTAGCACCGACACTAATACGCAATGCATGACACGACACGACATGCTAACACGTCGTTTCTAAAAAAAAGAGAATTTCGACACGTTGGAACATATTGGATATTTAATATATATTTTTATATATACATAATAAATTATCATTTTTATGTTTATTTCAATCAAATTAATTTGATTCAAATTCATAAATAAATAAATAAATAAGCCTATAATGAATTTACACTAAAAACATTAATCTAGCATTTATTAATATCATTCATTGTTTCAATTTGACAAATTCAATTCTATTCATAATTCGTAAAACTTGAAAAAAAAAAAAAAAAAGACAAGCAATCCACATTCTGACCCGTATGCTAGATATGTCGGAAGAGGAGAAAAAACACTTAAGGGATGAATTGTGTATCACAAGTAATGAGAGTCAAAATAGAAGAGAAGACTAGGTTTTTCCTCTTTCTTCATTTATTATTTTTATTATTGTGTTTATTTTTTTACATATATATTTTGACTTCTCATTTATTAATTTTTTTTAAATAGACCTCGATATGGAAATCACGTGTCAGAAACCCGTATGTTGGAATTCTGACTCGAGTGTCGGGAAAGTTGACCAGGTGTCGGATTTTTGGACATGTCTTGACCAACTGTCGGAGAGTATCTGAGAGTGTCGAAGAGTGTCGGACACGTGTCGAAGTGTCCGACACAACACGAAAGCTCTTAGAAAGTGTCGATGCTTTATAGGTTAATACTGGACTCGTTTACCATTTCCAGAGTGAGAGAAAGCAACTTACTTGATGGATTAGTTGGTGTGCTTATCCCTTTTCTCTTATTTAGCGATGTATGAAGTTGACCAAGTTAATAGGATCAGCAAATAAGCATAGTTGTGCAACTTAGTAAAATAAATGCTTTTGAAATATAGCATATTGAGGATTCACCCAATAATGGCATCTTATTTCCTGTTATACATATACATGTTATCAAAGACAATGAACTTTGTCCGTCCACTAAGGAGAATAGAAACACGTGCATTGGGCTAAATAAGGAAAAGGGTCAAGCACACTAACTAATTCATTAAGCAACTTGCTTTATTTTTCTCTGTAAATAGTGAACAAGTCAGAAATCACCAAACGACAATGTATAATCTACTGAAAATTATACTCTACCAATCACACCAATGAACAGGAAAATTGAGTTCAAAGGACCATGATTCTCGCTTCAAACGATTCCCCATCATCAACTACTAACCCATCACCTTTCAGCAGATATTGCCGCCCATCTTGCGGCAACTTTTTCTTCTTTTTCTTTTTTTCACAAGTGCTTGTTCTGTAATATTTAGAGATTATCACCATACATATGTAGTGTCCACGATCATATACTTGTTCATATAAAAAAAATCATAAACTTGGGAAGACCAAAACTTCACTGGGTATCATGAACTTTTTTGTCGTGAAAGTGAAGTATAATTGATAAAGAGCTTATGGAAAAGAAAATTTAATAAAATCGAAGAAGACTAAGACTTATGGAGATGCAAATTGGATTTGTCGCTTCACTTTTCAAATCCCTCCTCTTCCGTTCCCATGTGAATGTCTTTTTTACATTACTAGTAGTTTTCCACGCGTTACATGGATGCCAATTTTTTTTTTTTTTATGTGTGTGTGATTGACAATTAGCAGTGATTATTGTTCTCTTGCTCAAATTGACAAAACTATAATTTTAGTCCCACTTTTGTCATTTTTAATCATATTGTGATTAATCATTCATTAATCTCTATTGTACTTGTCTATTGGCATTATGTCTAGATTTCCATTTATCTTTTCAAATATAAGTCTAATAAATGGATAAAGAGCAAGAAGAAAAACTAAATAAGAAAAACAGCAAAAAACTGATGAAGAAAAAAAAAAATGCAGGAATGGGGCAATAATACTCTTCGTGACTCGCGGAGAGTTCCACTTCACATTTTTGTTTTGTTTTGTTTTTTTATGAAGATGCAATTTAAATTTATTAATAAGCAAGATATGATTTTCCTAGATTCCCCAAATTATAGCATGTGATTTATGAAAGGAAAGGTGCAAAAAAGAGAATTAATAATAGTGCACTCCAAAAAGCCTAGATGCGCATGATAATGCCTATCCATGAAAATTCTAAGTTTTCTAATATAATTGTCCTGATATGGATATAATGCAATTCTATCCTAATATGTAATGAAAAATCATAAAATAGAGGTCTAACTTTTGGCTCAAACAATTATGCGTGCAGATGTATCACCTGATTAAAACAAAATTAACAAATCACCATGAATTATGCAATCAAGCTGCAACTTTAACCTGGCCAGCAAGTATATGGCATCAACTTTCCCCAATTTTGCTATTAAACTTGCTGCATCAGTTCAAGGGAAAAAGAGAGCAAGTAGAAAGATGTCTTTTACCTATTCCAAGTAGACTTCCTGGAGCTGAGCAGGCGAACGGGATAAGATCCACAACAGCAATCCAGCAAGCACGAGCGCTAGGCTTGGCAGTTCACTGTGTATGCGTGGTCGCTGCTTGCAACGACGAACGATGGTATTAAATTATTAATTGTGCGACGACTAGAGATGGTGGTGATTGGCGACAATCGATATGCATGCAAGAAATAATTGGAATGAGGGTGAAGTCTCTGGGCGTGAGTTTAATGATGATGATGGGGGTGGTGGTGGATGAAGAAAAAGTGAGGCGGTGTGGTTTTAAAGAAAGGAGCAGGAGAATCAAGATGAATTCTGCCGTGTGTGTTTTTCTCTCGGAGGTTCCCATTTTACCTTTGCTTTTCTTTTCTTTTTTTCTTTTTTTTTTTTTTTATTTGGGGAATAAATTCGAAAGAACCTAATCCTATTTGTCGAAATTCTGGTATATGCTTATAAAATGCTTTAATTTCAATAAACTTCTTCTTTGGGAGGAAAATCTGTTCCAGTTTTCCAAAAATATATGAAAACCACTTTGGGCAGAAGTTAGGTATTGACAAGTTTTAACAATTAAATGATTATTTCTAAGCTATTTATACTTATTTTGGTAACTCGAGATTTCTTAATTTTTGGATGTGTGGAACTGTCGGATAATCTTTTCTAGGTGTGGCTGTAACCGCCTGCTTATTGCTCACGTTTCGCCTCTCTTTGCAGAGGAATGGCTGTGGAGGTTCAGACACTAGGATTTGTACCTGACTTCTGCTCCTTTTCAGATTTTCCATTATGTTCCTCTTTTGGATCGAACTGAGTCAATTCCTCTTGCTTTGCTCCACCAAAGTAGTTTAAGGGTATGTTCGTTTCAGAAAAACTTAAGGTTTCGGTAACATTTTCCAAAAAATGATTAGTTATATCATTTAAAAAAAATTGACCAACACAAAATATTCTACATTGCCAACATCAATTTATACCTACCTATTTCGGTAAATGATGAAAAAATTTGATTCGTTCATTTTTGTGAGCAATAAATCAATTAGTTTTTCAAAAATATTTTCTAAATCTTAAGTTTTCAATTAAACAAATATATTTTAATTATTTGAAGTTTTTACGTTCTTGCATTATACAAGATAAAGAGTAAAAATCAAGTCAGGTCGACTTAAAGAGTCATGGAGAGATTTTACAAGAGTCCAAACAAATTTCACCGATTCCATAGATTTGATGGTTTTTGTTATCCATGCTTGCCATGACTTCAGTTAACCAAGGATGAGAGTAATCATGGAGGCTTTGTATATGCTAAAACAAATATTGGATCATGTTCACCAATAGTGACCAAAGATCGGTCTCATATATGCTAAAAAAATGATGGAACTGGGAGGGCCCTGCCTTAGCCTTTTTTTTTCACCATATCCAATCAAGCATAGCATTAAGGACTTGAGCCCCACTAATTTGTATTTCATCCGCCAATAATTAAAGGCTGAAAATGAAAATATTCACCATTTTTCATTCGAAAAGAAGAGCATTCAAGATTCATATGGTATTACTGATTGTTATCATAAAATTAGTCCATACTTATTTGAATACTTTTCTTAATCATGTTTTAGATATTGTAGGTTATAAGAATTAAGAAAAGTCGAGAATCTAAATATGCATGAACGGAACATGTAATGTTTGTGGATATGGAACGACTCGAGGGTTTTAACTAATTAGAGAGAGAGAGCCATCGAATTACGTCAAGTTGGAGTCAGTATGTCTTGCATGAATTTTGCTTTCTTAAAGCAAGATTTGTTTTTCTTTTTTCAATGGGGAGAACAAACCAATTGGTATGGAATATTTTCTAGACAACGGATCTAGATTATCTATGATTTTAGAATTTTGAGAGCGGTTCAACAAACTTATTTTGAGTGAGCACACAAATTAGTATTATGCCTTTCCTCTAATATTACTTGAAGTGAATTAGTATTATGCATTGGTGTATAGGCTGATTATAATGATTCTGGAGAATTCACAATCATGCAATATTAGAAGCCCGTACACAAACAATTTGAGACTTGAATTTAGACCATATAATGAATTTGAAGCTAGACATCTACATCCGAAGGCTCAAAATTATGTCAAACTCCATCATGACATGGTATTGTCCCAAGGACTCTGCGGCTAGCCATCTCGTGCCAGCATATGCCTCCCCGACAACTCCTTGTGCATCATGGGGGCCAAAATCGCATCAAAGGATCCCCGCTTTTTTGATGTAATTGAAACCTAAATTATTGAGGATACAGCCAACAATGGCATCTTATCTTCTGTTATTCATCTACAAGTCATCAAAAACCGCTAGGTTTGTTTGTTTGATAAGGAAAACAAAATCACGTGCTTTGGTCAGGAAAAAAAAAAAAAAGAGGAGAATAATCTAACTCGAGGATAGAATGTGCATCAAAACACACGCTCTTCCGTCTGGCTCAAACTTCTTAGCGTATTAGGACGACCGAGACTTTATTGGAACTCATCAACTTTTTTGTGTAAAATGTGAAGCAAAAGGGAAAAGTGGTGATGGGAAAGAAACTTTAATCAGTGCCAAGAAGACCAGGACTTTGCAGGACACAAATTGGCTTTGTTGCTTCACTTTTCACATCCCTTCTCTTCCATCCATATGCCAAACTTCAGGAAGATTAAGACTTCCAAAAGTGCCCATAGAGGTTAGAAAATCGATATAAAATACTTTCTGTCCGCAAGTACTTGTTTTGCAATATTTAGAGAATATTCCCAGAGATCTTGCTGGATATCATGCGCTAGGAAAGGTGAAGCAAAATTAGATAATTTCCACTTATTTCATATGAAGCAAAAGTGAAGCACTTTAATAAAAATTTGTGATGGTGAGAGAGAAATTTTAATAAATTCAAAATAGACCAAGACTTTGAGAAAAAAAAAAAAGTGATGATGAGAGAGAAACTTTAATCAATTCCACAAAGACCAAGACTTTGCGGAAAGAAAAAAGTGATAATGGGAGAAAAACCTTAATTATTTGTAGGCGAAAAAAGTGATAACAGGAGAAAAACTTAAATCATTTCCAAGAAGACCAAGGCTTTGCAGGATGCAAATTGATTTTGTTCCTTCACTTTTCACATCTCTCATTCATTGCAATGTGAAAGTCTTTTTTTTCTTTTTTTTTCCATTACTAGTGAAATTCCCACATGTTATGTGCAAAATTAACAATACTACAGAATTTGTTTTACTGTTTAATCATATTGGGGTTTTCCATTATATTAATCTTTATTGTACTTGTCCATTAGAATTATCTCTAGGCTTTCCTTTATGTTTACAAGTTCAAGTTTGAAAAAAGAAAAACAGTAAAAAGAAAAGCGAACAAGAAAAAAAAAAAGCAAAAAATTGAAAATGAAAAAAACAAGGAATGGGGTGACATAGAGAGCGCCACCCATCCAACGGCCAATGGCATGCCGCTGTGGTAAGCACCTCCGTAGGATAACTCATTCCATTGTCACCGTTGCAGTTGGCACTACTAGCCGGACTAATCATCAAAACCAATTACCTTAAATTACCTAATGACTTAACTAACTTAATCTATAGATATATTCACGATGGAAAGACTGAATTCTAGGATTTACAGTTTCTCACATGCACTGTGAAAAGTTAAGTTCAACATGGAGCTCACATCATTCAATAGTGGATGTGAGCTGGGCTCACATGCTCCGGGGTCATTCAAAAATTTCCCCCCATCCTGTGTCTAAGACATTAACAAGAGTTGCTACCCCAACGAGAGTCTTTTCTTTAAAAAAATAAATAAAAATAAAAAGGACTTAGGCTCAAGAGACCCAATTCCTATTTAGTACGCCCATGAAGCTGCATCTTTGAAGCCCAACGGACTAACTTCCTTCAGCTTAATTATAATTGTTGTATTTTTTTTTTTATTGTTGGTCCTACTCTACTCCTACTCTAACCTTCACTCTCAGACTTTTGTCCTGCCTCTTTACAGGGCATGGGAGTTGAAACCCACATTTGAAACTAAATCGTCCCTACCCCAACCCCTAAAGAAGATAGAGATTCGAACCCTCCACCCCCCTTCCATGTGGGAAGGGTGGCCACTGGGGCAAACCCCAATGGTTATTATTGTTGTAGTTGGCTAATTAGAGAAAAGAGGAGTAGTTAAGAGGGAGAAAGAAGAATCAAGAAAGCTGGAAAAGGGAAGTGAACTGCGCGCTAGAGAGAGAAAGGGTTCGATTCAAGTTCGCTGGGGACATCTTAACACGTTGGATTAATGTCGTACAAGAAGTGCTTGATAAGAATTCAAAGATTTAATTTACCTCATTGAAGAAATTTTTCTAGATTAAGCTGTAATTTCAATTCCATTCCGATTTTAGGTGGCTAGGTTGATTATAAAGGTTGTTGAGCCATGAAATCATATAGTAATGAAACTTTCATGAATCATGAAACTATGGGATTTTATGGAAGTCAACTTAGGATTAAGGTTTGGTTGGGATGAAATTTTGAAGTTCATTGCGCCTTTATCGAAACCATGTTCGAACTATTGTGTTTGGCACTAGTTGTTTTCATAAATTTAGTCCTTACTAATTTGAATGCTTTCCTCAATCATGTTTTAGATATTGTAGGTTCTAAGAATTAACAAAAGTCAAGAATCTAAATATGCACAAGCGGAACATGTGATGCATGTGGATATGGAACAACTCGGGGTTTAACAAACTAGAGAGAGAGAGAGAGAGAGAGAGAGAGAGAGAGAGAGAGAGCCATCGAATTACATCAAGTTGGAGTCTAGCATGAGAGAGCGCCATCGAATTACATCAAGTTGGAGTCTAGCATGTCTTGCATGAATTTTGCTTTCTTAAAGCAAGATTTTTCAATGGGGAGGACAAACCAATTGGTATGGAGTATTTTCTAGAAAAGGGATCTGGATTATCAACGATTTTAGAATTTTGAGAGTGATTCAATGTATTTATTCTGAGTGAGTACACAAATTAGTATTATGCCTCTTCTCTAATATTACTTGAAGCAAATTAGTATTATTCGTTGGCGTATAGGTTGATTATAATGATTCTGGACACAATCATGCACCATTAAAAGTCCCTACACAAATAATTTGAGACTTGAATTTTAGACCATATAATGAATTTGAAGCTGGACATCTACATCCGAAGGCTCGAAATTATGTCAAACTCCATCATGACATGGTACTTGTCACGAGGACTCTGCAGCTAGACATGTCATGCCATCATATGCCTCCCTGAGAGCTCCTCGTGCATCATGGGGCCAAAATCGCATCAAAGGATCAACACTTTGTTGATGTCATTGAAACCTAAATTATTAAGGATACAACCAACAATGGCATCTTATTTTCAGTTATGCATCCATAAGTCATCAAAGACCGCTAGGTTTCTCTGTTTGATAATGAAAACAAAATCACAAGCTCTAGTCAAAAAAAAGAAAAAAAAGGAGAACAATCTAACTTGGGCACGGAATGTGCATCAAAACACATGCTCTTCCATCTAACTCAAGCTTCTTGGTGTATTAGGAAGACCAAGACTTTACTGGATCTCATCAAGCTTTTTGTGTAAAAAGTGAAGCCAAAGGGAAAAAGCGGTAATGGGAAAGAAACTTCAATCAATGCCAAACAGACCAAGACTTTGCAGGACGCAAATTGTCCTTGTTGCTTCACTTTTCACATCCATCCTCTTCCATCCCTATGTCAATGTCTCTTTTTCCACTAGTAGAATTTCTACATGCTACATGTCTTGCTTAAAATTAACAATACTAGAAATTAGTACAAAAAGGAAGCCAAGAAGAAACTCAAAAAAAGCTCTCCCGTGGTCATGGGCGAATCAGTCACTGAAGAGAAAAACAAGGGTTGAGTGATAATAAGCTAATGTCAGGAAAGAAAAAAAAAAAAAAAAAAACCTCTACGTGCATTTTTGAAAGTCCTGGTCTTCCTATAGTTTGTAGTTTTCTCTTTCCATTAGCTTATTATCACTAGCAATCCATATAAAATACTTTTTGCTTACAAGTGGTTGTTTCGCAATATTTAGAGAATATGCCCAAAGATTTGCTAGGTATCATGTGCCTTTTTTAGGGAAAGGTGAAGCAAAATTAGATAATTTTCACACATTACATGTGAAGCAAAAGTGAAGCACTTTAATAAAAATTCATGATGGTCAGAGAGAAATTTTAATAAATTCCAAATAGACCAAGACTTTGTGAAAAGAAGTGACGATGAGAGAAAAATTTTAATCAATTGCACGAAGACCAAGACTTTGTGAAAAAAATAGAAGTGATAATGGGAGAAAAACTTTAATCAACCACAAAAACCTAGACTTTGCAAAAAAAAAAAAAAAAAAAATGATAATGGGAGAAAAATCATTATCAAGAAGATCAAGACTTTGCAGGATGCAAATTGGCTTTGTTCCTCCACTTTTCACATCTCTCGTTCATCGCAATGTGAATGTCTTTTTTTCCATTGCTAGGGAAATTTCTATGTTTTACGTGTGAAATTAACAATACTATAATTTTCGTTGTACTATTTTCATGTTTAATCATATTGGCATTTTCCATTATATTAATCTCTATTGTACTTGTCCTTTAGAATTCTATCTAGGTTTTCCTTTATGTTTACGAGTTCAAGTATGATAAAAAGAAAAAAGGCAAAAAGAAAAGCGATGAAAAAAAAAAGCAAAAAACTGAAATGAAAAAAAAAAAAATCAAGAGTGGGGCAACATAGAGATCGCCACCCATCCAACGGCCAATGGCATGCTGCTGTCGTCAGTAGCTCCGTAGGATGACTCATTCCATCGTCACTATAGCAGTTGGTACTACTAGCCAGACTAACTATCACAACCAATTACCTTAAATTACCTAATGACTTAACTAACTTAATCTATAGATATATTCACAATGGAAAGAATGAATTCCAGGGTTTACAATTTCTCACATACAAAGTGAAAAGTTGGGTTCAATGTGGAGCTCGCATCATTCAATAGTGGATGTGAGTTGGACTCACATGTTCAAGTTCATTCAAAAAATTTCCCCCATCCCGTGTCTAACACTTTAACAAGAGTTGCTACCATAATGATAGAGTCTTCTCTTTTCTTTTTTTCTCTTCTTTTTTTTAAGTAAAAAGAAAAAAGAAAGGGACTTAGGCTCAAGAGACCAATTCTCATTTATTACACCCATGAGGCTGCATCTTTGAAGCCCAACAGACTAGCTTCCTTCAGCTTAGTTATAATTGTTGTGGTTGGTTTATCAGAGAAAAGAGGAATAGTTAAGAGGGAGAAAGAAGAATCAAGAAAACTGGAAAAGAGAAGTGAAACACGCGCTAGAGAGAGAAAGGGTTCAGTTCAAGTTCATCACGGATATCGTAACACCTTGGATTAATGTGGTACGCTAAGTGCTTGAGAAGAATTCAAAGACTTAATTTACCCAATTGAAGAAAATTATCTAGGTTAAGCTGTAATCTCAATTCCATTCTCATTTTAGGTTAATAGGCTGACTCTAGAGGTTGTTGAGCTATGAAATCATGTTGTAATGAAACTTTGGTGTGCCATGAAACTATGGGATTTTATGGAAGTCAACTTGGGATTACGGTATGGTCGGGATGAAATTTTGAAATTTACCGCACATTTTTGGAACCAGATTCGAACTATTGTGTTGGGCACTACTTTTCGCATGTTTATGGACCTCTTTTGGGTCAAAGGCGAGTTCTCCTTTAAGCATTCGAACACTTTTATTTACAGCAAGGCATATGACTCCATATTTGTGCATAATTCAAGCTCTAGAATCTTGATTCTACTACGTCACGATGATGATAATCTTTTAACAGGTAGTAGTGCCACAGAGTTACATAGTTTCATTCAGAAACTTCTTTTTGCTTTTACCATGAAAGTTTTTCTCCATTGCATTTCTTCCTTGGCGTTGAGGACCAGTCCAGAGGTACGGGAATTTTGCTGTCTCAAACACATTACACTAGGAATCTTCTACAGTTTTAAGTCTCAACCTTCTTTACATGATGGTGTGTTACTGATGGATCCTACCGACATTTCTTATGCTGCCCGTGCTGAGAATCAGTTCATGCATTGCCCTCAAACATCTCGCTTACAAGCGATTAAGCTAATTTTTATATATTTTAATGGAACCATTGATCATGGACTGTTATTGAAGCCATCATTCGACGGCTCCTTGGTAACATTAACTCATGCTCATGGGTCGGTTGTCCCGATACTCATCACTTAGCATCTGGATACTTAGCTTTTATTGGGTACAATATTACATTGCGGGATCTGAATACTGGAGTTTTCGCCTCTGCAATTGCAAAACTTATTGGATTTGAGAGATGTCTTATGATCTTCATGTATTTTCACCTAAACTCCAGTATGTGATAATATTAGAGCCACTTACTTAGCTGCTAATCTGGCTTTCCATGCTCACACCAAGCACATTGATATTCAGGACAAAATCGCATCAGGTGAAATTATTTTAATATGTATTCCAATTGCTAATTAGTTAGCTGAAACTTTTATTAATTATCTTCTGATTGGTTTAATCTTTTGAAGGACAATCTCATTGCGATGACACCTGGTTCAAATTTAGGGTTATTGTTAGAGTATCTTTAATATATGTTTTGTTATTTATTTTTCAATTTACAAGTTTTGTTATGTAATTTTACTAGTCAGTGGTTTTCAATTTCTGATATGTAATCTTTTCAGCGTTCATGTCTATTTTGCAAAGATCTGATTGTAACTACCTGTACTGTATATAAAATGACAAGCACAACTCTATTTTTTTTTTTTTTTAATTTGATGGGCTGAATCGCACCAATTTCACATTTTGCAACTTACGATGGAATGACAAGATCTTTATTTTATAAAGATTAGCTAGTGACATGGAGTAATTCTAGGGAATCATTTCACGTGATAATTTCTTCTAATTCTAGTGATATTGTAAGAGGATGTCTAATTCCTGAATCCTAGGGAATCATTTCACGTAATAATCTCCAATTCTAGTGATATTTTAAGCGCATGTCTTAGTCATGAATATTTTGATAGTTTCTTACTCGTCAAACTAAGCTTAGATTTAAGTGACACTAATTTTGCTCGTAAAGAGATAGAGAGGACCTGTTCAAGGGTCTCTTGCCAACATCTTAGCACTTCTCTGAACTGCATTAAACTTAGATTCAAGGTACTCCAATCTTGCCCATTAATAGAGAGAAGGGGCCTGTTTAAAAGCCTCTTGCCAACGTCTCTTAGTAGGTCTCCTAACAGAGCTACAAGATCCTTTCTTTTTAAATAGTTCGCTGAACTTACTTAAACTTAGGGTTTGTTCGTTCAAGGAAAATTATTTTTCGAGAAATTGCCTTTTGACTTTGTAATGTTTAGATGACAGAAAATTAATCAATTTATAAAAAAAAATCTTTTCTGAAAAGCAACAAGTTTAAATTGGGGAAAAACAGCATTTCCTTCTAACAAGAAGGAAATCACTTTTTTTTTTAAACTAATAAACAAATCAAAATTTCATGAAAAATATTTTCTCTTATCAAGAAATTTTCAATATAAATATTTTAATTTTGATTATTATGAGGAATCGCATTTTTCCCAAAAGTATAAAAAAGAGTCAAATCATATTAATTTCGAATTAGCTATATCAACATGATGTTCACATGGTCGCATTGAATTCAATTTCACCTAGAAGCCCTACCTAAAAGCCAAACTAATAAAAAATCCGCCGTTCGATTAACGAGGGAAACCGAGTCTGATTACCCTCACAACCAAAGTCCATCCGAGAATATTCTCACAAGAGATGTCAATTCAATCAATTCAACAATCGATAACCCACAAAACAAGGACACCGCAAAATAAAATAGAGAACATTCAATCAGTAAGTCAGGTTGTGGGCTTGGTTAGGACTCCTTCGAGAACATTTAATTCGTATGTTCCAGCAGTATGAAGAGAGAAACGCGCGTACTTAAGAAGTCTGGTTGTGGGCTTGGTTTTTTTTTTTTTTTTTTGGCATCTTAATACAAAGGAGTATCTTTCTAAGCAGCTGAACAGCTTCAGTTTGCTCCGATACTTATCAGGATTAACATAACAATCTGTTTGCGCTTGACTATACAGCTGTGACATCTGGTTTTTCTGCTTTACCATGGCTCGTTAAACCTCTATACGGGTTTATCGGGTACATTTGTCTCTTTTTCTCATCTTGTGTTCACGGACCGCGGCCGTTTCTCTTGAGAATTGCTCCTATTTTTTCATTTCAAGGGGAATTATTCACGAACTAGATGGTTGCTGGAGTGACCACCTTTGCTAATAGCAAGTATGGTGCTCAACTTGACCAGTCGAGGATAAGCTGGTTCCAGCAAATCCAAGCGCAACTTCTATAAAGCGTTGATCAGCACAACGTGTTGAGAGCAACGGTCGGGCATGCATTGAACAAATCGACGAAAGTAAGTCGACAAATATACTAATGAATGTCTCGGCTCAAGCACGCACTGCACAATTCTGATATGAAGATACAGAAAAGCACCTCAACCTCAAACATGCATATCAATACAGTTCAGTTATGTGAACGAGATGATCACAAAGCAATTAGTAGATTTTACCCATGCAGTAGTCTGTACGTAGAGCAACTGGACACACAGCATATGTGATTCGATTGAATAAAGGATGATTACCTGTGGCAATTAATGATCGGACCTTAGTAACATGATCACAGAAGCAGCTTCGTGAAATGGAACCGTCACGAGAGACGGTGGTGACTGCAGTGCGAGCACTTCAGCAATGGTGACCGATAACAGGGGCGCACAGAGCTTCCGACAGCGGCCGTGGAAATGGGAACGGTGACGATTGGTTGCGGTTGGCAGTGGCTGACAGTGTCCGGAGGGCAATAGAGAAGAAATTTCGATGAAGAGGTCTCTGGAAATTCAGAAAAAAGACCGAGAATCGATGCTATTGACTGAATTGAAAAATGAAATCCAGAGAATGAGAGACAACTTACCTTCAATATTGTTGCAGTACCAGAATGATGAAGAGCTCGAAGTGAAGAATCCGATTCCGATCGAGTTTCAGTCACGGCTATTCGCCTCCATCGGAGAACGAAAATGATAGAAACTGAAGGACGAGGTAGTGACAAAAACGAACGATGATGAAGTCGTCGACCGAGGGAGGCGCTTGGCTACGATTGGCTCCAGTTCGAGTGAGATTGAGAAGCTTCAAGGGAATGCAGTAAATTCAAGACGAATCGAGGCTGGAACCGCAGAGCTATTGGCACGACTCAGAAAGCTTTTCGCCGTGGGAGGAACTGGCAGAGTTACGTCTGAAGGCCGGAGAAGCCGATGCGAGGCGGTGGAGATGGCGGAATACTAGAATCGGCCATTGTGAAAATCGAATGGCGGAGATGGAGCTTCGGGCGAGAGAGGGAGAATCGATGCCGTTACCCCTTTCCTCCTCCGCGTGACCTCCACTTTCTCCAGATTTCCTTCCTTCTTCTCTGTCTGGTTTCCACTAGAGCGTCTTCGTTTTTGCTCTACAGCGCTAGAGAGAGGAAACGCAAATCCTCTGTGGGCTTTGGTCTGATGGGCCTTCTGGGCTCAGCTCAGACTTGTGACTCTGGGCCTGTGCGTCACGGGTCTGGTGAGCGGGCCGGATGGTTGCACGGATTCGACTAGATTGATGACTTTCATCTGGCGAGCTTGAGTTTTTCCATTTTATCTTCTCTCTTTTCATTTGTAATTATATATTTTATTTTTTCTTAATTACAACTATATTTTCTACACAAATGTATGCTGGATTTATCAGTGAAAATTCAGGTGTCAATTGAGAAAATGATAATATTTCCTGATATTTGGCTAAAACTTGGAACCGTACTAGAAATTATTCTCCATTGTCAAAAAAGGAAAATTTAGGACATTCTCTATCCGTGCAATAGAAGGGATATACATGTTATATAATCAACTTTAAATATAATTTTATGGAATTCAATTTTCATAACATGCTGTAAGGTACCAAATTTGTAAGCAATACTAGGAAAGCTTACCAAACACAATGACAGCATACTTAAGCTGATTATTGGAACTACCCAAAATAACTTGAGCACAGGACTATTGAAAATGAAGAGATAAAATCTCACACCTGCACGTTGCACAAAAGTGAAGACACATTTATCATTCACAAAATATGATTGTCCAGTGTGACAATCAACTCAAATTTCCCTAGGAAATTTTAACGAACACCAACCGGGCTAATTATAGCACTACTACGAATCCATATAACTGCGATTCTTGCCATCTTCATAGAATCAATCTCAAAACAAATTGAATCACCCCTAACATCAGAAAATCAAAAATCACGGAATCAGACTTAATTTCTCTAACAACCATGATGACTTTGAAAGGGAAAATCATTCTCCAATCAATTCTTTTAGCGATACAGAACCCAAGGAGCTCGCAGATCGGTGCTAGAGTAATCTGTGGTAACAGTTCTCTCATCTCATTATGCAAGAAAGATCAACTTATGCCATTCAATAGAAGAATGGCCAGCTTATCCCTTAGTCTCAAATAGGTGCACATCGTGCTGATAATCTTCTAGAAGAAAACACGGGCGAAGGTGACGCTTAGGGAAGGTCGGCCTTGCCTAAGCCAAATCCAGTGAGGTCGACCCTCGTTGAGGCTCGGCCTCGCCATGACCAAGTGAGGCTAGCTTGTTCAACCGTGGCCAGTGGCCAGTCATTGGGAAAAGGAAGAAGAATAAAAAATAGTAAAAAGGAACAAAAAAAATTGAAAAATATTGAAATATTATTAAAGATTATCTACATCGGATCGACAATGCCACGTAAGCTGGCCAGCGTCCTTGTCAGCAATATACAATCAAAATTAACTAGAAGAACTGAATTAACATCAAGTCAAAACGTTTGAATTAAATTAGCAATAGTTCAAAAAGTTTAAGACAAAATTAGCACAAATTCAAAAGATTTATGACTAAATTAGTACTATCAAAAGGTTTAGGACTGAATTGAGACCAATTTATCAATTGAACTAGGTGATCCTAACCAAATTTCTTTCGAAAATATAAACGAAAACTTTCGTGGCTACACCCACCCGCTTGTGGGTGTGCTGGCTTGGGCCTTTCCCCCTCTAATTGCGGAAGGGGGGAGGTTCGAGTCCCGGCGTGCGCATTGCTCGCCTAACCTGCGACATCATGGGAGGTGGGTCCCTGCGGCACCGCCCCGAATTTACGTCGTCGGCTGTCGGCTGTACATCGGTTCTTGGGTCACTAAAAAAAAAAAAAACCGTGGCTATAATGGTGGCCAAAAAAGAATTTGTACTTTTTTAGCTATGAAATGTTTCATTGCCACGATTTTTCGGTTATGAAAATTGCATTGGTAAAGGTGATTTAATCAATACAGTGACAACCAAGGTCCGCCCATGAATAATCCCACGCGAGGAGGGCAGTTCAATCAATCCAACCATCCAAAAGGCGACAAGATAAAATTCCTAACAACCATCTCGTTCTTCGAACTGCCGATCCCCGAAGATTCTACCTTTGTCCTCCATCTCGCAGGACGTCGTCGAACCTCGACGCTCGGTTCCCGGAGACGTGCTCCCCGGAAAAGTCCACCGGAGCCACTGGGCAACCGCATGCCGCTGCCGTCCTGATGTCGGCGGCGCCTTGCCATTTCAAAGAGGATCGTGACTGGCTTCCGAATTCCAGAATCGTTAACTTTTTATTGCGTCAAAATTTTTCAGTCTCCGATGGTTATTCTCACCGATTTACCCCAATTGTGGATAATAATAATAGCCTTTTGTTCTCTGGTGAAATATTTGTTTTCCTTTTTGGGGAATTTATGCCTGAATTTAGGATGATTGTTAAGTACCCAATTACTTGACATTGGCAATGCAGTTGTTGCTCGTTTAACTGGTTAAGTGGTGATGGTTATAATTCAATTCACTCCGCTGGATATTGGTGCTCTTGGCCGATCGTCTTTGCTCATGCACGTCTCTGAAGTAACCCGAGCTGATCTAACACCTGTCTAATCTAGTTGAAGTTGCACAAGTAGAGACAAAAGTATTCTTCGAGCAACCTAAAATACTGCTCGAGTGAAGTAAAAAACCTGCTGAAGTATCCTATTTTATCGGCCAAATATGTACTGCTTCTTGGTTGCGTGGAATTGAGCGCAAGCTTGTTATTTCCAATGCTCAATCTTTTTGAACATGAAAAAAGAGTCGACTTGTAAATTTGATGCAACTTTACAACCTATGTCGAAGCAGACTCCTCTGTCAAGGTCACCGATCTGAAGTGGCTTTGTTTTTTTTTTTTTTTTTTTTTTTTGATGCTGCTTCCCTAATGCCACTGCTGATCTGATGCCGTCTTTCCTTATCCTTTTCCGTTAGTAATTTAGGTGTAGGAAATGGGGATACGCTGATAACAAACACTGACGAAGAAACAAGCATTTCCAGCAAAAATGTTCTTCGCAAGAGAAAACCTATACAAGTTCAGTAGTGTTTCTCAGGGTCGACTTTCCTTGGACGACAGTGCAGTTGTGATGATTTATGTTGTTCAAGGTGTCTTGGGCCTTACAAGAATCACTGCATTTTTATTCGAAAGATGATTGGCATCTAGATCAAAGGTTGTTTTAATGAAAAATTAGATCTAACAATCTGCTTGCGCAGATCAGCTTCCGTTTACTAGGATACTTAACTGGACTAACGATCTGTTTGCGCTGGACTAGACAGCTGTGATATCTGGTTCCTCTGCATTACCAGTTACCACGGCTCATCAAACCTTTATACGGAATTACCCGGTACATTTTCTCTTTATTTTTATCTTCTTTTAATGGACGGCAATTTTTTCACTTAAAAAATCGCATTTATTTTCATTTGTAGGGACATTATTCACGAACTAGATGGCTGTTGCAGTGACTCCGTCCCACTTTTTGGTTACTGAAGAAGATCATTACTTTGGTTTTACCAGGTCTTCTGGGAGCACTTTCGTGGAGCTTAATGGCCGCCTTTGCTGATAGCAAAGTATAGTGCAAGCTTTCTTCATACTGCTTGAATCTATAAGAGTGGATTTCCCGTGGCCGCATGATCAACAAACGCAGCGGCAGACAAACTACGACCATTATATACTTTGCAATCCCTTGACACGTTCCGTTCTAAAATGGCACATACGCTCTAAACATCAATGAGCTTAACATTACCGGTTGAGTATAAGCTAGTTACAGCAAATCCACGCGCAACTTCTATAAAATGTTGTTCAGCACAGCGTGTTGAGAGACTTGAACGTTATACATACTTGCACTGAACCAACTAACGAAAGTAAGTCGACAAGTATGCTGAAGAATGTCGCAGCTCAAGTGTGCACTACACAATGGGATATCTTCGATGCAGAAACAATCCTCAAACATGCATATGTTAGAGGTTATAGGTTTGAGAGAGAAGAAGTGGTTGCTTAAAGTATTACACCAAGAGGCATCAAGTTTGGAATGCTCAACAATGTTACCTCTAGCGTAGGGAAACCTTAAAATTTTTATATGTAAGTTATTGAGCTCCGACTCATATAGACCCAAATAACCATGCTTTTATCTATTGGGCTTGTATATGAACATATTATTTTGGACTATATTAATAATATATCCAACAGATATCAATATAGTTCGGGAGTATGGACGAGCACATAGTAGATTTTCCAGTAATGAAGACCGGAGAAGCCAATGCGATGCGGCGGAGATGCAGGATATTAAAGCCAGCGAAGGATCAATTCCCTTACCCCTTCCTCTGCGTGACCTTTGGGGCTTCCGAAGGTAAGAGGGAGAGAGAGAGAGAGAGGAATATAGAGAGAGGAAAAGCCGAAAGAAATGGCCGAACTTGGTTCCTTTCGTGGGCTTTGGCTGATGGGCCTCTTGGTGTGGCTGATGAGCGGGCTTTACGTATTTGATGAGTTTTGGGCCGAATGGGGTTGCATGAATTGGACAAGATCTATGAACCTCCTCTGGTGAGCTTGAGTTTTTACCATTTTATTTTCTCTCTCTTGTTTTTTTATCTGTACTTATTTATTTCTTTCTTTTACTATACATACTTAAATTTTTATAGGAACGTATGTTAAATTTATTGGAGAAAATTCAGATGTCAACCAGGAAAATAGCAACATTTTCCAACGTTGGGCTGAAATATGAAAATGAACTCGAAATTATTTTTCATCATTTGAAAAGAAAAATTTGCCTAAAGAGACATACTCTATTCATGTCATATAAGGAATTTTCATGCTATATTATCAAATTTTAAATGCATTTTTATTGAATTCAATTTCGAATGAGATGCTATAAGGTCCCAAATTTGTAAGCAAAGATTAAGAAAGCTTAGTTTTTTTTTTTTTTAAGCACTCAAACAACTGATTATTAGAATTACACAAAAAAGATTTTGAGTAAGTTTTTTTTTTTTTTTTGAGCAAGTTGAAATGATAAACATTATACTCGAGATGAAAGTAGCGAGGAACTTAAATAAGCGAAGAATTATAGAAAAAATGAAGATATAAAATCTCACGCCTCCACTTTGTACAAAAGTGTGTGTATAAAAGATGATTATCCTAAAAGTTATTCAAGTTTTTCTGGGACATTCTAACGAACACCTGTCGAGCTAATTATAGTAACTACTACAAATACATACAGCTGCGCTTCTAACCAATCTCATAAAACAAATTGAATCACCCCTAACATCAGAAAATAAAAAATCACAGAATGAGAGTTAATTTCTCTAATAGCCATGATGACTCCAAAAAGGAAAATCATTCTCCAGTAATTTCTTTTAGCAATACAAAGCCGAAGGGGCTCGACCATTGGCGCAAGAGCAATCTGTGGTGACATTTATATCATCTCAGTACGCAAGAAAGATCAATTTTTGCCACTCAATAGAAGAAGGACCACCTTATCCCTTAGTCTCAAGTAGGTGAACCTATAATCTTCTGGACGAAAACATGGTCAAAATTGGTTATGTCCTCACCATCCACGCCTAGATCAAGCAAACAAAATGATGGAAATGCCCTTAATTAGCATATGATTTGGATTCTCAGTGAGAGGTGTCAGCCACCAATTTGAGAACCGTCTTAGTCGGTAAACAAACAAAGCATAGAGCTGTATAGCTAAAGAAACTAGAAAAACTTCAATGACATCATATTGTATCTTCGTCGTGCTTCCTATGTTTACAAATGATTTAACATATGATGAACCACTGGCAGCTTTGGTGTTAAAGATAACAAAATCCCATCAGAGTCAAGCTAGATAGAATAGGCAAGTTCGAAAAGAGGGGAACTTCAGATCGATGAAAATGAGAGAGATATAGGCTAAAACCAATTTCCAAGTCACTCTGCAAATGCTAATTTTGCTCCTTAGGACAGATTTAGTTGAGCAGTATCCAGCCAGAAAAGAAACGGGTGTCGAAATAAAAAAATCCAGCGAACCCTTTGAAATTCCGTTGAACGACTCAAAAAGCACGACGAAAGGGGCTTGGCCAACTAAGCAGACGATGTTAAAGCAGGCATAAATCAGCTTTATCTCCACTCATAAAAAAAACTCGGTGTTCCTAACCAACTTTCTCCGAAATATAGGATGCTAATAGCTAAAAGGGGGACTGATCTCTCGAACTAGTTCTTCTTCAACTCATTCATCGACACAAAAACAGCAGCCAATCGACAAACAAGTAATATCACCAACAAAAATTTGACGAAAAGACATCGTGATACCTCGAGAATCGACAGTGTGCAATCGGAATTTGCAGCATCTAGATTGGATTGAACCTCTGAACCACAATTATCTTACACCAAGATAAGGCAACCGGCTGGGTAAGTAAGGCCAAAATAAAAACCAAATGGAGCAACAACTGATCCACTACTAATCCAGAAAAAGGGGGAAAGAAGCTAAATAGCGAAACATTCAGTCCGTCCCTTTCTGAATAACTAAGTAGTAAATCATGAAAAGATACGTACTTTGTTTATTAAAAGAATCAGAAAATATTATTTAGACTCAACTAAATCAAAGGAGTCCGTTTTAAGAAACAAATGAACTGATATTAGGTAGTAGTGGGACTTCATCGATTTATCACCTATGGTGTAACAAATTCAGGATGAACAAGTTACTTAACCATAAATGGTAAAATCATCTGGAAAGTCATGTAAAAATTGATTCAAATGAGCAAAGTTCGGAGCAAATTTTTATACTATCTTTTGCAAAGAAAACATACTCTGAGTCTCGTAGACATACAGCTTGAACCGACGTTCTCACTTTTCTCAAGTTAACTGAGCTGACGTTGATTTTCTCTTTCATTCGACATGCTTATCCCCTACTAATCTTAGACAAGTTGACATGGGTTTATATATGGTCAAGTTTGTCTTAAATTAATGAGTTCAATATCGCCTCAAACTGATTAATCAAAATATTTTATACATAATAACTAAAAAGAAAATTATTTGAGTGGTGATCCCACTCATGTAAATCAAGGAATCACCACTATATCCGGCGGCAACTTCTTGTAACAGCAAACCAGAGGAACTCCATTATTTATTTATTTTTGCCTAAAATAGTTAAGCTTAGACTCTTGTGTCCATGCTATTTTTGTACTTCGACTTTTAAAATGAAAAGGTTGTTTTTTTATTTATTTATATAATTCGATTTTCTGATTGACCGAAGTAATTTCCTTTGACAAGCATTTTTTACCCCTCTAAATATTGAAAGATGAATATAATAATTTTCAATTAAAATATTTTTCTCCAAACAAACAAAATCCTAGATGAACTTTTCAAAATTCGGTCATAAAAATAATTTAGGGTCACATCCCTCCAGATTTTCATTATATTACAGATCATCCTCTTAAAATCAGAAATTTTTATGAATTCATATAAGCCTCAATCATATAGTCACTATGATTATATGCAAGCATGGTATAACTTTTCAAATCAGAAATTTTTTGATCATTCATGTTTCTTCTTCTTCGATAAAAAAATTCAGAAAACGAGTCCTATTTGGTTCCAAGACTGGTTTACTTTAATTTGGTGCAGGTTCTCATATTTTACCTCCAAAGGTTCTCATATTTTATGCGAGCATGGTGTAACAATTACTTCTCTTGAAATATTCAAGAACCTCCTCATCTTTACATGTTAGATACTTTTAAGAGATGAAAATGAATGTTCACATGTTAGATAATGTTCAATAGACCGTGACATTCTCTACGCTTAAAAGACAATTGAAAAATTAAATGGTGGGCAAAATTTGCCCCTTAATTTGCAAACGAAGAAGCGTTTATGGTTCGCTGCAAATCCTACTCAGTCAAAGTCACAGACTACCAGAGCAAACTCAATTTTTCCTCAACAAAAGTCAACATCAAGCTCAACTTGCGGCAGCTTCAGATCAAAAGACTGCTGAAAATAGTTTGTGAGACAATATCTCAAGCAGGTTCCGATGATGAAGAGGTAGAAAACAGTTTTTGCTCCTTGACATGAAAATGATTGTTATGGCACAAAGGTCATGTAGCTGGCAATAACTTTTATCATGTAACAGAAGTGTCCAATAATAGAACTCATGTAACAACATTCCTTAATGTTGTATATCATGAAGCCATAGAAGCACACTTCCTTTCCGGATCAAATTTCCTTCATCTGCTCCAACTCAAGATATAAGTTCAACATGGGAGCTCACGAGATTGAAACCATTTGCAATGGTAGTGCGCGTATCTCTTTGCATGTGAATGGTTCTGGACCTTTGGCACCTTAATGAGGGAAATTGTAATGGGGCTTGCCTACTTCAGGGAATTGGTCATTACTGGTGCTATGTGACGATCTTCTTGGAATAAGATTATCTCATAGCGGACGCAAATCCTCAAAGTAAAATCCAGAGTGTAGCCACACCTCTTGATCTCCCTCCTGTTTCCCCTCCTGCGCAGGAAATATAAGATGGAGGACCGCTAAAAATGTTGTCAAGAGATGGAGTGGGTATTTAAATAAATGAAAGATGAACTTTAATCTTTGACCAGGCAACCAGATTGTGAATAGGTTTTGACCTGCACGGCTCATTCAGAATTTAGTTGTTACATTAGCATATTCAAAACCTCTGTTTTCGGTGCCGTTCTTCCATGTGCATCGTAGCAGTTGGAAGAAAGAAAACTTCTTATTTTGAATATTGACCAGAACGTTATCTAACATATTCAGGTATTTGTACAGAGTTTCATTATAGCATTTTCTGCGTAGGCAAGGCCAACGTTATTGTCACTAAAAGCAATTCTGTACTTAGAGTTGAATACAAAGTTTTTATTGACCATGATTATATTTTCGTAATTAATTTTCCTAAATAGTGCCGAACAACAAAATATATTAATACAACTAATTTCTTGGAAAATAATCTCACTCTCCTACAAAATAATGTACTGTGCTAACATGGTTCTTTTGCAAATGTTTAATCATTCTACTCTGTATAGAAAGCTGCCTTCTGCAGTGACAGAGTATCAAATTTCCAGGGCCACAACAAATGATCCATTGCTAGGGAAAACTGCGCAAAGGGTTGTAAATCATACCACGACTGCAATCCCAACTCAGTTCTTGAGCTATTGCCAGATGATGCCGCATGCTCAATGTCAAAAGCTTAGATTCATCCCTCCACGAGCCCTAATCAAGTATAAATAACAAACGAGGGCTCGTGTAACTGTGAATTCTTCCTGTATATCAGCAGCGATCCTCTTTTCGTCTTTTTTCCCTTTCTCTCTATAGCTAAGCCTCATTTTCGGTTTGTAAGGTAATGTGAACCTGGTGAACCATTCTTAGTTGATAACGATAACCAGATTCATCTGATCGACCAAAACTAAAGTATCTTCCTATAGTCCTCCAAATTCCGATGGAAAGGTGCTACCTTGCCTTGAGAAACCATCCAGACATCATCCGAGCTTCCAGTTATTAGATGCTCATTGTGACTAACCTGCATATCAAGGTGCAAAGAGGGGGGCTAGTAGCTGTGAAAATGATCCATCATTGGTAAAATTGAAGTATTTTGACAAGAATATCAATCTCACCATCAGAATTCCTCCTTGGAACAGACCAGACCTTGAATGAGTGCCTAAACCGCATCCAAATCCTACAGTTGTTGGTGTGCAACAATGCAGAATCATACTCACTCGTCCTTAGAGAAGAAACAAACAACTTACCAAGATTATACTGTAGCAATCATTGATCATTAAAGCAGAACTTGAAGACCACATTTATAAACAAAAAGAGGCACACATTATGACTTAGATTTATGATGATAGAGGCTCCCTGTAGCTATGAGCACTGATTGGTTCTAACTTATTTTCAATGTAAAGACCACATTCCAATAAGTTCAATTAGTGCAAGAACATTAACAACAAACTGAAAAACTAATCAAAATCATAAGGCAGAGAAAAATGAGTAAAACTTACCAGATAATTGGATGGCTTTTCAAGCAAAAGTATGTGAGGTTTCTCGAAAGTTATCCTGGCAAATGCAACTCTAATTTTCTGACCACCTAATCATATGGTCAAAGCACCATGTTATACATGCAATAACATCCAAAAACCCTCGGAGAAAGTACAAAGTGAAGTACAATTCATATTACAAATTGACTAACCTCTATTAGAGCTTCACAATGTCATGCTAAAATTGCTTCAACAAATGTTTCGGCATATGCCATAGTGGCGAGAGGGAGGAGATCCATCAAACAAGGTATAAATTGGTTGAAGCACAAGATTTCTAGTTACATCAAAGGAACCCAAGTGAGCTCGAAGCTTTTGCTCGGGAACTCTCCACGGAAGAATGCCATACGAAGTTATTTTCAGATAAAATGACATAATTTTCGATGAATTCATACTGTGGGTGGAGTAAGAGAAACAATTGATACGTTGAAGAACCGAATAGATTTGCCTCAAAAGTCACTGCTGTCAATGCAAACACGAGAGGCAAGCGGATATCATTATAATCTCAACCAAACAAGCACAAGTATATTGACTTAAAATTTCTAGCAAGCTGTAAGTAATAGTTGCTAACCCACCCAAGATGAAGACCCAAACAGAAGGAGATTTATGGAATATCAATGCTGCTGTGAAGTGGAGTTGTGTTGAAAGCTTCGAGCAATGGACTGCCCCAGAATTTTATTCCAGATTGACTGCCTGATACTGCAAAGCATAATTATTGACAAAAGGAAGGTTCTCAATTCAAAAGAAAACCACTAAGAAAAAAAGAAACTGCATTTCCTTTCTTTACAATTAGATCACAGCCTCCCATAACTAATCATCCTTTTAGTTTTCACTAGAAGAACATATAGAACATATTAGCGCTCCAAATAAAATCCAACACTTCTTTTCTTTTTCCGAATTGCAAAATGTGGCACATAACATTGACAGCATTAGCCCCACCTCAACAGCATTTGCAAGTGAGCCTTCCAAGAGATTTGCCAACACAGATCACAATGGTATCTGCAAAACAACCACAGTGAATGAGCTAGGGCAAAAGAAGAAGCTGGGAAGAGAACATGCAACAAACGCTGAAAATGCAGGGGTGGGTCGCTCGAGTGCAGAATAAGCAAACTTTATGGTCATCAAGCAGAATTAAATATACGTCATTTATATAGCAAGAGGCAGCACCGTAAGCATTTTGTCCTCCACTTTATTATTCAACAAAACAGAGCCGATCCAATCCAACGAGAGCGCCCGTGCAAATGTCAGTCTTTGACCTTCAGTGGCTGGTTTTCAGATGGGAAAAATGAGTTCGTAGTAAGCATCGAATTAAGGAAGCAGAATAGAAATTGATGCCTTCAAAATCAAAAACTTACCTCAACCCTAGGAAACTGATTGTCGATGGAAGAATGAATTACGGCAGTTAGCAAATGAAAGCAAAAGTGGATGGATTTCACTTCATTGGATTTGGACGCCACCAATGAGGATACGGGGGATTTCTTGGATGAGGGGCCAATAGTCGCCAGTGGGTTTTGAGCATCGATCTTCTAGAATCTCGCATCCTTTAATGTACAATTGTCGGAGGGAGGGAGGGAGGCCATCGTCTGGCAAGTACCTCAATTTCGGGCAATCTATAATCCATAATTGGGTGAGAGAGGAGAGATGGTTGTGAAGACCGCTTGATAGTCTTTCCACCTTCCTCATATGACTCAAGTCAAGAGCGTTTAGAGAGGAAGGAAAGAGAAGACTCCACGCATCCTTGTCCTCTGAAGGAAAGCACACCTCCTCTCCCTCCTCTCCCATGCTTCTTCCGTCAATATATAGACCTTTGAGGGATGTGAGCAGGGTTAAGCCCCATTCTCTCAGTGGCTGCTTCAGATTCTCGCACCCTGTAATTGAAAAGCTCCGCAAATTGGGAGGCAAACCTCCTTCGGGCAAGAATTTAATATTTTGGCAACTGTTAATGTATATCGTCTCGAGGGATGTAAGATGATGCCATTGCTTTGGTAAAGACTTTATGTTCGGGCAATGAAGAAGCTCAAAACGTGACAAGGAGATGGGAAGAGGAGGGAATTCCTCTATCTCCAATGCCGGACATTTTCTTATATCCAGATTGGTGAGATGGCCTAGCCTATCAAGGCACCGTGTTAGGCTTTTTAGATTCATACAACTGAAAAGATACAAAGATTTCAATTGAGACGTTAGGTTATTGCTATTGAGGTCATCTGGAGGATTGGTTATTCTAATGATTTTTGGACAATTACCAATCCACATAACTTTGAGTGTATTATGAATCTTGCTTGGAAGCCTTTCTAAACTTGTGCAATCCACCAATTGCATTTTTTCCAGGTTGCAGGGTAGCTCTATCTCTTCTTCTCCTCCCACAAAAGATGTGAATTGAGGACAACGTTTGATGACCACACTTTGAAGGCAACTAAGATTTCGCGTTTCATTTCCATCTTGCCACAAGTATGTTAGCTTGTCGCATTGTGCTATATGGAGCTCCTTTAGCTTGACCAAGCAACTCATATACCCATTATCAAAGCAAACAAGCTCTACAAGGTTATCAATTTCGAGAGTGGTTAAAGAAGTTAGGTTGACGAAGCACTTTAAGATTTCCTTGCTACAATTCTCAAGGCATAACTCACGGAGTGATGGAAGACAAATCACATTTGTTGAGTTATTCAATAGCGGGCATGAATTAATTTCAAGCTTCATGAGATGAACAAGTTGACAAGGCAATGTCCCAATTAATGAAGGACAGCTCCGGATTACAAGATGCTCAAGACAGGAGAATGGGACTTCTTGGTTGTTGGAATAACGAGACCAATCTTTCCATGCCAACATCTCTTCGAATTTTAAAGTTGTTAAGGATAAAAAAGGCCTTTTACTTCCATAAAATTCAGAGCCGATCATGCTAATTGCATGTAGACCTTCAAGATATAATTCTCTAAGTGAAGGGAGTTCTCCAATTGAGGGTAGCGATCCAACATGAGGACAGCCTCGCAAGCACAAAGACATTATCTTAGAATAAGATGGACCATTTAACCATGATGGGAATATTGCACCACCATAGTTGGAGATAGTGAGATTTTCAAGATTAGTATGAGGTCGCAAAGAGTGAAGCACTTGTGCTTCACGCTTATCATTCCGTAGATTGCCAAAAGTTTCACCCCAGTGTAAGAATAAGTTTCTAAGGCCTCGCTTTTCAAACAAATTAGCATCAATTGCATCCCTAACTTCTTCCACCTTCTGCAATTCTAATATGGATAATTCTTCTTGAAGATGTGGCAAGTTCTTTAACTCCTTTAATTGCGACCCTTTGTCTTGTCCAACCACAAACTTGGACAATATAGTAAGATTTTTCAAATTACTAATGCCCAGTGGAATCTCTTTTAGACTCTCTGTATCTCTAACATCAAGAATTTGTAAGCTGACCAATTTTGTGATATCAAAAGGCACTATAGAAAGCTTCTGACAACCTCTTAAGATCAAAGCTCGTAATTTACACAAGCTGACAATTGATTTCGGCAAACTTTCAATGTCTGTGTATGAGAAATTGAGGTATCGAAGATGTTTTAAATCACCAACACAATTTGGTACCTCTACGATGGAACAATGACATAATGAGAACACCCTCAAGTACTTCAATTCTGTTAGCAAGTCGTGCAGCACCTTGTTGGAAATGTGGAACTTGTCAACCCAACTAAATCCAATATGCAGTAGCATTAAACTTCTTAATACCTTCATCCGGTGATACACTCTCATACATTTTGATGTAGCACACCAGGAAACAAATGATGCATGACGAGTTTTCTCAAGAGATGTATCATCTTCATTACCTACTAGCTGAAACTCCCCAGAGCTAAAGGACATTCCACCTGCAATTGACTTTGCTAAATCATTCAAAAGATCGTGCATTGAAAACTTAGATTCATTTACACTTGATTGTTGAATAAATGATCTAGAAACTAACTCATTGAATTGAGTTCGCCCCAATTTCAAGATATTCTCCTTTGCTTTTAGTCCATCTAAAAAGCCCTCTGTAATCCACAAGAATACCAACTCATCCCTCTCAATTTCGTAATCCTTGGGAAATATTGCACAATAAGCAAAACATCTCTTCAAATAAGAGGGAAGATGGACATAGCTCAGTTTCAAAACTCGAAGAACCTCATCATTTTCTCCAGTTGGAAGATCCCACATTCTGTTATTTAAGATAGCTTCCCATTCATCAAAATTGCCTTTACTACGTAGGAGACCCCCCAAAACCTTTGCAGCCAAAGGTGAACCTTTACATTTTTCAGCTATTTTCTTGCCAATTATTTCAAGATTCGGGTGCCTCTCGAAATTTGTTTCTCCAAGAGCATGAAAGGCTAACAAGCTTGTACAATTATCAAGGGACAACTCGTCCAATAGATATGGCAAAGCTCCTGTTATGGAAACAACGGTACGATTGCGAGTCGTGACAATGATCTTGCTTCCCTTAGCCCCCACTTCAAATGGCTTTAAGAGGGTAGTCCATTCTCCGTAATTCTCATTCCAGACATCATCTAAAACTATAAGAAACTTATTCCCAGTTAGACTATCCTTCAACTTAACTTGAAGCCCATTAAGATCTTCACCCTCGTAGGACAACCCCGTAATCGACCGCATAATAGTCTTTGTTATGTCAAGAACATCAAAAACATCTGAAACACAAACCCATGCTCTCCTCTCAAAATAGGTACTCACTCTCATATCATTATACAACCGTTGAGCCAAGGCCGTCTTTCCAACACCACCCATCCCAACTATGGGGACAATACTCATGGTGGTATCATCATTTTTGGCATCACCGATCAATAGTTCAAGTATATCCGCTTCTTCCTTCTTCCTACCAACAAATCGAGGCTCGGGTAGAGATGTGCTTGGTAGCCTTTTGTTGGTGTAGTTAGATCTATCCACAGAATTCTCTCTTAAACTTAAATCAGCCTTCCTAGTGACAATCTCTTCCAACCTATCATTGATCTTTTGTACCATTGTTTCAGACATTAACGAGCATGGGTTTGCATTCGACTCAGAGGATTTATGTTGGTTAAAGAAAGAAAACTTCACACGATTTGTAATTGTGTTGGATTTTGCCTTCGACTTGACCTGAGTAGCTTCGATCTCGAGTTCATCAAGCAAGTCTTCCATGTCATAGGCCAAGTCCCTAACATCATCTAGCCATAGTTTCACTAGACCTTTACCACTCAGTTGCTTGTCCTCTGCATCATCCAGCACTACATAGATTGTGTTTAGTGTCTTCCTCCACTTATTGAGTAGGTCAGTGTTGATTCCAAAGAAGGGCGGTGCTCCTTCCCTTTGCGCATAGTCCAATCCAAGGGAAGTCAACTTTTCGAATAAGACCTGAAGGAATGCACTCAAGAGGATCTCCCCGATGGCCATGGGTGAATGAGTCAACTATAGAGAACAAAAAGAATTATGGTGAAGTAAAGTGATGATGAGCTAATGGAGAGAGAAAATGGGTGAATTATCTAACAAGATTATGGTGAAGCAAATTGACAAGGTACTAATGGAGAGGGAAAATGATAAAGTCCAAGAAGACCATATTCTGACCTACCAAAAACATTAAACAAAGACTAGGACTTTCAAGGATGCACATTAGTGTTAGAGGGAAAAAAAAAACACCATTTTGCTTGTCTCGTAATATTTGGAGGTTATCCCAGATTTTTGTAGTTTCTACAATCATATATTTGTTAATAGAAAAAAAAACCATAAACTCAGGAAGCCCAGCCTTTTTGTTATACATCTACAACAGCTAACTCTTAAGAGCTAACTTTGTCTGTTCGTCCACTTTGAAGGAGGAATCAAGGAATATCTTATATTTCCATAATATAGTCAAATTATTTGAGTATATTATTTTTCTTAAACATATACGAATTTTTAGCACAATAACAGCCATGTAAAAGCCTACATTGATGGCACATTCATCAATAAAACATAATGCAAAGACATTGAAATAATAAAGATATTGAGAATGTACAGATGGAAAAAAAATCCAACAAAACAAAGTAATAAATTTTGAGAGGAAACTCACTTAAGAGCGTATGTAGATTATCTTTAAAATTTCCTACTTAAGAGTGTTTTGTTGGCTTTTTTTTTTTTTTTTGCATCTGTATATTCTCGTATCTTTATGATTTCAATGTCTTTGCTTTCTACTTTATTGGTGAATATGCCATCAATGTAGGCTTTTACATGGCAGTTGAAGGCTGAAAATTAGCAGCAAGATGGGCAGCAATGATCTATTGAAGAGTGTTGAGGCAGTAGTTGATAATTGAGAACCGATTGATAGAAGAATCATGGTCATTTGCATAGCTTTCCTGTTAGTGTGATGCATAGAGTATAATTTCTGGCAAATTATACATTGTTAGTTGGTGCTTTTCGACTCATTCACTATTTACAAAGTAAAATAAAGTAACTTGTTTACTGAACTAGTTGGCATATCCAACCCCTTTGCTTGCTTAGTGATGAATGAAGTCAACCACAATTAATAGGACTGACAAATAAGCATCTTTGTGCAACTGTCACAGACCAAAATAAATGTTTTTGAAATATATAATATCGAGGATCCACTCAACAATGGCATAAAAGGCAGCTAACTTTGTCTAATTGATAAGGAGAATAGAAACACTTGCTTTGAGCTGAACAAGAAAAAGGGTTGGGCACACCAACCAATCCATTAAGCAAGTTGCTTTATTTACTCTGCAAATAGAGAACGAGTCAAAACTAACAACGTATAATCTATTGAAAATTATACTCTACCGATCACACAAGTGAATAGGAAAATCGTGTTCAAAGGATCACGATTCTCCCATCAAGCAATTCTCGATCATCAACTGCTAATTCATCACCCTTCAGTAGATATTGCCATCCATCTTGCTGGGAATTTTTGTCTGCAAGTGCTTGTTTGGTAATATTGATAGTTTATCCCAAGGCATTTGTGGTTTCCACACTCATATACTTGTTCATGTAAGCAAACCATATACTTCGGAAGACCAAGATTTTACTAGATATCATGAACTTCTTTGTCGCGAAAGTGAAGGAAAATTGAGAGAGAGCTGATGGGAAAGAAACTTTAATAATATTCGTGAAGACCAAGACTTATGGAGACGCAGAGTGGCATTGTTGCTTCACTTTTCCCATCCCTCCTCTTCCATCCCTATGTCAATGTCTTTTTTCCACTGCTAGTAAAATTTCCACGCATTACATGGGTGCTATTTTCTTTTTTTTTTTTTTTTTGTGCATGAGTTATTATCGGACAATTAGCATTAATTATTGTTCTCTCGCTCAAAACTAACAAAAGGGAAAAATTTCATCCAACTTTTGTCATTTTTAATCGTATTGTGATTTTTCATTCCTTAATCTCTGTCTTACTCGTCTATTGGAATTATGTCTAGATTTTCTTCTATATTTTCAAATTTAAGTTTTAAGAAAAAAAGAGCAAAAATAAATAACTGATAAAAAATTGCAGCAATGAGGCAATAATACTCTTCGTGACTTGCGGAGTTTCACTTCAAATTTTTGTTTGTATATTTTAAAACAAAGATTCAATCTAAAATTAAAAATGTGCAAGATATGATTTTCCTAGATTTTCCAATTTATAACATTTGATTTATGAGAGGAAACATGCAAATATGACAATTAATAATAATGCACTCTAAATGGCCTAGATGTGCATGATAATGCTTGTCCATGAAAATTCTGAGTTTTCTAATATAATTGTCCTGGTACTAATATAATGCAATTCTATTCTAATATGCAATGAAAAATCGTAAAATAGAGGTCCATGTTTGGGCTCAAACAAGTATGCATGTAGAGGCATCACCTTATTAAAACAATTAAGCCATATCAACAATCAAGCGGTAACTTTAATCTGGCCAGCAAGTATTTGACATCAAAATCCCTCGATTTTGTTGTTAAACTTGCTGCATCAGTTTGAGGGGAAAAGAAAGCGAGTAGATGGATATCTCTTACCTATTCCAAGTGGACTTCCTGGAGCAGATTGGTGAACCGGATTAGATCGACAACAGCAATCCAGGAAGCGCGAGAGCTAGGTTCAGACGAGTTGGAGGAGAACACGGTTGAGCAAGGGAACGAGCATGGGTTATGGTGAAGCAAAGTGATAATGAGCTAGTTGAGAGAGAATATTATAAAGTCTAGGAAGGCCAAAACTTTTGCCTGCCAAAATCATTAAACAAAGACCAAGACTTTGAAGGGTGCACACCAATAATTAGAGGAATAAAAATAAATTTCTTTTCGTCCATAGGTGCTTGTCTTCTCATGTTTAGAGATTATCCAAGATATCTTAAGTGAAGACCAAGACTTTTTGTTACACATCTACAAGTCATCAAAGACAGCTAATTTTGTCTGATCAATAAGGAAAACAAAAGCACGTTCTTTACACCTAAACATCTACAAGTCAGGCACACTAACTAATCCATAAGGCAACTTGGTTTATTTTGCTCTGAAAACAGTAAACAAGTTAAAAAAGCCACCAACGAATATTTATAATCTATTGAAAATAACTCTTTAAGCATGACATTAATGAACTGGAAAATCGGGTTCAATCCCTATGTGGGAAGGAAACTTTAATGAAACCCAAGAAGTCCAAGACTTTGCAAAAAAAAAAAAAAAAAAAAAAAAAAGGATTTGTTGCTTGGCTTTCTAAATCTCTCTTCTTCCATCCCTATGTGAAAGTCTCTTTTTTTTCTTTTCTTTTTTTCCATTACCAGTAGAATTTCCAATCATTACATGGATTCTAAGTGATTTTTTTTTTTTTGTTTGAATGAAATATTATTTGACAATTAGTATAGATTGTTGTTCTCTTGCTTAAAATTTACCATACTACAATTATTGTCGAACTTTTTTCATTTTTAGTCACTCTGGTTTTCCATTCCTTAATCTCTATTGTACCTGTCTTTATAGTTATGTCTACATTTTCGTTTATCTTTCCAAGCTAAAGTTTAATAAAAGAAAGAAAAAGAAAAACCTGAAAACCCAAAAAAAAAAAAAAATGCAAGAATGGGGCGAGAGAGCGCGCCATCAATCCCATTGTCACGGCCGCACCGTCGTGTTAGCACCATCGCCTGGGCAACACATCCAATGCCGCCACTACTGTCCCTGCCGGTGCTTCTAAGCGGAGCAACCATCACAGGCAATTGCCTCTGATTACCTAATAACTAACCTAAATTGATCTAGAGGCGATTTCATAATGTAAAGGATTAATTCTAGGGTTATCAGTTTCTCACGTGCATCGTGAAAAATTGGGTTCCACGTGGAGCTCACATCATTCAACAGTGAATGTGAATTGGTTTCACATACTCCAGGTTAACATTTTGTTACCTTTGTCCGTTGAATAAAGAAAAGGTAACTCTGTATGTTCGTGCCCATTTGAGGAACTGAGGAACTTCTTATATTTCCATAACAGACTCAAGTTGTTTGAGTGTATTATTTTCTCAAATGTAGGTGAATTCTTTATACTGTAACTACCATGTGAAAGCTTGCATTGATCGCATATTCACCAATAAAGCATGAAATAAAGATATTGGAATCACAAGGATACTGACGATATATGACTGCTAAAAGAGCCAGAAAGCCAATAGTAATCAACAGATTTTTGGAGAAAATCACGTGCACTATAAGTTGGTCATATGGAAAACAATCACCTCTTATTTTCTGTTTTGCATGGCCACAAGAAAAGATCCCCTATTTCAAACACATGCCAAAAGTCTTGATCCAAAACAGAGGAGAAAATGTGATTTTTCTTCACATGACCAACTTAGAGTCCTTTCGACCAAAAAAAAAACTTAGATGCATGCAGATTATCATTAAACATTTATTACAAGTGTCTCATTGGTTTTTTTTTTCTTTCATCCATACATTCTCAATGACCGTATGTTTTAATGTCGTTGTTTTATGCGCTATTGGTGGATAGGCGATCAATATAGGTATTTACGTGGCAGTTACGCGCTGAAAATTAGCAGCAAGAGCAGCAATGATCGGCTGAAGGGTGATAAGCCAGTAGTTGACGACAGGAAACCGCTTGATGAGACAATCAGGATCCTTCACATGATTTTCCTGGCCATTAGTGTGATGCGTAGAGTATAATCTCCAGTAGATTATACCTTGTTAGTTGGCAATGCTTGACCCTTTTTTTATTTAGCAATGAATAAAGCAGATCATTGTTTAAAGGACTAGTAAATAAGCATTTTGTGCAACTGGCGTAGACTACGATAAGCATCTTTGTGCAACTTGCATGGACTAAAATAAATATTTTTGAAAGATAAAATATTAAGGATCCACAAAACAATGGCATCTTACTCTTTATTATAAGTCTGCAAATTATCAAAAACAGCTAATTTTGTCTGTTCGATGAGGAGAACGGAAATACATGTTTTGGGCTAAACAAAAAGGGTCTGGCACACCAGCTAATCCCACAAGCAATATTTTAGTCCTAAAATAATGACAGCCAGCTAATACATCAAGCAAGTTGCTTTATTTTAGTCCTGAAATGGTGAACAAGTCGTAAATCACCAACTAATTCATTAAGCAAGTTACTTTGGGCCAACTTTGTCTGTTCAAAGGACCACAATTCTATTAACAAGCAATATTCATGATTATCAACTTCTTTAGCACCCTGCAACGGATCATTGCCGATCTTTCTGCAATTTTTTTAGCTCTATAGCTGACATGTAAAAACCTATAACTACAAAAAAAAAAAAAACAATAATAATAATAATAATAATAATAATAATAATAATAATAATAATAATAATAATAATAATAATAATAATAATAATAATAAATAACAGCACACTTAGAAGTTATAAATTCTAGATGTAGATATGCATGCACCCTAAGTTCATCATATGAAGAAAAATCACCTTTTATCCTGTGTTTTGGATGCCAAAAGAGAGGGCCCTCTCTTACAAACAATAGCCAAAAGTCTTGATATAGAGAAAAAGGACAACAATTGATTTATCTAACTCAAGGACATAATGTGCATCAAGGTCCTCTCTTCGGTCTAACTCAAACAGCTTGTCGTGATAATATGCTCTATTAAAATACTTTTCATCAGGAAGACCTAGACTTTGATCGGATATCATGTACATTATTGTTTAGAAAGTGAAGCAAAAATCAGAAAGTGTTGATCAGAAAGAAATTTTAATCAATTCCAAGGAGATCAATAATTTGGAGGACGCAAATTGAAATTATTGCTTCACTTTTCACATCCCTCCTCTTTCATCCCTACGCGAATGTCTCTTTTTCCAGTACAAATAGCAATTTCAGGTATTATATGTCTTTCTTAAAGTTAACAATACTATAAATTAGCATAAGAAGGAAGCCATGAAAGAACCCGGAACGATCTCTCTATATGTTGTATTGGTCACTGAAGAAAACGACAAGGTATATGGTGAAGGTAGGTGATAATGAGCCTATGGAGAGAGAAAACTATAGAGTGCAAGATGACCAAAACTTTTACCGACCAAAAAGATTAAAAAGAGACCAAGACTTTCAAGGATGTACATAAGAGGTTAAACAAATCAAAGTAAAATATTTTCTCTCCACAGGTGCTTATTTCGTGAATTGTTCGCCTTTTTCTTCATATCAAGATTTTTCGCCATCGTTTGATACAGAGGACCTTTTTCTTTTGGGCATCCAGAATAGAGGACAAAAGATTTTTTTTTTTTTTTAATATGACCAAGTCCACGCATGTTTTCTTTCCTAACCTGTGTTTTGTTGGCTTTTTGGCTTTGAATGCATCTGTAAATTCCTAGCATCCTAATGATTTCTACATATCGTTGAATATGCAATCAACGTGGGCTTTTTCGTGGCCGTTACAGCCCTAAAAAGTTCCAAATGTTTAAGAAAACAATTACCTTGAGTATATTATGGATAAATAAGAAGGTGCTCGATTAGTCCTTTAATGTGGACGAACATGTAAAGTTCTTGCCGAAAGATTAGCAAATATTTTAGCGGTGAATGAAGCCAACCATCATAATTGGGACTGGCAAATGAGCATCTTTGTGCTGCTTGCACCGACTGAATCTTCAGATTAACATTTTGAAAGATACGCCAAGCAATGGCAGCTTAGTTTTTGTTATACATCAATGAGTCATCATGGGCGGTTAACGTTGTGTGTTGGATAAGGAAAATAGAAATAATTTTTTAAGGAAAAGTAAACATTAAAATAACATCAATTTAGTTCTACAGATCTTCACATTTTGTTGATTGAGTCTATCTAGTCAATTTTGGTCGGAAATCGTTTATATGGATATTGGTTGTCTTACATGACACGATGGGTGTTGACGTGGGTAGTTATTATATTAATATTTTTTTTAAATGTCTTTTTATTTTTTTTTTCTTTTTCTCTTTTTTTTTCGATTCCTTTTTTTTTTCCTTTCATTGACCATCAACGAGGCGATGGTCAGCAAATGGAAAAAGAAAAAAAGAAAAAAAAAAAAAAAAAGGTAAAAGAGAAGAAAATAAAAAAAATAAAGAAGGGAAATATAAGAGAAGAAAAAAAGGAAAAATAAAAAAATGAATAAAAAAGGAAAACTTCCAAACAATGGCCTAAAGTGCTAACATTTTCTCAAATAACAGTTTAAAGTGGATTTTGTGTCAAATAAAGATCTAAAGTGACCATAATTATTTCCAAATATGGGCTTGAAATAGCCATGATTATTTCAAATAAGGGTCTGACCATGTCAATTGCTAGCCAGCTTTGTATTTTGACTAGTTGAAGGGTGCATTCATCTAAAAATTTAATTTTAAATTATTTTTATTCTCTTCATTTTCATTTTCTTTTTTCTTTTTATATTTTCAAGCAAGGGCCGCACGACTACTAACGAGGGTCAGCGAGGGTTACATGGCCCTTGCCAACAACTAGTAAGGACTAGTGAGGGCTTGACGAGCCTCGTCGACCTCACCTGAGGGAAGGGTCGCCTCGCCTAGGCAAGGCCATCCCTCATTGGCCACTAGCAAGGGCCGGCTTTGTCAATGGTTGCCCTTGCCTATGATCGGTGAGGGTGGCCCTCATCTAGCTCTCTCCAAGCATCGCTAGTGCCTGGCCGACCACCAACGAAGAAGAAAGAAAAACTAGAAAAAGGAAAAAAAAAATAAGGAAAACATTCAAAAAATATAGATGATGAAAATGCCCTTAACTAACTAAATAGTGAAGCTCTTATTTGAAATGGACATAGCCATTTTAGGCCCTTATTTGAGAAAACGATGGCACTTCAAGTCTTTGTTTGAAACAAAGTCCACTTTAGACTCTAACTTGAGAAAATGAAGATATTTCAGGCCCTTATTTAGAATTTCCTAAAAATATATTAAAATAATATTAAAATTGGCTACGTCAACGCTATTTGTCCTACCACATAAGACAGATGTTGTCAATATCGTTGATTTCATATTAAAATTGGGAAGATGGATTTAATTAACAAAATGTGAAAAGATTAAGGATTCAATTGACACAATTTTGACCAAAACAATTGACTTAATTAAAAAATTTATGATTGAATTTGTAAAAAGTACAATAAATTTAGGAATTTTGAATAATTTTCCCCCACCAACTAATCCATTGAGCAACTTGCTTTGCAATACTGAATGAGTTAAAAAATCACCAACTAATACCATATAATATATAGAAAGTTACACTACACATCACACACATATAATATACCTGCCACACCAAACGACCATAGATTAAACAAAGACCAAGACTTTCAAAGATGCCCTTAGAGGTTAAAGCAAGCAAAATAAAATACTTTTTGTGCACAACCGTTTGTTTTGTAATATTCGGAGAATATCCCCCAAAGACTTTATTGGATATCCTATGCTATCTCGTCTGGAAATTTCTACGCCTAACATGTGAAGCAAAAGTGAAGCACTTAAAGAAAGACTACCAATTGAAAAGAAACTTTAATCAATTCCACAAAGATCAAGAGATTGCATGATGCTGCTTTACTTTTCGCATCCCTTCTTTACCATTCCTATGTGAATGTCTCTTTTCCAATACTAGCAGAAGTTTCACGCATTACATATAATTAACAATACTATTTTCATTCGACTCTTTTCATGTTTAATCATGATGGAGTTTTTCATTCATTACTCTCTATTGCGCGTGTCTATTAAAATTATGTCTAGGTTTCCATAAGTTTGATAAAATAAAAATGACATAAAGATCTTCACATTTTGTCAATTGAGTCTATCTAGTCAATTTTGGTGAGAAATCGCTTATGTGGATATTGGCTATCTTACATGACTTGACGGATTTTGACGTGGGTAATTAATATATTAATATTTTTTCGAAGGGAAAAAATCACGAAAAACCTCAAACTTTACCCAAAGTGATAGATTTACCCTCAATTTTTTTTTTTTGCGACGTGAAAAATCCTGAACTTTGCAAACTATGACACAATTACCCTAATTTTTTTTTTTGTGACACAAAAAATCTTGAACTTCTGTCGTGTGACACATTTACCCCAAAACTATAGGGCATTTTGGTCTTTTTACTTTTTTAGATTTTTTTTTCTTCTCTTTTCCCTCCGCTGGCCCTCCCTCACCGGCGAAGGGAAGCCAGCGTTCGGCGAGGGCTGCCCTCGCCGATGGAGGGAAGTCGGCATTCGGCAAGGGCTGCCCTCACCAGCGTCGAGCGAGGGCAGCCCTCGGCTGGGTTGGGCAAGGGCCTCCCTCGCGCCCTTGCCTAGATCTGGTGAGGGAGGCCCTTGCATGATGCCGGTGAGGGCACCCCTTGCCTGACATAGGCGAGGGCGGCCCTCATCGGCGTCTAGCGAGGCCCGTCCTCGCTTGACACAGGCAAGGGCGATCCTCGTCAGCGACGGGCGAGGACGACCCTCGCTAGATCTGGTGAGGGAGGCCCTTGCCCAACCTAGCCGAGGGCCCTTACCTAGCCCAGTCGAGGGCTGCCCTTGCTCGATGCCAGCAAGGGTGACCCTAGTTAGCCCAGGGGAGGGCGACCCTCGCCTGACGCCGATGAGGGCTGCCCAACACCGGTGAGGGCATCCCTCGTCGAACGCCGGCTTCCCTCTACCGACTCCACCATGACTGGTGGAGGGAAGAAGAAGAAAAAAAAAAGAAAAGAAAAAAGAAAAAAGAAAAGGTAAGACAAAAATGCCCTTGATGAGGAAAAATGTATTACAGTTTGAGAAGTTTGAGGTTTTTCATGACACCAAAAAAAAAAAGTTTAGGGTAAATTTGTCACTTTGGGCAAAGTTTGGAGTTTTTTGTGGTCTTTTCCCTTTTTTCGAAAGTCTTTTTATTTATTTTTTCCTTTTCTCTTCTTTTTTTTTTCGTTTCCTTTTTCTTTTTCCTTTCATTGACCATCACCGAGGCGATGGCCGGCAAATGGAAAAAGGAAAAAAAAGAAAAAAAGAAAAAAGGTAAGAGAGAAGAAAATAAAAAAATTAAAGAAGGAAAATATAAGAGAAGAAAAAGGGAAAATTCCAAACAATGGCCTAAAGTGCTAACATTTTCTCAAATAAAAGTTTAAAGTGGATTACGTGTTAAATAAAGACCTAAAGTAACCATAATTGTTTCAAATATGGGCTTGAAATAGCCGTGATTATTTCAAATAAGGGTCTGATCATGTCAATTGCTGGCCGGCTTTATATTTTGACCGGTTAAAGGGCGCATTCATCTAAAAATTTAATTTAAAATTATTTTTATTTTCTTCTTTTTCTTTTTCTTTTTCTTTTTCTTTTTCTTTTTCTTTTTTCTTTTTATATTTTCAAGCAAAGGCCACGCGATCGCTAACAAGGGTCAGCGAGGGTTACATGGCCCTTGCCAACAGTTGGTAAAGGCTGGTGAGGGTGTGGGCTTGACAAGCCTCGTCGACCTCACCCGAGACAAGGGTCACCTCGCCTAGGCAAGGCCATCCCTCACTGGCCACTAGCGAGGGCCAACCCTGTCAATGGTTGCCCTTGCCCATGGTCGATGAGGGTGGCCCTCATCTAGCTCTCTCCAAGCATCGCTAGTGCTTGGCTGGCCACCAACAGAAGAAAGCAAAACTAGAAAAAGGAAAAAAAAAAACAAGAAAATAAGGAAAAATTCAAAAAATATAGATGATGAAAATGCCCTTAAGTAACTAAACAAAGGAAGCTCTTATTTGAAATAGACATAGCCATTTCGAGCCCTTATTTGAGAAAACGAAAGCCTTTCAAATCTTTGTTTGATATAAAGTTCACTTCAGACTCTTATTTGAGAAAATGAAGATATTTTAGGCCTTTATGTAGAATTTCCCAGAAATATATTAAAATAATATTTAAATTGGCTATGTCAACACTAATTGTCCTATCACATAAGACATCTCGGTGTCAATTTCGATTTCCGATCAAAATTGGGAAGATGGATTTAATTAACAAAATGTGAAAAGATTAAGGATTCAATTGACACAATTTTGACCAAAACAATTGACTTAATTAAAAAATTTATGATTGAATTTGTAAAAAGTACAATAAATTTAGGAATTTTGAATAATTTTCCCCCACCAACTAATCCATTGAGCAACTTGCTTTGCAATACTGAATGAGTTAAAAAATCACCAACTAATACCATATAATATATAGAAAGTTACACTACACATCACACACATATAATATACCTGCCACACCAAACGACCATAGATTAAACAAAGACCAAGACTTTCAAAGATGCCCTTAGAGGTTAAAGCAAGCAAAATAAAATACTTTTTGTGCACAACCGTTTGTTTTGTAATATTCGGAGAATATCCCCCAAAGACTTTATTGGATATCCTATGCTATCTCGTCTGGAAATTTCTACGCCTAACATGTGAAGCAAAAGTGAAGCACTTAAAGAAAGACTACCAATTGAAAAGAAACTTTAATCAATTCCACAAAGATCAAGAGATTGCATGATGCTGCTTTACTTTTCGCATCCCTTCTTTACCATTCCTATGTGAATGTCTCTTTTTCCAATACTAGCAGAAGTTTCACGCATTACATATAATTAACAATACTATTTTCATTCGACTCTTTTCATGTTTAATCATGATGGAGTTTTTCATTCATTACTCTCTATTGCGCGTGTCTATTAAAATTATGTCTAGGTTTCCATAAGTTTGATAAAATAAAAATGACATAAAGATCTTCACATTTTGTCAATTGAGTCTATCTAGTCAATTTTGGTGAGAAATCGCTTATGTGGATATTGGCTATCTTACATGACTTGACGGATTTTGACGTGGGTAATTAATATATTAATATTTTTTCGAAGGGAAAAAATCACGAAAAACCTCAAACTTTACCCAAAGTGATAGATTTACCCTCAATTTTTTTTTTTGCGACGTGAAAAATCCTGAACTTTGCAAACTATGACACAATTACCCTAATTTTTTTTTTTGTGACACAAAAAATCTTGAACTTCGTCGTGACACATTTACCCCAAAACTATAGGGCATTTTGGTCTTTTTACTTTTTTAGATTTTTTTTTCTTCTCTTTTCCCTCCGCTGGCCCTCCCTCACCGGCGAAGGGAAGCCAGCGTTCGGCGAGGGCTGCCCTCGCCGATGGAGGGAAGTCGGCATTCGGCAAGGGCTGCCCTCACCGGCGTCGAGCGAGGCAGCCCTCGGCTGGGTTGGGCAAGGGCCTCCCTCGCGCCCTTGCCTAGATCTGGTGAGGGAGGCCCTTGCATGATGCCGGTGAGGGCACCCCTTGCCTAACATAGGCGAGGGCGGCCCTCATCGGCGTCTAGCGAGGCCCGTCCTCGCTTGACACAGGCAAGGACGATCCTCGTCAGCGACTGGCGAGGACGGCCCTCGCTAGATCTGGTGAGGGAGGCCCTTGCCCAACCTAGCCGAGGGCCCTTACCTAGCCCAGTCGAGGGCTGCCCTTGCTCGATGCCAGCAAGGGCGACCCTAGTTAGCCCAGGGGAGGGCGACCCTCGCCCCGACGCCGATGAGGGCTGCCCAACACCGGCGAGGGCATCCCTCGTCGAACGCCGGCTTCCCTCTACCGACTCCACCATGACCGGTGGAGGGAAGAAGAAGAAAAAAAAAAAGAAAAGAAAAAGAAAAAAGAAAAGGTAAGACAAAAATGCCCTTGATGAGGAAAAATGTATTACGGTTTGAGAAGTTTGAGGTTTTTCATGACACCAAAAAAAAAAGTTTAGGGTAAATTTGTCACTTTGGGCAAAGTTTGGAGTTTTTTGTGGTCTTTTCCCTTTTTCGAAAGTCTTTTTATTTATTTTTTCCTTTTCTCTTCTTTTTTTTTTCGTTTCCTTTTTCTTTTTCCTTTCATTGACCATCACCGAGGCGATGGCCAGCAAATGGAAAAAGGAAAAAAAAAAAAAAAAAAAAGGTAAAAGAGAAGAAAATAAAAAAATTAAAGAAGGAAAATATAAGAGAAGAAAAAGGAAAATTCCAAACAATGGCCTAAAGTGCTAACATTTTCTCAAATAAAAGTTTAAAGTGGATTACGTGTTAAATAAAGACCTAAAGTAACCATAGTTGTTTCAAATATGGGCTTGAAATAGCCGTGATTATTTCAAATAAGGGTCTGACCATGTCAATTGCTGGCCGGCTTTATATTTTGACCGGTTAAAGGGCGCATTCATCTAAAAATTTAATTTAAAATTATTTTTATTTTCTTCTTTTTCTTTTTCTTTTTTCTTTTTATATTTTCAAGCAAAGGCCATGCGATCGCTAACAAGGGTCAGCGAGGGTTACATGGCCCTTGCCAACAGCTTGGTAAAGGCCGGTGAGGGTGTGGGCTTGACAAGCCTCGTCGACCTCACCCGAGACAAGGGTCACCTCGCCTAGGCAAGGCCATCCCTCACTGGCCACTAGCGAGGGCCAACCCTGTCAATGGTTGCCCTTGCCCATGGTCGATGAGGGTGGCCCTCATCTAGCTCTCTCCAAGCATCGCTAGTGCTTGGCTGGCCACCAACAGAGAAGAAAGCAAAACTAGAAAAAGGAAAAAAAAAACAAGAAAATAAGGAAAAATTCAAAAAATATAGATGATGAAAATGCCCTTAAGTAACTAAACAGTGAAGCTCTTATTTGAAATAGACATAGCCATTTCGAGCCCTTATTTGAGAAAATGATAGCCTTTCAAATCTTTATTTGACATAAAGTTCACTTTAACTCTTATTTGAGAAAATGAAGATATTTTAGGCCTTTATGTAGAATTTCCCAGAAATATATTAAAATAATATTTAAATTGGCTATGTCAACACTAATTGTCCTATCACATAAGACATCCGGTGTCAATTTCAGTGATTTCCGATCAAAATTGGGAAGATGGATTTAATTAACAAAATGTGAAAAGATTAAGGATTCAATTGACACAATTTTGACCAAAACAATTGACTTAATTAAAAAATTTATGATTGAATTTGTAAAAAGTACAATAAATTTAGGAATTTTGAGTAATTTTCCCCCACCAACTAGTCCATTGAGCAACTTGCTTTGCAATACGAATGAGTTAAAAAATCTCCAACTAATACCATATAATATATAGAAAGTTACACTACACATCACACACATATAATATACCTGCCACACCAAACAACCATAGATTAAACAAAGACCAAGACTTTCAAAGATGCCCTTAGAGGTTAAAGCAAGCAAAATAAAATACTTTTTGTGCACAACTGTTTGTTTTGTAATATTCGGAGAATATCCCCCAAAGACTTTATTGGATATCCTGTGCTAACTTGTCTGGAAATTTCTATGCCTAACATGTGAAGCAAAAGTGAAGCACTTAAAGAAAGACTACCGATGGAAAAGAAACTTTAATCAATTCCACAAAGATCAAGTGATTGCATGATGCAAGTTGGCTTTGCTGCTTTACTTTTCGCATCCCTTCTCTACCATTCCTATGTGAATCTCTTTTTCCAATACTAGCAGAATTTTCACGTATTACATATAATTAACAATACTATTTTCATTTGACTCTTTTCATGTTTAATCATGTTGGGGTTTTTCATTCATTACTCTCTAATGCGCATCTATTAAAATTATGTCTAGGTTTCCATAAGTTCGATAAAATAAAAATGGCATAAAGAGAAACGAAGAAGACAAAACAGCACTTTACCAAAAAAAAAAAAAAGGAATGGGGCGACCGAGAGAGCGCCACCAATCCCACGGCCATTGCCACGCTGTGGTCATCAACACCACCGCTAGGACAACTTATTTCAATGCCGTCGCAGCTGGCACTACTAGCTAGACTAATCATCACATTTAATTACCCAATTCTAACCTAACTCTATCTATAGGGAAATTTGCATTGTAAATAATGAATTTTAGGTTCATAATTTTCCAGGTGCACTGTGAAAAGTTAGCTTTCACAAGGAGCCCACACCATTCGATGGTGGATTTGAGCCGAGCCCAAATGCTCAGGCTTCATTCATTATTTTCCCCTCATCCTGCGTCTAAGACTTTACAGGCCGCCACCATGAAAAAAAATGGGTTTAGGCCCAAGAGACCCAATTGGGCCAATTCTCATTTTATCCCATGAAGCTCCATCTTAGAAGCCCAACGGACTAACTTCCTTCAGCTTATTTATAAATGTTGGAGCTTAGCTTAACAGGAGAAAGTAGAATAGTTATGAGAGAGAAAGAAAAATCCAGTAAACTGGAAAAGAGAAGAAAACCCCGCGCGCGCGCGCGCGCGAATGAGAGAGAGAGAGAGAGAGAGAGAGAGAGGGTTTAGGTCATCTCAACGCCTCATTGCGAACCGCACGATAAAAATTCAAGGACTTAATTTATCTAATTGAAGAAAATTTTCTTGGATAAGCTATAATTTCAACTCAATTTGAGATTTAGGTTGGTGAGTTGATTCTAGAAGTTGTTGAGCTATAAAATCATGTTGCGGTGAAACTTAATGCATCATGGAAATATAAGATTTTATGGAAGTAAATTTGGGATTACGATTTGGTCGGGATGAAATTTTGAAGTTCATCGTGAATTGTTGGAACCATATATTACTATTGTGTTTGACACCAATTTTCACCCTTTTCTAGACCTCTTATGGGTTGAAGATCAAGTTAAATTTTTAATGACTTTGGATCAATTTGTGATCTATGTAGTACCGACATAGACACACGGCACGCAATATGACACGACACGACACGACGATACGTTATTCCTAAAAAGATAGAGAATTTTGACACGTTCCGACACATTATAAATGCAAAAATAAATAAATAATAATAAAATGGCAGAGAATTGCACCCGTTTGCTTGAATTAATGTGCTCACCTAATTCTCCAGTTCCAATTTTTCTGTTCTGCACACAAAACAATCAATTGCCCTCTTAAGGGAACAAGAAACATGAAAGCAGGCAATTCGTTATTTCATAGCATCGAAAAAGAGAAACACAAAAGCAAATTCAAGGCGGAGCTCAACCGATTCAAACCATCGTTTCGCGATAGAAACTGGGGACGTAATCAGTTTTACGATGATAAGAGATTCGACCGACGGCAGAAGGGGAGTCGAAAAGCCAAACCAAGAAGAAACCCTAACAGCAAGCAAAGCTCTGATTCAGGAATCAAGTCGGTGCCAAAACTAATTCACGAACTCCCAAAAATAAATCTTCGAAACCACCGGTTGAAGCCAGTCCGAAATCGACTAAAATTCAGCCGATTGAGACGACGGAGCTCGCGATTCTAGATTCGCGAGAGACAGAACAAAGCAGCCGAGCATAACGGGAAGGTGGATGGGAGAAGACAAACCCTGTGGCTGTGCGCGACGCTTGAATTTCGCGGAGGCCACCCCGCCGAGTCAACTCTCCGCGACCCCTAGCTCGAACTGGACGCACCGTCTCTCCGTCTCCGCAGCAATTCGGGGAGTCAATTAGGTCATAACTCAGACGTGAGAGTAAGAATTTTCTTCCTTCCACTTTGTTTTTGTTATTTTCATTATTTTTCATATATTTACATTTTGAAACTTTAAGTACTGAAAATTTTTAAAATTGATCATGTGCACGTCGGAATCGCATGTCGAAATTTCGGACTCACGTATCGGAGCGTGTCGAGAAAAATTGACCACGTGTCAAATTTTCGCGTTGACCGCGTATCAAAGCGTGTTGGAGTGTGTCGGAGCGTGTCGGAACGCGTCGGAATGTCGGACATAACATGAAGGCTCTCGGAGAGTGTCGGTGATTCTTAACTTGTGATAAAATTCTTTAGAGCTCATTTTTTTGAAAGTCACACATGAGTTCTACTTTAGGTGAGCTTTCTATTAGCACATTGGAGTTGTTTTGTTGCCGAATAAGCTTATATTAGTCGACTTTTAGTTGAGGTAGTTAGTACTTAATTTCAATCGCCATTTCTCGCTTGATTTTTCTGTTTGTAAGGTAGTTTTCATTGTTTGGTTTCGCATATTCAGGAGGGCGGTGCTTATTTATTGTATGATTTGTGAACTCATGTCCTGAAAATAACAAAAAGTACTTATGCCATTAGCAATGAAAAAGGTAATGCATGGTATGCTATTCATTTAAAAGGGAACAAAAAAGTGGTGTTTAGAGTATATTTTTTCGTATAAAACATGATCTAACATTGAATATGCTTTTGTTACTGAAATGGCATAGTAAAGTATCTCTTGAAATAGTTTGAAAATTAATTATTTGTGATATGGTTTGAGAAGGGCAATGTGAAATGCATTCTGCCTGATGGAAAGAATTGTGCTATAAATATATTGATTAGTGAACTAGTTTATGAATGGGGAAATAGTTACGTGACTGGTTGGAGTTTATGCTCTTGCAGCTATAATTTTGAACCCATTAAATAGTTATGAGTATGTATACAGTTCTCAATATGTCCTATTTTGATCAAGACGCTAGCTTATATAAAGTGGAGACCTACGTCAAAAGGGAACCTTGCTAGACCTCGTCACAGTGTTAAACATGGCCATAGTTCGATGTTAAGCATTAGATTGATCAATAAACTAACTCATTGATGTTTGCTTTGATATTATTAATTGAATAAGTATTCTGGATACGTATAAAGTTTTGTTGAAGTGATATAACTTCTCTTTGATCTTGCATGTATGTCATGTACTGAATTTGGAAAAAAAAAAAAAAAGTGCTTATAGTACCATTTATAAGTGCCTGGTGGATGCTCAATTTGCTTTACAGTAACTTGTACTTTTCACCGAAGGGTGGCTTGCTCATATCATTCATCTCAATGGCTCATGTCATATAAGAATAATAGAGAAAAGTATGGAAAGAAATTCATAAATAAAAAGAAACAAAGAAGTAGTCTGTTATGAGTCAAATTGCAAATTCAAAGGAACATATATCAATTGGAAATTCTAGAAACTGTGTCATTATCGTAAGAAACAGAGGAAGAATAAGCGGATGAATTAGTGGAAGATGAAGAAATTCAAGAATGTAATCATAAAGATAATTTCACATGTGGATTAGGTACTCCGAGTATAAATGTAATATACTAGAATAAAAATAGCAAGCGGAAGTTCAGAAAGAAAGAAGTACTTACACAGATTAAGAGATTGCCTCAAAATTCAGAAAAATGGTACGATTTTGCGAGAAATTTTGACAACGACAAAGAATAATAGAGGCGCGGGTTGACTATTCAAGATCTCTATAAAGAGGTAAAAAATTTAAAGGAAGAAAACCGTAACATTAATAAAGAAATATTGAAATCAAAACTTAGGGGAAAATAAATCACTGATAATCCACTACCAAAGATAGAAAGTCCAAGGGGACAGCGGTGGAAGAAGATTAATGGATGGATCCAATTGAACATAGAAGCACGATGGGGGGTTTTATGGTAATTAACTATCACTAGACCACACATTTCGTATGCTGTTAGTATTGTGAATCAGTTCATGCATTGCCCTCGTATATCTCAGTTACAAGCGGTAAAGTGCATTATTAGATTTTTATACGGAACCATTGATCATGGACTCTTCTCGAAGCCATACTTGACAGCTCCTTAGTGACGTTTCCCTCATGCTGATTTGGGCTGGTTGTCTCGATACTCGCCGATTAACATCTGGATGTGTGACTTTTCTTGGGTCTGACATTATTTTCGCATGCTAAAAGAGCAACCCACTTGCGAAATCTGGTTACAGGAGTTTCGCCGGTGGAGTTGCAGAAACTTAATTGGATTCGGCAGATTTCAGTTGATCTTCATACATTTTTGCCTAAACCCGTTGAAGTCATTTGTGATAATGTTGGAGCCACTTATCGAGCTGCTAATCTGGCTTTTCCATGCTCACACCAAGTACATTGACATAATATCCATCTCATTTGGGAATTCCGACTACTGATTTTTCAATTGACATCTTTACAAGGGATTATGTTTCGTCTTTTGAAGAACAATCTCTTCGAGGTGGTATCCTGATCATATTGAGGAGAGTATTAGAGCATCTTTAGTGCATATCTTTGTTCTTATCATATTTTTCGTAAGTTGTTTCCAATTCAAAAGTTCTGATACGTAAAACTTTTTAGTTGTCAGTTGTTTGCAACATTTTATTTGTGATCTTTCTGATTGTCGTGTCTCCTATCTAAAGTTTGGTTGTAATTATTATTATTATTACTTTTTGGTAAATGGTAAGAATATACTGAGCTTAGGATAAAAATACAGAAAACTAGCACCAAAAACTTATACTCTAAATGCAAAAGCAAAAAGAGTGGAAGGGAGCCGGAGCAAAAGGCTGCAAGGCAGCAACAAACAGACCAGCAAACTTACAAGTAAACGGACACACGCCAAAGACCACAACTACAAAACAGCCCAACAAAGAACCTCGATCAGCCTTTAGAAGAAGGGACGAAGAACAGAGAGCCACAGTAGAAAGGAGCTTTAGCAAGAAGAACACCAGCCACAAGTGGAACTAAGCAGACGTATGGCGTCCGAAGAAGATAGATGGGTCAAAGCCCCACCCTCTCTGGAGTCTTTAGTTCCTTGGAATATCCGGAACATTACTAAAAGTGAGTGCTTTGTCCTTGATGACCTTTAAGAGGTGGTTTTTCAACACCGACACCACCAGAGCTTCATCACGGAATATGATAGCATTCTTTTTCTTCCAAATAAGATGGCACATAGCCCCAAAAAAAATCGAGCCAAACTGTGGAAGAAATCCTTACTGGAAAGGAATTTCATCGCCCAAGAGAGGTTATCTGCCCAAGGCCTATTACGCCAAGGAAGGTTGCATCTAGACACCCAAAAGAAAAGCTATAGACATCGAGATGTGGCAGTCAAAGAACAAGTGGTCAATAGAATCCGGCGTAGTATTACAAAAGGCACACAAATCATACTCAATTCTACCATAAGAAAGGAGTAACACCTGGGACGGTTGTAATTACTTGTACCTTAAGTAAATGACGAGCACAACTCTATTTATTTATTTATTTATTTTTGTGGAAAGAAAGATACTATTTGCATATCAAATAATACTTGAGAGGTACATAGAAGGTTTTCAAGCTTAATAAATCCCAAATAATTGTAGAACAAATAAAAAGTTAGAAAGCAAATAACAAAGTACAGTTTATAGCTAGAAGCACACTTTCATCCCCTAAGAACAACTCTGATGCCATAAACGATTGATGGATGGTCACTAGATTCAATCATGAGTACATGCCGAAGTCTCCCACTCCATTTGCAAAGGCTTGCGGTGCGTATCTAGGTTCAATGTTTTTTTTTTTTTAATGAACCAGGGAACCGGCGCATCGTACCAACACGGACAGCCTCGGTAGGCCCGGGGTGACGGGGGGTAAAACCTGGGGCCCCACGGGAAGACCCACCACCCTCGTGGAATGGGTAAGACGCCAGGCGTATCCGCGGAGAGTTGAACCCTCTCCCTCTTAGAAGGGGTCAGTGGGTCCCTCCACGGTGGGGAAGACTTAACCAGCGGAGTCACCACGGCCGGTGGTATCTAGGTTCAATGTTTTCATCACCATTATCTTGCAAAATTATCTTGCGAAGACACCGGCATCAAAATGTTGGAAAAACACAAATCAAGTACTTATAAGGAGCTCACACATCTATATTTTGATCGAGTTTGAGAGAGTAAAACCCAAAGCTTCATCTAAGTCCAAATCAAGAGAAGAAACGAAATAACCTTGAAGAGGTTGTGGCTGTCAACTGGACGGATGGCTAAGCTGGTCTCCACATTCATCCAAGATCGGCTGCAAAAATATAGTCATGCTCAAACTCCTAGAACAGATCAGGAGAAAAAGAAAGATGGAAAACTTCAAAAAGGGAAGGAGAGAGAGAGGGAGGGAGGGAGGGACAACACTGCAGATAGGAGGCGGCTTCAAGGGAAAAGAAAGGAAACCATGTAGAGAAAGAGCGGTGCCAAACACAGCTCTATTTGATAAGCTAAATTACACCATTTCCACACATTTCAGTTTATAATTAAATGACATGATCTTCATTGATGAAGTTTAGCTAGTAACATTAAAGTAATTCTAACGGATCATTACACGTAACAATTTCTTCTAATTCGTTTTACTTTTGCGGATTGTAAGCACATGTCCTATTCCTGATATATTTTGATAGTTTCTAACTCTTTATATTAAACTTAGATAGTATGCGTCTAGATCCTGTAGGTATGCCATTGCTTCCTGAGGATTTCTTTACAAAAATATTAGGACTCCTTTGAGAACATTTAATTCGTGTGTTCCAGCAGAACGAAGAGAGAAACTCGCGTACTTAAGAAGATTTTGTTCTCTGTTGTGGGCTTGGTTAGTCGTGACTCAGCCAATTCATTAGCAAAATTACTAAGTCTGGTTTTTGTGCATCTTAATTGCAAGGAATATCTTTCTAAGCAGCCGAACAGCTTCGGTTTGCTCTGACATGGAACCGAATGGCCACCTTTGCTGATAGCAAGTGTAGTGCTAAACATTACCAGTCGAGTATAAGCTTGGCTCCATCAGCACAACGCGTTGAGACTGACGGTCGTACATGCATTGAAGAAATCGTCGAAAGTAAGTCGACAAATATACTGAAGAATGTCTCGGCTCAAGCATGCACTACACAATTCAGATATGAAAATACAGTAAAACACCTCAACCTCAAATATGCATATCAATACAGTTCAGTTATGTGGACGAGATCATCACAAAGCAATTAGTAGATTTTACCCAGGAAGTGCTTTGAACGCAGAGCAACTGGAAACAGAGCATACGTGGTTCGATTGAATAAAGGATGATTACCTGTGATGATTAACGATCGGACCTCAATAAGGTGATTATAGAAGCAGCTTCATGAACAGGAACCGTCGTGAGAGACGGTGGTGACCGCAGTCCGAGCACTTCAGCAATGGTGACCGAGAACAGGGGCGCACAGAGCTTCTGCTGTTGGCCGTGGAAATGGGAACGGTGACGACCGGTGGTGGTTGGTGGTGGCTAACAGTGTCCGGAGGGCAATAGAGAAGAAATTTCGATGAAGAGGTCCCTGGAAATTCAGAGAAAGACCGAGAATCAATGCTATTGACTGAATTGAGAAATGAAATCCAGAGGATGAGAGAGAACTTACCTTCAAAATTGTTGCAGTAACCGAATGATGATGAAGAGCTCGAAGTGAAGAATCCGAGTTCAGTAGAGTTTCAGTCACGGCTATTCTCCCCTGTATGGAAACCGAAGGAGGAGGCAGTGACAAAAACGAAAGATAATGAAGTCGTCCAGCGAGAAAGGTGCTTCGCTACGATTGGCTATCGTTTAAGTGAGAGATGGAGAAGCTTCAAGTGAATGCAGGAAATTCAAGATGAATCGAGACCGGAACTGCAGAGCTTTCGGCGCGAACCAGAAAGATTTTCACCATGGAAGTAGCTGGAAGAGTTACGTCCGAAGGCCGGAGAAGCCGATGCGAGGCGGCGGAGATGGCAGAATACTAGAATCGGCCATGAATAACCTCCGGTGAGACTCAAACCGCGGGAGATGGAGAATCGATCCCGTTTCCCCGAGCGCGTCTTCGTTTGAAGCTTTAGAGCGCTAGAGAGAGAAAACGGAGGAGAGAGAAAGAGAGAGGATAAACCGAAGATGTGGCTGGGCTTGGTTCTTTTTCGCGGGCTTTGGGCTGATGGGCCTTTTGGGCTCAGCTTAAACTCGTGACTCAGTGTGATGTTACTAGTTGAGAATTTCCTGCTTGGCTGCACATTGTTTTTGTGCTATTACTTTGTATGCTTATGATACAAAATACTTTATTCAGGTCTAATTCTATTGGGCTTGCATCCACATATCGTATCATACAACATTCTAAATCTATAATGATAGAAAATAAATTTCAAGGAGCCAATCAATTGAAAAGAGTAATTTTCAATGGACAATCTATACTTCCCCTTGTTTTTTAGTTTTTGTTCCAGATAAGAGAATTTTTGTCCTGTCATACAAAATGTGAGGAAGTTGGCATTTTTTTTTTTTCATCTTGGTGCTAGATGCGAATTTCTTGCTTCAATTAATAACCAACTCCAAAATTATTCAGTCACAAAAATAAAATATAAAATATAAATTGAAAAAGAAAGTAAAAGCCCCAGATTTTTCTTTCTTTCCCTGGCTCTCACTAATCGCCATCATTATCAATCAACACAATTTGAATCATGCTGTCATTTGTATCGGAGACTCTTCAACAAGAAGAACAACATAAGGTGCGAGATGAACATAAGAAAATTTAAAAAATCCAAAAGGGAACAACTAATTAAAATTATCTTTCATACATAATAAACAACTATAAAAGTTCTCGTGAGAAACAAAATTATATGTAACGGCAATAGAGAGGGAGGAGATATACCAGACAAGGCATGCATTGGTTGAACCGCAAAATTTCCAGTAACACAAAAGGAGCCCAAATCAATACGGAGTCAAACTTTCGACCCCAAAAAAAAAATTTGGTGTCAAACTAATCAATCAAAAGAAAATCTGTGTAATAACTAAAATGAAAATCATTTGAGTGGTGATCCCAACAATCTAAATCAAGAAAACACCACTATATTGTACCAGTAAATTAGAGGGACTACTCTTTTTTCCCCCTCAAATAGTTCGTCTTACAATCTTGTGCCAAACTTTCTGAATATATCATATAAGCAATTGCTAGTTGCTAATTTCTTGGTTTTGCATTTTTTGAAATATGTGGTGGATGAAGGACCGCAGCAGAATGACACCGTCACACCTCTTTTCCGGTATAGATATTCCTCTGTACTATTTTCGTACTCAACTTTTTAAATAAAAAAATTTGTTTTCTTTTTTATTTGATTTTCCGATTGACTAAAGTAAGTTCCTTTGACCGGCTTTTTTTTTTTTATCATACTAAATAGCGAAAAATGAAAACAACATTTTTTTTTATTAAAATGTTTCTCTCAAAACAAACAGAATACTAGAAGAAGACCCTTTCAAAGATCAATCATAAAATAATGCGGGGTGACATCTCCAGATATTCATTATATTGCAAAGCATCATCTTATAACCAAAACTTTTTTAAGAGTTCATTCTCATTTATACAAACTTTATCAAAATTACTCATAACCAATGTCAAGGATCCTAACGAAATACTGAGCCAAAAATGTCAAGTCTCTAAAAGAGAAGAATCAAGCTCCACACACGGAGAAAAGATTTTCTGTAACAATTAAGCCTCTTCAAGAACCTCTTCATCTTCACATGTCAGATATTTTCAGACCTGAAAATAATTGTTCGCATGTTAGATCTTGTCCAGTAGACCGTGAGTGTCCTATTCTCGAAAGACAACTAAAAAATTAAATGGTGGGCAAAATTTGTCCCTTAATTCGCAAATGAAGAAGCAGGTATGGTTCGCTGCAGATCCTACTCGGCCAAAGCCAGAGACTACCAGGACAACCTCAATTTTTCCTCCACAAATGTCAACATCAAGCTCAATTCACAGCAGCTCCAGATCAAAAGTCTCTGCTAAAAGTAGTTCGTGAGACTGTCTCAAGCATGGTCTGACGATGAAGAAGTAGAAAAACAGTTTCGCTCCTCAACATGGAAATGATTGTCATGGCAAAAACCTCATATAGCAGGCAATAACTTTATAATGTAACAGAAGTGTCCATTAATAGAACTCATGTAACAGTATTCCTCAATATTGTATATAACATGGAAGCCATAGCAGCACATTTCCTTTTTGGATCAAATTCCCTTCGTTGCCTGAATTCAAGGTATATCTTCAACATGTGAGCTCATAACATTGAAACCATTTGCAATGGAAATGCGTGTATGTTGTCACGTGTGAATGGTACTGGATCTTCAGCACCTCGATGGGGGTAAATGTGGTGGGGCTTGCCCCCTTCAAGGAGTTAATCATGAGTGATGCTAAGTGACGATCTTCTTGGAATCAGAATATCTCATAGCAGACGCAAGTCCTCAAAGAAACATCCAGAGGGTAGCCACGGCTATTGATTCTCCCTCCCGTTCCCCGTCCTGCACAGCAAATATAATATGTAGGACCGCTAAAAATGTCGTCAAGAGATGGGAGTGGAGTGGGTATTTGAATAAAAGGAAAATGAAATTCAATCTTTGACCAGGCAACCGGTTTACTAACATGTTTTCACCTGCAGGCTCATTCAGAATTTAGCTGTCACATTCGCTTACTCAAACCTCTGCTATCAGTTCCGTTTGTCCATCTGCACCGTAGCAGTTGGGGGAAAGAAAGCTTCTCATTTTCAATGATGACCAGAACATGTTAGAAGTATATTATCTGACAAATCCAGGTATTTATATGGAATTTTATTATAGTATTTTTTGGCTACGCAGGGCCTACATTATAATTAGTCAATGCAATTCTGTACTTAGAGTTGAATATAAAGTTTTGTAGACCGTGATAATATTTTCATAATTAATTCTCCTGAACAGTGCAAAGAATGAAAATAGGGAAAATATATTCATATAAAAATAGATTGTCCTACAAAATAATTTGCTATGCTAAAACGATTCTTTTGCAAATGATTAAATCATTTTACTATGTATGGGAAAGCTGACTTCCACGGCGACAGAGTATCAAACTTCTAGGGGCACAACAAGTGAACTTATTGCTAAAATAAAATGTGCAAGAAAGCATAAATTATACCAGGAATACAATCCCAACTCAGTTCTTAAGCTATTGCAAATGATACTGCACACTTAATGTCAAAACTTTGATTCATCCTTCCACGAGTCCTTATCAAGTATGTATCACAAACGAGGGCCAGGGTAACAGTGAGTCTATCTTGTACATCAGCAGCAATTTTGTGACATCCCGAATTTTCAGATATGTTTTCTATTGAATTAATCGGGCATTTCATTGACGCATCTATAGGGCTATTCTCAGAACTGATCATTCTTGAGATAATTAGACTATTTGGGAAAATTATTAAGAAATTTTAAAGCAATAAACTTGAGAACTCGATCAGGAATCGGCTTCTTGACCGTGTATATCTTTAGAGGCCATTACGGCATAATTAAAAATCGATTTAAAATCAGAGATAGACTGGATCGATAGAGATGTGTGGCTAATCGTGGGTGGCACTATACTGATTTTCTTATTGTTTTGGTACCCTGTGTCCATATTTGTGTCCTCGAGATTTTCACGACAACCGAGAGTCGTCAATGAGTTGAGTGAGTTCATTGTGACTCGAAAAAAAAATCGACCACTTGGTCATTTGCCCTTAAAAATTTCTGAAAGTTACCTCATATTCTAGGTCACGCTAAAAACACACCAAGTGGAAGTTAACCGTGAATTCAAGTCGATTTCGGAAATTGAAGTTTTTTTTTTTTTTCATGTCACAATAAATTCTGGGAGTATCGAAAGACTCGTCTTAAAAGATTTTTTTCGACGCCTGACACTTTTTGGAAAAAAGTCGTCACCGGGTTGTTTTTGTGCGGAAAATGCTGAAGATGGTTTTTGATGGCAAAATTGAGATGCATGATGGAGTCTTGAGTGAGGAAAAATGCAGAGATGATCAATGGGTGATCAATTGAATTTATTGAGGTCATTTGGGATTAATTCAAGAGAGAATTTAAGTCCAATTGAAGCCATCCCTCTCAAATTCGTAACCTCCCTTAAGCCTAGCAAAATTGGACCATTTGAGGAGTTGTGTGGTGTGTTTATGTGGCCAAATTGCAGCCAAGTAAAACTTCTTGGGCAAGGCTTGAAAGGTATTTTTTGTGGAAAAAGTGGGCTTGGTGAAGCCCCTCAATTCTCATCTCTATCCATCTCTCTTTCCCTCACCTCAACCGGACCGCTATCTCTCTCTCTCTCTCTCTCTCTCTCTCTCTCTCTCTCTCTTACTTCGTGCGAAGCCAACACCAACAAAAGAGAAGAAGCTCAACTCCTTCAGTCGACCTTCAACAATCGAAACCCCGCGCCCACCTGCTCGTCTCTCTGCTCAGTCCACGTCCCACGAAGCTGCTCCATCTCCACGCGGCCGTCTCCACCATCAACTTCCATCTTCACGCGCGTCTGCCAGCTCCACGCCAGCACCGAGTCAACCAGAGGCCACTTGTTGACTCTGTCGGCCACTCACGCCTCATCCCACGAATTCCTCTCCACGAACCTGCAGCTCCACTTCATTTTGTTGTTGCCAGCGAAGTTGCTTCCCTCGTCCATTTCCCCTCATCCCCAATCAACCTTCCAGTAGCAGACTTGGCTTGTTGACTGCCCCCCATCTTCGGTCTGGCTCCATGAAGTAGCTCCACGCCCCCACCGTCCCGCACGTCTTCAGCATCGTCTTCTTCATGTCTTCGTTTGAGAGGCACGAAGTCAAGCCCAACCCGTGGCCTTCATCTGGCCATGCGAAGTCCACCGAAGTCCAGCGTTGTGGGCCCATCTCAACCGAAATTCCGACACAGCCCATATTCAATTGAAGCCCAGACCACAACTTGAAGCTCAAATGAGTAAGTTCAGCCCATCCTCAATCCATTGAAGTTGCATTTCAGCCCACTTGATTCAGCCCATAATCCAGTGAAGTCTAGCAAGTTCTTTTGAAGCCCAAGCCTACGAGGCAAGGTCTTTGGGCCTGGCCCGAGGGTCCATCGACGCCATTGAAATTTTGGAATTCGGCCGCCGTCGCATCATCGTCACAGTGTCTCGGTCTTCGCTTTGCGCAAGTGAGTTTTACTCACTAATGCTTTCTTAGTTTGCAAATTATGCTTAAGGCTTGATTAGATTTAATTAAGTGTAATTAGGTGGTTAGATTATAGTAGAATAATTAAATTATGGATCTATCTATGCATGTTAGGCAAATAGTTAGTGTACTTAGCAAGTAGACAAGTCTTATTATTTATTGAACAAGTCTCGGTAATTTTCCGGGCTCATATCGGCTTCCAATAAGGCATTTCGGGCCTAAATTGGATTTATCGTATTTATTTATTAATTTTAGAAATTAATTTAATTATTTTTTTCAAAAATTAGGCAGGAATAGCCGATGACCAGAATTTTATGTTGATTGTCGTGGTGCAGTCTGTTTATTTAATTGAGCTTTATTTTGTGTTGAAATGAATTAATTGTGATTATATGATTATTTTCCTGAATTAATTAAATTGAATAATTAATTGGAAAATAACTGGGTGTTAGTTGACAGCACTAAAAATATTTTGGTGCACTATTGATAAGAGTGGGATTTGTGGAAAAAAATCTTAATATTTTGGCTAAGGCCGACCACGTGCCCATGCACGTGTACTCTTGTCAGAAAAGAATAAAAATGGGCAAATTGATTGTACGTTCGAAGTATCATGTGAAATACTGACTTGGTGACCCTATAGGTCATTTCGTAAATGGACGACATGCCATAACAGCTCGATAACTCGATGGGTTATTTTGTAGAATGAACGTTATGATGAATATACTTGGTGACTTAGCGGTTTCGAATTTAATCAAACCAAGGAAAGATCCGGTTAGATGGGCGTCCTTATATGGGATGGATCCACAGCGCCCGATACCGGTTCATTCTTTGGCTTATTGTGAAGAAGCGTCTCCCCACCCAGGTTATGCTTCTATCCTATGGCCGAATTGACTATAGTGTTTGTGCATTCTGCAGCGAAGTACCCGATTGCATAGACCATCTCTTCTTTGGTTGTCGTACCTCGGCTTCTCTGGCCTTTTTCTGGGCCGCTAGGTGCAACCTACCGTGGAAAAATCGGTGCTGGAATGAGGTGCTTCCTTGGGCTTTGAAGTTCCTTACGGGTAACGATTTCTACCACAAGATAGCTCGGTTTTCATTTGGAGCCCTTTGTCACCTCATATGGAAGAAGAGAAATGCAATACTATTCAGGGGTGAATCCTTGGTGGTCCCTGCACTCAAAAATCACCTCCTTAAGGTGGTAAGAGAAAAAGCTGTCACTTATAGCAATGTTTTCCCTTCACCGAGGAACAGAAGACTTCAAAGAGGCTGGGGTTTAGATCCTGGGATTTTCTATAGTGATGCTCTTCCTTAGAAAGATTTGTTCCCGTCTTCTTTTCTGCTCCCACATTCTCATTGTAGTCTAGAGGTTTGGCAAGATTAGGAGTCGGTTCTCTAGTTGGTGCTGGTTGTATCTTTCTTGTGGGTTGTTCCCTGGTCCCTTTTACAACGGATCCCCTTCACTTTTGCCTTGGCTAAGAGTGTAGGTTATGGATCCGTTCTTTTGTACATTGGCAATCTCTTTTATATTATTATTACCTTTACCAAAATATATATATATATATATATATATATATATATATATATATATAAATACTTGGTGACTTATAATGTCATTTCGAAGAATGAATCGTATAAAATACTGGCTCGGTAACCCAACAGGTTATTTTGAAGAATGGACAGTATTGATTAAAATAACCAAGTGATGGTCTGTTTGACATGTAAATCAACTAGGTCGATTGACTGATGCTTTGATCGGTAGCATTTGATTGGGTGTCTGTTTGAACTATATTGATTTGCAGATGGAATCTGAGGCCAAGATAAGCCTTCTCACTCGTGTGTGCTTAGGCAGCCCATAGCGTATTGGTTTATTAATCGGATTTTAGGGAATAAAACTTGTTGAGACATTGTCTCACTGGTTATTGAATAACCATTTTCAGGTCCTTAGATAGTGTTGGTGAAAGATTGGAGGCTCGAAGTGTGGAAAGGGAAGCCTGAAGAATTGACTACCCTATTGGACTAGCTAGTCATATGGCAATTCTCTTTTGTTAGAAGTCAATTCCATTTTGTAGACTCCGTTTTAGAAACATGTAGTTTAAACTTGGCTTAACAATTCAACTTGTATATATTTGGACTATGTTTGGCAATGTATATAGATGTGGAGGCTTTTAAAGTGAAATTTTAGAATCCTACTTTTCTGTCCCATTGTTTTATCATCTGGGGATTTATAATTGCTTCCGCATGTGCATATTAAAATGAAAGGGTCGGTGATACATAGTCCTGGGATATCGCATTTAAATTCAACCAAGGTAAGGGATATGCACGTACCTGAGGATCGGGGCGTGACAAATCCTTTATTCATCTTTTTTGGCTTTCTCTATGTAGCTAAGCCTCATTTTCAGTTTTGGAAGGTAATGGGAACCCAATGAACCACTCTCGCTTGATGGTAATAACTAGATTCACCTAATATAACAAAAATTGGAGTACCATCCTATAGTCCTGAAAATTCCCATGGATAGGTGCCACCTTGCCTTGTGGAATCACCCGCAGACCTCATCCGAGCTTCCAACTATTAGATGCTTATCGTGACTAAGCTGCAAATCAAGGTCAAAGGAGGGCTATTAGCTGTGAAAATGATCCATGGTTGGTCAAATTGAAGTATTTTGACAAAAAAAAAAAATCAATCTCACCATCTCAATTGCTCCTTAGAACAAGACCAAACCTTGAATGAGCACCTCAGCCACATCCAAATCCTCTAGTTGTGGATAGGCAAAACAGCAGAGTCGCACTCACTCATTCGTGGACAAGAAACTAACAATTTACAAAGATAATTATTCAGTAGTCACTATTCATTAAAGCAGAGCTTGAAGACCACATTTATAAACAGAGCCCAATACTACCTACAGGCACAGATTTCAGAACTCTTTGGTATTACAGATTACTCTAATACGAAAAAACTGATCGGGCTAACTATTCTATTCCAAATATTTTCCAAGTTGAAATGGTTAGATTGGTTTCTGTTCCACTATAAGTTAGATATTTGATGATAGAATAGAGGCTCTCTATAGCTGTTATCACTGATTGATTCTCCTGTTATTTCAATGTAACATCAGATTCCGATAAGTTCAATTAGTGCAAGAACAACAACAGGCTAACTGAAAAGTATTTGAAGTCATAAGGTGGACAAAAAGAGCAGACTTACCAAATGATTAGATGGCTCATCAAGCAAAGCTATGTGAGGCTTTTTCAAAGTTATCTTGGCAAATGCAACTCTACCTTTCTGAGCACTTATTTATATGGTCAAAGCACCATGTTACATGTGCAATAGCATCCAAAAAGCCTCAAAGTAGTACACAGTGAACTACACTTGAGATTGCAAATTGACTAACCTTTATTAGGGCTTCACAATGTCATACAACGATTGCTTCAATTTTTTTTTACATATGCAACGATAGCAGAGAGGGAGGCAATGTATCATAAAAGGTATACATTGGTTGAAGTGCAAGATTTCCAATTACACCAAAGGAACACAAGTGAGCTCGAAGCTTTTCTATCAAAAATCCCTACAAGAAGAATGCCACATAAGAAGGTATTTGCAGATAAAACGACATGATGTATAACAAAATCATATTCTACAGTGGAGTAAATGCAAACAACCAATACTTTAAAGACCTGAATAGATTTTCCCTAGAGGTCACTGCTGATAATGCGAACACAAAGGCAGGTAGCATATTGTTACAATCTCAACCAAATAAACATGAGTATATAGGCTAAAAATTTCTAGCAAGTTGTAAACACAAATAGAATGTTGATCTATGGAATATCAATGCTGTCATGATGGAGTTGTATTAAAAGCTTGGAGCAATGAGCTGCCCCGAATTGTGTCCCAAATGGATTGCTTAATACTACAAAGGATCATCATCAATAAAAAAAAAAAAAAAAAAGGTTCTCGATTCTAAAGAAAACCATTTAAAAAAAAAAAACAATGAATGAGCTAGGACACAAGAAAAAGATGGTGGGAAGAGAACATACAAGAAATGCTGAAAATGCAAAGACATATGATTGTGAAACACTATAATTCTTCGTGAGAGTGCATCTTTATTCACGGTTTGTTTAAGCATCAAGCAAAGTTGAAGATATGCCATTGATATAGCAAGAGGCAACACTGAGTGAATTTCGACCTATAGTTTAGTGTCCAACGAAACAGAGCCAATCCAACCCAACAAGAAATCCTGCTCAAATGTTAGTCTTTGACTTTCAGTGGTAGAGCTCACCTACTTCCAATGAATGGCTTTTGTTGACCATGATAATATTTTCATAATTAATTCTCCAAAATAGTGCCAAATAGTGAAAATGGGGAATATATATATATATTTATATAGTTTATTCAAAAAATAGATTGTCTTACAAAATAATTTGTTGTGCTAAAATATTCTTTTGCAAATGATTAAATCATTTTAGTGTGCATGAGAAAACTGACTTCGCGGCGATAAAGTATCAAACTTCCAAGCACAACAAATGAACCTATTGCTGGAACAAAATGTGCAAAGAATCATAAATTATATCGACTGCAATCCCTATTAAATATGACTCGAGTTTGAGCGTTTGCTAAAATGCGAAATTTGGTGGACTCGCGAAGGAATTACAAAAGAATAAAATAAAGAAGAAGGAACCCCGTGCAATTTCTAATTCCTTTGAAAAAGGAAATCTGGGCACATGTATTATAATAAAATAGGTTTCCCTTTTGGCGCGAAGTTCCTCTGTGAAGATTGAAATTGGTGGGGCCCAAGGTCAAACTTTGACCTTGGGCATACTTATATGTATACAGGTTTTCTTTCTCTGCGGCAGCTACATGAAGACCTATGTAAAGAACCCTACGTAGAGAGGAGCCGCATATTAGAGGAGTTTTTTGGCACATCCGCACCGCTTGCAAAAGCCGCAAAGAGGTCCTTTTTCCGAGGTGTTGCTGCTGCACCGACGAGAGAAAAGGAGGAGCCGCATGTCTTCAAGCTGAAGCGCGATCAAGAAAAAGAGTTCTTTTTCAGCGTTTGTTTTGAGCTTGTGTGATAATTTTGTGCCGTGACTTGGGTTTGGATTAAATTGGGGTTTGGGAAACACCGAGAGAGTGTTTGAGTAACTTGAGTGTGTAATCTCCTTGTATTGCTTGATCTATAGTGAAATTCGCTGCTGCTCTCCCCGTGGACGTAGGTATTTACAACTGAACCACGTAAATCCGGTGTCCGATTTATTTTTCTTCTTCCGTCTATATTTTGTTCGATCGCTCGCCCAATCGCAACAAGTGGTATTAGAGCTAGGTTTGGCTGAGTTGAAGCGAATCGATGGCGACCGAAGAAGTAAAAGTGAGAATCAACAAATTTGATGGGAAGGATTTTAGTTTCTGGAAGATGTAGATTGAAGATTATCTTTACTAGATAAATCTGCACTTGCCTTTATTTGGGGAGAAACCAAAGACAATGAAGCAAGCTGATTGGGATTTGTTGGATAGATGAGCTATGAGTGTTATTCGGGCCGACGTTGGCTCATAACGTCGCGTTTAACATCCTGAAGGAGAAGACCACCGTTGATTTGATGCAAGCCCTGTCGGATATGTACGAGAAGCCCTCTGCGATCAACAAGGTCTGTTTGATGCGACATCTGTTTAACTTGAAGATGAAACAAGGTGCGTCAGTTGCAGATCATATCAATGAATTCAATGTGATTGTTAGTCAATTGAGTTTAGTTGAAGATGAGGTACGTGCTTTGATTCTATTATCCTCATTGTATGATAGTTGGAATACTACCGTTACTGCTGTTAGTAATTCCTCCGGGTCAACAAGTTTGACGTTTGATGGGGTTCGAGATTTAATTCTCGAGCGAGGATATTCGTAGAAGAGAATCGGCGAATCTCTATCTACTACTTTAGTAGGTGAAAATAGAGGAAGATCTCGTAACACGTGTGAGTAATGGTAGTACTAATATGAATAGACATAGTCAATTTAGGACTGCCAATGTTGTCTCGTTGGAGCTGGGCAAAAGGGGGCATCTTAGAAGGGATTGCCTTAAGTTGAAGAATGAAAATGGTAAGGGAATTATGGTTGATTCTGCAGATAATGTTGCAGCTATAGCAGATAATGCCAATTATGTCTTGTTTGTCACTAATGATTTATTGTTTGATGGATGGACTATAGATTCTGGTTGCTCTTTTCATGTCACACCAAATAGAAATTGGTTTATCACTTATCAGTGCACGGGTAGTGGTAAAGTCCAATTAGGAACAACGTTGAGTGCGATGTTGTGGGTGTTGGTGATGTTAAAATTAGAATGCATGATGGTATGGTGAGGACATTGACTGGAGTGAGGCATGTTCCAGAATTGAAAAAGAACTTAATTTCCTTGGGTGCCCTAGATTCAGCGGTTATAGGTATTCTTCAAAAGGTGGAGTTCGAAGGTTGTATGAGGTGCCGTGGTGATAATGAAAGGAATCAAGCATGATGGCCTGTATAAACTTCAAGGTGAGACAATGACAAGTTTCACCCCGGAGACGTCGGATGCATCTGTTCGAGAGTCTTTTGACTGCTCGAAGAAGACTTGGAGGTTTGTGCCAATGCACAAGTTTAATGCTGGTGTCAAGATCTCGCAGTGAAGAGCTTTGATCGAGACAGAGACTGGTAAGTCGATCGAGCATGTGCGGACTGGCAATGGCATTGAGTTCTGCTCAAAGCTAGCAAATAAATTATGCATGAAAGAGAGCATAGTGAAACACCGCACTAGTGCCAGTAAATCACAACAATTTGCAAAATTGATGAACAGAACATTACTAGAGATGGCCCGAAAAATTATCTCTAGTGCTGGTATGGCTAGGAGGTTCCTAGTTGATGTGCTAAGTACGGTAAGCTACTTGGTGAAAAGATCCCCATCAATTGCTATTGAATGGCGGACTTTTGAAGAAGTGTGGTCAGGTAACGTTGCTAATTATTCTATTCTTAGAATGTTTGGTTGTCTATGTTATTTTCGAGTGAGTGATGATAAGCTCGATTGGAGGGCAAGGTGCATATTCCATGGCTATGCACAAGGTGAGCGAGACGATCAGTTGTGGTGCTCGGATATAAATTCACCTCTTAACAGCAGAGAAGTTACCTTTGATGAGTCTCCAATACTTCTGGCTATGAGTGTTTGTGGCAGTGTTAATATGGATCTGGATGGTGTTCAGCTTGAGGTGGAGTTGTGACAAGAGACTGTTGAGGTAGCAAGTACGAGCATTAGCAAAGTAATCGACACAGATGGTGTTTATAGCGAGGTGGAGCTTATAGAGCCAACAGTTGCTGTAACTGCTGAAGTTAACAAAGTACGTGTTCGATCTCCTAATAAATATAGATGCAATAATGGTTTTGCTTTATTTGCGGTTAAAGAGGTTGTGTCAAAAAATCTTTATGGATCAGTTAAAGGTGCATGTGGATTTGGTATTCTGATGAGATCCTCAGTTATGGCGAAGTTCAAGCGATGCTTGGACTTGGATGATATCTGTGGCAGTTGAGCCCATTGGGGTTATGGGAAAGTAGCAGTAGAATTTGAATTTTTACGAAGCGATTGTTATTTGGCTCAAACGTCGAGCCAAGGTGGAGATTGTTAAATATGACTCGAGTTTGAGCGTTTGCTAAAATGCGAAATTTGGTGGACTCACGAAGGAATTACAAAAGAATAAAATAAAGAAGAAGGAACCCCTGCAGTTTCGAATTCCTTTGAAAAAGGAAATCTGGGCACATGTATTATAATAAAATAGGTTTCCCTTTTGGCGTGAAGTTCCTCTGTGAAGATTGAAATTGGTGGGGCCTAAGGTCAAACTTTGACCTTAGGCATACTTATATATATACAGGTTTTCTTTCTCTGTGGCAGCTGCATGAAGACCTACGTAAAGAACCCTACATAGAGAGGAGCCGCATATTAGAGGAGTTTTTTGGCACATCCGCACCGCTTGCAAAAGCCGCGAAAGAGGTCCTTTTTCCGGGGTGTTGCTGCTGCACCCATACGAGAGAAAAGGAGGAGCCACATGTCTTCAAGCTGAAGCGCGATCAAGAAAAAAAGTTCTTTTTCAGCATTTGTTTTGAGCTTGTGTGATAATTTTGTGCCCTGACTTGGGTTTGGATTAAATTGGGGTTTGGGAAACACCGAGAGAGTTTGAGTGACTTGAGTGTGTAATCTCCTTGTATTGCTTGATCTATAGTGAAATTCGCTGCTGCTCTCCCCGTGGACGTAGGTCTTTACGACTTGAACCACGTAAATCCGGGTGTCCGATTTATTTTTCTTCTTCCGTCTATATTTTGTTCGATCGCTCGCCCAATCGCAACAATCCCAACTCAGTTCTTAAGCTATTGCAAATGATACTGTATGCTCAATGTCAAAAACTTAAGCTTCACAATGTCATGAGAACATTGCTTCAACAAAAAATTTATACATGCAACACTAGCACAAAGAGAGGAGATACACCAGGCAAGATACAAATTGGTTGAATCGCAAGATTTCCAGTTACTCCAAAGGAGCCCATGTCAGCTTGAACATTTTGTTCTAGAACTCCTTATGGGAAGAATGCCACATGAGAAGGTATTTTAAAATAAAATGGCATAATGTATGATGAAATCATATTTCACGGTCGAGCAAACGGAAATGCCAACCTAGAGGTCACTGCTGACGATGCAAACTGAGAGGCAAGCAGCCTATCATTACAATCTCAACCAAACAAGCATAAGTATATTTACTAAAAATTTCTAGCAAGCTGTGAGCAACAGTTCCTAAAACACTGGAGTTCACGACCCAACTAAAAAGCGATTTATGGAATATCAATGCTGTCACGCAAAAGCTTGGAGCCATGAGTTGCCTCAGAATTTTATCCCAAATTAACTACTTAATACGACGAAGAATCATCATAAAAAGAAGAAGAAGAAGAAGAAGGTTCCCAATTCTAAAGAAAACCATAAAAAGAAAAAAAAAAAGTGCATCCATTTTCTTCACAATCACATCATAGCTTCCACAAAACTAATCATCCTTTTAGATTTTGAAAAATATTTGTTCTTATTTAGATCATATTCACCACAAGGAAAATTCAGAACATAGCAGTGCAACAAATATATTTAATTGCTTCTTCCTTTATTGATAAATTGCAAAAAAAAAAAAACAAACAAACAAAATGAAGCAAGACAATGACACCAACAGCATTAGCCCTACCTTAGCAAAGCATTCACACGTGATCCTTCCAAGAGATTCTGCCAATGCAAGATCACAATGGTATCTATAAAACAACCAAAGTAAATGAGCTTAAGGGCCCAAGAAAAAGATGTTGGGAAGAGAACAGGCAATAGACGTTGAAAATGCAGAGGACTATGATTGTGGAATACTACGATTCTTCGTGATGGTGCGATTTCATTCACAATTGGTTTGGGCATTAAGCAGAAATGAGGATATGTCATCAACATAGCAAGAGGCAGCACTGCGAGCCTTTCATCCTACAATTGATTGTCCAACGAAATAGAGGCAATCCAACCCAACAAGATCCCCGACCCAAACATCGCCGTTCGTATTGAGCATCGAATTGAGAAAGTAGAATGGAAAATGATGCCTTCAAAACCAAAAATAACTTACCCGAACCCTAAGAAAATTGATTGTAGTGTAAATGCATGAATCAATTCATCGAATTGGCTCATCAATGTAGATATCAGGGATCTCTTCGATGAGGGGCCAATAGTCGCCAGTGAGTTTTGCGCATCGCTCTTTCAGAATCTTGCATCTAGATATGCCCAATAGTTGGAGGGAAGGAGGGAAGCCATCCTCTGGCAAGTACCTCAACTTCGGGCAATCTCCAATCCATAACATTTGGAGAGAGGAGAGATGGTTGCGGAGACCACCTGATAGTCTTTTCGCATTTCTCAAGTACTGTATCCCAAGAGAGGTTAGAGAGGAAGGAAAGAGACTCCAGGCATCCTCATCCTCTGAAGGAAACCACTCCTTCTCTCCCTCCCGTCCCATGTTGAAATCAATAAAAAGACTCGAGAGAGATGTGAGCAGGTGCAAGCCCCACTCTCTCACTGGCTGCTTCAAATTCACGAGCCCCCAAATACCAAGTCTTAGCAAATAGGAGGCGAGACCTCCTTTGGGGAAGCGTGTGATATTTTCACAATAATGAATTATCATCTCCTGGAGGGATGTAAGACGATGCCACCGATTTGGTAGGGACTTTATCATCGGACAATCCTTAAGTGAAAGACTCTACGGGGTGATGGGAAGGGGTGGGAAGTCGTCTATCTCTAATATCGGACACTGCCATATTTTCAATTTAGTGAGATTGTTACACTTGTCAATGTTACAGTTGGCAATAGACTTTATTTTAAAACAATAACTAAGATCAAGACTCGAGAGGGTGACTGGAAGGGGAGGAAAGTCCTCTATCTCCAATGCTGGACAATTATAAATATGCAATTGAGTGAGATGGGAGAGCATGTGAAGGCACCGTGGGTAAGCTTCCCAAATTTTGACAATCGTTAATTCTCATTGTTTCAAGCAATTCTATGGCAATCCCTTCCAACGACTTTACTCCCTTACAATTTTCTATATGAAGTGCCTTCGAGGAGCAAGTCTAGCCCCGGCAAATGAAAAGGATATCAAAGAATCATAGTGATGTATCTTAAGAGATTCAAGTTGAGAAATCGAATTAATTCTCCGGGGTCACCTTGAGGAATGTTTAGAGCCATGATTTTTGGACAATTCTCAATCACCAAATGTCTAAGTGCATGCATCTTGCTTGGAAGCTTTTCTAAACTTGTGCAATCCACCAATTCCATCTTTTCAAGATTACAGGGTAGCTCTATCTCTCCGTCTCCTGCCACAAAAGATGTGAATCGAGCACAGCTTTTAATGGTTAATTCCTGGAGGCAAGTGAGATTTTGCGTTTCATTTCCATCTTGCCACAGGCATGTTAGCTTGTCACACAGTCCTATATGAAGCTTCCTTAGCTTGCCCAAGCAACTCATAAACCGATGATCAAAGGAAACAAGGTCTATGAGTTTGTTAATTTTGAGAACTGTCAAAGAAGTTAGCTTGAACAAGCTCTTTAAGATCTCCTTACTACAATCCTCAAGGTATAACTCATCAAGAGATGGAAGACATAACTCACTGGTTGAGTTATTCAATTGTTGGCATGAATGAATTTCAAGCTTTATAAGACAATCAAGTTGACAAGGCAATGTCTCGACCAACGAAGGACAGCTCTGGACAATAAGATGCTCAAGACAGGAGAATGAGACTTCTTCTTTTGGGCCCCTTGCATAAGGAGACCAATTCTTCCATGCCAACATCTCTTCGAACTGCAAAGTAATTAAGGACGAAAAGGGCCTATCACCTCCATAAAAATGAGAGCCTATTATTCTTACTGCACTTAGACCTTTAAGAGATAATTCTCTCAATGAAGGTAGTTGTCCAAGTGAAGGCAATGATGTGACATAAGGACAGTCGCACAAGCTCAAAGACACTATCCGAGAATATGATGAACCATCTAACCATGACGGGAATATTGCACCGCCATAGTTCAAAATAGTGAGATTTTCAATATCAATGGGAGGTCGCAAAGACTCAAGCGCTCGTGATTCATGCTTATCATTCCGAAGAATTCCAAAATCTTCATCCCAATGCAAGAATAATTTTCTTAGGTCTTGCTTTCCTAACAAATTAGCATCAACAGCATCTCTAACATCTTCCACCTTTTGTAATTTTGATATGAATAATCCTCCTTGAAGACGCGACAAGTTCTTTAACTCATTTAACCGTAGGCCCTTCTCTGTTCCTACCACAAACTTGGACAAGATAGTAAGATTCCTCAAATTATTGATACCCAATGGCATCTCTTTTAGACTTTCTGTATCTCTAATATCAAGAAATTGTAAGCTGACTAACTTTGTGATACCATGAGGCAACTTTGAAAGCCGATGACAACCTCTTAAGATCAAAGCTTGTAATTTGCACAAGTCGCCAATTGACTCAGGTAACCTTTCGATGTTAGTGTACGAGAAATTGAGATATCGAAGATGTTTTAATTCACCAACACAATTCGGTACCTCTACAATGCTACAATGACATAATGAAAACACCCTCAAATACTTCAAGTTTGTTAGCAAGTCGTGCAACACCTTGTTGGAAATAGATAAATAATTTGGGCCCTGACTAGATCCAACACGCACTAGAATCAAACTTCTTAAGACCTTCAATCCATGATATGCTCTTAAGCATTTTGATGTAACAAGCCATGATGAGACGAATGATGCATGACGAGCTCTCGCAAGAGATGCATCATCTTCATTAACTACCACCTGAGACTCCCCAGAGCTAAAGCATATTGCACCCTCAATGGACTTTGCTAGATCATTCAAAAGATCATGCATTGAAAACTTAGATGTGTCAACACTTGATTGTTGAAGAAATGATCTAGATACTAACTCATTGAAGTAACTCCGTCCTAATTTCAACTTATTTTTAATTTTCTTTTCTCCATCTAAAAATCCCTCTGCTATCCATAGGAGTACGAGCTCATCCCTCTCAATTTCATAATCCTTGGGAAATATTGCACAATAAGAAAAACATCTCTTCAAATAGGAAGGAAGATGGACATAGCTTAATGTCAAAATAGGGAGAACCTCATCATTCTCTGCTGTTGGAAGATCCCCTATTATGTTGTTTAAGGTATCTTCCCATTCACCGGGATTCATTTTATTACGTAGGGCACCGCCAAACATCTTCGCTGCCAAAGGTAAACCTTTACATCTTTTAGCTATTTTCTTGCCAATTGTTTCAAATTCCGGGTGGCTCTTAAAATTTGTTGCTTCAAGAGCATGAAAGGCTAATAAGCTTGTACAATCATCAAGGGACAATTCCTCCAAAAGATACAGCTGAGCTCTTGTCATTTTAACAACAGCAAGGTTGCGAGTCGTAATAATAATCTTGCTTCCCCTAGCACCCACTACAAATGGCTTTAAGAGGTTAGTCCATTTATTGTACTTCTCATTCCATATATCATCTAGAACCACAAGAAACTTCTTTCCGAAAAGATTGTCCCTCAACATAACTTGAAACTCATTTAGATCTTTGCCCTCACAGGGCAACCTAGTGATTGACTGCAAAATAGTCTTTGTTATGTCGAGAACATCAAAATCATCTGAAACACAAACCCATGCTCTCATCTCAAAACATCTATCCACTTTGGCATCATTATATAGCTGTTGAGCCAAGGCAGTCTTTCCGATACCGCCCATCCCAACTATGGGGACTATGCTCAACGTGGCATTAGAATTTTCAACCTCATTGATCAATAGTTTGAGTATTTGTTCTACTTCCTTCTCCCTACCAAAAAACTGAGGCTCCGATAGAGAAGTGGTTATCCTTTTGCTGGTGTAGTTGGATTTGTCCACAACATTCTCTCTCAAGTTTAGATGAACCTTTCTAGTGACAATCGCTTCCAATCGGCCATTGATCTCTTGTACCTTGGTTTTAGACATGAACGAGGGTGGTCGGCCAAAGACAGAGAACTTCCATTTCCCCAAACCTTTGTTTGTGTTGGATTCTACCTCTAGCTCAAATTGAGCAGCTTTTATCGCAAACTCATCAAGCAAGTCTTCCATGTCATAGGCCAAGTCCCTAACCTTGTCCAACCATAGCTTCACTTGATGGTTACCACTAAGTTGCTTGTTCTCTGCATCAGCCAACACTGCATTGATTGTTACCAACACATCCTTCCACTCCTCAAGGGCGATGTTGATTCCATCTCGTTGTGCACAACTTAATGCGGACGAAGTCAACTTGTCAAATAGGACTTGTAAGAACGAAGCCAAAAAGGAACCCAAAACGATCTCTCCAATGGCCATAGGTGAATCGATTCGTAAAGGACAATAAAGGTGTTATGGTGAAACAAAGTGAAAATGAGCTAATGGAAAGAAAAAACTATGAAGTCTAGGAAGACCAAGACGATGACCTAGGAAAAATATTCAAGGGATGCACATCAAAGGTTAGACAAATTAAAAAAAAAAAAAAAAGTACTATTTGTCCACAAGTGCTTGTTACGTCAATTGCTCTCCTTATTCTTCAGATCAAGACTTTTTTACTATTGGACCTTTACTTTTGGCCATCCAAAACAGAGTCTTAATATGACCAGCTTAAGAGTGTTTGCATATTTTCATTATAAGTGTTATCCCTCACAAGTGTTTTGTTGGCTTTTTTAGCATCTGTATATTCTTAGTAACCTTATGATTTCAATGTCTTTGTTTGCTTTATTGGTGAATGTGAGATTGATGAATTCTTTTATATGGCAATTACTATGCTAAAGATTCACATCAACATGGGCAACAATGATTTGTTGAAGGGTGCTAAGGTAGTGGTTGATAATTGAGAATCGCCTTGATAGGAGAATTGCGGTCCTTTGAACATGATTATCAAGTTCATTAGTGTAATGGGTAGAGTGTGACATCTAGTAGATTATATATTGTTAATACCGGACTCATTTACCATTTCCAGAGTGAGAGAAAGCAACTTGCTTGATGGATTAGTCGGTGTGCTTATCCCTTTTTTCTCGTTTAGCGATGAATGAAGTTGACCAAATTAATAGGATCAGCAAATAAACATTTTGTGCAACTTAGTAAAATAAATGCTTTTGAAACATAACATATTGAGGATTCGCCCAATAATTGCATCATATTTTTTGTTATACATGTACATGTCATCAAAGACAATTAACTTTGTATGTCCATTAAGAAGAAGGGAAACACGTGCTTTGGGCTTAATAAGAAAAAGGGTCAAGCACACCTAATAATTCATTAAGCAACTTGCTTTATTTTACTATGCAAATAGTGAACAAGTCACAAGTCACCAAATGAAAATGTATAATCTACTAAAAGTTATACTTTATTCATCACACCAATGAACAGGAAAATTGAGTTCAAAGGACCATGATTCTCTTTCTAGGCGATTCCCCATCACCGGTTACTAACTCATCACCTTTCAGCAGATATTTTCGCCCATCTTGCTGCAACTTTTTCTTTCACAAGTGGTTGCTCTGTAATATTTAGAGATTATCCCCGACATTTGTAGTTTCCACGATCATATACTCGTTCGTGTAAATAAATCATAAACTTGAGAAGACCAAAACTTCAGTGGGTATCATGAACTTTTTTATCGTGAAAGTGAAGCAAAATTGGTAAAGAGCTGATTGGAAAGAGAATTTAATAAAATCCAGAAAGACCAAGACTTACAGAGATGCAAATTGGATTTATCGCTTCACTTTTCAAATCTCTCCTCTTCCGTTCCCATGCGAATGTCTCTTTTACATTTCTAGCAGATTTTTCACGCATTACGTGGGTGCCGATTTTTTCTTTTTTTGTGTGATTGACAATTGGCACTGATTATTGTTTCTCTTGCTCAAATTAACAAAACTATAATTTTAGACCAACTTTTGTCATTTTTAATCACATTGTGATTAGTCATTCATTAATCTCTATTGTACTTGTCTATTGGAATTGTGTCTAGATTTCCATTTATCTTTTCAGAATATAAGTTTAATAAATGTAAAAAGAGCAAAAGGAAAAACTAAATACGAAAAACAGCAAAAAACTGATAAAGAAAAAAAATGCAGGAATGGGGCGATAAGACTCTTCGTGACTCGTGGGGAGTTTCACTTCACATTTTTATGAAGATGCAATCTAAATTTATTAATAAGCAAGATATGATTTTCCTACATTTCCCAAATTATAGCATGTGATTTATGAAAGGAAACGTGCAAAAAAGAGAATTAATAATAATGCACTCCAGAAAGCCTAGATGTGCATGATAATGCTTGTCCATGAAAATTCTAAGTTTTCTAATATAATTGTCTTGATATGGATATAATGAATTCTATCCTAATATGTAATGAAAAATCATAAAATAGAGGTCCAAATTTTGGCTTAAACAATTATGCGTGCAGATGTATCACCTCATTAAAACAACTAAGCCACATTAAGATCAACAAATCACCATGAACTATGCAGTCAAGCTGCAACTTTAATCTGGCCAACAAGTATATGACATCAACTTTCCCCAATTTTGTTATTAAACTTACTGCATCAGTTCAAGGGAAAAAGAGAGCAAGTAGATAGATGTCTTTTACCTATTCCAAGAAGATTTCCCGGAGCTGACCAGGCGAACGGGATTAGATCCACAACAGCAATCCAGCAAGCACGAGCGCTAGGCTTGGCAGTTCACTGTGTACGCGTCCGTATTCAGCTACGGCAATGCGTGGTCCCTGCTTGCAACGACGAACGATGGTATTGATGGAGCGACGACTAGAGATGGTGGTGATTGGCGACAATCGATAATGCTTGTCCATGAAAATTGTAATTTTTCGAATATAATATCTTGACACGAATATGATGAAATTCCATCCTAATATGTAATGAAAAATCCTAAGTCCGTCCAAATCAGCAAATATGAACACACTTAAAAATGTGAATATGACTTTCCCTAAATATGTAAATGTATGATATGCAATTTCCTAAATGTGCAACACCTAATAACTCTACACGTGGTTTTATTAAACAGCTCCCCTAATATACAATCTAGAATGCAACGAATGTATATAACATGCCGTGGATGATTTTTATGAAATTTGACACATGTAAATTCAAGAAATTACACGTGAAGACGTGATCGAGAGTGACCTAGCCATATGCAGTTTCATAAACACGGATGGCAAAAATATTCAACAAATCACCATGACGCAACTTTAATCGGGACAGCAAGTATTTGACATCAACTTCTCCTAAAATTTTGTTATTAAACTTGCAATCGGGATTATAGACAGGCATGAAGTGAGTTTAAGAACGAAAATATTGTTGCTGCCGCCACCTCTTCTTTTGCTTCAAATATATAGAAAGATTTCAGAAATGACTGGTGGCTGCTCCCGTGTAATAAAGGCCTACCAGATACTTTAGCAGTGAGGTTCTGGATGAATCAGTTTGAGGGGAAAAGAGATTTACCTATTCCGAGTAGACTTTCGGGAGCTGACCGGTGAACAAGATTAGATCAACAACAGCAATCCAGCAAGGACGAGCGCCAGGTTTGGACGAGCAGGAAGAGAACTCTGCTGAGCAGGGGGACGAGCGCTAGGTTCGACAATTCACGGTGTATGCGCGTGAACTCTGCTACGGCAATGGGTGGCCACCGCTTGCAACGATAGAAGATAATATCGACGGAGCTACGACTAGGACAGGTTTGTAGGGGACTGGGCAGATCAAAAGAGGGTGGTGTTGAATAATCAACATCCTACATTGGCCGTCAAGAAGAAAAATCAAAGTTGGCCTCCAAATCTTTAGTCAACTTGCCCAGTAAAGAAGGAAGAGAAACTAGCCGTGAATCTTAAGTTGAGGTTCCAAGCCGTCACTTCTAGAAAACAAGTTGACAAGACGACTTGCCTTACCCAAACGTTTCCTTCTAGTAGAGAATAAGTTGGTCTACTTGATCAGAGCGAGCGTGCAATTTATATGGAAGCCAAACCCTTCCTCTATTATTACTAAAAGCGAAATTGCGTTATGCCTCGTTGAAAATGCAACGTGTATATGCTAATTATTATTATTCAGGAGAAGCTTATAACCAAATGACTCGTGACTTGAATTTAAACTATATAAATGAATTTGAAGCTGGATGTCTATATCCAAAGGCTCGAAATTATGTTAAACTCCATCGTTACATTGTAGTCGTGGCAGAGGATCCTGCTACTAGCGATCTCGTGCCAACATATGTCTCCCCAGCAGCTCCTTGAGCATCGGGAGCGAAAACCGCGTCAAAGGATCACCGCTAAGTGGATGACTAGAGCAACAGAGACGACCATGAAGGTCAAAGTTGCAGAGAGGAGCAGCAGGCCAGAGAAGACGATCTGGTTCCCAGAGGGTAGAACATTCCAACTGGCTCAAGTGGTTCAAGATCAACACAATACTGAGACAGATTCAATCGAGTTTAAATTGCCTTCGTAATATTTTGGTAAAAATTGAAATGCCGATAGTAAGTGCAAAGGCAGTCAGAAGATATTGCGATGCTCCCAAGCGGGATGAGTGGGTTTAATAGCTTATTGAACGGGAACGTGTGATCCCTCTCCTTCGGTGTGAGCTCTTTGAAATCCTAACTGCACATAACATTGAGAAATATACTCATTACTAGCCTATTGGAACCAGTTAGGAGCTAACGGGAAAACAAGTTACTTTATATAAGCTAGAGAATTCAAAGATATGATTACACGTAGTAGTATTCTCCACAACGTGTCTATGCATGCTTGTTTGATCGAGATTGAGTCTAAAGTGTAATATACTCATTGAATGAATCTAAAGAAATCAAATCACGAAATCAATATAATGAAAACAGCATGACACATCAAAATGATACTAAAGGATGAGTAAAAATAAAGTGTGGAAAGTAAATCCGAAACAAGACGAGCAAAGTATAAATTGCTTTATTATTAAGTTTCGGGACATCAACCAGTGAGCTAATTTTCGAAATCAAGTCAAAGTCTAATTTTGGCAAAGGATAACTGCCTACGGTTTGAATAATGATATTAAAGACAAGAACGTAAACGAACTAAAGTAATAATAACGTAAAAGCAAGTAAGAATTTGTCATCATCGTCGTTGTTGTCGTCGTTTTTTTAATTTATTATCATTTTTTTTTTCTTCTCGTTCTAGGTCCCTCTCCACCAACTTCATGTACGGCCACCAGACGCATGACCACGGCTTTCCCGAGTAACACAGAGCATGGATGGGAAAATAGGAACGCAACAGAGAGATTCACACAACCACCACTAGAAATCGACTCCAAGCAATTTTATATCTCCGGTGTCCACCGCAAATCGCCAAACGAACATGCGAAACGCAGAACAAATGAAACGCAGGTTACGTGTCTAACAAATCATGCCTAATAGCTAAAAAAAAACAAAAAAAAATATCATGTGAACTATGTTAATTTGCCTTAAGATTAGACAATTTTGGAAGAACTATTACACAACCCTGTCTCAGCGACATTTCATCGAACAGTTTACGTGCATCGACTGAGGATTTAAAGGAGGCATCGCTGAACTCGGATTTGAGATCAAAGTTGTACAAAATCAGTTCAGGACGTTTTCAATCAACGAATGGGCTAATGGATTGAGGCCGTGGATTTGAATGGGCTTTGTGGACTGGACTGGACTGAATAGGGCCGAGGCTTTATTATTTTATTCTCCTCCTCCTCCTCCTTCTGCGTCTTCTTCTTCTTTTGTTATTTGTTAATTTGTTTATCTATTTTTTGTTCTTATTACTATTATTTATCTATTTTAAAAAATGCAATACTTGATTTTTTGGAGAAAATTCATGTGTCAACAAAGGCAAATACAAAGAACCGGTAAAGCTAACTGTAATTCACATGTGAGGTTACTGATCATTTGCTCCAATTCATATATATATATATATATATATATATATATATATATATATATATATATATAAATTGCTCCAATTCATATTAAGTTGCTATGTCTTTGCTTATTTATTTATTTATCAAGACATGCATTAAATTACGTTGTAGGTTTTGGAAGAGTGACTTAGGGAATGTGAGTAGTTTGAGCGGAATTTGAGATCTTTTTTATTATCAACATATAAAAAGTGGTTCTTTTTGGAATATCATACTGAGATCTTTTTTATTGTCGGCATATAAAAATTGGTTCTTTTTGGAATATCATAACTAAGTAAATGTTATTTATAAGCATTGGCATGAGGAGAGAGGGGCTTTGCTTATGACCAAGAGCATCAATTTTGGTGTTTATGATTTGACCGTCACTTTTAAATTTGACAATGCTATTGTTCATTTTTAAATGATGCCAATTACTAGTATTCCTCTTTTTTTTTGTGACCCAGGGGAACGCCACACAGTCGATAGCTGGGAGTAAACCCCTGGGGAGGCACGTAGGAAATCACCACTCACGCACCTTGGATAAATCGCCCGGTGTCTCCACCTGCCTCCCTGCGACTTGCGTCGCAGGGGCTTCGAACTCTAGTCTTCGAGCAAGGAAGCCCAGGAGCCTACCAACGGAGCTACCCTTGCGGGTGGTATTACTAGTATTCCTTATCTCTCTCAAGTCTCGCCACTTGTACAGTAGGATTCCACCAAAAAGATATTTTGAAATTCCCTCTCTCTCCTCTCCCTTGCTCTCTTCCCTCTCAATCCCAGGCTTCTCTCTATTCCTTGGATGAATTGCGCCGCCACCTCCGCCCCCACCTCCGCCCGTTGTGTTCCAGAGCCCATCGGCGGCTCCGATACGCCGTCTGGGCCCAGCGAGCTCGAGCTTGAACCTTCTGTGCGCGCTCTTCGCTCCCATTACAGCGAAGGTGTCTTCCTCGTCACTCCCGACCACGTCGCTGCCTCTGCCTCTGCCTCCACCGTCGCCTCCGGAAGCTCTACCGGCGGCTCCAGTTCGTCGCCTGCATCCGACGAGCTCAGGCTAGGGTTTTTCCCTCTTTCGCGATTATATCCTCGAGTGTTACTTTTGTGGGGAACCGGTGGAATTGGTGGCTCTTTGGAAGGAATTCGTTGTTTGGGAGATTCTCTCTTTCCTGGCCGGACATTAAGGTTATCGAAGATGCATCGACTTGATAAATTCGTTATTCCTGGTTTGGTGGATTTTTGTTTTCCTGTCAGTTTTCTGGCACTCCCTAATTTCCATATTTTAACTTGTATTCGAGTGTTTACACGGAATTTCATCATAGATTTTTTTTTTTTTGGGTTAGGCAAGGCCTACATTATATTTACTAAAAGCAATTCTGTACTTAGAGCTGAAAGTAAAAAATTTTGTCAATCACAAAAACATTTTCACAATTTATTCTCCTAAACAGTACTTAAGGACAAAAATGGGGAATATATTTTCACACAGCTAATTTCTCGTAAAATATTCCCTCGGTCTCCTCTCGTAGTATGCAAATTGGAATGGAGAATCCATACTCATCATCAGTAACTCCGCCTAAAAGCTGGTGAATTAACGTAAAAAACTTGGGAAGGTAAAAAGATTTATTGGTATGAAACTTGAACCTTTATAGGGCAGACTACAAGTGGAAAATTTTCAACTCTCAATGCCGGCTGGGAAAAGCACGTTTCCATGGCGGTCTTACAAAGTTCCATGAGAAATTCTTTGCCTTAACCATTCATAACGAAGGATAGGAAAACAGAATAGACCCTATAGAGGTTCCCATGGAAGTTACCATACTCATTATGAGTTACTCGGTTTAAGCCATAACCGCAGCTTATTTGACAAATCGAAGTCGCGCATCACGGGATGCGAATTTAAATACAGCTGGAAGTGCTACGGTTAATACGAGGCGAGCAAGGCCACGTAACCTAGTTTGCTTTTAATTGGAACTAAAGAATTTTGAATCCGGATCAATGTGTTCAGACTTGGGTCCCAGAACAATTTAATCAAATTAATCCACACATGCTGCATTCAGAGATTGGGCGAGCTCAACCAATTTCTACTTCATTTTGGGATGTTTGTCCTCCACCGTTAGTGCAGATGATGAAGGCAATAACCCCAGAGATACCCTCAGGACATCCAAACTCTTATAATACTGGAAATTCCCATGGAAAGCCGCCACCTTGCCTTGAGAAACCACCAATAGCTTGTCTGCGCTTCTAGATATTAGATGCTCATCGAGACTAACCTGCAAATCAAGGCGAAAAGAGGGCTGTCAGCTGCGAAATGATCCATCCAAGAAACAAGACCAGACCTTGAATGAGTGCCTCATCCAAATCCTACAATTGGGTATAGTGGAAAAGGCAGGATCATATCTATTTCTATACAAGAAACTAACAATTTACAAAGATGACACTTGAGTAGTCACTACTCATTAAAGCAAAACTAAGAGTGAACATTTATAAGCAAGAAAAGGGTCCACATTCATTATGTGCAAAGCCCAACACTACCTCAAAGCACAAACATAGGAACTACTTGGTAGTATAATAGATTACTGTAATACAAACACACTGATCAGGCTAGCAGAACCATTCTATTCCCAACATTTTGCAAGTTGGAAAAACGAGATTGGTCTCTATTCCATTGTAAGTTAGATGTACAATGACAAATGCTCCCTGTAGCTGTGATCACTGATTGGTTTTACTGTATTTTCAATGTAAAGACTAGATTCCAATAAGTTCAAATGGTGCAAGAACAATAACAAGCTAACTGAAAAAGAAAAATGAGTAAACCAATTAAATGATTGGATGGCTTGTCAAGCAGAACTATGTGAGGTTTCTTGAAAGTTATCTTGGCAGATGCAACTCTGCTTATCTAACCACCTATGTACATGGTCAAAGCACCATGTTATATGTGCAATAACATCCAAAAAGCCTCAGAGCAAGTACACAGTGAACGGCAATTGAGATTACATATCAACTAACCTCCAATACAGCTTCACGATATCACACAAAAATTGCATGAATTTTTTTTTACATGCGCAACAGTAGCAAAGAGAGAGAAGATGATCTAGACAAGGTATACATTGATGAAGTGCAGGATTTCCAGTCAGACCAAGGAACCCAGGTGAGCTCAGGAATAATGCCACATAAGAAGGTAATTTCAGATACAACGACATGGTGTATGACGAATTTAAAGAACTGACAAGATTTGCCCCAGAGGTCACTACTGACAATGCAAACTTAGAGGCAGGTAGGATATCGTTACCGTCTCAACCAAATAAGCATGAGTATATTGGCTAAAAATTTCTAGCAAGCTGTAGGTAATAGTTCCTAACTCAACAGAGATCAAGACCTAAAAATAAGGTAGTTTATGAATATCGATCCTATCATGAATTTGTGTTGCATTGAAAGCTTAGAGCCATGAGCACCCTAAATAGACTGCTTAATACTATGAAGGATCATCATCAACAAAAAGAAGGTTCTCAATTCTAAAGAAAACCATAATTAAAAAAAAAAAAAAAAAAAATTGCATCCCCTTTCTTCACAATCATATCACAGCTTCCACATGACTAATTTGATTTTTAGATTTTGAGAGAGATAATTCTTATTTGGATAATAATCACAAGAAGAAAATTTATAGCATATCAGTGCACCAAATAAATTTAACTGCTTCTTCCTTTCTTGTAAATTGTTAAAAACGACACATAACATTGACAACACAACCCTACCTCAATAGTTTTCACAAGTGATCCTTCCAAGAAATTTTGCCAATACAGATGACAATGGCATCTTGCAAAACAATCAAAGTGGATGAGCTAGGGCACGAGAAAAAGATGTTGGGAAGATAGCACACAACAGATGCTGAAAATGCAAAGGAATATGATTGTGGAACACCATTGAATCTTCATGATTCTCATGTATTTGAATAAAAGAAGGATGAAATATAATCTTTGACCAAGCTACGCAAGGCCTACATTATAGTTAGTAAAAGCAATTCTGTACTTAGAGTTGAATACAAAGTTTTGTTGACCGTGATAATATTTTCATAATTAATTCTCCTAAACAAAGTGCCAAAGAGTGAAAATGGGGAAAATAATTTACTGTGCAAAAACATTCGTTTGCAAAGATTAAATCGTTTTAGTGTGCATGGGAAAGCTGACTTCAAAGGCAATAGAGTATCAAACTTCCAGGGGCACAACAAATGAACCGATTGCTTGAACAAAATGTGCAAAGAATCATAAATTATATTAGGACTGCAATCCCAACCCAGTTCTTAAGCTATTACAAATGATACTGCATGCTCGATGTCAAAAACTCAGACTCATCGTTCCATGAGCCCTTGTCACGTATAAATGACAAATAAGGGCTGGTGTAACTATGAGTCCGTCTTGTATATCAGCAGCAATCCTCTCTTCATCCTTTTTTCTCTTTCTCTATGTAGCTAAGCCTCATTTTCAGTTATGTGAGGTAATGTGAACCCAGTGAACTATTCTTAGTTGATGTCAATAACTAGATTCACCTGATTCAACAAAAACCGGAGTACATTCCTATAGTCCCGAAAATTCCCATAGAGAGGTGCCACCTTGCCTTGTGAAACCACCTAGACCTCATCCAAGCTTCTAGCTATTAGATGCTCACCATGACTACTCTGCAAATCAAGGTGAAAAGAGGGCCATTAGCTGTGAAATTATCCATTGTTGGTCAAATTGAAGTATTTTGACAAGAAAATCAATCTCACCATCGAAATTACTCCGTGGAACAAGGCTAGACGTTGAATGAGTGCCTCAGCTACATCCAAATCCTACAGTTGTGGATAGGCAAAAAAACAGAAACACTAATCATTAGACAATAAAATAACAATTTACAAAGATAATTCTTTAGTCACAAGTCATTAAAGCAAAACTTAAATACCGGATTTATAAACAAAAAGGGGTCTACATATTTGTCTGTAAAGCCCAATATTGCCTATAGGCATAGAGATCGTACCATTGGGTATTGTAGATTACTCTATTCGGAATATTTTCCACATTAGAGCAATTAGATTGGTTTATGTTCCATTATTTGCTAGATGTATGATGACAAGGGCTACCAGTAGCTGTGACCACTAATTGCTTCTACTTTATTTTTAATGTAAAGACCAAATTCCGACAAGTTCAATTAGTGCAAGGACAATAATAAGCTAACCGAAAAAGTAATCAAAGCCATAAAATGGAGAAATATGAGTAGAACTTACCATATGATTGGATGGCTCGTCAAGCAAAAGAACCCATGTGAGCTTGAACATTTTGTTCCGGAACTCCCCGCAGAAGAATGCCACATGAGAAGGTTATTTTAAGATAAAATGGCATAATATATGATGAAATATATTCTGCGGTCGAGCAAATGGAAATGCCAACCCGAGGTCACTACATTACAATCTCAACCAAACAAGCATAAGTATTTTGGCTATAAATTTCTAGCAAGCAAGTGAGCAACAGTTCCAAAACCACCAAAGTTCAAGACCCAACCAGCAAGCAATTTATGGAATATCAATGCTGTCACGTGAAAGCTTGAAGCCATGAGCTGCCTCAGAATTTTATTTCGGATTGACTGCTTAATCCTACAAAGAATCATCGCCAACAAAAAAAAGGTTCTCAATTCTAAAGAAAAACATTAAAAAAAAAAAAAAAAAAACTGCATCCCTTTTCTTCCCAATCACACCACAGTTTCCACAAAACTAATCATGCTTTTAGATTTTGAAAAATATTTGTTCTTATTTAGATCATATTCACTAGAAGGAAAATTCAGACCACAGCATTGCAACAAATATATTTAATTGCTTCTTCCTTTTTTGATAAATTGCAAAAAAAAAAAAAAAAAAAAAAAGACATTGACACTAACAAAGCATTAGCCTTACTTTAGCAGCGTTAGCACATGATCCTTCCAAGAGATTCTGCCAATGCAAGATCTCAATGGCATCTGCAAAACAACCAAAGTGAATGAGCTTACAGGCCCAAGAAAAAAGATGTTGGGAAGAGAATAGACAATAGACGCTGAAAATGTAGAGGACTATGATTGTGGAATGCTATGATTCTTTGTGATGGTGCGATTTCATTCACAATTGGTTTGGGCATCAGTTAGAAATAAGGATATGTCATCAACATAGCAAGAGGCAGCATTACGAGCATTTCATCCTACAGTTCATTGTCCAACGAAACAGAGCCAATCCAACCCAACGAGATCCCCCACCCAAACATTAGTTCGTACTGAGCATCGAATTGAGAAAGTAGAATGGAAAAGGATGCCTTCAAAACCAAAAATAACTTACCTGATCCCTAAGAAAACTGACTGTAGTGTAGATCGGCTAGTCATCAATCTCGATAATAGGGATCTCTTCGATGAGGGGCCAATAGTTGCCAGTGAGTTTTGCACATCGCTCTTTCAAAATCTTGCATCGATATATGCGCAATTGTTGGAGGGAGGGAGGGAAGCCATCCTTTGGCAAGTACCTCAACTTGGGGCACTTTGCAATCGTTAAATACTTGAGAGAGGAGAGATGGTTGCGAAGACCGCTCGATAGTCTTTTCACTTTTCTCAAATCATATATCGAAAGATAGGTTAGAGAGAAAGGAAAGATACTCCAAGCATCCTCATCCTCCGAAGGAAACCACTCCTTCTCTCCCTCCCCTCCCATGTTAAACTCAACGATCAGACTCTCGAGAGATGTGAGCAGGTGTAAGCCCCACTCTCTCACTGGTTGCTTCAGATCCACGAGCCCCGACATCACAAGCTTTCGCAATTTGGGAGGCAAACCTCCTTTGGGTAAGCATTTGATATTTTGGCAAACGAGAATTAATAGCTCTTGGAGGGATGTAAGATGATGCCACTTATTTGGCAGGGACTTTATCATCGGACAATCCCAAAGTTTAAGCCTCTGCAAGGTGATGGGAAGGGGTGGGAAGTCCTCTATCTCCAATATCGGACACTCCCATATTTCCAATTCAGTGAGATTGTTATAGTTGGCAATGTTACAGTTGGCAATAGACTTTATCTTAGAACAATGATTAAGAACAAGACTCGAGAGGGTTACGGGAAGGGGAGGGAAGTCCTCTATCTCCAATGCTGGACAATTATAAATATGCAATCGAGTGAGATGGGAGAGCATGTGAAGGCACTGTGGTAAGCTTCCCATAATTTGACAATCATTAATTGTCATTATTTCAAGCGATTCTATGGCAATCCCTTCCAACGACTCCACTCCCTTACAATTGTCTATATGAAGTGCCTTCAGAGCAGCAAGTCTACCCTTGGCAAATGAAAAGGATATCGGAGAATCATAATAGTGACGTATCTTAAAAGATTCAAGTTGAGAAATCGAATTATTGCTGCGGGGGTCACCTTGAGGAATGTTTAGAGCCATGATTTTTGGACAATTCTCAATCACCAAATGTCTAAGTGCGTGCATTTTGCTTGGAATGTTTTCTAAACTTGTGCAATCCACCAATTCCATCCTTTCAAGATTACATGGTAGCTCTATCTCTTCGTCTCCTGCCACAAAAGATGTGAATCGAGCACAGCTTTTAATGGTTAATTCCTGGAGGCAAGTGAGATTTTGCGTTTCATTTCCATCTTGCCACAAGCATGTTAGCTTGTCACACAATCCTATATGAAGCTTCCTTAGCTTGCCCAAGCAACTCATAAATCGATGATCAAAGGAAACAAGTTCTATGAGTTTGTTAATTTTGAGAATTGTCAAAGAAGTTAGCTTGAACAAGCTCTTTAAGATCTCCTTACTACAATCCTCAAGGTGTAACTCATCGAGAGATGGAAGACATAACTCACTGGTTGAGTTATTCAATTGTTGGCATGAATGAATTTCAAGCTTTATAAGATGATCAAGTTGACAAGGCAATGTCTCGACCAACGAAGGACAGCTTCGGACAATAAGATGCTCAAGACAGGAGAATGGGACTTCTTCTTTTGGCCCCCCTGCATAAGGAGACCAATCCTTCCATGCCAACATCTCTTTGAACTGCAAAGTAATTAAGGACGAAAAAGGCCTATCACCTCCGTAAAAATTAGAGCCTATTATTCTTACTGCATTTAGACCTTTAAGAGATAATTCTCTCAATGAAGGTAGTTGTCCAAATGAAGGCAATGAAGTGACATAAGGACAGTTCCACAAGCTCAAAGACACTATCCGAGAATATGATGAACCATCTAACCATGACGGGAATATTGCACCGCCATAGTTCAAAATAGTGAGATTTTCAATATCAATGGGAGGTTGCAAAGACTCAAGCACCCGTGATTCGCGCTTATCATTCCGAAGAATTCCAAAATCTTTATCCCAATGCAAGAATAATTTTCTTAGTCCTTGCTTTCCAAACAAATTAGCATCAACACCATCTCTAACATCTTCCACCTTTTGTAATTTCAATATGAATAATTCTCCTTGAAGATGCGACAAGTTCTTTAACTTCTTTAACCGTAGCCCTTTCTCTGTTCCTACCACAAACTTGGACAAGATAGTAAGATTCTTCAAGTTATTGATACCCAGTGGCATCTCTTTTAGACTTTCTGTATCTCTAACATCAAGAAACTGTAAGCTGACTAACTTTGTGATACCGTGAGGCAACTTTGAAAGCTGATGACAACCTCTTAAGATCAAAGCTTGTAATTTGCACAAGTCACCAATTGACTCAGGTAACCTTTTGATAGAAGTGTTCGAGAAATTGAGATATCGAAGATGTTTTAATTCACCAACACAATTCGGTACCTCTACGATGCGACAATGACATAATGAAAACACCCTAAGAAACTTCAAGTTTGTTAGCAAGTCATGTAGCACCTTGTCAGATATAAGGAGAGAGTTGCCACTAGGTCCAATACGCACTAGAATTAAACTTCTTAATACCTTCATATCATGATATGGCCTCAAGCATTTTGATGTAACAAACTGCGACCAGATGAATGATGCATAACGAGCTCTCTCAAGAGATGCATAATCTTCATTAATTGCTAGCCGAGACTCCCAGTGCTAAAGCATATCCCACCCTCAATTGACTTTGCTAGATCATTCAAAAGATCATGCATTGAAAACTTAGATGTGTCAACACTTGATTTTTGAAGAAATGATCTAGATACTAATTCATCGAAGTAATTCCATCCTAATTCCAACTTATTTTTCTTTGTTTTTTGTCCATCTAAAAAGCCCTCCACTATCCATAAGAGTACTAGCTCATCCCTCTCAATTTCATAATCCTTAGGCAATACCGCACAATAAGAAAAGCATCTCTTCAAATAGGAAGGAAGATGGACATAGCTCAATTTCATAATAGGGAGAACCTCATCATTCTTTGTCGTTGGAAGATCCCATATTAAGTTATTTAAGGTATCTTCCCATTCACTAGGTTTCATTTTATTACGTAGGGCACCACCAAACATCTTTGCTGCCAAAGGTAAACCTTTACATCTTTTAGCTATTTTCTTGCCTATTGTTTCAAATTCCGGGTGGCTCTTAAAATTCGTTGCTTCAAGAGCATGAAAGGCTAACAAGCTTGTACAATCATCGAGGGACAATTCCTTCAAAGGAATTGGCGGTGCTTTTGTTACTGAAACAACAGCATCGTTGCGAGTCGTAACAATAATCTTGCTTCCCCTAGCACCCACTACAAATGGCTTTAAGAGGTCAGTCCATTTTTCGTACTTCTCATTCCAGATATCGTCTAGAACCACAAGAAACTTCTTTCCGAAAAGATTGTCCTTCAACTTAACTTGAAACTCGTTTAGATCTTTGCCCTCGCAGGCAACCCAAGAAATTGACCGCAAAATAGTCTTTGTTATGTCGAGAACATCAAAAACATCTGAAACACAAACCCATGCTCTCATCTCAAAACATCTATTCACTCCGGCATCATTATACGCTGTTGAGCCAAGGCAGTCTTTCCAATGCCGCCCATCCCAACTATGGGGACTATGCTTAGCGTGGCATTAGAATTTTCGATCTCATTGATCAATAGTTCGAGTATTTGTTCTACTTCCTCCTCCCTACCAAAAAACTGAGGCTCTGATAGAGAAGTGGTTATCCTTTTGCTAGTGTAGTTGGATTTGTCCACAACATTCTCTCTCAAGTTTAGATGAGCCTTTCTAGTGACAATCGCTTCCAACCGGCCGTTGATCTCTTGTACCTTGGTTTCAAACATGAGCGAGGGTGGTCGGCTAAATACAGACTTCCATTTCCACAAACCTTTGCTTGTGCTAGATTTTGCCTCTAACTCAACCTGAGTAGCTTTGATCTCAAACTCATCGAGCAAGTCTTCCATGTCATAGGCCAAGTCCTTAACCTTGTCTAGCCACAGCTTCACTTGATGGTTATCGCTAAGTTCCTTGTCCTCTGCATCAGCCAACACTGCATTGACTATGACTAGCTTCTCCTTCCACTCCTTAGGCAAGGTAGTGCTGATTCCTTTACGTTGTGCATAAACTAATGCGGGAGAAGCCAACTTGTCAAACAGGACCTGAAAGGAGGAAGCCAAAAAGGAACCCAACACGATCCCTCCAATGTCCATGGGTGCATCAGTCACTGTAATGAACAACAAAGGTGTTATGGTGAAGCAAAGTGAAAATGAACTAATGGAGAGAGAAAACTACAAAGTCCTAGGAAGACCAAGATGATGACCTAGGAAAAAGATTATATATATATATATAAAAAAAAAAAAAAAAAAGACCATGACTTTCAAGGGATGCACATCAAAGGTTAGACAAATCAAAATAAAATACTATTTGTCCACAAGGGCTAGTTACATCAATTGCTCTCCTTATTCTTCGGATCAAGACTTTTTGGCTATTGGACCTTTACTTTTGGCCATCCGAACGAGTCTTAATATGACAAACTTAGAGTGTATGCATATTTTCGCCATAAGTGTTATCACTCACGAGTGTTTTGTTGGCTTTTTTAGCGTTTGTATATTCTTAGTAACCTCATGATTTCAATGTCTTTGTTTTCTGCTTTATTGATGAATGTGAGATTAATGAAGTCTTTTACATGGGAGTTTCTGTGCTAAAGATTGACAGTAAGATGGGCAATAATGATTTGTTGAAGGGTGCTGAGGTAGTGGTTGATAATCGGGAATCACCTTAGTAGGAGAATCGCGATCCTTTGAACACGATTATCAAGTTCATTAGTGTTATGGGTAGAGCGTGACATCCAGTGGATTATATGTTGTTAATACTGGACTCGTTTACCATTTACAGTGGATAAGGAGAATAGAAACACGTTCTTTAGGCTAAATAAGGAAAAGGGTCATGCACACCGACTAATTCATTAAGCTACTTGCTTTATTTTACTCTGCAAATAGTGAATAGTCAGAAATCACCAAACGACAATGTATAATCTACTGAAAATTATACTATACCAATCACACAAATGAACAAGAAAATCAAGTTCAAAGGACCATGATTCTCGCTTCAAGCGATTCCCCATCATCAACTACTAACCCATCACCTTTCAGCAGATATTGCCGCCCATCTTGCTGCAACTTTTTCTTCTTTTTCTTTTTTTCACAAGTGCTTGGTCTGTAATATTTAGAGATTATCCCCGTACATATGTAGTATCCACGATCATATACTTGTTCATATAAAAAAATCATAAACTCGGGAAGACCAAAACTTTACTGGGTATCATGAACTTTTTTGTCGTGAAAGTGAAGTATAATTAATAAAGAGCTTATGGGAAAGAAAATTTAATAAAATCGAAGAATACTAAGACTTACGGAGATGCAAATTGGATTTGTCGCTTCACTTTTCAAATCCCTTCTCTTCCGTTCCCATGTGAATGTCTTTTTTACATTACTAGTAATTTTCCACGCGTTACATGGATGCCAATTTTTATTTTTATTTTTTTATGTGTGTGATTGACAATTAGCGGTGATTATTGTTCTCTTGCTCAAATTGACAAAACCATAATTTTAGTCCAACTTTTGTCATATTTAATCATATTGTGATTAATCATTCATTAATCTCTGTTGTACTTGTCTATTGGAATTATGTCTATATTTCCATTTATCTTTTTAAATATAAGTCTAATAATGGAAAAAGAGCAAGAAGAAAAACTAAATAAGAAAAACAGCAAAAAACTGATGAAGAAAAAAAAAATGCAGGAATGGGGCGATAATACTCTTCGTGACTCGCGGAGAGTTCCACTTCACATTTTTGTTTTGTTTTGTTTTTTTATGAAGATGCAATCTAAATTTATTAATATGCAAGATAAGATTTTCCCAAATTTCCCAAGTTATAGCATGTGATTTATCAAAGGAAATGTGCAAAAAAGAGAATTAACAATAATGCACTCCAAAAAGCCTAGATGCGCATGATAATGCTTATCCATGAAAATTCTAAGTTTTCTAATATAATTTTCCTGATACGGATATAATGCAATTCTATGCTAATATGTAACGAAAAATAAAAAAATAAAGGTCTGAGTTTTGGCTCAAACAATTATGCATGCAGATGTATCACCTGATTAAAACAAAATTAACAAATCACCATGAATTATGCAATCAAGCTGCAACTTTAACCTGGCCAGCAAGTATTTGGCATCAACTTTCCCCAATTTTGCTATTAAACTTGCTGCATCAGTTCAAGGGAAAAAGAGAGCAAGTACAAAGATGTCTTTTACCTATTCCAAGTAGACTTCCTGGAGCTGAGCAGGCGAACGGGATAAGATCTAAAACAGCAATCCAGCAAGAACGAGCGCTAGGTTTGGCAGTTCACTGTGTACGCGAGCGTAGTCAGCTACGGGAATGCGTGGTCGCTGCTTGTAACGACGAACGATGGTATTGATTGAGCGACAACTAGAGATGGTGGTGATTGGCGACAATCGATATGCATGCAAAAAATGAATTGAATGAGAGTGAAGTCTGTGGGATATGATAATGCTTGTCCATGAAAATTGTAATTTTTCGAATATAATTATCTTGACACGAATATGATGAAATTCCATCCTAATATGTAATGAAAAATCCTAAGTCTGTCCAAATCAGCAAATATGAACACACTTAAAAATGTGAATATGACTTTCCCTAAATATGTAAATGTATGATATGCAATTTCCTAAATGTGGAACACCTAATAACTCTACACGTGGTTTTATTAAACAGCTCCCCTAATATACAATCTAGAATGCAACGAATGTATATAACATGCCGTGGATGACTTTTATGAAATTTGACACATGTAAATTCATGAAATTACACGTGAAGACGTGATCGAGAGTGACCTAGCCATATGCAATTTCATAAACACGGATGGCAAAAATATTCAACAAATCACCATGACGCAACTTTAATCGGGACAGCAAGTATTTGACATCAACTTCTCCTAAAATTTTGTTATTAAACTTGCAATCGGGAATATAGACAGGCATGAAGTCAGTTTGAGAACGAAAATATTGTTGCTGCTGCCACCTCTTCTTTTGCTTCAAATATATAGAAAGATTTCAGAAATGGTGGCTGCTCTCGTGTAATAAAGGCCTACCAGATACTTTAGCAGTGAGGTTCTGGATGAATCAGTTTGAGGGGAAAAGAGATTTACCTATTCCGAGTAGACTTTCGGGAGCTGACCGGTGAACAAGATTAGATCAACAACAGCAATCCAGCAAGGACGAGCGCCAGGTTTGGACGAGCAGGAAGAGAAAACTGCTGAGCAGGGGGGACGAGCGCTAGGTTGGACAATTCAAGGTGTATGCGTTTGAACTCTGCTACGGCAATCGGTGGCCACTGCTTGCAACGATAGAAGATAATATCGACAGAGCTACGACTAGGACAGTTTTGTAGGGGACTGGGCAGATCAAAAGTGGGTGGTGTTGAATAATCAACATCCTACATTGGCCGTCAAGAAGAAAAATCAAAGTTGGCCTCCAAATCTTAGTCAACCTGCCCAGTAAAGAAGGAAGAGAAACTAGCCGTGAATCTTAAGTTGAGGTTCCAAGCCGTCACTTCTAGAAAACAAGTTGACAAGTCGACTTGCCTAAGCCAAACGTTTCCTTCTAGTAGAGAATAAGTTGGCCTACTTGTTGACAGCAAGCGCGCAATTTATATGGAAGCCAAACCCTTCCTCTATTTTTACTAAAATCGAAATAGCGTTATGCCTCGTTGAAAATGCAATGTGTACGTGCTAATTATTGTTATTCAGGAGAAGTCACAATCATGCACTATCGGAAGCTTATAACCAAATGATTCGTGACTTGAATTTAAACTATATAAATGAATTTGAAGCTGGATGTCTATATATAAAGGCTCGAAATTATGTTAAACTCCATCTTACATGGTAATCGTGGCAGAGGATCCTGCTACTAGCGATCTTGTGCAAACATATGCCTCCCCAGCAGCTCCTTGAGCATCGGGAGCCAAAACCGCGTCAAAGGATCACGGCTAAGTGGATGACTAGAGCAAACGACCATGAAGGTCAAAGTTGCAGAGAGAAGCAGCAGGCCAGAGAAGACAATCTGGTTCCCAGAGGTCAGAACAATCCAACTAGCTCAAGTGATTCAAGATCAACACAATACTGAGACAGATTCAATCGAGTTGATAAGATGCTGAATTTAAATTGCCTTCGTAATATTTTGGTAAAATAGAAATGCCGATAGTAAGTGCAAAGGCAGTCAGAGGCTATTGCGATGCTCCCGAGCGGGATGAGTGAATTTAATAGCTTATTGAACGGGAACGTGTGATCCCTCTCCTTCGGTGTGGGCTCTTTGAAATCCTAACCGCACATAACATAACCGGTTAGGAGCTAACGGGAGAACACGTTACTTTATATAAGCTAGAGAATTCGAAGATATGATTACACGTAGTAATATACTCCACCACGTGCCCATGCATGCTTGTTTGATTGAGATTGACTCTAAAGTGTAATATACTCGTTGAATGAATTTAAAGAAATCAAATCACGAAATCAATATAATGAAAACAGCATAACATGTCAAAATGATACTAAAGGACGAGTAAAAATAAAGTGTGGAAAGTGAATCCTAAATCCAAAACGAGACAAGCAAAGTATACATTGCTTTATTATTAAGTTTCAGGACATCAACCAATGAGCTAATTTTCAAAATCAAGTCAAAGTCTAATTTTGGCAAAAGAGAATTGCCTACGGTTTCAATAACGATATTATAGACGAAACGTAAACGAACTAAAGTAATAATAACGTAAAAGCAAGTAAGATTTTTTCATCATCATTATCATCGTTGTCGTCTTTTTTTATTTTATTATAATTTTTATTATTGTTTTCTTCTCGTCCTCGGTCCCTCTCCACCAACTTCGTCTACGGCCACCAGACGCACGACCACGGCATTCCCGAGTAAGACAGAGCATGGATGAGAAAATAGGAACGCAACAGAGGGATTCACACAACCATCACGAGAAATCGACTCCAAGCAATTTTATATGTCCGGTGTCCACTGCAAATCGCCTAACGAACATGCGAATCCTGTCTCAGCGACATTTGCCTTAAGATTAGACAATATTGGAAGAACTATTACACAACCCTGTCTCAGCGACATTTCATCGATCAGTTTACGTGCATCGAGTGAGGATTTAAAGGAGGCATCGCCGAACTCGGATTTGAGACCAAAGTCGTACAAAATCAGTTCAGGACGTTTTCAATTAACGAATGGGCTGATGGATTGAGGCCGTGGATTTGAATGGGCTTTGTGGACTGGACTGGACTGAATAGGGCCGAGGCTTTTATTATTTTATTCTCCTCCTCCTCCTCCTTTTGCGTCTTCTTCTTCTTTTGTTATTTGTTAATTTGTTTATTTATTTTTTGTTCTTTTTACTATTATTTATCTATCTTCAAAAATGCAATACTTGATTTTTTGGAGAAAATTCATGTGTCAATAGAGGCAAATACAAAGAACCGGTAAAGCTAGCTGTAATCCACATGTGAGGTTACCAATCATTTGCTCCAATTCATACCAAGCTGTTATATCTTTTGTTTATTTATTTATTTATCAAGACAGGCATTAAATTACTTTGTAGGTTTTGGAAATAGTGAGTTAGGGAATATGAGTAGTTTGAGTGGAATTTGAGATCCATTTTATTGCTAGCATATAAAAAGTGTTTTTTTTTTCTAATATCATAGCTAAGTGAATGTTTTTGTAAACATTAACACCAGAAGAGATGGGTTTTGCTTATGACCAAGAGCATCGGTTTTGGTGTTTATGATTTGACCGTCACTTTTAAATTTGACAATGCTATTGTTCATCTTTAAATAATGCTAATTACTAGTATTCCTTCTCTTTTTCTCCTTGTTGACACCTAAATTTTGGCGATCTATTTAGTCATTTATTGCATAAAAAATTAGGGATTAATTTTATCCCTGAAAAAATATTAATTGCATAGCTACATTTAGTTTGCATATTTTGCATTTTATTTACTAGACCGGTGGCGGATGGGTCGAATTGGTGTTTTTGAGTTTTAAATTAACAGTCGGACTAAGCCCATGGAGAGTACAAATTGGCCCAAGCCCATTTTCTAAAATTGAGATTTGAAATGAGGATTTTCAGAATTTAAGAAAATCGGGGTTATGATCTTATCTTTAAAAATCAGTAGAAAATATTTTGGAGATAAGGAGAATAAAATATTTTGATTAGGAGGTTATAGACAATCTTTTCATCGGATGAAATGTTCACAAAAAGATTGCATTTTATCTTGGCCTATAAAAGGGTGTGTACGTAGGGTTTTTAAAGGGGGGTGGGGGTTTTTTCTCTTCGTCGAAAAAAAGAAGACAAAGAAGTAAAAAGTGAAGGAAGAGAGAGAAGCCATCCGTGGAGTTTGAAAGTAAAAAGAGAGAGAGTACGAAGGAAGAAGGAGAGTGACGTGAGAGAGGGAGAGAGAGGAGAAAAGTAAAGGGGTGATTTGACCCCTACTATTCACCATCTTCCCCAAATCACTGCCCCTCCTCTGCAACCTCCATCCGCGAAGCTTCCGCCACCGTCCTTCCCCGACGCCGCGCCGCGCCTCAACACCTTGCCTCGCGACGACCCAAGCTCGAGTCAAGCCACTCTCCAACGCACCACCGCCCCACCGTCAACCGCACGCCGTTTCGCCCGCAAGCTCGCACCGCTGCCCAGCCGCGCTGCTCGCGCCAAACCGACGCTCCGCTGTTGCTGTATCTTCGCGGGCCACCTCTGTCCGTGAGCACCCGCAACCTCCTCACCACCGCGAGCCCAGCGCCCGAGACCCTCCTGCCGTCCGTCGCCGTAGGAGCCCACGCCGTGATCCGCTTCTGTTCTTCCCCAGCAGCACGAGCAGCGCATCTCACGCCCGAGCAACACCCGACCACCTTCGTTTCGAGTCTCCTCGCCGGAGCTCCTCACCGTGCACCTGGTGTGCCCTCGCCGAGCCCCGACGCGGTCATCCTCCACCCGGCGCCGTCCACCATTGTTGTTGTTTTTTTTTTTTTTAATTTCCTTTTTAGGTGATTTACTTTTTATCCCTTTATTTTTATTTATTTATCTAGTTATTTTAAGTGCTGTCATTTTTGCTTAAGTTAGAACATGGGTGGGATGTCAGTTTTAATTATTGGTATAGTTTAGACATTATCCTTAAGGTTTTGCCCAAAACTATATAATTATTAATTTGGTCCGTAAGACGTCGGATCATTTTTTTAATTATATTAATTTTTGGGCATTTTGTCGATAGTATTTTAAGTGTTGAATCAATATAAATTTTAATTTGATCCGTAAGAATTCGGATCAGATTTTTAGTTATTTTGATCTCTTTGTTGTGATAATTAGGGTTAAAGATAATCGTTAATTTGACTGTGAGACAACGGGTTATTTTTTTCGATTATTTTAATCCTTTATTTGATTGAATACCTTGGTTGTTTAGATTTAATGTTTAGTTGATAATTGCTTGCTCGTTTTTGAAAACCACTAAAAAATCTAAAAAATATTTGAATTAGGATTCAGTTTGTTTTGGAATATTTCTTGTTATCTTGCATATCTAGAATAGGGATTTTATTCCGAATTTAGGAAAATATAATAAAAAACAAAAATACAAAAAAATCATCACGCATATATCATGTTGAATTAAGGCATTCTTTGCACGTCATTGTATATTAGATAAATTACATGTTAGATTAAGATAATATCTTAGTTTAAATTAGGATTTAATGTGACTTGATCCTTAGTTTAAATTAGATAGAATTTTAATCTAGCTAGATCATTTTTGCATAGAAATATCAAATGCACGTCATTTAGTTTTTATTAGGTTCATTTAATTAAAACTTCCTCGTCATTAGACTAAGTCATTTAATAAATGTCGCATGACATATAACTCGCATACTAAATTGTATGTTGCGTGTCATTTTAGTATGTCATTGCATCGCATTACCTGTCATCATTTGATTAATTTAGATTGCATTTAATCATTGCATTTCTTCATGTCATATAGTTTAGGTCATGCTACCATGTCATATTAGATTACATGCATTGCATAAGTCATGATTTTCATTAAATAAAGTGAAAACAAAAACAAAAAAATTGAAATTGCGTGTTAATTAGAAATCATATCTAGGGTTGCTGATGTGAATTCTGATTTAACACTGCATATGCTTTCGTTACTTTGAGGTAAGTTCTGCATTATTTAATTGCTTTCTTGAATGTTAAATTGGTGGTATGCGCACACGTATGATCACCTCACATGTTAGGAAGTTAAATTAAAATCAATTCAATTGCCAAACATTTTTTTTTTTGAAAATGAAATAAAAAGGTACCGAAAGGGCACTAGGATAGTCTGGTGTAACCAAGTCCCCGAACTCATAAATCTCTGGTTCGTAGGAGTAAAGTAAATCTCCCATTACTTTACTTGGGTTTCTAATCGACCCACCAAAAATAGATTAGTGGCGACTCATTATTGAAAATCATTTGCATGTTAAGAATTCGAATCTAAGTCGTGAATTGGTATGGGCTTGGGAGAGTCCGAGCTAAGCTTAAAGACTTAGTAATCCATTAACCTAGTTTTAGGTGGTGAACCCACGAAAATTAGATCGCGACAGCTTGGCGACTCCACCGGGGACTTGAGTTAAAACTCTTAATGGACTTAGGCCAATTTTTCTTTTTCTTTCAAAATGAAAAAAAAAAATGTTTTGTTTGGCAAAGAAGGACACCGAATGCGTCCCTAACATTTCTAAGGTGTTAAATGTTTTTGCGATGGGAGGTATAAGGGGAGTAGTCTATGCTAACCTTTGTCTTGCAGGTTGGAGTATGGGATTAATGATTTATTTTTCCATAATTAGAAGTGTTGTTTGCATTTAAATTGGTGTGCATGTTTTACTGTTTTTTGCACTACACTATTTGCACACACAATTTGCGGTCGAACCTGGGCTGCGATAGGATTTTTAAGATGGTGTTGAGAAGGATACTTCCTCCAAAGCGAGACTGCTATGTAGAGGTTGACCTTCTCTTCCCGAAATTTCTTTCATGGTGTCTAATGTGTTTGTCCATATCCGCGAGACTGCGTGATTATTGGATATTCCATTCGATCGAGCCGGAATTAGGGGACTCGACACGTTAATGCGAGACTCGCAACGAGATCATCCTCTTATCTCCACTTTGTTAAGCCGCCTAGGTAGAAATCGAGCCTCACATTTCATGTGCATGTTTATGTGATTGCCATTACTTTCCCTTGGTGAAGTAAGTCTTCTATCTCTATACTATGCGATTTACTTACTTTGTCATGCTTTTGGTCCGCCCATGACAATTCGGGATAGTCATTTGATCTAATTCCTTTCAAACATGAAATGAACTGCCATACAATGAGTCATTTGGAAAATAAAAAATTGGAAATTTGTTTTCAATTTATGTCTTGGCTTTTCCTAGTTCATGTTTAGGAAATTTTGTCCCTATTGGGGCGTCCCATGTCTTTGTTTTCCTAGTCCGTTTTTAGGAAATCCTCTTCATATGTGGACTTTTTTTTTTTTGACTAAAATTAAATGGTTGTCATGGACTACCTTTCTATTTACACTTCATGCTTACATGTTCCCATTTATTTTCTTAGGTGATTATGAAGCGATCTCGCTCACCCATCCGTACACGGTCAAGAGCTAAAATGGTGGATCGAAACGAGGCGTTGGACCGTATCATTGACAATATGAACAAGCAAATTGCACACCACCAAAATCAAGTCAATGAATTGTCTGCTACTGTGACTTTTCTCATCAAGCAAAAAGGCTGCGATGACATAGGTACTCCATCTTCAATAAGAATCTGCGACTCGAAGAAGAGAGCCAAGAGAACTTTTGAATCGTCTCATTTTCCCGAGGTAGCTGAATTTGATGCCACCATGAAGAGACTCATGACATATCTAGAAGGAAGAATCTCTGATTTGAAGGGTTCGCATCACACGAGCAAGGAGGGTGAAGAACTCAAGCATACATGATTCATGGTCCTAAGTAGTTCACTTTCCTTGTTTAATTAGGGGCATGCTCGGTTGCACCTCTCCTGCGTGGGAATTCTTATTGCTTTTTAGGAATTGTTTTCGCTTTCTAGGAATCATTTTCGATGTTTTCTCTTTTTAGGGAGTAGGAATCACAATTTTCATTCCAATAATGTATTTCATTTGATTCGATTCAATGAAATTACAATTTTATTTCAAATTTTTAGGACATGACGGGGTACTCCAAACTAGTCCAATGACGATATCCAACCATGAAAAAAAATATATCATCCACGGAGAAATCCTGAGGGTTGGACTTTCTCATGCTTCCTCCCAAAAACTTTTTTTTGAAAACAAAAGCTTTTCACTACTAAAAAAAAAAAACATTTTCCCAAAGCTTGTAGCAGATTAAACCTGTTTGTTTGTCTGACTCATTTGCTTCTTGTCTTAGAACATGATTCTATAACTTGTTATGACAAGGGATATCTGAGAATGGCGTATCAAGTTTCAATGATCATAAACTTGACTTGTGATCAATAGGTTTAGAGCGCACTTGTAATGAAAAAGATTTGGGGCAAGTAAAAGAGGACTATCATTCCCTGGTGAAAGAGTTGACAAATTGATGGCATGATAGGTTTTGGTAGTGACCCAACTGGGATAAAGTCTCGACCCGAGCTAAAATGGATGTGCAGTTTGAATTTACTTTGATGTTGCATAATATCATACTGATGCACGTTCTCTTGTGCAGGGGCAAAAGTGGATTTTCAATCTTGAATGATAGGGACAATCCAAAGACATCAACTGCCGAGGGCAATTCCCATTGTAGAGGAATCCTTGAATGAATGTTTAAAACCATTTTGCGTATAGAAAACTGTTTGAATTTGACATGCTTAAAGTTGTTGAGTTTTTGCATGATGACTCTTACATATTTTATCCACCAATTCCACTAAAGAACATCAATATTGACTAATTTAATGAATGATGTGGAATTGATTGAGCATACTAAATGAGACGAGTTGGGATGATGAAAGGCAAACCTTATCCTATACACAGTCCCATATTCATACACTTGTAAGATGAGTGTAGGAAGGTTCATATCCATAAGGTAAAGAGTTCTCTCGCAAGAGGTACGACAACCAAAATGTTGAGAGGCAATTCATTTCTCTATCCCAAACACTACAGGTGATCCGTTGCTTAACCCTTTTGAGCCCATACATTTATGGATATTTTTTTCAAATCACTCCTGTCAAGAATCACCCCACATCGGGGCAACTAAGAGATCAAATGGCATCATGTGGTGAAGAAAATGGATTGAAATTTTCTTGCTCTCACTTGCATCAATCTTCAAGACATGCTATTACATTGAATTCATGTGTTAATTTAAGTGCCTTAAGATGATGAAGAGCATTTCTTTCTCTATCCCATACACTTATATCCTTTGTATAGCCCACTTGAGCCTGCAATTTCGTTTCTTTAAACCCAATTGATGATCATCCCCACACTGGGGCAAGGCAAAAGGCAAATGAGGACCTTTGAAAGTTCAAGTGCCGTTCAAAGTGTAGTTTGCTTGACGCATGCATTATGTGCAAGAATTGAATTCAAAATAGAACTAAGGGGCATAAAAAAAAAACAGTGTGCCTGGTAAAAGCAAGGCTGATGCCCATGAAAAGAAGTGAAGAAAAAAATGCATGAGAACTAGGGGCATGAAAAAGCAGTGTGCCTGGTAAAAGCAAGGCCAATCCCCATAGATTTAAAAAAAAAAAGAGTCAAGATAGGTGACTGTCAATTACAAGAATTGAATCCCAATGGAGCAATAGTCAAAGAACTCAAATGCTGAGTTTTTACAATCAATGGGGCACTTCAAGAAGACAATCCCCAATGATGAATAAGAAAACTGGTGGCAATGCCAAGATGATCATCAACTCACACCTTTTACACACATTTTGAGCCTAATGATCCTTTCATTTCTCAACCCATGAACCCAACCTACGTTACGTCCCTTACAAAGTCTCTTCAGATTAAGGCATTTGAATTAACGTAGGAGTTCATATGTTTATAAGCATCGCTCGAAGAAGTGCGAGCAAGATTATTTCTTTTTCATTTTGCAGGGTTCTTGACTTGTAAACCCGGAGATGATTACAAAACGGTTCATTCAATAGCTTTGACTCAAAAAGTCCTTTTGTTAAGCCGTTGACCAAGCCCTCATTATGGTCCCTGTTAAAGACCTCTCAGATTGGTAAGATCGTACCGCTTGCGAGAATACTCGAACCCATGTCGATATGATAAAATTGAGTGATTCTCATAAAATAGCCATTCTAAATGAGAGTGAGTGAAAGTCTTTTCTAACCGAAAGTCTCTCATTTAGTATTTTTAAGAAATCCATGTCATGAGTGAAGATTGTCTTAAATGATAATTCTCTCCAGTGGAAATTTGGGTGATGCAAAGGTCATTATGCATAAACCCCGATTGAGTTGATGAAAACTTCACTGAATTTTGAAATGTGCATTCTAGATTGCTTATCTCTTTGATAAATGCATATCGTTTTTGCTCTAAATCATGTCGATAGGTAATTCAAGTTCCTTTCAGAATGTTTCATGATATTAGAATATGAGAAACCTCCACCATGAGGTGAAAGACTTCCACAGGATATCTAAATTCCAAAAGGCATATCCCGAAGAATTAGAGATATCACCAGGTAAGTATCTCTACCATACTTTAAAATACTTGTCATTGTGCAGGTATTCTCCCTTGAGTGCATCGACACTTGACTTGGTCAAGCTATCCCTTTTTATTGACCTGGCGTGCTTTCGTAGCCCAGAGTCCCTCTTTATCGACTCGGCGTGCTTTCGTAGCCCGATGTCCCTTTCATTGACCCGGTGTGCTTTTGTAGCCCGGTGTCCTTTATATTGACTTGGTGTGCTTTCGTAGCCCGGTGTCCCCTTTAATAGACCCGGCGTGCTTCCTTAGCCCGGAGTTCCTGACCTGGCGTGCTTTCATAGCCCAGTGTCCCTTTCGGCGTGCTTCTGTAGCCCGGAGTTCCTGACCTGGCGTGCTTTCGTAGCCCAGTGTCCCTTTTAATAGACCCGGCGTGCTTCTGTAGCCCGAAGTTCCCGACTGGCGTGCTTTTGTAACCCGAGTCCATTTTATCAAACCGGCGTGCTTCGAGGCCGGATTTCTTTATCGACTGCGTGTTTTCGTAGCCCGAGTCCTTTACACCGACACTCAATGGAGTTGTCCCCCAAAGATTTTTCCTCCGCATTCAATCGATTAAGGCGACCGAAGAAAGGTTCGGGTCCCGTCGGATAATCTATCTGCAACGTTAGGCGACCGAAGAAATGTTCGGGTCCTAGCCAAGCAAAACCTCAGTTTAGGCGACCGTAGAAAGGTACGAGTCCCAGACAACATTTATTGTTCTAACAGGCGACCGTAGAATGGTACCGGTCCTGGAAAAGCAATTTCCCCAATCAGGCGACCGTAGAATGGTACGGGTCCTGAAAAATCAATTTTCCGTCAAGGCGACCGCAGAATGGTACGGGTCCTCGACAACACCTATTCCCTATTTTAGGCGACCGTAGAATGGTACGGGTCCTAGAAAGTGAATCCCTGTTTAGGCGACCGTAGAATGGTACGGGTCCTAGACAAAACCTATTTCCCTATTCGGGCGGCCGTAGAATGGTACGGGTCCCGGAAGGTAAATCCGTTTAGGTGACCGTAGAATGGTACGGGTCCTAGACACAACCAAACACTGTCATACTAGGCGACCGTAGAATGGTACGGGTCCTAGGAAAGCAGTCTTTTTGTAAAGCCATGTTACTATTCTGGGCGACCGTAGAATGGTACGAGTCCTGGACATGTAACACCAACTATCTTGAATCACTCTACCCTCCTTAAAGGTAGGTCACTCTACCCTCCTTGAAGGTAAGTCATTCCAGGTAAGTCTTTTATCATCTGCATTAGCATTTCCATGCATCATATAAATTGCATTAAAAAATGGAATTCATTTTCTGACAAAAAAATCATTCAGTGCATTTGCATGGTCAAAATTTAGATCTCAATTTGTCTTTGAAGGCAATCTCTTCGAGCTCACCTTCAAAGAGGGGCAGCTGTTGACACCTAAATTTTGACGATCTATTTAGTCATTTATTGCATAAAAAATTAGGGATTAATTTTATCCCTGAAAAAATATTAATTGCATAGCTACATTTAGTTTGCATATTTTGCATTTTATTTACTGGACCAGTGGCGGATGGGTCGAATTGGTGTTTTTGAGTTTTAAATTAACAGGTCGGACTAAGCCCATGGAGAGTACAAATTGGCCCAAGCCCATTTTCTAAAATTGAGATTTGAAATGAGGATTTTCAGAATTTAAGAAAATCGGGGTTATGATCTTATCTTTAAAAATTAGTAGAAAATATTTTAGAGATAAGGAGAATAAAATATTTTGATTAGGAGGTTATAGACAATCTTTTCATCGGATGAAATGTTCACAAAAAGATTGCATTTTATCTTGGCCTATAAAAGGGTGTGTACGTAGGGTTTTTAAAGGGGGTGGGAGTTTTTTCTCTTCGTCGAAAAAAAGAAGACAAAGAAGTAAAAAGTGAAGGAAGAGAGAGAAGCCATCCGTGGAGTTTGAAAGTAAAAAGAGAGAGAGTACGAAGGAAGAAGGAGAGTGACGTGAGAGAGGGAGAGAGAGGAGAAAAGTAAAGGGGTGATTTGACCCCTACTATTCACCATCTTCCCCAAATCACTGCCCCTCCTCTGCAACCTCCATCCGCAACCTCCATCCGTGAAGCTTCCGCCACCGTCCTTCCCCGACGCCGCGCCGCGCCTCAACGCCTTGCCTCGCGACGACCCAAGCTCGAGTCAAGCCACTCTCCAACGCACCACCGCCCCACCGTCAACCGCACGCCGTTTCGCCCGCAAGCTCGCACCGCTGCCTAGCCGCGCTGCTCGCGCCAAACCGACGCTCCGCTGTTGCTGTATCTTCGCGGGCCACCTCTGTCCGTGAGCACCCGCAACCTCCTCACCACCGCGAGCCCGGGCCGCGAGACCCTCCCGCCGTCCGTCGCCGTAGGAGCCCACGCCGTGATCCGCTTCTCGTTCTTCCCCGGCGGCACGAGCAGCGCATCTCACGCCCGAGCAACACCCGACCACCTCCGTTTCGAGTCTCCTCGCCGGAGCTCCTCACCGTGCACCCGGTGTGCCCTCGGAGCCCCGACGCCGGTCATCCTCCACCCGCGCCGTCCACCATTGTTGTTGTTTTTTTTTTTAATTTCCTTTTTAGGTGATTTACTTTTTATCCCTTTATTTTTATTTATTTATCTAGTTATTTTAAGTGCTGTCATTTTTGCTTAAGTTAGAACATGGGTGGGATGTCAGTTTTAATTATTGGTATAGTTTAGACATTATCCTTAAGGTTTTGCCCAAAACTATATAATTATTAATTTGGTCCGTAAGACGTCGGATCATTTTTTTAATTATGTTAATTTTTGGGCATTTTGTCGATAGTATTTTAAATGTTGAATCAATATAACTATTAATTTGATCCGTAAAAATTCGGATCAGATTTTTAGTTATTTTGATCTCTTTGTTGTGATAATTAGGGTTAAAGATAATCGTTAATTTGACCTGTGAGACAACGGGTTATTTTTTCGATTATTTTAATCCTTTATTTGATTGAATACCTTGGTTGTTTAGATTTAATGTTTAGTTGATAATTGCTTGCTCGTTTTTGAAAACCACTAAAAAATCTAAAAAATATTTGAATTAGGATTCAGTTTGTTTTGGAATATTTCTTGTTATCTTGCATATCTAGAATAGGGATTTTATTCCGAATTTAGGAAAATATAATAAAAAACAAAAATACAAAAAAATCATCACGCATATATCATGTTGAATTAAGGCATTCTTTGCACGTCATTGTATATTAGATAAATTACATGTTAGATTAAGATAATATCTTAGTTTAAATTAGGATTTAATGTGACTTGATCCTTAGTTTAAATTAGATAGAATTTTAATCTAGCTAGATCATTTTTGCATAGAAATATCAAATGCACGTCATTTAGTTTTTATTAGGTTCATTTAATTAAAACTTCCTCGTCATTAGACTAAGTCATTTAATAAATGTCGCATGACATATAACTCGCATACTAAATTGTATGTTGCGTGTCATTTTAGTATGTCATTGCATCGCATTACCCGTCATCATTTGATTAATTTAGATTGCATTTAATCATTGCATTTCTTCATGTCATATAGTTTAGGTCATGCTACCATGTCATATTAGATTACATGCATTGCATAAGTCATGATTTTCATTAAATAAAGTGAAAACAAAAACAAAAAAATTGAAATTGCGTGTTAATTAGAAATCATATCTAGGGTTGCTGATGTGAATTCTGATTTAACACCGAGATGCTTTCGTTACTTTGAAGTAAGTTCTGCATTATTTAATTGCTTTCTTGAATGTTAAATTGGTGGTATGCGCACACGTATGATCACCTCACATGTTAGGAAGTTAAATTAAAATCAATTCAATTGCCAAACATTTTTTTTTTTTGAAAATGAAATAAAAAGGTACCGAAAGGGCACTAGGATAGTCTGGTGTAACCAAGTCCCCGAACTCATAAATCTCTGGTTCGTAGGAGTAAAGTAAATCTCCCATTACTTTACTTGGGTTTTTAATCGACCCACCAAAAATAGATTAGTGGCGACTCATGATTGAAAATCATTTGCATGTTAAGAATTCGAATCTAAGTCGTGAATTGGTATGGGCTTGGGAGAGTCCGAGCTAAGCTTAAAGACTTAGTAATCCATTAACCTAGTTTTAGGTGGTGAACTCGCGAAAATTAGGTCGCGACACTCTTTTTTTTTTTTTTTTGTAAACTTAACAAGATTGATAGGTACCATATATTCTGCTCAAAAAATAATGGGAAGTGGGTTGATGGGTGAGCAAGGCCGAATTATGTGTGGAACATCCTCAATCATTCTTTTATTGTGGTATTTTATATTTCTGATTTTTTTCTCTAACTTTAATTGTGTGATCAGGAAAAGATGTCGGACATTCCCACGGAGACGATTTCGGTTTTCTTGGATCTTTATAATAAAGCCAGACCCACTAGAGTGAGAAAATATTTGGTGGGTTTTACCCTTCACGTGGACGAAATCAGAGTATACTGCGTAGGTGAGACTCTTCAAATCAGCAACAAGATGCTCCACTTAAATCTCGCCACGTGTATCATGGGGTCCCACCTAAAAGAAATTTTGAAATTCCCTCTCTGTCCTCTCCCTCGCTCTCTTCCCTCTCACTCCCAGCCTTCTCTCTATTCCTCGGACGAACTGCGCTGCCGCCTCCACCTCTTCCTCCGCCGTCGCGGTCCGGAGCCCATCGGCGGCTCCGATCTGCCGTCTGGGCCCAGCGAGCTCGAGTTTGAACCTTTCGTGCGCGCGCTTCGCTCCCATTACAGCGAAGGTGTCTTCCTCGTCGCTCCCGACCACGTCGCCGCCTCTGCCTCCGCCTCCGCCTCCGCCCGTCCCATTCCGGAAGCTCCACCGGGGCTCCGGTTCATCGTCTGCGTCCGACGAGCTCAGGTTAGGGTTTTTCCCTCTTTCGCGATTATATCCTCGAGTGTTATTTTTGTGGGGAATCGGTGGAATTGGTGGCTCTTTGGAAGAAATTCGTTGTCTGGGAGATGATCTCTTTTCTGGCCGGACGTTAAGGTTATAGAAGATGCATCGACCTGATAAATTCGTTATTCCTGGTTTGGTGGTCAGTTTTCTGGCACTCCCGAATTTCCATATTTTAACTTTTATTGCATGTGAGTATGAGTCTTTGAGTTATTTCTGCTGTAAGAGTATGCTTTTTCATCCCACTTGCTTCAGCGCATTCCCCTTTGAGATATCTAATGTAACGTCGATGCGTTTGGATCGATTATGGAAATTCAAAACGGAGAATTGACAAGAAGAGGATGCTGGCTTTATTGGAGTCAAATTCAGAGTCTGTTGCACGTGCATCTGAAATGGGAACCTTTTAATGAGTTTAAAAGGGAACTGAAGTCAGTGTAGACAACTGAATGTCCAATGCTGAATAATGCTAAACAGATACTGGCAGCATGAGCTCAATTACATAACTATTGAGTACTTAGGATTTTGAAGCTTGAAGTTACCTAAGTAACAATCTCATTCCGAGAAAAACAAGTATTGCTTGGCGAGCATTACATTTTTAATTCAAAGATTTCTTATATATAGGAATTTTGTCCGCACCGAATGCGAGTTCTGTAATCGACCATGGGCATTTTTTCCCTCTATGAAGATTGTTACTAATGCCTGCTATTCGAGCTGGCTTATTAACCCTCTGGATTGGAATTGGGTCTGCGAAATAGAAATTATTGCTCGAATTAGCAGGGCCCTTAGCAACTTTTAACCCTCTAGATTGAATTTGGGTCTGAGAAATAGAAGTAGTTGCTCGTTCTAGCGGGGACTTTAACATTTACTCAGTTGGCCTACTCAATAGACCACATAATAGCTGGGGCCTTACCAACTTTTTAACCCTCTAGACTGAAATTCTTACTCACCTAGCATGTCTCAGAGTTTGTATACTTGACGCATATGGTATGAAGCTGTCTGGGTGAGATGCATTTTGATTAAGAGAAGTTCTACAGATATTGTGTGGATTCTATTTTGTAGTAACTTTTTGTTGAATGGCAAGTTGGATAGACTGCTATAAAATGAGTCAAAAATGAAAACTCAATCGTGAGATAAAGTCCTCATAGAATCAGTAAGGCGTATGCCAAAATGATCTCACAAACTGTTAAACGTCAATTATGTGCTACTGCATCCTTCGACTGTAAATGGACTGTTTTCACCTTAGTCGGTGTGCAGTCAGTATGCGTTCGACTTGATCATTGTGAATTTTGTATAATTCGTATGAAAGGATTTCGAGTCTGCTCTTTTGAAAAAAAAAAAAAAAATTCTCGGAGTTTATCTTTGATTAAATCCTGAATGGAAAGGATTCAGCAAGTGGTGGAGCTGTCTTCAATTCATAGGTTATTATTTCCAATGGAAATTCTGTCTATGTCACTTTCAGTGCAATGCTCAGTAGCTTTTAGAGTATTTAGCAAGAGTATTTCTAGAGAGATTGCGATGGTGTTTATATTTTCATCTTAACAATCTGATTCCGAGAAAAACGATGTATTGCTTGGTTAGTATTGTTTTTCTAGGGTGCGAATGATAACACTTCTTGGCTGAGGAAGAGTTTTTTTTTTTTTTCAGAATCTATTTCTATTATGGGGAACAATTTCTGAGTAAAAAAATCAGTTTGGTAACTACACAAAATTTCTACTCTTGGAATAGAAAAAGAATAAAAATGCGTTTGGTAATGCAATAGTTTCTTTTCTGTATTTATTCATTTTTTTATTTTTGCTCACGAATTGCCGGCCGCCAACCACTGCTCGCCGCCACCCGTTGCCGCCGTTGCATGACCGCCGGCTGCCGACCGTCACTGCTAATCGGCACCGCACAGCCCATCGGCTTCCGACGACTGCCGGGGCTGCCGGCGGCGCGGCCGGCGGTGGCGGCCGGTGGTGGGCGGTGGCTCTAGGCGGTTGAAGGTGGCCACGGCAAGAGAGAGAAATAAAAGAAAAATAAAAAAGAAAATTAGCTTATTTCTATAAATTGTTCCCGGCAATAAGAAGCAACTTTTTTTTTACTTCTCGTTTCTGCACCAAATCTATTCCCGGGCTAATTTTCTATTCCCTGGAATAGAAAAACAACTTGGCGTTACCAAACGGGTTTCTGTTCTTTTTTTTTTGTTTCGGAAAACAAAGGAACATAAATTTTGAGGAAGAGAAATGTTGTCATGCAGCACCTTAGTTGAAAGATTTCTTATTCGTACTTGTATTTTCGTTGTATTTTCATCTTAACGATCTGATTATGATAATTAAAAGAAAAGTGTTATCTTGCAGCTACGATGTCTTCATCCAGAGTGGATGGGAGTACTTGCGATGTTCCTTATTCTATTACGAAGGTTCCGTCCTTGAAGATGACGTGAAAAATATTAAGTATTTGCTTGAGCATTTGAAAGATGAACTCAAGAACAGGTGCAGGGATTGAGTCATAAGTTGCGCCATTTAAATCTCTTACTAGTTATTCTTCTTGCTTGTCTGTTTTTATTATTTTAATAGGACTCATTGTTCAGAAAAAGTAGATGGTTGGAACTTATAATTTTGCTAGGCTTGAATCGAACATTATGTTGTGCTGGCTTTAGTGGACACAATCGCATTATCTAAGTGCATCACTTTTCTCATCTCAACTCCATTCTAATTAATGGCAAAGCGCAGGTAATTTGTTAAACTAGCTGACCAAAGGAAGCTCGTCATTGTGGGAAGAGCAGGTGCTGCAAACTGAGAGTAAATGCCCGGAGAGGATAATGGAATAGGAAACTATCTGTCCTCCAGAAGTCCTACGACCAAGCATGGATTGCGAATTATAGAGAGCGAGACTATGTAACATATAGTCACTAAAATATTCACTCTGAATTCTCTAATATGTATCCTTACTGCGCCGTCAGGAGAAAATCAGGATATTTAACTGAGTTTGGTTTCATGATGATTTCTCCATCAGCTGTGTCGGGGTCGATATGTTTGATTTGCAGGTCTCCACAGGGCATCTATCAATGACCATTTCCTCCAGCATGAACTTCTCCAAGTGAGAACGTGATATCCAGCTCACACTGCATTTAATCAGGAGGAGAAGGATACACAAATTTCACTGCTTCGAAGTCGTTTTAGAAGGAACTGAAGGGCCGAGGATATTGCTTTTTGACTCCCCACATTACCGAAATGACGATCCATGGTTTCAACTAGTAAATGTAAGAATTCCAAGACCAGAATTGCGGCCACCTTTAATAAACAAGAACCAGAGCGAAAGTATCAAATTGACGAATAGAGTACGCTTGCGTTACCGTGCGACAAACAATGAGTGTCAAAACTCAACTTTATACATCTCTGTTTGATAAAATCTTTCTAAAGCGAGCTTGAAACCTCTCGAAGTATAATGTGGCTGATGCCCTCTTCTATCGGCTAATGCATCTAGATGCTTGTGTAGAATTTCGGGAAGTAATTGATGAGGATTCCTCCTATCCAAGAATTATGCATTGCTTCGGCCAATTGACACATAGTCCTCCCATCCAAGAATTATGAAAGTTCCTCCCAACTATTTATGCTGTGACCATATATTATCCATACTTTCGGAATTGTTCATTCATTCTAGGATGTTGAAAAGACTTTGGTGACATCTATACAAGGGAATAGCAAATATATCTATAAAAGATACATGTTAGTAAACAAGATACCTAAATAAATATTTTCCCAAATGATGCCGAATACTTCAAGGGAGGGAGGAAACCCATTTTCTGGCAAGCTACCTTATGCTACCCTGCGTTTTATTCAGTATTTTTTAATTAAAAAATATCGTTATTCTGATTATTAATGCATTCAACATCCAACATAAGTACAAGCAAATTCATAATAAGGTACGCTCTCAATCTAATTGTGACATAATCCTAACACGAAAGTAAGATACAATATTAATATGCTTCCTTCTATCATTCACATATTTAAACAAAGAAAAGAGAAAAGAATAAATTCTTTATTGCAAGATAACATGACTCAAACATGGCACAGGAATTTTAAAAGTTAAAATTTCGTCTCAAAGACGCTATTTGGGTGCCTGTGTCGCATTTCAATGTAAAGTGACCCAATTTAACCCATTTTAATTGAATGGGTTGTGCGTGTCATGCTCCGGCCGAGCTTTTGTGACCTCGTTAGGAAAGGGTTCGTGTTTGGGTTGACCTAGTTTTAGTATACCCTAAGGTTGACATGACACAAACATAACTTATGCATACAAATTGTCACCCTTATACATATATATACTTATGTAAATATTGCATAGGGCACACGATATAAGATGCAAGATAGGTATGTGATAGAAAAGACCTCAAATTTTAGAATTTAGTATGTACTACGATTTTAAAATTTTGGTACCTGGATCCTCCTCCAACCATTAATAACTATCCACCAAGCCGGTTATGCATATTTGTAGATTTTCTTTGATACCTCTAGATATGAGAAGTTAATTAGATACCTGCAGCTATCCATATTAATGGTGTTTTAGATGCCGATAAGTGGAATTTTGGTTACATAACTTCCGTAACCAGCTATTTATAATTTTTCAGGTGAATCAAATTGATATGTCACTGTAGGAAATAAAACATTACATATGTCCACAGATGTCAAATTGGATTTGCAATTTCAAAAAAGATGTAGCGAAAAAATATGAAAAGCAAATTGTGTTATGAAATACATGAATGAATATTCATTATATTCATCTTATCTAATGTACTTATTATGGTACATTTGTATCATACATTTTAAGTACATCTCCCTATACAATGAATGTTCATCTCCCTTATCCAGTAATGTGTCATTCGATACATTGATATTAATGATAAGTACATTCTTGTTCTCCTATAAATAGGAGTTTAGTTTTGATGTACAATAACATAGAACAAAAATCAAGATAACAGTCATACACTAGAAATAAAACTCTTTCCTTTGGCTTTTTCTACTATCTCTGGTGTTCACTTGTTTTCTCTTCTCAATCTCTTCTCTATTATATATTTGCAACGCAATATTTTACAACACGTTATCAGCACGAGGATTTACCAACTGAGTAAGTAATTTTTGCAAGCACGAGAATCTACCGACTGAGTAAGTAATTTTTGCAAGGTGTGTATCCTTTTTATTAGTCAACTTATACTTCATCTTCTTCTATCAATTCTTGATTTTTATTTTTCTTGGCCTAAAGCCAAATTTCAAATCTAAAAAGTATGTTTATGCTCCTGAAGTAGCGGTGGATATTTGGAAATCTTTTTAATTAATTTAAAGATTTATTTTTGCTATGGCAAATATTGAAAAACCCAAATTCCACATTCTGGAAGTAGGTGGAAAGAATTATCTATCCTGGTGCCTTGACATGGAAATGCACCTCCAAGAGCAAGGTCTTGCCAATACAATTACAGAGGATGGAACCTCAAATGAAAATGATAAAGCAAATGCGCTGATTTTTATTCGCCGTCAATTGCATGAGAGCCTGCAGACTCAATATTTATCCATTCGAGACCCTTATATCTTGTGGAGGAGGTTGAAGGATAAGTATGATCAAACCAAGACTTTTATCCTCCTTCAAGCATAATATGATTGGCAAAATCTCAGACTACAAGATTTTAAATCAGTGTTTGACTATAATTCCGCTTTATTCGATATTGTTTCTCGGCTTGAGTTATGCGATATCAAACTCGCTGATGCGAAATTGTTAGAGAAAACTTTCTCCATCTTCCATGCTTCAAATATTGTATTGCAATAGCAATATCGGCAGCATCAATTTACCACATACTCTGAATTAATTTCTGTGCTTCTTACTGCCGAGCAAACTAATGACTTATTGCTCAAAAATCATGATCTTAGACCTGCTGGCTTAAAAGCATTGCCTGAAGCACATGCTAACTTTGAGAAAAATACTAGCTATTTTAAGGGCTATAAGCGCAAGTAAGAACATAATCCTAGAAGGGATGGCAAGAAATTTAACCACCCTAGAAAATCAAATTTTGGCCTGAATCATAGTAAAGAAAAGAAGCCAAATAATGTGATTAATGAAAGTATTTGTCATCACTGTGACATGACTAGGCATTAGTCACGTACCTGTCATACGCCAAAACATTTTGTTGACCTATACCAAGCATCTTTAAAAAATATGAGCAATCGTGGTGAATCTCATGCCATTGAAATTAATCCTACTGCCATAACCACTGTTGATGCCGATAATATTTCCATTGGTGGGACTCCTCTTATTCTTGACGTAGCAAATGCATCCTTGGATGTCTCTGATTTCTTTGAGAACCTCTTATTACTTTGATGAGGCATCAAATTGGTGGATGATAATTTGAACTTCAAATTTTATGTTGTTTCGCTTTAAATGTATTACTTTTTATTATTATTTCATATGGTTATGAAATGCTTATGAATCTTATATAATATTTATTTGACTTTATAACTAAGATGCAATATTGATTAACCCCAGAAGTGGTTATATGACTCAATTGAGGGGGAGATATTATGAACTATGCATTGTAGCATTGATATGCAGCGAGTTCACAAGATGCAAGATTAATTAGCCCCAACAGTGGCTATATATGTATTGCACTATTTTTTTCTTTTTGTCTGGTTTTTTCCCACAGGGTTTTTTCGACTTAAAGTTTTTAACGAGGCAATTAATACATCTATAAAAGGGAGAGATCATAACATTTGTGCTTTGCACTCTTTTTCCCTTTTGTCCGGTTTTTGTCCCACTGGGTTTTTCCGGCTTAAGGTTTTTAATGAGGCAGTGTCATTCGATGCATATTCATAAATGAATACAATGAATATTCAAGGGGGAGTGTGAAATACATGAATGAATATTCATTATATTCATCTTATCTAATGTACTTATTATGATACATTTGTATCATACATTCTAAGCACATCTCCTTATACAATGAATATTCATCTCTCTTATCTAGTACATGTATCATTCGATACATTGATATTAATGATAAATATATTCTTGTTCTCCTATAAATAGGAGTTTAGTTTTGATGTACAACAACATAGAACAAAAATCAAGATAACAGTCATACACTGGAAATAAAACTCTCTCTCTCTCTCTTCTGGCTTTTTCTACTATCTATGGTGTTCACTTGCTTTCTCTTCTTCACTTGCTTTCTCTTCTCAATCTCTTTTCTATTATATATTTGCAACGCAATATTTTACAACAAATTGGAAGTTCTATTTTAGAAACAATTTCACCATTGGATTACAGCATCTAGAAAGAAGAGGAAAATTGTGATAACGGTGAGGAAGCCTTGGATTATCTTTTTATGTTTTGACTAGGCTTGGATGGATTATATGTTCCCCCGATTGATTGCACATTGTTTTTTAGCCCCTACTTTGTATGCGTTGGAGATATAATACTTTGTTAAGATATTCTCTCGTCGTTGCCATCCTCCTATCTGTCCAAACTGCATTCTCGTCTATAAAAGGCCCTATCCCGAAGAATTTTGGGCAAATTGATGCGTCTTGTGAATGTTTATGATGCGATGGGACAAAATAAATTTTGAGAAGTAAATTAGTTGAAGAGACTAATTAGTGGAAATTCGTAGTTCTTCCCCTAGTCCTATAGGTAAAAAAGCTTTATGTTATTACACAAAATGTGAGAAAGTAGGGATTTTTCTTTTTTCCCGTCTAGGTGCTATTTGAGAATTTCTCGCTTCAAATAATACTTAATGTGTATGTTGAAAATATTGCTCACTCAGAATGATTTGGTCAAAATAATAAAAAATATGTATAAAAAAAACAAGGTGAAAGCCCCGTACTTTTCCTTTAATTCCCTGACCTTTGCTAGTCCCCATCATACATCAACACAATTTCAATAATGCCATCATGAGTATCGGAGACTCTTCAACTCGTCGAATAACAACTGGCATGAGATGAATATAAAAATATTAATAAATCTGGAACGGGACAATCAATTAATCCTAAATGAAAATTATCTTGCATGCACAATAAACAACAGCAAGAGTGATCAGACAAACAAAATAATATCATACCCATGCGACAGCAATAAAAAAAATGAACAAACAAGACAAGAACCGGGACAATTCACTTTCCTACTAAATTAGGGAACCTTTTGGTTACTTTTTTTTTTTTTCCCTCACTGAATAACTCTTATAATCAAGTTAACCTATTTGCCGGTGATGGTGACTTAATGTTATGGGCCGATATTCCACAAATGAGGGGTCACGAGATCGAAGCCATTTGTGGTGGTAATGCGTGTATCTTGTTACGTGTGATTGGCTATAAACCTTTGGCACCTTTTTGAGTTCAATAGTGATGGGCTCGCCTACTTCCAAACAATGGGTCTCGAGTGGTGCAGAATGATGACCTTCTTGGAATAGGAATAACTCATAGTAGGCACAAAATCCTTGAAGTAAGCGACGGGGATTGATCCTCCTTTCCCTTTTCCCCCCTGCACGGGAAAACTAATATCTGAGATTGCTGCAAATGTCGTCAAGAGATGGATTGAACACTTGAATGGAAGAAAGATGAACTTGACTCTTTGACCAGGCAATCGGTTTGTAAATGGTTTTTGATCCGCAGGGTTCATTTAGAAATTAGATGGTGATTTCGCATATTCAAAACCTCGGTTTTCAATCCATACTTCCATCTGTACAATAGCCTTTATTGGAAGATAAGAAGCCTCTTATTTTGAAAATTGACCTGAACATGTTAAAAGGATATTGTCCAACCAATTCGAGTATTTACACAGAATTTCATCATAGATTTTTTTTTTCTTTTTTGTTGGCTAGGCAAGGCCTACATTATATTTACTAAAAGCAAATTCTGTACTTAGAGTTGAAAGTATAAAATTTTTGTCAATCACGAAAACCTTTTTAACAATTTATTCTCCTAAACAGTACTTAAGGACAAAAATGGGGAATATATTTTCACACAGCTAATTTCTCGTAAAACATTCCCTTGGTTGCCTCTGTAGTTTGCAAATTGGAATGGGGAATCCGTACTCAACATCAACAACTTCGCCTAAAGGCTGGTGAATTAACGTAAAAAACTTGGGAAGGTAAAAAGATTTATGGGTATGAAACTTGAACCTTCATAGAGCAGACTGCAAGTGGAAAATTTTCTTTCCAGAAGCATAACTTGATCATTACGTGCGTCTACGTAACGAGTATGTCTTGAATCTCAACTCTCAATGCCGGCTGGGAAAAGCAAGTTTTCACGGCGGTCTTACAAAATTCCACGAGAAAATCTTTGCTTTAACCATTCATAACGAAGGATAGGAAAACAGAGTAGACTCTATAGAGGTTCCCATGAAAGTTACCATGCTCATTATGAGTTACTCGGTTTAAGCCATAACCGCAGCTTATTTGACAAATCAGTCGCTACTGCATCACAGGATGCGAATTTAAATATAGCTGGAAGGCTACAGTTAATACAGGCCAGAGCAAGGCCACGTAACCTAGTTTGCTTTTAATTGGAATTAAAGAATTTTGAATCCGGATCAATGTGTTCAGAGTTGGGTCCCAGAACAATTTAATCAAATTAATCCACACATGCTGCATTCAGAGATTGTGCGCGCTCAACCAATTTCTACTTCATTTTGGGATGTTTGTCCTCCACCTTTAGTGTAGATGATGAACACAATAAACCAAGAGATACCCTCAGGACATCCAAACTCTTATAATCCTGGAAATTCCCATGGAAAGCCGCCACCTGAGAAACCACCAATAGCTTGTCTGTGCTTCCAGATATTAGATGCTCATCGTGACTAACCTGCAAATCAAGGCAAAAAGAGGGCTGTCAGCTGCGAAATGATCCATCCTAGAAACAAGGCCAGACCTTGAATGAGCGCCTCATCCTAATGCTACAATTGGATATAGTGGAAAAGGCAGAATCATATCTATTTCTAGACAAGAAACTAACGATTTACAAAGATGACAATTGAGTAGTCACTACTCATTAAAGCAAAACTAAGAGTGAACATTTATAAACAAGAAAAAGGTCCATTCATTATGTGCAAAGCCCAACACTACCACTAAGCACAAACATAGGAACTACTTGGTATCATCGATTACTGTAATACAAACAGACTGATCAGGCTAGCAGAACCATTCTATTCCCAACATTTTGCAAGTTAGAAAAAATAGATTGGTCTCTATTCCATTATAAGTTAGATGTACAATGACAGAGGCTCCCTGTAGCTGTGATCACTGATTGGTTTTGCTATATTTTCAATGTAAAGACCAGATTCCGATAAGTTCAAATAGTGCAAGAACGATAACAAGCTAACTGAAAAAGAAAAATGAGTAAACCAACCAAATGATTGGATGACTTTTTAGGCAGAACTATGTGAGGTTTCTTGAAAGTTATCTTGACAGATGCAACTCTGCTTATCTGACCACCTATTTACATGGTCAAAGCACCATGTTATATGTGCAATAACATCCAAAAAGCCTTGGAGCAATTACACAGTGAACCGCAATTGAGGTTACATATTAACTAACCTCTAATACAACTTCACAATATCACACAAAAGTTGCTTGAATTTTTTTTTTTTTTTACATGCACAACAGTAGCAAAGAGGGAGAAGATGATCTAGACAAGGTATACATTGATTGAAGTGCAGGATTTCCAGTTAGACCAAGGAACCTAGGTGAGCTCAGGAAGAATGCCACATAAGAAGGTAATTTCAAATACAATGACATGGTGTATGATGAATTTAAAGAACCGACAAGATTCGCCCCAGAGTTCACTAATGCAAACCCAGAGGCAAGCGGGATAACATTACTATCTCAACCAAATAAGCATGAGTATATTGGCTAAAAATTTCTAGCAAGCTGTAGGTAAGTTCCTAACTCAACAGAGATCCAGACCTAAACAGACGGTGGTTTATGAATATCGGTCCTATCATGAATTTGTGTTGCATTGAAAGCTTAGAGCCACAAGCGCCCCAAATAGACTACGTAATACTACGAAGGATCATCATCAACAAAAAGAAGGTTCTCGATTCTAAAGAAAACCATAATAATAAAAAAAAAAAAAATTGTATCCCCTTTCTTCTCAATATTATCGCAGCTTCCACATGATTAATCCTGTTTTTAGATTTTGAGAGAGATTATTCTTGTTTAGATAATAATCGCTAGAAGAAAATTTAGAATAGATCGGTGCACCATATAAATTTAAATACTTCTTCCTTTCTTGTAAATTGTAAAAAATGACACATAACATTGACAACATTAGCCCTACCTCAAAAGTTTTCGCAAGTGATCCTTCCAAGAGATTTTGCCAATACAGATGACAATGGCATCTACAAAACAATGAACGTTGATGAGCTAGGGCACGAGAAAAAGATGTTGGGAATAAAGCATACAACAGATGCTGAAAATGTAGAGGAATATGATTGTGGAACGCCATTGATTCTTCGTAATACTCATGTATTTGAATAAAAGAAGGATGAAGGGTAATTAATACAGTTTTCTCACAAAATAGATTGTCTTACAAAATAATTTACCGTGCTAAAACATTCTTTTGCAAATGATTAAATCATTTTAGTGTGCATGGGAAAGCTGACTTCGGCAGCAATAGAGCGTCAAACTTCCAGGGGCACAACAAATGAACCTATTGCTACAACAAAATGTGCAAAGAATCATAAATTATATTAGGACTGCAATCCCAACTCAATTCTTAAGCTATTGCAAATGATACTGCATGCTCGATGTCAAAGACTCATTGTTCCATGAGCTCTTATTAGGTATAAATGACAAATGAGGGCTGGTGTAACTGTGAGTCCGTCCTATCTATCCACAACAATCGTCTCTTCATCTGTTTTCGCTCCTCTATATAGCTAAGCCTCATTTTCTGTTTTGTGACATAATGTGAACCCAGTGAACCACTCTTAGTTGATGACAATTGTTGGGATCTGATTCGGGAAACGGATTCCCAAAACGGTGATTCGACACAAAATCAATCACAAACGTAGCGGAAGCGAAGCCCAAGAAATTCATGAATCACCGGTCCTAAAGCACACCACGGAATCGAGCGTACCTTGTTAGCCACAGACTAAACCCCGGTGTTGCGAATCAAAGATGGATAAACCACGCCGTTCTTCAGAGGATAAACTGTTCTTCGGGAGAGAGCGGTCTGAAAGGATGTAAGTTCTTTTGAGAGAGGACGTGCGTCAGAGAGCGAACGTAAGTCAGAGAGCGAGAGAGCATAATCTCTCTTCATCCTATTTTGAATACGTAACCCTTCAATCTCTAATTTTTTTTAACCACCTCTCTGATTTTTATTTATTTTTAAATAACTTCCTCCATGGGCCCTCAACTCACGGGCCGGGCCTTTTGGAACCAACATGGGTGGACGAGCCAACTTAGGCCCATCAAAAAAGAAAAATCCATCATCTCCCACTCGCACATGGTGGTCCAAAACTAACATGGGCGGACTGGCCCTACTTAGGCCCATCAGAGAAAATCCATCACAGACTCCCACTTAACATGGTTGGCCGAACAGAATCCTCTTTTCCTCACTGCAACATTCATACTGGTGAATAGTCCGTGTGACCAGTATACTTTGAGAGCTCGTTGTCATACATCTGTTAGGAATATATAGCAGCTCATAATAGACATCACATCTTGAGTAGATTTAGTATGCAGTACCCTAGATTGATCGATCACATTTATATCTCTCTTGATCTCTTTTAAACAATGATATATATATATATATATATATATATATATATTGTATTCACAATTATGATTATCCCAAAGACAGTCATAATTGGTTAACCAGTTAATACAAAACTACAATGTGATTCTCCAAATTCGATCTTCCTCTTTCCTTCAAGCTCTCAATTTCAGTTCAGCTTGCTTTTCTAGAAATATCCCATTAGATCGAATCAACTCATGACCATTGGCAACATCCTAAGTTAGCAAACACTAAATAGAAATCTTGAGAATAAGTAAAAGTCATAAGGGCACTAAAATTGAGGAACTCCTTTCCTCAAGAGTCTCACACGGCATAAAAGTTGAGATCAAAACTTTTGCCACTCTTATTGGTCATTTCATGCATACGTAGTATAAAATACGTATTATGATATTAATTACTTTCCCATGGAGCGTATATCTACACCTTCAATACCGTACATATGATAGTTTAGACATACCCAATGTCTAATTTAAATTCACGTATTTACTCATTTACAAAATTTATCAGAACTCACATTTGGCATCATAGACAGATAAAGTAAAATATGTGGGATATTTTACTTTCGGACATAGCAAATATTATATCCTCATCTTAACACTCAATTAAGGCGACAAATATATTTTAAGCTTGAGCTCTCGATTATCACCTAGATAATAAGCTTAAAAACAGTCTCATCTCTATTTATCATACAGTAAATAGAGGCGATTACCCGTGTGAGTGGGCTAATCTTATATCTGTCCGACATACTTTCTCAACTTAAAGTAATGCACCGAGTATTAAGATGCATAAAGATCAAACAAAGATTCATAGGCATTAATGATGAAAACACAAATTCATCAAATGTGAACACTTAAAGGAAATTATAATATTCAGTACATCAGCCTCTACGCAATCCATTCTATGCGTAGATATGTACTGTAAGTTTACATCCTTTCGTGCAACCATATCTTTGACAATGTTATATTTGGTATCTATATGTTTGGTCTTGCCATGATATTTTGGATCTTTGGTGTACGCTTTTGCTGCTTGGCTATCACAGTTAATCAACAATGAATCTGTAGCTTTCTCAATAACACCTAAATGATCCAAAAAATCTTTTAAGCCAAACTCTTTCTTATACCGCTGCTGATAATGCCACAAACTCAGTTTCTATCATGGACAAGGCTATACACTTTTGTTTCTTACTGCTCCAACATATAGTGCCATTATTCAGTAAGAAAACAAACCTAGAGGTAGATTTTCTTTAATCTAAATCTCCTCCCCAATCAGCATCAGAACAGCCTTAAAGTCACAGATCCTTTCCTTGATAACTCAACGTATAATTAGCAGTTCCCTTTAGATACCTCAGTATTATTTTAATGGCCTTCCAATGTGTTGGACCTTGGTTGGATTGATATCTACTCACCATTCCAACTGCAAAACATATGTCAGGTCTTGTACACATCATAGCGTACATCAAGCTCCTAACAGCACTAGCATAAGGAACATGTTTCATTTGTTCCTTCTCTTGTGGAGTCCTTGGATACAGTCTATGACTCAATCGTTCACCTTTTGCAATAGGAGTGTCTATGGGTTTACAATCTTGCATACGAAATCGTTCAAGAACCTTATTTATATATTTTTTTTGCGAAGAGATAACGATCTCTTCAAACGATCTCTTGAAATCTTAACTCCAAGAATGTATGCAGCCTCACCCATATCCTTCATCTCAAAGTTGGAAGACAACCAACTCTTGACAGTATTAACAAGCTCCATATTGCTTCCGGCAATACGTATATCATTAACATATAATGATATGATCACAAATTGATCCTTGAATCTTTTGATATATACATAATGATCCTCATCAATCATTGTAAAATCATATGCCATTATGGCATTATGAAAACGTATATACCATTGTCTTGACGACAGCTTAAGGCCATATATCGATCTCAAAAGTCGACATACCTTTTCTTCTTGGCCTTTCACTATGAAACCAGCAAGTTGTTTCATATATATTTCTTCCTCTAATTCTACATTGAGGAAAGCAGTCTTTACATCCATTTGATGTAACTCAAGATTCATACTAGCCATTATTGCCAGAATAATGCGAATCGAGGTAAATCACACTATAGGAGAAAATGTTTCCTCATAATCAATTCCTTCCTGTTGATTATACCCCTTCGCTACAAGGCGAGCCTTATGCCTTTCTATCGAGTCATCAGCTTTTCGCTTTATTTTGAGAACCCACTTGTTCCCTATAGCTTTGCGTCCTTTTAGAAGATCAACCAGTTCCTAAACTTGATTTGACTTCATTGACTCCATTTCTTCTTCCATTGCATAAATCCATTTTTTCTTATTAGGGCAATTTAGAGCCTCATTAATATTTCTTGGCTCATCTTCATCTTGCGGAGCAATCATAAAAGTTTCCCCTTCAATGTCAAAACGTCGACGGGGAATACTTTGGCGACTTGTTCGCCGTATGGGAGATTGTACACTTAGTACATCATTCCCCATTATGCTCCCACTAGGATTAGATAATGATGACGTCGTCTCATCATGTGGTTGCAATTGAGAATGAGTTGAATTCAATTCATCACTTCTCATATTACTTCCACTAGGACGAACTCCACTAATATCATTATCTTGATCCAAGATTACAAATAGGGAGTAATCTGCCCCTATTTCGCCCTTCTTAAGAAATTCATCCTCTAAGAATGTGACATCCTGTGATTCAAATTCAATTATACTCCCACTTTCCTACTCACCTATGAACACATACCCTTTCAAATGTTCAGAGTATCTTATTAAAATACTCTTCTTTCCTTTGGGACCCAATTTTCCAAACTTGTGAGAGGACTCATGAGTATAGGCAGCACAACCACATGGCTTAAGAAAACTTAAGTCCGGTTCTCTACTTGTCCATAACTCATATGGAGTGAAAGTAACTAATTTTGAAGGCACCTGGTTAAGTATATAGGCAGCAGTTAACAACACATCACTCCAAAAAGTAATAGGTAAGTTAGCTTGCGCCATCATGGACCTAACCATTTCCAGTAGGGTTCTGTTTCTTCTCTCTGCAACACCATTTTGTTGAGGAGTATATAGAATAGACAACTGTCTTTCTATTCCTTTTTCATCACATAATTTTCTAAACTCATCAGATAAATATTCTCGACCTCGATCGGATCTCAATACTTTTATTTTCTTGTCTAATTGATTTTCTACCAAGTTCATAAACCTTTTGAAACAACTTAATGCTTCAGATTTATGAGAAATCAAATAGACATATCCGAATCGAGTATAATTATCTATAAAAGTGATGAAATAAACAGCCCCATGCCTTCCTCTCACATTCATTGGACCACAGAAGTCAGAATGGATTAAATGCAGAGGAAATTCAGCTCTTTTACCTTTTCCAAATGGTTTCCTTGTCGTTTTCCCTACTAAGCAATGCTCACATATGGGCAAATGGCCTTTTTCAATGTTGCCCAACAAGCCCTCTTTGGCCAGTATATTCATATGTTGTTGGCAAATATGACCAAGTCTAGCATGCCACACATTCACATCATTATCATATGAATTAGGAGATGTGAGAAGGGAATAACAAACATTTGCATTAACATAGTCAATATCTAATACAATAAAACCATTCAGAAAATAACCACAAGCATAGTAGTTTGTATCCAAATACAAATCTACACCTCTACTATGGAAGTTCATATAAAATCAAGCTTAACCAGCACCAAAACAAACACTAAATTTCGACGAGTCTTCGGAGCATATGGAACATCATACAGGAACAAGGTGCGTCCACCACGCATGTTCAATTGGCAGGTGTCAATCCCCTTAACTTCAACTCTAGAGTTATTTCCTACATAGATCCACTTAGTTCCAGTTGGTATCGTCGGAATTCCATGAAAGATTCTTTATCCTTCGCTACATGGTTTGTCGCTCTTGAATCTACAGTCCACAAAGGATTGGATTCAGCCAATAATACAGAACTTGACACATAAGCAAAGTTCTCAAATGTACAAGAGGTGTTTACCTTTTCGGCTCACAATAATTGCGATCATAGTAACCTTTCTTGTCACAATTGTAACACCTCACCCTTGACATTTTCTTCACTTGAGAACGTTTTCCTCTCTTGTGTTGGTTAACTCTTGATTTCTTACAATAAGGACTTGATCTTTTGCATTCCCACATATTGAACGAATCAATACGCTTGCGCTTAGAGCTCAAAGCCTTTTCTGAGCTAGAACCTGCATTGCAAATATCTATTTTCGGCTCAAATGCCATTATGCGGTCCTCTACTAGCTCAAGGTGGCGCACGGCATCCTCAAGATCTTCCATAACATAGTCAAGAGCTTCTAGTGCTTCATGCTTTTTCAGCATATATTGAATCTTTATATTCAATATTTCACAATTGTTGCCGTTCATATCAGCAATTATATTCTTAGTTGCTGAAACCATCAATCTGAACACATCAGACATATATGCATGAATAATTAATGCCTATCATTTATGCATCCACTTTGCATAGACCCATCATATCAATAAACAATTTCAAGTAAGGTTTCAAAATCAAAAGGTCACTATGTTTCCAATCATCCTCCAAAAATCCTAACTTAAACTTATTATTAATATAATTGTCTTATGCAAAATAAATTCTATGAAGTTACAAAAACTTCCATGAACTACCTACAGCAGTCAATAATAATAGAAAGCAAATAATATTTAACATTCAACAAAATATTAATGCTTTCACATAATACAACTATCCATTACACTAAGTAATATATTCAAAGAAGAAATATCAACATAGAAAGAGATATTCACACTAAAAAACATCTCAAACTAATCTAAAAAATAAATAGGGAATGTTCATTCTAATTTATCAGTCAAAATATCTAAGAAATTTGAAGGCACATTTGCCAACCATCGAAAAACTTTTGGAGAGCTCTCTTGTCGCCTCCAAGGCGCATTCACTCTGCGCCATGTGGTGCTCAATCTAAGGGTTGAAGTTTTAGTTAATTCAATCATATAGTACTCTCTTACAAAAGCTACCACTAGCCTCCTATAACCCGGGACCACGTTGACCTCCCATAGCCAATCTAACACTGCTTGTCATTCAGGTGGAAGAGTGTTCATCAAAGTCGGCACTTTCTCAAAATCCGGTATAAGATAACCATTCCAAACGATTTCCTATATCATCTGATTGACCCTGACCACATGTGATACTAAATCACCGTCATGCCACTGATAATTGGCTAACTCTGTCATCAGCCTTTTAAGTCTTGCACTTCCCTCATCCGTTCTCGGGATTGCAAGTATCCGTGCATAACGCATCATAGTTCCTGCAACAAATGCAGAACTAAAAATGGATTACTTATAATCCATAATGTACACAAGGGAAAATACATAATTTTTCATGATTCATGCAACAAATGTAGAATAAAAAAAAAATGAATTACTTATAACCCACACTGACATAATTGAAAAAGAAACAGATTTTTTTTTCGGTCAACGGTCAAAGTCAACGGTCAACGGTCGTCGATCAACGGTGGTCAACGGTCAAGTTTGGTCAATGGCTGACGGGTCGCTGGGTCGTCGGATCGGTCGGGCCGACTGACCAGCACGTGCCTTACACGTGCGTAGGTAACCGCCGGCCGACGTCACGGTGACGTCAGTCGGCGTGTGCCTTGCACGCGCAGGCTGTTGCCGCGCGCGCGTGCGGTTACCGTGCGGGTGCGTTGCACGCACCTGCGGTTTCAACCGCTCGCGCATGCGTCGCACGCGCCTGGGAACCGTCTCGGCACGTGCACAGGGCCGAACTCTTCGGTCGCGCGTGACGGCGCGTCCGGCAGCGAGCGACCACTCGAAATTCTCGTATCGCTGAGCACTTCAACCCCAAGCAGTCAGAATCGCAATTCGATCTATGGATAAACCAAAAACAAGGGAAATAGTACGGCGTCAAGGCTTATCTTTCTCTAAAACGATTAACAATGATGTTTAACCAAAAAACAATCAATCAACGTAAATAGTAATAGGGAAGCATGATTAACCTGGCTCTGATACCAATGTTGGGATCTGATTCAGGAAACGGATTCCCAAAACGGTGATTCGACACAAAATCAATCACAAACGTAGCGGAAGCGAAGCCCAAGAAATTCATGAATCACCGATCCTAAAGCACACCACGGAATCGAGCGTACCTTGTTAGCCACAAACTAAATCCCGGTGTTGCGAATCAAAGATGGATAAACCACGCCGTTCTTCAGAGGATAAACTGTTCTTCGAGAGAGAGCAGTTTGAAAGGACGTAAGTTCTTCTGAGAGAGGACGCGCGTCAGAGAGCGAGAGAGCGTAATCTCTCTTCATCCTATTTTGAATAGGTAACCCTTCAATCTCTATTTTTTTTAACCGCCTCCCTATTTTTTCTTTATTTTTAAATAACTTCCTCCATGGGCCCTCAACTCATGGGCCGGGCCTTTTGGACCCAACGTGGGTGGACGGGCCAACTCAGGTCCATCAAAAAAGAAAAATCCATCAGCAATAATAGATTCACCTAATTCAACAAAAACCGGAGTATTTTCCTATAGTCTCGGAAATTCCCATGGAGAGGTGCCACCTTGCCTTATGAAACCACCCAGACCTCATCCAAGCTTTTGGCTATTAGATGCTCACCGTGACTAACTTGCAAATCAGGGTGAAAAGAGGGTCATTGGCTCTGAAATTATCCATCGTTAGTCAAATTGAAGTATTTTGACAAGAAAATCAATCTCACCATCAGAATTACTCCTTGGAACAAGATTAGACCTTGAATGAGCGCCTCAGCTACATCCAAATCCTACAGTTGTGGATAGGCAAGAAAATAGAAACACTAATCATTAGACAAGAAAATAACTATTTACAAAGATAATTCTTTAGTCACCGGTTATTAAAGTAAAATTTAAAGACCAGATTTATAAACAAAAAGGGGTCCACATATTTGTCCGTAAAGCCCAATACTACCTATAGGCAAGAGATCGAACCATATGGTATTGTAGATTACTCTATTTCGAATATTTTCCACATTGGAACAATTAGATTGGTTTCTGCTCCACTATTTGCTAGATGTACGATGACAAGGGCTACTAGTAGCTGTGACCACTAATTGGTTCTACTATATTTTTAATGTAAAGACCAGATTTCGACAATTTCAATTAGTGCAAGAACAATAACAAGCTAACTGGAAAAGTAATCAAAGTCATAAAATGGAGACATATGAGTAGAACTTACCAGAGGATTGGATGGCTCGTCAAGCAAAACTATGTGAGGTTGCTTGAAAGTTATCTTGGCAAATGCAACTTTGCTTTTCTAATTACCTATTTATATGGTCAAAGCACCATTTATATATACAATAACATCCAAAAAGCCTGGGAGAAAGTATACAATGAACTACAATTCAGATTATAAATTATCTAACCTCTAATAAAGCTTCACAATGTCATAAGAACAATGCTTCAACAAAAAATTTATACATGCTACACTAACACGAGAGAGAGGAGATATACCAGGCAAGAAACACATTGGTTATTTTAAGATAAAATAACCCATGTGAGCTCGAACATTTTGTTCGGAACTCCCTGCAGGAAGAATGCCACATGAGAAGGTTATTTTAAGATAAAATGGCATAATTTATGATGAAATCATATTCCGCGGTTGAGTAAATGGAAATACCAACCTAGAGGGCACTGCTAACAATGCAAACCAAAGGTAGGCAACATATCATTACAATCTCAACCAAACAAGCATAAGTATATTGGCTAAGAATTTCTAGCAAGCTGTGAACAACAATTCCAAAACCACCAGAGTTCAAGACCCAAATAGCAAGCAATTTATGGAATATCAATGCTGTCATGTGAAAACTTGGAGCCATGAGCTACCTCAGAATTTTATCCCAAATTGGTTGCTTAATACTATGAAGAATCATCATCAACAAAAAGAAGGTTCTCAATTCTAAAGAAAAACACAAATTACAAAAAAAGAAAAGAAAAAGAAAGCTACATTCCTTTTCTTCCCAATCACATCACAGCTTCCACAAAACTAATCATGCTTTTAGATTTTGAAAAAGATTTGTCCTTATTTAGATCATATTCACTAAAAGGAAAATTCTGAACATAGCAGTGCAACAACTATATTTAACTGCTTCTTCCTTTTTTGAAAAATTGCAAAAATAAAAATAAAAAATGAAACAAGATATTGACACTAACAACATTAGCCTTACCTTAGCAGCGTCGCACGTGATCCTTCCAAGAGATTTTGCCAATGCAAGATCACAATGGTATCTGCAAAACAACCAAAGTGAATGAGCTTGAGGGCCCAAGAAAAAAGATGTTAGGAAGAGAACAGACAATATACGCTGAAAATGCAGAGGACTATGATTGTGGAATGCTACGATTCTTCGTGATGGTGCGATTTCATTCACAATTGGTTTGGGCATCAAGCAGAAAAGAGGATATGTCATGAACATAGCAAGAGGCAGCACTGCGATCATTTCATCCTACAGTTTATCGTCTAATGAAACAGAGCCAATCCAACCCAACGAGATCCGCCACCCAAACATCAATTCGTATTGAGTATCAAATTGAGAAAGTAGAATGGAAAAGGATGCCTTCAAAACCAAAAATAACTTACCCGAACCCTAAGAAAACTCTCTGTAGTGTAGATGCACAAATCAATTCATCAGATCAGAACATCAGCCCAAATCTGAGGGATCTCTTGGATGAGGAGCCAATAGTCACCAGTGAGTTTTGCGCATTGCTCTTTCAAAATCTTGCATCCAGATATGCACAATTGTTGGAGGGAGGGAGGGAAGCCATCCTCTGGCAAGTACCTCAACTTGGGGCAATCTCCAATCAATAACCATCGGAGAGAGGAGAGATGGTTGCGGAGACCGTTTGATAGTCTTTTTGCATTTCTCAACTTATATATCGAAAGACAGGTTAGAGAGGACGGAAAGAGACTCCAGGCATCCTCATCCTCCAAAGGAAACCACTCCTTCTCTCCGTCCCCTCCCATGTTAAACTCAACGATTAGATACTCAAGAGATATGAGCAGGTGTAAGCCCCACTCTCTCACTGGCTGCTTCAGATTCACGAGCCCCAAAATTGTAAGGTCTTGCAATTTGGGAGGCAAACCTCCTTTTGGGAAGCACTTGATATTTTGGCAATGGCTAATTTTTAGCTCTTGGAGCGATGTAAGACGATGCCACTGATTTGGCAGGGACTTTATCATCGGACAATTCCAAAGTGTAAGCCTTTGCAGGGTGATAGGAAGGGGTGGGAAGTCCTCTATCTCTAATACTGGACACTCTGATATTTCCAATTCAGTGAGATTGTTACAGTTGGTAATGTTACAGTTGGCAATAGACTTTATCTTAGAACAATTAGTAAGATCAAGACTTGAGAGGGTGATGGGAAGGGGAGGAAAGTCCTTTATCTCTGATGCTGGACAATGAGAAATACACAATTGACTGAGATGGGAAAGCATGTGAAGGCACTGTGGTAAGCTTCCCAGATTTCCACAACCTTTAAATCTCATTCTTTCAAGCGATTCTGCAGTAATCCCTTCCAACGACTTCACTCCCTTGCAGTCATCTATAGAAAGTGCCTTCACAGGAGCAAGTCTACCCTTGGCAAATGAAAAGGATATCAAAGAATTACAGGCACTTACCTTAAGAGATTCAAGTTGACAAATTGGATTATTGCTGTTGGAGTCATCTTGAAGAATGTTTAGTTCCATGATTTTTGGACAATTTGTAATCACCAAATGTCTGAGTGTGTGCTTCTTGCTTGGAAGCTTTTCTAAACTTGTGCAATTCACCAATTCCATCCTTTCAAGATTATAGGATAGCTCTATCTCTCCTTCTCCTACCACAAAAGATATGAATCGAGGACACTTTTTAATGACTAATTCCCGAAGGCAAGTGAGATTTTGTGTTTCATCTCCATCTTGCCACAAGAATGTTAGCTTGTCACACTGTCCTATATGAAGCTTCTTTAGGTTGCCCATGTAGCTCATAAATCCTCGATCAAAGCTAACAAACTCTATAATACTCTTAATTTTGAGAATGGTCAAAGAAGTCAGGTTGGCCAATCTCTTTAAAATCTCCTTACTACAATCCTCAAGGTATAGCTCATCGAGAGATGGAAGACATAACTCACCGATTGAGTTATTCAATTGTTGGCATGAATGAATTTCAAGCTTTATAAGACGATTAAGTTGACAAGGCAATGTCCCGACAACGAAGGACAGCTCCGGACAACAAGATGCTGAAGACAAGAGAATGTGACTTCTTCTTTTGGGCCCCCCCACATAAGGAGACCAATCCTTCCATGCCAAGATCTCTTCAAACTACGAAGTAATTAAGGACGAAAAAGGCCTATCACCTCCGTATAAATTATAGCCTATTATTCTTACTGCATTTAGACCTTTAAGAGATAATTCTCTCAATAAAGGTAGTTGTCCAAGTGAAGGCAACGATGTGACATAAGGACAATCCCACAAGCACAAAGACACCATCCGAGGATATGATGAACCATCTAACCATGATGGGAATATTGCACCGCCATAATATAAAATAGTGAGATTTTCAATATCAATGGGAGGTTGCAAAGACTCAAGCACCCGTGATTCACGCTTATCATTCCGAAGAATTCCAAAATTTTCAACCCAATGCAAGGATAATTTTCTTAGGCCTTGCCTTCCTAACAAATTGGCATCAATAACATCTCTAACATCTTCCACCTTTTGTAATTTTGATATGAATAATTCTCCTTGAAGATGCGACAAGTTGTTTAATTCCTTTAACTGTAGCCCTTTCTCTATTCCTACCACAAACTTGGACAAGATAGTAAGATTTTTCAAATCATTGATACCCAGTGGCATCTCTTTTAGACTTTCTGTATCTCTACTATCAAGAAACTGTAAGCTTGACCAACTTTGTGATATCGTGAGGCAACTTTGAAAGTTCATGACAACCTCTTAATATCAAAACTTGTAATTTGCACAAGTCGCCAATTGGCTCAGGTAGCCTCTTGATATCAGTGTATGAGAAATTGAGATATCGAATATGTTTTAATTCACCAACACAATTTGGTACCTCTTCTATGTCACAATGACATAATGAGAACACCCTCAAATACTTGAAGTTTGTGAGCAAGTCATTCAACACCTTGTTGGAAATAGAGAATTCATTGGACCTCCTACTAGATCCAACACGCACTAGAATTAAACTTCTTAATACCTTCAGTCCATGATATGCTCTTAAGCATTTTGATGTAACAAACTGTGATGAGATTAATGATGCATAACGAGTTCTCTCCAGAGATGCATCATCTTCATTAACTGCTAGCTGAGACTCCCCAAAGCTCGAGCATATCTCACCCTTAATTGACTTTGCTAGATCATTCAACAGATCATGCATTGAAAACTTAGATGTGTGGACACTTGATTGTTGAAGAAATGATCTAGATACTAACTCATCAAAGTAATTCCGTCCTAATCTCAATTTATTCTCCTTTGTTTTTTGTCCATCTAAAAATCCCTCCGCTATCCATAAGAGTACTAGCGCATCCCTCTCAAATTCGTAGTCCTTGGGAAATACTGCACAGTAAGAAAAACATCTCTTCAAATAGGAAGGAAGATGGACGTAACTCAATTTCAAAATAAGGAGAACCTCATCATTCTTTGCCGTTGGAAGATCCCATACGATGTTATTTAAGGTATCTTCCCATTCACTGGGATTCATTTTATTACATAGGGCACCGCTAAACATATTTGCTGTCAAAGGTAAACCTTAACATCTTTTAGCTATTTTCTTGCCAATTGTTTCGAATTCTGGGTGGCTCTTAAAATTTGTTGCTTCAAGAGCATGAAAGGCTAATAAGCTTGTACAATCATCGATGGACAATTCCTCCAAAAGATACAACGATGCTCTTGTTACTGAAACAATAGCAAGGTCGTGAGTCGTAACAATAATTTTGCTTCCCCTAGCACCCACTACAAATGGCTTTTAGAGGTCAGTCCATTTTTCGTACTTCTCATTCCAAATATCATCTAGAACCACAAGAAACTTCTTTCCAAAAAGATTGTCCCTCAATTTAACTTGAAACTCGTTCAGATCTTTGCCCTCGCAGGGCAACCCAGTGATTGACCGCAAAATAGTCTTTGTTATGTCGAGAACATCAAAAACATCTGAAACACAAACCCATGCTTTCATCTCAAAACATCCATTCACTCTGGCATCATTATACAGCTGTTGAGCCAAGGCAGTCTTTCCAATACCGCCCATCCCAACTATGGGGACTATACTTAGTGTGGCATTAGAATTTTCGACCTCATTGATCAATAGTTTAAGTATGTGTTCTACTTCCTTCTCCCTGCCAAAAAATTGAGGCTACGATAGAGAAGTGGTTATCCTTTTGCTGGTGTAGTTGGATTTGTCGACAACATTCTCTCTCAAGTTTAGATGAACCTTTCCAGTGATAATCGCTTCCAACCGGCCATTGATCTCTTGTACCTTGGTTTCAGACATGAGTGAGGGCAATCGGCCAAAGACAGAGAACTTCCATTTCCCCAAACCTCTACTTGTGCTGGATTCTGCCTCCGATTCAACTTGAGTAGCTTTGATATTAAACTCATCGAGCAAGTCTTCCATGTCATAGGCCAAGTCCTTAACCTTGTCCAACCACAGCTTCACTTGATGGTTACCACTAAGTTCCTTGTCCTCTGCATCAGCCAACATTGCATTGATTGTGACTAGCTTCTCCTTCCACTCCTTAGGTAGGGTAGTGCCGGTTCTTTTACATTGTGCATAACCCAATGTGGGAGAAGCCAACTTGTCGAACAGGACCTGGAAGAATGAAGCCAAAAAGGAACCCAACACAATCCCTCCAACGTCCATAGGTGAATCAATCACTGTAATTAACAACAAAGGTGTTATGGTGAAGCAAAGTAAAAATAAACTAATGGAGAGAGAAAACTATGAAGTCCTAGGAAGATCAAGACAATGACCTAGGAAAAAGATTAAAAATAAAAAGACCACAACTTTCAAGGGAATATGAGAGTGTTAATATGACCAACTTAGAGTGTATGCATATTTTTACCGTAAGTGTTATCACTCACGAGTGTTTTGTTGGCTCTTTTAGCATTTGCATATTCTTAATAACCTCATGATTTCAATGTCTTTGTTTTCTACTTTATTGGTGAATGTGAGATTAATGAAGTCTTTTACATGGTAGTTTCTATGCTAAAGATTCATAGCAAGATGGGCGACAATGATTTGTTGAAGGGTGTTTAGGTAGTGGTGATAAGCGGGAATCGGCTTGATAGGAGAATCGCAGTCGTTTGAACACGATCATCAGGTTCATTATTGTAATGCGTAAAGTGTGACATCCAAGTAGATTATATATTGTTAATACTTTGGACCCGTTTACCATTTCAGTGAGAGAAAGCAACTTGTTTGATGGATTAGTTGGTGTTCCTATCCCTTTTTTCTTGTTTAGTGATGTATGAAGTTGACCAAATTAATAGGATCAGCAAATAAGCATGATTGTGCAGCTTGGTAAAATAAATGCTTTTGAAACATAACATTTTGAGGATTCACCCAATATTGACATCTTATTTTGTGTTATACATATACATGTTATCAAAGACAATTAACTTTGTCTGTCCTCTAAGGAGAATGGAAACACATGCTTTGAGCTAAACAAAGAAAAGGGTCAAGCACACCGACTAATTCATTAAGCAACTTGCTTTATTTTGCTATGCAAATAGTGAACAAGTCACAAATCACCAAATGACAATGTATAAACTACTGAAAATTATACTCTACCCATCACACAATGAACAGGAAAATCAAGTTCAAAGGACCACGATTCTCGCTTCAAGCGATTCCCCATCATCAACTACTAATCCATCTCCTTTCAGAGATATTGCCACCCATCTTGCTGCAACTTTTTCTTCTTCTTCTTCTTTTATTTTTTATTTTTATTTTCACAAGTGTTTGCTATGTAATATTTAGAGATTAACACCATACATATGTAGTTTCCACGAGCATATACTTGTTCATATAAATAAATCATAAACTTGGGAAGACCAAAAGTTCACTGGGTATCATGAACTTTTTTGTCATGAAAGTGAAGTAAAGTTTATTTTATTTTATTTTATTTTATTTGGTAAGGAAAGTGAAGTAAAGTTGATAAAGAGCTTATGGGAAAGAAAATTTAATAAAATCCAAGAACACCAAGACATACGGAGATGCAAATTGGATTAGTCGCTTCACTTTTCAAATCCCTCCTCTTCCGTTCCCATGTGAATGTCTTTTTTACATTGCTAGTAGTTTTCCACGCATTACATGGATCCCAATTTTTTTTTTATGTGTGCGTGATTGAGAATTAACACTGATTATTATTAGGGGTGAGCAGCGGTCTAAGGTCGACCCTTGACTGACCCTGGATCAGCCCAACCCTGCCGGTCCTGGTCCGGTTCCCAAGGGGATTGGGTCGGTCCTTGGTCCTGAAATTCTAGAACCAACACTGTACGGGTTGGTCCTCAGTCCTAAGAGTTTTGGGTCGGTCCAATCCTGAACCAACCCTGTATATTATATTATATTATATTATATTATTTATAATTTTTTATATATTCAAATCTAAGTAAAATGTCTGTTATATTATATTATATTGAGATGTTCTATCAATAGCACTAATAGTAATTTCAATTTAAAACTTTTATTGAGTATTAATTATGTGTCGTTTGTTTTGTTTTCAGGTGTTTAGAAGTTCAAGTAAATTAACAAGATGTGAAGATATATATTCATGGTTTATATTAATTATTTTGAACTTTTTATGGTTTAATTGTATTTTACTAATGAATTTCAACTGCACTTTGCTTTTCAATTTGTGTCAAATGGTAGAAGTTTTTGAAGAGTAAAGTAGTACTGCAATTGCTATGATGATTTGCTAGTCAAGTGGTGTGAAGCTCATTTTTTGGTTGAGTGGACTTTACATGATCAAATGCTTGTCAAGTGGTGTGAAGCTCATTTTTTGGTTGAGTGAACTCTACATGATCAAATGCAGGAAAACGATTTTGCATATGGTGTTATGAATATTAAAGATAGATGATTACAAGAACTTTTCATCTTATCCCATATCTCGATGAGTGGTTAGCAGTACGAAATTTCTATTATTGTGTCATCTTAAATTTGTTAAATATGTATTGGTATTTATAGTTTAGTTGCACACTTTGCCGCATTGTCGATGGATGTGTAATTTGAATTTGTATGTTTGTTTTTTTAGGGAGTATAAAAAATAAGGCAAAAAAAAAAATTATCGATTGGTCCTGGGTTGACCCTGGAATCGGACCGAATCCATTGGGTCGGCCCGATCCTTGGTCCTAGGCTCAATAGGGTCGGTCCTCGATCCTAAAAATTGAGGACCGACAATGTATGGGTTGGTCCTAGGGTTAGGGGGTGGCCTGGACCAACCCGGACCATGCTCACCCCTAATTATTGTTCTCTTGCTTAAATTGACAAAACTATAATTTTAGTCCAACTTTTGTCATTTTTAATCATATTGTGATTAATCATTCATTAATCTCTATTGTACTTGTCTATTGGAATTATGTCTAGATTTCCATTTATCTTTTCAAGTATAAGTCTAATAAATGGAAAAGGAGCAAGAAGAGAAACTAAATAAGAAAAACAGCAAAAAACTGATGAAGAAAAAAGAAATGCAGGATTGGGGCAATAATACTCTTCGTGACTCGCGGAGAGTTCCACTTCACGTTTTTTTTTTTAATAAATGAAGATGCAATCTAAACTTATTAATATGCAAAATATGATTTTCCTAGATTTCCCAAATTATAGCATGTGATTTGTGAAAGAAAACGTGCAAAAAAGAGAATTAATAATAATGCACTCCAAAAAGCCTAGATGCGCATGATAATGCTTGTCCATGAAAATTTAAAGTTTTCTATTATAATTATCCCGATATGGATATAATGCAATTCTATCCTAATATGTAATGAAAAATCATAAAATAGAGGTCCGAGTTTTGGCTCAAACAATTATGCGTGCAGGTGTATCACCTGATCAAAACAAAATTAAGAAATCACCATTATGCAATCAAGCTGCAACTTTAATCTCGCCAGCAAGTATATGGCATCAACTTTGCCCAATTTTGCTATTAAACTTGCTGCATCAGTTCAAGGGAAAAAGAGAGCAAGTAGAAAGATGTCTTTTACCTATTCCAAGTAGACTCCCTGGAACTGACCAGGCGAACGGGATAAGATCCACAAAGCAATCCAGCAAGCACGAGCGCTAGGTTTGGCAGTTCACTGTGTATGCGTGCGTATTCAGCTACGGCAATGCGTGGTCGCTGCTTGCAACGACGAACGATGGTATTGATTGAGCGACGACTAGAGATGGTGGTGATTAGCGACAATCGATATGCATGCAAGAAATGATTTGAATGAGAGAGGAGTCTGTGGGCGTGAGTTTGGTGATGATGGTGGTGGTGGTGGTGGATGAAGAAAAAGTGAGGCGGCGTGGTTTTAAGAAAAGGAGCAGGAGAACCAAGATGGATTCTGTGGCGTCTGTTTTTCTCTCGGAGGTTCCCATTTTATCTTTTCTTTTCTTTTCTTCTTCTTTTTTTTTTTTAAAATCTGGGGAATAAATTCGAAAGAACCTAATCCTATTTGTCGAAATTCTGGTATATGCTTATAAAATGCTTTAATTCCAATATACTTCTTCTTTGGGAGGAAAATCTGTTCCAGTTTTCCAAAAATATATGAAAACCACTTTTGGGCAGAAGTTAGGTATTGACAAGTTTTAACAATTAAATGATTATTTCTAAGCTATTTATACTTATTTTGGTAACTCGAGATTTCTTGCTCTAATTAGGGCGCGTTTGATAACAATTCTGATTCCGGAAATAATTTTTTATCAGAATTTTTTTTTTCGTTTCTGTTCCTAGGACAATTTCTGAGTATAAGAATACGTTTGGTAATTGCACAAAATTTCTATTCCCAGGAAAGAAATGCGTTTGGTGCAATTGTATAATTTTGTTGTTTCTTTTAATTTTTTAATATTTTTATTATATTTTTCCTTTCTTTCCTTTTTTTTTTCTCTCATTCTTCCTCCTTTATGGCCAATCGTCGGTGGCTAGCAACTGGTTGGGTGGGGTCCGGCGAGCTCGCCGGAGGCTCACCAAGCTAGGGCGAGGGTCGGCGAGCTCGCCGGATGCTCGCCTGGCCACCGTGAGGCTTGACCTTGCCTTGGCTGGGGGAGCTCGAGGTCACCCAAATCTTACGAGGCCGAGCATCGCCATGGCTTGATGTCGTTGGGTGCTAGCGACGCTCTAGTGAGGTTGCTAGCCCTCATCAGCCGGTAGCCGGCTATGGCCAAGGTTGGCAACCGGCCAAAAGGAAGAAGAAGGAAAGGAAAGAGAAGAAGAGAAAAAGAGAAGAAAAAAGAAGATAAAAAAAAAATTATTCCCGTGAACAAGAAGCTATTTTTTTCTACTTCTTGGTTTTGTTCCAAATCTATTCCTTGGAACAAAAATTTTACCAAATGCGTTTCTATTCTTTTTCCGTTCCTTGGAACAAAAGAATAGAATTAGTTGTTCCAAGGAACAGAAACAATTTTTACCAAACAGGCCCTAAGTTGCTGGAAGAAAGAACCCACCTTGCTAATAGTAGGCCGACTGACAATCGACCTACAAAAGCAAGCCCAAAACCCATGAGATGGGGAGAGAAGGAGATGAGATGGTGTTGGCGAGACCAAGACAGAGAAGAGATGCAACGGCGCCCACAGGACAGAAAAAAGAGAAAAATTGAGAGTGCCACTGGAGAAAGTCGAATGACTAGAGAGAAAAAGAGAAAGGGGCCAAATCTGAGAGTGAGAACTAGAAAAGAAAGCAGAACTTAAATAGACAAGATTTAGGATTGGTTTTGACCCGGCTCAAAACCAGTTTTCCCCGAGAATTACCTTTGCAAGGCCAGCTCATGGGTGTTACAACCAGTTCATATTATGAAACCAAGAAGTGAACCGATGAAGGCCGATTCAAAGGATTTTTATTTGGAACTAAACCGGCTCCCATGTGAACAGCCTCAAAATTAGTCGTGTTCCATTCATTCCCCATATTGAATTGGTCCAGTTACTCACCTTTAATAAAATGTCATATATGAAGTAAGGCCCATTCCAAGCAAAGCTCTAATAGGATTTTTGAAAAAAAAATATTTAAAAATAAGAGATTTAACATTTTAAGATAAAAAGCCTTGTCACCTTTGAAGATCATGAGGTCATTACCCCAAACCTTACCCCACATCAACTAGTGTTTAGGTGTTGAATCGAAAAATCAAAATCTCGGTTATTTAGTGGAAAATTTTCTAGCCTTGGTATGTTCAACTGTTTATATTGGAGTCAGAAAGAAAATGTTCATCACACAATGCTGTATGTCTCTTCTCAGCCTACTCAAATCCAATCTATTTGGACCCCTTAGAGGTTCTAATTGAGGAGCAGGCAGAATCATTCTCCTTGAACAATGTCAGAAGAAATGCCCTCATCTGATGTGGACGCCTAACTAACCTTCTTAATGGTGCAAATTTTTTATATAATTTGGCCAGGGCACTTTGTGTTTGAAATTTGAAGAGAGAAAAAGAAAAAAGAGAGGCGCTTTAAGGTTCTTTTGTGAAGATGATCCGTATGATTTTACTTGTTCAACTTTTTATTGTTAGTTTATGTCACTCACGTCCCGGCTGAATTGTGGTCCCAACTCCTAACTTCAGCTTTTACAAAATCCCCCGGATGTGTAAAAGAGTACATCCAATTTAATAAGGCAAGTTGACGGTGATAATATTTTTGTAGAAAAATTATATTAGATTAAATTAGATGATTAATTTTTTTCCAACTTTGTTGTAAATTTATATGGACAATTAATGGAATGGGAAGTGGGAGGGAATTGAGTTTTGTGATGACGTGGCCCATCCATTAAGTTCCATTCTTCTTAACTTCTATTGTTGATGTGTGTGGTTTCACCAATGAGACGTTACAAAATAGAACGAAAAAGGTAATCACGATGGCTCGAATCAGCTAAATTGTATGTAAATTACTTATCAATACTTACGTATTATAAAAGATTCATATGTTTCAAGTAAAAAATATGTAAAAATGTGTCGGAGACAAGACTGGATTAAATAAAATGTAAAACTCTATCCAGACAAACTTTCAGGTATTTTGTTGACATTTATGCAAGCGAAGAGGTTGAAATCCGTTAGAGATGGTGAAACATATCATTGTCCATCGATTTGATGTGTTTTCTTCCCCCTTTTCCCCTTTTCCTTACTTTTCCCTTTCCAGAAGGCGACCAGAAAACAAAAGTTTTCCACACTTGCCCTTTCATATAAGCTGGACTTAATCATAAACTAAAGCATGCAAATATATAATGGAGAAGCAAATAAGGAATTGAAAAAAATCAGGATCTCCTACCCTAATATCATATAAAATTTAGTCTAACTATTGTCAAAACTAAACTTTCAAAAGTAGATATAGTGATGACCATTTGAAATTAAATCCAAATTTACGAGTATTATCATGAGCTTCTCTTGTTCAAGATGAGACTAAAGATTACGCAAAACATTTGGCAAGACGCTTGACCTTGATTAGCTGTCGGATCTCATAACTTCCCTTCCACGTTAGTTGCATGTCTAACATTTCTATAGATGTCAATTTAATTATATGTCATTCCATTTCTTTCTAACCCTGCCTTGCTCCACCAAGATTTCGGAAGGAATTATGTAACATATAAGTATATATGTGACTAATGATTCTTCATAAGATTAGTAACTTTCTACAAGAAATTCAACTTTAATCTATGACTACTTACTAACTTGTTTACATTTGTAGTGTTTTGTACAAAAATTAACTTTTCTATGCTGATTCTTATCTATATTTTCAAATTTAAGTTTAAGAAAAGAGAGCAAAAATAAATAACTGATAAAAAATTGCAGGAATGAGGCAATAATACTCTTCGGGACTTGCGGAGTTTCACTTCAAATTTTAATTTTAATTTTTTTAAACAAAGATTGAATCTAAAATTAAAAATATGCAAGATATGATTTTCCTAGATTTTCCAATTTATAACATTTGATTTATGAGAGGAAACATGCAAATATGACAATTAATAATAATGCTCTCTAAATGGCCTAGATGTGCATGATAATGCTTGTCCATGAAAATTCTGAGTTTTCTAATGTAATTGTCCTGATATTAATATAATGCAATTCTATTCTAATATGTAATGAAAAATCATAAAATAGAGGTCCAAGTTTGGGCTCAGACAAGTATGCGTGTAGAGGCATCACCTTATTAAGCCATGTCAACAATCAAGCGGCAACTTTAATCTGGCCAGCAAGTATTTGACATCAAAATCCCTCGATTTTGTTGTTAAACTTGCTGCATCAGTTTGAGGGGAAAAGAAAGCAAGTAGATGGATATCTCCTACCTATTCCAAGTGGACTTTCTGGAGCAGATTGGTGAATTGGATTAGATGAACAACAGCAATCCAGGAAGCACGAGAGCTAGGTTCAGATGAGTTGGAGGAGAACACTGTTGAGCAAGGGAATGAGCATGGGTTATGGTGAAGCAAAGTGATAATGAGCTAGTTGAGAGAGAATATTATAAAGTCTAGGAAGGCCAAAACTTTCACATACCAAAAACATTAAACAAAGACCAAGACTTTGAAGGGTGCACACCAATAGTCAGAGGAATAAAAATAAATTTATTTTCGTCCATAGGTGCTTGTCTCCTCATGTTTAGAGATTATCCCAAGATATCTTAAGTGAAGACCAAGACTTTTTGTTACACATCTACAAGTCATCAAATACAGCTAATTTTTTCTGACCAATAAGGAAAATAAAAGCACGTTCTTTGCACCTAAACATCTACGAGTCAGGCACACTGACTAATCCATAAAGCAACTTGGTTTATTTTGCTCTGAAAACAGTAAACAAGTTAAAAAAGCCACCAACGAATATCTATAATCTACTGAAAATAACTCTTTAAGCATGACATTAATGAACTGGAAAATTGTGTTCAATCCCTATAACATCCTCGATTCCGACTCCGTGAGAATCGGCCATAAGGTCCTAAAAGGATCGGTCATGAGCCATTGGCCATGGATCGATCGGTTTGATCGGCAAGAAATTATGGATCGGTCACGACCGACTGACCGACCGGTCACGAATTGGTCGATGTGTCAGCCGTGAATTTCTACCGACCATACCGATGAGATAGGATCATCAGCTCATAAGATGATTTATCGATCATGAGAATTGGTCACGGGATGATTTTGGATCGGTGGATGGTCGTGGGTCGATCTGACCAATCGCAGTTTATGGTCGCGGGCGATTCCGCCCAGTTATGCACTGATACACGGATGATTTGAATTAACCAAATGAAAATTCCTTCCAACCAAAAATGCATCATTTCCTATTTAATTCTTAGTAATTAGAACGGAATCTTGAATTGGTGATGTCCAATCATGGATTGGTATTGCACCAACCATGAACCCCACCGGTGGATCAGGTGCCAATCAGAATGAGCCCAGGGATAGACTCAGCTATTCCATCACTAATTCTAAGCTCCATAGGTGCCTTGGCCTTGTGCTAGGCCAGGGGTAGCCTTAGAATAGGTCTCAAACCAATTAAAGGACAATTGACCCTATTGGTCGACCGACCGTCCAAAGGAATGGTTTGGGCGAATATGAGACATAAGGGCAGAACCTCGAGTGTACGTGATCAATTTTTTGAGGTGTACCTAATGATCCCTTCTCCAGCCCTAGAACCAACTTGGATGATAGAATTCTCTAGACCGCCTCATTAATGAAGAAAAAGACAAAAGCATGGAATATTCTAGAAACCCTTCATTAAATGAAGGGGTGAGTTGTCCTTGGAAAAGTCAAAAGTCATGATGGCGGCCAAAATATCCTTGAAGATTCTAGAGAAAGGCAGCACACAAGTGGACCAATTAGAGAGCGCTGCACGAGCCCTCATTAATAACTGAATGTTTTCGAATTGCCTAGTTAGCAACCTAGAGTAGCATCATCATTAGACCTCATTAAATGCCCATTAAATGCGGGGTAGATGTGGGCCAATGAAAAAGTGAAAAGCGGGCCATCATCAATGATGCCTAGAAACTAGATTTGCCAAGCAAGGCCTTTTTAGCCTTCCAAATCATTCCTTATGCTTCAATTATTGGACTAATAGGCTTGCCACCCAAGGAAAGTAGGCGGGACACTTGGAAACATTGGAGAGGACTGCTTGGCTTGGTAATGATGGCTCCAAGGGCTATAAATAGGAGGAGCATTTCCTATTTTCCTCACTTGCCTTCCATTTTCTCCACCCTCCTCTCCTAGAACGCCCCTCCTCCCTCCTCACGTTCTCTCTCTCTCTTTCGGCCTCAAGCAAGCTGCCCATCCTTGTAGGTTGCGTGCTAGTTCGAGGTTCATCCAAGTAAGTAAGATCCCTATGTCTCCTCTAGGGTAGTAACATTTATTGTCGAGGCTAGTTAGGTGCTCACCCATTAAGCTGTAGGTAGGATGTTGAATCTTTTGTATGGTTTGCTCATGTTTATGCTTGGGTTGTTCGCGCCCGAAATGAGGTTGAGGTTCATTTAGATTGAGTTCATTGCAAGACAAAGTCGCCCAAGCCATAAAGCCTTGATTTTGGCATAATTAGGATGACGGGTCCAAGTCTCGCTTGGAGCGGGGATCGCCCAAGGCCACAAGGTCTTAAATTGACATTGAAGCATGTCAATTCTATACCTTGTTCGGTACAAGGATCGTCCAAATCCATGAGGTCTTGGTAAGGCACCGAGGCATGTCAATTTCCATAGTTCAAATGGACGTGGGGGTTTATGCTTGGTGTTGAATGAAACCACAAGCTGAGGGTCATTCTTGGTACATGTGCATCCGCATCGGGTTAGAGCCGAGGTTCGTCAAGCTTGGGATCATCACTTAAGCGAGGTGTACCCAAGCCTCGAGGTTTTGGATCAGTATTGAGGCATACCATTTTTGAGCCTTGTCCGGTGTGGGGATCGGCGCTAAGTGATTGATTCAAGTTACAAACTAAAGGTCGTTCTCGACATATTTGCTAGTGAAGTATAAGAAATTCATCACACCACGAATGAATGAGCACACCTTCGAGCCATGCATGTGTCAACTAAGGGAAAAGACAAGAACTGGCTTGTATGATGCATTTATGCATGCACTTAAAGAGGAAAAAGTGCCTGTCACCACATAGCGTTGGCGGCGATGCCTCGTTCATTGAACGGGAAGCCTCGGTTGATCCGAGATACCCTGGTTGAGCTAGGATGCCTGGGTCTTGAAATCGGAAGCCTCGAGAAGCTAGCCCCGAGAAGTCTTAATCGAGCCGAGATGCCCTAGTTGAGCTAGGAAGCCCAACAAGAAGCTGGAAGCCCCGGTCAAGCCTAGAGGGCCTGGTTGAGTCAAGACAATGACGATAAATGAATTTGCATGAATGCTGGTTATGCATGAGCATAATATGTTGATATATTAATTGATAAGCCGATGGTAGTTTTGGCATGGATGGCATGTGTTTAGATAAAGCATGACATATGATTTACAATTGATATGCCATCGACACTATTTGCGAGTACTGTACTTGTTAGGCTTTGATGATGAGATGCTTTCTTAGCAGAAAATTAGGAATTTTACTTACTGAGTTCCATAACACTCACTCGTTTACCTTTCAATCTTATAGGCATGGAAGTCTCACGTCAGTTTTAGAAACTGCAGTCACATTAGAGGCGGTAGGATTTCCCTTGGCCTATGTGGAAAGCTTGTATTGTGATGTAAAAAGAAAAGAGGGCCGTAGAGAAAGGACTTGTAAAAGTACTGTTATATTATAAATTAGTGTGTTATGTGTGATGTGTGTTCCAGCCTTCCAATTGTTGTTTGTCCAAGGAGTTATTTGTTCACGTTTCCGCATGTGTATGATAACAAGATAAAAAGAATCGGGACGGTGACAAGCCTGGGACGTCGCAAAAATAACCCTTACTGCTTGAGACCCTGGAGACGGAGTTGGGGTTGTGCCAATCCCAATGTGGGAAGGAAACTTTAATGAAACCCAAGAAGTCCAAGACTTTGCAGGATGCAAATTGAATTTGTTGCTTGGCTTTCCACATCTCTCTTCTTCCATCCCTATGTGAATGTCTTTTTTTTTTTTTTTCCATTAGAATTTCCAATCATTACATGGATTGTAAGTGATTTTTTTTTTGTTTGAATGAAATATTATTTGACAATTAGTATTGATTGTTTTTCTCTTGCTTAAAATTTACCATACTACAATTATTGTCTAACTTTTTTCATTTTTAGTCACTCTGGTTTTCCATTCCTTAATCTATGTTGTACCCGTCTTTATAGTTATGTCTACATTTTCGTTTATCTTTCCAAGCTAAAGTTTAATAAAAGAAAAAAAAGAAAGAAAAACCTGAAAAACCCAAAAAATAAAATAAAATGCAAGAATGGGGCGAGAGAGCGCGCCATCAATCCCATTGTCACAGCCGCACCGTTGTGTTAGCACCACCGCCTGGGAACTCATCCAATGCCGCCACTGCTGTCCCTGCTGGCGCTTCTAGGCGGAGCAACCATCACAGGCAATTGCCTCTGATTACCTAATAACTAACCTAAATTGATCTAGAGGCGATTTCATAATGTAAAGGATTAATTCTAGGGTTATCAGTTTCTCACGTGCATCGTGAAAAAATGGCTTCCACGTTGAGCTCACATCATGCAACAGTGAATGTGAATTGGGCTCACAAACTCCAGGTTAACATTTGTTACCTTTGTCCGTTAAATAAGGAAAAGGTAACTTTGTATGTTCGTGCCCATTTGAGGAACCGAGGAACTACTTATACCATAACATACTCAAGTTATTTGAGTGTATTATTTTCTCAAACGTAGGCGAATTCTTTATGCTGTAACTACCATGTGAAAGCTTGCATTGATCGCATATTCACCAATAAAGCATGAAATAAAGATATTGGAATCACAAGGATACTGCTAAAAGAGCCAGAAAGCCAATAGTAATCAACAGATTTTTGGAGAAAATACACGTGCACTATAAGTTGGTCATATGGAAAACAATCACCTCTTATTTTCTGTTTTGCATGGCCAAAAGAAAAGATCCCCTATTTCAAACACAAGCCAAAAGTCTTGATCCAAAACAGAGAAAATGTGATTTTTCTTCACATGACCAACTTAGAGTGCATGCAGATTATCGTTAAACATTTATTACAAGGGTCTCATTGGCTTTTTTTTTTTTTTTTCATCCATACATTCTCAATGACCGTATGTTTTAATGTCTTTGTTTTATGTGCTATTAATGGATAGGCGATCAATATAGATCTTTACGTGGCAGTTACGTGCTGAAAATTTGCAGCAAGATGAGCAGCAATGATCAGCTGAAGGGTGATAAGCCAGTAGTTGACGATAGGGAACCGCTTGATAAGACATTCGTGATCCTTCACATGATTTTCCTGTTCATAAGTGTGACGCGTAGAGTATAATTTCTAGTAAATTATAACTTGTTAGTTGGCAATGCTTGACCCTTTTTTTATTTAGCAATGAATAGAGCAGACCATTGTTTAAAGGACCAGCAAATAAGCATTTTGTGCAACTGGCGTAGACTACAATAAGCATCTTTGAGCAACTTACATAGACTAAAATAAATATTTTTGAAAGATAAAATATTAAGGATCCACACAACAATGGCATTTTACTCTTTATTATAAGTCTGCAAATTATCAAAAACAGCTAATTTTGCCTGTTCAATGAGGAGAACAGAAACACGTGTTTTGGGCTAAACAAAAAGGGAACAAGTCATAAATCACCAATTAATCCATTAAGCAAGTTGCTTTGGCTAACTTTGTCTGTTCAAAGGACCACAATTCTTTTAAGCAATTCATGATTATCAATTTCTTTAGCACCCTGCAACGGATCATAGCCGATCTTTCTGCAATTTTTTTTGCTTTGTAGCTGACATGTAAAAGCCTATAACTACAAAATAATAATAATAATAATAATAATAATAATAATAATAATAATAATAATAATAATAATAATAATAGTAATAATAAAATAACAACAAACTTAGAAGTTATAAATTCTAGATGTAGATATGCATGCACCCTAAGTTCGTCATATGAAGAAAAATCATCTTTTATCCTCTGTTTTGGATGCCAAAAGAGAGGGCCCTCTCTTGCAAACGACAGCCAAAAGTTTTGATATAGAGAAAAAGGACAACGATTGATTTATCTAACTCAAGGACAGAATGTGCATCTGTTATTTATTTTTATGTGATCCCACATTTATACCCAAATTTTCTCCTAAAAGTTACGACTATTCGACATGAAGTTTTCCACGCTTCGTGCCTTTTCGTTGACAACCGTTCGTCTTGATGGGAGACGATGTATAAATAGGGACGTACGTTCATTTCTGACGGGTGATCAAGGTCTAACACAAAATCCTCACATTTAGAATACACCATCAGTACGTGAGGAAATTTGGTTAGTAGAGTGCGCCTATTGCTTTCTTGTTTTTCAGGAGATTCGACGAACGTGAATGCAAATAATGGCTGGAGGTTTGTCTATAAACGATCTTGGCTTCCGCATATGAATTATTTATGTCTCACAGTTGGTATCGAGCATGTTTAAAGCCTTTGCCTTGTTTTGTTAAATTTTGGTGTATTTTCGGTGTGTTTTCGTTGAATTTTCAGCCATTTATGTACATGAACAGTAACTCGGATTTTGAGGCCGAGAGAGAAACTCAACGATTCCAGGCAAAATCCACACTACCCACCCCTTGATTTCGAACCCATTCGGTCGCACCGCCATAAGGAACGTTAGCCATGAGTTTTTCCGGTATATCGGAGTTTGCCGGAGGCTAATCGGGAGGCGGAAGTCGTGGTGGTTGAGGATTTGCGTTTGTGGAGTTTTTCGTTTGTTTTTTGGGCCAATTTTTGCTCATTTTCGCCGAATCTTGGACCCATGTGGTCGTGATGACGTTCTCTTCAAAACCATGAATTATTTCGGTCTTAGATGGGCTGCCGGAGAAGAAACGGAGAAGAAATGGCGGCTGAAAATGGCGAAAAACCGGCGGAGAAGCCTCTGTTCGCGCGAGGGAGAAGGCGCGTGGGCTCCACGCGCGCGCTGCAGTTGCAGGCGCGTGGACCCACGCGCCACGTGCCCATACGCGCGCGGCAGTTGCCGAGCGCGTGCAACGCACGCGCCCGCGCGCTGAACGGCGCACGTGCGGGGCACGCGCCCCGCGCGGAGTTCTGGCGCGTGCCGAGCACGCGCCCGTGCGCTGGACGCGCACGTGCTCGGCACGCGCCTGACGTCCCCTCTTCCGCGGATTCTTTTTTCACTTTTGCCCCAATTTTTAAAATTTTTGCAATCATACCCTTGGCCAATTTATTTATTTACTATTCTGCCCTTGATGTATTTATTTATTATATCATTTCATGCATTGTTATGAATATTTTATGCATGAAATTAACTGTCCAATGGTCCATATATTTAATTAATTAGGGAGTGGCCACAGCATCTTTAATTAATTAAATTATATATTAAAAGCCTCCGGATCATATTTAGAAATGGACATTGATTGTAATTAATTATATTAATATAATGAATTTTATCCCACAGGAATTTTCATTATATTAATATGATTAATTAGGATGAAATATCATATTATTTTTCTTAATTTATCCACAGGGATTAAGAAAATGCATATAATATGGTAGTTTCTTCATGATATGATTATGAATCTATTTAAATTAAAAACTTAGCCCACAGATAGTTTTTATGTTATGTGATTCATATTGTGACATGTTTACATTGGTAAAACATGATTTATTTATATTTGCCTCAAATTTTGTGACATAAGCATGATTATTTGATATGCAGTTTCGCAACCTATGAATTTCTCTGAATTTAAGTTTGATGTTCCCGTACTGAATGGTGAGAACTATAAAATTTGGAAGGAGTCAGTTCTTCTTCAATTGGGGTGGATGGACATTGATTATGCTATAAGGAAAGACGAACCACCTGCTCCTACTGATTCGAGCACTCCAGGTGAGATAGCTCTTTATAACCAATGGGAGCGGTCCAACCGCGTTTGTGCCATGTTTATAAGAGCTAAGATATCTCCAAGTATTCGTGGTTCAGTTGCTCAGCATAACAATGCTAAGGCTTTATTGGAGGCTATAGATGCGCAGTTGAAAGTTCGAGAAGGCGCATGCCATGACCCTGATTATGAAGTTTTCATCATTGAAGCTCACTAGTGTTAGAGGTGTGCGTGAGCACATCATGCAAATGAGGAACATTGCGGCTCAGCTTAAGAACCTTGAGGTTGAGATATCTGAATCATTCCTTGTGTATTATATTCTGAACACTCTCCCACATCAGTATGCACCTTTCAAGATCTCTTATAACACGCATAAGAATAAATGATCTATTAATGAACTCATGACCATGTGTGTTCAAGAGCAAGAAAGACTGGTTATGGAATTGGGAGAAAGTGCTCATTTGGCAACACAAGGAAAGAATAAGGGCTATGGCAAGCATAAGGAAAAAGGTAAAATACCTCCCCAAGCTAACATTAAGAAAGAATCCAAGAGTTTCTTCTGTAGACAGAAAGGGCATATAAGGAAGGATTGTGTCAAATTTAAGGCCCGGCTCGAGAAGAAAGGTAATCCAATCTCTTGTGTTTGTTATGAATCTAATATGACTGATGTAAGTCACAACACTTGGTGGATTGATTCTGGATCTACAATCCATATTTCGAATTCCTTGCGGGGTTTTCAAAACCACCGGAAGCCGTGGGAAGTGAACAAAGCATCTATTCGGAAACAAGATGCGTTCGCATGTGGAAGCTATTGGGACATATAGACTAGTTCTCAATAGTGGTTTTGTTTTAGATTTGGAAAAGACCTTTTATGTTCCCAGTTTTCTAGAAACTTAATTTCAGTTTCAAGACTTGTACCTTTGGGATACTCTTTTAACTTTTCAGATTCAAACTTTTGTTTATCATTTAAATCTGAAATTGTTGGGAGTGGTATTTTGTCCGATGGTCTTTTTCGAATTAATTTACAAGACAATGCCTATTATGATGCGATGCATGTTCATGATAAAGCTGGTATGAAACGATGTGTTGTGAAAGAACATTCTTCTATGTTGTGGCACCGAAGATTGGGACATATCTCCATAGAAAGAATTAAGCGATTAGTAAATGATGGAGTACTCGATACTTTAGATTTTACTGATTGTGATACTTGTGTGGACTGCATAAAGGGAAAGCAGACTAACAAGTCAAAGAAAGGTGCCAAGAGGAGTACAGAAATATTAGAAATCATACATACAGATATTTGTAGTCCGGATATGGACTCATGTGGTCAAATACTTCATCTCCTTTATAGATGATTATTCACGTTATATGTATATCTACTTGATTCATAATAAATATGAAGCATTAGATGCCTTTAAAGTATTTAAGGCGGAAGTAGAGAAACAATGCAATAAGCAAATTAAGATCATGAGATCGATAGAGGTGGAGAATTCTATGGTAGATACACTTTGAAGATGGACAAGCACTGGTCCATTTGCAAGATTTCTTCAAAAGCATGGGATAGTTGCTCAATATACTATGCCTGGTTCTCCGGACCAAAATGGCGTAGCGGAAAGAAGAAATCGGACCTTATTAGACATGGTGCGTAGTATGCTTAGTGGCTCCAAACTTCCTAAATTCTTATGGACTGAAGCACTTAAGACGGCAGTGTACATATTAAACCGAGTTCCGACCAAGGCTGTCCCAAAGACACCTTTTGAGTTATTTAAGGGTTGGAAACCGAGTTTGCATCATATGCGCGTTTGGGGATGCCCGTCTGAAGTAAGAATTTATAATCCACAAGAAAAGAAGTTGGACCCAAGGACCATAAGTGGGTATTTCATTGGATATGCCGAAAGGTCCAAGGGATACAGGTTTTATTGTCCATCTCATACCACTAGGATTGTGGAATCAAGAAATGCTAAATTTCTTGAAAATGACTTGATTAGTGGGAGCGATCAACCAAGGGATCATGTTCCTAAGGAAGATCATTCAGACACTCAACTTTCCACCTCAAGTTTAAGATTGGTTGTTGCTCATAATGCCCCTTCAGTTCAGCCGGCTATTGAACAACCAATTGTTGAAGTTCCACAACCTGCTGATATTGATCCAGTAGATCCAGTTGTTCAGCAATTACCAGAAACTGTTGAACAACCAGTTGAGCAACATGCTCCTCAAGAGAATGTTGATCCAACATTGAGAAGATCTACTAGAACAAGGAAATCGGCTATTCCTAGTGATTATATTGTGTATTTACAAGAGTCCGACTACAATATTGGAGCCGAGAATGATCCCGAAACGTTTTCACAAGCCATGGATAGTGATAAATCCAATTTGTGGTACAATGCCATGAAGGAAGAGATGAGTTCTATGGCATCTAACAAAGTCTGGGATTTGGTTGAGTTACCCGATAGTGCGAAGGCTACCGGTTGTAAATGGGTCTTCAAAACTAAGAAAGATTCATTGGGTAACATTGAAAGATATAAAGCTAGACTTGTTGCCAAAGGATTCACTCAAAAGGAATGAATCGATTATACTGAGACTTTTTCTCCTGTATCTAAGAAAGATTCTTTTCGTATTGTTTTGGCATTGGTTGCCCATTTTGATATGGAATTACATCAGATGGATGTGAAAACGGCGTTCCTCAATGGAGAACTAGAGGAGGAGGTTTACATGAAACAACCCGAAGGATTCTCCTCTAGTAAAGGTGAGCATTTGGTGTGCAAGCTTAAGAAATCTATATATGGCTTGAAACAAGCATCCCGCCAATGGTACTTAAGGTTTCATGATGTTATCTCTTCATTTGGTTTTATAGAGAATGTCATGGATCAATGTATATACCAGAAGGTTAGTGGGAGCAAAATTTGTTTCCTTGTGCTGTATGTGAATGATATACTACTTGCAACCAATGATAAGGGGTTGCTACATGAGGTGAAACAATTCCTCTCTAGGAGTTTTGACATGAAGGATATGGGTGAGGCATCTTATGTCATTGGCATTAAGATCCATAGAGATAGATCTCGAGGAATTTTAGAACTATCTCAAGAAACCTATATTAATAAGGTCCTAGAGAGATTTCGGATGAAAAATTGTTCACCAAGTATAGCACCCATTGTGAAGGGTGACAGGTTCAATTTGAACCAATGCCCGAAGAACGATCTAGAAAGGGAACAAATGTGCAACATTCCATATGCTTCTGCTGTTGGAAGCTTGATGTATGCTCAGGTTTGCACTCGACCTGACATTGCTTTTGCTGTTGGAATGTTGGGAAGATATCAGAGTAATCCAGGTTTAGACCACTGGAGAGCTGCAAAGAAAGTGTTGAGATACCTTCAAGGTACCAAAGACTATATGCTTATGTATAGACGGACTGACAACCTGGAAGTGATCGGTTATTCGGATGCGGACTTCGCGGGTTGCATTGATTCACGAAAATCAACATCTGGATACATTTTCATGTTAGCTGGCGGAGCCGTGTCATGGAGAAGTGCCAAGCAGACTTTGACTGCTACTTCCACTATGGAGGCTGAGTTCGTTTCTTGTTTTGAGGCTACCTCGCATGGTGTATGGTTGAAGAGTTTCATTGCTGGGCTTAGAATTGTTGATTCTATTTCTAGGCCATTAAGAATATATTGTGACAATTCAGCTGCAATTTTTATGGCTAAAAATGCCAAAAGTGGCAGTCGAAGTAAGCATATCGACATTAAGTATTTAGCCATAAGGGAGCGTGTTAAGGAGAATAAAGTGGTCATTGAACACGTTAGCACTGAATTGATGATAGCAGATCCTTTAACTAAAGGCATGCCACCGATGAAGTATAAGGATCATGTAACTAGTATGGGAATAGGTCCCATTATGTGATTTGTCGACATATGAACAATTTTGTTGTATGGAACTCTTATTCAGTTGTAATGTTGATTCTCAATTTTTGTGTACACATTTTGTTGTTTATGAGAATAACATTTATCATTGGTTCTGGAATAAACATGAGGTTTATTCATTAAGATATGTTGTCACATATGGGCTGATATTAAAGAAATAAGATGCATTGTGATACATGGAAGGTATTACTCACTCTTAGAGGACATGTCGCCATGATCCATGTGTTTTGTTTCTTTTCTTTAAGCATAAAGTTTTCGTGGAATTAGTTGAATGATTCGTATGATGAAAATGATGGGATCAAGTGGGAGAATGTTATTTATTTTTATGTGATCCCACATTTATACCCAAATTTTCTCCTAAAAGTTACGACTATTCGACATGAAGTTTTCCACGCTTCGTGCCTTTTCGTTGACAACCGTTCGTCTTGATGGGAGACGATGTATAAATAGGGACGTACGTTCATTTCTGACGGGTGATCAAGGTCTAACACAAAATCCTCACATTTAGAATACACCATCGACGTGAGGAAATTTGGTTAGTAGAGTGCGCCTATTGCTTTCTTGTTTTTCAGGAGATTCGACGAACGTGAATGCAAACAATGGCTGGAGGTTTGTCTACAAACAATCTTGGCTTCCGCATATGAATTATTTATGTCTCACAGCATCTAGGTCCTCTCTTCCGTCTAACTCAAACGGATTGTCATGATAATATGCTCCATTAAAATACTTTTCATTAGGAAGACCTAGACTTTGATTGGATATCATGTATTTGTTTAGAAAGTGAAGCAAAAATCAGAAAGTGTTGATCAAAAAGAAATTTCAATCAATTCCAAGAAGATCAAGAATTTGGAGGACGCAAATTGGCATTATTGCTTCACTTTTCACATCCCTCGTCTTCCATCCATAAGTGAATGTCTATTTTTCCAGTACAAATAGCACTTTCACGTATTATATGTCTTGCTTAAAGTTAACAATACTATAAATTAGCATGAGAATGAAGCCATGAAAGAACCCGGAACGATCTCTCTATATGTTGAATTGGTCACTATGGGAAACGACAAGGGATAAGGTGAAGCTAGGTGATAATGAGCCTATGGAGAGATAAACTATAGAGTTCGAGATGACCAAAACTTTCACCAGACAAAAAGATTAAACAGAGACCAAGACTCTCAAGGATGTACATAAAAGGTTAGACAAATCAAAGTAAAATAATTTCTCTCTACAAGTGCTTATTTCGTGAATTGTTCGCCTTTTTCTTCATATCAAGATTTTTCGATGTCGTTTGATACAGAGGACCTTTTTCTTTTGGGCATCCAGAACAGAGGACAAAAGATTTTTTTTTTTTTTTAATATGACCTAGTCCATGCATCTTTTCTTTCCTTACCTGTATTTTGTTTGCTTTTTGGCTTTGAATGCATCTGGAAATTTCTAGTATCCTAATGATTTCTACATATCGTTGAATATGCAATCAACGTGGGCTTTTTCGTGGCGGTTACAGCCCTAGAAATTCCCAAATGTTTAAGAAAACAATTACCTTGAGTATATTATGGATAAATAAGAAGGTGCTCGATTAGTCCTTTAATGTGGACGAACACGTAAAGTTCTTGCCAAAAGATTAGCAAATATTTTAAGATGAATGAAGCTAACCATCATAATTGGGACTGGCAAATGAGCATCTTTGTGCTGCTTGCACTGACTGAATCTTCAGATAAACAAATGATCCACCAAGCAATGAGAGCTTAGTTTTTGTTATACATCTACAAGTCATCATGGGCGGCTAACGTTCTGTGTTGGATAAGGAAAATAGAAATAATTGCTTAAGGCAAAACAACAAAAAAGGTTTGGCACAATCATTAAGGAAAAATAGTCCAAAAGTTCTAATCTTATTGTATTTTAGTCAATTCAGTTAGAAACGTTAATATTATGTCAATTTAGTTCTATAGATCTTCACGTTTTGCCAATTGAGTTTATTTAGTTAGTTTCGGCCGGAAATCACTTATGTGGGCATTGGCTGTCCTACATGACACAATAGGTTTTGAGATGAGCAATTAATATATTAATATTTTTTCGAAATTCTTTCTAATTTTTTTCCTTTTCTCTTCTTTTTTCTTTTTTTTTTTCCTTTTCCTTTCATTGACCATCGACGAGGCGATGGCCAACAAAGGGAAAAAGGGAAAAATCAAAAAGAAAAAAAAAAAGGTAAGGGCGGAGGGGAAAAGGGAAAAAAAAAAAAAAAAAAAAGGTAAAAGAGAATAAAATTAAAAAAAATAAAGAAGGAAAATATAAGAAAAGAAAAAAGAAAAAAGAAAACAAATGAATAAAAAAGGGAAAATTCCAAACATTGGCCTAAGTGCTAGCATTTTCTCAAATAAGAGTTTGAATTAGACTTTGTGTCAAATAAAGATCTAAAGTGACCATAATTATTTCAAATATGGACTTGAAATAGTCATGATTGTTTCAAATAAGGGTCTAACTATGTTAATCGTTGGTTGACTTTGTATTTTGACCAGTTAAAGGGCGCCTTCATCTAAATAAACTTTAATTTTAAATTATTTTTTATTATCTTCTTTTTTTCTTTATATATTTTTGAGCAAGGATCGCGCGACCTCTAGCGAAGGTCAACAAGGGTTAGGTGGCCCTTGGGCTAGTGAGGGCTCGACGACCCTCGTCGACCTCACCTGAGGCAAGGGTCGCCTCACCTAGGCAAGGCCATCCCTTGTTGGCCACTAGTGAGGGCTGACCTCACTGATGGTCGAGAGGGCTGCCTCCCCTAGGGTGAAGATAGCCTCATCGGCCTCACTGATGGCTCCAAAGGTGGTCTCTCCTAAGGGGAGGCCATCCCTTACTTATGGCCAGTGAGGGTGGCCCTCATCTAGCTCTCTCTAGGCATTGCCAATGCTCAGTTGACCACCAACAGAGAAGAAAGAAAAACTAGAAAAAGGAAAAAAATTCAAAAATATAGATGATGAAAATGCCATTAGGTAATTAAACAAGTCAAGCTCTTATTTGAAATAGATATAGTCATTTCAAGCCCTTATTTGTGAAAACAATGGCACTTCAAGTCTTTGTTTGAAACAAAGTCTATTTCAAACTTTTATTTTAGAAAATGAAAATACTTCAGACACTTATTTGGAACTTTCCCAAAAATATATTAAAATAATATTAAAATTATCCACATCAACGCTAGTTGTCTTGCTACATAGGATAGTTGGTGTCAATATTAGTGAATTCTGATTAAAATTGGGCATATGGATTTAATTAACAAAATATGAAAAGGTTAAGGATTTAATTGATACAATTTTGACCAAAAAATTGACTTAATTAAATGATTTATGATTAAATTGGTAAAATGTGCAATAAATTTAGGAATTTTGAATAATTTTCCCCCACCAACTAGTCCATTGAGCAACTTGCTTTGCAATATTTGAATAAGTCAAAATCACCAATTAATACCATATAATGTATAGAAAATTACACTACACAACATCACACACATATAATATACTTACCACACCAAACGACCATAGATTAATCAAAGACCAAGACTTTCAAAGATGCCTATTAGAGGTTATAGCAAACAAAATAAAATATTTTTTGTGCACAACTGTTTGTTTTGTAATATTCGGGAATATACCCCAAAGACTTTATTGCATATCCTGTGCTATCTTGTTTGGAAATTTCTATGCCTAACATGTGAAGCAAAAGTGAAGCACTTAAAGAAAGACTACTAATGGAAAGAAACTTTAGAATTCCACAAAGATCAAGAGATTGCATGACGCAAATTGGCTTTGCTGCTTTACTTTTCGCATCCCTCCTCTACCATTTTTATGTGACTCTTTTTCCAATACTAGTAGAATTTTCACGTATTATATATAATTAACAATATTATTTTCATTTAACTGTTTTCATGTTTAATCATGTTGGGGTTTTTCATTCATTACTCTCTATTGCACGTGTCTATTAAAATTATGTCTAGGTTTCCATTTATGTTTACAAGTTAAAGTTTGATAAAATAAAAATGGCATAAAGAGAAACGAAGAAGACAAAACAGCAAAAACTGAAAAAAAAAAAAAAAGAAAAAATTAGGAATGGGGTGACCGAGAGAGCGCCACCGATCCCACGGCCATTGCCACGCTGTGGTCATCAACACCACCGCTAGGACAACTTATTCCAACCCCGTCGTACCTGGCGCTCCTAGCTAGACTAATCATCTCACGTTTAATTACCCAATTACTAACCTGACTCCATCTATAGGGAAATTTGCATTGTAAATAATGAATTTTAGGTTCATAATTTTTCCGCTGCATTGTGAAAGGTTAGCTTTCACAAGGAGCCCACACCATTCGATGGTCGATTTGAGCCGAGCTCAAATGCTTAGGCCGCCACCATTCATTATTTTCCCCTCATCCTGTGTCTAAGACTTTACAGGCCGCCACCATGAAAAAAAAATGGGTTTAGGCCCAAGAGACCCAATTGGGCCAATTCTCATTTTATACCATGAAGCTCCATCTTAGAAGCCCAACGGACTAACTTCCTTCAGCTTATTTATAAATGTTGGAGCTTAGCTTAACGGGAGAAAGTAGAATAGTTATGAGAGAGAAAGAAGAATCCAGAAAACTGGAAAAGAGTAGTAAACGCGCGCGCGCGCAAGAGAGAGAGAGAGAGAGAGAGAGAGAGGGTTTAGGTCATCTCAACGCCTCATTCCGAACCACTCGATAAAAATTCAAGGACTTAATTTATCAAATTGAAGAAATTTTTTTGGATAAGCTATAATTTCAACTTGATTTAGGATTTAGGTTGGCGAGTTGATTCTAGGAGTTGTTGAGCTATAAATCATGTTGCGATGAAACTTAATGTGTCATCGAATTATGGGATTTAATGGAAGTAAATTTGGGATTACAATTTGGTCGGGCTGAAATTTTGAAATTTATTTGAGAACCATATATGAACTACTTGACACCAGCTTTCACCCTTCTCTGGACCTCTTCTGGGTGGAAGGTCACGTTAAATTTCTAATGACTTTGGACCCACTTGTGACAAAATTCTTTAGAGCTCATTTTTTTTACAGATCGCACGTGAGTTCTACTTTAGGTGAGCTTTCGGTTTGCACATTAGACTTGTTTTGTTACTAAATAAGCTTTTACTCGACTTTTAGTTGAGGTAGTTAACACTTAATTTCAATCTCCATTTCTCACTTGATTTTTCTGTTTGTAAGGTAGCTTTCATTGTTCGGTTTCGCATATTTAGGTGAGCGGTGCTTATCTATTGTATGATCTATGAACTCATGTCCCAAAAATAACAAAAAATACTTATGCCATAAGCAATGAAAAAGGTAACACATGGTATGGTCTTCATTTAAAAGGAAAAAAAAAAGGTGGTGTTCAAAGTATATTTTTTTGCATAAAACATGATCTAACATTGAATATGCTTTTGTTCCTGAAATGGCATAGCAAAGTATCTCTTGAAATAGTTTGAAAATTAATTATTTGTTATATGGTTTGCGAAGGGCCATGTGAAATGCATTCTTCCTGATGGAAAGAATTGTGCAATGATACATATATTGATTAGTGAACTAGTTTATGAAAGGTGAAATAGTTACGTGATTGGTTGGAGGAGTTTATGCTCTTGCATCTATAATTTGAACCCATTAAATGGTTATGAGTATGTATACAGTTCTCAATATGTCCTATTTTGGTCGAGACACTGGCATATATAAAGTGGAGACCTACGTCAAAAGGGAATCTTGCTAGGTCTCATCACGGAGTGTTAAACATGGCCATAGTTCGATATTAAACATTAGATTGATCAATAAACTAACTCATTGATGTTTGCTTTGATATAATTAATTGAATAAGTATTTTGGATACATATAAAGTTGTGTTGATGTGATATAACTTCTCTTTGATCTTGCATGTATGTCATGTATTGAATTTGAAAAAAAAAAGTGCTTATAGTACCATTTATAAGTGCCTAGTGTATAACGACTCAGGCCTCATTGTGTAATATTGTCCACTTTTGACACTAAATCCTCACGGCTTTAAAACGTGTTACACAGATTAGAGGGATCCAAGCCTTTATAAACTAGCCCATGACTCTCCCCTTAAGCGATGTGGGACTAGAGAGGGATCCCTTCTCCTTTCCTATGCACGTTTAGGGACCGAGGTGTGGACGCACCATCATCTCTCCTCCCTGCGCACCGTCGCTTAGGCTGTCACATGGTGGATGCTCAATTTGCTTTACAGTAACTTGTACTTTTCACCGAACGGTGGCTTGCCCATATCATTCATCTCAATGGCTCATATCATACAAGAATAATAGAGAAAAGTATGGAAAGAAATTCATAAATAAAAGAAACAAAGAAGTAGTCTGTTATGCGTCAAATTGCAAATTCAAAGGAACATATATCAACTGAAAATTCTAGAAACTGTGTCGTTGTCATAAGAAACAGAGGAAGAATACGCGTATGAATTAGTGGAAGATGAAGAAATTCAAGAATGTAATCATAAAGATAATTTCACATGTGGATTAGGTACTCGAGTATAAATGTAATAACGGTAGAATAAAAATAGCAAGCGGAAGTTCAAAAAGAAAGAAGTACTTACACAGATTAAGAGATTGCCTCAAAATTCAGAAAAAAATTACGATTTGCAAGAAATTTTGACAACGACAAAAGAATAATAGAGGCGCGGGTTGACTATTCAAGATCTCTATAAAGAGGTAAATAATCTAAAGGAAGAAAACCATAACATTAATAAAGAAATATTCAAATTAAAACTTAGGGGAAAATAAATCACTGACAATCAACTACCAAAGATAGAAAGTCCAAGGACAGTGGTGGAAGAAGATTTATGGATGGATCCTACTGAACATAGAAGCACGATTGGGGGGTTTTATAGTGATTATCTATCACTAGACCACACATTTCGCATGCCGTTAGTATTGTGAATCAGTTCATGCATTGCCCTCGTATACCTTAGGTACAAGCGGTAAAGTGCAATATTAGATTTTTATACGGAACCACCGATTATGGACTCTTTTTGAAGCCGTACTTGACAGCTCCTTAGTGACGTTTCCCTCATGCCGATTGGGCTGGCTGTCTCGATACTCGTCGCTCAACATCTGGATGTGTGACCTTTCTTGGGTCCGACATTATTTTGGCATGCTAAAAGAGCAACCCACTTGCGAAATCTGGCTACAGGAGTTTCGCCGATGGAGTTGCAGAAACTTAATTGGATTCGGCAGATTTCAGTTGATCTTCATATATTTTTGCCTAAACATGTTGAAGTCATTTGTGATAATGTTGGAGCCAGTTATCGAGCTGCTAATCCGGCTTTTCCATGCTCGCACTAAGTATATTGACATTAATATCCATTTCATTTGGGAATTTTGACCACTGATTTTTCAGTTGACATCTTTACAAGGGATCATGTTTCGTCTTTTGAAGAACAATCTCCTCGAGGTGGCATCCTGATCAAATTGAGGGGAGTTTTAGAGCATCTTTAGTGCATATCTTTGTTCTTATCATATCTTTTCGGAAGTTGTTTCCAATTCAAAAGTTCTGATACGTAAAACTTTTAGTTGTCGGTTGTTTGCAACATTTTATGTGTAATCTTTCTGGTTGTCTTGTCTCCTATCCAAAAAATCAGTTGTAACTACTAGTACCTCAAGTAAATGACGAGCACAACTCCATTTTTTTCTTTTTTTTTTGGGTCGAGAGAAAGATACTATCCATATATCAAAATAATACTCAAGAGGTACATAGAAGGCTTTCAAGCCTAATAAGTCCCAAATAATTGTAGAACAAATCAAAACCCATAAAGCAGATAATAAAGTATAGTTTATAGCTAGAAGCACACCGTCATCTCTTAAAAACAACTTTGATACCGTAAATGATTGATGGGGTGACTAGATTCAGTGATGAGCACACATCAAAATCTCTCACTCATGCACGTCTAGATTCAATGTTTTCATCACCATCACCGTGCAAAGATACCAGCATCAAAATATTGAAAGAACACATATCAAATACTTAGGAGCTCATAGATCTATATTTAGATCGAGTTTGAGGGAATAAAACCTAAAACTTCACCTAAATCTAAACAGGGAAAGGAAAATGGCATAACCTTGAAGAGGTTATGGAGCCACATTATGAACATCATCCTCGATGGCTGTTGACTAAACGGATGGCCGAACTAGTCTCCACATTCACCCAAGATTAGTTGCAGAAATATAATGATACACAAACTTCTAGAGTAGATTGAGAGAAAAAAGAAAGATGGAAAACTTTAAAAGAGGGAAGAAGGGGGGAGGGAGGGAACTCTGCCCCTTAGGGATAGCACTGCAGACAGATAGGAGGCAGCTTCAGGGGAAGAGAGAGGAGACCTTAATCTAGGGTTTAGAGAAAAAGCAGCACCAAACACAACTTTATTTGATGAGCTGAATTACACCATTTCCACAAATTTCAGTACATAATTAAATGACATGATCTTCATCGATCAAGTTTAGCTAGTAAAGTGAAAGTAATTCTAGCGGATCATTACACACAATTTCTTGTAATTCCCTTTACTTTTGCAGATTGTAAGCACATGTCCTATTCCTTGTATATTTTGCTATTTTCTAACTCTTTAGATTGAACTTAGATAGTAACGACTCTAATCACACATCATTTCATGAACTACACGTACAAATATCTATTTATTGGATATTATAATTAAATACTAATCTCTATCTAGACTTTTTGAAACAAACTAGCTACAGTTTAGGAGTGATAATAATTCATGTCACGCCTAAGATAATGACAAATTAGCCCAAAAACCATTTTCCTTCCTCCTTTTTTAACTCGTTTATTAAATTCTGTCATTTTCCTTCACTGTATAAATCAATTTGCTCTTTCGTCCTCTCACGTGTCCCTTGCAGAGAACGGGACTGCTATGGAATCGAGCCAGGAACAAAACTGGAAATACAAAAGCAGGAAAAAGAAGGGACGCGGGGCGCACGCGCGAAGACATACTTGTCCCGCTCTCGTGCTCTTCTCGTCTCCTCGCAGATTCATAAGTAAGTCCTCGGACCTCGTCGCTCCGTCCTGGAGACGACCTCGCTCGAAAAACAGCTCAAAGCCGTCGGGTAACCACTTGTCCGCCGATGATTAACTGTTGACGTGACGGTGGCAATGGAGTTGTCGCGAGTTTAACTGGTTAAGGGGTTATGGGTATAATTCAATTCCCTCCGCTGGATATTGAGACTCTTGGCTGATCGTCTCTGCTTGATTTGATCTAAGGTGGTCTGACACCTGTCTAACCTAGTTGAAATTCCACAAATAGTGACGAAAGTGTCCTTCAAGCATTGTAAAATATTGTCCGAGAGAAGTAAAAACCTGCTGAAATATCAACTTTATAGCCAATTATCTGCTGCTTCTTGGTTGTGTGGAGTAAACTCAATTGCTCTGTAAGCTCATCATCTCAAGTCCTCAATCTATTCGAACATGAAAAAAGTGTCGACTTATCAATTGATGCAGCTTCGTAACTTATGTTGAAGGGGACTCGTCTGTCAACACTGATCTGAAATGGCTACTTCATTTTTTTCTTTTCCCTTCTTTTTGGGTTTTGGCAGATGTAGGTTCTACTTAGGAGCATGATTTAGCTTGCTGCAGTCTTTTCTATTATATGCATCGAAAAACTTGATGCCGCTTCCCTATTGCCAGTACTGCTCTAACGCTGTTTTTCCTATATCTGTTTCCAGTAATAATCCAGGTGCAAGAAATGGGGTTACGTAGACAGCAAACACTGACGAAGAAACGAGCACTTCCAGTAAAAATGTTCTTTGCCAGGAAAAAAACACTACACAAGCTCAGTATGGTTTTTTGGGTCGACTTGTCCCCGGACAATATTGCAGTTGCGATGATCTATCTTGTTCAAGGTGTCTTCGGCCTTTCAAGACTCGCCGTCAGTTTCTATTTGAAAGATGATATGCGTCTAGACCCTGTAGGTATGTCATTGCTTCCTGAGGATTTCTTTAACAAAAAAATTAGGACTGCTTTGAGAACTTTCAATTCGTATGTTCCAGCAGGATGAAGAGAGAAACTCGTGTACTTAAAGAAAATTTTCTTGTCTGTTGTGAACTTGGTTAGTCGTGACCCAGCCAATTCATTAGCAAAATCAGTAAGTCTGGTTATTTGCATCTTAAAGCGAGGAGTATCTTTCTAAGCAGCCGAACAGCTTTGGTTTGCTCCGGCATGGAACGGAATGGCCACCTTGGCTGATAGCAAAGTATAGTGCTAAAGATGACCAGTCGAGAATAAGCTGGTTCCAGCGAATCCAAGCGCAACTTCTATGAAGCATTGATCAGCACAAAGTGTTGAGACTGACGGTCGTGCATGCATTGAACAAATCGACAAAAGTAAGTCGACAAATATACTTAAAAATGTCTTGGCTCAAGCACACACTACGCAATTTAAATATGAAGATACAGAAAAGCACCTCAACCTCAAATATGCATATCAATACAGTTCAGTTATGTGAACGAGATCATCACAAAGCAAATAGTAGATTTTACCCAGGCAGTGGTTTGTACGTAGAGCAACTGAAAACAAAGCATATGCGATTCGATTGAATAAAGGATGATTACCTGTGACCATTAATGATCGGACCTCAATAAGGTGATTATAGAAACAGCTTCATGAACAGGAACCGTCGTGAGAGACGGTGGTGACCGCAGTCCGAGCACTTCAGCAATGGTGACCGAGCACAGGGGCGCACAGAGCTTCTGCTGTTGGCCGTGGAAATGGGAAAGGTGACGACCGGCGGTGGGTGGTGGTGGCTAACAGTGTCCGGAGGGCAATAGAGAAGAAATTTCGATGAAGAGGTCCCTAGAAATTCAGAGAAAGACCGAGAATCAATGCTATCAACTGAATTGAGAAATGAAATCCAGAGAATGAGAGAGAACTTACCTTCAAAATCGTTGCAGTAACCGAATGATGATGAAGAGCTCGAAGTGAAGAATCCGAGTTCAGTAGAGTTTCAGTCATGGCTATTCTCTCCTGTATGGAAACCGAAGGAGGAGGCAGTGACAAAAACGAAAGATAATGAAGTCGTCCAGCTAGAAAGGTGCTTGGCTACGATTTCCTTCCTTCTCTCTCTGGTTTCCCCGAGCGCGTCTCCGTGCGAAGCTTTAGAGCGCTAGAGAGAGAAAACGGAGGAGAGAGAAAGAGAGAGGATAAACCCAAGATGTGGCTGGGCTTGTTTCTTTTCGCGGGCTTTGGGCTGATGGGCCTTTTGGGCTCAGCTTAAACTCGTGACTCAGCGTGATATTACTCGTTGAGAGTTTCCTGCTTGGCTGCACATTGTTTTTGTGCTATTACTTTGTATGCTTATGATACAAAATACTTTACTCAGGTCTAATTCTATCGGGCTTGCGATCCACATGTCGTATCATACAACATTCTAAATCTATAAAGACGCTATTCCTAAGGAGTCTAGGTAAATTGATGCCTATTGCGAAAGTATACGGTGTAATGACATAAAATAAATTTCAAGGAGCTAATTAATTGAAAAGACTGATTTTCAATGGACAATCTATACTTCCTCCTCGTCTTTTTTTTTTTTTTTTTCCAGATAAGAGAATTTTTTATCATATAATAGAAAATGCGAGGAAGTTGGCATTTTTTTTTTCATCTTGGTACTAGATGAGAATTTCTTGCTTCAATTAATAACCAACTCCAAAATTATTCGGTCACAAAAATAAAATATAAAATATGTATTGAAAAAGAAAGTAAAAGCCCCAGAATTTTCTTTAATTCCCTGGCTTTTGCTAATTGCCATCATTATCAACCAACCCAATTGGAATAATGACGTCATTTGTATCGAAGACTCTTCAACAAGAAGAACAACATAAGGCGAGAGATGAACATAAGAAATTTTAAAAGTCCAAAAAGGAACAATCAATTAAAATTATCTTTCATACATAATAAACAGCTATAAGAGTGACCAGACAAACAAAATTATATGTAATGGTAGCAGAAAAGGAGGAGATATACTAGACAAGGTATGCATTGGTTGAACCGCAAAATTTCCAGTTACACCAAAGGAACCAAAATCAATATGGCATCAAACTTTCGACTGAAAAATAAAATGGTGTCAAAGTCAAAGTACTCAATCAAAAGAAAATCTGTCTAATAACTAAAATGAAAATCATTTGAGTGGTGATCCCAACAATGTAAATCAAGAAAACACCACTATATTGTACCAGCAAATTAGAGGGACTATTCTTCCCCCCCCTCTCAAATAGTTCGCCTTACAATCTTGTGCAAAACTTTCTGAATATATCATAAAACCTATTGTTAGCTGCTAGAGTTTCTTGGTTGTGCATTTTTTGAAATATGTGGTGGATGAAGGACTGCAACAAACGACACTGTCATGCCTTTATTCCCGTGTAGATATTCCTCCATACTATTTTCGTACTAACTTTTTAAATTAATATATTTATTTTCTTTTTTATCTGATTTTCTGATTGACTAAAGTAATTTCCTTTGACTGGCTTTTATATAACACTAAATAGCGAAAAATGAAAATAACATTTTTTTTATTGAAATGTTTCTCTCAAAACAAACAGCATACTAGAAAAAGACCTTTTCAAAGATCAATCATAAAATAATGCAGGGTGACATCCCTCCGGATATTCATTATATTGCAGATCATCATCTTATAACCAAAACTTTTTTAAGAATTCATTCTCCTTGATATAGACTCTATCGAAATTACTCATAACCAATGTCAAGGATCCTAATAAAATACTGAGCCAAAAATGTCAAGTCTCTAAAAGAGAAGAATCAAGCTCCATACACGGAGAAAAGATTTTCTGTAACAATTAAGATAATCAAGCTCCATACACGGAGAAATGATTTTCTGTAACAATTAAGCCTCTTCAAGAACCTCTTCATCTTCACATGTCAGATATTTTCAGACCTGAAAATAATTGTTCGCATGTTAGATCTTGTCCAGTAGACCGTGAGTGTCCTATTCCCGAAAGACAACTAAAAAATTAAATGGTGGGCAAAATTTACCCCTCAATTCGCAAATGAAGAAGCGGTTATGGTTCGCTGCAGATCCTACTCGGTCAAAGCCACAGACAAACAGGACAACCTCAAATTTTCCTCCACAAATGTCAACATCAAGCTCAATTCGCAGCAGCTCCAGATCAAAAGTCTCTGCTAAAAGTAGTTCGTGAGACAGTGTCTCAAGCAGGGTCTGACGATGAAGAAGTAGAAAAACAGTTTCGCTCCTCGTCATGGAAATGATTGTCATGGCAAAAACCTCATATTGCAGGCAATAACTTTATAATGTAACAGAAGTGTCCAATTATAGAACTCATATGACAGTATTCCTCAATATTGTATATCAAGGAAGCCATAGTAGCACGTTTCCTTTTTGGATCAAATTCCCTTCATTTGCCTGAATTCAAGGTATATCTTCAACATGTGAGCTCACGAGATTGAAACCATTCGCAATGTTATTTTGTGTATCTTGTCACGTGTGAATAACCCTGGATCTTTACACCTCGATGGGGGTAAATGTGGTGGGGCTTGCTCCCTTCAAGGAGTTAATCATGAGTGATGCTAAGTGACGATTTTCTCAGAATCAGAATATCTCATAGCAGACACAAGTCCTCAAAGAAACATCCAGAGAGTAGCCACGGCTATTGATCCTCCCTCCCGTTCCCTATCCTGCACAGGAAGTATAATATGTAGGACCGCTAAAAATGTCGTCAAGAGATGGAGTGGAGTGGGTGTTTGAATAAAAGAAAAATGAAATTTAATCTTTGACCAGACAACCAGTTTACTAACATGTTTTGACCTGCAGGGCTCATTCAAAATTTAGCTGTCACATTCGCTTACTCAAACCTTTGTTTTCAATTCCGTTTGTCCATCTGCACCGTAGCAGTTGGAAGAAAGAAAGCTTCTTATTTTCAATGATGATCTGAACATGGTAAAGGGATATTATCTAACAAATCCAGATATTTATATGGAATTTCATTATGGTATTTTTTTGACTACGCAAGGCCTACATTATAATTAGTCAACGCAATTCTGTACTTAGAGTTGAATATAAAGTTTTGTTGACCGTGATAATATTTTCATAATTAATTCTCCTGAACAGTGCAAAGAATGAAAATAGGGAAAATATATTCATACAAAAATAGATTGTCTTACAAAATAATTTACTGTGCTAAAAAGATTCTTTTGCAAATGATTAAATCATTTTACTAAGTATGGGAAAGCTGACTTCCACGGTGATAGAGTATCAAACTTCTAGGGGCACAACAAATGAACCTATTGCTAGAACAAAATGTGCAAGAAAGCATAAATTGTACTAGAAATACAATCCCAACTCAGTTCTTAAGCTATTGCAAATGATACTGCACACTTAACGTCAAAACTTCGATTCATCCTTCCACGACTCCTTATCAAGTACGTATGACAAACGAGGGCCAAGGTAATAGTGAGTCTATCCTATACATCAGCAGCAATCCTCTCTTCATCTTTTTTGGCTTTCTCTATGTAGCTAAGCCTCATTTTCAGTTTTGTAAGGTAATGGGAACCCAATGAACCACTCTCAGTTGATGCTAATAACTAGATTCACCTGATATAACAAAAACTGGAGTACCTTCCTATAGTCCTGAAAATTCCCATGGATAGGCCCCACCTTGCCTTGTGGAATCACCCATACATCATCTGACCTTCCATCTATTAGATGCTTATCGTGAATAAGCTGCTCAAGGTGAAAGGAGGGCTATTAGCTGTGAAAATGATCCATGGTTGGTCAAATTGAAGTATTTTGACAACAAAATCAATCTCACCATCTCAATTGCTCCTTAGAACAAGACCAGACCTTGAATGAGCACCTCAGCCACATCCAAATCGTCCAGTTGTGGATAGGCAAAACAGCAGAGTCGCACTCACTCATCCTTGGACAAGAAACTAACAATTTACAAAGATAATTCTTCGAGTAGTCACTACTCATTAAAACGAGCTTAAAGACCACATTTATAAGCGAGCCCAATACTACCTACGAGGCACCGAGATATCATAACTCTTTGGTATTACTGATTACTCCAATACGAAAAACTGATCGAGGCTAACTATTCTATTCCAAATATTTTCCAAGTTGAAATGATTAGATTGGTTTCTGTTCCATTATAAGTTAGATATATGATGACGAAACGAGACTCTCTATAGTTGTTATCACTAATTGATTCTCTTGTATTTTCAATGTAACATCGATTCCGATAAGTTCAATTAGTGCAAGAACAACAACGAGGCTAACGAAAAGTATTTTAAGTCATAAGGTGGACAAAAAGAGCAGACTTACCGGATGATTGGATGGCTCATCAAGCAAAACTATGTGAGGCTTTTTCAAAGTTATCTTGGTAAATGCAACTCGCCTTTACGAGCACCTATTTATATGGTCAAAGCACCATGTTACATGTGCAATAACATCCAAAAAGCCTCAGTGAACTACACTTGAGATTGCAAATTGACTAACCTCTATTAGGGCTTCACAATGTCATAAAACAATTGCTTCAAAATTTTTTTACAGATGCAACGGTAGCGGAGAGGGAGGCAATGTATCATAAAAGGTATACATTGGTTGAAGTGCAAGATGTCCAATTACACCAAAGGAACACAAGTGAGCTCAAAGCTTTTCGATCAAGAATCCCTGCAAGAAGAATGCCACATAAGAAGGTATTTGCAGATAAAACGACATGATGTATAACAAAATCATATTCTATAGTGGAGTAAATGCAAACAACCGATACTTTAAAGACCTGAATAGATTTGCCCTAGAAGTCACTGCTAATAATGCAAACACAAAGGCAGTCAACATATCATTACAATCTCAACCAAATAAGCACGAGTATAAAGGCTAAAAATTTCTAGCAAGCTGTAAACACAAACGGAATGGTGATCTATGGAATATCAATGCTATCATGATGGAGTTGTATTAAAAGCTTGGAGCAATAAGCTGCCCCAGAAATGTGTCCCAAATAGATTGCTTAATACTACAAAGGATCATCATCAAAAAAAAAAAAAAAAAAAAAGGTTCTCGATTCTAAAGAAAACCATTAAAAAAAAACAATGAATGAGTTAGGACACAGGAAAAATATGGTGGGAAGAGAACATACAAGAAACGCTGAAAATGCAAAGACATATGATTGTGGAACGCTATAATTCTTCGTGATAGTGCATCTTTCTTCACGGTTGTTTAAGCATCAAGCGAGTTGAAGATATGCCATTACTATAGCAAAAGGCAGCACTGAGTGAATTTCGACCTACAGTTTATTGTCCAATGAAACAGAGCCGATCGAACCCAACAAGAAATCCTGCTCAAATGTCAGTCTTTGACTTTCAGTGGTAGAGCTCGCCTACTTTCTAAGAATGGGTTTTGTTGACCATGATAATATTTTCATAATTAATTCTCCAAAATAGTGCCAAATAGTGAAAATGGGGAAAATATATTAATATAGCTTTCTCACAAAATAGATTTGTCTTACAAAATAATTTACTGTGCTAAAATATTCTTTTGCAAATTATTAAATCATTTTAGTGTGCATGAGAAAACTGACTTCGGCGGCAATAGAGTATCAAACTTCCAGGGGCACAACAAATGAACCTATTGCTAGAACAAAATGTGCAAAGAATCATAAATTATACCAAGACTGCAATCACAACTCAGTTCTTAAGCTATTGCAAATGATATTGTATGCTCGATGTCAAAAACTTAGACTCATTGTTCCACAAGCCCTTGTCAAGTATAAATGACAAATGAGGGCTGGTGTAACTGTGAGTCTGTCCTGTATATCAGCAACAATCCTCTCTTCATCCCTTTTTGCTTTCTCTATGTAGCTAAGCCTCATTTTCTGTTTTGTGAGGTAATGTGAACCCACTGAACCACTCTTAGTCAATGGCAATAACTAGATTCACCTGATTCAATAAAAATAGGAGTACATTCCTATAGTCCTAGAAATTCCCATGGAGAGGTGCCACCTTGCCTTGTGAAACCACCCAGACCTCATCCAAGCTTCTAGCTATTAGATGCTCATCGTGACCAACCTACAAATCAAGGTGAAAAGAGGGTATTAGCTGTGAAATGAGCCATCACTGGTCAAATTGAAGTATTTTGACAAGAAAATCAATCTCACCATCAGAATTAATCCTTGGAACAAGACCAGACCTTGAATGAGCGCCTCAGCCACATCTTAATCCTATAGGTGTGGATAGGCCCAAAAAAAAACAAAAACACTAATCATTAGACAAGAAACTAACAATTTACAAAGATAATTCTTTAGTCACTGGTCATTAAAGCAAAACTCAAAGACTAGATTTACAAACAAAAAGGGGTCCACATATTTGTATGTAAAGCCCAATACTGCCTATAGGCACAAAGATCAGTGCCATTTAGTATTGTAGATTGCTCTATTCTGAATATTTTCAACATTGGAACAATTAGATTGGTTTATGTTCCATTATTTGCTAGATGTATGATGACGAGGGCTACCAGCAGCCGTGACCACCATTTGGTTCTACTATATTTTTAATGTAAAAATAAGATTCCGACAAGTTCAATTAGTGCAAGAAAAATAACAAGCTAACTGAAAAGGTAATCAAAGTCATAAAATGGAGAAATATGAGTAGAACTTACTAGATGATAGGATGGGTTGTCAAGCAAAACTATGTGAGGTTTCTTGAAAGTTATCTTGCCAAATGCAACTTTGCTTTTCTAACCACCTATTTATATGGCCAAAGCACCATGTTATAGGTGCAATAACATCCAAAAAGCCTTGGAGAAATGCACAGTGAACCACAATTCAGATTACAAATTATCTAACTTTTAATAGAACTTCATAATGTCATGAGAACATTGCTTCAACAAAAAATTTATACATGCAACACTAGCATAGAGAGAGGAGATATACCAAGCAAGATACAAATTGGTTGAATCGCAACAGTTACTCCAAAGGAGCCCATCTTAACTCGAACATTTTGTTCCGGAACTCCCTATGGAAAGAATGCCACATGAGAAGGTATTTTAAGATAAAATGGCATAATGTATGATGAAATCACATTTCGTAGTCGAGCAAACTGAAATGCCAACTCAGAGGTCACTGTTGACGATGCAAACCGAAAGGCAGCAGCCTATCATTACAATCTCAACCAAACAAGCATAAGTATATTTGCTAAAAATTTCTAGCAAGCTATGAGCAACAGTTCCTAAAGTGCCGAGTTCAAGACCTAACCCGAGAAAGCGATTTATGGAATATTAATGCTATCACGCAAAAGCTTGGAGCCATAAGTTGCCTCAGAACTTTATCTCAAAGTGACTGCTTAATACTATGAAGAATCATCCTAAAAAAAATAAAAAATAGAAGGTTCCCAATTCTTAAGAAAACCATAAAAAGAAAAAACCGCATCCCCTTTCTTCACAATCACATCATAGCTTCCACAAAACTTATCATCCTTTTAGATTTTGAAAAAGATTTGTTCTTATTTAGATCATATTCACTAGAAGGAAAATTCAGAACATAGCAAAGCAACAAATATATTTAATTGCTTCTTCCTTTATTGATAAATTGCAAAAAAAAAAAAAAAAAGAATGAAGACAATGACACCAATAGCATTAGCCCTACCTTAGCAGCGTTCGCATGTAATCCTTCCAAGAGATTCTACCCATGCAAGATCACAATGGTATCTGCAAAACAACCAAAGTGAATGAGCTTAAGGGCCCAAGAAAAAAAATGTTGGAAAGAGAATAGACAATAGACGCTGAAAATGCAGAGGACTATGATTGTGGAATGCTACGATTCTCCGTGATGGTGCGATTTCATTCACAATTGATTTGCGCATCAAGCAAAAATGAGGATATGTCATCAACATAGCAAGAGGCAGCACTGCGAGCATTTCATCTACAGTTCATCGTCCAACAAAATAGTGCCAATCCAACCCAACGAGATCCCCCACCCAAACATCAGTTCGTATAGAGCATCGAATTGAGAAAGTAGAATGGAAAGGGATGCCTTCAAAACCTAAAATAACTTACCCGAACCCTAAGAAAACTGACTGTAGTGTAGATGCACGAATCAATTCATCGGATGTGAATGTCAGGGATCTCTTCAATGAGGGGCCAATAGTCGCCAGTGAATTTTGTGCATCTCTCTTTCAAAATCTCTCATCCATATATGCCTAATCGTTGGAGGGAGGGAGGGAACCCATCCTCTGGGAAGTACCTCAACTTGGGGCAATCTGTAATCCATAAAAATTGGAGAGAGGAGAGATGGTTGCGGAGACCGCTCGATAGTCTTTCCGCGTTTCTCAACTCACATGTATCAAGACCGGTTAGAGAGGAAGGAAAGAGACTCCAGGCATCCTCATCCTCTGAAGGAAACCACTCCTTCTCTCCCTCCCCTCCCATGTTAAACTCAACGATCAGTATCTCGAGAGATGTGAGTAGGTGTAAGCCCCACTCTCTCACTGGCTGTTTTAGATCCACAAGCCCTAGAATTGCAAGGTCTCGCAAATAGGGAGGCAGACCTCCTTTGGGGAAGCGTGTGATATTTTCGCAATCATGAATTCCTAGATCTTGGAGGGACGTAAGATGATGCCACTGATTTGGTATGGACTTTATCATCGGACAACTCCAGAGTGAAAGACTCTGCAAGGTGATGGGAAGGAGTGGGAAGTCCTCTATCTCCAATACTGGACACCACCATATTCTCAATTAAGTGAGATTGTTACACTTGGCAATGTTACACTTGGCAATAGACTTTATCTTAGAACAACCATTAAGAACAAGACTCGAGAGGGTTACGGGAAGGGGAGGGAAGTCCTCTATCTCCAATGTTGGACAATTATAAATATTCAATTGAGTGAGATGGGAGAGCGCGTGAAGGCACTATGGTAAGCTTCCCATATTTTGACAATCGGTAATTGTCATTGTTTCAAGCGATTCTACGACAATCCCTTCCAACAACTCCACTCCCTCACAATTGTATAGATGAAGTGCCTTCAAAGGAGCAAGTCTACCCTTGGCAAATGAAAATGATATCGGAGAATCATAGTGATGTATCTTAAGAGATTCAAGTTGAGAAATCGAATTATTACTGCTCGGGTCACCTTGAGGAATGTTTAGAGCCATGATTTTTGGACAATTCTCAATCACCAAATGTCTAAGTGCGTGCATCTTGCTTGGAAGTTTTTCTAAACTTGTGCAATCCACCAATTCCATCCTTTCAAGATTACAGGGTAGCTCTATCTCTCCGTCTCCTGCCACAAAAGATGTGAATTGAGCATAGCTTTTAATGGTTAATTCCTGGAGGCAAGTGAGATTTTGCGTTTCATTTCCATCTTGCCACAAGCATGTTAGCTTGTCACACTGTCCTATATGAAGCTTCTTTAGGTTGCCCATGTAGCTCATAAAGCCATGATCAAAGCTGACAAGCTCTATAATACTCTTAATTCTAAGAATGGTCAAAGAAGTCAGGTTGGCCAATCTCTTGAAAATCTCCTTGCTACAATCCTTAATGTATAACTCATTGAAAGATGGAAGATAAACCTCACCAAGTGGGTTATTGAATTGTAGGCATGAATGAATTTCAAGCTTTATAAGACGATTAAGTTGATAAAGCAATGTCCCGACCAATGAAGGACACTTTCGGACAACAAGATGCTGAAGATAGGAGAATGGGACTTCTTCATTTGGGGCCCTAGCATAAGGAGGCCAATCCTTCCATGCCAGCATCTCTTTGAACTTCAAAGTGATTAAGGACGAAAAAGGCTTTTTACCTCCATAAAATTCAGAACCTATTATTGTTACTACATCGAGACCTTCAAAAGATAATTCTCTCAGTGAAGGTAGCTGTCCAAGTGAGGGCAACAATGTGACATTAGGACAGCTCAGGAAGCACAAAGACACTATCTTTGAATAGGAGGGACAATTTAACCATGGTGGGAATTTTGCACCACCATAGTAAGAGATAGTGAGATTTTCAAGATTTGTGTGAGGTTGCAAAAAATCAAGCACCTGGAAATAGTGCTTATCATTCTAGAGATTTCTAAAATCTTTATCCCATTGCAAGAATAAGTTGCTTAGGCCTTCCTTTCTTGACAACTTAGCATCAACACAATCTTTGACATCTTTCACATTTTGCAATTCTGATATGAACAATTCTCCTTGAAGATGCGACAAGTTCTCTAGCTCCTTTAACTGTAGCCCTTTCTCTGTTCCTACCACAAACTTGGACAATATAGTAAGATTCTTCAAATTACTAGTACCCAATGGCATCTCTTTTAGATTTTTTGTATCTCTAATATTAAGAAATTGTAAGCTGATCAACTTTGTGATACCTTGAGGCAGCATTGAAAGTTTATGACAACCTCTTAAGATCAAAGCTTGTAATTTGCACAAGCCCACAATTGACTCAGGTAACCTCTTAATATAAGTGTATGAGAAATTGAGACATCGAAGATGTTTTAGTTCACCAACACAATTCGGTACCTCAATGATGCCACAATGACATAATGAGAGCACCCTTAAGTACTTCAAGTTTGATAGCAAGTCGTGCAACACCTTGTTGGAAATAGAGAGAGATCCCTCACTAGATCCAACACGCACTAAAATTAAACTTCTTAGTACCTTCATTTTGTGATATGTTGTCAAGCACTTTGATGTCACAAACCGCGACGAGAAGAATGATGCATAACGAGCTTTCTCAATTTCATCTTCACTAACTACCAGTTGAGACTCTCCAGAGCTAAAGCATGTCCCACCCTCAATTGACTTTGCTAGATCATTCAAAAGATCATGCATTGAAAACTTAGATGCATCAACACTTGATTGTTGAAGAAATGATCTAGATACTAACTCATTGAAGTAATTCCGTCCTAATCTCAATTTATTCTCCTCTTTTTTCTGCTGATCTAAAAATCCCTCCACTATCCATAAGAGCACCAACTCATCCCTCTCAATTTTGTAATCCTTAGGAAATACCGCACAATAAGAAAAACATCTGTTCAAAGGGGGAGGAAGATGGATGTAGCTCAATTTCAAAATAGGGAGAACATCATTCTCTATCGTCAGAAGACCCCCTGTTATTTTTTTTAAGGTATCTTCCCATGCGTCAGGTTTCTCTTTATTACATAGGGCACCGCCTAACATCTTCGCTGCCAAAGGTAAACCTTTAGATTTTTCAACTATTTCCTGCCTATTGTTTCCAATTCTGAGTGGTTCTCAAAGTTTGCTTCTTCAAAAGCATGAAAGGCTAATAAGCTTACACAATTATTGGGGGACAACTCCTTTAAAAAATATGCCGAAGCTCCTTTTCTGAAAACAGTAGGAAGGTTGCGAGTCGTGACAATGATCTTGCTTCCCCTAGCCCCCACTTCAAATGGCCTTAAGAGTGTAGTCCATCTTTCGTAGTTGTCATTCCAGATATCATCTAAAACCACAAGAAACTTCTTCCCAGATAGACTATTCCTCAACTTACCTTGAAGCCCGGCAAGATCTTCGTCCTTCGAGGACTTCTCGGTGATCGAGTGCAAAATATTCTTTGTTATGTTGAAAATATTAAAAACATCGGAAACACAAACCCATGCTTTCCTCTTGAAACATCTATTCACTTTGACATTATTATATAGTCGCCAAGCCAAAGCCGTCTTTCCAATACCACCCATCCTAACTAGGGGGACTATTCTTAGCGATGCATCAGAATTTTTTATGTCATTGATCAATAGTTCAAGTATATCTGCTTCTTCCTTCTCCCTGCCTAAAAATCCAAGCTCCGGCACATAAGTGGTTGAATCCCTTTTGCTGGTGTAGTTGGATATGTCCTCAACATTCTTTCTCAAGTTTAGACTACCCGTTCCAGTGACAATCTTTGCCAATCTGTCAATGATCTCTTGTATCTTGGTTTCAAACACAAGCGAGCGTGGTCGGCCAAAGAGAGAGAACTTCCATTTCTCTAAACCTTTGTTTGTGCTGGTGTCTACCCCTAACTCAACTTGAGCGACTTTGATCTCAAACTCATCGAGCAAGTCATCCATGTCATAGGCCAAGTCCTTAACACTATCCAGCCACAGCTTCACCTCATGGTTACCTGGAAATACTCACAAAGTGCTGTTGGACTAGCTGCGGATTAGTAATTTGGTTACCTAGGGTATCCATAACAGAGAGGATTTTGTTTCTCATCTGTCTCTTGTTGACATAGTGGTGGAAGAACTTTGTATTACTGTCCCCCTCTTTAAGTCATTTGATTCTAGCTTTTTGTCTAAAAAATGACTCCTCTTTAGAGCGAAGGTCCAAGAAGGTATGGCGCTGATTCTTCTCCAACTTAGCAAGCTCAACACTAATAGGGTCCTGAAGAAGGCCAACCTGTGTCACCTTTAAAGCATCCATCGCTTCAAGTCTTGGCGGAGATATTGGAGAATGACTCTCTATTTAATTGCTTGAGCCGACTTTTAAGAGCCTTAAGCTTGCAAACAAGCCTATACATGGGAACACCTTCCCCTAGGACATCCCAAATTTGCTTTACAATTGCCTCAAAGTCTAGATGCTTCATCCAAAAATAAAAATAAAAATTGAATGGTTTCCTTCAAAGCACCGGATTTACTACCTTGACCACCTTAAGCGAGTGATCAAAGATCCCTGAAGCAAGGAAAGATGCTTCCAAAAGGGAAAAAACATGGCTCCAATGGGAGTTCACTAGGACCTTTTCTATTTTTGTTACCTTGCGACAAGTTCCAGAAGACGCAGAGCAAGTGTACCGAAAGCCCACATACCTAAGGTCCTCTAGCTCAGCATGATCTAGGCACTGGCCGAACTCATCAAAGTACGGTAACCAATTGTCCGAACCACCAAACCTGTTTGAGGGGTCCTTAATAGCACTAAAGAACCCTATAACTAGCCAAGCCATATTTTGAAGAGTAGAACTCTTAAGCATAAGGTCCTCCCAAAGAGATCTCCGAGAAGTGAAAGAGTGCTCAGCATAAACTATTGAAACATAGCAAACAGCCCCCGAAACCAAACACCTAAGATTCCCATGAACCACCTAGTTTGTTATAGAGTAAGCTTCGAAAAAAACACTGTTATGATCCCAACCAACACAATCCTTCCCCAATGGGAGTGCTCATAATTAGCCAACCAGCACCAGGTTGTCAACAGACTCCCAAAAATAGAACTGAACAAATTGTGCGGGACTTTTTTCTTTTTTCTTTTTTGTGCTGGAGGAACCGCTTTGGCCGACAGCCGCCACGTAAACCCCCAGGTGACGCTAGCCCGAGACCCACCACCAAGGCGCCACCCGTAATACACCTAATGGTCCGCCAGCCTCTCTACAACTTGCGTTGCAGGGGCTTCGAACACTTGACCTTTCCCTTCAAAGGCAGGAGCCTACCCACCAGAGCCACCACAGCCAGTGGTGATTGTGCGGGACTTTCGTCTCCACTAAACCAACCAAAACCAAATTATTCGACAAAACCATATTCCGAACCTTCGCTTGTCTAGAAGGGCTAACAATGTCCTTAATATTCTAGCAACCTATGTACATATATACAAAAGAGTAAGGAAGAAGGAGGGTTACCTCCTTTTAGAGGAGCCGCGCCGAGTGGAGGGAAGAGCAGCACGGGCCACTGAAGGTGGCGGGTTAGGAGCCAGAGTGAGTAGCTTGTCATGCATGGTCTCGATCCTTCTATTGGCAGCGGAAGCCTTTGGCGAGGGACACGAGGAAAGCGAGTCATCATCTAAATTGGAGAGCAGGTTATCCGAGCCCTCTAGCTCCTTCCCAAGGTAAGGCAACTCAAGCGTGAGGGGTTCAGTATGGCTTGGCACATCATCCGCAAAGACGAGAGCAGCATCATCCTACTTCAAAGCAATTATGGGACCTCTCTAAGATTTGCGAGTTGAGGTAAAGGCCAGCCCTTTCTCCAATGTAGCAGCCTTCAGCTTCATAGATCGCCCCTCATCACTTGAACTAACCGGGAATGTCGAGCTTGCTTCTACTAGAGGAGGAGGCTTCTTTTTCTTTCCCTCAACCTGCTTCCAAGCTTGCTCCGGATCTACAAGGCCTTCTGAAGCAGGGGCAGGAAGTTGGATAGGGACCAAAGATGCAGGGGTGCTTAGATCTACATTGACCTCAACTCCGGGTTGGTGGGGCTAGGGGAAACCTCACACTTGTGGCCAAAAATGCCATACTTAAGGCCTGAACAGGCCTCCATTCGTAATCTATGGCTATTGACCGCGACACTCCATTTACAACCACTTCAACTGATGAACACCTCAATTGATTTGCCTAGATTTCTACTCGCACTGTGCGTTGATCCACATAAGAAATCATCCTCATTGCCTCTGTGCGTTGATCCACATAAAGGGGTTTACCAATGGTACTAGCTATGGCGCTTATCGCCGACGCTGACCAAAGGTCAAAAGGAAGATTCTTGAGTCCAATCCACACTGGGATTGGGACAAAAGATTGCTTATCTTTGTTTAGCTCCATAAGAGGCTTCAATTGCTATAAAATGAGGGGAACCCTTACCACCATTAGGGGCCCCTCTTCCAAGATCTTCCTATGGAACAAGGAATTTGGGACATGAAAAAAAAGAAGCCTTGGTCATTGGCCAACACTTCCACAAGCTTAGGGCCTCAAGTGTTCTTCAAGGCTTGCTCAGTGAGCTGAAAAGGAATTTTTTTCCCCACAAAATAACCAACCAAGTACTCATGCCACTTGGGGTCCCAACTTGAAGTACCTCATCATAAAAGCTAACAACTGGCCTGTAGAACCAAAATTGATGCCTTCAAAACCAAAATAATTCCAAAACCCTGGAAAACTCACTGTACATCGAACAATGAATCATGACAAGTAACAAATGAAAGTGAAAGTGGATTGACTTTACTTCATTGTATCTGAATCCAATCAATGCGGATGAGAGGGATTTCTTGGATGAGCGGCCAATAGTCACCAATGAGTTTTGAGCATCGATCTTTTAGAATCTCGCAATTGTATAAATACAATCCTTGAAGGGAGGGAGGGAGGCCATCCTCTGGTAAGTACTTCAACTTTGGGCAATCTTCAATCCATAATTGTTGGAGAGAGGAGAGATGGTTGTGAAGACCACTAGATAGTCTTTCCACATTCTTCATATTTCCTATCGAAAGATTGATTAGAGAGGAAGGAAAAAGAAGACTCCAAGCATCCTCATCCTCCTCCGAAGGAAACCACACCTTTTCTCCCTCCCCTATGCTTAAGTCAATTGTTAGATGCCCGAGGGATGTGAGCATGTGTAAACCCCATTCTCTCACTGACTGCTTCATATTCTCACATTTTTTGATTGAAAGACATTGCAAATTGGGAGGCAAACCTGCTTCAGGTAAGCATTTGATATTTTCACAATCCCTAATTTGTAGCTTCTGGAGAGATGTAAGATTATGCCATTGATTTGGTAGAGACTTTATCTTCGGACAATTATCAATTATAAGCCACGACAGGGTAATGGGAAGGGGAGGGAATTCATTTATCTCCAATGCTGGACACAACGATATATCCAAACGAGTGAGATGGGAGAGTGTATGAAAGCACTGTGGTAGGCTTTCCAAATTCATACAGCTGTCAATTGTCAAAAGTTGCAACGATTCTACGGTGATCTCTTCCAATGACTTCACTCCATTGCATTCTCTAATTAGAAGTGTCTTTAGAGTAGCAAGTTGAGACATGGGGTTATTGCTAGTGGGATCATCTACAGCGATGGTTAATTCCATGAGTTTTGGACACTTTTCAATTAATAAATCTCTGAGGGTGAGCATCTTGCTTGGAAGCTTTTCTAAACTCATGCATTCCCTTAGTTCCATCGTTTCAAGGTTGGAAGGCAACTCTATATCTCCTTCTCCCGCCACAAAAGACGTGAATTGGGGACAACTTTGGATGGCTAATTCCCGGAGGCAAGTGAGATTTCGTGTTTCATTTCCATCTAGCCATAAGTATGTTAGCTTGTCACACTCTCCTATATGAAGCTCCTTTAGCTTGACCCAAGAGCTCCTAAACTCATGATTAAAGCAAACAAGCTCTGCAAGATTTTGAACTTTGAGAACGATTAAAGAAGTTAGGTTGATCAAGTACTTTAAGATCTCCTTGTTACAATCCTCAAGGTATAACTCGCAGAGAGATGGAAGATGAACCACACTAGTTGAGTTGTTCAAACACGGGCATGAATGAATTTCTAGCTTTATGAGACGATCAAGTTGACAAGGCAATGTTCCAACCAATGAAGGACAACTTCGGACAACAAGATGTTGAAGACAAGAGAATGAGACTTCTTCTTTTGGGCACCCAGCATAATGAGACCAATCTTTCCATGCCAACATCTCTTCAAACTTCAAAGTTGTTAAGGATGAGAAAGGCCTTTTTCCTCCATAAAATTCAGAACCTATCATTGTTACTTCATGTAGACCTTTGAGAGATAATTCCTTAAGTGAAGGTAGTTGTCCAAGTGGGGGTAGCGATCTAACATTAGGACAACCCCACAAGCGCAAAGACACTATCTTAGAATAGGATTTACTACCAAACCATGATGGGAATATTGTACCACCGTAATACAAGATAGTGAGATCTTCAAGATTAGTGTGAGGTTGTAGAGAGTGAAGCACCTGTGCTTCATGGTTAGTTTTTCGTAGATTTCCAAAATCTTCACTCCAATGCAAATGTAAGTTGCTAAGGCCTTGCTTTCTAAACATTTTAGCATCAATAGCATCTCTAACTTCTTCCACCTTTTGCAATTCTGATATAAATAATTCTCCTTGAAGATTTGGCAAGTTCTTTAACTCCTTTAGTCGTGATCCTTTCTCTAGTCCTACCACAAACTTGGACAAGATTGTAAGATTCTTCAAATTACTAATGCCTGATGGCATCTCTTTTAGCCTCCTTGTATCTCTTATGTCAAGAAACTCTAAGCTAACCAATTTTGTGATACCTAGAGGCAATTTAGAAAGCTTTTGACAGCCTCTCAATATCAAAGCTTGTAATTTGCACAAGGTGCCAATCAACACAGGTAATTGTTCGATATCAGTGTATGAGAAATTGAGATATCGAAGATGTTTTAAATCACCAACACAATTTGGCACCTCCGTCATGGAACAATAACATAACGAGAACACTCTCAAGTACTTCAATTTTGTTATCAAATCATGTAGTACTTTGTTGGAAATGTGGAATTTTTCCTCCCAACTAAATCTATCATGTAGTAGCATAAAATTTCTTAGTACCTTCATGCCCTCATATGCTTTCAAGCCTTTTGATGTAGCAAATCGTTGCGAGATGAATGATGCATAACGAGCTTTCTTAAGAGATGCTTCATCTTCATTATCAAGCAGTTGATACTCCCCTGAGCTAAAGCATGTCCCACCTGCAATTGATTTTGCTAGATCATTCAAAAGATCATGCATTGAAAATTTAGTTGCGATGACACTTGATTGTTGAAAAAATGATCTAGATACTAACTCATTGAAGTAATTACATCCTAATCTCAACTTATTTTCCTTTGCTTTACGTCCATCTAAAAAGCCCTCTGCCATCCATAAGAGCACCATCTCATCCCTCTCAATTTCGTAACCCTTGGGAAACACCGCACAATAAGCAAAACATCTCTTCAAATAAGAGGGAAGATGGAAATAGCTCATATTCAAAATTGGAAGAACCTCATCATTTATTCCCGTTGAAAGATTCCACGTTCTATCATTTAAGATAGCTTCCCATTCATCGGGATTCTCTTTATTACGTAGGAGACCACCTAATACCTTCACTGCCAAAGGTGAACCTTTACATTTTTCAGCTATTTCCGTGCCTATTTTTTTGAGATATGGGTGCCTCTCAAAATTTGTTGCTCCAAGAGCATGAAAGGCTAATAAGCTCGAACAATTATCAATTGACAACTCCTTCAACAGATACGGTGAAGCTCCCGTTACGGAAGCAACAGAACGGTTGCGAGTCGTGACAATGATCTTGCTTCCCTTAGCCGCCACTTCAAATGGCTTTAAGAGGGCAATCCATTCTCCATACTTTTCATTCCAGACATCGTCTAAAACCACAAGAAACTTTTTTCCCGATAGACAGCCCTTCAACTTAACTTGAAGCCAATTAAGATCTTTCTCCTCACATGACAACTCAGTGATCGACTGCAAAATAGTCTTTGTTATGTCAAGAACATCAAAAACATCCGAAACACAAACCCATGCTCTCCTCTCAAAGTAGCTGCTCACATTGGCATCATTATACAGTTGCTGAGCCAAGGCCGTCTTTCCAAAACCACCCATCCCAACTATGGGGACTATGCTCAATATGGCATCAGAATTTTTGGCTTCACCAATTAATAGTTTGAGTATCTCCACTTGTTCCTTCTCCCTACCCAAAAATTGAGTCTCCGGCAGACAAGTGCTATGGAGCCTTTTGTTGGTGTAGTTAGTTTTGCACATAGTGTTTGCTGTCAAGCTTAGATAACCCATCCTGGCGATAATATCCTCCAACCTATCATCAATCTTTTGTACCGCTGTTTCAAACATAAGTGAGCATAGGTTAGGATTTGATCAAGAAGATTTGTGTTGGCTAAAGAAATAGAACTTCACCTCACCTTTGCTTGTGTGGGATTCCACCTTTGAATTAACTTGAGTGGCTTCGATTGCGAACTTATCGAGCAAGTCTTCCATATCATAGGCCAAGTCCCTAACATCATCCAACCATAGCTTCACTAGACGATTACCAGTCCATTGCCTATCCTCTGCATCATCCAGCACTGCATCGATTATGTCCAGCGTCTTCTTCCATTTATTGAGCTGGTCTATGCTGATTCTAGAGAAGGGTGGTGCTCCTTCCCCTTGCACATAGTTCAATCCAAGAGAAGCCAATTTGTCGAATAGGACTTGAAAGAAGGAAGTCAAGATCGAACCCAAAATGATCTCTCCAATAGCCATGGGTGAATTGGTCACTGTAGACAACAACAAAGGTTCTAGTGAAGCAAAGCGATAATGAGCTAATGGAGAAAGAAAACTATGAAGTCTAGGAAGACCAATACTTTCACCTACCAAAGAGATGAAGCGAACACCAAGACTTTCGAGGATGCTTTCTATTGACAAGTCCTTGTTTCGTAATATTTAGATATTATCCTAGATATTTGCAGTTTCCATGATCATATATTTGTTCATATAAATAAACCATAAACTTGGGAAGACCAAAACTTTACTAGACATCAACGTGCTTTTTGGTGTAGAAAGTGAAGCAAAAGTGAAAAGGAGCTAATGGGAAGGAAAGTTCAATACAATTTAGGAAGACTAAGACTTTGTAGGACGCAAATTGGTTTGGTGCTTCACTTTTTAGAAAGAAAAACTAAAAAAGAAAAAAAGCCAAAAACTGATAAATAAATAAATAAAAATGCTGGAAATCGACGATAATACTCTTCATGACTTGCGAAGAGCTCCACTATACATTGTTTCTTTGTTATTACTAACATGCAAGATATGATTTTCCTACATTTTCCAATTGACAACATGTGACGTATAAAAGAAAACGTGCAAATATGACAATTAATAATAATGCACTCCAAATGGCCTAAATGTGCATATGATAATGCTTGTCCATGAAAATTGTAATTTTTCAAATATAATTATCCTGACACGAATATGATGAAATTCCATCCTAATATGTAATGAAAAATCCTAAGTCTGTCGAAATCAGCAAATATGAACACACTTAAAAATGTGAATATGAATTTCCCTAAATATATAAATGTATGATATGCAATTTTCTAAATTCGCAACACCTAATAACTCTCCACGTGGTTTTATTAAACACCCCCCTAATATACAATCTAGAATGCAACAAATATATATAACATGCCGTGGATAACTTTTATGAAGTTTGGCACACGTAAATTCATAAAATTACACGTGAAGACGTGATCGAGAGTGACCTAGCCTTATGCGATTTCATAAACACGGATGGCAAAAATATTCAACAAATCACCATGACGCAACTTTAATTGGGACAGCAAGTATTTGACATCAACTTTTCCTAAAATTTTGTTATTAAACTTGCAATCAGGATTATAGACAGGCATGAAGTCAGTTTAAGAACGAAAATATTGTTGCTGCTGCCACCTCTTCTTTTGCTTCAAATATATAGAAAGATTTCAGAAATGACTGGTAGCTGCTCTCGTGCAATGAAGGCCTACCGGATACTTTAGCAGTGAGGTTCTGGATGAATCAGTTTGAGGGGAAAAGAGATTTACCTATTCCGAGTAGACTTTCTGGAGCTGACCGGTGAACAAGATTAGATCAACAACAGCAATCCAGCAAGGACGAGCGCCAGGTTTGGACGAGCAGGAAGAGAAAACTGCTGAGCAGGGGGGACGAGCGCTAGGTTCGACAATTCACGGTGTATGCGTGTGAACTCTGCTACGGCAATGGGTGGCCACGGCTTGCAACGATAGAAGATAATATCGACGGAGCTACGACTAGGACAGGTTTGTAGGGGACTGGGCAGATCAAAAGTGGGTGGTGTTGAATAATCAACATCCTACATTGGCCGTCAAGAAGAAAAATCAAAGTTGGCCTCCAAATCTTAGTCAACCTGCCCAGTAAAGAAGGAAGAGAAACTAGCCGTGAATCTTAAGTTGAGGTTCCAAGCCGTCACTTCTAGAAAACAAGTTGACAAGTCGACTTGCCTAAGCCAAACGTTTCCTTCTAGTAGAGAATAAGTTGGCCTACTTGTTGACAGCAAGCGCGCAATTTATATGGAAGCCAAACCCTTCCTCTATTTTTACTAAAATCGAAATAGCGTTATGCCTCGTTGAAAATGCAATGTGTACATGCTAATTATTGTTATTCAGGAGAAGTCACAATCATGCACTATCGGAAGCTTATAACCAAATGATTCGTGACTTGAATTTAGACTATATAAATGAATTTGAAGCCGGATGTCTATATATAAAGGCTTGAAATTATGTTAAACTCCATCTTACATGGTAATCGTGGCAGAGGATCCTGCTACTAGCGATCTTGTGCAAACATATGCCTCCCCAGCAGCTCCTTGAGCATCGGGAGCCAAAACCGCGTCAAAGGATCACGGCTAAGTGGATGACTAGACCAAACGACCATGAAGGTCAAAGTTGCAGAGAGAAGCAGCAGGCCAGAGAAGACAATCTGGTTCCCAAAGGTCAGAACAATCCAACTAGCTCAAGTGATTCAAGATCAACACAATACTGAGACAGATTCAATGGAGTTGATAAGATGCTGAATTTAAATTGCCTTCGTAATATTTTGGTAAAATAGAAATACCGATAGTAAGTGCAAAGGCAGTCAGAGGCTATTGCGATGCTCCCGAGCGGGATGAGTGAATTTAATAGCTTATTGAACGGGAACGTGTGATCCCTCTCCTTCGGTGTGGGCTCTTTGAAATCCTAACCGCACATAACATAACCGGTTAGGAGCTAACGGGAGAACACGTTACTTTATATAAGCTAGAGAATTCGAAGATATGATTACACGTAGTAATATACTCCACCACGTGCCCATGCATGCTTGTTTGATTGAGATTGACTCTAAAGTGTAATATACTCGTTGAATGAATTTAAAGAAATCAAATCACGAAATCAATATAATGAAAACAGCATAACATGTCAAAATGATACTAAAGGACGAGTAAAAATAAAGTGTGGAAAGTAAATCCTAAATCCAAAATGAGACAAGCAAAGTATACATTGCTTTATTATTAAGTTTCAGGACATCAACCAATGAGCTAATTTTCAAAATCAAGTCAAAGTCTAATTTTGGCAAAAGAGAATTGCCTACGGTTTCATAACGATATTATAGACGAGAACGTAAACGAACTAAAGTAATAATAACGTAAAAGCAAGTAAGATTTTTTCATCATCATTATCATTGTTGTCGTCGTTTTTATTTTATTATACTTTTTATTATTGTTTTCTTCTCGTCCTCGGTCCCTCTCCACCAACTTTGTCTACGGCCACCAGACGCACGACCACGGCATTCCCGAGTAAGACAGAGCATGGATGAGAAAATAGGAACGCAACAGAGGGATTCACACAACCATCACTAGAAATCGACTCCAAGCAATTTTATATGTCCGGTGTCCACTGAAAATCGCCTAACGAACATGCGAATCCTGTCTCAGCGACATTTGCCTTAAGATTAGACAATATTGGAAGAACTATTACACAACCCTGTCTCAGCGACATTTCATCGAACAGTTTACGTGCATCGAGTGAGGATTTAAAGGAGGCATCGCCGAACTCGGATTTGAGACCAAAGTCGTACAAAATCAGTTCAGGACGTTTTCAATTAACGAATGGGCTGATGGATTGAGGCCGTGGATTTGAATGGCCTTTGTGGACTGGACTGGACTGAATAGGGCCGAGGCTTTTATTATTTTATTCTCCTCCTCCTCCTCCTTTTGCGTCTTCTTCTTCTTTTGTTATTTGTTAATTTGTTTATTTATTTATTGTTCTTTTTACTATTATTTATCTATCTTCAAAAATGCAATACTTGATTTTTTGGAGAAAATTCATGTGTCAATAGAGGCAAATACAAAGAACCGGTAAAGCTAGCTGTAATCCACATGTGAGGTTACCAATCATTTGCTCCAATTCATACTAAGCTGTTATATCTTTTGTTTATTTATTTATTTATCAAGACAGGCATTAAATTACTTTGTAGGTTTTGGAAATAGTGAGTTAGGGAATATGAGTAGTTTGAGTGGAATTTGAGATCCATTTTATTGCTAGCATATAAAAAGTGTTTTTTTTCTAATATCATAGCTGAGTGAATGTTTTTGTAAACATTAACACCAGAAGAGATGGGTTTTGCTTATGACCAAGAGCATCGGTTTTGTTGTTTATGATTTGACCGTCACTTTTAAATTTGACAATGCTATTGTTCATCTTTAAATAATGCTAATTACTAGTATTCCTTCTCTTTTTCTCCTTTTTTTTTTTTTGTAAACTTAACAAGATTGATAGGTACCATATATTCTGCTCAAAAAATAATGGGAAGTGGGTTGATGGGTGAGCAAGGCCGAATTATGTGTGGAACATCCTCAATCATTCTTTTATTGTGGTATTTTATATTTCTGATTTTTTTTTCTCTAACTTTAATTGTGTGATCAGGAAAAGATGTCGGACATTCCCACGGAGACGATTTCGGTTTTCTTGGATCTTTATAATAAAGCCAGACCCACTAGAGTGAGAAAATATTTGGTGGGTTTTATTCTTCACGTAGACGAAATCAGAGTATACTGCGTAGGTGAGACTCTTCAAATCAGCAACAAGATGCTCCACTTAAATCTCGCCACGTGTATCATGGGGGTCCCACCTAAAAGAAATTTTGAAATTCCCTCTCTGTCCTCTCCCTCGCTCTCTTCCCTCTCACTCCCAGCCTTCTCTCTATTCCTCGGACGAACTGCGCTGCCGCCTCCACCTCTTCCTCCGCCGTCGCGGTCCGGAGCCCATCGGCGGCTCCGATCTGCCGTCTGGGCCCAGCGAGCTCGAGTTTGAACCTTCCGTGCGCGCTTCGCTCCCATTACAGCGAAGGTGTCTTCCTCGTCACTCCGGACCACGTCGCCGTCTCTGCCTCCGCCTCCGCCTCCGCCCGTCCCATTCCGGAAGCTCCACCGGGGGCTCCGGTTCATCGTCTGCGTCCGACGAGCTCAGGTTAGGGTTTTTCCCTCTTTTGCGATTATATCCTCGAGTGTTATTTTTGTGGGGAATCGGTGGAATTGGTGGCTCTTTGGAAGAAATTCGTTGTCTGGGAGATGATCTCTTTTCTGGCCGGACGTTAAGGTTATAGACGATGCATCGACCTGATAAATTCGTTATTCCTGGTTTGGTGGTCAGTTTTCTGGCACTCCCGAATTTCCATATTTTAACTTTTATTGCATGTGAGTATGAGTCTTTGAGTTATTTCTGCTGTAAGAGTATGCTTTTTCATCCCACTTGCTTCAGCGCATTCCCCTTTGAGATATCTAATGTAACGTCGATGCGTTTGGATCGATTATGGAAATTCAAAACGGAGAATTGACAAGAAGAGGATGCTGGCTTTATTGGAGTCAAATTCAGAGTCTGTTGCACGTGCATCTGAAATGGGAACCTTTTAATGAGTTTTAAAAGGGACCTGAAGTCAGTGTAGACAACTGAATGTCCAATGCTGAATAATGCTAAACAGATACCGGCAGCATGAGCTCAATTACATAACTATTGAGTACTTAGGATTTTGAAGCTTGAAGTTACCCAAGTAACAATCTCATTCCAAGAAAAACAAGTATTGCTTGGTGAGCATTACATTTTTAATTTAAAAATTTCTTATATATAGGAATTTTGGCTGCGTCGAGTACGAGTTCTATAATTGACCATGAGCATTTTTGCCCTCAATGAAGATTGTTACTGATGCTTGCTATTCGAGCTGGCTTATTAACCCTCTGGATTGGAATTGGGTCTGCGAAATAGAAATTCTTGCTTGAATTAGCAGGGCCCTTAGCAACTTTTTAACCTTCTAGATTGGATTTCCGTCTGAGAAATAGAAGTGGTTGCTGTTCTAGCTGGGGCTTATACTTTTACTCAGTCGGCCTACTAAATATACCACATAATAGCTGGGGCCTTAGCAACCCTCAGGACTGAAATTCTTACTGACCTTGCTTGTGTCAGAGTTTGTATCTGCTGACTTGACACATACGTTACAAAGCCGTTTGCGAGAGATGCATTTTGATTAAGAGGAGTTCTAGAGATATTGTGCGGGTTCTCCTTTGTTGTAACTTTTTGTTGAGTGGCAAGTTGGATAGACTACTGTAAACATGAGTCAAAAATGAAAACTCAATCGTGAGATAAAGTCCTTAAAGAATCAGTAAGATGTACGCTAAGATGATCTTGCAAAGTGTTAAACATCAATCATGTGCTACCGCATCCTTCAATCTGTTGTGGTGCTTGGTAAATATTTCAAGGAATGAATCTAGTTTCATGCAGTGATTTCATGATTGGGTCTAGAGAAAGAGACTAGGAATGGAGTCACATGGTGATGGGGTATATTTATGTTGAAGGATACTTGAATTACAGATGAGCAAAAGTTTGAGAGTGAGTGTTAGAGTAGGACCGACAAAAGAAAAACCTAACACTAAGCTCATACGTGAGGGGTAGATTATTAAAATACACATACGAATTTTGTTAAAAAATCTCATGTTAGAGAATTTGGGTAGTGTGAACTCATTAGGTGGATCCAACTGAATATGTTAACAGGCTTATATTTGGGCTCCCTCTAAACAGTTTTTCTAAATGAAAGTATTGGATTTCCACAACGCATTCGAATACCTTACAATTTATTGAGTGGTCCCCCAAGACCATTTGGCTCTTCCCTAGCTAAAGTTTGTGCATTGGGACCCAAATCATCATAAACTTTTCTTAAAAAGAAACTATGTGCAATGCCTTTGGGGATAAAGACGCATTGTAACGAAACTACTAGCCTAAAACATCTTTTCGAATGGCTGATAACGAAATTTTTTTGCATGCTGAAACACATCAAATATGGACATATATCGGTCTAGTGCGGGAGTCAACTCTTTTTCGCTCAACTCGATTGTTGAAAGCGATGGTCCATCGCTTAGCATCTGGACATGTAGCTTTTCTTGGGTTCAATATTACAATGGCAAGCTAAAAGCAGCCCACTGTCTCTGGCTCCGTTGCGGAATCCGGGTACGGGAGTTTTCGCCTCCGCACTTGCGAAAACTTATTGCATTCGGTAATGTTAGAGCCACTTATTTAGCTACTAATTTGGCTTTCCATGCTCACACCAAGCTTATTGACATTCAGGAAACAATCGCGTCGGGTAAATTTATTGCGATATATGTTCCAACTGCTGACTAGTTATCTGACATTTTTACAGATTATCTTCTGATTGGTTTCATCTTTTGAGGGACAATATCTTTGCGGTGGCACCTGGTTCAAATCGAGGGGGAGCATTAGAGTATCTTTAATATATGTTTTGTTCCTTTCATGTCTTTTGTTAGTCGTTTTTCCATTTACAATTTTTAATATGCAAAACTTTTTAGTGGTCAGTGGTTTTCAATTTTCGATATGTAATCTTTCTAGCCTTCATGTCTACTTTTAAAAAAAATATGATTGTAACTACCTGTACTGTATATAAAGTGATAAGCATAGCTATGTTTAACGGGCCGAATTACACCATATTCATTTATAAAGGTTAGTTAGTGATATTAAGGTTAGGTAGTAATTCTAGGGAATCATTTCATGTAATGATTTCTTTAATTCTAGCGACACTATAAGCACATGTCTTATTCCTGAAATATTTTGATAGTTTCTGACTTCTCAAGTTAAGCTTAAATTTAAGGGCCTCTAATCCTGCTCATAAGGAGGGCTTGTTCGAGAGCCTCTTCCCAACATCTTTGTAGTTCTCTCAAGCTAATTAAAACGTCTTAGTAGTTATCTGAAGTGAATTTAACTTCGATTTAAGTGACTCTAATCTTGCTCAGAGAAAGAGAGATCCTCTTGCTGGCATCTCTTAGTAGTTCTCTTAACCGAATTACAAGATCCTTTCATTTGAAGTAGTTCACTGAATCGAATTAAACTTAGGGTTCATTTGTTTGAAAAGAAACTATTTTTGGAATATTTCTTTCCAACTTTCTGGTATTTGGATGACCATAATTGATTTACGGACAACGTTTCTCATAATTGAAAACAACAGTCTTAGATCGAGGTAAAACGACTTCATCTTCTAATAAGGAGAAAGATCAGTTTTCCTAAATCACTAAACAAATGAAAACTAATAATTTTTTTGGAAAATGATTTCCACAGAAAGTATTATTCCTTTTCATGAAATTTTAATGAAATAAATGCACATTTTTATTACGTCATGCTTCATTGTTGAGCTTGAGCACATAATGCATTATTCTGTGCACTAATTATTCTGTGCACTAAGTCTTTTGGAACCAAATTAGCTACACTGAGGAGGCACTAATGAGGCTGAAATAGTTTAAATTTTAACTATGACGATAAATCTCCATTTTCGCCAAAAGTATTAAAAGAGTCGAATCATGTTAATTTCAAACTAACGTCGACGTGGTGGCATTGATGCCCAATTCACCTCTAATAAGCCCCACCCAAAAGCCAAACTAATCAAAAATCTGATGTTGGATTAAACCAAGGAAACCGAGTCTGATCGACCTCGCAACCAAGGTCCATCCGTGAATAATCTCACACGAGGAGGGCAATTAAGTCATTCCAACCATCCAAAACGCGACAAGATAAAATTCCTAACGACCATCTCGTTCTCCCAACTGCCGATCCCCGAAGATTCCACCTTTGTCCTCCATCTCGCAGGACGTCGTCGAACCTCGACGCTCGGTGCCTGGAGACGTGCTCGCCGGAAAATCCGCCAGAGCCGCTGGGCAACCACATGCTGCCACTGTCCTGATGTCGGCGGCGCCTCGCCATTGCGAAAAGGATCATGACCGGCTTCCGAATTCCAGAATCGGTAACTTTTTTTTGCGTCAAAAGTTTTCGGTCTACGATGATTATTCTCACCGATTTACCCCAATTGTGGATAATAATAATAGCCTTTTGTACTCCGGTGAAACATTTGTTTTCCTTTTGGGGAATTTATGCCTGAATTTAGGATGATTGTTAAGTACCCAATTACGTGACATTGGCAATGCAGTTGTTGCTCGTTTAACTGGTTTAAGTGGTGATGGTTATAATTCAATTCGCTCTGCTGGATATCGGGGCTCTTGGCCGATCGTCTTTGCTCATGCACGTCTCTAATATAATTTGAGCTGATCTATCACCTGTCTAATCTAGTTGAAGTAGCACAAATAGAGACGAGAGTATTCTTCGAGCAACAATAAATGCTGCTCGAGTGAAGTGAAAAACCTGCTGAAATATCGAATTTTATCGGCCAAATATGTGCTGCTTCTTGGTTGCGTGGAATTGAGCGCAAGCTTGTCACTCAATCTTTTCGAACATGAAAAAAGAGTCGACTTGCAAATTTGATGCAACTTTACAACCTATGTCGAAGCGGACTTCTCTGTCAAGGTCACCGATCTGAAGTGGCTTTTTTTTTTTCTTTTTTGTTCGTTTTGGCAGCTGTTAGATTTTACTCAGGAGCATGATTTAGCATTGTTGCAGTCTTTTCTCTAACATGTATCCACAAAACTTGATGCTGCTTCCCTAATGCCACTGCTGATCTGATGCCGTGCTTCCTTATCCTTCTCCAGTAGTAATTGAGGTGTAGGAACGGGGATACGTTGACAGCAAACACTGACGAAGAAACAAGCACTTCCAGCAAAAATCTTCTTCGCAAGAAAAAGACTATACAAGCTCATTAGAGTTTTTCGGGGTTAACTTGTCCCCGGACAAAGTTGCAGTTGCGATGATTTATGTTGTTCAAGGTGTCTTGGGCCCTTCATACATTTTTATTCGAAAGATGATTGGCATCTAGATCCAAGGTTTTCTTAATGGAAAATTAGATCTAACAATCTGTTTGCGCTGATCAGCTTCCGTTTGCTCTGATACTTAACAGGACTAGCGATCTGTTTGCGCTGGACTAGGCAGCCGTGATATGATATCTGGTTCTTCTGCATTACCAGTTATCACGGCTCATCAAACCTCTATACGGAATTACCCGGTACATTTTCTCTTTATTTTTATCTTGTTTTTATGGACGGCATTTTTTTCACTTAAAAAATCGCATTTACTTTCATTTGTAGGACATTATTCACGAACTAGATGGCTGTTGCGGTGACTCCGTCCCTTTTTGGTTACTGAAGAAGATCATTACTTTGGTTTTACCGGGTCTTCTGGGAGCACTTTCGTGGAGCTTAACGGCCGCCTTTGCTGATAGCAAAGTATAGTGCAAGCTTTCTGCATACTGCTTGAATCTACAAGAGGGGATTTCCCGTGGCCGCATGATCAACAAACGCAGCGGCAGACAAACTACGACCATTATATACTTTGCAATCCCTTGACACGTTCCGTTCTAAAATGGCACATACGCTCTAAACATCAATGAGCTTAACATTACCGGTTGAGTGTAAGCTGGTTACAGCAAATCCACGTGCAACTTCTATGAAGTGTTGATCAGCACAGCGTGTTGAGAGACTTGACGGTTATACATACTTGCATTGAACCAACTGATGAAAGTAAGTCGACAAGTATGCTGAAGAATGTTGCAGCTCAAGTACGCACTACACAATGGGATATCTTAAATGCAGAAACAGTCCTCAAACATGCATATCAATACAGTTCAGGTGTATGGCCGAGCACAAAGTAGATTTTCCAGTAATGAAGACCAGAGAAGCCAATGCGACGCGGCGGAGATGCAGGATATTAAAACCAGCGAAGGATCAATTCCCTTAGCCCTTCCTCTGCGTGACCTTTGGGGCTTCCGAAGGTAAGAGGGAGAGAGAGAGAGAGAGAGAGAGAGAGAGAGAGAGAGAGAGAGAGGAAAAGCCGAAAGAAATGGCCGAACTTGGTTCCTTTCGTGGGCTTTGAGCTGATGGGCCTCTTGGTGTGGTTGATGAGCGGGCTTTACGCATTTGATGAGTTTTGGGCCGAATTGGGTTGCGCGAATTGGACAAGATCTATGAACCAGAGCTTGAGTTTTTACCATTTTATTCTCTCTCACTTGTTTTTTTTATCTGTACTTATTTATTTTTTTCTTTTACTATATATATTTAAATTTTTTGATGAATGTATGTTAAACTTATTGGAGAAAATTCAGATGTCAACCAGGAAAATAGCAACATTTCCCAACGTTGGGCTGAAATACCAAAATGAACTCGAAATTATTTTTTATTGTTCGAAAAGAAAAACTTGCCTAAAGAGACATACTCTATTCGCGTCATATAAGGAATTTTCATGCTATATTATCAAATTTTAAATGCATTTATTGAATTCAATTTCGAAGGAGATGCTATAAGGTCCCAAATTTGTAAGCAAAGATTAAGAAAGCTTAGTTTTTTTTTAAGCACTAAGACAGTTGATTATTAGAATTACACAAAAAAGATATTGAGTAAGTTTTTTTTTTTTTTTGAGCAAGTTGAAATGATAAACATTATACTCAAGATGAAAGTAGCGAGGAACTTAAATAAGCGAAGAATTATAGAAAAAACGAAGAGATAAAATCTCACACCTCCACTTTGTACAAAAGTGTGTGAGTATAAAAGATGATTATCCTAAAAGCTATTCAACTGAAGTTTTTCTAGGACATTCTAACGAACACCTGTGGAGCTAATTATAGTAACTACTACAAATACATACAGCTGTGCTTTTAACCAGTCTCATAAAACAAATAAAATCACCCCTAACATCAGAAAAATCAAAAACCACAGAGTTAGAGTTAATTTCTCTAACAGCCATAATGACTCCAAAAAGGAAAATCATTCTCCAGTCATTTCTTTTAGCAATACAAAGCCCAAGGGGCTCGACCATTGGCGCAAGAGCAATCTGTGGTGACATTTATATCATCTCATTATGCAAGAAAGATCAATTTTTGCCACTCAATAGAAGAAGGATCACCTTATCCCCAATTCTCAAGTAGGTGAACATCAGGCTGATAATCTTTTGGACGAAACCACAGTCAAAATTGGTCATGTCCTCACCATCCACGCCTAGATCAATAGCAAACAAAATGATGTAAATGCCCTTAATTAGCATATGATTTGGATTCTCAGTGAGAGGTGTCAACCACCAATTTAAGATCCATCTAACCACCGGTGTTTACCCCAATGGCCACTCTTCCAACTTAGAAGGGGGAGATGAGGGGTTTGAATCCTCACATTCCCAAGGAATTGGGGTGGGAATATATTAGTTTCAGGAGTGGGTTTCGAGTGGGTTTCGACTCTCATGCCCTGCAAGGAGGTAGGACAAAAGTCTAAGAGTAAGCGTTAGAATAGAAATAGAGTAGGACCGACAAAAAAAAAAAAAAATTAAGATTCGTCTTAGTCGGTAAACAAACAAAACATGGAGCCGTATAGCTAAAGAAACTAGAAAAACTTCAAAGACATTGTATTGTATTGTCGACTTATCTTCATCACGCTTCCTATGTTTACAAATGATTTAGTGTATGATGAACCAATAGCAGCTTTGGTGTTAAAGATAACGAAATCCCATCAGCGTCAAGCTAGATAGAATAGGCAAGTTAGAAAAGAGGGGAACTTCAAATCGATGAAAATGAGAGAGATATAGGCTAAAACCAATTCCCAAGTCACTCTGCGAATGCTAATTTTGCTCCTTTGGCCAGATTTAGTTGAGCAGTATCCAGCCAGAAAAGAAACGGGCGTCAAAATAAAAAATCCAGCGAACCTTTTGAAATTCAATTCAACGACTTAAAAAGCACAACGAAAGGGGCTTGGCCAGCCAAGCAGACGATGTTAAGTAGGCATCAATCAGCTTTTATGTCCACTCATCAAATAAACTCTGTGAGCCTAACCAACTTGCTCCGAAATATAGGATGCTAATAGCTAAAACGGGGACTTATCTCTCGAGCTAGTTCTTCTTCAACTCATTCATCGACACAAAAACAGCAGCCAATCGACAAACAAATAATATCACCAACAAAAATTTAACGAAAAGATATCGTGATACCTCGAGAATTGACAGCGTGCAATCAGAATTTGCATCAGCTTGATCGGATTGAACCTCTGAACCACAATTATCTTATAAGGCAACCGGCTGGGTAAGTAAGACCAAAAGAAAAACCAAATGGAGCAACAACTGATCCATTACTCGTCCGGAGAAAGGGGGAAAGAAGCCAAATAGCGAAACATTCAGTCCGTCCCTTTCTGAATAACTAACAAGTAAATCATGAAAAGATAAGTACTTTGTTTATCAAAGAATGAGAAAATACTATTTAGACTCGACTAAATCAAACGAGTCCATTTTAAGAAACAAGTGAACTGATATTAGGTAGTAGTGGAGCTTCATCGATTTATCATCTATGGTGTAACAAATTCAGGACGAACAAGTTACTTAATCATAAATGGTAAAATCATCTGGAAAGTCATGTAAAAATTGATCCAAACAAGCAAAGTTCACAGCAAACTTTTATAGTATCTTTTGCAAAGAGAAATACACTGAGTCTCGCAGACACAGCTTGAACCATCGTTCTTACTTTTCTCAAACTATATGAACCGACGTTGATTTTCTCTTCTGTTCGACATGCTTCTTCCGTACTAATCTTAAACAAGTTGACATGGGTTTATATATGGTGAAGTTTGTCTTAATTTAGTGAGTTCAATATGGCCTCAAACTAATCAATCAAAATATTTTATACATAATAACTAAAAAGAAAATCATTTGAGTGGTGATCCCTGTCACGCCCCGATCCTCAGGCACGCACACATCCATCTCACTTGGTCGATTTTTTATAATGCGATATCCTAAGACAATGTATCGCCGACCCTTTCATTTTTTTAAGCACATGCGGAAGCAGTTAAAATCTCCAGACAATAAACGATGGGATAGAAAAGCAGGGCCATATTTTTCATATTGAAATTTATAACCAAACTTTTATACAAACCACAAACCAGAACACTTCACAACTTTTTATTCTAAACTCTATTCACATCAAAACGGAGATTTCAAAAAAAGACAGAAACTTAGACGAACTGGGCCGAACTCAAGGCCCCTCTCAGAATTGCCTTCTTCTTCCAAAAATCCTTTTCTTCAGATCTCACCTCCGAGTTCTCCTTCTCGGATTCCTCCTCCTCAGCTCTTCAGCGGGGTCCTGAAATGGTTTTCCCCAAATTGGGATGAGACTACGTCTCAGCGAGTTCTACCCCACTAAGCCCGATTAGCAAACTATTATACTAAAGGCTGCCTAAACACGCACGGGGCAGAGGACTTACCTTGGCCTCAGATCCCACCTGCAAGTCAGTACAATTCACAATAAACATCCATTCACTTCAAACAAATCGAACCAGTCGATTACATGTCATACGAATCAATCCCCACTGTGGGATATTTAAAAGCTAGGCCACGTGCATTCTCCAGGATGACCTTCCAAGTCTCCGAGTTCACGTGCCTCGAACCTTGGGCCCACGTGCATTCTCTCAGGCGACCTTTTCGCCAAAGTGATGTATCAAGTCACCGAGCCCACGTGCCCTTTTTACGATGCCTGCACTTAGTCACAGAGCTCCATCAATGCTCTCGGGCGTCGATTCGCCAAGGTGACGTACAGTGAATGCTTTACTATGCTCTCGGGCGTCTTTTTCGCTAAGGTGATACACTGATCACAGAACCAACATAAACAATTCAATATGCTCCCGGGCGTCTTTTTCGCCAAGGTGATACACTGATCACAGAGCCAACATAAACAATTCAATATGCTCTCGGGCGTCTTTTTCGCCAAGGTGATACACTGATCACAGAGCCAACATAAACAATTCAATATGATCAACCACTAAACTCACGTGCATTTTCCAGGTGATATTCCAATTCACCGAGCCCACATGCTTCCTTTCCGGTGATAACCAATACCCAACGATTTCTCAACCAATTAATTAAATCAACTCAACAACGCATTATAAATGCTAAATAACACACTTGGCCAATTCAATCTCAATCAATTCCAATCAATTAGGGTAAATCCCTAAAATATCACAATTTATTCAATTCCATACAACGTGGAGCTCAAACAAATAAACGGACTGCGCCACGATGATCAGCACGAGATTTCGGTCGTCGGCCATCAAAATCTTAATTTCCGAAAAATAAATAAATAATTATTAATTTCGAAAATTAATTAATTAATATTAAAAATTCAATTTAGCTCAAAATAAAGCCCGATTAAATAAACGGACTTCACCACGCTCATCAGCATATTTTTCCAGCTCCAGGCCATCTCAGTTGAATTTTCGAAAAATAAATAATTATTTAATTTAATTCCAAAAATTAATATTTAAATGCTAAAAATTCCACTTAGGCCCGAAAAGCCTAATTGGAGCCCACTAAGGGCCGGGAAAAATCCCGAGACACTTCCAATAATTAGTAGACCATGTCTACTTACTAATTACACAATCAATTTATCTAATTCACATCACAATTGGCTAATAATTGCTAATTAAGTCTAATCTAACAACCTAAACATAATTAATTAAATCTAAACCGGCTTAAAGCATAATTAGCCACTAATCCTGGATTAGTGAGATTACTCACCAAATCGCGCGCAAATCGGATCAATCCGACGGCGGCGACGCGAGGAACGATTGTTCCCAAAGCGACTCACGGATCCGGGGCCGGGAAACGGCCCAAAAGCGGGCCCGAAGTGGCTGAAACCCACTTCGTGGGTCTTGCTGGTCGCGGCTGAACGAAGCAGCTCCGGCGGCTAGGGCGGCGGGGACGACCGGCGGAGGGCGAGGGGGTCGCGGGGGTGGTCCGGCGAGGTTGGCGGTGGCCGGAGGTGGCCGGAGATGGGCTGGTCGGTGCTGGAACAGAGGCGAAACAGCGCTGGGCCGAGCTGGATAGCGCGGTTTGGGCGTGCGCGGACGGCGGCGGGCGCACGGGCGCGGCGCGGCGGTGCGGCGGCGCGGCGGCGGGACGAGCGGCGAGCGGCTGAGGGACGAGCTGCAGCTTTTGGTTCGCTCGGCGTGAAGAAAAGAAGGAGAAGAAAAGCTGGTTCTGTCGTGCACGAGAAGGAAGAAGAGAGAGGAGAGAGAAGAGAGAGAGAGAGAGAGAGAGAAAAGAGAGGGAGAGAGGATGAGGATTGACTAGTCAAAGGAAGAGAGAAAGAAAGTGGGCGGTCGGGGGGTGGGGGGGGGGGCAATTCGCACGAGGGGGAGGGAAAGAGGGGAGAGGAGAGAGAAAGAAAAGAGAGAAAAGAAAGAAAAGAAAAGAGAGGAGGAGAGAGAGGAAAAAGGAAAAAGAGAAAAAGGGAATATCTAAATTTTTTTCTTTTTTTTTGCCTTTCAAATTTCCTTTTGGACTTTAAATTTTTCTTTCGATAATTTCTTTATTGAAATTTCGGACTCGTCAATAAATTGACGAACGATGAGACAGGATCCTAAAAATAAGAATTATGACGCGCTTAAAATTCGATTCCCGAAATCGAGTTCAATTTCGTAGTTAAAAATCGATCGGACGTGATTTTAGCTCAATCCAACTAATTAGGTAGCTTTTAGGGATTTTACGGCCGATACATCCCTTAACGGCTTCACCCAATAGGTTAGTTAACTCGTGAGTGATCGCCTTAGAGAAAAAGGCCGTAAGCACGCCGACGAAATGCCCATTTCACTTTATCGAAACGGAGTCGAATTTCAGGATGTCACAATCCCCCCATGTAAATCAAGGAATCGCCACTAAATCCGATGTGGCAACTTCTTGTGACAGCAAACCAGAGGAACTCCGCTATTTTTTGGCCTAAAATAGTTCGTCTGAGACTCGTGTCCATACTATTTTCGTACTTCGACTTTTAAAATCAAAAAGTTGTTTATATATATATATATATATATATATATATATATATATATATATATATATATAATTTGATTTTCTGATTGACCGAAGTAATTTCCTTCGACAAGCATTTTTTACCCCTCTAAATAGTGAAAGATAAAAATAATAATTTTCGGCTAAAATTTTTTTCTCCAAACGAACAAAGTCCTAGATGAACTTTTCAAAACTCGGTCATAAAAATAATTAGGGTACATTATTCCAGATTTTCATTATATTACGGATCATCCTCATAAAATCAGAACTTTTTACGAATTCATATAAGCCTCAATCATATAGTTACTATGATTATATGCAAGCATAGTATAACTTTTCAAATCAGAAATTTTTTTGATCATTCATGTTTCTTCTTCGATAAAAATAATTCTGGAAACGAGTTCTATTTGGTTCGAAGACTGGTTTACTCTAATTTGGTCCAGGTTCTCATATTTTACCAACAGAGTCTTCAAATGGAGACAATTACTCTCTCGAAATATTCAAGAACCTCCTCATCTTTACATGTTAGATACTTCTAAGAGATGAAGATGATTGTCCACATGTTAGATAATGTTCAATAGACCGTTACATGCTCTACTCTTAAAAGACAATTGAAAAATCAAATAGTGCGCAAAATTTGCCCTCAATTGGCAAATGAAGAAGCGTTTACGGTTCGCTGCAAATCCTACTCGGTCAAAGTCGCAGACTACCAGAGCAAACTCAATTTTTCCTCAACAAAATTCAACATCAAGCTCAACTTGCAGCAGCTTCAGATAAAAAAAACTGCTAAAAGTAGCTCGTGAGACAATGTCTAATGGAGGTTCCGATGATAAAAAGGTAGAAAACAGTTTTTGCTCCTCGACATGAAAATGATTGTTATGGCACAAACGTCATGTAGCTGGCAAAACTTTTATCATGCAACAGAAGTGTCCAATAATAGAACTTATGCAACAGCATTCCTCAATATTGTATATCATGAAGCCAAAGAAGCACGTGTCCTTTCCGGATCAAATTTCCTTCATCTGCTCCAACTCAAGATATAACTTCAACATGAGAGCTCACGAGATTGAAACCATTTGCAATGGTAGTGCGCGTATTGCTTTGCATGTGAATGGTTCTGAAACCATTTGCAATAGTAGTGCGCGTATCTCTTCGCATGTGAATGGTTCTGGACCTTTGGCACCTTAATGAGGATAATTTTGATGGGGCTTGCCTACTTCAAGGAATTGGTCATTAGTGGTGCTGTGTGACGATAGCGGACGCAAATCATCAAAGTAACTTCCAGAGGTAAGCCACAGCTTCCTCCCGTTTCCCTTCCTGCACAGGAAATATAAGATGTAGGACTGCTAAAAATGTTGTCGAGATGGAGTGGGTATTTAAATAAAAGAAAGATGAACTTTAATCTTTGATCAGGCAACCAGTTTGTGAATAGGTTTTGACCTGCACGGCTCATTCAGAATTTAGCTGTTACATTAGCATATTCAAAACCTCTGTTTTCGGTGCCGTTCTTCCATGTGCATCGTAGCAGTTGGAAGAAAGAAAGCTTCTTATTTTGAATATTGCCCAGAACGTTATCTAACAAATTCAGGTATTTGTACAGAGTTTCATTATAGCATTTTCTGCCTAGGCAACCAACGTTATTGTCACTAAAAGCAATTCTGTACTTAGAGTTGAATACAAAGTTTTCGTTGACCATGATTATATTTTCGTAATTAATTTTCCTAAATAGTGCCAAACAATAAAATATATTTATACAACTAATTTCTTGGAAAATAATCCCACTCTCCTACAAAATAATGTACCGTGCTAACATGGTTCTTTTGCAAATGTTTAAATCATTCTACTGCGTATAGAAAGCTGCCTTCTGCAATGATAGAGTATCAAACTTCCAGGGGCACAACAAATGATCCATTGCTAGGGCAAAATGCGCAAAGGGTCGTAAATCATACCAGGACTGCAATCCCAACTCAGTTCTTGAGCTATTGCCAGATGATGCCGCATGCTCATGTCAAAAACTTAGATTCATCCCTCCACGAACCCTAATCAAGTATAAATAACAAACGAGGGCTCGTGTGACTGTGAATCCTTCCTGTATATCGGCAGCAATCCTCTTTTCGTCTTTTTTCCCTTTCTCTATAACTAAGCCTCATTTTCGGTTTGTAAGGTAATGTGAAGCTGGTGAACCATTCTTAGTTGATAACGATAACCAGATTCATCTGATTCGACCAAAACTAAAGTATCTTCCTATAGTCCTCCAAATTCCCATGGAAAGGCACTACCTTGCCTTGAGAAAACCATCCAGACATCATCCGAGCTTCCAGTTATTAGATGCTCATTGTGACTAACCTGCATATCAAGGTGCAAAGAGGGGGCTTATTAGCTGTGAAAATGATCCATCATTGGTCAAATTGAAGTATTTTGACAAGAATATCAATCTCACCATCAGAATTCCTCCTTGGAACAGACCAGACCTTGAAAGAGTGCCTCAACCGCATCCAAATCCTACAGTTGTTGGTGTGCAACAATGCTGAATCATACTCACTCATCCTTAGAGAAGAAACAAACAACTTACAAAGATTATACTGTAGCAATCATTGATCATTAAAGCAGAACTTGAAGACCACATTTATAAACAAAAAGAGGCACGCATTAATTATATGCAGAGCCCACTAGTACCGATAGGGACAGATATCAGAGCTATTTTGTGTATAGATTACTCCAATACTAAAAAAACTGATCAGGCTAGCATGACTGTTCTATTCCCAATATTTTCCCAGTTGGAACAATTAGATTGGTTTTCGTTAATTATGACTTAGATTTATGATGACAGAGGCTCCATTAGCAATGAGCACTGATTGGTTCTAACTTATTTTCAATGTAAAGACCACATTCCAATAAGTTCAATTAGTGCAAGAACAATAACAACTAACTGAAAAACTAATCAAAATCTTAAGGCGAGAAAAAATGAGTAAAACTTACCGAGATAATTGGATGGCTTGTCAAGCAAAAGTATGTGAGGTTTCTTGAAAGTTATCCTGGCAAATGCAACTCTAATTTTCTAACCACCTATTCATATGGTCAAAGCACCATGTTATACATGCAATAACATCCAAAAGGCCTCGGAGTAAGTACAAAGTGAACTACAATTCATATTACAAATTGACTAACCTCTATTAGAGCTTCACAATGTCATGCTAAAATTGCTTCACCAAATGTTTCGGCATATGCCGTAGTGGCAGAGAGGGAGGAGATCCATCAAACAAGGTATAAATTGGTTGAAGCACAAGATTTCTAGTTACACCAAAGGAACCCAAGTGAGCTTGAAGCTTTTGCTCGGGAACTCTCCACAAGAAGAATGCATAGGAAGTTATTTTCAGATAAAATGACATAATTTATGATGAATTCATACTCTATGGTGGAGTAAGAGAAAACAATTGATACTTTGAAGAACCAAATAGATTTGCCCCAAAAGTCACTGCTGACAATGCAAACACAGAGGCAAGCAGCATATCATTACAATCTCAACCAAACAAGCACAAGTATATTGACTAAAAATTTCTAGCAAGCTGTAAGTAATAGTTGCTAACCCACCGAAGATGAACACCCAGACAGAAGGAGATTTATGGAATATCAATGCTGCCGTGAAGTGGAGTTGTGTAGAAAGCTTCGAGCAATGGGCTACCTGAGAATTTTATTCCAGATCGACTGCCTGATACTGCAAAGCATAATTATTGACAAAAAGAAGGTTCTCAATTCTAAAGAAAACCATTAAGAAAAAAAGAAACTGCATTTCCTTTCTTTACAATCGATCACAGACCTCCCATAACCAATCATCCTTTTAGTTTTCACTAGAAGAAAATAAAGAACATATCAGCGCACCAAATAAAATCTAACACTTCTTTTCTTTTTGCGAATTGCAAAATGTGGCACATAAGATTAACAGCATTAGTCCTACCTCAACAACATTTGCAAGTGATCCTTCCAAGAGATTTTGCCAACACAGATCATAATGGTATCTGCAAAACAACCACAGTGAATGAGCTAGAGCAAAAGAAGATGTTGGGAAGAGAACACACAACAAATGCTGAAAAGGCAGGGGAATATGATTGTGGAACGTTATGATTCTTGGTGATTTTCATGCAAAGCATAGTGCACTTTCATTCACAATTTTTTTGGTGGGTTACTCGAGTGCAAAATAAGCAAACTTTCTGGGCATCAAGCAGAGTCAAAGATATGTCATTTATATAGCAAGAGGCAGCACTGTAAGCATTTTGTCCTGTACGTTATTATTCAACGAAACAAAGCCCATCCAATCCAACGAGAACACCCACCCAAATGTCAGTCTTTGACCTCCAATGGCTGGTTTACATAGATTAATCTAAAAATTAATGGGAAAAATGAGTTCGTATTAAGCAACGAATTGAGTAAGCAGAACGGAAATTGATGCCTTCAAAACCAAAAGCTTACTTGAACCCTAGAAAACTAATTGTACATAGAAGAATCAATTCAATGGATTTGAACGCCATCAATGATGATGAGAGGGATTTCTTGGATGAGGGGCCAATAGTCGCCAGTGAGCTTTGAGCATTGATCTTTCAGAATCTCGCATTCTTGAATGTACAATTGCAGGAGGGAGGGAGGGAGGCCATCATCTGGCAAGTGCCTCAACTTCGGGCAATCTATAATCCATAATTTAGTGAGAGAGGAGAGATGATTGTGAAGACCACTTGATAGTTTTTCCACCTTCCTCATATGACTCAAGTTAAGATCGGTTAGAGAGGAAGGAAAGAGAATACTCCACGCATCCTCGTCCTCTGAAGGAAACCATGCCTCCTCTCCCTCCCCTCCCATGCTTCTTTCGTCAATACGTACATACGTGAGGGATGTGAGTAGGGGTAAGCACCATTCTCTCATTGGCTGCTTCAGATTCTCGCACCCCGTAATTGAAAGGCCGCGCAAATTAGGAGGCAAACCTCCTTCGGGCAAGCATTTAATATTTTGGCAATCATTAATGTATATCTAATCGAGGGATGTAAGATGATGCCATTGCTTTGGTAGAGACTTTATCTTCGAGCAGCCACAAAGGTTAAAATATGACAAGGAGATGGGAAGAGGAGGGAATTCCTCTATCTCCAATGCTGGACAGAATTCTATATTCAAATCGGTGAGATGGCCTAGCCTATCAAGGCACCATGTTAGGCTTCTTAGATTCATACATTTGAAAAAATACAAAGATTTCAATTGAGATGTTAGGTTATTGCTATTGAGGTCATCTGGAGGATTGGTTATTCTAATGATTTTTGGACAATTAACAATACACAAAACTTTGAGTGTATTATGAATCTTGCTTGGAAGCCTTTCTAAACTTGTGCAATCCTTCAACTCCATTATTTTCAGGTTGCAGGGTAGCTCTATCTCTTCTTCTCCTGCCACAAAAGATGTGAATTGAGGACAGCTTTTGATGACCACCCTTTGAAGGCAAGTAAGATTTCGTGTTTCATTTCCATCTTGCCACAAGTATGTTAGCTTGTCACATCGTGCTATATGGAGCTCCTTTAGCTTGATCAAGCAACTCATAGACCCATTATCAAAGCAAACAAGCTCTGCAAGGTTAACAATTTCGAGAGTGGTTAAAGAAGTTAGGTTGACCAAGCACTTTAAGATTTCCTAGCAACAATCCTCAATGCATAACTCACAAAGTGATGGAAGACAAATCACATTTGTTGAGTAATTCAATAGCGGGCATGAATGAATTTCAAGCTTTATGAGATGATCAAGTTGACAAGGCAATGTCCCAATTAATGAAGGACAGCTTCGGATTACAAGATGCTCAAGACAAGAGAATGTGACTTCTTGGTTGTTGGAATAACGAGACCAATCTTTCCATGCCAACATCTCTTCGAATTTTAAAGTTATTAAGGATAAAAAAGGCCTTTTGCTTCCATAAAATTCAGAGCCAATCATGCTTACTGCATGTAGGCCTTCAAGATATAATTCTCTAAGTGAAGGGAGTTCTCCAAGTGAGGGTAGCGATCCAACATGAGGACAGCCTCGCAAGCACAAAGACACTATCTTAGAATAAGATGGACTATTTAACCATGATGGGAATATTGCACCACCATAGTTGGAGATAGTGAGATTTTCAAGATTAGTATGAGGTCGCAAAGAGTGAAGCACTTGTGCTTCGTGCTTATCATTCCGAAGATTTCCAAAAGTTTCACCCCAATGCAAGAATAAGTTTCTAAGGCCTCGCTTTTCAAACAGATTAGCATCAATTGCATCCCTAACTTCCTCCACCTTTTGCAATTCTGATATGAATAATTCTTCTTGAAGATTTCGCAAGTTCTTTAACTCCTTTAATTGCGACCCTTTCTCTTGTCCAACCATAAACTTGGATAATATAGTAAGTGTCGCGACCCGATCTCGCCGCCCTCGAAAAGTATCCAAGGATGGAAAAAGGGGGGAAAGGTCGGATTTAGGGGTACTTGATCACGAAAGTTCCCTCACGGCTTGCATTCCAAAAGACGTCATCACCTCGCCTTTTGGATCAAGCCTCTCATGAGTTCCCTCCACGAGATCGCGAGCTCTCCCAAGCTCGTACCCCGCGTGACAGCGGAATATCACGATCCATACCCACATAAGCGACACACTTAAAAAGGGAGTCAAATGTGAATATAGAATTTAAGGGTACTTTTACCATGGTAGCCCTCTTGATAGTACGCTTCACTCATTAGGATGGCATCACTTCATCCTTAGGGTTATTCCCACATCAAGTATGCTAAACCATAGTGAGTTTCATCGAAACTCATACCCCGCGTGACAACGGATTTATTTATACGATCTACTTATTTATGACAACCTAAAAATAGACGGGAGTCGCCACTAGCCTTAACTTTGGGGGTCGGCTAGAAACCCAATCGAGGGTCGGGAGTGTCCCTCGATTCCTACGCAACCAGATATCTAGGTTCGGGGACTTGGGTTACGCTAATATTGCTATTAGCGCCCTTTCGGTACCTAAACAGTATGTTGTGTTTTTCCTAACATGTCCATGCATTTCTTTTTACATTTTCGGGATCATCAATTCCTAAACTTAAGTGATCATGCGTGGTTGACCATTTTCATGCTACTCTATTTCTAAAAAAATAGAAAGGAAAACAACCAATGAAATTGAAAGTGCAAGACATGAAGTAAACAATCAAGAGAAAGCAATAACCCTAATCATGCAATTCTAAAAATATAAAAGAGAAAACACAATCGAGAAAAAAAGAGAAAAAAAGGGAAAACCCGCAACTCGTCAGGTTTTATACAACACAACGAACCCGAGACATATGTCGGGAGAAAAACGAATATTACAGAATAAAGGTCGGAGTGGACATCGACCTCCATCATCTTCACTTCTTCTTCACCTTCGGAATTCTAATCTAATCCTAGCGTAAAAAAAAACTATAACTAGGTGCATACACATGAAAGAAACAATCAAACACGTCAAGCAATCAAAAAGAAAACAATACATCATATCAAAATTAAATGTGAAAGTCAAGTTTAGAGTGATATCCTAAAGTTCAGCATTGATATGTGTCGCATCAAAATCGTTTATCAAATGATCATATGCAAAGCATATAATACGGCAGGCATCCAAGCCATACAACCTCGGTTCTTAGTTAATCAAACAAATGGATTAGCTGACAAAAGATCATTCACCAAACAATATGCATCATCAAGCATGTTCATGCTACATGTATGTCCATGTACTCAATGCTTAATCCACAACTTCCAACATGCAATCAATGTTGTAACAGAACACGTGAGACTATAAATTGTAATTGTTTATTGACAAATTGCCATGAAATTGAAGTCATGTCTTGCCACAAACACGTATGAATTTTCTTGATCAAAATGGCATCAATTAATAACCAAACTAACCTCAAGTTAGAATCAAATGCACAGCCAATCATGGTAACAATTTTCGTGGAAAAAATTTTTTTAACGTGAGCTATATAGAAGTTAAAGAAAATTCAAGAATGCACAATATCATGTCGGAAATGCTGCAAAATATCGGGATGTCATGACATATTAATAGTGATTTGACCTAAAAGAAAATCCGAAGAATATGAAATTTTACCACAGCGCGAACAAAAGAGAGACGAACAGATTTTGTTAAGAATCCAATTTTAGAGTTTCTTAATAAGAGAATCATAGCAAAGTAACAAAATCAGCTTTGATAAGGGCAAAATAAGGGTCATGAATTTCATTCTTGATGACAAATTTCTATCAAGCGAATCACAAGAGAAGTTGAGTCCAATTGATACACAAATCACGTGAAATCAGCATCATAAGAACAATTTTCACGAGGAAGCTTCTCAAAATTTTAACACGTGAATTTCTAACATCCTGGAAGAGATCAAAGTCAATCGAAAGTAGAATAGAGCAGCAAGGCAAACATACAACCATTTTTTGCAGTTTTTATGTGAAGGACAACTTTCATGAAGGACCTAATCCCAAACTCCTTATACAAAAAATTCGTACTAAATTCACAAGTATCCGGGGTTATAGAAACAGAGCATGCATTCTAGACCAAGACAAATTCCAAATTTCAATATTAGCAAATTCACGCATGAACAGCAAACATCAATTACATGGGATTTCCATTCAACCCACTAAAAGCACACATGATCGCATTCTAGTAAACTTCATACGAGAAATGCGGTAAGACACAAGTATTGCAACTTTAATGGGATATCGGAACGTAGGTAAACATAATGCAAGGGGGATTAACTATTTATGACTGCCAAGAATCACAAAGCACAACATGTAGATTGAAGATAAGGAGAGAAAATGAGCATAGGAAATCAGCCAAAATGGATCACTAAAACCACACATTTTCATCATGATCCTAAGTTTCTGCTCTTTCTCATAAACCAGATCTATCAAGAGAACGGGAAGTAGTTGAATGATAACCCATGTATTTAAAGCGAGCATCTATATAGATGAGAAAAATTCAGGACCTTTCTGGACTAAGACGCTAAAAGCTTAGGTAACATCAAAATATGGCACCAGCATTAACATATAAAAAGAGGTAAAAACAGCAATCTACCTTTCTTATATTTACACAAAGTGGGAGTTAAGCTAATCACCTTTCTTACATTTCTGAACAAGGCCAAACAGGAAAATCAAATGCAGGATACATCTATCAGTCCTATGGAACTTGAAAAAGACCACCGAATGAAGTGAACAAGCAAGATGACATGCTTCCTGTTTCAGGACATTTAATATTTCTTTATTGCTGTGGCTAAAGATATATCCCTACCCATCTAAATTCTAATATCCAATCATACCGAAGGTAACAACTAGAAAACAAAATTTTGATTCAATGCATCATCAAATTTGAAAGAAATATGTTGAAGATAAAACTCATAATCCCAACAATGTTCCTCCACAGGTCAGCATCTGATATAGGTAAACTCGTAACTATTACAACTACAAAAATGCTAAGAACAATCAAGGGCAATTCCAACGTCATCATATTTTCTATTTATCTGCATATACCACACAGAGAACTATTTAAGAGAGGGAGTGCGACAATTCGTGTGTGAGACAGAGCAAATAAGAGAGAAAGATAGAGAAAACCTGATCAAGTTAGAAACAGAAAGCTGCTGTCATCGGTTAATTTTGGAGCTCTATCTTTGGAGCTGAGCCGAGATTTCCCACTCGGCGTGAACTTGAACCCCTGTATCCCGAGCTCCGGAAGGGCGTGATCCGCAACGAGGGCGTCAGATCGATCAAGTAAGCGAGCGTCCGAATGAGAGGAAGAGAGAGAGGTCAGGATCCATGACCCGAATGGATTCAAGGAGAGAACAGAAATCGAAACCCTAACAGATCGAGAAGGATAGAAAAAGAGCTCACCGATCGAGCAAACTCGATCCAGAGAGAAAAATCGGTCAAGCGTTGTTGTTGTTACCGCCAATCCACTTCGGATCTGAATCCCCTCCCACCAATGCAGTATCCGTCGATGTCGCTGATGTTACCGATCAGATCCGGCGAGCCAAATCCGGAGAGTAGAGAATCAAGAGAGGGAAGTCCGCCGAGAGAGAATCAGATCCGACGGAACCAGAATCGCTGGTGTCGTCCTCCTCACTGTAACCGCCACCGTTTTCGCTGAGTCGACGCGCGATCGAATCGCCAGAATCGCCGTGCTCGGAGGTCCAAAGGAATACCAAACCACGAGGACCGGCCAGCTGGAGAAAGCCGTCCCCTGCCGGAGAAAGCCGGAGCGATTTCAGTTGCGCCGGCACCAGAAGCGAGCAATGGACGCGGAACTGGAGCTGAGCCGGAAGCCTGAGCGAGAGAATTTAGCTCCCGGGCGTCCGAGCCGAGAGAACGAGAGCGTGAGGAGAGAGAGACCGTCCCTCTTTTCCTCCTTCGCCCCAGAGAGCCCGAGAGAGAGAGCGTTCTTCCCCAGAGAGTTCGTGAGAGAGCCCCTCTCAGGAGAGAGAAACTTTGTGCGACGTGTGGAGAGAGAGACTCCGTCCAAAAAATGGAGAGCAAGAGCGTCCCTTTTATATTTTTTTATTTTTCTTTTTTTCTTTTTGTTTTCTTTTCATTTTCACTTTCATTTCATTTTTTTATGCTTTCCTTCATCCATTTTTTTTATCTTTTGGGCTCTTTATTCTTTTTCTCTCTTCTTTTTTTCTTATTTCTAATTTTTTTGTCTTTTCATTTCAAACAATTTTTTACTTTTGTAAATTGAATGTTTAAAACGTTAACAAAAATTTCGGGTGTCAACAGAAGATTTTTCAAATTACTAATACCCAATGAAATCTCTTTTAGACTCTTTGTGTCTCTAATGTCAAGAACCTGTAAGCTGACCAATTTTGTGATACCTGAAGGCACTATAGAAAGCTTCTGACAACCTCTTAAGATCAAAGCTCGTAATTTGCACAAGCCAACAATTGACTCTGGCAAACTTTCAATGTCTGCGTACGAGAAATTGAGGTATCGAAGATGTTTTAAATCACCAACACAATTTGGTACCTCTACAATGGAACAATGACATAACAAGAACACCCTCAAGTACTTCAATTCTGTTAGCAAGTCGTGTAGCACCTTGTTGGAAATGTGGAAAAACTTGTCATGCCAATTAAATCCAATATGCAGAAACATTAAACTTCTTAGTACCTTCATCCGGTGATACACTCTCATACACATTGATGTAGCACACCAGGAAACATATGATGCATAACGAGCTTTCTCAAGAGATGTATCATCTTCATTACATACTAGCTGAAACTCCCCAGAGCTAAAGGACATTCCACCTGCAATTGACTTTGCTAAATCATTCAAAAGATCGTGCATTGAAAACTTGGATGCATTTACACTTGATTGTTGAATAAATGATCTGGAAACTAACTCATCGAATTGAGTTCGTCCCAATTTCAAGATATTCTCCTTTCCTTTTAGTCCATCTAAAAATCCCTCTGCAATCCACAAGAATACCAACTCATCCCTCTCAATTTCGTAATCCTTGGGAAATATTGCACAAAAAGTAAAACATCTCTTCAAATAAGAGGGAAGATGGACATAGCTCATTTTCAAAACTCGAAGAACCTCATCATATTCTCCAATGGGAAGATCCCACATTTTGTTATTTAAGATAGCTTCCCATTCATTAGAATTCCCTTCACTACGTAGGAGACCCCCCAAAACCTTCACGGCCAAAGGTGAACCTTTACATTTTTCAGCTATTTTCTTGCCAATTATTTCAAGATTTTGGTGCCTCTTGAAATTTATTTCTCCAAGAGCATGAAAGGCTAACAAGCTTGTACAATTATCAAGGGACAACTCATCCAATAGATATGGCAAAGCTCCTGTAATGGAAGCAACAGTACGATTGCGAGTCGTAACAAAGATCTTGCTTCCCTTAGCCCCCACTTCAAATGGCTTTAAGAGGGTAGTCCATTCTCCGTAGTTCTCATTCCAGACATCATCTAAAACTATAAGAAACTTCTTCCCAGTTAGACTGTCCTTCAACTTAACTTGAAGCCCATTAAGATCTTCTCCTTCGTAGGACAACCCCATAATCGACCGCATAATAGTCTTTGTTATGTCAAGAACATCAAAAACATCTGAAACACAAACCCATGCTCTCCTCTCAAAATAGCTACTCACTCTTGTATCATGATACAACCGTTGAGCCAAGGCCGTCTTTCCAACACCACCCATCCCAACTATGGGGATGATGCTCATGGTGGTATCATCATTTTTGGCATCACCGATCAATAGTTCAAGTATATCCGCTTCTTCCTTCTCCCTGCCAAAAAATCGAGGCTCGGGTAGAGATGTGCTTGATAGCCTTTTGTTGGTGTAGTCAGATCTATCCACAAAATTCTCTCTCGAGCTTAAATCAGCCTTCCTGGTGACAATCTCTTCCAACCTATCATTGATCTTTTGTACCACTGTTTCAGACATTAACGAGCATGGGTTTGGATTCGACTCAGAGGATTTGTGTTGGCTAAAGAAAGAAAACTTCACACGATCTGTAATTATGTTGGATTTTGCCTTCGACTTGGCCTGAGTAGCTTCAATCTCGAATTCATCAAGCAAGTCTTCCATGTCATAGGCCAAGTCCCTAACATCATCCAGCCATAGTTTCACTAGACCTTTACCATTCAGTTGCTTGTCCTCCGCGTCATCCAGCACTACATAGATTGTGTTTAGCATCTTCCTCCACTTATTGAGTAGGTCAGTGCTGATTCCAAAGAAGGGCGGTGCTCCTTCCCTTTGCGCATAGTCCAATCCGAGGGAAGTCAACTTTTCGAATAAGACCTGAAGGAATGCACTCAAAAGAATCTCTCCGATGGCCATGGGTGAATGAGTCAACTATAGAGCACAAAAAGGATTATGGTGAAGCAAAGTGATGATGAGCTGATGGAGAGAGAAAATGGGTTAATCATTTAACAAGGGTCATGGTGAAGCAAAGTGACAAGGAGCTAATGGAGAGGGAAAATGATAAAGTCCAAGAAGACCATATTCTAACCTACCAAAAACATTAAGCAAAGACTAGGACTTTCAAGGATGCATATTAGCGGTTAGAGGAATTAAAAAAAAAAACCATTTTGCTTGTCTCGTAATATTTAGAGATTATCCCCAGATTTTTGTAGTTTCTACGATAATATATTTGTTAATATGAAAAAACCATAAACTCAGGAAGTCCAGCCTTTTTGTTATACATCTACAACAGCTAACTTTTAAAAGGTAACTTTGTCAGTTCGTCCACTTCGAAGGAGGAATCGAGGAATATCTTATATTTTCATAATATAGTCAAATTATTTGAGTATATTATTTTTCTTAAACATATGCGAATTTTTAGCACAATAACAACCATGTAAAAGCCTACATTGATTGCATATTCATCAATAGAACAGAAAGTAAAGACATTGAAACATAAAGATATTGAGAATATACGGATGGGAAAAAAAGAAGAAAAAGAAGCCAACAAAACAAAGTAATAAATTTTTAGAGGAAAATCACCTAAGAGTATATGTCCATTATCTTCAAAATTTCCTACTTATGAGTGTTTTGTCGGCTTTCTTTTTTTTTTTTTTTTTTGCATCTGTATATTCTCAGTATCTTTATGATTTCAATGTCTTTGCTTTCTGCTTTATTGGTGAATATGCCATCAATGTAGGCTTTTACATGGCAGTTGAAGTGCTGAAAATTAGCAGCAAGATGGGCAGCAATGATCTACTGAAGAGTGTTGAGGCAGTAGTTGATAATCGAGAATCGCTTGATGGGAGAATCATGGTCCTTTGCATAGCTTTCCTGCTAGTGTGATGCATAGAGTATAATTTCTAGCAAATTATACATTGTTAGTTGATGCTTTTTGACTCATTCACTATTTACAAAGTAAAATAAAGTAACTTGTTTTTTGGATTAGTTGGCATATCCAACCCCTTTGCTTGTTTAGTGATGAATGAAGTCGGCCACAATTAATAGAACTGACAAATAAGCATCTTTGTGCAACTTTCACAGACCAAAATAAATGCTTTTGAAATATAAAATATTGAGGGTCCACTCAACAATGGCATAAAAAGCGGCTAACTTTTTCTAATCGATAAGGAGAACAAAAACACTTGCTTTGAGCTGAACAAGAAAAAGGGTTGGGCACACCAACCAATCCATTAAGCAAGTAAGTTGCTTTATTTTACTCTGCAAATAGTGAACGAGTCAAAACTAACAACGTATAATCTATTGAAAATTATACTATACTGATCACCCAAGTGAATAGGAAAATCATGTTTGAAGGATCACGATTCTCCCATCAAGCGATTCTTAATCATCAACTGCTAATTCATCACCCTTCAGCAGATATTGCCATCCATCTTGCTGGGAATTTTTGTCTGCAAGTGCTTGTTTTTTAATATTGATAGATTATCCCAAGGTATTTGTGGTTTCCACAATCATATACTTGTTCATGTAAGCAAACCATATATTTAGGAAGAACAAGACTTTACTAGATATCATGAACTTCTTTGTCGCGAAAGGGGAGGAAAATTGAGAGAGAGCTGATGGGAAAGAAACTTTAATGATATCCGTGAAGACCAAGACTTATGGAGACGCAGAGTGGCATTGTTGCTTCACTTTTCCCATTCCTCCTCTTCCATCCCTATGTCAATGTCTTTTTTCCATTGCTAGTAAAATTTCCACGCATTACATGGGTGCTATTTTTTTTTTTTGTATGAGATATTATTGGACGATTAGCATTAATTATTGTTCTCTCGCTCAAAACTAACAAAAGGCAAAAATTTTATCCAACTTTTGTCATTTTTAATCATATTGTGATTTTTCATTCATTAATCTCTGTCTTACTTGTCTATTGGAATTATGTCTAGATTTTCATCTATATTTTCAAATTTAAGTTTAAGAAAAAAGAGCAAAAATAAATAACTGAAAAAAAAAAAAATGCAGGAATGAGGCGATAATACTATTCGTGACTTATGAGAGGAAACATGCAAATATGACAATTAAATATAATGCACTCTAATTGGCCTAGATGTGCATGATAATGCTTGTCCATGAAAATTCTGAGTTTTCTAATATAATTGTCCTGATACTAATATAATGCAATTCTATTATAATATGTAATGAAAATTCATAAAATAGAGGTCCAAGTTTGGGCTCAGCTCAAACAAGTATGCGTGGAGAGGCATCACCTTATTAAAACAACTAAGCCATATCAACAGTCAAGCGACAACTTTAATCTGGCCAGCAAGTATTTGACATCAAAATCCGTCGATTTTGTTGTTAAACTTGCTGCATCAGTTTGGGGGGAAAAGAAAGCAAGTAGATGGATATCTCTTACCTATTCCAAGTGGACTTCCTGGAGCAGATTGGCCAACTGGATTAGATCAACAGCAGCAATCCAGGAAGCACGAGAGCTAGGTTCAGACGAGTTGGAGGAGAACACTGTTGAGCAAGGGAACGGGCATGGATTATGGTGAAGCAAAGTGATAATAAGCTAGTTGAGAGAGAATATTATAAAGTCTAGGAAGGCCAAAACTTTCACCTACCAAAAACATCAAACAAAGACCAGGACTTTGAAGGGTGCACGCGAATAGTTAGAGGAATAAAAATAAATTTCTTTTCGTCCATGGGTGCTTGTCTCCTCATGTTTAGAGATTATCCCAAGATATCTTAAGTGATGACCAAGACTTTTTGTTACACATCTACAAGTCATCAAAGACAGCTGATTTTGTCTGATCAATAAGGAAAACAAAAGCACGATCTTTGCACCTAAACATCTCAAGTCAGGCACACTAACTAATCCATAAAGCAACTTGGTTATTTTGCTCTGAAAACAGTAAACAAGTTAAAAAAAGCCACCAACGAATATTTATAATCTACTGAAAATAACTCTTTAAGCATGACATTAATGACTGGAAAATCTCGTTCAATCCCTCTGTGCGAAGGAAACTTTAATGAAACCCAGGAAGTCCGAGACTTTGCAGGATGCAAATTGGATTTGTTGCTTGGCTTTCCACGTCTCTCTTCTTCCATCCCTATGTGAATGTCTTTTTTTTTTCCATTACCAGTAGAATTTCCAATCATTACATGGATCCTAAGTGATTTTTTTTGTTTGAATGAAATATTATTTGACAATTAGTATTGATTGTTGTTCTCTTGCTTAAAATTTACCATACTACAATTATTGTCGAACTTTTTTCATTTTTAGTCACTCTGGTTTTCCATTCCTTAATCTCTATTGCACCCGTCTTTATAGTTATGTCTACATTTTCGTTTATCTTTCCAAGCTAAAGTTTAATAAAAGAAAAAAAAATCCTGAAAAACCGAAAAAAAAAATGCAAGAATGGGGCGAGAGAGCGCGCCATCAATCCCATTGTCACGGCCGCACCGTTGTGTTAGCATCACCGCCTGGGCAACTCATCCAATGCCGCCACTACTGTCCCTGCTGGCGCTTCTAAGCGGAGCAACCATCACAGGCAATTGCCTCTGATTACCTAATAACTAACCTAAATTGATCTAGAGGCGATTTCATAATGTAAAGGATTAATTCTAGGGTCATCAGTTTCTCACGTGCATCGTGAAAAATTGGCTTCCACGTTGAGCTCACATCATTCAACAGTGAATGTGAATTGGGCTCACAAACTCCAGGTTAACATTTGTTACCTTTGTCCGTTAAATAAGGAAAAGGTAACTTTGTATGTTTGTGCCCATTTGAGGAACCGAGGAACTTCTTATATTTCCATAACATACTCAAGTTATTTGAGTGTATCATTTTCTCCAACGTAGGCCAAGTCTTTATACTGTAACTACCATGTGAAAGCTTGCATTTGATCGCATGTTCACCAATAAAGCATGAAATAAAGATATTGGAATCACAAGGATACTGACGATATATGACTGCTAAAAGAGCCAGAAAGCCAATAGTGATCAACAGATTTTTGGAGAAAATACACGTGCATATAAGTTGGTCATATGGAAAACAATCACCTCTTATTTTCTGTTTTGCATGGCCACAAGAAAAGATCCCCTATTTCAAACACAAGCCAAAAGTCTTTATCCAAAACAGAGGAGAAAATGTGATTTTTCTTCACATGACCAACTTAGAGTGCGTGCGGATTATCGTTAAACATTTATTACAAGTGTCTCATTGGCTTCTTTTTTATTTTTATTTTTTTCATCCATACATTCTCAATGACCGTATGTTTTAATGTCTTTGTTTTATGCGCTCTTGGTGGATAGGCGATCAATATAGGTCTTTACGTGGCAGTTACGCACTGAAAATTTGCAGCAAGATGAGCAGCAATGATCGGTTGAAGGGTGATAAGCCAGTAGTTGACGATAGGGAACCGCTTGATAAGACAATTGTGATCCTTCACATGATTTTCCCGGTCATTAGTGTGATGCGTAGAGTATAATCTCAATCTCTAGTAGATTATACCTTGTTAGTTGGCAATACTTGGCCCTTTTTTATTTAGCATTGAATAAAGCAGACCATTGTTTAAAGGACCAGCAAATAAGCATTTTGTGCAACTGGCGTAGACTACAATAAGCATCTTTGTGCAACTTGCACGGACTAAAACAAATATTTTTGAAAGATAAAATATTAAGGATCCACACAATAATGGCATCTTACTCTTTATTATAAGTCTGCAAATTATCGAAAACAGCTAACTTTATCCGTTCGATGAGGAGAACGGAAACACGTGTTTTGGGCTAAACAAAAAGGGTCTGGCACACCAGCTAATCCCTCAAGCAAATTGCTTTATTTTAGTCCTAAAATAATGACAGGCAGCTAATATATCAAGCAACTTGCTTTATTTTAGTCCTGAAATAGTGAACAAGTCATAAATCACCAACTAATTCATTAAGCAAGTTGCTTTGGGCTAACTTTATCTGTTCAAAGGACCACAATTCTCTTAACAAGCAATTCATGATTATCAACTTCTTTAGCACCCTGCAACGGATCATTGCCGCCGATCTTTCTGCCATTTTTTTAGCTCTATAGCGGGCATGTAAAAGCCTATAACTACAAATAATAATAATAATAATAATAATAATAATAATAATAATAATAATAATAATAATAATAATAATAATAATAATAATAATAATAATAATAAATAACAGCACACTTAGAAGTTATAAATTCTAGATGTAGATATGCATGCACCCTAAGTTCGTCGTATGAAGAAAAATCACCTTTTATCCTCTGTTTTTATGCCAAAAGAAAGGGCCCTCTCTTACAAATGACAGCCAAAAGTCTTGATATAGAGAAAAAGGACAACAATTGATTTATCTAAACTCAAGGACATAATGTGCATCAAGGTCTCTCTTCGGTCTAACTCAAACAGCTTGTCGTGATAATATGCTCTATTAAAATACTTTTCATCAGGAAGACCTATACTTCGATTGGATATCATGTATGCAAGAAGATCAGAAAGTGTTGATCAAAAAGAAATTTTAATCAATTCCAAGAAGATAAAGAATTTGGAGGACGCAAGTTGGCATTATTGCTTCACTTTTCACATCCCTCCTCTTTCATCCCTATGTGAGTCTCTTTTTCCAGTACAAATAGCACTTTGACGTATTATATGTCTTGCTTAAAGTTAACAATACTATAAATTAGCATAAGAAGGAAGCCATGAAAGAACCCGGAACAATCTCTTTATATGTTGAATTGGTCACTGTGGAAAACGACAAGGGATATGGTGAAGCTAGGTGATAATGAGCCTATGGAGAGAGAAAACTATAGAGTTCAAGATGACCAAAACTTTCACCAACCAAAAAGATTAAACAGAGACCAAGACTCTCAAGGATGTACACAAGAGGTTAGACAAATCAAAGTAAAATATTTTCTCTCCACAAGTGTGCTTATTTCGTGAATTGTTAGCCTTTTTCTTCATATCAAGATTTTTCGCTGTCGTTTGATACAGAGGACCTTTTTCTTTGGGGCATCCAGAATAGAGGACAAAAGAACTTTTATTTTTTTTAATATGACCAAGTCCATGAAAATTCTGAGTTTTCTAATATAATTGTCCTGATACTAATATAATGCAATTCTATTTTAATATGTAATGAAAAATCATAAAATAGAGGTCCAAGTTTGGGCTTAAACAAGTATGCGTGTAGAGGCATCACCTTATTAAAACAACTAAGCCATATCAACAATCAAGCGGGAACTTTAATCTGGCCAGCAAGTATTTGACATCAAAATCCGTCGATTTTGTTGTTAAACTTGCTGCATCAGTTTGGGGGGTGAAAAGAAAGCAAGTAGATGGATATCTCTTACCTATTCTGAGTGGACTTCCTGGAGCAGATTGGCGAACTGGATTAGATCAACAGCAGCAATCCAGGAAGCACGAGAGCTAGGTTCAGACGAGTTGGAGGAGAACACTGTTGAGCAAGGGAACGGGCATGGATTATGGTGAAGCAAAGTGATAATAAGCTAGTTGAGAGAGAATATTATAAAGTCTAGGAAGGCCAAAACTTTCACCTACCAAAAACATTAAAAAAAGACCAGGACTTTGAAGGGTGCACGCCAATAGTTAGAGGAATAAAAATAACTTGTCTCCTCATGTTTAGAGATTATCCCAAGATATCTTAAGTGAAGACCAAGACTTTTTGTTACACATCTACAAGTCATCAAAGACAGCTAATTTTGTCTGATCAACAAGGAAAACAAAAGAACGTTCTTTGCACCTAAACATCTACAAGTCAGGCACACTAACTAATCCATAAAGCAACTTGGTTTATTTTGATCTGAAAAGAGTAAACAAGTTAAGAAAGCCACACTTACCCAAAAAAAAAAAAAAGTTAAGAAAGCCACCAACGAATACTTATAATCTACTGAAAATAACTCTTTAAGCATTACATTAATGAACTGGAAAATCGTGTTCAATCCCTATGTGGGGAGGAAACTTTAATGAAACCCAGGAAGCCCAAGACTTTGCAGGGGATGCAAATTGGATTTGTTGCTTGGCTTTCGACATCTCGCTTCTTCCATCCTATGTGAATGTCTTTTTTTTTTCCATTACCAGTAGAGTTTCCAATCATTACATGGATTCTAAGTGATTTTTTTTAATGAAATATTATTTGACAATTAGTATTGATTATTGTTCTCTTGCTTAAAATTTACCATACTACAATTATTGTCGAACTTTTTTTAATTTTTAGTCACTCTGGTTTTCCATTCCTTAATCTCTATTGTACCTGTCTTTATAGTTATGTCTACATTTTCGTTTATCTTTCCAAGTTAAAGTTTAATAAAAGAAAAACCTGAAAAACCTGAAAAACCCACAAAAAAAAAAAAAAAATGCAAGAATGGGGCGAGAGAGCGCGCCATCAATCCCATTGTCACGGCCGCACCGTTGTGTTAGCACCACCGCCTGGGCAACTCATCCAATGCCGCCACTACTGTCCTTGCTGGCGCTTCTAAGCGGAGCAACCATCACAGGCAATTGCCTCTGATTACCTAATAACTAACCTAAATTGATCTAGAGGCGATTTCATAATGTAAAGGATTAATTCTAGGGTTATCAGTTTCTCACGTGCATCGTGAAAAATTGGCTTCCACGTGGAGCTCACATCATTCAACAGTGAATGTGAATTGGTTTCACATACTCCAGGTTAACATTTGTTACCTTTGTCCGTTGAATAAGGAAAAGGTAACTCTGTATGTTCGTGCCCATTTGAGGAACCGAGGAACTTCTTATATTTCCATAACAAACTCAAGTTGTTTGAGTGTATTATTTTCTCAAATGTAGGCGAATTCTTTATACTGTAACTACCATGTGAAAGCTTGCATTGATCGCATATTCACCAATAAAGCATGAAATAAAGATATTGGAATCACAAGGATACTAACGATATATGACTCCTAAAAGAGCTAGAAAGCCAATAGTAATCAACAGATTTTTGGAGAAAATACACGTGCACTATAAGTTGGTCATATGGAAAACAATCACCTCTTATTTTCTGTTTTGCATGGCCACAAGAAAGAATCCCCTATTTCAAACGCAAGCCAAAAGTCTTGACCCAAAACAGAGGAGAAAATGTGATTTTTCTTCACATGACCAACTTAGAGTGCATGCAGATTATCGTTCAACATTTATTACAAGTGTCTCATTGGTTTTTTTTTTTTTTCCTTTCATCCATACATTCTCAATGACCGTATGTTTTAATGTCGTCGTTTTATGCGCTATTGGTGGATAGGCGATCAATATAGGTATTTACGTGGCAGTTACGTGCTGAAAATTAGCAGCAAGATGAGCAGCAATGATCGGCTGAAGGGTGATAAGCCAGTAGTTGACGATACGGAACCGCTTGATAAGACAATCAAGATCCTTCTGTTGGAGAAATCTTCCTTCTGTATTTTGAAGTTGACAAAACGTTTCTTAGTCTGAAGACTTCCAGACTCATCTATCAAAGTCTGAGGACTTCCAGATTGAAGATCGCCAGAGTCAAGATTTAAAGTCTGCCATCGTTGACAGGTTCTAAATCATCGAAGAAGTCTTATCCAGAAATGAGGATATCCTTAAGGATTTGATTCAATTGGTCAGAGATTATCACACAGTTGGAGAAAGCATTTAAAGATCTATTATTCATAAATCAAGTAAGACAGATCCATTGATTGGCGAAGTATATTTGGAAGATTCTACTTATAGAAACCTAGATTTTGATTGTATGGGTGAACATGATTGATGGGCTATCTTCATATTCCTTAAATAATCGCGAGATCTCCCTAATTGATTCGGTACAATGGGTAGATTGAACGAACTTCTTTGGAAGGTGCCACGGTTATGTAGGCATGAAGGAGTATTAAAAAAAAAAAGACGCTCTAATTGTTTGAAAGAGTACGAGATAGAAAAATTCCAAAGTCTAAAGCTCCTTACTCTTTGCTATTTCATTTGTTGAGCGTACAACTGTACTCAAAAGAGAGAATTTTGTGAAACCTCGAGGAAGTGTAGTAGAATATCTGCACGGTGGAATCGAGAACGTGAGATTCTAACATCTCTTTTGATTCTTAGTGAAATCCAGCCTGTGGGCTGTTAACGTGGAAGAGTGGACGTAGACTTGGTCTAAGCCGAATCACTATAAACTCTGTGTTTCAATTCTCTTTCCTTATCTCTTTATGTATTTCGTATTTTAATATGTTTAATTATATCATTGTTCTGGTTCAAGTCTTTAAGGAAAGAAAGAATTTGTTTTTACACCTATTCACCTCCACTAGGTGTTCATACTAGCACTCTCACCCTCACATGACTTTCCTGGCCATTAGTGTGATGCGTAGAGTATAATCTCTAGTAGATTATACCTTGTTAGTTGGCAATGCTTGACCCTTTTTTTATTTAGCAATGAATAAAGCAGACCATTGTTTAAAGGACCAGCAAATAAGCATTTTGTGCAATTGGCGTAGACTACAATAAGCATCTTTGTGCAACTTACACGGACTAAAATAAATATTTGAAAGATAAAATATTAAGGATCCACACAACAATGGCATCTTACTCTTTATTATAAGTCTACAAATTATCAAAAACAGCTAATTTTGTCTGTTCGATGAGGAGAACGGAAACACGTGTTTTGGGCTAAACAAAAAGGGGTCTGGCACACCAGCTAATCCATCAAGCAAATTGCTTTATTTTAGTTCTAAAATAATGACAGCCAGCTAATCCATCAGGCAAGTTGCTTTATTTTAGTCCTGAAATAATGACAGCCAGCTAATCCATCAAGCAAGTTGCTTTATTTTAGTCCTGAAATAGTGAATGAGTCATAAATCACCAACTAATCCATTAAGCAAGTTGCTTTGGGCTAACTTTGTCTGTTCGAAGGACTACAATTCTCTTAACAAGCAATTCACGATTATCAATTTCTTTAGCACCCTGCAGTGGATCATTGCCGCCGATCTTTCTGCAATTTTTTTAGCTCTATAGCTGACATGTAAAAACCTATAATAATAATAATAACACACTTAGAAGTTATAAATTCTAGATGTAGATATGTATGCACCCTAAGTTCATCATATGAAGAAAAATCACCTTTTATCCTCTGTTTTGGATGCCAAAAGAGAGGGCCCTCTCTTACAAACGACAGCCAAAAGTCTTGATATAGAGAAAAAGGACAAGAGTTGATTTATCTAACTCGAGGACATAATGTGCATCAAGGTCCTCTCTTCGGTCTAACTCAAACAGCTTGTCGTGATAATATGTTCTATTAAAATACTTTTCATCGGGAAGACCTAGACTTTGATTGGATATCATGTACATTTCTGTTTAGAAAGTGAAGCAAAAATCAGAAAGTGTTGATCAGAAAGAAATTTTAATCAATTCCAAGAAGATAAAGAATTTGGAGGACACAAATTGGCATTATTGCTTCACTTTTCACATCCCTCCTCTTCCATCCCTAAGTGAATGTCTCTTTTTCCAGTACAAATAGCACTTTCACGTATTATATGTCTTGCTTAAAGTTAACAATACTATAAATTAACATAAGAAGGAAGCCAAGAAAGAACCCGGAACGATCTCTCTATATGTTGTATTGGTCACTGTGGAAAACGACAAGGTATATGGTGAAGGTAGGTGATAATGAGCCTATGGAGAGAGAAAACTATAGAGTGCAAGATGACCAAAACTTTTACCAACCAAAAAAATTAAAAAGAGACCAAGACTTTCAAGGATGTACATAAGAGGTTAGACAATCGAAGTAAAATATTTTCTCTCCACAAGTGCTTATTTCATGAATTGTTCGCCTTTTTCTTCATATCAAGATTTTTCGCTGACGTTTGATACAGAGGACCTTTTTCTTTTAGGCATCCAAAATAGAGGACAAAAGATTTTTTTTTTTTAATATGACCAAGTCCACGCATGTTTTCTTTCCTAACCTGTGTTTTGTTGGCTTTTTGGCTTTGAATGCATCTGCAAATTTCTAGCATCCTAATGATTTCTACATATCGATGAATATGCAATCAATGTGGGCTTTTTCGTGGCCGTTACAGAAGCCGTTACAGCCCTAAAAAGTCCCAAATGATTAAGAAAACGATTACCTTGAGTATATTATGGATAAATAAGAAGGTGCTCGATTAGTCCTTTAATGTGGACGAACATGTAAAGTTCTTGCCGAAAGATTAGCAAATATTTTAGTGGTGAAGGAAGCCAACCATCATAATTGGGACTGGCAAATGAGCATCTTTTTGCTGATTGCACTAACTGAATCTTCAGATAAACATTTTGAAAGATACGCCAAGCAATGGCAGCTTAGTTTTTGTTATACATCTACAAGTCATCATGGGCGGTTAACGTTGTGTGTTGGATAAGGAAAATAGAAATAATTGCTTAAGGAAAAGTAAACATTAAAATAACATAAATTTAGTTCTACAGTCTTCACATTTTGTCAATTGAGTTTATCTAGTCAATTTTGGTCGAAAATCGCTTATGTGGATATCGGCTGTTCTACATGACATGACGGGTTTTGATGTGGGTAATTAATATATGAATATTTTTTGAAAATCTTTTTATTTTTGTTCCTTTTCTCTTCTTTTTTTTTTTCGTTTCTTTTTTTTCCTTTCATTGACCATCAACGAGGCGATGGCCGGCAAATGGAAAAAGGGAAAAAGAAAAAAAAAAAATAAAGGTAAAAGAGAAGAAAATAAAAAAAATAAAGAAGGAAAATATAAGAGAAGAAAAAAGGAAAAAGAAAACAAATGAATAAAAAAGGGAAAATTCCAAACAATGGCCTAAGGTGCTAACAGTTTCTCAAATAAGAGTTTAAAATGGATTTTGTGTCAAATAAAAACCTGAAGTGACCATAATTGTTTCAAATATGGGCTTGAAATAGCCATGATTATTTTAAATAAGGGTCTCGACCATGTCAATTGCTAGCCAGCTTTGTATTTTGACTAATTAAAGGGCGCATTCATCTAAAAATTTAACTTTAAATTATTTTTATTCTCTTTTTTTTCTTTTTCTTTTTTTTTCTTTTTATATTTTCAAACAAGGGCTGCACGACCGCTAACAAGGGTCAGCGAGGGTTACATGGCCCTTGCCGATGGCTGGTAAGGGCTGGTGAGGGCTTGACGAGCCTTGTCGACCTCACTTGAGGCAAGGGTTGCCTCGCCTAGGCAAGGCCATCCCTCATTGGCCACTAGTGAGGGCTGACCTTGTCAACGGTTGCCCTTGCCTATGGTCGGTGAGGGTGGCCCTCATCTAGCTCTCTCCAAGCATTGCTAGTGCTTGGCCGGCCACCAACGGAGAAGAAAGAAAAACTAGAAAAAGGAAAAAAAAATAAGGAAAAAATTAAAAAAATATAGATGATGAAAATGCCTTTAAGTAACTAAACAGTGAAGCTCTTATTTGAAATAGATATAGCTATTTTACGCCCTTATTTGAGAAAACGATGGCACTTCAAGTCTTTGTTTGAAACAAAATTCACTTCAAACTCTTATTTGAGAAAATGAAGGTATTTCAGCCCTTATTTAGAATTTTCCCAAAAATATATTGAAATAATATTAAAATTGGCTGCGTCAATGCTAATTGTCTTGCCACATAAGACATCTAGTGTCAATATCAGTGATTTCAAATTAAAATTGGGAAGATGGATTTAATTAACAAAATGTGAAAAGATTAAGGATTCAATTGACACAATTTTGACAAAAAAAAAAATTGACTTAATCAAAAAATTTATAATTGAATTGGGAAAAAGTACAATAAATTTAGGAATTTGAATAATTTTCCCCCACCAACTAATCCATTGAGCAACTTGCTTTGCAATACTGAATGAGTTAAAAATCACCAACTAATACCATATAATATATAGAAAGTTACACTACTCGTCACACACATATAATATACCTGCCACACCAGACGACCATAGATTAAACAAAGACCAAGACTTTCAAAGATGCCCATTAGAGGTTAAAGCAAACAAAATAAAATACCTTTTGTGCACAATTGTTTGTTTTGTAATATTCGAGAATATCCCCCAAAGACTTATTGGATATCTTGTGCTATCTTGTCTGGAAATTTCTACGCCTAACATGTGAAGCAAAAGTGAAGCACTTAAAGAAAGACTACCAATTGAAAAGAAACTTTAATCAATTCCACAGAGATCAAGAGATTGCATGATGCTGCTTTACTTTTCGCATCCCTTCTTTACCATTCCTATGTGAATGTCTCTTTTTCCAATACTAGCAGAATTTTCACGTATTACATATAATTAACAATACTATTTTCATTCGACTCTTTTCGTGTTTAATCATGTAGGGGTCTTTCATTCATTACTCTCTATTGTGCGTGTCTATTAAAATTATGTCTAGGTTTCCATAAGTTCGATAAAATAAAAATGGCATAAAGAGAAACGGAGAAGACAAAACAGCAAAAACTTAAAAAAATTAGGAATGGGGTGACCGAGAGAGCGCCACCGATCCCACGGCCATTGCCACGCTGTGGTCATCAACACCACCCCCAGGACAACTTATTCCGACGCGGTCGCTGCTAGCGCTACTAGCTAGACTAATCATTTCACATTTAATTACCCAATTACTAACCTAACTCCATCTATAGGGAAATTTGCATTGTACATAATGAATTTTAGGTTCATAATTTTTCCACTGCACTTTGAAAAGTTAGCTTTCACAAGGAGCCCACACCATTCGATGGTCGATTTGAGCCGAGCTCAAATGCTCAAGGTTCATTCATTATTTTCCTCTCATCCTGCGTCTAAGACTTTACAGGCCGCCACCATTAAAAAAAAAAAAAAAAGTTTAGGCCCAAAAGACCCAATTGGGCCAATTCTCATTTTATCCCATGAATCTCTATCTTAGAAGCCCAAAGGACTAACTTCCATCAGCTTATTTATAAATGTTGGAGCTAGCTTAACAGGATAAAGTGGAACAGTTATGAGAGAGAAAGAAGAATCCAGAAAACTAGAAAAGAGAAGTAAACCCCGCGCGCGCGAGAGAGAGAGAGAGACAGAGAGACAGAGAGAGAGGGTTTAGGTCATCTTAAGCGTCATTGCGAACCGCTCGATAAAAATTCAAGGACTTAATTTACCTAATTGAAGAAAATTTTATTGGATAAGCTATAATTTCAACTCAATTTGGGATTTAGGTTGGCGAGTTGATTCTAGAAGTTTTTGAGCTATAAAATCAGGTTGCAATGGAACTTAATGTGTCGTGGAAATATGGGATATTATGTAAGTAAATTTGGGATTACGATTTGGTCGGGATGAAATTTTGAAGTTCATTGTGCACTGTTGGAACCATATATGAACTACTGTGTTTGACACCAATTTTCACCCTTTTCTGGACCTCTTCTGGGCTGAAGGTCGAGTTAAATTTCTAATGACTTTGGACCCACTTGTGACAAAATTCTTTAGAGCTCATTTTTATGAAAATTGCACGTGAGTTCTACTTTAGGTGAGCTTTCTGTTAACACATTGAAGAAGTTTTGTTGCCAAATAAGCTTAGATTAGTCTAGTTTTAGTTGAGGTAGTTAGTACTTGTTTTCAATCTCCATTTCTCACTTGATTTTTCTGTTTGTAAGGTAGCTTTCATTGTTTGGTTTCGCATATTCAGGTGAGCGGTGCTAATTTATTGTATGATTTGTGAACCCATGTCCTGAAAATAACGAAAAATACTTATGCCATAAGCAATGAAAAAGGTAACACATGGTATGCTATTCATTTAGAAGGGGAAAAAAGTGGTATTTTCGTATATTTTTCGTATAAAACATGATCTAACATTAAATATGCTTTTGTTACTGAAATGGCATAGCAAAGTATGCCTTGAAATAGTTTGAAAATTAATTATTTGTGATATGGTTTGAGAAGGGCAATGTGAAATGCATTCTGCCTGATGGAAAGAATTGTGCTATAAATATATTGATTAGTGAACTAGTTTATGAATGGTGAAATAGTTACGTGACTGGTTGGAGTTTATGCTCTTGCAGCTATAATTTGAACCCATTAAATAGTTATGAGTATGTATACAGTTCTCAATATGTCCTATTTTGATCGAGACGCTAGCTTATATAAAGTGGAGACCTACGTCAAAAGGGAATCTTGCTAGACCTCGTCACAGAGTGTTAAACATGGCCATAGTTCAATATTAAGCATTAGATTGATCAATAAACTAACTCATTGATGTTTGCTTTGATATTATTAATTGAATAAGTATTCTGGATATGTATAAAGTTTTGTTGAAGTGATATAACTTCTCTTTGATCTTGCATGTATGTCATGTACTGAATTTGGAAAAAAAAAAAAAAAGCTTATAGTACCATTTATAAGTGCCTGGTGGATGCTCAATTTGCTTTACAGTAACTTGTACTTTTCACCGAAGGGTGGCTTGCTCATATCATTCATCTCAATGGCTCATGTCATATAAGAATAATAGAGAAAAGTATGGAAAGAAATTCATAAATAAAAAGAAACAAAGAAGTAGTCTGTTATGAGTCAAATTGCAAATTCAAACGAACATATATCAATTGGAAATTCTAGAAACTGTGTCATTATCATAAGAAACAGAGGAAGAATAAGCGGATGAATTAGTGGAAGATGAAGAAATTCAAGAATGTAATCATAAAGATAATTTGACATGTGGATTAGGTACTCCGAGTATAAATGTAATATACTAGAATAAAAATAGCAAGCGGAAGTTCAGAAAGAAAGAAGTACTTACACAGATTAAGAGATTGCCTCAAAATTCAGAAAAATCGTACGATTTTGCGAAATTTTGACAACGACAAAGAATAATAGAGGCGCGGGTTAACTATTCAAGATCTCTATAAAGAGGTAAAAAATTTAAAGGAAGAAAACCGTAACGTTAATAAAGAAATATTGAAATCAAAACTTAGGGGAAAATAAATCACTGATAATCCACTACCAAAGATAGAAAGTCCAAGGGGACAGCGGTGGAAGAAGATTAATGGATGGATCCAATTGAACATAGAAGCAATATGGGGGGTTTTATGGTAATTAACTATCACTAGACCACACATTTCGTATGCTGTTAGTATTGTGAATCAGTTCATGCATTGCCCTCGTATATCTCAGTTACAAGCGGTAAAGTGCATTATTAGATTTTTATACGGAACCATTGATCATGGACTCTTCTCGAAGCCATACTTGACAGCTCCTTAGTGACGTTTCCCTCATGCTGATTTGGGCTGGTTGTCTCGATACTCGCCGATTAACATCTGGATGTGTGACTTTTCTTGGGTCTGACATTATTTTGGCATGCTAAAAGAGCAACCCACTCGCGAAATCTGGCTACAGGAGTTTCGCCGATGGAGTTGCAGAAACTTAATTGGATTCGGCAGATATCAGTTGATCTTCATATATTTTTGCCTAAACCTGTTGAAGTCATTTGTGATAATGTTGGAGCCACTTATCGAGCTGCTAATCCGGCTTTTCCATGCTCACACCAAGTATATTGACATTAATATCCATTTCATTTGGCAATTCCGACCTCTGATTTTTCAGTTGACATCTTTACAAGGGATTATGTATCGTCTTTTGAAGAACAATCTCTTCGAGGTGGCATCCTGGTCAAATTGAGGGGAGTTTTAGAGCATCTTTAGTGCATATCTTTGTTCATATCAGATTTTTCGTAAGTCGTTTCCAATTCAAAAGTTCTGATACATAAAACATTTTTAGTTGTCAATTGTTTGCAACATTTTATGTGTAATCTTTTTTATTGTCGTGTTTCCTATCCAAAAGTTCGGTTGTAACTACTTGTACCTTGAGTAAATGACGAGCACAACTCTATTTATTTATTTATTTTTTTGCGCAAAGAAAGATACTATTCATATATCAAAATAATACTCGAGAGGTACACAGAAGGCTTTCAAGCTTAATAAATCACAATTAATTGTAGAACAAATCAAAAGCCAAAAAGCAAATAACAAAGTATAGTTTATAACTTGAAGCACACTTTCATCCCTTAAGAACAACTTTGATACCATAAACGATTGATGGATGGTCACTAGATTCAATCATGAGTACATGCCGAAATCTCCCACTCCATTTGCAAAGGCTTGCGGTGCACATCTAGGTCCAATGTCTTCATTACCGTTATCTTGCAAAATTATCTTGCAAAGGCACCAGCATCAAAATGTTGAAAGATCACAGACCAAGTACTTATAAGGAGCTCACAAATCTATATTTTGATTGAGTTTGAGAGAGTAAAACACAAAGCTTCACCTAAGTCCAAATTGAGAGAAGAATACGGCATAACCTTGAAGAGGTTGTGGAGCCATATTACGAACACCATGTCGACTAGATGGATGGCCAAGCTGGTCTCCACATTCATCCAAGATCGGCTGCAAAAATATAATCATGCACAAACTCCTAGAATAGATCAGGAGAAAAAGAAAGATGGAAAACTTCAAAAAAGGGAGGGAGGGACCTCTCCCCCTCAGGGACAACACTGCAGATAGGAGGCGGCTTCAAGGGAAAAGAAAGAAAACCTTGTAAAGAAAAAGCGGTGTCAAACACAACTCTATTTGATAAGCTAAATTACGTCATTTCCACACATTTCAGTTTATAATTAAATGACATGATTTTCATTGATGAAGTTTAGCTAGTAACATTAAAGTAATTCTAACGGATCATTACACGTAACAATTTCTTCTAATTCCTTTTACTTTTGCAGATTGTAAGCACGTCCCATTCCTGATATATTTTTGATAGTTTCTAACTCTTTATATTAATCTTAGATAGTATGCATCTAGATCCTGTAGGTATGTCATTGCTTCCTGAGGATTTCTTTACAAAAATATTAGGACTCATTTGAGAACATTCAATTCGTGTGTTCCAACATGTTAGGAATAACGGATTCCCGAAAACCGGATTCGACACTGAATTGAACCCCTAAATCAATGCGGAAGACGAAGCCCGGGAATAACACGTATCACCGATTGTAAAGCACACCACGGATTCAAGCGTACCTTATTAGCCACAGATTAGACACCGACGCCGATTAGAGGAAGAAAATCTGGTCCTGTTCGATCCGATGGTGCCTTGAAGGGAAGAAGAACGATGCCTTATGTTTACTGTTTCTTCTTTTTCTTTTTGAGAGAGAATGCGCAGGAGAGGAGAAGACGTACGTCAATTCTGCCAAGAGGTGTCATCTCTCTCTCCTCCCTTTTATACCTTCCCCCATCCACGGGTCCTATTCCCGTGGGCCGGGCCTTTTGGGCCCAGCATGGCAGGACGGGCCTTAAGCCCATCACCAATTAAAACCATCACAGCAGAACGAAGAGAGAAACTCGCGTACTTAAGAAGATTTTGTTCTCTGTTGTGGGAATGGTTAGTCGTGACTCAGCCAATTCATTAGCAAAATTACTAAGTCTGGGTTTTTTTGCATCTTAATTGCAAGGAATAACTTTCTAAGCAGCCGAACAGCTTCGGTTTGCTCCGACATGGAACCGAATGGCCACCTTTGCTGATATCAAGTGTAGTGCTAAACATTACCAGTCGAGTATAAGCTTCGCTCCATCAGCACAACGTGTTGAGACTGACGGTCGTACAGGCATTGAAGAAATCGTCGAAAGTAAGTCGACAAATATACTGAAGAATATCTCGGCTCAAGCATGCACTACACAATTCAGATATGAAAATACAGTAAAACACCTCAACCTCAAATATGCATATCAATACAGTTCAGTTATGTGGACGAGATCATCACAAAGCAATTAGTAGATTTTACCCAGGAAGTGGTTTGAACGCAGAGCAACTGGAAACAGAGCATACGTGGTTCGATTGAATAAAGGATGATTACCTGTGACGATTAACGATCGGACCTCAATAAGATGATTATAGAAGCAGCTTCATGAACTGGAACCGTCGTGAGAGACGGTGGTGACCGCAGTCCGAGCACTTCAGCAATGGTGACCGAGAACAGGGGCGCACAGAGCTTCTGCTGTTGGCCGTGGAAATGAGAATGGTGACGACCGGTGGTGGCTGGTGGTGGCTAACAGTGTCCAGAGGGCAATAGAGAAGAAATTTCGATGAAGAGGTCTCTGGAAATTCAGAGAAAGACCGAGAATCAATGCTATTGACTGAATTGAAAAATGAAATCCAGAGAATGAGAGAGAACTTACCTTCAAAATCGTTGCAGTAACCGAATGATGAAGAGCTCGAAGTGAAGAATCCGAGCTCAGTAGAGTTTCAGTCACGGCTATTCTCCCCTGTATGGAAACCGAAGGAGGAGGCAGTGACAAAAACGAAAGATAATGAAGTCGTCCAGCTAGAAAGGTGCTTGGCTACGATTTCCTTCCTTCTCTCTCTGGTTTCCCCGAGCGCGTCTCTGTGTGAAGCTTTAGAGCGCTAGAGAGAGAAAACGGAGGAGAGAGAAAGAGAGAGGATAAACCCAAGATGTGGCTGGGCTTGTTTCTTTTTCGCGGGCTTTGGGCTGATGGGCCTTTTGGGCTCAGCTTAAACTCCTGACTCAGCGTGATAATTACTCGTTGAGAATTTCCTGCTTGGATGCACATTGTTTTTTGTGCTATTACTTTGTCTGCTTATGATACGAAATGCTTTATTCAGGTCTAATTCTATCGGGCTCGCGATCCACATATCGTATCATATAACATTCTAAATCTATAAAGACACCATTCCAAAGGAGTCTGGGTAAAATGATGCCTATTGCAAAAGTTTACAGTGTAATGACATAAAATAAATTTCAAGGAGCCAATCAATTGAAAAGACTAATTTTCTATGGACAATCTATACTTCCCCCTTGTTTTTTTTTTTTTCCAGATAAGAAAATTTTTGTCCTGTCATACAAAATGTGAGGAAGTTGGCACTTTTTTTTTTTTCATCTTGGTGCGAGTTGAGAATTTCTTGCTTCAATTAATAACCAACTCCAAAATTATTCAGTCACAAAAAATATATGTATTGAAAAACAAAGTAAAAGCCCCAGATTTTTCTTTAATTTCCTGGCTTTTGCTAATTGCCATCATTATCAACCAACACAATTTGAATAATGCCGTCATTTGTATCGGAGACTCTTCAACAAGAAGAACAACATAAGGTGCGAGATGAACATAAGAAAATTTAAAAAATCCACAAAGGAACAATTAATTAAAATTATGTTTCATATATAATAAACAGCTATAAAAGTTATCGAGAAAACAAAATTAGACGTAACGGCAAGTAGAGAGGGAGATATACCAGACAAGGTATGCATTGGTTGAACTGCAAAATTTCCAGTTACTTAAAAAGGAGCCCAAATCAATACTGCGTCAAATTTTCGACTCAAAAAAAAAAAAAAAAAAAAAAAATGGTGTCAAACTAATCAATCAAAAGAAAATCTGTGTAATAACTAAAATGAAAATCATTTGAGTGGTGATCCCAACAATGTAAATCAAGAAAACACCACTATATTGTACCAGCAAATTAGAGGGACTACTCTTTTTTCCCCCTCAAATAGTTCATCTTACAATCTTGTGCCAAACTTTCTGAATATATCATAAAAACGATTGCTAGTTGATAATTTATTGGTTTTGTATTTTTTGAAATATGTGGTGGATGAAGGACCGCAGCAGAATGACACCGTCACACCTCTTTTCCCGTGTAGATATTCCTCCATACTATTTTCGTACTCAACTTTTTAAATTAAAAAAATTTATTTTTTTATTTGATTTTCTGATTGACTAAAGTAAGTTCCTTTGACCGGCGCCTTTTTTTTTTATCATACTAAATAGCGAAATGAAAACAAAATTTTTTCTATTAAAATGTCTCTCAAAACAAACAGAATAATAGAAGAAGACCTTTCCAAAGATCAATCATAAAATAATGCGGGGTGACATCCCTTCGAATATTCATTATATTGCAAATCATCATCTCATAACCAAAACTTTTTTAAGAGTTCATTCTTGTTTATACAAACTTTATCGAAATTACTCATAACCAATGTCAAGGATCCTAATGAAATACCGAGCCAAAAATGTCAAGTCTCTAAAAAAGAAGAATCAAGCTCCATACACGGAGAAAAGATCTTCTGTAACAATTAAGAGAATCAAGCTCCATACACGGAGAAATGATTTTCTCTAACAATTAAGCCTCTTCAAGAACCTCTTCATCTTCAAATGTCAGATATTTTCCGACCTGAAAATAATTGTTCGCATGTTAGATCTTGTCCAGTAGACCGTGAGTGTCCTATTCTCGAAAGACAACTAGAAAATTAAATGGTGGGCAAAATTTGTCCCTCAATTCGCAAATGAAGAAGTAGGTATGGTTCGCTGCAGATCCTACTCGGCCAAAGCCACAGACTACCAGGACAACCTCAATTTTTCCTCCACAAATGTCAACATCAAGCTCGATTCGCAGCAGCTCCAGATCAAAAGTCTCTGCTAAAAGTAGTTCGCGAGACAGTGTCTCAAGCAGGGTCTGACGATGAAGAAGTAGAAAAACAGTTTCGCTCCTCAACATGGAAATGATTGTCATGGCAAAAACCTCATATAGCAGGCAATAACTTTATAATGTAACAGAAGTGTCCAATAATAGAACTCATGTGACAGTATTCCTGAATATTGTATATCATGGAAGCCATAGCAGCACATTTCCTTTTTGGATCAAATTCCCTTCATTTGCCTGAATTCAAGGTATATCTTCAACATGTGAGCTCACGAGATTGAAACCATTTGCAATGGTAGTGCGTGTATCTTGTCACGTGTTAATGGTCCTGGATCTTCAGCATCTCGATGGGGGTAAATGTGGTGGGGCTTGCCCCCCTTCAAGGAGTTAATCATGAGTGGTGCTAAGTGACGATCTTCTCGGAATCAGAATATCTCATAGCAGACGCAAGTCCTCAAAGAAACACCCAGAGGGTGGCCACGGTTATTGATCCTCCCTCCTGTTCCCCGTCCTGCATAGGAAATATAATAAGTAGGACCGCTAAAAATGTTGTCAAGAGATGGAGTGGAGTGGGTATTTGAATAAAATGAAAATGAAATTCAATCTTTGACCAGGCAACCAGTTTACTAACATGTTTTGACCTGCAGGCTCATTCAGAATTTAGCTGTCACATTCGCTTACTCAAACCTCTGCTATCAGTTCCGTTTGTCCATCTGCACCATAGCAGTTGGGAGAAAGAAAGCTTCTCATGTTCAATGATGACCTGAACATGTTAAAAAGATATGATCTAACAAATCCAGGTATTTATATGGAATTTCATTATAGTATCTTTTCGCTACGCAAGGCCTACATTATAATTAGTCAACGCAATTCTGTACTTAGAGTTGAATATAAAGTTTTGTTGACCGTGATAAGATTTTGATAATTAATTCTCCTCAACAGTGCAAAGCATGAAAATAGGGAAAATATATGCATATAAAAATAGATTGTCCTACAAAATAATTTATTTTGCTAAAAAGATTCTTTTGCAAATGATTAAATGAATTTACTATGTATGGGAAAGCTGACTTCCATGGCGACAGAGTGTCAAACTTCTAGGGACACAACATATGAACCTATTGCTAGAACAAAATGTGCAAGAAAGCATAAATTATACCAAGAATACAATCACAACTCAGTTCTTAAGCTATTGCAAATGATACTGCACACTTAATGTCAAAACTTCAATTCATCCTTCCACGAGTCCTTATCATGTATGACAAACGAGGGCCAGGGTAATAGTGAGTCTATCCTATACATTAGCAGGAATCATCTCTTCATCTTTTTTGGCTTTCTCTATGTAGCTAAGCCTCATTTTCAGTTTTGTAAGGTAATGGAAACCCAATGAACCACTCTCAGTTGATGCTAATAACTAGATTCACCTGATATAACAAAAACTGGAGTACCTTCCTATAGTCCTGAAAATTCCCATGGATAGGCGCCACCTTGCCTTGTGGAATCACCCAGACCTCATCTGACCTTCCAGCAATTAGATGCTTATCGTGACTAAGTTGCTCAAGGTTAAAGGAGGGCTATTAGCTGTGAAAATGATCTATGGTTGGTCAAATTGAAGTATTTTGGCAACAAAATCAATCTCACCATCTCAATTGCTCCTTAGAACAAGACCAGACCTTGAATGAGCACCTCAGCCACATCCAAATCCTCCAGTTGTGGATAGGCAAAACATCAGAGTTGCACTCACTCATCCTTGGACAAGAAACTAACAATTTACAAAGATAATTCTTCAATAGTCACTACTCATTAAAGCAGAGCTTAAAGACCACATTTACAAACAGAGCTCAATACTACCTATAGGCACAGATATCAGAACTCTTTGGTATTACAGATTACTCCAATACGAAAAAACTGATCAGGCTAATTATTCTATTCCAAATATTTTCCAAGTTGAAATGATTAGATTGGTTTCTGTTCCATTATAAGTTAGATATATGATGACAGAACAGAGGCTCTCTCTATAGTTGTTATCACTAATTGATTCTCTTGTATTTTCAATGTAACATCAGATTCTGATAAGTTCAATAAGTGCAAGAACAACAACAGGCTAACTGAAAAGTATTTGAAGTCATAAGGTGGACAAAAAGAGCATACTTACCAGATGATTGGATGGCTCATCAAGCAAAACCATGTGAGGCTTTTTCAAAGTTATCTTGGGAAATGCAACTCTGCCTTTCTGAGCACCTATTTTATATGGTCAAAGCACCATGTTACATGTGCAATAACATCCAAAAAGCCTCAGAGTAGTACACAGTGAACTACATTTGAGATTGCAAATTGACTAACCTCTATTAGGGCTTCACAATGTCATAAAACAATTGCTTCAAAAAATTTTTACCTATGCAACAGTAGCGGAGAGGGAGGCGATGTATCATAAAAGGTATACATTAGTTGAAGTGCAAGATGTCCAATTACACCAAAGGAACACAAGTGAGCTCAAAGCTTTTCGATCGAAAATCCCTGCAAGAAGAATGCCACATAAGAAGGTATTTGCAGATAAAACAACATGAGGTATAACAAAATCATATTCCGCAGTGGAGTAAATGCAAACAACCGATACCTTAAAGACCTAAATAGATTTGCCCCAGAGGTCACTGCTTATAAAGCAAAAAAAAAGGCAGGCAACATATCGTTACAATCTCAACCAAATAAGCATGAGTATATAAGCTAAAAATTTCTAGCAAGCTGTAAACACAAACATAATGGTGATCTATGGAATATCAATGCTATCATGATGGAGTTGTATTAAAAGATTGGAGCAATAAGCTGCCCCAAAAATGTGTCCCAAATAGATTGCTTAATACTACAAAGGATCATCATCAATAAATAAATAAAAAAGGGGTCTCGATTCTAAAGAAAACCATTAAAAAAAAAATGAATGAGCTAGGACACAAGAAAAAGATGGTGGGAAGAGAACATACAAGAAACACTGAAAATGCAAAGACATGATTGTGGAACACTATAATTCTTTGTGATGGTGCATCTTTCATTCTGAGTTTGTTTAAGCATCGAGCAGAGTTGAAGATGTGCCATCGATATAGCAAGAGGCAGCACTGAGTGAATTTCGACCTACAGTTTATTGTCCAACGAAACAGAGCCGATCCAACCCAACAAGAAATCCCGCTCAAATGTCAGTCTTTGACTTTCAGTGGTAGAGCTCGCCTACTTCCTAAGAATGGGTTTTGTTGACCATGATAATATTTTCATAATTAATTCTCCAAAATAGTGCCAACTTGTGAAAATGGGGAAAATATATTAATATAGCTTTCTCACAAAATAGATTTGTCTTACAAAATAATTTACTGTGCTGAAATATTCTTTTGCAAATGATTAAATCATTTTAGTGTGCATGAGAAAACTGACTTCGGCAGCAATAGAGTATCCAACTTCCAGGGGCACAACAAATGAACCTATTGCTAGAACAAAATGTGCAAAGAATCATATATATACCGAGACTGCAATCACAACTCAGTTCTTAAGCTATTGCAAATGATACTGTATGCTCGATGTCAAAAACTTAGACTCATCATTCCACAAGCCCTTGTCAAGTATAAATGACAAATGAGGGCTGGTGTAATTGTGAGTCCGTCCTGTATATCAGCAGCAATCCTCTCTTCATCCTTTTTTGCTTTCTCTATGTAGCTAAGCCTCATTTTCTGTTTTGTGAGGTAATGTGAACCCACTGAACCACTCTTAGTCGATGGCAATAACTAGATTCACCTGATTCAATAAAAATAGGAGTACATTCCTATAGTCCTCGAAATTCCCATGGAGAGGTGCCACCTTGCCTTGTGAAACCACCCAGACCTCATCCAAGCTTCTAGCTATTAGATGCTCATCGTGACCAACCAGCAAATCAAGGTGAAAAGAGGGCTATTAGCTGTGAAATGATCCATCATTGGTCAAATTGAAGTATTTTGACAAGAAAATCAATCTCACCATCAGAATTAATCCTTGGAACAAGACCAGACCTTGAATGAGTGCCTCAACCACATCCAAATCCTACAGGTGTGGATAGGCAAAAAAACAAAAATACTAATCATTAGACAAGAAACTAACAATTTACAAAGATAATTCTTTAGTCACTAGTCATTAAAGCAAAACTTAAAGCCCTGATTTACAAATAAAAAGGGGTCCACATATTTGTATGTAAAGCCCAATACTGCTTATAGGCACAATAAGCAGTACCATTTGGTATTGTAGATTGCTCTATTCTGAATATTTTCCACATTGGAACAATTAGATTGGTTTATGTTCCATTATTTGCTAGATGTATGATGACAAGGGATAAGTGTAGCTGTGACCACCATTTGGTTCCACTATATTTTTAATGTAAAGACCAGATTTGGACAAGTTCAATTAGTGCAAGGACAATAATAAGCTAACTGGAAAAGTAATCATAGTCATAAAATGGAGAAATATGAGTAGAACTTACCGAGATGATTGGATGGCTCGTCAAGCAAAACTTTGCGAGGTTTCTTGAAAGTTATCATGGAAAATGCAACTTTGCTTTTCTAACCACCTATTTAAATGGTCAAAGCACCATGTTATATGTGCAATAACATCCAAAAAGCCTTGGAGAAAGTACACAGTGAACCACAATTCAGATTACAAATTATCTAACTTTTAATAGAGCTTCACAATGTCATGATAACATTGCTTCAACAAAAAATTTATACATGCAACACTAGCACATAGAGAGGAGATGTACCAGGCAAGATACAAATTGGTTGAATCGCAAGATTTCCAGTTACTCCAAAGGAGCCCATGTCAGCTCGAACATTTTGCTCCGGAACTCCCTTTGGGAAGAATGCCACATGAGAAGGTATTTTAAGATAAAATGACATAACGTATGATGAAATCATATTTTGCAGTCGAGCAAACGGAAATGCCAACCCAGAGGTCACCGCTGACGATGCAAATCGAGAGGCAGGTAGCCTATCATTACAATCTCAAACAAGCATAAGTATATTTGCTAAAAATTTCTAGCAAGCTGTGAGCAACAGTTCCTAAAGCACCAGAATTCAAGACCCAACTAGAAAGCGATTTATGGAATATCAATGCTGTCACGTGAAAGCTTGGAGCCATGAGTTGCCTCAGAATTTTATCCCAGATTGACTGCTTAATACTATGAAGAATCATCGTCAACAAAAAAAGATTCCCAATTCTAAAGAAAACCATAAAAAGAAAAAACCGCATCCCCTTTCTTCACAATCACATCACATCACAGCTTCCACGAAACTAATCAACCTTTTAGATTTTGAAAAAGATTTGTTCGTATTTAGATCATATTCACCAGAAGGAAAATTCAGAACATAGCAGTGCAACAAATATATTTAATTGCTTCTTCCTTTTTTGATAAATTGCAAAATAAATAAAGAAATAAATTAAGCAAGGCAATGACACCAACAGCATTAGCCCTACCTTAGCAGTGTTCGCACGTGATCCTTGCAAGAGATTCTGCCAATGCAAGTTCGCAATGGTATCTGCAAAACAACCAAAGTGAATGAGCTTAAGGGCCCAATAAAAAGATGTTGGGAAGAGAACAAACGATAGATGCTGAAAATGCAGAGGACTATGATTGTGGAATGCTATGATTCTTCGTGATGTTGCGATTCCATTCACAAATGGTTTGGGCATCAAGCAGAAATGAGGATATGTCATCAACATAGCAAGAGACAGCACTGCGAGCGTTTCATCCTACAGTTCATTGTCCAACGAAACAAAGCCAATCCAACCCAATGAGATCCCCCACCCAAACATTAGTTCGTATTGAGCATCGAATTGAGAAAGTAGAATGGAAAAGGATGCCTTCAAAACCAAAAATAACTTACCCAAACCCTAAAAAAATTAACTGTAGTGTAGATGCACGAATCAATTCATTGGATCCGTTTGTCATCAATTTCGATGTAAGGGATCTCTTGGATGAGGGGCCAATAGTCGCCAGTGTGTTTTGAGAATCGACCTTCCAGATTCTCGCATTTAAGTATATACAATTGTTGGAGGGAGGGAAGGAGGTCATCCTCTGGCAAGTCCCTCAACTTTGGGCAATATGAAATCGCTAAACATTGGAGAGAGGAGAGATGGTTGCGAAGGCCATCTGATAGTCTTTCCACGTTCCTCAAATTCTCAATCGCAAGAGAGGTAAGAGAGGAAGGAAAGAGAAGACTCCAACCATCCTCCTCTTCCTCGTCCTCCTCCTCCGAAGGAAACTGCACCTTCTCTCCCTCCCCTCCCATGCTGAAGTCAATACTTAGAAACGTGAGGGATGTGAGCAAGGGTAAGCCCCATTCTTTCACTGGCTGCTTTAGATTCTCGCACCCTTCAATTGCAAGATACTGCAAATTGGGAGGCAAGCCTCCTTTGGTGAAGCATTTGATGTTTTGGCACTCGCCGATCTGTAGCATTTTGAGGGACGTAAGACGATGCCAATCATCTGGTAAAGATTTTATCTTCGGACAATTCCATAGAGTAAGGTACCACAAGGTGATGGGAAGGGGAGGGAAGTCATCTATCTCCAATGTTGGACAATTTGTAACACTGAGATAGGAGAGCATGTGAAGGCATTGGGGTAAACTTCTCAGATTCTTACGGTCGTAAATTTCCACTCTTTTGACCGATTCTAAGGCTGTCTCTTCTGTCCACTCTACTCCCTCATATTCATAAAGTCTTCCCTTGGCAAAGAGAAAGGATATCGGAGTATCACATTTAGATATTTTGAGAGATTCAAGTTGATACATCAGGTTGTAACTACTAGGGTCATCTGAAGGAGTTGTTAGTCCCATGATTTTTGGACAATTCTCAATGCTTAAATGCCTGAATGTGCAAATCTTGCTTGGAAGCTTTTCTAGACTCATGCAATCTATCAATTCCATCCTTTCAAGATTGCAGGGTAGCCTTATATCTCCTTCTCGAACCACAAAAGATGTGAATTGAGGACATCTATTGATGACTACACTCTGAAGACAATTAAGATTTTGCGTTTCATTTCCATCTTGCCACAAGTAGTTTAACTTGTCACATTGTCCTATATGAAGCTCCTTTAGTTTGACCAAGCCGCTCATAAACCCATGGTCAAAGCAAACAAGCTCTGCAAGATTCTCAATTTTGAGAATAGACAAAGAAGTTAGGTTGACCAAGCTCTTTAAGATCTCCTTGTTACAATCCCCAAGATATAACTCATAGAGAGATGGAAGACAAAGAATACCGGTTGAGTTATTCAAATACCGGCATGAATGAATTTCAAGCTTCATTAAACGATCTAGTTGACAAGGCAATTTCCCAACGAACGAAGGGCAGCTCCGAACAACAAGATGTTGAAGACAGGAGAACGGAACTTCTTCTTCGAAGCCCCCAACATAATGAAACCAATCCTTCCATGCTAACATCTCTTCGAACTTCAAAGTTGATAAGCATGGGAAAGGCCTATTATCTCCATAAAATTCGGAGCCGATCGTGGTAATTGCATGCAGACCTTTAAGTGACAGTTCCTTAAGTGAAGGTAGTTGTCCAAGTGAGGGCAGCAATGTGACATTAGGACAATCCCACAAGCACAAAGATACCATCTTAGAATAGGATGGACCATCTAACCATGACGGGAATGTTGCACCACCATAATATGAGATAGTGAGATCTTCAAGATTAGTGTGAGGTCGCAAAGAGTGAATTACCTGTGCTTCACGTTTATCACTCCGCAGATTTCCAAAATCTTCACCCCAATGCAAAAATACTTTGCTAAGGCCTTGCTTTCTAAACAAATTAACATCAATTGCATCTCTAACTTCTTCTACCTTTTGTAATTCTAATATGAACAATTCTCCTTGAAGATGTGGCAAGTTTTTCAACTCCTTTAATTGCAAACCTTTCTTTTGTCCCACCACAAATTTGGACAAGATAGTAAGATTCTTCAAATTCTGGATACCCGGTGGCATCTCTTTTAGATTCTTTGTGTCTCTAATGTCAAGAAACTGTAAGTTGACCAATTTTGTGATGCATGGAGGCAACATAGAAAGCATTTTACAACCTCTTAAGATCAAAGCTTGTAATTTGCATAATGTGCCAATCGACTCAGGAAGCCTTTTGATGTTTGTGTATGAAACATTGAGATATCGAAGATGTATTAAATCACCGATACAATTCGGTACCTCTACAATAGAACAATGATGCAACGAGAACACCCTCAAGTACTTCAATTTTGTTAGCGAGTCATGCAGTACTTTGTTGGAAATGTGGAATTGGTTACTCCAACCAGATCTATCATACAATAACATCAAACTCCTTAGTACCTTCATTTGGTGATATGTTCTTATGCATTTTGATGTAACAAACATCGATGAGGAGAATGATGCATAACGAGCTTTCTCCAAAGATGCATTATCTTCATTACCTGCCAATTGCGACTCCATAGAGCTAAAACATGTCCCACTAGCAATTGACTTTGCTAGATCATTCAAAAGATCATGCATTGAAAACTTAGATGTGTCGACACTTGATTGTTGAAGAAATGATCTGGATAATAACTCGTCAAAGTGAGTCCGTCCCAATTCCAAGATGTTCTCTTTTGCTTCTTGTCCATCTAAAAAGCCCTCTGCTATCCATAAGAATACCAGCTCATCCCTCTCAATTTCGTAATCCTTGGGAAATACTGCACAATAAGCAAAACATCTCTTCAAATAAGAAGGAAGATGGACATAACTCAACTTCAAAACTCGAAGAACTTCATTATTTTCTCCCATCGGAAGATCCCACATTTTGTTATTCAAAATAGCTTCCCATTGATTCGGATTCCCCTTATCACGTAGGAGGCCGCCCAATACCTTCGCTGCCAAAGGCGAACCTTTGCATTTTTCACCTATTTTATGGCCTATTGTTTCAAGATTTGGATGCCTCTCAAAATTTATTGCTCCAAGAGCATGAAAGGCTAATAAGCTTGTACAATTATCAAGGGACAACGCCTCCAAAGGATATGCCAAAGCTCCTATTATGGAAACCACAATACGGTTGCGAGTTGTGATAATGATCTTGCTTCCCTTAGTCCCTACTTCAAATGGCTTTAAGAGGATAGTCCATTCTCCATAGTTTTCATTCCAAACATCATCTAAAACCACAAGAACCTTCTTCCTTGATAGATGGTCCTTCAACTTAACTTGAAGCCCATTAAGATCTTCGCCCTCGTTGGATGACCCCGTGATTGACCGCAAAATAGTCTTTGTTATGTTAAGAACATCAAAAACATCTGAAACACAAACCCATGCTCTCTCATCAAAAGAGCTACTCACTCTGGCATCATTATACAACCGTTGAGCCAAGGCGGTCTTTCCAACACCGCCCATCCCAACTATAGGGACTATGCTCAGCACGGTATCGTCATTTTTAGCTTCACCAGTCAATAGTTCAAGTATCTCTGCCTCTTCCTTCTCCCTGCCAAAAAACCGAGGCTCTGGTAGAGAAGTGCTAGGGAGCCTTTTGTTAGTATGGTAAGATCTATGTACTACATTCTCTATCAAGCTTAGATGAGTCTTCTTGGTGACGATCTCTTCTAACCTGTCATTGATATTCTGTACCTCACTTTTAGACACAAGCAAGCGCGGGTTTAGATTTGATATAGAGGTTTTATGTTTGCTTAGAAAAGAAAACTTCCATTTCGCCAGACCTTTGCTTGTGCTGGATCCTGCCTCCGATTTGGCCTGAGCAGCTTCAATCGCGATCTCATCGAGTAAGTCTTCCATGTCATAGGCCAAGTCCTTGACATTGTCTAGCCATAGCTTCACTGGATCTTTACCGCTTAGTTGCTTGTCCTCTGCATCATCTAACACTTTATAGATTGTATCCAGCATTGTCTTCCACTTATTGAGCAGGTCAATGCTAATTCCATAGAAGTGTAGGGCTCCTTGCCTTTGCGCATAATCCAATCCCACAGAAGCCAACTTTTCAAACAGGACTTGAAAGAAGGCACTCAAAAGGATCTCCCCAATGGCCATGGTAAATTTGTAACTGTAGGGAACAACACAAGTTATGGTGAAGCAAAATCATAATGAGCTAATGGAGAGAGAAAAATGGGAGAATCAATCACTGTAGAGAACAATAAGGGTTATGGCGAAGCAAAGCGATGGTGAGAATGGAAAGAGAAAACTGAAGTCTAGGAAGACCAAGATTTTCACCTACCTTGCTTACTCTTACCCAAAAAAAAGGATTTTCACCTACCAAAAACATTAAACAAAGATGAAGACTTTCAAGGATGCACATAAGTGCTTAGAGAAATCAAAATAAAATACTTTTCATCCATAAGTGCTTGTCACGTAATGTTTAAAGATTACCCTTAGATATTTGTAGTTTCCATAAATCATTAGTTGTTCGTGAATATGAACAATAAATTCAGGATGACCAAGGCTTTTCATTACACAACTACAAGTCATTGGAGAGACAGCTAACTTTGTCTATTCAATAAGGGAAAAGCTAACTTTGTCTATTAGTGTATTTAACTATTAAAACACACCTTCATCTAACAGTTTAAAATTTTAGAACAGTTGGCCATGGTGTCATGAAATCTCATATGATATTAGAGTAGGAGGTCATGAGTTTAAATCTTTTTAGACCCTTATTTGTCTTTTCAATTAAATATTTCCACGCTCGGTTTAGGCCAAAGTCCAGCTTACGCATGAGGAGGAGTATTAGAATATTTAAATATTAAAATACACCTTCATTTAACAGCTTAGACTTTTAAAATAGTTAATGGTGCTCTCACCAAATCCCCAATTCGTCCACATTGAAGGAGAAATCAAGGAACTTCTTATATTTCCATAATATCGTGAAATCATATCAGTCAAATTATTTTCTTAAACATATGCGGATCTTTAGCATCGTGACAGACACGTGAAAGCCTACATTTATCGCATATTCACTAATAAAGCATAAAAAAAAAAAAGACATTCAAATCACAAGGATACTGAAAATATATGGAAAAAATATGCATGCACTCGAAGTCGATCATTGGAGAAACATCACCTTTTGTCCTCTATTTTAGATTGAGACTTTTGGATTGTGTTTAAAACATAGGGGGCTTGTGTTCGAAACAGAGGACCCTTTCTTGTGGCCATCCAAATCAGATGACCGACTTAGAGTGCACGCAAATAATGTTAAAAGTTTACTAGTTACGAGTGTTTTGTTGGCTTTTTTTCTTTTTTTTAATTTTGCATCCGTATGTTCTCAGTATTTGTATGACTTCAATGTCTTATCACTATGCGATCAATATAACTTTTACATGCCAGCTACAATACTAAATTCGCAGTAAGATGAGGGGCAATGATTTGCTAAAGGGTGCTGAGGTAGTAGTTGATGATCGGAAATCTCCTTAATAGGAAAATCATGGTCCTTTGAACACAATTTTCCTGCTCATTAGTGTGATGCATAGAGCATAGTTTTGCAGTAGATTATACATTGTTAGTTGGTGATATTTGAATGGTTCACCACTTGCAAAGTAAGATTATCCAACTCTTGTCATTTTTTATCAATTGTGTTTTTTTATTCATTAATCTCTATCATACTTGTATATTGAAAATATGTCTAGATTTTCATTTTTCTTTTCAAGTTTAAGTTAATAAATGAAAAAGAGCAAAAAGAAAAACAGCAAAAACTGATAAAGAAAAAATGTGGGAAATGGGACGATAATACTCTTCGTGACTTGCGGAGAGTTCCACTTTACATTTTCCTTTTAATGAAGATGGAATCTAAAACTACTATCATACAAGATATTATTTTCCTGGATTTTTCAATTTATAACATGTGGTTTATGATAGGAAACGTGCAAATATGAAAAATAATAATGTACCCCAAATGGCCTAGATGTGCGTGATAATGCCTGCTAGTAAAATTCTAATTTTTTAAGTATAATTATTCTGAAACAAATATAATGAAATTCCATTCTAATATGTAATGAAAAATCCTAAATCTACCCAAATTTGCAAATATTTACAAGCTTAAAATTGTGAATATGGCTTTTCCTAGATATGTAAATGGTCGATACACAATTTTCTAAAAGTGCAACACCTAATAAATTGACACACGGTTTTAATAAACATGGCCCCTAATATACAAATCTAGAATGCAACGAATGCATATAACATGCCGTGGATGACTTTTATGAAATGTGGCACATGTAAATTCATGAAATTACACGTGAAGACGTGAACGAGAGTGACCTTGTGATATACAATTTTAGGAACACTGACGGCAAAAATATTCTGCTAATCATGATAGATTATGCAATCAAGCTGCAACTTTTATCGGTGAAATTACACGTGAAGACGTTACATGGATGCCAATTTTTATTTTTATTATTTTATGTGTGTGATTGACAATTAGCAGTGATTATTGTTCTCTTGCTCAAAACTATAATTTTAGTCCAACTTTTGTCATTTTTTATCATATTGTGATTAATCATTCATTAATCTCTGTTGTACTTGTCTATTGGAATTATGTCTAGATTTCCATTTATCTTTTCAAATATAAGTCTAATAAATGGAAAAAGAGCAAGAAGAAAAACTAAATAAGAAAAACAGCAAAAAACTGATGAAGAAAAAAAATGCAGGAATGGGGCGATAATACTCTTCGTGACTCGCAGAGAGTTCCACTTCACATTTTTGTTTTTTTTTTGTCTTTTTTTTTATGAAGATGCAATCTAAATTTATTAATATGCAAGATATGATCTTCCCAAATTTCCCAAGTTATAGCATGTGATTTGTCAAGGGAAATGTGCAAAAGAGAGAATTAACAATAATGCACTCCAAAAAGCCTAGATGAGCATGATAATGTTTATCCATGAAAATTCTAAGTTTTCTAATATAATTTTCCTAATACGGAATAATGCAATTCTATGCTAATATGTAATGAAAAATCAAAAAATAAAGGTCTGAGTTTTGGCTCAAACAATTATGCGTGCAGATGTATCACCTGATTAAAACAAAATTAATAAATCACCATGCATTATGCAATCAAGTTGCAACTTTAACCTGGCCAGCAAGTATATGGCATCAACTTTCCCCAATTTTGCTATTAAACTTGCTGCATCAGTTCAAGGGAAAAAGAGAGCAAGTAGAAAGATGTCTTTTACCTATTCCAAGTAGACTTCCTGGAGCTGACCAGGCGAATGGGATAAGATCCACGACAGCAATCCAGCAAGCACGAGCGCTAGGTTTGGCAGTTCACTGTGTACGCGCGCGTATTCAGCTACGGCAATGCGTGGTCGCTGCTTGCAACGACGAACGATGGTATTAGTTGAGCGACGACTAGAGATGGTGGTGATTGGCGACGATCGATATGCATGCAAGAAATAATTGGAATGAGGGTAAAGTCTCTGGGCGTGAGTTTAATGATGCTGATGGTGGCGGTGGTGGATGAAGAAAAAGTGAGGCGGTGTGGTTTTAAAGAAAGGAGCAGGAGAATCAAGATGAATTCTGTCGTGTGTGTTTTTCTTTCGGAGGTTCCAATTTTATCTTTGCTTTTCTTTTCGTTTTCTTTTTTTTTTTTTTTTTCCCGGGGGGGGGGGGTGGGAATAAGTTCGAAAGAACCTAATCCTATTTGTCGAAATTCTGGTATATGTTTATAAAATGCTTTAATTTCAATAAACTTCTTCTTTGGGAGGAAAATCTGTTCCAGTTTTCCAAAAATATATGAAAGCCACTTTTGGGCAGAAGTTAGGTATCGACAAGTTTTAACAATTAAATGATTATTTTTGAGCTATTTATACTTATTTTGGTAACTCGAGATCTCTTAATTTTTGGATGTGTGGAGCTGTCAGATGATCCTTTCCAGGTGTGGCTGTAACCGCCTGCTTATTGCTCACGTTTCGCCTCTCTTTGTAGAGGAATGGTTTTGGAGGTTCAAACACTAGGATTTGTACCTAACTTCTGCTCCTTTTCAAATTTTCCATTACATTCCTCTTTTGGATCAAACCGAGTCAATTCCTCTTGTTTTACTCCATCAAAGTAGTTTAAGGATGCATTTGATAACGTTTTTGTTCCCGGAACAATTTCTGTTTAAAACGATTTTTTCTATTTCTGTTCCCTAATAATTTTTGGGCAAAAAAATACGTTTGGTAACTATACAAAATTTCTATTCCTAGAATAAAACAAAAAAAAAAGAATATAAACACGTTTGGTACGTGAATAAAAATTTATGTTCCCAAAAAAAAAAATATTCCCAATTTTTTTCATTTAATTTATAAAATGTCAATTATAGTTGATTATATAAAGTTCTTGAAAGAGGAAGGTGGAATTGGAATCATAAAATCGTGTTTTTAAATCTTAAAAAAAAAAAAAAAATGCCGTCATTGGCTAATTGGAATAATAAACTCGAATGAGGCCCAATATGCTAGAAAACTATCGCCATTGATAATTCCTGCAGTGTTTTGAACTAAAGCCAATCGGCAGAGATTAGGCTAAATGCACATGGAGCCTTAACAAGGAAAAACTGTATAGAAACCACCGACCTCCTGACCTCCTCGAGCGAGCGAAACAGACAGAAATTAAAAAAGGTTGTAAAAAGAGGCCACTCCACGCATATACATGCTCATTTCCACATAAGCCACCAACACATTTCCAAAATTTAAAACTTTACATGTCCGATTGCGGGTGAAAGTTTTAATGATCATACCTGCTTTGAGTCAAAAAATGCTACTTTATCTCCTGGTCTTTCGACTCCAAAATCCGAACTTCAGGTGCGCTTCTGAAACACAACCACCCAACAAAAAGAAGCAAAACACCAAAAAAAAAAAAAAAAACCAACTTTTATTCATCACATAATAAATCTCAAAGCAAATTGAAAACAATCAAAAGAGGAAGAGCTTATCATGAAATTGCTAGAACCCAGAGAACCGTGAACAAAAGTACGTTGCTTCAAATCTTTCAATTCAAAGAACCTCGCACAAGAGAATAGAAAGGCATGAAAATTCAAGAATGGATGCTGGAAAACGTATATTCGAGAAAAAGCCCAGCCAAAACTCTGCTGGGGACGGACATGTATAAAAGCATAGATAAGGTAAGGGGAGCATTTCGAGCGAGTTCGAGAATGTTCGAGGATTTGACGGCACTATTTTGAGAACCCACCGCTTTGTGACACTGGTAATCTTCTCAAGCAACCGCTTCTACCACACTTGTGAAACACACGAACCATCGACCCCAAAATCTCATTTTTCCTTTTACCCACTACTACTTCGATTCCGCAAAGGGGGAGAAACCCACGAGGAAAGAAGAATTGCAGGGAACACCCAAATTGCAGATTTGTTGTTAAGAAGAACGGGAAGCGAGAGCACGAGCGGTGGTCCGTACGTCAATGGCGAAAGTGAGAGCACCTCCAAAAACGACACGAGACGAGCGACAACAGGAAAAAATCGAACGAACAGCAAAACGCAAACGATCTACGACTAACCCTCTCCGCCCAATCGAGCGACAAATCAAACCCTATTAAAAAAAAAGGCAAAGGGGAGCAATGAAAAACAAAGCGAGAATCGCCAAAGAGAGAGAGAGCAAGAATTGCCAAGGAGAGAGACGCCTACCGTTTCTCAAGTCTAGTTGCGGCAACTACGGAGGAGGAAAGGTGTCGCGACTCTGTCTTCTCCGGCGAACGATGCGAAGAGCAGGAGGAGAAACAAACTTCACGAGAGAGAAAGGTGAGAGAGACCAAAAGACGTCTGCCAAGAAGTTCTAAAAAGGATGAGAATTAACTCCGTTTTTTATTTTTGTTCCCAGAACAATAATAAGCAACTTTTTTTTTAAATTCTTATTTTTGTTCCAAATCTGTTACAATAACACATTTATTTGAGAACAAAAAAACATTTACCAAATACATTTCTATTTCATTTCTACTTCTGGAAACAAAAACAAAAACAAGTGTTCCCAGGACCATTACTAAATGCACCAGTGTGTTTATTTCCAAAAAACTTAAGATTTGGATAACATTTTCCGAAAAATAATTAGTTGTATCATTTTAAAAAGTTGACCAACACAAGATATCTTTCATTGCCAACATCAATTTATACCTATCTATTTCAGTAAATGGTGAAAAAAATTTATTTGTTCATTTTTGTGAGCAATAAATCCAAAAACCCAATCAGTTTTTTGAAAATATTTTCTAAATCTTGAGTTTTCAATTAAAAAAATATATTTTAATTATTTAAATTTTATTGTTCCTGCATTATACAAGGTAAAGAGTATAAATCAAGTCAGACTTAAAGACTCATTGAGAGATTTTATGAAAGTCCAAACAAATTTCACGATTCAATAGATTGATGGTTTTTGTTATCCATGCTTGCCACGACTTCAGTTTACCCAAGGATGAGAGTAATCATGGAGTATATGTATATGCTAAAACAATTATTGGATCATGTGACCAAAGATGGGTCCCATATATGGTAAAACAAAACGATGGAACTGTGAGGGCCCTGCATTGTCCTTTTTTGTCACCATATCCAATCAAGCATATCATTAAGGACTTGAGCCCCACTAATTTTTATTTCATCCGCCAATAATTAAAGGCTGAAAATGAAAATGTTCACCATTTTTCATTTGAAAAGAAGAGCATTCAAGACTCATATGGTATTACTGATTGTTATCATAAAATTAGTCCATACTTCTTCGAATACTTGTATTAATCATGTTTTAGATATTGTAGGTTCTAAGAATTAACAAAAGTCGAGAATTTAAATATGCATGAACATAACATGTAATGTTTGTGGATATGGAACGACTCGAGGGGTTTAACCAATTACAGAGAGAGAGAGAGAGAGAGAGAGAGAGAGAGAGAGAGCCATTGAATTACGTCAAGTTGGAGTCTAGTATGTCTTGCATGAATTTTGCTTTCCTAGAGCAACATTTGTTTTTCTTTTTTCAATGGGGAGAACAAACCAATTAGTATGGAATATTTTCTAGACAACGGATCTAGATTATCTATGATTTTAGAATTTTGAGAGCGATTCAACCAAACTTATCTTGAGTGAGCGCACAAATTAGTATTATGCCTTTCCTCTAATATTACTTGAAGTGAATTAGTATTATGCATTGGTGTATAGGCTGATTATAATGATTCTAGAGAATTCACAATCATGCAATATCAGAAACCCATACACAAACAATTTGAGACTTCAATTTAGACCATATAATGAATTTGAAGCTGGACATCTATATCCGAAGGCTCAAAATTTTGTCAAACTCCATCATGACATGGTACTGTCACAAGGACTCCACGGCTAGCCATCTCGTGCCGGCATATGCCTCCCCGACAACTCCTTGTGCATCATGGGGCCAGAATTGCATCAAGGGATCCTGGCTTTTTTGAAGTAATTGAAACCTAAATTATTGAGGATACAGCCAACAATGGCATCTTATCTTCTATTATTCATCTACAAGTCATAAAAAAACCGCTAGGTTTTTCTATTATTCATCTACAAGTCATCAAAAACTGCTAGGTTTGTCTGTTTAATAAGGAAAACAAAATCACGTGCTTGGGTAAAAGAAAAAAAGGAGAACAATCTAACTCAAGGATAGAATGTGCATCAAAACATACGCTCTTCTGCTAGGCTCAAACTTCTTGGCGTATTAGGAAGACCAAGACTTTATCGGAACTCATCAACTTTTTTGTGTAAAAAGTGAAGCAAGAGGGAAAAGTGGTAATGGGAAAGAAACTTTAATTAGTGCCAAGAATTCCAGGACTTTGCAGGACACAAATTGGATTTTGTTGCTTTGCTTTTTCACATCCCTTCTCTTCCATCCATATGTCAATGTCTCATTTTCCATTGCTAGTAGAATTTCCACACACTACATGTCTTGCTTAAAATTAACTATACTAGAAATTAGTATAAGAAGGAAGCCTAGAAGGAACTCAAAAAGACCTCTCCAATGGTCATGGGTGAATTAGTCTTCAAAGAGAAAGACAAGGGCTAAGTGATAATAAGCTAATGGAGAGAAAAAAAAAACAACAAACTTCAGGAAGATCAAGACTTCCAAAAGTGCACATAGAGGTTAGAGAAATCGATATAAAATACTTTCTGTCCACAAGTACTTGTTTTGCAATATTTAGAGAATATTCCCAGAGAGTTTGCTGGATATCATGCGCCTCGAAAGGTGAAGCAAAATTAGATAATTTCCACACATTACATGTGAAGCAAAAGTGAAGCACTTTAATAAAAGTTTGTGATGGTGAGAGAGAAATTTTAATAAATTCAAAATAGACCAAAACTTTGCGAAAAAAAAGTGACAATGAGAGAGAAACTTTAATCAATTCCACGAAGACCGGGACTTTGTGGAAAGAAAAAGTGATAATGGGAGAAAAACCTTAATCATTTCTAGGCAAAAAAAGCAATAATGGGAAAAAAAAATTTAATCAACTAGGAAGATCTAGACTTTGCGGAAAAAAAAAAAAGAAGAAGGTGATAATGGGAGAAAAACAAAAATCATTTCCAAGAAGACCAAGACTTTGCTATGCAAATTGACTTTGTTCCTTCACATTTCACATCTCTTGTTCATCACAATGTGAATGTCTTTTTTCCATTACTAGTGAAATTTCCACGTGTTATGTGCAAAATTAACTATACTACAATTTTTGTTTTACTATTCTCATGTTTAATCATATTGGGTTTTCCATTATACTAATCTTTATTGTACTTGTCCATTAGAATTATCTCTAGGCTTTCCTTTATGTTTACAAGTTCAAGTTTGATAAAAGAAAAAAAGGCAAAAAGGAAAGCAAACAAGAAAAAAAGCAAAAAATTGAAAATGAAAAAAAAAATAAGGAATGGGGCAACATAAGCCGCGATGGTAAAATTTATGTTTCTCAATTTCTCTGTTCTCTGAAACAAGTTTGGAACAGAAATCCGTTTGATAACGTAAATTGATTTCTCTATTTCTGAAATAAATTTATATTTCAAAAATCGTTTTGAAGGAGAAATTAGAAGATTTTAGCTTCTCTATTTCTGTAATAGAAATAGAAATTGTTTCATTTTTTATCCACCCTTCTTCCTTTAGCAGAGACATCGACTCCTTCTCTCTTCACTACCCTTGCTTACCCATTCCTTCTCCTCACCTCAACCAAAAACCCTAGCGACTCCGAAGCTGTTCATCCTCACCGTCGACTCCGACGTCGTCGCTGCTCATCTTGCCGTCGCCATCCTCAGACCAGCCATTTTGCTCCGGTCGTCCCGTCGGACCCGTCTCCTTCGTCCATGTCCCCAATCGCCGTCACCCATCTCCGTCGCCGTCGCCCATCTCCAATTGTCGTCGCCATCACCCATCTTTGTCCGCGTCCCCTTCTGCTCTCAATTCCGCAACTCCAGTTGCTGTCGCCTCTTTCTACTCTTGATTCCTCACGAGGTTCGATCAATCCTTCTCCTTTTGCCTCTTTCTTGGTTGTTCTATGCTTGTTTTGTGCTTGTGCTTTGCAAATGAATGGTTGGTGTTTGTGCTGCGAGTCTGGGCTGCTTTGTTTCTCGGTGGGGTGGGGAATGTGAGAGCGATTGTGAATGGTTGGTGTTTGTGCTGCGAGTTCTTGGGTAGATTTCGCTCGGGCAAGAGCGAGAAGCGAGAAGCTCGCGTTCTTGGGGCTGCTTTCAGCTGCGACGGGTTTCACCGCCTAGGCCACCAGGGTAAGAAGCCTGCGTTTTGAATGAGAAACATGGAATGGATTTGAAGGGGTTTGCTTTTCCATTTATTTGTTCCTCTTGAATCCCCGGTTGACATTGCCGAGAATAGTTTCCTCTCGTATGCTTTTGCCTTCTGGTTGTTTAGGAAACACTTCTTCGCTGAGCCATGAGCTTGTGTTAGATATTTGAGTTTCCAGCTTTCAGTTGGAGTCCCTCCCTCTCCTCTATTCCCGGCGCAATTTTATTTTCTTTCTCCCCGATTTTATTTTCTCCCTTTTGTAATTGCCCCCGGGAAAAGGGCATCGATTGCTAATTTGTGTTTTTTCTCTATCTTCTTAGTGATTAGAGTTTGAGTTCAAAATTGTATGTCCTATTAGAGTTTTCTCTTTCTGAAAGATTGCTCAGTTCGGTTGGGAGATTGTATCTGGTTCTTGTCGAGGTGCTTAGTAGAAGTCTTATGACCTGATTTGGCCATCATTCCTTATGTACACTTGCCTATTTTGATCACCAATTTCTTCTTATGTATAAGGAACATAACACCACCTATCACCAGCTAGTATTGGATAACTTCTTCATTTATTCCATTACGTGCTGAGAGATCTCTTAACTGTTGAGCCTTGGCATATCGATATCTTTGTTGTGAAATGAAAGCATTGACATTGTCTTAAGCACCTTCTTTAGCCTGCCACTGTCTATCTAAGCAATCATCTTATGCACCCCACTAGAACTTTCAATTTGTTGACAGTTTTAGAATGCACCAATCCACATTGGCAATATCATAGTGAAGCCTATGATCACTGTTGACACCTAAATTTTGACGACCCATTTAGACATTTATTGTATTAAAAAATTATGGGTTAATTTTATCCCTAAAAAAAATAAAATCACATGGCATATAGCTTAGGAACATTTTTGAACCGACGGCAAGTGCAAAATTTTTCACATATTCCGTTGGGATTTTCATATATTTAGGCAATATACACCGAGTGATGTATTTTTGATGGAAAGGAAATTCTCGAATGAAATATTGGAAAAGAACACAAAAAATATTGCGCGTGGTGGGATGATATATTCAATAATATTTTGCACGAGCAAAATTGGCAATGAAATATACCACGGAGATACAATTTTTCGATGTATAAAAGGAGTCGTGTACGGACCAAAAAAAAAAAAAAAAAAAGAAAGAGGCCACACATTGTTGAATACACGGCACATTGAGGGTTTTTATTTTCTCTCGATTCTCTAGGTCAAAAATTGAGGTCAAAAGGAAAATTAGGGCACATTTGTTTGTGTTTTTACGTTTAAAAATTGTTCTAGGGAACAGAAATAGAAAAAAATGTTTACTTTCGGGAACAATTTTTAAACAAAAAAACGCGTTTGGTAAACTTGTTCCGGGAATAAAAAATAAACGAAACATGTTTGGTAAATTTGGATAATTTTTTTATTTCTTTTATTTTTTTCTATTTTTTTCTTATTTTTCCTTTTTTCTTTTTTCTTTTTCATTTTTTTTCTTCTTTTGGCCGGTCGCCGGCGAGGGTCGCCTCGCCTTGATCCGGCGAGGCCGAGCTCGCCCAACGGTGGGCGAGGCGCGGCCTCGCCAGTGCCACCGCCGAGCGAGGCCGAGGCTCGCCGGCCGGCCGGGCGAGCTCGGCTCGGCCTCGCCGGATCTGGGCGAGATCGAGCTCGCCCAAGCCGGCGCGAGGTCGGCCTCGCCATGGCCGGGCGAGCTCGAGCTCGCCTAGATCCGGCGAGGCCGACCTCGCCCGGCGGCCGACGAGCCTCGGCCTCGGCGGGGCCGCGAGCCTCGCCGTGGTCAGGCGAGGCCGCCGGCCCTCGTCGGCCGGTCGCCGGCCATGGCCGAGGCCGGCCCGACCGGCCAAAAGAAAGAAGAACAAGAAAATAAGAGAAAAAGAAAAAAAAAAGTATTTCTCAAAAGTGTTTCAAAACAAGAAACACAAAATTTGTGTTTCTTGTTTCTGTTTCTTTTTTGTTCCTGGGAACAAAAGAACAAAAAAGAAATAGAAACGCACCTAAATGCGTTTTTGTTCTTTTTTTGTTCTCAAGAACAAAAAAAGTCACAAAAAAAAAAATACAAACAAACGCAGCCTTAGCTTCTTCGGTTTGAGGGTTCCGAGGTGTTATTCTTCGTTCGTTGGAGAGAGCAACACAAAAGAGAAAAGCTGCTGAGGGAAAGGAAAAGTCAGCAGGTCAGAGGGAAAAAAGTCAAGAGAGCAGATGGAGAGGACGTGAGAGTGATGGGAAGAGAGAGAGAAAAAAAAAAAAGAGAGATAGAGAGAAGAAGAAGAACATTGTTCTTCTTCCCCGACAGATTCGTCCATCACGCCTGCCCGCGCTCCGCCCTTCACCTGCCGGAAGCTGCCGCAGCACCGCGCTCCGCCCGTGCTCCGCCCTTCACCTGCCGGAAGCCGCCGCAGCACCGCGCCTCCGTCTCCGCCGACCCCCTCGCTGAACATCGCCGCTGCCGCCCGAGCGCCACCGGCCCGCGAGCCTCCTGCTGCCTCTTTCCCTGTGCCAACTGTTGCTGCACCTCCCCGAATCGTGACCCGAGCCGGATCTGCCCCTCCGCCGCGACGCCACCACCGTGCTAGCGCCACCCCCGCGCCGGTCACCGCGCCGGCCACCACCGCTCGACCCCTCGCGAAGCAGCCACTGCTCTCCGCCGCTGCTGCTGTCCCTCTGCACGACGCCACTGCTCCCCGATCCGCCTGAACACCACGAAGCCGCGCGCGCCCCCGCGCCCAGATCTCGAGCCGCGACGCCCTTGCTCCGTCTTGGAGCCCCCGACGCCATCGTGACCTCCGATTGGTGAACCGACACCAGGAGATCCGAAGCCCTGCTCAGCCCGTGACGCCGCCCCCGACGGTAGCCGGTCCAGATCCGACGCCGCTTCGTGCCGATCCGACGCCGCCCCGTGCCGATTCGCGACGCCCGCACCCAGACCTGCGAGTCCCCCACGCTGGTCTCCGCCGTTCCTCTTGTTGCTGGAGCTCTTCCGCCACCGGTTTGCCCTCACCGGAACCCTAGCCGACGAGCTCTCCCTCGCCGGAACCCTTCGCCGGAGTCCCAAACCGGTGGTCAAGATTTTCTTTTATTAAAAAAAAGAAAAAATTGAATTAGGTAGATTTGCTTTATTTTATTGGGCTGGATTATTTTATCTTATTTTATTTTTATATCTTGGTTTTTTTGTTTGAAATATTTCTCTATGCATAATTGGAAATCTCAATATGTCGTCACTTGATTCGCAAATCGTGATTTTTTATTTCATCTATAAGGCTTTAGATGAAATAATTAATCGAGTGGGATTAAAATTGATATTTTGATCTTTAAGGCCTAAGATCAATTTATCGATTTTACTAGCGAAATATTATCCTTGATCTGAACGATGTGTGATATTTTGATGATTTTGAATAAGTTGTCTTGTCTTAATTGCTTTCTTTATCTTGAGATATGTTTGAGTTAGAATATTGCATGTTTTAGGGTTACATGTTTAGAATAGGAATTTTATTTCAAATTTTAAAAAATTCAAAAAAATCAATTTAGGTTGCTAGATTTTAAATTGAGTTGCATGTTTAATTATTTGGCAATTATAAATTTCGAAAATTAATAAAACAATAAAAATCATCATACACTTGTCATGTAGAATTATGGCATATTTTGCATGTCATTGCATATTAGAGTTAAATTGCACTTAGTTTAATCTTCTTTTTTTAATTCATTATAAGTTTAAGCATTTTTTAGATATATTGCATTTTAGGATTATTTAGGTTAAGATAATATTTTAGTTTAAATTAGCATTTGGCTCAATCTAATTCCTAATATAAATTAAATAGGATCTTAATCTAGTTAGATAATTTTCACATTTAACCTAATTTCGAATTTCATGAAAAATACAAAAAATGCCATAGGTTGAATTAGTTTTATTTTCTAGGATAGATTGCATTCTTTTAGGAAAAAGAAAGAAAAGAAATAAAAGAAAAATGTCATTGCACATCATTAGGATTAAATTCATTAAGATGCATGTCATGTGGTAGTTGTGGCTAGGCCCATTCAACTAGAAGTTACATGTCATTAGAGTTAGGTTATTTAGTTAATATTGCATCGCATATTGCATAATTTTCATTAAATAAGTGAAAACAAAAAAGAGAATTGGCGTGTTAATTAGAAACCATATCCAAGGTTATTGATGTGGATTTTGATTTAACATTGCAGATCTTTTTAAATTCTTCTGAGGTAAGTCCTGCATTTTCTATTTGCTTTATTGGGTGTTAAATTGATGGATTGCAAGACCTGCGTGATCGCCTCACATGTTAGAGAAATAAATTTAAAATCAATCCAAACGCTTGCCAAACATTTTTCAAAATAAAAATAAAAAGAAAGGTACCGAAAGGCGTTAGCGAAATCTAAGCGTAATCAAGTCCCGAACTCATAAATCTCTAGTTCGTACGAGTAAAGTAAAACTCCAATTACTTTACTTAGGTTTCTAATCAACCCACCAAAAAATTGATTAGTGGCGACTCCTAGATAAAATCCATTTGCATGTTAAAAAACTTGAACCTAAGTCGCGAATTGGTATGGGCTTGGGAGAGCCCGAGTTAAGTCTAGGCTTAACAATCCATTAGCTAAAACCCTAGGTGGTTCAAACCCGAAAAAATTGGTTGCGACAATCACCTTTGAATTTTTGAAGTTTCTAACTACTCTATCGAATTACCAATATAAATTAAAGTGATTTACCAACTTTTATCAAATTAAATTACCATCACAAGCACTAAGAAGAGTGAGGTAAAAGGATAGGGACAGCATGATTCATAGAAATAAATTTTTTTTCTGTTATCAAACGGATTTCTGTTTCAGAAATAAAAATTTGGAGTTGTTATCAAATATGTTTCTTTGCTTAGAAATTTGTCCATAAAATAAAAATTGAGAAATTGATTTAAAGGCTAAAAATTAATTTTTGTTTTAGAAATTTTGTCATGCGTAACCCAACCGACGAGTAAGGAAGACGAACTTTGGCATTTAATCACCACCGCCCGCGGTGGAAGCGTTGGTTAGGGCTTGGTACCCCAAACGCAGGGGAAGGGTTCAACCTCCGTGGAGCGATGCTTCAATGCATAACGCGCGTCTTACCTGCGCTTGGGGGTCAGCGGTGGGGGCCCCCGGCGCTCCAGGGTTTACTCTCCCCGCGAAGCGGCGATCGGAGGTTCCCTGGATCACCAAAAAAAAAAAAAACTTTGGCTGTTTAATCAATATTCATAAATAATGAAGCATTCCAGAGAGTTTTTTTTGGCGAAATAAAGGAACTACGATGTCCAACTCATAACTTCAATAATGTTCCATAAATATTGGATTAGTAAGGGCCGATATGAAGACTTGCATTGGTTTAGGAAAAAAGACTCTGGGAATGCTTTATGATTGTGACACGTTAAAATATGTTCCACGATAGCAATCCTGGAATTTACTGAGACCAAAAAGAGCAAAGAGTACTATTTGTATATCATTTTCCTATGGAAGAGTTTCTTAAATCATCTGTGAAAGTTAAGCATCTCAAGTACAAATTGAGATTCTTAATGTCATAAAGACCAAGAAAAATAACAAAAATCGCTGTTCAAGGGCTATTTTGTCTTCTCTCCAAACGCTGCAGTAGTCATTTTGGCTCCCTAAATAAAAATAATTTCCCCGCAGATGAGTAAATTGATTGAAAATATAAAACTTTGACCCCCATTATTGGAGGTGGACAATTATAGTGTGCGTAATTTCCACGACATTTCGAGTAAGGTGTCTGGACCCAACGAGCAATACTCACATTCTCACACACATACAACCACTGGGTTTGCCCCAATGGCCACCATTCCAACATGGAAGGAGGAGGTGGGGGGTTTCAGATCCTCATCATTTTAGAGGGTTGGGGTGGGGACGATTTAGTTTCAACCGGGTTTCGACTTCCATGCCCCGCAGGAAATAGAACAAAAGTCGAGTGAGAGTTAGAGTAGATGTAGATTATGACCGATAAAAAAAAAAAAATACTTGATTTGCTTTTTTTTTTTTTTAATTAATATAAAGAGAAATAAAGCTTAAAATCATGAAGAATCCGAACCGATATACCTACGACAATTCTTCATTAGTTTTCATATTAGTTTAAATGGCACATGATAGTTAAGGAATATATTAATTTAAGGTTTATGCTATATTTATCATGTGTATTAATTTGTTATTTTTTGTGATATTAATCTAAATGGAAAGTAAATTTATCATAAATATATCAATTTATGATTTTTTATAGTCTAGAAATTAATTTGTGATAAATTTGAGTTTAGTTTAGTCTAAGATAAATTTATTATAGACATATTGATTTAAGGTTTTTTTATAATATTAATTCAATAAATAAAAGAGAACCAACTTGTATTGTAGATGCTCCCTACTCGAGTGGGTATCTCTATATTCTCCACCAAAATTTTGATCAAAGTATAGATTGCCACAACACCTAGTTAGTCTCGACGCATGTGCCATTGTGCGTGGTTGATCGATCACTGTCCCATCCCATTTGTAATAATATCACCACGGTAATAAAAATTGGACCCACTTCCTGAAGTTGCACCGTCCGAGTCCGACTAGATCTTTCAATTGTAAAATGTTGCGAGGAGGCTTCTTGTAGAAGCAATGTATCTTCAGTCTTAAAATCCTTAACCCAAATTGCACGGCATTCTTGCCATCCAACGGTCCAAGACTCTTTGTGCCGATTGAACGGCTGCTACGCATGCTGCATGGAAAGTGCAAAATAATTGCCCGAAGTGATTCCCTGCAGCAGTTATATGCAGGGCGGGAGGTGCGTGGAAAGGACCTCTGCGGGCCTTTTTGACTTGACTTGCTTTTTCTAATAAATAAAGAAAACAGAAAAGACAACCAACGGCCAATGCTCCTTGTTTTACGATGGGGGAGAAGGTGAAGAAAAAGAAAAGGAGTGGACAATTTTTCTTTCCTTCTTCCTTTTTTTTCTTTCTTTCTTCCTCTTTCAATCAGTCACCATGCCTCGCCGAAGCGAGGATCAACAAGGGCAAGCCTCGTCAGTGTAAGGCAAGGTTATGCTCGACCGCTACAGGAGTAAGACGGAAAGGAAAAGGAATTTAAAAAATAATAAAATATTATTAAAAATCATTTGTATCAAAGCCAGTTATTTTACATGAAAATATTGATATTTACATCGGTGATTTCTGATTAGATGTGAAAAGCTTATAATTAAATTGAAAAAGTTAAAAAAATTAGAATTAAATTTGTAAAAATAGAATAAATTTAGGACGCAATCGACTCTACCATGCGTGCTTGAACAATGCTGCGTTCCTATGATCCAACGGTCCAAGACTCTTCATGCTGATCGGACTGCGGGAGTGCATGCCACGCGGAAAGTGCAAGTAATGGCACGCGTACTTTCCTGCATCAGCCAGATGCGGGACGGGAGCCGGGTGGAAAAGAAGCTCTGTAGGGACAGGGGCCTTTTTGACTTGACCCGCGTTTTCTATTAATAAAGAAAATAAAAAATAATTGATTGAATTAATTAAATTAAATTAATTCCTTCGCAGGACATGCAGGACATTACATGAAAATGCATTCATATTGTAGGAATTTTGGAGTAAATATTTTTTATCGATTAAATTAGGTTTTTTTTTTTTTTGGTGGTCAATAAGTCATGAACACAGCATGAGTTAGGAGCAGTTGTTACGCGTGACTTCCGTGATTATTCATTCGTTTTTTCTACTATCATCTCAAGTTTGTAGTGAATTGCATAACAATTTCTTTATTGCGAATCAAATAAATTTTACGTAATAAAGTCGAGAAATCAAAAGAAAATTCAAAATTTCACTATAAGTGAAAAAAAGAAAAATGTTTCCTCGCTACTGGAAAAACGTGGCTAGTTTCATCGTCGTTGGATCCTTTATACTGGCTTTTCTTTGGCCCAATCTACAAGCGAGTAGAATGTTGAAGTACATCGCTCGCGCGCGTGGGCGTGTGCAAAAGTAGAGAACATAAAAAGCAGCGAGTGAAGGGAGAGAGAAATGTCAGATCACGAGGAGGAGGACGAAAGACAATTATAAAAAGTAGAGAGTGGCAGTGGGTGACAGACGCGATGCGATGGGGATAAGGTTGAAAAGGACAAAAAAGAGAATGGCCCACGAGAATTGAACAAATCAAGAACACTAATTTTATGACGAACTTGCAATCCAATAAAGATAAATAATTGCAATTCTCCGCATTTATAATTTAATTTTTCTGAAATCCTTCGGTTTCTGTGTCGACTGTACAAATTTCTCATATTATTATTACTTGACTAATTTATATTTGACAAAACTTCTTAATCTAATTCACTGGATAGAGTATCTAATTCAATCAATTCTCCATCATCATGTGTTTTCGTTTGTTGAACTTTCTCTAACACAATCTCTAAATGTCTTGCCTCCCTCTCTTTCCTCTCATATTCTCCTGTCTAAAATAAATCTGTCTTCAACCGTAGTTTTCGGTTTAATGTCATTTCATATTTCTCATACATGAGTAGTGTTGTCATTTTCATCATCACCGTAATATTTAATATACACTTATAATGATTAATAATATCTTTTATACCATTAACATCGTGAAAGTATCTTATATCATTTTTCAAGTTTCCCCAATGTCACAATAGTGCATTTTTTATTTTCTATTTTACAATGTAACTATTATACTATTTATCTCATGAAATCAATATATGATATCCTCCTTATTGCGACAACAATATTACATTCATTTCCATTAGCAATGTTCCTTCTCATATGTATGTGCCAACAACAAACAAACAATGATGTCTACGATGCTATCTCTCATGCCGATGCTACACCTAATAATAAAAAAACTTTTGAAACCATAATGCAGAAATGATACAACTTCACATAAAAGGTATTATAATTGCACCTAATTGATTAAACAAAGAATTAGTAGTTATTGTTTAGCGAATGGAAAGCAACAAAACTAGTACCTAATTGAGACGACAAATTGAGGACCATGCAATGGCAATTTCATTGTTGCACGATTCTTTTTCTAGCACCGTCGTCCCCACGGTTGACCAAAAACTCTAATTTTTCTTTCCACACCTAATTTTGGCTTAGAAGCCCTAACCTTTCCCTCCAATTGAGCAACTCAGACAAAGATGAGGAACTTGAATGAGTGAGAGTATCAGAAAACGGCAAGCGACGGCAAGCAATAAGGAGAGTGGTGTGACGGTCAGCCAACATTAAAGACAATCTACCCTAACAACTTTCCTTGTGTGCAATGTTCTTTTTGCTTGTTTGGATTGAGCGATGTCGTTTCGCACATCCATGTGGTCTGATTTCTTTAAAAATATACCAACTCATTTTAATTCTTTAATTACAAACACCATGTAATTGTTTTGGCTGGAAATTTCCTTAGAAAGCTGTCTCTTTTTATTTTTTATTTTTTCATTGGAGACAACTTTTATTCGTTCATCCACTAGAGTTATGAAGTTCAAGAGAGTACAATTCAAAACATAACATATCATAGCTTAGAGGGTTTGGGGGGTTTAGTAAGTCAATTAGAAGGGAGATTTCACTATTCAGAGGGTTTTAACATTCCAACTTTATTGGCTTTTCATGGGCGATGTTGAATGAGGACGTTCTCTACTTGGACATGAAGGTTTCTTGCAATCCACCGATAAGCTTTAGATGGCCCTCAGTCGCTGTCCCATCCCATTTGTAGTAGTGACGCTGAATCAGGACGTTCTCTACTTGGACATGAAGGTTTCTTGCAATCCACCGAGAAGCTTTAGATGGCCCTCAGTCGCTCGCTGTCCCATCCCATTTGTAGTAGTATCGCGAGGGCAATAAGAAATTGGATCCGCTTCTGAATTCGCAACTGCCCGACCGAGTCCAACTATATTTCATAATCGTAAATGTTGTTAGAAGTAATGTATATCTTTTTTAGTCATAAAACCCTAAAACCCAAATTGCACCGCGCTCTCGCCATCCAACGGCCCAAGACTCTCCGTGACGATCGAACGGCTGCTACACATGCTGCACGCAAAGCGCAAAATAATTGCGCGCGTGATTCCCCACAGCAACAGTACGCGGGACGGGAGGCGCTTGGAAGAGGGCCTCTGCAGTGGCCGCCTTGACTCGACTTGGGTTTCTCTATTAATAAAGAAAACAGAAAAGGCAACGGACGAGCATATTCCTCGTTTAATGACGGAGGGAGCAGGTGTAGAAAAAGGAAAAGACAGGATACTTTTTCTTCTCATGTTTCTTTTTTTCTTTTTATTCTTCCTTTCTTCCTCCTGTCATCAGCCCTCGATTACTAGCTAGTCTAAGGCGAGGTTAGAGGAGAAACAAGAAAGGAAAGAAAAAATTGAAAAATAATTAAAATATTATTAAAAATTATTTACATCAATACCAGACCACATACAATTATCAGTATTCACGTTTGCGATTCCGATTAAAATTGATTCAATGGACTCAATTGATAAAATGAAAAAAATTTATAATTCCATTGATAACATTTAAAAATTTAAAATTAAATTGATAAAAATATAATAAATTTGGAACATGACTAACTCTATTCTGCGTGCTTGAACAATGTTGCATCCTTGCCATCCAACTATCCAAGACTTTTCATCCCGATCGAACCGCTGCAATGCACGCTACACGGAAAGTGAAGAATAATTGCACGCGTAATTCCCTGCAGTATTCATACGCGGGACGAGATATGCGTGGGAAAGAAGCTTTGTAGGGACAAAGGTCTTTTTGACTTGACCCGCCTCTTTTTTTTTTTTGGTGATCCAAGGAAGCTCCGTACGCCGACAGCGCCGCGGAGTAAACCCTGGGGAGGCACGTGTCACCACTATCCCTCATGCCCTGGGTAAATCACTCTTTGCGACGTTTGGGAATCGAACTCCTCCTCTTGCGTTAGGAGGAGAAGCTCGCCACTAGCAACGCCACCCAGGTGGATGGTTGACCCACCTCTTTTATTAATAAGGAAAATGGAAAATAATTGATTCCCATGGGCTTTGACCAGTTTGATAGATGAAAGTAGATGTATACTACAAAGTTTAACCTTTGTGAGGTTATCCTATTGCTCAAGAGAAGCTAACCAAGCAGGTGATTGGGTAGCGAGAGCTCATCGCCTCAAAACTCTTTTCCCAAATTGGTTATTCACACCACCCCAATTTCTTTGGAGTATTTTATATTCTGAATCAAATCTATTCTCTACTTGTAATCCTTACTTTATGAATGAACGAATGACCTATTTTAGACAAAAAAAAAAAATTACATCAAATTAATTCCAATGCGCGACATTAACCGAAAATGCATTCATATGGTGGCAACTTTCAAGTAATGATTTCTTTTATCGATTAAATTAATTTTTTTTACGGTAACTAATAAGTCTTACCGACAGCATGAGTTAGGAACAATTGTAACGGCGTGTGCGACTCCCATGACTATTCATTGATTTTTTTTCATTGTCGATTCAAATTTTTAGTGAATCAAATAACAATTCCTTCTTCGTGAATCAAATAGATTTTATGTAATAAAGTTGAGAAATCAAAAGAAAATTCAAAGTTTCACTTCAAAGTAAAAAAAAAAAAAAAAAAAAAAAGTTGCTTCACCACTCGAGAAGTGCGGTTGGTTTGATCGCCATTGGATCCTTTCTACCGGCTTTTCTTGGTGCAATCGACAAGCATGTAGAATATTAAAGTATATTCGCGCGAGCGAGCGTATGCAAAAGTGGAGAACATAAAAAAGTAGCGAGTGCACTATGCATCGTATTGTGAGGAGATACCATATGAAACAACGAGTTGGGCAGCAAACAAGGTAGCGAAGTATGGGCCATGGCTCAAAGCAGAAGTAAAAGATTATAGTCCGCATTGGGAGGCATTTTATGGCAAGGTTGATCTTAATGAAGAAGAAGAAGAAGAATCTATCCCTGAAACTTCTGCGGAGACAGTCGATATGGAAGTTACTACAAGGGTAGAAATTGAAACAATTAACCCCCTTTCTCAGAACAAGAAACGAGTAGACAGCCCTTCTTCATTGATGGGAAGAGATGGCGAGAGAGATGCTTTCAATAGCCAGAGAGGGAAGTGGAAAACAGTTGTTGTTACTCGAAGGCCCAATTGATGCGGACTGAACATTATGGGTGAAACTGAAACGAAGATGCTGAAGTGTCAAAAAACAAAGAAACATAAAATAGCAGAAGTTTCTACCTCTTCTATTCTGGATGATATGGAATTATTAGATACTCTTGTGCAGCTAGTAAAAGAGGGGAATGATTGAGCTCTGGTGGCTAGCCCTAATAAGCCATCAAAGACACCATGAAGATTCTAAGTTGGAACTGTTAGGGGCTAGGCAATCCCCTGACAGTTCAGGAGCTTAGAGCCTTAATGGCTCAAGAAGGGCCCAACTTGGTTTTCTTGATGAAAACCAAAAACAAGGAGTCGATGGTGGATAATGTCCAAAAAAGATTAAAGCTTCAAAACATGTTTGTAGAGCAACCAATAGGAATTGCCAGGGGTTTGGTGCTGATGTGGAATGAGGGCATGGAAATTCAAATCAATTCGAGTTCAAAAGAGCATATGGATGTGGAATGTAAAGATCCGAATAGTGGACACCTAATGAGAGTCACACTGATGCATGCTTCAACAAATTTCCAGGAGAGACTTCTGTTATGGCAAAAGGTTCGGAATCTCACTCCACTAATCAACTTTCTTGGCTATGTATGGGGGACTTTAATGAAATTCTATATAGTTGGGAAAAAGTTGGGAAAATGGAAGCTGATCAACATATAAAGCGGTCTTTAGGGAGATGCTCAACGACTATTCCTTGATGGACATTGATACTAAGGGGTGTGCTTTCACTTAGGCTAACAATAGAGACGGTGAAAATTTAGTTAAAAAGAGGTTGGATAGAGCTTTTTGTACCATGGATTGGAGAATTACCTTCCCAAATGTTGAAGTTGTCGCCCTCCCAGTGGTAGACTCTGATCATAGCCCCCTGGTGTTATCTTTACATCCTATTCGAGAGAAAAAAAGAAAGGAATTTAAGTTTGAAGCATACTGGACGGAGGAAGAAGAATGTCGGGACATCATAAATCGCTACTAGGGAAACAACCGGCATTGTTATATGACTTTTTCTCAGAAAATACATTATGTTACACAGGAATTGACCTCATAGAGCAAAAACAAGTTTTCTAATGCCTCTATCCAAATCAAAATTCTCAAACAGAAACTAACTGAGATTACGAATGGGGATCCCCAATTTTCCAGCAAGAAGGAAAGTCAGGAACTTAAGGAGAACATAGAACGGCTTTGGCGGCAAGAAGAGATGTATTGGGGTATGAGGTCTCGCGCAAATTGGTTTCAATGGGGCGACAGGAATTCAAAATATTTCCACGCTACAATGGTTCAACGAAGACAAAGGAATAGAATTTCCGTGCTGAAACTAAATGAAGATACTTGGTGCAGGGATCAGAAAATATTGAAGCAACACATAGAAGATTTCTATTGCTCATTATATGAATCGGTAGGCCCGAGAAATCTTCAGCCTATGCTGGACATACGCCCATCTATAGTCATCAGGGAAATGAATGAAAGCCTGTTGGCTCCTATTTCAATGGAAGAGGTCAAAGAAGCAGTGTTCCGGCTAGGTACACTCAAAGCCCTCGGTCCGGATGGCCTCAATGGACAATTTTATCAGTATTATTGGGAAGAGATTAAGCTGGAAGTGTTCACTATGGTCGAAGCTTCTTTGAATCGGGTAAATTTGATTCCCTGCTCAACAAGACTCATATATCCCTTATTCCAAAAGTGAAAAATCAAGAAAGTATTTGTTAGTTTAGGCCAATTGGTCTATGTAATTTTAGCTATAAAATTATCTTTAAAATGCTATCAAATAGACCGAAACCATGGCTTGCTGAGATAATAGCTACTGAACAAAGCGCCTTTGTTAAAGAACGACAAATACAAGACAACATATTTATTGTTCAGGAGGTTTCGCATCAACTAAGGATTAGAGATCGCAAAAAGAAATTCCAGGCAGTTCTTAAACTGGATATGCAAAAGGCTTATGATAGGGTTGAATGTGATTTCTTAACAATGAGTATGAGGAAGATGGGATTTGGTGAAAAATGGATTGAGCTTGTGATGTATTGTGTTTCCACGGTGTCCTTTAGTGTCAAAATCAATGGCGATCATACAAGATATTTCCATCCCACACAGGGTTTAAGACAAGGAGATCCATTGTCTCCATACCTGTTTATATTAATGGCAAATGCATTCTCCTGGATGATGCACAAAGCACTAGAAGATGGAAGCGTCAAAGGAATAAAATTGAACAGGTATTTTCCCAGCCTATCTCATCTATTATTTGCAGACGACGCTATACCTTTTATGAATGGGATAGTAAGAGAATGTCAAAATGTGGCAAACATTTTGAATCAATATTGCTATGCTACCGGTCAAGCTATCAATTTAAATAAATTAGGAGTGTTTTAGCAAGGGCTGCTCTCTGAGTTTGAAAAGGAATATGGCATATGAGTTACGTGTGCCTATTATCGACAAAACATGGAAGTAATTGGGGATTCCATCTAACTGGGGACAAACAAAAAAGGAGATGTTTTCATGGATTCTTGCAAGAGTGAACATGAAGCTTGAAGGATGGAAAGAAAAATTATTGTCTAAAGCAGACAAAGAAGTATTGATCAAAGCTGTGGTACAGGCTCTTCCCCAATATGCAATGTCTATTTTCTCCCAATATTAGTATGCAAAGCCATTGAACAAATGATTGCAGCCTTCTGGTGGAAACAAAATGATTCTAAAAGAGGTATGTATTGGAAGAAGTGGGAAGTTTTGAAGTCCAAAAAAGATGAAGGGGGTCTTGGCTTTAAAGACCTAATTAAGTTTAACAAGGCTATGTTAAGCAAATAAGCGTGGAGATTATTACAATCACCCTCAACACTATGGAGCCAGATACTAAAAGGTGTTTACTATCCAAATGGGGACTTATGGAGAGCAAAACTAGGACATCAACCATCTTGGGGCTGGTGAAGCATTCTAATAGGTCGAGACACTATTGAACCAGAGGTCCGGTGGATGGTGGGGGATGGGGAATGTATTCACATCCGGCAGGACAAATGGCTTCCAAGGGGAGTATTAGGCGGGCTGACGAATATAAATGATCCTGAGAAAGTTGCCGAATTAATGTGCAATGAAGGAAGAGCATGGGATGAGCCTAAGCTTCATGAACTTTTTGACAACCAAATAGTTAAAGAAATTCTTGCAATCCCCATCTCAGCAATACCACAGAAAGATAGGATGATATGGATGGGAAACAAGTCAGGCTCCTATACAATTAAAAGTGGCTACAATAGGATTTGCTCATTGACTTCTTTTCCAGATCCCAACAAAGCAACAACTTCCTACCAGCCGCCTAAATCCTTATGGACCCGATTATGGAGTATTCTAATCCCTCCCAAAGTTAAGTTTTTTCTATGGAGCATATGTCCAAATGCAATACCCACAAAGAAAAATCTTTGCAAGAGGCGAGTATTACCTGATCCGTTGTGCTCACTCTTCTCTCAGCACCTTGAAACAACAGAGCATCTCCTTTTCCTCTGGAAAAGAACCCGGCATATATGGCTTGATCCGCGCCTCAACCTCTACAACAAAACAACCTCAGTAACTCGAATGGATAAGTGGTTTGAAGACTTCTTTGCTGAAAAAATCGACTTACCCTCAACGGAGATGGTGGCCAGCATGCTCTAGATCATATGGAAGCTTCGGAATGACCATATCTTCCAATCCAAGCCTCTTAAATTTGACTTTACAGCAGATCTAGCTCATGCCCAAGTCAGGGCCTTCTCTAGATGGGTCCCGAGTAAAGAACAAAAGCGAACCAGCAACCGATCTTTGCTCGAAACGTGGAAACCGCTGGACAGCAATGGCTTCAAACTCAACATTGATTGCTCCTGGGTGAAGGGGGAAGAGAAGAACTCGGTGGCAGGGGTCATGCGCGACTCAAGAGGGCTATTGATCGATGGATTTGCTACTGAGATTCAAGCGACAAACGCTCTGTGCGTTGAAGCCCTAGCTCTCTCGCACGGTCTGCGTTTTCTCACCCACAGAACAACAACTCACGTGGGAATAGTTCAAGTTCAGAACAGGGGAAGTGCTTGGGAAGTACAAAGCGATAACCAAACTGTTGTTGAAGCAACGCTGGGCCGGGCCAAAGTTCCATGGGCTGTGAGCAGCTTGATTAATGAAAATAGAATCATGCTACAAAATCTACCTTTCGTTAAGTTGTCTTATTGCCCGAGAGAAGCCAACCAAGCCGCCGATTGGGTAGCGAAATTGCACCGTCTTAAGTCCCTTCTCACAAATTGGTTAAATGCACCTTTCTATCCTCTTTTTAGTATTTTATGCTCTGAATCCACCCTATCGTCTTCTTGTAATCTTTGCTTATGAATGAATGAATTATCTATCTTTGACCAAGGGGGAGGAGGAAGGACAATTATAAAAAGTAGAGACCGACGGACACGAAGCGATGGGGATAAGGTTGAAAGGGAGCAAACGAGAGAGTGGCCCACAAGCATTGAATAAATCAAGAATAGTACGTTTACCATGGAATCGCATTCCCATAAAGATAAATAATTGCAATTCTCCGGATGGTACAATTTAATTTTGCAATTTCCTCTATTTTGTTTTGATTGCTAGTTGAATAATTTACATTTGGCAAAACTTAATAATCTAATTCACAAGATTGAGCGACTTTCTAGTTTAATTTACTCAATTCTTCAGCACATATGCCTTCATCAGATATTTTGGGACGAGTTCCCATTTGTTGAACTTTCTCTGACGCACTCACTATATGCCTCGTCTTGCCCCTCCTCCCTCTCCTCTTCTTCTTCTTTCTTATACTTGAGTGCCTTTATCACTATCAATATCACCGTAATACAAAAAACACTTTTAACTTCATCGCCATGAAAATAATGATAAATAATATCTTTAATATCATTATTATCATTGAATGCATTTCAAACATTCCCTCAAGCTTTCACCAAAATCACAAGAGTCTTTTTACATTATAATTCTTGTATGATGGCTCCTTACATCAACAACAATAATATATTCATTTCCATCAGCATGTTCCTACTTATCAATGCCAATAACAAATTCCCCACCCTACAATGCTATCCCCCCGCCAATGCTGCATCCAAGAAAGAGAAACTTTTGGAACTACAATGCAAGAAGGTCGATGACTTCACATGGAGATTATATGGTCGTATCTAATTGATCAAATAATGACTCTGTGGTTATCATCTTGCGGACAAAAAGTGACAAAACTAGCACCAAATTAAGAAGACAAATTGAGGACCATGCAATGGCATTCTCATTATTGTGCGATTCCTCCTCTAGCACTGCTGTCCCCACAATTGACCAAGAACTCTAATTTGTCCTTCCAATTGAGTAACTTAGGGAAATATGACGAATTTGAGTGAGTGATGGCTAGTGACAGGGATGGTAGTATGATGGTTAGCCAGCATTGAAGACAATCTAGCCCTATAACCTTCCTTGTGTGCTATGTCGTTTATGCTTGGTTGGATCGACCAACATTGTTTATGCCATACCCAACCACATCGGATAGAGTGATGTCGTTTTGCACGTCCACGTGGTCTAGATTTCTTTAAAAATATACTAACTCATTTTGACTTCTTAATTATAAATGCCATGTAATCATTTTAGTTGAAAATTCTCGCCGGAGATGCTTTTTTCTTTTGATCGAAGACAACTTTTATTCATTCATCTACTAGAGTTCCAAAGCTCAAGAGAACAAAGCATAACATATCCAAAAGGGGTTAGGAGGCTTAGCAAGCCAATTAGAAGGGAGATTCACTATTCAGTGGGGTTTAGCAATTGAATCCACGACTTGATTGGCTTCTCGTGCACAATCTTGATTGAGGATGTTCTTCTCCACGGGGATAGGAAGGTTCTTGCCGTCCACGAATAAGTTTTGGATGACCCATGGGCTTTGTAGGGACTCACATGCAGATAAGCTATGACTTAATAACTCCACTTTTTGACCAGTTAATGATCGTTTTTTTTATCTGATTTGATACTTAAATGAGCCAGTGAAAATTTTTGACATTAAAGTGAATACTATACGAAATTTTTAGCACTTTTAGTGTCCTATCAAAAAAATAGTAAATATATGAAAGTGCCTTTTGCATATCAGAAATATTCTTTTTGAGTTTCGCTACTTTGAGATGTCTTTGTTTTTTGCCTATTAATGTAGTTAAATAGCATCTATACTATCTAATTTTCATATTTCGATTTTAATTTCTTCTTCAATTGGATAGGAGAGACTGAGCCTGTAATCAATTCACTTGCACGTTCATTGATGAGCAGTGTTTTTCACTTTTTGCAGGTAAAGACGACATGTATGGACGGCAAATTTCGGAGGACAAACCGAATGCCAAGATGCCAAACTGTCTAGGTAAAGTTTTTCCCAAGAAAATAAAATAAAATAAATTGATCTGTAATAGAATTGCGAAATTCTTATCTTTAGAAATGTCTTTACACATAATAGCTTTGTTTTTTTTTTTTTTAGCAGAAAAAGCAAGCTTATTATTTACGGAGGAAAAGCATTACAACCCATTGTAAGGGCGTCGATACATAGAAGATCCAGAACTTTAGGGGAGGAGAAGAGGCCCGGTTAGAATTTAGAATTCCTCGGCCAAAGGCCTTAGCGGCCCATCGGCAAGGGAATTCGCTTCCCGTCTACGGTGGGACAGACGCAAAAAGGAAAAGCGGGACAGCAGAGCTTCAACTTCGACAATTAGGGTTCGACAGTCCCATGGAGGAGAGCAGCGGTTGTTCGGTGTTTCTACCATAACCAAGCAATCGAATCAATCGAAGGTGAGTTTCATTCATTCCTTTCTCAAGTAGATAAAGCAAAGCATGATGTAGGGCTCGAATCTCGGTTTGCAGAGGAGATGAAGCAGGAACGATTTGGGAGGAACCCCCGATCAGATTTCCTTCGTGATTTCTGCAAATACAAGCCACCGAACCCGTGAGATCCGCTACGGGGAAAGCCCCATCGATATTTACTTTGATTGTCCCTGCCGGCGGAGGATGCCAAATCCGAGAGGTAGGCGAAACTCGCTGCCCTATGGATATTACGTACTGCTGCTTACTGCGGTTGCTTTCTGCAGTTATGAATGCAAGATCTACCATCTGTTCGTGGGTTGACCGGATGCTGCGGAAGATGAAGTGGTTTCTCACTTGCCAGATTTGCCAGAGGAGAGCTACTACTATCTCCGGATCAGGTACATATACATCTTGCATCAATATGTTTGCTAGCCAAGTGGATAGTGTTTGTGTGTTGTTTGTTGAAATATTAAGCTGCACTCTCAGATGAGACCAAAGACCCTGAATCTGTGGACAATATAGAAATAAGTGTTCTATAGTTTCAGGGAGATGAGTCTGACATAACTGACAATCTGGATTGGGGAGGATATGTCTATTGTATAAGTTTTCCCTTGTAGCGAGTGCATTGTGGCAGAGGGACCACAGAAAAACTCTGAGTTTGGGGGCGGTCTGTAGGTGCCAAATCTTGCGCCAAACAGGGATTGGAATGTGAGGGGATGTGGTTGCAAAGGTGGGAAGATGTTTAGGAACATGTTCTTGAATAAACTTATAGCCACTTTTAGCCATATAGTCTCCTGTAAGTGTCCCTGTCCAAATAATCTTGTCAGGAACCGAAGTTGAGCTGAGAGGAATGGTGAGGATCTCCTGAATAACTTGCTCATCAAAACTTTGTTCAAGAAGATGGACATTCCAGGTAGTCGGATGCTGTGTGATATAACTTTCAACCATTTCAGGCTCCCCCCTTTTAGCTGGCCCACCTAGAGTTCCTCTAGCTAACCATTTATCATTTCGAATTTTTATGCTGTGGCCATTCCCGACTGACCATTGAATCTGATCTGAGATGGAGTCTCGACCTAACAGCAGACTTTGCCAGCCCCATGACGGATTTGAACCTCTAGGAGCATGCCATAAATCAATAAATTGAAAATATAAACCTTTAAACAGTCGACTCCACAAAGAGGAAGGGCAGTGAGATAGTCGCCAAGCTTGTTTACCAAGGAGTGCTTTGTTAAGACTAATTAAATCTCGAAAAGCCAGCCCTCCACTTTCCTTCCTTTCTTTAAGTAGTTCCCAACGTTTCCAGTGTATGCCCGATTTGGTACTGCTATTTTGCCACCAAAACTGTGCTATTTTCTGCTCAATAGATTTGCAAATAGACACTGGAATTTTAAATATTGACATAGCATAGTTTGGTAAGGCCTGCACCACATATTTGAGCAGTATTTCCTTCCCCCCTTTAGATAGAAGCTGTTCCTTCCACCTCGCCAGCTTAGCACTAACCCTTCCTAGTATCCAGGCGAACATATCCTTTTTAGAAACTCCCCAATCAGAAGGTATCCCTAAATATTTGCCCGTTTTTTCAATCAATGGCACCCTCAATGTACTAGCCAGATTTTGCTTTAAAAGATTAGGACACGCTCTGCTAAGAAAAAGGCCAGATTTGTTTCTATTCACCACTTGTCCGGTAGCTAGACAGTATTGTTGCAGGATATTGGCTAAATTTTGACATTCAATTAGACTTCCATCTAAGAAGAATATAGCATCATCGGCGAAAAAGAGATGGGAAAGGATAGGACAGCACCTATTGAACTGAATGCCTTTAAGATTCCCCATGTCGACAGCTTGTTTAATGAGGGTTGATAGAACATTAGCCACCAGGATGAATATATAGGGCGAGAGAGGATCGCCTTGACGGAGGCCTCTTGTAGGTTGAAATTAGGGTAACGGTTGTCCATTGAATTTGACACTCAGGGAAGTCGTCGTTATGCACTGCATTACCCAATTCACCCAATTGGTATGGAAATCGAGCTTACATAAGTAGGCCTCCAAGAAATCCCATTCAACTTGATCATATGCTTTTTTCATATCCAGTTTTAAAATAGCTGGGAACTTTCTCTTTCTGACCTTGGTTTACAATTGGTGCAGGACTTCTTGAACAACCAAGATGTTATCCTGTATTTGCCTACCAAATACAAAAGCACTCTATTCCATCGAGATCAACTCAGGTAACCAAGGTTTTAATCTATTGGCTAATATCTTGGATATTATTTTGTAAATGAAATTACAGAGGCTAATGGGGCGATAATGGTCTAACCTTTCAGGATGCGGGACTTTCGGAATCAAAGTAATAAGCGTTCTGTTTAAAGCTGGGGGCAGCACTCCTGTTCTGAAGAAATTCTGTACTGAGGTAAATACATCCTCCTGGAGTATGTCCCAATAAGTTTGGTAGAATAGACCGTTAAATCCATCCGGTCCCGGGGCCTTTGTTGCCCCCAATTGAAAGGTAGCATGTTTCACTTCTTCCCGAGAAACCTCAGCAATTAAAACCTGGTTCATTTCCATTGTAACTACTGAGGAAATCTGATTCAGGATAGGGAAATAATCACGTTGGCCTGCTGACTGATAGAGATTTCGAAAGTAATCCGTTGTCAAATTCTGCGGTTGAGTAGGATCTCGAATCCATATTTGAGATTCATCCTGTAGCATAGTAATACGGTTAAATTGCCTTCTCTGTACTGTCGTCGAATGAAAAAACTTAGTATTCCTGTCCCCCCACCGCAACCAGTTAATGCGCGATCTCATCGCCCAATATTGCTCTTCTTGCTGCCATAGAGATTGAGTGTCTTCCTTTAGTTGCTTGACTGTGGATTGATCATAATGATTACTTGGTCGATTCATAATGTATTGAAGTTCCTGTTGTAACAGATTAATCCTGTCACGACCATGCGAGAAAGTAGATTTACTCCATCTGGCAAGTACCGAAGAGAGAATCCGAAGCTTTCGATCAATGGATGTAAGCTGGATATGTGAAGAATCCCAAGCTTCAGTGATGACCTGTCTACTCTGCTGATGCTGAGTCCAAAAAGCTTCAAAAGTGAAGGATTTATAACACTTCTTTCTGGGACCGTCAGTGAGTAGTAAAAGGCGACTATGGTCAGACGCAATGGCAGGAAGAGCAAAAACTTCCGCTGTAGGGTAAGAAATCCTCCACTCCATAGTACATAATAATCTGTCGAGACGTTCTTTGACTGCATTATCCCCTGCCCTGTTATTTCCCCAAGTGAAAGCACAGCCCTTACTAATAACATCCATTAACGAACAACTGTCTATAAATGATCGAAAGGATTGCATCCTATAGGAATCAGCAAACTTTTTTCCTACCTTTTCCCAGTGGTACATTGTCTCATTAAAATCGCCGATACATATCCATGGTAGGTTATTATAGGAACTGATTTGTCTTAACTCTTCCCATAGCTGCTGTCGTTGATGATAAACCGCAGGCGCATGGACACAGGTAATTCTCATCAGTCTTCCTCTTGGATTAGCTGTGCATAACAAGTCAATAAAATTGGCAGTATGTCTCTCTATAGATAATTGCATCTAATCATTCCAGAAAACAACCATTCCTCCCGCCAAACCCACCGGACTTACCACAAAAGAGTTAGGGAATTTCAGCCTCCTCTGAATTTTCTGGATTACTATGTTCTGGTTCTTCGTCTCCATCAAAAACACTATGTCAGGCCTTTCCCGAGCCACCAGGGCCCTAAGTGCTTGAACTGTCGGGGTATTGCCCGACCGACGGTTCAGTAGTTTTCATTTGTCCTGTGGTGGCTTTTTAGGGCAAGCCACCACGGCCCAGTTATCAGCCTTGTCAGTCTCATAAATAGGATTGTCCATGAGATGTGAATCATCAAAGTCTGCTATAACAGAGGGACGCGCTTCATAAGGAGCATATCTTTTGGCCTTCTTAAGGGGAGTAGTCTTAGGAGGGATCCTATGTGTCTTGACTTTCTTGAGTTTTGAAGAGTTGGCCTCAATGTCTTTGCCACTAAAATGCTGGACCTGTACAGGTGATTTTTGATGTGACACTAGTTCTGTTCTTTGACAATCAGCAGGAGGGACCTGTTGGTTAAGTGGATCAGAAGAAACCGGAGGGGTGCTAGGTAAGAGAAGGCGCGAGTGTTGCGTAGTTTCGGTATGACCTCCTCGGCTCCCGCATGGGTAGTATCTTCATCGTAGAAAGCACGCCAATATGGGCTATGTTCCTTGACATCAGCTCTTAACCAGTGACCATAGGAGAAGTCATCTTTCCCATCCTGTTGCGACTCATCATAAGGTATAGTGGGACAGTAACTGGCATAATGTCCGATAACCCCACATGAGTAACAAAAGTAGGATAATCGTTCATATTTAAAATCCAGCCAGATATTCCTACCTTCTAATCTTATAAGCTTTCCTGGTTGTAGGGGTTGTTGCAAATTAAGGTCGACACGAGCCCTACCTGCCCGTAATGTCGTATGTTCTCTGCCTTCGATTTTTACCTGCTGCACATTACCAAGATGCCTCATAATTCTACTAATCATCTCCTCTATACAACGCTCAATAGGAAGGCCAAAGATTTGCACCCAGAAGGCGCAGGTAGTGAAATCATAGTGATGCAGAGGGGTGTTTGGTAGCCAGGGCTTCAATATAACAAGGTGATGTGAGAACAGCCACGAACTATTATCTAACACCCGCTGTTTTTCAGCAATCGAGTTAAACTTAAACATATATACTCCCTCTTCGCGTTGAGTAATGTCAACTTTATCATTACGCCAGATTCGTTGCATAGTATTCTGAAAGGCTGGTAGATTGATACACGAATTAGATAGTATTTTACCAACCAGAATGAGTTGACATTCTGCCAATGTTTCGACAGGAGCAGCTTCATCGCAGACTTCAACCTCCTGCGGTGACCAAAGACGACCTAATCTGGAACAAAGAGCAGCAAGGCGCGCATCTCCTTCCTGACTGGAGGATGCCATCTGCATGCATGTCTCGGAACGAAGAGGATGAAGCTTCACTAAGCACAATTGAAGCTAAAGTGAAGCGAACCAGTCCACTACCGCAGGAGATAAACAATTCCCTTCGTGAAATAGAAATTGACGGAAGTTATGGGTGGAAGCGAGAACGAAGACATCGGAAAATGGTGAGAAACGGAGGCCATAACTGGAGACTGTAAATCTGGGAGAGAAAACCGATTGATGAAAATGTACTGACGGACGAACCAAAGAGATGAGATTTGGGTATGAGGGTTTGTGGGTGAGAATTCTACCACTAGGTAGGGGAAAACTCTACAAAGCGAGAGAGAAAACCTGACATTCGCAGGACCACAAAAATATAAGATTGACAATATCTCAACCAAACACATAATAGCTTTGTTGAAGAGAGTAATTTTCAAGAAGATTGATAATTTTCATATTATTGTGTAAATTTATGATTAATTATTGAGTAAAATTAAGGAAAACATTGAACTTAATCAGCTTTTGAACACAATCCTATAGTTATAAACTTTTATTATTGTTGCACATATCACCGCCAAAACTCTACTCTGTTAGCTGTGCACATGAAGAGACGATTAGAAGCAACAAAAATGAGGCCCTCTCTAAAGATTTTTCAAAAAAAAAACCCCAAATTACTTTCCCTGTTACAAAGTAGGTTTCAAACTTGCACGCAAATCTACAAAGTGGGTGTGGGAAATATATTCAAACTTGCAAAGTTAGGCTATAATTAATATGTTCAATGCACTTTTATCCGTATCATGGTAGGTTCAAAAGTCGTAGCAATGATCTCTTAAGAGAGTCTGAATCTTCCTATTTCAGCTAAGTGGTTCTTGGTTCCAAGAAAGAGACTTTCCCTCTCTTGTCTGAGAAAGTTCTAAACTCACGTTTCCTGCTCTGGAAGAATTCATTGATCCACAAGGTAGGTACCGCCATACTCCTAAAATACCTACCCCCACTGATGTGGATGAACATGGGAGACAGAGGAAAACCCTTGCTGCTGAAGTTGCCTTAAATTGGCAATCGGAGATTTTGTTAGCACAAAACAATGCCTTCAAAGTAATTGATTTCAAGATTGGGAATGTGCAACAAAATCTTTGAAAGTATGATGAGACTACCAAGAATCTGAACAGATTCGTGTGGCATTGCCACATGAGGTTTCCAAGATTCTCAGAGAGACTAAACAAGCCAAGAGAAAGCTTGATATCTAAGTCCCTAGAACTCATGGCTACAAGTGAAATCCTTTCTCTAGACTTGATTGCCATGACCAAGCAATTCATGAGCAACTTAGCAGATATCGAAGAACCACAAGATTATCAAACTTTAAGGAACAATTCCCTTATGAATCAAAAGTGCATGCTAGGTGATGAAGACTGACTAACATACAAAATGCGTTAAGTTCAGCTTTCTAGAATTTGCTGCCTCCAATATCAGGCAACTTCTATTAAAAATCAGCCAAGGGATGTTGACATAGATTACTGCTAACCAGACCACCTAAGCATTGGCTAAAAATGTATATCAGTGCCAATCAGTTGCATGTCATGCGTTGGTTGGTTTATCACATGCCATCGATGGTTGAAGGAACTGTCGTAAGCAAGCCAAACATTGGTAAATACTTTATTATTTGAACCATATGGAAATCAATTTGTACTCAACTAGGAGATAGATTTACCTCGGACAAATGGATAATGAATCCCCAATGCAGTAGAAAATCCTGTGCAACATTAGTTCTGGTTTTTAGAGCACTTGTCCCTCGACTACAGTTGCCTTTGAGGTTAATCAAGAGGAATCTGAAAATTATCTTTTGATGCCATCACTTAGCTATTCAATCAATTAAAATGACAAGACTTGACTAGGTCTTTTCATCTTCACGATTCCTGAATTATCCTTCAAATGCTTTTTCTGTTTCAAACTCAAAGAATTGCAGCTTCAAAGCTAGGAAAGTCATGGTTACAGACACATTCCAATATGCTCACTAAGCATGCCTTTAACATTTCAGAAAATGTTCTTGGTGGAGCAAGTTCATCAAGACCTACAAAAATAGGTTGTGGTTAAGTTCAATATATACTTCTTCAGTTGGCGTGACATGAGAATAGTTGATTGAAACATAGAAATAGTGGTGAAATACTTTAAGTGTTCGAGTCTTACTGCCTCATCTAATTTTGATTTCCAGGCGAAGTCCCTTCTTCGACATTGTCAATGGAAGGCTCTTTGATAATGTCAGGATCTTGAGAACTTGCAGATGGATGGAACTGAAGCTGAAGCTCGTTGTTGGGCTATTTTGCATCCCCTTCCATTTTAGCCTCCTCCTACATGAAAAAAGAGATTTTCTTTGGCCAGTGCTCTAGGATGAGAAAATGCAGTAGTCATCAAACAAATATTTTTCTTAACACTTTGCGTTTTTCACAAACAAGGGTACAACAAATTCATGGCTCCTATCTGCAAGACATCACAAGTCTATACACCGCTGAATGATGATTTAGTAGTCCATGTAGTGTAAAATTTATCATTGTCTTCTTTCAAAGTCGGTTTTACTTTTCCAAATTAAGTTCCTTCCTGGGAACATTATGACCTTCCATATCCCTCCGAATGTCCAGAAGTGAAAATCTCTAACCTGGAATTTCTTCATTCAGGTGAGTGAACTTGAATGTATTGATGAAAGAGACAAAAGGAAAAAGAAAATATTACTACCATAATCAGTTACGTTTTTGTCAGAAATCCAGTCTATGAGTTGGAAGTTCCACTTTCTTGTCCTTATGGACAAATTTTGTAGATAAAGTCAATGAATGGAAGATTATGACCAAAGAGAGAAGACCAAAGAAAATGGAAAGGAAAAAATGATACCATTGCCCATCATCATATAGTCCAAGCAGGAGGCATACCTTTTCAGTCTCTAATTCAGAGTTCTTGGTCTCTGATTTGGCTTCTGCTGTTACTTGAAGAACCACCACTCCATAGTGCTCGAATTAGATGTCGTTGTCTCTGTCTAAACTGGATTAAAGCAACTCCCTGCAGTTACTAAAACATATTTGGCACTCATCTGGTTTTTTGGGGTGCACACGTCTGTCTGCCTTTCCAGTTTACAACACCCGTAATTACGCAACTCATCCAAAATCTCTAATTGGTTAAGTCCCTTGACAACCCTTAATTTAGAACACCTCCTGATGGCTAAATAGTGCAGATTCTTGTGTTTGGCAGACCGCCTTCCCTTTTCATAGCATGGCAATTGTAAAGAAGAAAGTACTCCAACGATTCCAACATACCGACAACTTGAATTTTGAGTAGCTTTTCACAACTTACAAAACTGCATTCCTTTAGCTTCTTTAGAGCGGTTGATTGAATGGACACTCTCTTCCACAAAAGGCCAACTCACTCGAAGACTATTTCACTGAGAATTTAGCTTTTAACCTTTGTACAGAATGCCAATTCTTGATTGACAAGTACTGCAGTGATTTTATCACGCTAGCTTTGACCATTTTCACATCCGGGCTTGGATCACGTTCCTTAAACTTGATAGGATGAACAATCTCTCTAGGAGTTCACACCACTCCAGAGTCATATTTGTCGACTGTGGAAGCTCATGGAGTTGTATTTCTTTCACTTGAGAGCCCTAGAGCACTAACATCGACAAACTTCTCAATTTGGATGAGAGTGATCTGGTCAAGTTAAAGTTATCAAGTCGCAACTCCAACAAGGAAGACGGAAGCTGCAAGAGAGGCTGCAGGTCCAGACTGGACAAAGTAAGTTCTTCCATGAGAGAAAGTGAGCTTAACTCTGTAGGTGGTGCGAGGTTGTTCCAAAGGCACAGCTCCAACTTATTCTATTTGGATAACCTCAAAATCCACGATAAATCAGAAGTCTGCATTAGGACTGATTTGTCTGTATAGTCGTCAGAAAGGAACAATCCTCCAAATTAGTCAAGTTCAAGAGACTAGGGACCAATGGTAGCGAGCGAGATTTGACACATAAACAGATCAAGCTTGTAGGAAGCTCTAGCAACTCTTGAATCTCGTGACATCTACTTAAGTCCATCTTTGGAGACAAGGAAACATGCTGATGCTAGGAAATGTGTCTATTCGTGTACCTGATAAGTTTCGGATTTTGAACAGGAGCAAACTTCATCAGGAATTTTTCCTTCCAATTATTTACAGCGCTCAGCATGTATCTCTTCAAGATTCTCCAACATACCAGTAGCACTAGGTAACTTCCAATTATTTCCAGTTGAAATAGGTATCATCTTACATGAAAAACCAACACACTCAGTGATTTCAGCTTTGTGATGGAGAGAGGAAACTCTCTAATCTTAGTGTTAATCAGAAAGAGACTTGAGCTTCACTAGTGCACTTCTGGAAGTTCGGTGATTGACATTCTCGATAAATGGAGAGTGCACAAACATTTTAGTCTATGACCTAAATCAGGTAAGCTTGCAACTTTCATGTTTGATGGATACAACGGATGCTAATTTTCCAATTGAGTTGGGAAGTTTGCTCACCCTAAAGCAATCTGTCAAAGAGAAGTGCTTAAGTTTCACTAGCCCTCTGATTTCTTTAGGCAACTCTTCAAGACGCAAGCAGTTGTTTATATTCAGTCAATCAGGCACTTCAGTCTTCCAATTGAACAGTCAATTTCCATCGAGTTGCACATCTTTCCAGAGTCAAAACTCTTTAACGTCAAGCACTTAGAGAAGTCTGGAGCTCTGGAAATATCAAAACACTTGTTGAGAGCTAGAACCTCTAATCTCGTTGCCATCTGCAGATGGTAATCCGTTTCAGATGCAAAACCATCAGACATATATACAAGGAGAAAATAAGAGTGGACGAGATAAACACATAAGTTAAGATACCTTGATCAAGCTCCACACCTCTGAATCATCTGTAAAGTGATTGTCAGAAAGTTCAAGAAGAACTATATTGGTTGAATGCATATCGACCGCCCCAATGTTGGAGGAGGAGAATGCCAAGTAATTCATCTTCGGAAGACAATCCGAGAAGTCTCCAACTGAGGTTACGTTAGATAACCTTACGAAACTTGAACTTCCAAACCTTTCAAGCCATTCATTTGTGATCAAGATGGGAGCATTTTCCATCTAGATCAAATGCTTGAACCTTCTTCGTTTGCTAGCTATTTGCAAGTACATGAGAATTCTCATTACTGGAATTTCTAATTTTCTACTTGCAAACTACTAATTGTTCTTACCTTCACCAAAAAAAAAAAAAAACTACTAATTGTTCTTACTTTACCTCTTTTGTTCTTAATCTTTTGAGGATCTATTTGCAAATCCAACCTATTACACTCTCCAGGGTCTGTTCGACTATCTATATGAACAAATTCCCTTTGAAAGATATCTTAGTTGGTCATGCATCCATAATTTATTGTTATTTAATATCTTTATCAAGGACATCCTAATAGGTGTCTGTATTTGTAAGCTATTTCTCTAGTCATCCTCATGCCATCATTGTATAATCAATAATTCTTCCTCTTGCTCTAGAATTAACTATGTCCAATAGTAATTTCTTTTGCAACTTGATTAAGCCATCCTTCATCAACTCTTTCCGAATGTCTTCAAGGAAGCTGCATTGCTTTCCAAAGTGTGAACATGGTTGTAGACGACCTTGGCTGCTGCCGTTTTTGCTATTCCACCCATTCCATGAATTCTGGTGAGCCATGCGTCGCCGGAATCGACTTCTCGTAATTTCATGACTTCTTCTACCTCACTAGCGAGTCCAACTAAATGCTCAGTTAAAGGTTTATGCTTTATCTTCAACTTATCCAAAACTTCTTCAACAACCAACTTGATAAGTTGTCGCTAGCTGTCATAAAGAAAACACTTCTTTTTCACTAATGACCCATAAGCGATGATAAAATTTTAGGAAGGAAAAAGATGTAAGTATATGCAAATAATCTAATTAGAGTTCAAGCCAGATACAATGTTTTTTCGTTTTTCCTGCAACTTTCTGGAGTTGTGATTTGATATGTTTATATACATTAAGGTCTCCGTCTTGCAATCGTTTTTCCTCAGAAAACCGCATAATTGCAGCTCAAGACAAAGAAATATCGATGTAGAACGCTATATAAGGAAAAACATCATTCAGACGTAACTAACAATGGTTAATTATTGGTATTCTCCAAACATGAAAGTTAAAGAGTAATGAAATCCTCGGAATCTGGTACAAGAACTTACTTCTTCGAAAATATTTAAGAAAATAAAGTTATTTCCCCCGAAAATATGTTTTCATGATCAAGTACTTCTATTAAAAAATGAGAATAGAACCAAACAATGACATGATTTCCCCCTCAAATAAAAAAATTAGTTGGAGTTTATCCTTTATCCTTCTGCAGGTTCCATGATTCCATCCCTTGATTTCATTCACCTGCACACAAGCTTTCCGCCATGCCTTCACTTCAGGGAACTTCTTCCCGTGTTCGAAGGGGGCATTGCTATACAACGATATAAAGCTTGATATAAGCAGGTTCCATATCAGAAAAAATAGGAAGTGTCCCAACGAGCTCAAGAAGGCACCATTTACTCGCAGCATAATTTTGAAAAAAGAGAGGTTTGTAGAGTATGGAGTTGTTGATAGCCTGAAGTAGCTCTCTACTGATCACTTTCCCTACATGGAGTTCATCTTCGTATTTGAAGATGCGAATTCTTGCATCTACCAAGGCGTGGTAGACGGATTTGGTGACTTCATAAGGAGCGTCAATTCCTCTATAACTCAGGAACACTTTGTGAAAGCTAGTACGAACACCTAGAGGAGGGTGAATAGGTGTTTAAACTAAACCTTGACAAATATATGCAGAATAAAATAAATTTCGAGTAAAAGAAAGGAGTTAAGGAAGAGAATAAGAACACAAGGTTTATAGTGGTTCAGCTTAATCCAAGCCTATGTCCACTCTCCCACGCTAACGACCTTCTTGGCTGGATACTACTATGCAATCAACAAGAGATTACAACTTTGAGTGCAAACACTTAGTAGTAGATCACACTATCTCACTAAGTCACTTTTTTGGTATTTCTCTCGCGATCACAAACGTTTAAGCTCTCCAAAGACAAGTATATGAACAAAGATCGCTTGGATTTTGGAATTATAAATTCTACGCTCCATTTCTTACTTGCTCATCGGTCTTTCATCTCCTTAAATACTCATCCACTTTCAAACTAGCCGTTAGATAGTATCTTCGAGGATCGTCTTCCAATATATTCATTGGACAGCTTTGTATCTAGAAGATTTGGTAGCCGTTAAGTGACAAAGGTAGAATCCAAAATTGATTCCGATTGCCCATACAAATAGAATCTTGGTTTCCATAAGTTAAGCTTCTTCATATAGAAAGTTCTTGTCTTCAATATCCAATTGTCAATTAATTAGATTGAGTTAATCAAATCAATCTTGATGTGAAATCCAAACCAGATCACTAGCCGTTATATGATTGGGCTTGTGTTACGTTCTATCGAATCTTGATGTAAAGTCTCGAGTGCAATAGACTTTATAATTTGAGTCTGAGTACAATAGACTTTACAATATGAATCTGAATATTTTTTGCTTCTGAATAGATTTAGCTTTAAGGTTTGGATAATCTGAATAAGTTTAGTTTCAGCATAGAGGCTGTCTTCTGGTTATTCATTCACGTTCAGTCTGGAATTTGTCAAAATGAGCAGACTTCTGATGTAGAACATACTTTAACACTAAAGTTTGGCAGTCTTCAGACTCTGACACAGAAGTCTAGAAATCTTCAGAATATACTTTGGACATGTGTTACGTTCAGTCTTCTGGCCATCTTCAGACATTGATAATATCCTTTACATGTTATATCATCTGCATGGTCTATTACTTAACCATAAAACACGTTAGTAGTCTTTGATTTATTTTGTCATCTTCAAAACATCATAAGGGATTTCCCTAACAATCTTCCCCTTTTTGATGATGACAAAACAATCTCTAAATATGTAGATTTGTAAACACGCTTTTAAAAATATTAATTTAAATCAAAGGATATTATAAGATAGTAATAGATTGAGCATAACAATATATAGAAAAATAATCGCAGCTCAATAGTATGCAATAAATAATATCAACCAATCAACACATGCATATTCATATCTTCTCCCCCTTTTTGTCATAATCAAAAAGCGATAATAATGAAAAAGTATCATGTAGAGAATGATAATAAATATCTTGCATGAATCACAATTTCCAAAAACCAGCTTTTATAAAGTAAATTGAATATTAAAGATATGCAATATAGCTCACTTTGATTATATGTATCAGCAAATATCTAATAAAAATCACGGATGCATTATAAAATTCACCTAACCCATTTTGTCATAATAAAATGATAATATCAATAAGAGATTTGTTAATGATAAAATGTAATAAAAGATGCACTAACCGGATTTTTTAGAACAAATTATGACACATTTACCTTTCCTTCCATCCATAATAAGATCACAATCAATCCAAAAAGATTTTTCCATAATTGATCAATGCTCCCCCTCAATTTGTTGCCTTTTTGAGATGATCACAATTCTTTCCTTTCTTTTAGATTCATGTTCTCCCCCTATGATCATGACAATATTTGCGAATAGAAACAATTATTGCTTGTGCACGTCGAACATAATATTTTTCCAGTATTTCCTTTGTAGCAACAACATCCGCAACGATGACTTGCATTTTGAAATTCGGGGAAAAAATTTATTTTCTTTAACCAAGCTCATCTTGAATTCAACCTGCATAAACTTAACAAACCATGGTATATTTTTTAAATAAAATCTTTACCAATCTTCGCATGAGATGCATTTCTGATTGCATCATGATTTGCATAGATTTGCGATCATTCATCCCTTAAAGAATTTCCTGCAATCAACTCATTTCCCTTTTTGGTATTCATCAATTTGCATCCTTCCTTGATGTTAGAGTAAAATATAAAATCTCCATAATCAAATATTCTTTCTAAACTCATTGAAACATATAATTTAAGAAAAGAATATTATGCATAATAATATCTTGAAAAAGAAATTCTCGCTTAGTCAAAGTACAATAAAATCAGGGAGAATGAAATCCTTGAGTATCTAAAAATATATTGCATAATAAATTAATATCACGTAAAACAGATTTTTATTTGGTAAAATATGATAAAATCTGAGAGTATAAAATCAAACCAAATAAATTCATTTGTCTTTAAGCATGATATCAAAAATGATCACACTTATCAAATTAATTCTCCAATCACAAAAACAAATCATGCGATTCTTTCTTCAATAAAAAAAATCAAGGAATATGATCATTATAAAATCTCAATCAACCAAGGATATATTGAATATCAAGTATAATAAGAAATTTTAAAATGTGTACTCAAACCAAATTGAGAACATATACATTTCTTACCAAACTCTCTTTTTTCTTTCTTCTTTATATCTTGCAAAAACAACTCATCTTTTCTTTGGTACCCATTTTTTCTTGGGTCCATGAGAGTTAGTAGAATATGCTATTTTTACCCAATTTTTCTTAATAGGTTTCCAGACTTTAGGACAATCTTTCTCAAAATGTTCCAAATCTCCACAATTTGAATACTTGAGGGCATTTCGACCAACGGGTTTTATAAACACTTTTTGAAAATGATTTTTGTAAAATGTCTTTGGAGGTCTTTGTTTAAATCTCTCATTGACTTTAGGAAAATCAATTAGAGAATCACTTTCCTTATTGAAACCAAGTCCCGACTTATTATAGTAAGGAACTTGTATGGAAAGAATATTCTCTAAAGTTTTTGAACCATTTGAAAATTTTGTCAAAATATTTGAAAATTCTTTCTTCAAAGAATCATTTTCTTTGACAAGTAAATCTCGACTTTCTTTTGTTTGTAGAAAATCTTTTTGCAAAATTTTAAAATTTTCTTTTTGAGAAAGATCATGTTGCCTAAGCCGAAAATTTTCTTTTTTTAAGTTCGGAAATCCTTTTAAGAGAAGATTTAAGATTTAAACAGAGCTCATTTATATACTTAAGAAGTTTGATAGGAATTGCTGAATGACTTACCTCGATTTCCTCATCATATTTTGAGTCTCGTGTCCGAGTCGACTCGATTCGAGTCGTGTTTAAGTCGACTCAGATTCTGAATGTGCCATCAAGCATATATTTCCTTGCACATCATCTTCTTTCATTGTTCTTTTCTGTTCATTATGCTGGTATTGTCTTCTTCCATTGAATTTGCTTCCTTTTCTACTCGAATTTTTTAATTTCTTGATCATAAAAGCAAGTTCTTTATTGTCCAAGTCATTTTCTAAGTCCGTTTCATCAAAAACAACATTAGATATTAAAGTGATGGACTTCTTACCTTCGGGATCTTCATCGTTGAGTTATTCCACTTCATAGGATTGAAGAGTGCCGATCAATTCATCAACAGAGAGTGGCATAATCCTCTGAGTCTCCCGGATTGAGGTCTTGACATGGTTCCAATCTTTTGAGAGACCTCGCAAGAGTTTGTTGACCTTCATTGGAAAAGAAATTGGCTGATCTTGATATGCTAAACCATTTACAATTTTTGTAAAGCGGCTGAACATATCTCCAATCGACTCTCCTTGCTTCATTTTGAAGGATTCATATTTGCCGAGCAGGAAGTTTACTTTTGTCTCTCTTACACGATCGGTCCCTTCATATGTAACATGAAGTCTATCCCAAACTTCTTTTGCTGTTTCACATGAATAAATTCTGTTATATTCAGCAGGAGACAAGGCACAATATAAAGAATAAATGGCTTTTGCATTAAGCGCTTCTCTTTTTGATATCTCCGTCCGAGACATAGTAGCGGGGGGTTTGGTTTCTTTATCTTTGCCATTTTTATTTGATGTAGACACGACAATGGGGTTGATTCCTTTTTCCACAACATCCCATTTTAAGGGATCTTTAGATCTTAGGAATGCTTTCATTTTGTTCTTCCACACGTTGTATTCATTTCCATCAAAATATGGTGGCCTTGTATTGCTTTGCCCTTCCGTAAGTTCTGGTGCCAAGATACTAGCCATAGAAGATCTTTAGCTCAAAAGTAAAAACACTTTTATAAACCGAGCACTTGGCTCTGATACTAATTGTGAAATGTAGTACGAACACCTAGAGGGGGGTGAATAGGTGTTTAAACTAAACCTTGACAAATATATGTAGAATAAAATAAATTTCGAGTAAAAGAAAGGAGTTAAGAAAGAGAATAAGAACACAATGTTTATAGTGGTTCGGCTTAATCCAAGCCTACGTCCACTCTCCTACGCTAACGGCCTTCTTGGCTGGATTCCACTATGCAATCAACAAGAGATTACAACTTTGAGTGCAAACGCTTAGTAGTATATCACATTATCTCACTAAGTCATTATTTTGGTATTTCTCTCACGATCACAAACGTTTAAGCTCTCCAAAGACAAGTATATGAACAAAGATTGCTTGAACTTTGGAATTATAAATTCTACGCTCCGTCTCTTACTTGCTCATCGGTCCTTCATCTCCTTAAATACTCATCTACTTCCAAACTAGCCGTTGGACAGTATCTTCTGTTGGAGAAATCTTCTTGAAGTATTTTGAAGCTGATAAAACATTTCCATCAGTCTAGTCTGAAGGTTTGCAGACTCTGCTATTTAAAGTCTGAAGACCTCCGGACAGCCAGACTCAAGACTCAAAGTTTATCCTCATTGACAGTCTCTAATCCGTTAAAGAAAGGTTATCCAGAACTGGATGTTTCGTTAAGGGCTTGACCTTATCAACTGAAGAAGATCTCGTGGCTAGAAAAGACTCAACGTAATTCTTTGATTGATTGTGATTGACTCGAAGATTAAGGAATTGTTGATTGCCTAAATATTCTTGGAAGGTTCTACTTATGGAAACCGAGATCCTGATTGTATGGGCGAACATGATTGATGTGCTATCGACACGTTCCTTTAATAGCCAGAATGATCTTCCTAATTGATTCCGTCCAACGGGTAGATTGGAGGAAATCCTTTGGTAAGTGCCAACGGGTATGATGGCATAAAGGAGTATATAAGGAAGATGTTCTAAGTTGTTGAGGTGTGCGCGATAGAAGAATTTCAAAGTCTGAAGCTCCTTGTTGTTTAGACAATTCCTTTGAGCAAATACTTATATACAAAATAGAGTCAATATTTGTGAGAAACCTTGAGGAGGTGTGATAGAACATCTACACTATAGAATCAAGGAAAAGCAGTGTTGTAACTTCTCTTTTGTTCATAGTGAAATCCAGCCGGTGGGCTGTCAGTGCGAAAGAGTGGACGTAGGCTTGGATTAAGCCGAACCACTATAAACCCTGTGTTCAATCTTCTCTCCCTTACTCTCTTTACTTTGATCATATTTCATTTTGTCAATCAATAGTAAACTGCCTTTCTATCGTTTGCCAAGAATTGCTTCCGTATTTCGATAAATCGATTGTGCACCTATTCACCCCCTCTAGGTGCTTATTCTAGCTATCTCAATTGGTATCAGAGCTCGTGTACTCACCTTGTTTGAAGTGTTTTACTTCAGAGTAAAAGATTCATGGCTAGTATGTTGGCTCCAGGGCTGGTAGAAGAGCAAAGCAACACCAGATCGCCTTACTTTGATGGAAAGGACTACAACATATGGAAGAACAAGATGAAGGCGTTCTTAAGATCAAAGGATCATCTGGAATGGGACGTTGTAGAAAAAGGAATCATTTCTAAAGCTGCATCTGTCTCAGAAAGAGGAAATGACACTGTTGAGTCCAGCGAAATGAGTCAGGAAGAGATAATCAAGAGACAAGCTCTTGATGCAAAAGCAATTTACTCTTTATATTGTGCTTTATCACCTACGAATATAACAGAATATCTTCTTGTGATACAGCCAAAGAAGTCTCGGGATAGATTACACATCACTTATGAAGGAACCGATCGAGTAAAAGAGACTAGAATCAACATTCTTCTCGGTCAATACGAAGCCTTCGAGAATGAAACCGGGAGAATCTATAACCGACATATTTAGTCGTTTTACGAAATTGTGAATGGTCTTGAAAATCGGGGTCAACCAATTTCTGATCCCATGAAAGTGAACAAGCTCTGCGTGGACTCTCCAAGGATTGGAATCATATAAAGACCTCAATCCGAGAGACTCAAAGAATCATGCCACTGTCTGTCGATGAGTTGGTTGGGACTCTTCAGTCTTATGAAGTGGAACGAATCAATGAAGACGAAGATCCTAAAGGTAAGAAATCTATTGCATTGAAATCTAATGATGACTCTGATGTAACAGATTCTGAAGACGACATGGACGATGAAGAACTAGCTCTCATGATAAGAAGATTCAGAAAGCTGAACAGAAAAGGAAGAAGATTCAATTCAAGGAAACAAAGTTTTCAAAAGCAACAGACCAAGTCTGCTGAAGATAATGAATCAAACAAAGATGTAGTCTCGCTTTGAATGCAAGAAAAAGGGACACATCGACCCAACTGTCCTCTTTTGAGGAAGAAGAAAGGAAAAAACTGAAAGGTATTGAAAAGCTCTTAAAGCTGAAACACGGAGTGATACGGAGTGTGAAGATAGTGATGATGATTATGCCAACATGTCTAATGGCACAATCAGACTCAGAATCAAACTCCGAAACTGATTCAAATTCAGAAAGTGAATTCGAGGTAAGTAATTTCAAAATCCCTATTAAAGTCTCAAAATACATTGATGAATTATGTTTTAGTCTTAAGACTTCTCTTAAAAGAATTTTCGAACTCAAAAGGAAAATTCTGCTTTAAAACAACAAGAGAATGTTTTGGAAGAAAAAGTAAAATGCTTAGATCGAATGTTTCCTCTCTTAGAGAAAGTAAAGATAATCTTTTAAAAGAAAATGCATTTTTGAAAAATGATATTTCAAATATTTCCAAAAGATTTTCTCTAGGATATGAAAAACTGGAGAAAATACTTTCTCGTTCAAAGACCTTATTTCAATAAATCTGGTTTGGGAATGATCGCTGAAACTATTTCTTTAGTCGACTTTCCTAAAGTAAAATAAAGAATTAAGCAAAGACCCACAAGAAATGCTTACAAAAATAATTTTGAAAGAAACTTTGTAAAACCAATAGGTTGCAATGCTCTTAGATGTTCAAAATGCAATAGTGCAGATCATTTTGAGAAAGAATGTCCTATGGTTTGGAGACTTGCCAATAAAGTCTGGGCAAAAACTGTATATCAGACTAACTCAAAAGGACCTAAGAAAATATGGGTACCAAAGAAAGTTTGAGTTTCTTTTTAAATGCAGGTCACTATAAAAAAAAAAGTGAAATGGTATCTAGATAGTGGATGCTCGAGACACATGACAGGAGACTCAAATTGCTTCATAAAAATTGTTCAAGTGAATGGTGGAAAAGTATCATTTGGAGGAAACAACAAAGGAAAAATAGTGGGATTTGGAACTGTAAAGATTGGAAACCTCACAATAAGCAATGTTTCTTTAGTTGAAGGGCTCAATTACAATCTGCTCAGTATCAGTCAACTGTGTGATGCTGGTTTTAAAATCAACTTTCAAGAGGGTATTTTTCAGGAACTAGTAAAGACTCTACTCAGTCATTCATGGGTCGAAGACATGGAAATATCTACCTCTTGGACGTGAAACCAGATGAATCGCAATGTCTAATCTCAATCCAAGACGAAGCAAACTTGTGGCACAAAAAGCTTGGGCATGTCAACATGAAGCAGATAACCAAGATCTCGGCAAATAAGCTTGTCTGTGGTCAACCCAATTTATCGTACCAAAAGTCTGATTTATGTACACCATGTATATTGGGAAAACAGGTAAGAAATTCCTTTAAGCCAATAAATTAAGTTTCCACTAACCGTGTACTGTAGCTCTTGCATATGGATCTCTTTGGACCAATAAGAACGCAGAGCATTGGAGATAAGAAATATTGCCTAGTAATTGTGGATGACTACTCACGATTTACTTGAGTATATTTCTTGGCAAGTAAGTTTGAAACTTTCTCTTACTTTGAAAAATTTGCTAAGAAGGTTCAAAATGAAAAGGGGTATGTTATTTCAACCATAAAAACAGACCATGGAGGTGAATTTGAAAATCAGGATTTTACTAAATTTTGTGAAGAATCTGGTTTTCAGCATTTGTTCTCTTCTCCATATACTCCAGAGCAAAACTGAGTTGTGGAAAGGAAAAATAGATCTCTTCAAGAAATGGCTAGAACTCTCATAATTGAAAGTAATATTTCCTTACGTTTTTGGGCTGAAGCAGTTTCAACATCATGTTATATTATCAATAGAGTATTTCTAAGACCTATTCTAGAAAAAACCCCCTATGAACTATTTAAAGAAAAGAAGCCTATTGTTTCATATTTTCATGTATTTGGATGCAAATGTTTCATACTGAAAAATGCAAATGATCGAGTTGGTAAGTTTGAAGAAAAGTTAGATGAAGGTATCTTCCTTGGATATTCAACCACAAGCAAGGCAAACAGAGTCTATAATAAGAAGACTCAAATAGTGGAAGAATCAATGAATGTCAAATTCCAAGATTCTACACAAAATGAATCCATTCAGACTCATCTCAAAGAGACTGAATCTTCTCCAGACTCTAAAAATTCTAAATCTCAAGAAGTAGCTCAGACTTTGAAGGACTAGCAACAAATGACTGTTGAAGATTCTAGTGAAGGAAGTGACCATCAATTTGATAAATTAACCAGCAACTGGAAACATAAGTCCAGTCATCCCAAAGATCTTATTATTGGCGACATCAATGAAGGAATCCGCACAAGATTCAAAAGGCGAGAAGAGTCTAGTGCTGTGGCTCTTATTTCTGAAATAGAACCTAGGAGCATAGAAGAAGCTTTATCGATGAAAGCTGGATTGAAGCTATGCAAGAAGAACTCAGACAATTCAGAATTAATGATGTTTGGGAGCTGACTCCTAAACCAAAAGGAAAATCAATTGTTGGAACTAAATGGGTTTTCAGGAACAAGATGGATGAGAAATGAAAAGTCATAAGAAACAAGGCTAGACTCGTGGCCAAGGGATACACGCAAGAAGAAGGGATCGACTATGACAAGACTTATGCTCCGGTAGCAAGGTTAGAAGCAATTCGTTTACTACTTGCATTTGCTTGTCATAAAAATTTCAGGTTATTTCAAATGGACGTTAAAAGTGCTTTCCTAAACGGTTTCATCCGTGAGGAAGTCTATGTGGAACAACCACCAGGGTTTGAAGACCCAAAGAAACCAGACTTTGTATTCAGACTCAAAAAGGCCTTGTATGGCTTAAAGCAAGCATCTCGAGCTTGGTACGACAGATTAAGTAAGCCTTTAATTCGAAATGGATTTGTTAAAGGTAAAGTAGACTCTACTCTTTTTATTAAAAGAGAAAGCAAAAGTTTTCTACTTGTTCAAATATATGTCGATGATATCATTTTTGGATCCTCTAATGAAAGTCTGTGTAAGAAATTCTCTAAGACTATGCATGATGAATTTGAAATGAGCATGATGGGTGAGTTAACCTTCTTTCTTGGACTTCAAATAAAACAATTGGAGGAAGGAACTTTCATTCATCAAGAAAAGTATGCAAATGATCTTGTCAAAAAGTTTGGATTGGACAATTGCAAAAAGACGACATACCAATGTCAAGTTCCTTGAAGATAGACAAAGATGAAGAAGGAAAGAAAGTCGATCAAAAGCTGTACAGGAGTATCATCGGATCACTTATTTATCTTACTGCTTCTAGACCTGACATTCTATTTAGTGTTTGCATTTGTGCCAGATTTTAATCAGACCCAAAAGAATCTCATTTAAATGCTGCGAAGTGAATTATTAAATATGTTTCATCAACCTCAAGCTTTGGTCTCTAGTATCCAAAAAGGGGAGACTTTACTCTTCTTGGATATTCAGACGTAGACCTTGCTGGATGCAGAGTCGATAGAAAGAGCACCTCGGGTACTTGTCAACTACTTGGAGGTAGGACAGTGTCTTGATTTTCCAGAAAGCAAAGTACAGTAGCTCTCTCTACAGCAGAAGCAGAGTATATAGCTCTCAGAAGTTGTTGTTTGCAAATTCTGTGGATAAAACAGCAGCTAAGAGACTTTGAAATTGAAGACTCATGCACGAAGATTAATTGCGACAACACCAATGCTATCAACCTCACCAAAAATCCAATTCTCCACTCAAGAGCAAAGCATATAGAGATTCGACATCACTTTATTAGAGACCATGTTCAAAATGGAGATGTTTCAATCAAATATGTTGATTCAAAATATCAACTGGCGGATATATTCACAAAGCCTTTGGAGAAAAATCAATTTGAAACCATCCGTTCTAGACTCAACATTTTAAAGTATGAGGAGATCAAAATCTAAAGACTTTCAGACTCAGACATACAAGACTTTAGCTATAAGTAAGTCTTGGTACGATCGTCAGACTGTAAGTTCCTCTCTCTCTCTCTCTCTCTCTCTCTCTCTCTCTCTCTCTCTCTCTCTCTCTCTCTCTCTCTCTCATCTTATCTTGAAGAGGTACGATTGTCAGAGTGTGTTTAAATTGTTGCTATATTTAATCGACTTATTTATAGCATCGTTTCATTTTCAAAAGGGAAGTTATTTTTGAAATGACTATTTTCGAGGAAAAAGATAGTTATTTTGAAAAGGCATTTCTTTATTTCCTTTGTGACGGTTCACTTATCTCTCTTTTAAAACCGATCGTGCACTGTCGATTTCTCTTCTCTTTACTCTCAGAAACCCTAGAAAGCATCGATCCTCCATTCCCGTTTTCTTCCCTTGTTTAATCTTCAAAAAGGTTGTCATCTTTCTTGGAAAAGTCAAGCAAGGAATCTTCCAAAACTGAGAAAGATGTCATCTTCAAGAAAGTCTTCGAGAATCGTAAGCAGGGGACCACGGCGAATGAGTGAGGGGCCTACGCACTTCGATCTCACCGAAGAAGAAGTGTCTCCAGAACAACAATCGAGCCCACAACATTCTCAGCAGCATCATTCTTTTCCATCTAGTCCTCAAGGCGTTGATCATTAAAAGGAACAAATCATTGAGGATGCAGATCCAGTAAGAGTTCAAAAGCCCGCTACTATTTATAAGTTGTATCGTGCCTTAAAAGCAACTCGTACTCCCTTAAAATATGTCGATGATTTTCTTAAAGACAAATGATATAGGAACGAATATATCTTTCTGCGAAGAATGGAAAGTTTAGGAATTGCTCGAAAAGGGTTGGCTGAGGAAACTCTTGCGAATATTCCAAGTGATCCTCGTGATTGGGGACCGAATCCTGTAGATGGGAATGATGATGACAAATTGTTCAATCAATTTCAACCAAGAATGGGTATTGCGGTTGAAAGTCGAAGTAAAAAGGGAGATTTGTTCAGATTGAAGGAACAAAAGGATTTGTACTCAAAATTGCTGAAGCGTGGGGTAATAAACCCTAAAAGCGTGGATTTTGACTTCCTGGATGCTGTGAATATGAACTTGAAGGAGAAGTTCAGTTATCTTCAACTTGAAAGGTTCTGCTCCGACACTACAGAGGTGTATGTTGAACTAACTGCATATTTCTATTCAAATCTTAGCTTTTTGGATGCGAATAGATTTTCTTTCAGTGTTAAAGATCAAGACTATGTTGTCGATATGGATATGCTGGCAGATGTGTTAGGAGTTGAAAGAGGAAAATATCAACCGATCAAAGCTTCCATTGCTCGAGTCACACTGGAACTGGTGAAGGACAGGAGAATAGAGGAAAAGATCACCTACTTAAGGATGAGAGCATTCATCTTGCTTCACAAGATTGTGATTAATTGCCTCCGACCGAAATCAACCTCCAAGACCGATGTTTCAAGCTCAGAGGCAAAGCTGATGTATGCCATTCTCACTGGGAAGAGGTTTTCTCTCCCTCACACTATCATGTTTCACATGTATAGAGCAATGATGAAGGACAGAGGTCAACTCCCTTACCCAAGCCTTGTGACGAAGTTATTCAGATATCTGAATATTCAGCCTCCGCAAATCTTTTGTGTTCGACCGTGCGATCATATGGTGGTAGGATTGAAGATGGTGACCAAAATGCGTCTGAAGGAACTGAACAAGGAGTTGGAGAAATTCAAGGAGAAGACTCCAGTCAAAGCTCATCAAATCTCTTCTTCAAAATGGAAAGGAAAGGAGCCCTTGGTTGCTTCAAAACCAAAAAGGAGAGCTCTTATTGTGGAAGATGAAGAAGATGATGACCTTACTATTTCAGCCATAGCTTTGAAGAAGCTAAGTCGCACTGTTCCAGAGTCAATGGAACATCGTGAGAAAGAAGGCCAAGAGGAAAGAGAAGGTTGAGAAGAAGAAGAGAAGGAAGAAGAAAGAGCAGTTGGTGAAAAAGAAGCAGAGGAGGAAAGACCTGAGGAAGAAAGACAAGAAGAAGGAGAACATGAGGAACACTCCTCTCCATCTATAGGCATGGAAACAGGGGGAGATCAAGAGAAAGGAGGGAAGTCCTTGTATCTTGATGCGAGTGAAGGAGTGAGTCGATCACCTGCAGAACTAGAGGATGTTTATGCCTCTCAATTTCCAGAAGAAGGTCATGAAGTTTCATCGCCAAACCTACGAGATTATTCTGATATGCCATCATCTGCAGAACGTGCTGAAGCTAGTACGCAGACCGACAACCCAGCCGATTTTCGCAAAATCATGGATATTCTAATGGAGATTCGAGGTCAAATTTATGCCTTGGGATGCGAGGTTCAAAATTTGCAAACTGCGGGTCAAGTTTCTTCATGTTCATTGAATGATCAAATCCAAGCCCTCTCTGTTCAGATTCAGGCCAATGCCAAGGGTGAGGAGATTGCACAATTGAAGGAAGACTTGAAAAGGCTGGAAGGCATCGTTCAGTCTATGAGAGATTTCCAGCTTGTCTGCGTTCCCAAGCAATCTTGACTTCATTCCATTTCATCTTAACATTTTTAAATGCTGACAAAAAGGAGGAGAGGTGCAAGATTTGAACAACTTGATTTTTAGTCGTATGGACTGTTTGTTGGATTGTTTCGATGTTTGAACTCTGTTTGTTTGATTTTGGTTTTGTGTCTAGATGAGAACTGAACTAGACTTGGACTTAACTGCTTTTATTAACTATCATTGGTATCTTATGGATGCCTTTATTATGGATGGCTTTATCACTTATTAGACTAACCTATTTTCTATGGTTGCAGATTCTAGTGTTATTTATTTAGCCATTTATCTCTATAAGATATAGATATGTGTTTGAGAAATGTTTTGCAGGTTAAAGTTGTCCAAATCTGCAGGAAAGTTTTGTCACCATCAAAAAGGGGGAGATTGTTGGAGAAATCTTCTTGAAGTATTTTGAAGCTGACAAAACATTTCCATCAGTCTAGTCTGAAGGTTTGTAGACTCTGCTATTTAAAGTCTGAAGACCTCCGGACAGCTAGACTCAAGACTCAAAGTCTATCCTCATTGACAATCTCTAATCCGTTGAAGAAATGTTATCCAGAACTGGATGTTTCGTTAAGGGCTTGACCTTATCAATTGGAGAAGATCTCGTGGCTGGAAAAGACTAAACGTAATTCTTTGATTGATTGTGATTGACTCGAAGATTAAGGAATCATTGATTGCCTAAATATTCTTGGAAGGTTCTACTTATGGAAATCGAGATCCTGATTGTATGGGCGAACATGATTGATGGGCTATCAACACGTTCCTTTAATAGCCAGAATGATCTTCCTAATTGATCTTCCTAAGGAAGATGTTCTAAGTTGTTGAGGTGTGCGCGATAGAAGAATTTCAAAGTCTGAAGCTCTTTATTGTTTAGACAATTCCTTTGAGCGAATACTTGTATACAAAAGAGAGTCAATATTTGTGAGAAACCTTGAGGAGGTGTGATAGAACATCTACACTATAGAATCAAGGAAAAGCAATGCTGTAACTTCTCTTTTGTTCATAGTGAAATCCAGCCGGTGGGCTATTAGTGCGGAAGAGTGGACGTAGGCTTGGATTAAGCCGAACCACTATAAACCCTGTGTTCAATCTTCTCTCCCTTACTCTCTTTACTTTGATCGTATTTCATTTTGTCAATCAATGGTAAACCGCCTTTCTATCGTTTGCCAAGAATTGCTTCCGTATTTCAATAAATCGATTGTGCACCTATTCACTCCCCTCTAGGTGCTTATTCTAGCTATCTCATCTTCGAGGATCGTCTTCCAATATACCCATTGGATAGCGCTGTATCTAGAAGATTTGGTAGTTGTTGAGTGACAAAGATAGAATCCAAAATTGATTTCGATCGCCCATACAAACAGAATCTTGGTTTCCATAAGTTAAGCTTCTTCGTATAGAAAGTTCTTGTCTTCAATATCCAATTGTTAATCAATTAGATTGAGTCAATCAAATCAATCTTGATGTGGAATCCAAACCAGATCACTAGCCGATATATGATTGGGCTCGTGTTACATTCTGTCAAATCTGGATGTTAAGTCTGAGTGCAATAGACTTTGCAATTTGAGCTTGAGTACAACAGACTTTACAATCTGAATCTGAACATTTTCTGCTTCTGAACAGATTTAGCTTTAAGGTCTAGATATAATCTGAATAAGTTCAGCTTTAGCATAGAGTCTGTCTTTTGGTTCTTCATTCATGTTCAGTCTGGAATTTGTCAGAGTGAGCAGACTTTTGATGTAGAACAGACTTTGACACTAAAGTCTGGCAGTCTTTAGACTTTGACACAGAAGTCTATAAATCTTCAGAATATACTTTGAACATGTGTTACGTTCAGTCTACTGGCCATCTTCAGACATTGACAATATCCTTTACATGTTATATCATCTGCATGGTCTATTACTTAATCATAAAACACGTTAGTAGCCTTTGATTTATTTTGTCATCTTCAAAACATCATAAGGGATTTCCCTAACACACTTGATATTCACCTTGTGGCACACCACCTCTGCTCGTTCTAGCCTCTAGGTTGTTAGAGAAGACTCCTTATTGTTTTGAAGCTAACAAAACATTTCCAAATAGTCTAGTATGAAGGGTTGCAAACTCAAGTATTATAGTCTGAAGAACTCAAGTCTGACCTCACTGACAGATTCCAGACTGACGAAAGAAGACTTATCCGAATGCGAGTTTATCTTCAAGGATTTGGTTCGTACAGTTTGTGGAAGATCTTACGGCTGGAGATAGCACATTGTGATCTATTATTCCTATTAGAATCAATTCTATTAGAATCAATTAGGATAATCAGATCTTTTGATAAGCGAAGTATACTCGAAATGTTCTACTTATGAAATCCAAGATCCTGATTGTATGGGCGAGCATGATTGATGGGCTATCATCACATTCCTTAAATGACTCGAGATCTCTTTGATTGATTCTGTCTAATGGGTAAATTGGAAGAACTCCTTTGGAAAGTGCCAACGATTGTAGAGGCATGGAGGAGTATATAAGGATGACTCTCAAGTTATCGGAGTGTGTGCGTGAAAAGAAAAATTCCAAAGTCTGAATCTCTTAATTCTTTGCTATTTCAATCGTTGAGCTTAACTTGTACTCAAAAGAGAGAACAAACATTTGTGAGACTTTGAAAGAGTGTAGTAGAGTTTTTACACTATGAAATCAAGGATGTGAGATTGTAAAATTTCTTTTGATTCATAGTGAAATCCAGCTAGTGGGCTGTCAGTGTGGGAGAGTGGACGTAGGCTTGATTTAAGCCGAACCACTATAAATCTTGTGTTTCTATTCTCTTTCCCTGAACTCCTTATTTTAATTCGTAGCTTTATATAACTGCCTGTAGTCGTTTACATCTTTAGTCTATTATCTTCTAAAGACGATTTGATTTGTTAAGTCTTGCAAAAATTACTTTTAACACTTATTCACCCCCTCTAGGTGTTCTACTAACTCTAACAATTGGTATCAGAGCCTGTGTGCTCATTTTATTGAAGTGTTTTTACTTTTGAGTTTAAGATCTATGGCTAGTATTTTGGCTTCAGGTTTGGTTGAAGGCTAGAGCAACACCAGACCTTTTTACTTTGATGGAAATAAATACAATTTGTGGAAAAACAAGATGAAGGCATTCTTGAGATTGAAAGATTCCCTAGAATGGGATGTGGTAAAAAAAGGAATCATTCCCAATGCTACATCAATCTCAGAAAAATGAAAGGAAGTTATGGATGCTGGTGAGATGACACAAGAAGACATAACCAAGAGACAATCTCTTGATGCTAAAGCTATCTACTCTTTATATTGTGTTTTATCTCATACTGAGTATAACCGAATTTCATCTTGTGAAACTGCAAAAGAAGTCTGGGATATGTTGCATGTTACTTATGAAGGAACTGATCGAGTTAAAGAAACAAAAATCAACATACTACTTGGACAGTATGAAGCCTTCAAGATGAAGCCAAGAGAATCCATCGTTGACATGTTCAGTCGTTTCACAGAAATTGTAAATGGTCTAGCATATCATGGACAGTCAATCTTAGGGTAGATGAAAGTCAATAAATTGTTGTGTGGACTCTCCAAAGACTAGAATCACATTAAGACTTTAATAAGAGAAACACAGAGGATCATGCCACTGTCAGTAGACGAATTAGTTGGCACACTTCAATCATATGAAGTTGAGGAAATTAATGAAGAAGAAGATCCCAAAGGTAAGAAGTCGATTGCTTTAAATCGAACGATGATTTTGATGATATAGATTCAGAAGACGACTTGGACGATGAAGAACTTGCACTCATGATAAGGAAGTTTAGGAAGTTGAACAGGAAAGGAAGAAGATTTAACTGGAAGGAGCAGATCACTCAGAGATTTTAGAAGAAATCAAATGAATACAATGAGACAAACAAAGAAGTGATTTGCTTTGAATGCAATAAAAATGGGTATATCAGACCCTATTGCCCTTTGTTGAAGAAAAAAAGGAAAATATAGAGAAATTAAAAAAGGCTCTCAAAGCAGAGACATGGAGCGATACTGAATGCGAAGAAAGTGAAGATGAATATGCCAATATATGTCTAATGACAAAATCAAAATTAGACTCGAGACTCGAAGCAGATTCATAATCGAGACTTAGATGAGGAAATCGAGCTTAGTAATTTTAAAATTCCTGCTAAAGTCTCAAAGTATATAGATGAACTCTATCTTAGTCTCAAAACATCTCTTAAAAGGATTTCCGAGCTAAAAAGAAAGAATTCTAAACTAAAGCAACATGAAGTTTCTTGGAAAGAAAAGTTTGAAAATCTAAACAAAAGTTTTGATGATTTAAAGGAAAATGCAGATTCTCTTGTAAAGGAGGATATTTTTTTTTTTTGAAAGAAGACATTTTAAATATATCAAAAAGGTTTTCAAAAGGATCTGAAAAGTTAGAAAGTATTCTTTCTGTGCAAAGACCCTATTTTAACAAATTTGGTTTGGGTATGACATCAAAAACTATTCCTTTAATTGATTTCCCAAAAGTAAATGAAAGAATCAAACAAAAACCTACAAAAATATTTTACAAAAATCATTTTCAAAGAGTTTTTGTAAAACTTGTTGGCCGAAGTGCTATCAAATGTTCAAAGTATAACAGCTTAGAACATTTCGAGAAAGAGTGTCCTAAAGTTTGGAGACTTGTTAAGAAAGATTGGGCAGAGACTGTGTTTAAAACTAACTCTTCTGGACCCAATAAAATCTGGGTACCAAAGAAAGTTTGAGTTCCTTTTAATTGCAAGTCATTATCAAGAAAAATATCAAGTGGTATTTGGATATTGGCTGTTCGAGACACATGATTGGAGATTCAAGTTGTTTCATTAAGCTTGTGCAAATAAATGGTGGAAATAGCAAAGGAAGAATTGTTGGATGTGGAATTGTGAAAATTGGAAGCCTTACAATCAACAATGTTTCCTTGGTGGAAAGTTTGAACTACAATTTATTCAGCATTAATCAACTGTACGGCACTGGATTCAAAATCAATTTCCAAGAGAGAATTTGTTTGAGAACTAATAAAGATTTTTCTCAATCTTTCACTGGATGAAGACATGTGAATATTTATCTTCTGAATATAAAACCAGAAAGTTCTCAATGTCTAATATCCATTCAAGATGAAGCAAAATTTTGGCATCGAAAGCTTGGCCATGTTAATATGAGACAGATTGCAAGATCTCTTCTAAGAAACTCGTTTGTGGACTTCCCAGTCGACTTATCAATAATCTGATCTATGTACACCATGTGTTTTGGGAAAATAGGTTAAAAGTTCTTTTAAGCCTATAAATCAAGTTTCTATTAATCGTGTTTTGCAGCTTCTGTATATGAATCTCTTTGGACTAATCAGAACTCAAAGCATTGGTGGAAAGAAATACTACCTAGTAATCGTGGATGATTATTCTCGATTTACTTGGGTTTACTTTTTGGCAAGTAAGTTTGAAACATTTTCTTACTTTTCAAAGGTTGCCAAGAAAGTTCAAAATGAAAAAGGTTACATTATTTTAAGCATATAGACGGATCATGGAGGCGAGTTTGAAAATCAAGACTTTGCTAAATTTTGTGATGAATCTAGTTTCCAGCATGTTTTCTCTTCTCCATATATTGCAGAATAAAATGGAGTTGTGGAAAAAAAATAGATTTTTGCAGGAGATGGCAAGAATCATTTTAATTGAAAGCAATATTTCTTCTCGTTTTTGGACTGCAAGTAGTTTCTACAACATGTTATATTATTAACAGAATATTTTTAAGGCCAATTCTAGAGAAAACTCTTTATGAAATATTTAAAGGGAAAAAGCCAAATGTTTCTTATTTTCATGTGTTTGGTTATAAGTGTTTTGTGTTGAAAATGCAAATGATTGAATTGGTAAGTTTGAGGAAAAATCAGACAAAAGAATTTTCCTTGGCTACTCAACTTCAAGCAAGGCCTACAGAATATTCAAAAAGAAAACTCAATCTATGGAAGAATCTATGAACGTCAAATTCTAAGACTCTATGCAGAATCGATTGAATTAGACTCAACTTGAAGAATCTGAACCTGTTCTAGACCTTACAAAGTCTACCTCCCCTGAAGCGGTTCAGACTTTTGAAGATCAACAACAAACAAAAGTTGTAGATTCAGCTAAAGTAGAAGATCAGCAGATTATCAGATCAACTAGTAACTGGAAGCATAAGTCTAGTCATCCCAAAGAACTCATCATCGGCAACATCGATGAAGGGATTCGCACCAGATCCAAAAAGCAAGAAGAGCTTAGACAATTCAGTATCAACGATGTTTGGAAACTAATTTCTAAACCAAAAGGTAAATCTATTATTGGAACTAAATGGGTTTTCAGGAACAAAATGAACGAGAAATGAAAAATGGTCAGAAACAAAGCAAGACTCATGGCCAAAGGATATATGCAAGAATAATGGATTGACTATGACGAGACATATGCACCAGTAGCGAGGTTAGAAGCAATTAGAATATTACTTGCTTTTGCTTGTTATAAAAATTTCAGGTTATTCTAAATAGACGTCAAAAGTGCATTTCTAAATGGATTTATCCAAGAAGAAGTCTATGTGAAACAACCACCTGGATTTGAAGATCCAAGAAGACCGGACTCAATTTTCGAGACTGAAAAATGCTCTATATGGATTAAAGCAAGCGTCTCGAACTTGGTATGGCATGTTAAGTAAATTTCTAATTCAAAATGATTTTGTTAAAGGAAATGTGGATACTACATTATTTATTAAAAAGAAAGGTAAAGATTTTTTACTCGTTCATATTTATGTTGTTGACATTATCTTTGGATCATCTAATGAAAATTCTAAGTCTATGCAGGATGAATTTGAGATGAGCATAATGGGTAATTATCTTTCTTTCTCGAATTACAAGTGAAACAATCGAAGGTAGGAATTTTCATTCACCAAGAAAAATATGCAAAAGACTTCATCAAGAAGTTTAGATTGGAGAATTGCAAAAAGACTGATATACCAATGTTAAGCTATTTGAAACTAGACAAAGACGGAGTAGGAAAGAAAGTTGACCATAAGCTCTATAGGAGTATTATTAGTTCACTTCTTTATTTTACTGCTTCTAGACTTGACATTTTATTTAGTGTTTGCATTTGTGCTAAATTTCAATCAGATCTCAAAGAATCTCATCTAAGCGCCGCAAAACGCATTATCAAATATGTTGCAACTACTTCAAAGTTAGATCTATGATATTCAAAAGAAAGAGACTTTACTCTCATTGGATATTCAGATGCAGATTTAGCAGGTTGTAGAATTGACATAAAGAGTACTTCTGGTACTTGTCAATTGCTAGACAACAGGACAGTATCTTGGCTCTCAAAGAAACAGAGTACTGTAGCTCTTTCAACAGTTGAGGCGGAGTATGTGGCTCTTGGAAGCTGTTGTTCTCAAATCCTATGGATAAAGCAACAACCGAGAGACTTTGGAATCGAAGACTTATGCACCAAGAACAAATGTGACAACACCAGTGCAATCAATCTTTCAAAGAATCAAATTCTTCATTTAAGAGCAAAGCACATAGAAATTTGACATCATTTCATTAGAGATCATGTTCATAATGAAGAAATTATGATACAGTTCATTGACTCGGAGAATCAATTGGCAGACATATTTACAAAGCCACTGGAGAAAAGTTTGTTTGAGTCTATTCACACCGACTGAAAATTCTATCTTTTGTTAGTTAAAGTCGAAGATGATTAGACTCGAACAACCACAAGTGGCGATTGTAAGTTAATTCTATACTAGTAATTTAATTTATGGGTGAAAATTTGAAAATGTACGTTTACTTTTTGAATCGTTACTTACTTATTTTATTTTTAGCAATTATCTTTCTAATTTTGAATTTATGGCAGTTTTCATTTTCAAAAAGGCAGTTTTTATTTTTTCTTTAATGACGATTTGTATACCCTATTTCGTCAGCCTTTTTATACTATAGATTCTCTTCTTCGTTTTCACACAAACCCTAAAATACAGAACTCCATTTTCTCTCACTTTCTATCTAGTTTATTCCAAAAGATTTCATCTTTCTTCATGATCAAGTTCGAGAAATCCCTCAAAGAAAGTGACAATGTCTTCCCAAAGAAAGTCTTCTAGAATCGCGAGCAGGGGACCACAACATATGTGTGAGGGCCGTATGCACTTTGATCTAACCGATGAAGAAGACTCTCCACAACAGCAACATCGGAGTCAACAACATCATTCTCAACCGCGTCACTCTTCTTAGCTTATGACTCAAATTCCTCCGCAGCAACAAGCAGATGAAGAAATTATTAGAGATATTGAACCTGTAAGATCACAGAAACCCCAATTTTTGTTCAGACTTTACTTGAACTTAAAATGGGTGGTTCTGCAATGACTTTGATTGATGAATTTTTGAAATTAAATGGTTATAAGAACGAAACTCTCTTCTTGAATACCATGGAAATGTTAGGCATTGTGCCTAGAGGTTATGTAGCAATGACTTTTGCCAACTTTCCAAGTGATTTGCGGTTTGAAATATTTTATCAGCCTGAGGGGAAAGATGATGATGAAAGGATGTTCTTAAATTTCCAGTCTAGGATGGGCATAGTTGCGAATGTTCGTGGTGAAAGGACGAATCTTTTTCGTTCTAAGGATCACAAGAGAACTTATCCTAAACTGTTGAAGTGAGGGGTGATGAACCTTAGGAGTGTTGATTTTTATTTTCTTGATTCGTTGAAGGTAAAACTGAGGAAGAAGTTTGCACTTCTTCAACTTGAACATTTTTGCTCTGAGACAACTATTACTCACCTGGAACTTACAGCTTACTTCTATTCAAATCTATCATTTATAGATGCGAATAGATTTTCCTTTAGTGTTAGAGACAAGGATTTTGTGGTCGATGTAAACACTCTAGCTGATGTGATTAGGGTGGATAAATGGAGTTTTCAACCAATTAGTGTGTTTGTTGCTCACGCTACTTTGGAGCTGGTTTGGGATAGGATTGCTGAAGGTAGGATCTCTTACTCCAGGATGAATGCATCCAATATCCTATTTTACAAGATTGTGATTAATTGTCTCAGACCCAAATCAACATCAAAGACTGATGTCTCAAACTTTGAAGCGAAATTGATGTATACGATCAACATTAGTTTCAAGTTCTCTTTGCCTTATACCATTCTTATGCACATGTATAGGACAATGGTGAAGGACAAGGGACAACTCCCTTATTCTGCTCTTGTTACTCGTTTATTCAAACATTTCAACATTCAGCCTCTCAAGATTCTGTGTGTTAGACCCATTGCTCCAATGGTAGTGGGACTGAAGATGGTTTCTAAGATGCGTCTGAAGGAACTGAACAAGGTTTTAAAGAGTATTAAGGTGAAGTCCCTTGTCAAGGCAAGACAAGGCTCTACAGCAGGCAAAAGGAAATGCAAAGAGCCTATGTTTGAACCAATTAAGAAGAAGAGAGCATTTATCTTGCAGGATGAAGAAGATGAGGATGACCTCACTCTCTCCGCTTTTGCCTTAAAAAATTTACAGAGTTTTGTTAGCTTTCCGAGACAACAGATCGAGAGAATAGAGAACGAGAAGAGTTAGAACAGAGAGATGAAGAAAAAGAAGCAATGAGGACAGAGGAAGAGGAGGGAAGAATAGATGAAGAAGAGAGAGGAAGAGAACAAGAAGAAGAAGAGGGTCATGATAATTCTCATGCGGAAGAAGAAGGACAACATCACATTGATGCTGAAGAAGAGCAAGCTTAGGAAGAAGAGTCATTTTCTCCACCCGAAGGCACAAAAACAGGGGGAGCCGTTGTTAAAAGAGGTACTTCTTCATTTGCTTTTACTAGTGATGATGTTAGTTGTTCTCCTGCCGATCCAGAGAATGTGTATGCCTCTTAATTTCCTGAAGATGATAATGAGACTTCATCTCCAAGTCTGGATGTTCCTGTTAGGGTTCCATCCTTTGTTAACACTTCCCAAACTATGTGTGCTGAAGCGAGTACTCAAACCGACAATACATCAGACTTTAAGAGATTGCTCGAGCTTTTTGTGGAGATCAAAGCTCAGCTTTATGGATTGGAGTGTGAATTTCAGAACATGTAGTCAGTTTATCAAGCTACTTCAGTTTCTTTGCACGATCAGGTACAAGCCCTTAAGCTTCAAGTTCAAGCTACTACAAAGGGTAAAGATTTTCAGCAACTAAAGGAGGACCTGAGAAAGCTGGAGGAGACAGTCAAATCTATGGTGGATTTTTAGCTCATTCGCATCCCTAAACAACAATGATTTTATACACACTACTTTTAGTTCTCTCCATTCTTTTTGCTGTTGACAAAAGGGGGAGAAAGTTTGTGTGCAGATTTGATTTGATCGTTTGATGACTTTTTGCTTGGTTTGATTTTGGTGTTTTTGGATTGACTGGTGATTCTATTTGACTCAATTTGGTTTGTTTTGTAACTTGCAGTAACTATGTCTCTGACTTTAATTATGGATGGATAGTTATTTATTATGCAGGACTAATATGTTTTCAGTGGTTGCAGAATTTATACTATCCAGACCCTAATTAGTTTATCTTCACAATACATTACGATTTATTTAAGTGTTGCAGGTTAAAATTTTGCAAATTTGCTAGAAAGTTTTGTCATCATAAAAAATGGGGAGATTGTTAGAGAAGACTCCTTATTGTTTTGAAGTTGACAAAGTCTTTCCAAATAGTCTAGTCTAAAAGATTGTAGACTCAAGTGTTATGGTTTGAAGAACTCAAGTCTTATTTGTCAAAGTCTGAAGATCGTTGGACTTTAAGCTCAAAGTCTGACCTCATTGACAGATTCTAGATTGACAAAAGAAGACTTATCTGGATGTGAGTTTATCTTCAAGAATTTGGTTCGTACAGTTTATGGAAGATCTTACGGCTGGAGATAGCATCCATTGATCTATTATTCCTATTGGAATCAATTTGGATAATCAGATCTTTTGATAAGCGAAGTATACTTGGAAGGTTCTACTTATGGAAACCAATATCCTGATTATAGGGGCGAGCATGACTGATTAGCTATCATCACGTTCCTTAAATGACTCGAGATCTCATTGATTGATTCTGTCTAACGGGTAGATTGGAGGAATTTTTTTGGAAAGTGCCAACGGTTGTAGAGGCATGGAGGAGTATATAAGGATGACTCTCAAATTGTTCGAGTGTGTGCATGAAAAGAAAAATTCTAAAGTTTGAAACTCTTAGTTCTTTGCTATTTCAATTGTTGAGCCTAACTTGTACTCAAAAGAGAGAGCAAACATTTGTGAGACTTTGAAAGAGTGTGGTAGATCTTCTACACTGTGAAGTCGAGGACAAGTGACTGTAATTTCTTTTTTTTTTTTTAATTCATAGTGAAATCTAGCAAGTGGGCTGTTAGTGCGGGAGAGTGGACGTATGTTTGATTTAAGCCGAACCACTATAAACCTTGTGTTTCTATTCTCTTTCCCTGAACTCCTTACTTTAATTCCTAGCTTTATATAACTGCCTGTAGTCATTTACATCTTCAGTCTATTATCTTCTAAAGACGATTTTATTTGTTAAGTCTTGTAAAAATTTCTTTTGACACCTATTCACCTCCCTTCTAGGTGTTCGTACTAGCCCTAACATAGGTTAGCCATGGGAGCTTATTTTACTAGATCTCCTTCTCTCCCTCTTGTCTCTATAGAAAAATTATGGGTGTGTATACCTAAGCTTAAAGACAACCAAGTGAAAGTCTCCATTACAATGGTTGAAGCACTAACGAAGACAAACTTGTTTGGTTTGCTTTATCAAGATTATGATATTACTGTTTTTGCAGCAGTATTCAATATTTTAAGACTAGTGTTGGCAGCACAGAAACCATTCAAGGGCTCCTCACTAATTATGCTCTTTAGGAAAAGTGGTTAGAATCGATGGCTTTGAATAAAGTGGGCCGGTCTTTGAGAATTGTAGTGACTCCTTGGAAGACGAACTTTAAAGGCAATTTCCAAGAATCCACTTTGTGGAGACGATAAGGGTCTGTTTGTTTATTTTTGTTTCTGAAACAAAAATTTCTTTTCTTTTGTTTCAGGGAACAAAAAAAGAACAAAAAACGTTTGGTAACATTTTTGTTCTCAAGAACAAATTTGGAACAGAAGCAAGAAGTAGAAAAAATTTGTTTCTTGTTCCCGGGATTCTTCACGCCTTTTGGATCTTATTCGAATCCCTTCATCAATGTTACCAATGATGAGATCTTCAGGATGACTAGACTTGTGCTTCCAATTGTTGGTTGGTCTGACAGATTGTTGAACTTCTTCTGCAGTTGAATCTTCAATATTCGTTTGTTGTTGTCCTTCTATAATTTGAGCTGCTTCAGGGGAGTAGACTTTGTAGAGTTTGGAGCAGGTTCAGATTCTTTAGGATGAGTCTGGATTGATTGACTTTGTATAAAATCTTGGAATTTGACATTCATAGATTCTTCTACAGACTGAGTCTTCTTGTTGTACACTTTGTAAGCCTTGCTAGAGGTTGAATATCCAAGGAAAATTCCTTTGTCCGACCTTTCTTCAAACTTACCAATTCGATTATTTGCATTTTTAAAAATAAAACATTTGCAACCAAACACATGAAAATAAGAAACAATTAGCTTATTTCCTTTGAATAACTCATAGGGAGTTTTCTCTAGAATTGGCCTTAAGATAACTCTGTTAATAATATAACAAGCTGTAGAGATAGCTTTAGCCCAAAAATGAGAAGAAATATTGCTTTCAATTAAAAGAGTTCTAGCCATTTCTTGCAAAGATCTATTCTTCCTTTCGACAACTCCATTTTGTTTGGGAGTGTATGGAGAGAAGAACATGTGTTGAAAACCATATTCATCACAGAATTTAGTAAAGCCTTGATTTTCAAACTCACCTCCATGGTTTGTCCGAATGCTTGAAATGGTATACCCTTTCTCATTCTGTATTTTCTTGGCAAATTTTGAAAAGTAAGATAAAGTTTCAGAGTTACTTGCAAGAAAGTAGACCCAAGTAAATCGTGAATAATCATCCACTATTACTAGGCAATATTTATTTCCACAAATGCTTTGAGTTCTAGTTGGTCCAAAGAGGTCCATATGTAAAAGCTGTAAAACACGATTAGTGAAAACTTGATTTATTGGTTTGAAAGAATTTCTAACCTGTTTTCCCAATACACAAGGTGTGCATAATTCTGATTTTTGATACTTCAGGTTAGGTAGACCACGAATAAGCTTCTTTGAGGAAATCTTGGCAATTTACTTCATGTTGATATGTCCAAGCTTTTGATGCCAGAGATTTGCTTAATCTTGAATTGAGATTAGACATTGAGATCTTTCTGGATTGATATCCAAAAGATAGGTATTCCCATGTCTTCACCTAGTAAAGGATTGTAAAAGATCTTTACTAGTTCCCGCATATGTTCCTTCTTGAAAACTGATCTTAAATCCAGTATCGCACAATTGGCTAATGCTAAGCAAGTTATAATTGAGTCATTCTACTAAGGAAACATTGTTGATTGTGAGACTTTCAATCTTTACAGTTCCACATCCAACAATTCTTCTTTTGCTGTTTCCACCAAAAGAAACTTTCCCTTCGGTTACTTGTGTAAATTTGATAAAACAACCTGAATCTCCTGTCATGTGTCTTGAACAACCACTATCAAAGTACTATTTAACCTTTTTCTTGATAGTGACTTGTAGTTATAAAAGAAACTCAAGCTTTCTTTGATACCCATATTTTCGTGGGTCTAGTGGAGTTAATGCAATACACAGTCTTTGGCCATTCCTTCTTAACAGGTCTCCAAACCATATGACGATCTTTCTTAAAGTGTCCAGAGCTATTACACTTAGAACATCTAAGAGCACTTTGGCCAACATATTTAACAAAAACTCTTTAAAAATAATTTTTATAAAAAGCTTTTGTAGGTCTTTGTTTAATTCTTTCATTTACTTTTGGAAAATCAGTAAGAGGTACGGTTTCAGAAGTCATTCCCAAATCTGATTTGTTAAAGTAAGGTCTTTGTATTGAAAGAATCTTTTCTGATTTCTCAGATCCTATAGAAAATCTTTTTGAGACATTTGAAATATCAATTTTCAAAAGTGAATTTCCTTTTGAAAGAAAGTTTGCATTTTCTTCTAAAGCAGCAAAAATTTTACTTAGGTTTTCAAACTTTTCTTTCTAAGAGTTTTCCTGTTGCTTCAGTGTAGAATTCTCAATTTTAGTTCGGAAATCCTCTTAAGAGAAGCTTTGAGACTAGGACAAAGTTCATTAATGTATTTTGAGACTTTAGTAGGAACTTTGAAATACTTACCTCGATTTCACCGTCAATAAGTCCGAGTGCGTATTGTCTCAAATTCTGAGTCTGATTCTGATTTTGCCATTAAGCAAATATTGGTATAATCATCATCATTTTCTTCACATTCAGTGTCATTCCAAGCTTCTACTTTAAGTGCCTTTATGTATTTCTCAGCTTTTCCTCTCTTTTTCTTCAGCAAAGGACAATTGGGTCTGATGTGTCCTTCTTTCTTGCATTCAAAACAATCTTTATTGGATTCATCATCTTCAACTGATTTGTTTTGAAACCTTTGCGAGCTTTGTTTCTTCCAGTTGAATCTTCTTCCCTTTTTGTTCCGTTTCCTGAACCTTCTTATCATGAGAGCAAGTTCTTCATCATCCATGTCATCTTGAGTCGTATCATCGAATCTTCTTTAGATTTTAAAGCAATGGATTTTTTACCTTTAGGATCTTCTTCTTCATTGATTTGCTCCACTTCATAGGATTGAAATGTTCCAACCAATTCATCAACGGAAAGTGGCATGATCCTTTGCATTTCTCTTATTGAAGTCTTTACATGATTCCATTCTTTGGAAAGTCTACGCAGTAATTTGTCAACCTTCATAGGTCCCGAGATTGGTTGATCCTGATATTCAAGACATTTACAATTTCTGTAAAACGGCTAAATATGTTAGTAATGGATTTTACTGGCTTCATTTTGAAAGCTTCATATTGACTGAGCAGAATATTGATTCTGGTTTCTTTTACTCGATTTGTTCCTTCATAAGTAATATGCAGTCTATCCTAGACTTTTTTAGCCGTTTCACAGGAAGATATTCTGTTATATTCAGTAGGAGATAATGCACAATATAATGAGTAAATTGCTTTTGCATCAAGAGTTTGTCTCTTGGTTATCTCTTCTTGAGTCATGTTGCTAGCCTCTGCATCTTCCTTCCCTCTTTCTGAGATTGTTGTAGTTTTAGGAATGATTCCTTTGTCTACCACATCCCATTCCAGAGGATCTTTTGATCTTAGGAATGCCTTCATTTTATTTTTCCATATGTTGTATTCTTTTCCATCGAAATAAGGCGATCTGGTGTTGCTTTGTCCTTCAACCAAACCTGGAGCCAACATACTAGCCATGGATCTTTAACTTTGAAGTAAAAACACTTCAAATAAATGAGTACACAGGCTCTGATACCAATTGAGAGTGCTAGTATGAACACCTAGAGAGGGGGAATATGTGTAAAAACAAATTCTTTCTTTTCTTAACAACTTAATTTAGAACAAGAATATAAAAGAGTATAGTTGAATAGATAAGACTACGAATTAAGTAAAGAGATAAGGAAAGAGAATTGAAACACAGAGTTTATAGTGGTTCGGCTTAGACCAAGCCTACGTCCACTCTCCCACACTAACAGCCCACTGACTGGATTTTACTATGAATCAAAAGAGATATTACAATCTCACGTCCTTGATTCCACAGTACAGAGACTCTACTACACTTTCTCGAGGTCTCACAAAATTCTCTCTTTTGAGTACAATTGTACGCTCAACAAATGAATTAGCAAAGAGTAAGGAGCTTCAGACTTTGGAATTTCTTTATCTCGCATACACTCGAATAACTAGAGTGTCTTCCTTTTATACTCCTCCATGCCTACATAACCGTTGCACCTTCCAAAGGAGTTATTCTAATCTACCTGTTGGACATAAACAATTAGGGAGATCTCGCGTTATTTAAGGAATATGAAGATAGCCCACCAATCCTATCTGTCCATACAATCAGGATCTAGGTTTCCATAAGTAGAACCTTCCTAGTATACTTCACCAATCAATGGATCTGAATTACTCGAATTACTTGCCATACGAATAATTGATCTTCAGATGCTTTCTCCAGCCGAGAGATAATCTTCAACCAATCGAATTAAATCCTTAAAGATATCCTCATATCTGGATAAGACTTCTTTGTCGATCTAGAAATTGTCAACGATGGCAGACTTTAAATCTTGAGTCTAGCGATCTTTAGTCTGGAAGTCTTCAGACTTTAATAGTTGAGTCTAGAAATCTTTAGACTAGGAAATGTTTTGTCAATTTCAAAACATATAAGGAAGACTTCTCCAACACTAGGCATTTCAAAAGTTCAAATTTGAGTTCCCATTTTGATCTCCCATCACAAGGTGTTGAATAGCTGAGACCGAACATTCATTGACATTATGAGCTTTGAACCCCCATTTGACTCAAAGTTAACACTACACAACACACAAGTATCAATGACGAAAGGAAAGGCAACAAATCCACCCTAGTCAAAAGTAGATCATATTTCAAGAGAAAGTAAAGAAGCTGATAAAACTGAAGATGGCTCTCATCTCCTTAACTATTGCATTTCTACATGTGTCATGAGCCATCGGTCCTATGCTCGGAATTCCAAAAAGATACTCAATTTTCTTTGCCACCATAAGAAATCAACACTCAGTAATTGTGAAAGCTAGTACAAGCACCTAGACGGGGTGAATAGGTGCAGAAACAAATTTTCAGAGTGAAGTGAGCAACTGTGATTCGTAATAGATTATGAAAAAGAAATTAGACTCTTGTAATCAAATTGAATTACGATCAAAGTAAAAGAGCGTAAGGAAGAGTATAAGAACACATGGTTTATAGTGGTTCAGCTTAATCCAAGCCTACGTCCACTCTTCCGCACTGATAGCCCATCGGCTGGATTTTACTATGAATCAAAAGAGTTGTTACAGTATAGCTTCTTCCTTGATTCCATAGTGTAGAGACTCTACTACACTTACTCAAGGTTTCACAAAAATATAAACTCTCTTTTAAATACAAAATTTCGCTCAACAATTGAATTGACTAAGAACAAGGAGTTTCAGACTTTGGAATTCTTCTATCGCGCACACACTCGAATAACTAGAACATCTTCCTTATATACTCCTTCATGCCATCACACTCGTTGGCACTTACCAAATGAGTTCTTTCAATCTACCCATTGGGCAGAATCAATTAGGGAGATTTCAAGTAATTTAAGGAATATGTCGATAGTCCACCAATCCTGCTCGTCCATACAATCAGGATCTAGGTTTCCATAAGTAGAACATTCCAAGTATACTTTGCCAATCAACGGATCCAAAATCCTTGAATCAATTTCAATTTGAATAATGGATTCTGACATGCTATATTTAGCCAAGAAATCTTCTTCAGTTGATAGAATCAAATCCTTAACGAAATACTCAGTTCTGGATAAGCCTTCTTCGACGGTCTAGAAACTATCAATGAGGATAGACTTTGAGTCTTGAGTCTGGCAGTCTGGAGGTCTTCAGACTTTAATGGAAGAGTTTGCAAGTCTTTAGACTAGATTGATGGAAACGTTTTGTCAACTTCAAAACACTCAATGAAGTTTTCTCCAACAATCTCCTCCTTTTTGATGGTGACAAAAATTTCCTGCAGATTTGGATATCTTTGACCCGCAAAACAATACTCAAGCAAATATGGATATCTCACAAAAGATAATTGGCTTAGTAAAGATAACATTAAAATCTGCAACCATAGAAAATAAGTTAGTCTTGTAAATGAGCAATTATCTTTGTCATGAAATATCAGTAGTGCTTAAAATAAACAAATGATCAAACAAACCAAATCCCATGCAGTCACAGCCAAACAACCAAACACAAAAGTAAAGTCAGTCAAACATAAAAGTCAAGAGTTTAAATCTCAAATCTGCACCACATCTCTCCCCCTTTTTGTCAACATTAAAAAGGTAGAGAGGAAAATCGAATGAAACTAGGATTGCTTTGGAACACGAACAAGCTGGAAATCTCCCATTGACTAGACAATCCCTTCCAGCTTTTTCAAATCCTCCTTTAGTTGAGCCACTTCTTCACCCTTGGCATTTGCTTGAACTTGAAGAGCAAGGGTATGAATTTGATCATGCAAAGAAACTGAAGAGGATTGACCTGCATTCTACAAGTTCTGAACTTCGCACCCCAGAGCATGAATTTGGCCTCATATCTCCAAGAGAACATCAAGCACTCTGCGAAAGTTTGCTGAATTATCAGTCTGAGTACTGGCTTCTGCACAATTAGAAAGTGTATTGGCAGATGATGGCAAGTCAGCACGATTACTTAGATTGGGCGATGAAACCTCATGGCCTTCCTTAGGAAATTGAGAGGCATAGATGTCTACTAGATCTGCTGGTGAACGACTTACTCCTTCACTAGTAGTAGCAATTGAGGACGTACCTCTTTTCTCAGCATCTCCCCCTGTTTCATGGCATTCAGGCGGTGAGAAGTACTCTTCATACTCTACTTCTTCTTGTTCACCTCTGCTCTCTTCTTCTTCTTTCTCCATTGATTCTCTCTCTTCAGTCCTCTATTTGATCTCCTCCTTGTCTTGTTCCTGTCTCTCCTCTATCTCTGGAACATAACTACTTAAGTTCTTCAATGCAAGAGCAGAAATTATGATATCATCCTTATCCTCTTCATCCTCCAAGATGAGTGCTCTTCTTTTCTTGGATGGAGCAACCATGGGCTCTTTCCCTTTCCGTTTTGCAACTGAAGAGACTGGGTGAGTTTTGACAGGGGTTTTATCCTTGAATCGCTCCAAAGCCTTGTTAAGTTCCTTCAGATGCATTTTAGAGACCATTTTCAGTCCTACCACCATTTGATCGCATGTTCGAACACAAAGAATCCTGGGAGGCTGAATGTTCAAATGTCTGAATAACTTAGTGACAAGTGCTGAGTAAGGAAGTTGGCTCTTGTCTTTTACCATCGTTCTGTACATGTGAAACATAATAGTGTGTGGAAGAGATAACTTTTTGCCAGTGTTAATGGCATACATCAGCTTTGCCTCCGAGTTTGAAACATCGGTCTTTGAAGTCGATTTGGGTCTGAGGCAGTTGATCACTATCTTGTGAAGCAAAATATTTGAGTCATTCATCCTCAAATATGAAATCTTTCCTTCCGCCTTTCTATCCCGAACAAGCTCTATCGTCGCACGTCCAATTGACACACTAATTGGTTGGTATTTCCCCCTTTCAACCCCAATCACATCAACTAATGTATTCGTGTCAACTACATATCCTGATATCGAACACTGAAAGAGAATCTGTTCGCATCCAAGAAACTTAGATTAGAATAGAAGTAAGCAGTGAGTTCAGCATGAGCCTCTGTCGTTTCAAAACAAAACCGTTTTAGTTGAAGAAGATTGAATTTCTCTCGCAGCTTGACATTAAGAGAATCAAGAAAATCAAAGTCCACACTTCTAGGGTTAATCACAGTGCACTTTAGCAACTTAGAGTACAGTTGCTTGTGTTCCTCCTTGTGAAACAAATCTGTCCTTTTGCTTCGGATTTTCGTTGCAACACCCATTCTAGGTTTAAACTGAGTGTACATTCTATCATCATCATTCCCATTAGGTTGACTCAGCCTTCCAACACGTGGATCGCTTGGGATATTTGCAAATGCTTCTTCCGCTGACCTAGCAGGAGTAATTCCCAATTGTTCCATTGTGCGTAAAAAGTAGGTTTTATTTCGATACCCTTTGTTTTTCAAAAATTCATCAATATAGTTCAAAGGAGTACCACCCTTCTTCAGAGCATAGTAAAGCTTAAACATAAAAGTGGGCTTTTGAGTTCTTACGGGTTTTGCATCTTCGATGATTTCTTCCTCTTCTCGATGTTCAATATTCTGAGGTCTAGATGGAGGAGATGGACGCTGTTGAGAATGTTGTGGGCTCTGTTGCTGTCTAGGAGATTCTTCTTCCTCGGTGAGATCAAAATGCGTAGGTCCCTCACGCATTTGCTGTGTCCCCTGTTCGCAATCCTCGAAGATTTTCTTTGAGACGACATTTTTCGAGGATTCCAATTGATTCACAGTCTTTGAGAGATTCCAAGCTTGTTTTGCAAGAAATGTGAAAACTTTTCAAGGATTAAACAAGAGAAGAAAAGAGAAATGGAAAATCTGTGCTCTCTTAGGGTTTTTGTGAGTAAAACGAAGAACCAACATTATATAAGGCAGTCGAAGCGAGGCATACGGAACGTCATAAAAGGAAATATAAAAATGCCTTTTAAAAAAATAACTGCCTTTTTTAAAAACTAGATAACCGTAATTTTAAAAATAACTTCTTTTTCAAAAAAAGAAAGATTGCAATAATCACAAAAACGGGGAAATAACATCAATCAATTACGAGATGGATGATCGTACCTTTTCGAGATTTTATCCGAGAGATAAGATTCTAAAATAGAAATAACTTACAATCGTAAATCTTGATCGTCGAATCGAGTGTCTTTTGACTTTCAGTCCTGAGTTTGAACTTCCTCGATTTTAAGATATTGAGTTTGGAACGAATAATTTCAAATTGATTTTTCTCCAAAGGCTTTGTAAATATGTCCGCCAGTTGATTATTTGAATCAATAAACTGAATCAAAACTTCTCCATTTTAAGCATGATCTCTAATGAAATGATGTCGAATCTCTATATGTTTTGCTCTTGAGTGAAGAATTGGATTCTTGGTGAGATTGATTGCGCTGGTGTTATTACATTTGATCTCAGTGCATGAATCTTCAATCCAAAGTCTCTTAGCTGTTGTTTTATCTACATAATTTGTGAACAACAACTTCCAAGAGTTACATACTCTGCTTCTGCCGTAGAAAGAGCTACGATACTTTGCTTCCTTGAAAATCAAGACACTGTCCTGTTACCAAGTAATTGACAGGTGCCTGAGGTGCTCTTTCTATCAACTCTGCATCCGGCTAGGTCTTTGTCTGAGTATCCAAGAAGAGTGGAGTCTCATTCTTTAGGATACCAGAGGCCTAAATTTGAAGTTGAGGCAATGTATTTGATAATACGTTTTGCAGCACTGAAATGAGATTCTTTGGGGTCTGATTGAAATCTGGCACAAATACAAACACTAAATAGAATGTCCAGTCTAGAAGTAGTAAGATAAAGAAATGAACTAATGATACTCCTGTATAGCTTCTGGTCAACTTTCTTTCCTCCTTCATCTTTGTCCAGCTTCAAGGAACTTGACATTGGTATATCAATCTTTTTGTAATTCTCCAGTCCAAAATTTTTAACAAGTTTTTTAGCATATTTTTCTTGATGAATAAAGGTTCCCTCCTTCAGTTGTTTTACTTGAAGCCCGAGAAAGAAGGTTAGTTCGCCCATCATGCTCATTTCAAATTCATCCCGCATAGACTTAGAGAATTTCTTGCACAGATTTTGATTAGAAGATCCAAAAATAATATCATAAACATAAATTTGAATAAGTAAAAAACTTTTTCTTTCTCTTTTGATAAACAATGTAGTATCTACTTTACCTTTGACAAAGCCATTTTGAATTGAAAACTTACTTAGTTTGTCATACCCAGCTCGAGGTGCTTGCTTTAAACCATATAGAGCATTTTTCAGTCTGAATACAGAGTCTGGTTTCCTTGGGTCTTCAAAATCGGGTGGTTGTTCCACATAGACTTCCTCTTGGATAAATCCATGTAGGAAAACACTTTTGATGTCCATTTGGAATAACGTGAAATTCTTATAACAAGCAAAAGTAAGTAATAATCTAATTGCTTCTAGCCTTGCTACTGGCGTGTAAGTCTCATCATAGCCTATCCCTTCTTCTTGTGTATATCCTTTGGCCACGAGCCTTGCTTTGTTTCTTACAACTTTTCCTTTCTTGTTCATCTTGTTCTTAAAAACCCATTTAACTCCAATGATAGATTTACCTTTCGGTTTAGGAGTCAATTCCTAGACATCATGGATACTAAATTGCCTGAGTTCTTCTTACATAGCCTCAATCCAGCTTTCATCTGTTAAAGCTTTTTCTATGCTTTTGGGTTCTATTTTAGAAATAAGAGTCACAGCACTAGACTCTTCACGCCTTTTGGATCTTGTGCGAATTCCTTCATTAATATTACCAATAATGAGATCTTTGGGATGACTAGACTTATGCTTCCACTTGCTGGTTAATTTGTCAGACTGTTGATCACTTCCCTCATTTGAGTCTTTGATGATCATTTGTTGCTGGTCTTATGAAGTCTGAGATGCTTGTGGAGATTTAGACTTTGTAGAGTCTGGAGCAGGTTCAGAATTTTCAAGTTGAGTTTGAATCGATTGATTTTCAATAAAGTTTTGAAATTTGACATTCATCGATTCCTCCACGGATTGAGTCTTTTTGTTGTATACTCTGTAAGCTTTGCTTGTGATAGAATATTCAAGGAAAATACCTTCATATGATTTTTCTTTAAACTTACCAACTCGATCATTTGCATTTTCCAATATAAAACATTTACATCCAAACACATGAAAATATGAAACAATTGGCTTCTTTCCTTTGAATAACTCATATAGAGTTTTCTCCAGAATAGGCCTGAAGAAGACTTTATTAATAATATAACACGCTGTAGAAATTGCTTTACCTCCAATGCTCTGAGTTCTGGTTGGTCCAAAGAGATCCATATGTAAGAGCTACAGTACACGATTAGTGGATACTTGATTTATTGGTTTGAATGAGTTTCTTACCTGTTTTCCCAACACGCATAGTGTGCATAGATCAAACTTTTGGTATGTCAGTTTGAGTAGTTCATGAGCAAGCTTCTTTGCTGAGATTTTGGCTATTTGGTTCATGTTGATATGCCCAAGTTTTTTGTGCCATAAGTTTGCTTCCTCTTGAATTGAGATTAGATATTAGGTTTCATCTGGTTTGATATTCAAGAGATAGATATTCCCATGTCTTCGTTCGGTGAAAAACTGAGAGGAGTCTTTACTAGTTCTTGAACATAATTCCTCTTGAAAGTTGATTTTGAAACCAGTGTCGCATAGTTGACTGATGCTCAGCAAGTTGTAGTTGAGTTCTTGTACTAAGGAAACATTGCTAATCGTAAGGCTTCAAATCTTTACAGTTCTGTATCCCACAATTCTTCATTTGCTATTTCCTCCAAATGAAACTTTTCCACCCTTAACTTGTGCAAGTTTTATGAAATAATTTGAGTCTCCTGTCATATGTCTTGAGCATCCACTATCCAAGTACCTTTTAACCTTTTTCTTGATAGTGACCTGCATTTAGAAAATAAACTCAAGCTTTCGTTGGTACCCATATTTTCTTGGGTCCATTGGTGTTAGTGTAATATATGGTCTTTGCCCATACCTTCTTAACAGGTTTCCAAACCATTGGACATTCTTTCTCAAAATGATCTGAACTATTGCACTTAAAACATTTAAGAGCATTGCGGCCTACATGTTTTACAAAAACTTTTTGGAAATGATTTTTGTAAGAATCTTTTGTAGGTCTTTGCTTAATTCTTTCCTTTACTTTAGGAAAATCAATTAGAGGAATGGTTTTAGCAGTTATTCCTAAACTTGATTTGTTGAAGTAAGGTCTTTGTGCTTTGAAAGAATATTTTCAAGTTTCTCGAGATCCTATAGAAAATCTTTTAGAAATAATTGAGATATCACTTTTCAAGAATGCATTTTCTTTTGAAAGATTGTTTGCATTTTCTTTTAAAGTAATAACACTTTTGTCTAAACTTTCGACCTTCTCTTTCCAAATATTTTCCTGTTGTTTTAGTGCAGAATTTTCCCTTTTAAGTTCGGAAATCCTTTTAAGAGAGGTTTTAAGACTAAGACACAATTTATTAATGTATCTAGGGGACTTCAGTAGGAATTTTTAAATTACTTACCTTGATTTCACCGTCGAGTAAATTCTCGTAGTCTGAATACGAGTCGATTGTGCCATGAGACAAATATTGGCATAATCATCATCACTTTCCTCATATTCGGTATCACTCTAAGTTTATGGTTTAAGTGCCTTTCGATATTTCTCAGCTTTTCCTTTTTTTCTCTTCAGAAGGGGACAGTTGGGTCTGACATGTCCCTTTTTCTAGCATTCAAAGTAGACTACATCTTTATTGGATTCATCATTCTCAACTGATTTATTCTGTAGCTTTTGAAAACTTTGTTTCTTTGGATTGAATCTTCTCCCATTTCTGTTTAGTTTTTTGAACCTTCTTATAATAAGAGCAAGCTCTTCATCATCCATATCGTCTTCAGAATCTGTAACATCAGAATCATCACTAAATTTTAATGCAATGGATTTCAACATTTAGGATCTTCATCTTCGTTGATTTGCTCAACTTCATAAGACTAAAGAGTCCTAATCAATTCATCAACAAAGAGTGGCATCATTCTTTGTGTCTCCCTTATTGAGGGCTTGATGTGATTCCAATCCTTAGACAATCCATGCAGTAATTTGTTTACCTTCATGGGTCTAGAAATTGGTTGACCTTGATATTCAAGACCATTCACGATTTCTGTAAAACGACTAAACATATCAATGATAGATTTTCCTGGTTTTATCTTGAATGCTTCATATTGACCGAGCATAATGCTGATTCTGGTTTCTTTTGCTTGATCAGTTCCTTCATAGGTGATATGTAATCTATCCCAAACTTCTTTAGTTGTTTCACAAGAAGATATTCTGTTATATTCAGTAGGGGATAATACACAATATAAAGAATAATTTGCTTTTGCATCAAGAGCTTGTCTCTTGGTTATCTCTTCTTGAGTCATTTCACTGGACTCAATAGTTTCTTTTCCTCTTTACGAGGCCTAGCAGCTTTATGAATGATTCCTTTGTTTACCACGTCCCATTCCAGAGGATCATTTGATCTTAGGAATGCCTTAATCTTGTTTTTCCATATGTTGTATTCCTTTCCATCAAAATAAGGCGGTCTAGTATTGCTTTGCCCTTCAACCAGACCTGGAGCTAACATACTAGCCATAGATCTTTAACTCTGAAGTAAAACACTTCAACTTAAGTGAGTACACAGGCTCTGATACTAATTGTGAAAGCTAGCACCTAGAGGGGGTGAATAGGTGCAGAAACATATTTTTCAAAGTGAAGTGAGCAACTATGATCAGCAATAGATTATGAAAAAGAAATTAGACTCTTGTAATCAAATTGAATTACAATCAAAGTAAAAGAACGTAGGGAAGAGTATAAGAACACATGGTTTATAGTGGTTCGGCTTAATCCAAGCCTATGTCTACTCTTCTGCACTGACAACCCATCGGCTGGATTTCACTATGAATCAAAATAGTTGTTACAATATAGCTTCTTCCTTGATTCCACAGTGTAGAGACTTTGCTACACTTCCTCAAGGTCTCACAAAGATATAAACTCTTTTTTGAATACAAAATTTCGCTTAACAATTGAATTGACTAAGAACAATGAGTTTTAGACTTTGGAATTCTTCTATCGTGCACACACTCGAATAACTAGGATGTCTTCCTTATATACTCCTTCATGCCATCACACCTGTTGGCACTTACCAAAGGAGTTCTTCCAGTCTACCCGTTGGACAGAATCAATTAGGGAGATTTCGAGTTATTTAAGAAATATGTCGATAGCCCACCAATCCTGCTCACTTATACAATCAGGATCTAGATTTCCATAAGTAGAACCTTCAAAGTATATTTTGCCAATAAATGGATCCAAAATCTCTGAATCAATTTCAATTTGAATAATAGATTCTGACATGCTATATCCAGTCAAGAGATTTTCTTTAGTCGATAGAATCAAATCCTTAACAAAATACTCAGTTCTGGATAAGCCTCATTCGACGGTCTTGAAACTATCAATGAGGATAGACTTTGAGTCTTGAGTTTGGCAATCCGAAGGTCTTCAGACTTTGATGGAAGAGTCTGCAAGTCTTTAGACTAGATTGATGGAAACGTTTTGTTAACTTCAAAACACTCAAGGAAGTTTTCTCCAATAAAAATTAGTCATTAATTTCATTGAGAGTGCAAAGCATTGGACTTACAGGTGCAGTATGTACCTAGCCTTCTTCCTTGTCGTTAATAGACTCAGGATCAAAACATTTGACAAAGAATTAGACATGGAAACATACACAATTATCTCAAGCATGTTGATGTCAGAAACTTCAATCAAATCATAACAAGCCCAGAAGCTGAGCGACTCTAATGATAATACTTTCAAACATTTGACACTTGATGAAAGAAAACTTGATTGAGAAAAAGAAACGAAAATAATTATGAGATTCAGAAAACTAGAAGTTGTGAATAGAAATATGACTAATAGAATGAACTTTCGTATTTGTTGGCAAAATGCACCTATAAAGTATAACAAAGTCATTTACTGAAGTATTCTTCAAATATTTGGGTGAACATACAATTTCAGTATTTCGGCAACATATTAGAGCACATTGAAAACATAAGCAAAACAAAATTGAGGCTTTCATGGACTCCTTACGAAGGGCTACACTACAGGACCTACTACACTAATAATAAAAAGGAATACATACTTAAAACCAATGAAGCATGGAATCAGTGACATGACTCCTCATTTTCCTCCGAGCAATAATGATGTCTCCTTGAGCTATGAGAGACAAAGACAGAATCTATACCATGGACGTTGCAACAAATAAATTATAAGAAATAAATAACAGTCCAACGTTTTACTTGTCATATAGAAATAAAAAATGGGGTTTTGAAATTTTTGCATAAAACTAAGCATAAGCAACATTGGAGAAGTTCTGCATTCACAACACATGTAATTAGAGTTGTTAAATGATTAATTTTAGTAACTGCTTCGAAGTTAAATTCCTCTGAAAAGACACAAAAGACTGGTGTCAGCATATTCACACTAATGTAGCATAGAAATGCTATTAATAGATTCTAAGAGCTAAACATTTTCTTTGGGTCCATAAACTTAAAACCTTAAAGAAGGCATCCAATATAAGCCTTCTTTCAAAGGCCAGGTCCTTAAGAGTATCAAAAAAATCTTGAGAAACACAATTTGTGATCGAAGTGTTGGAGAAAACTTCATTACTTGTTTTAAAGCTGACAAAATGTTTCCATCAGTCTAGTATGAAGAATAGAAGACTCTTTCGTCAAAGTTTGAAGACTGTTAGACCGCTAGACTCAAGATTTAAAGTCTGACCTCATTGATTGTTTCTAGACCATCAAAGAAAAGACTTATCTAGATTCGTATAAGGATTTGATTCTAGTAGTTAAGAAGATCTCACAACTGGAGATAGCATTTCTAGATCTCTTATTCGTTTTGAAATTAATTCGAGTAAGTTTGATCCGTTGATTGGCAAATTGTACATGGAAGGTTCTACTTATGGAAACCCAGATCTTGATTGTATGGGCGAGCAGGATCGGTGGGCTATCGTCACATTTCTTAAGCAACTCGAGATTTTCCTAATTGATTCTATCCAACGGGAAGATGGAAGAACTCCTTTGGAAGGTGCCAACAGTTATGAAGGTATGGAGGAGTATTTAAGGAAGACGTTCTAGTTACTCAAGAGTGTGCGCGATAGATAAATTTCAAAGTCTGAAGCTCCTTGTTCTTTGCTAATTCAATTGTTGAGCAAAAAGTTTGTACTCAAAAGAGAGTCTAGACATTTGTGAAGCCTTGAGGAAGTGTAGTAGAGTCTCTATACTGTGGAATCAAGGACGTGATGCTGTAACGACTCTTTTGATTCATAGTGAAATCCAGTCGGTGGGCTGTCGGTGCGAGAGAGTGGACGTAGGCTTGGATTAAGCCGAACCACTATAAACTTCGTGTTCTTTTTCTCTTCCATGATCTCTTTAATTCAATTCGTAACTTTATTTGCATAAGTGTGATTTCCTTTACAGAGTCTATTGTCTACCAGACTCAAGTCAAAAGTAAGATCTTATCTTATATTTCACAAAATTTGGTTTAAGCACCTATTCACTCCCTCTAGATGCATATACTAGCACTCTCAATTGATATCAGAGCCTGTGTACTCATTTAAATTGAAGTGTTTTTACTTCAGAGTTAAAGATCCATGGCTAGTATGTTGGCTCCAGGTTTGGTTGAAGGACAAAGCAACACCAGACCACCTTATTTTGATGGAAAAGAATACAACATATGAAAAAAAAGATGAAAGCATTCCTAAAATCGAAAGATTCTTTGGAATGGGATGTGGTAGACAAAGGAATCATTCCCAAAGCTACAACAATCTTAGAAAGAGGAAAAGACGCTGCAGAGGCCATCGGGATGACTCAAGAAGAGATAACTAAGAGACAAGCTCTTGATGCAAAAGCAATTTATTCCTTATATTGTGCATTATCTCATACTGAATATAACATAATATCTTCTTGTGAAATAGCTAAAGAAGTTTGGGATAGGCTACACATTACCTATGAAGGAACATATCGAGTGAAATAAACCAGAATCAATATTTTGCTCGGTCAATATGAAGCCTTCAAGATGAAGCCAGGAGAATTTATCATTGACATGTTTAGTCATTTTACAGAAATTGTGAATGGTCTTGAATATCAAGGTCAACCAATCTCAGGACCTATGAAAGTTAACAAACTATTGCATGGACTTTCCAAAGATTGGAATCACGTAAAGACATCAATAAGGGAGACTCAAAGAATCATGCCACTCTCAGTTGACGAATTGGTTGGCACACTTCAATCCTATGAAGTGGAGCAAATTAATGAAGAAGAAGATCCCAAAGGTAAAAAGTCTATTGCTTTAACATCTAATGATGATTATGATATTACAGATTCTGAAGACGATATGGATGATAAAGAACTTGTCCTCATGATAAGAAGGTTCAGAAAGCTGAACAAAAAGGGAAGAATATTTAATTGGAAGAAACAAAGTTCTCAAAAGCTTCAAAATAAATTAGCTGAGGATGATGAATCAAATAAAGATGTGATTTGTTTTGAATGCAAGAAAAATGGACACATCAGACCCAACTATCCCTTGCTAAAGAGAAAGAAAGGAAAAACTGAAAAATATAAAAAGGCACTTAAAGCAGAAACTTGGAGTGATACCGAATGTAAAGAAAGTGATGATGATTATGCTAATATCTGTTTAATGGCAAAATCAGAATCAGATTCAAACTCAGACAATGAAATCGAGGTAAGTAACTTAAAAATTCCTACTAAAGTCTCTAGATATACTGATGAATTGTCTTAGTCTCAAAACCTCTCTTAAGAGGATTTTCGAACTAAAAAGGGAAAATTCTACACTAAGGCAAAGAGAGATTGTTTGGAAAGAAAAGTTTGAAAATTTAGATAAAAATTTTATTGCTTTGAAAGAAAATACAGACTCTCTTTCAAAAGAAAATACTATTTTAAAAATTGATATTTCAAATATCTCAAAAAGATTTTCTATAGGGTTTGAGAAATTAGAAAATATTCTTTCAGCACAAAGACCTTACTTTAACAAATCAGGTTTGAGAATAACTTCTGAAATCATTCATCTAATCGATTTTCCAAAAGTAAAAGAAAGAATCAAATAAAGACTAACAAAAGAATTTTATAGAAATCATTTTCAAAAATTCTTTGTAAAACCTGTTGGCCGTAGTGCTCTTAAATGTTCTAAGTGAAACAGCTCAGAACACTTTGAGAAAGAATGTCCCATGGTTTGGAGGCCCGTTAAGAAATATTGGGCAAATACCGTATATTGCACTAACTCAATTGGACCCAAGAAAGTGTGGGTACCAAAGAAAGCTTGAGTTTCTTTTTTGAATGTAGGTTACTATCAAGAAAAATATCAAATGGTACTTAAATAGTGAATGTTCAAGACATATGACAGGAGATTCAAGATGTTTCATAAAGTTTAAACAAGTCAATGGTGGAAAAGTATCTTTTGGTGGAAACATCAAAGGAAATATTGTTGGTTGTGGAACAGTAAAAATTGGAAGTCTCACAATAAATAATGTTTCCTTAGTAGAATGACTCAATTACAACTTGTTGAGCATGAGTCAACTCTGCGACACAGGCTTCAGAATCAACTTTTAAGAAGGAATATGTTCAAGGACCAGCAAAGACTTCACTCAAACTTTCACGGGACGAAGACATGGGAACATTTATTTTCTGGATATCAATCCAGAAAAATCTCAATGTCTAATCTCAATTTAAGAAGAAGCAAATTTCTGGCATCGAAAACTTGGTCATATCAATATGAAGCAAATTGCCAAGATCTCCTCAAAAAAGCTTGTTCGTGGACTACCCAACCTGACATATCAAAAGTCTGAATTATGCACACCATGTGTGTTGGGAAAACATGTTAGAAGTTCTTTTAAACCAATAAATCAAGTTTCCACTAATCGTGGATTGCAGCTCCTACATATGGATCTCTTTGGACCAACAAGAACTCAAAGCATTGGTGGAAAGAAATATTGTCTAGTAATTGTGGATGATTACTCACGATTTACTTGTGTGTACTTTCTTTTAAGTAAGTCTGAAACTTTCTTTTATTTTGAAAAGTTTGCCAAGAAAGTACAGAATGAAAAATGGTATGTTATTTCAAGCATATAGACAGACCATGGAGGTGAGTTTGAAAATCAAGACTTTACTAAATTCTGTAATGAGTCTAGCTTTCAGCATATGTTCTCTTCTTCATACACTCCCGAAGAAAATGGAGTTGTGGAAAGGAAGATTAGATCGTTGCAAAAAATGGCTAGAACATTTTTAATTGAAAGCAACATTTCTTCTCGTTTTTGGGCTAAAGCTATTTCTATAGCATGTTATGTTATTAATAGAGTTTTCCTAAGGCCAATTCTGGAGAAAACTCCTTATGAGTTGTTTAAAGGAAAGAAGTCAATCGTTTCCTATTTTCATGTGTTTGGTTGTAAATGTTTTATATTAAAAAATGCAAATGATCGAGTTGGTAAGTTTGAAGAAAAATTAGACGAAGGAATCTCCCTCGGATATTCAACCACTAGTAAAGCTTACAGATTATACAACAAGAAGACTCAGTCTGTGGAAGAATCGATGAATGTCAAATTTCAAGATCAATCAATTCAGACTCAATCTGAAGAATCTGAACCTGCTCAAGACTCTACAAAGTCTATTTCCCCTGAAGCAGCTCAGACTTCGGAAGAACAACAACGAACAAATATTAAGGATTCAAATGAAGAAGAAGTTCAGCAATCTGTCAAACTAACCAACAACTGGAAGCACTTGTCTAATCATTCTAAAGAACTCATTATTGGTAACATTGATGAAAGGATTCGTACAAGATCCAAAAGGCACGAAAAGTCTAGCGTTGTGGCTCTTATTTCTGAAATAAAACCAAAACATAGAAGAAGCTTTAATTGATAAAAGATGGATTGAAGCTATGTAAGAAGAGCTAAGGCAGTTTAGAATTAATGACGTTTGTGAATTAACTCCTAAACCAAAAGGTAAGTCTATTATTGGAGCTAAATGGGTTTTTAGGAACAAAATGGATGAGAAAGGAAAGGTTATAAGAAACCAAGCAAGACTCGTGGCCAAAGAATATACGCAAGAAGAAGGGATTGATTATGATGAGACTTACACCCCGTCGTAAGGTTAGAAGCAATTAGATTATTACTTGCTTTTGCTTGCTATAAGAATTTCAAGTTATTCCAAATGGACATCAAAAGTGCATTGCTTTATGGATTTATCCAAGAGGAAGTCTATGTGGAACAATTGAAGACTCAAGGAAACCAGACTCTGTTTTCAGACTGAAAAAAGGCGCTATATGGGTTGAAACAAGCTCCTTGAGCTTGATACGATAGGTTAAGTACATTTCTAATTCAAAAGTAAAGTGGATACTACTCTGTTTATTAAAAAAGAAAATAAAAACTTTCTACTTGTTCAAATCTACGTTGATGATATTATTTTTGAATCACCTAACGAAAATCTGTGCAAGAAATTCTCTAGGTCTATGCAGGATGAATTTGAGATGAGCATGATAGGTGAACTATCCTTCTTTCTTGGACTATAAGTAAAACAACTAAAGGAAGGAATCTTCATCCATCAAGAAAAATATGCCAAAGAACTTGTCAAAAAGTTCGGTTTGGAGAATTGTAAAAAGACTGATGTACCAATGTCAAATTCTTCGAAGCTAGACAAAGATGAAGGATGATAGAAAGTTGACCAGAAGCTGTACAAGAGTATTATTGGTTCACTTCTTTATCTTACTGCTTCTAAATCTGACATTTTGTTTAGTGTTTTGCATTTGTGGTAGATTTCAATTAGATCCCAAAGAATCTCATCTAAGTGTTGCGAAACGCATCATCAAATACGTTGTCACAACATCTAAATTAGGTCTGTGGTATCCTAAAGAAGGAGACTTTACTCTCCTTGGATACTTAGACGCAGATCTAGCAGGATGCAAAGTTGATAGAAATAGCACTTTCGGTACTTGTCAATTACTTGGAAACATGACAGTATCTTGGTTTTCAAGGAAGCAAAGTACAGTAGCTCTTTCAACGGCAAAAGTAGAATATGTGGCTCTTGGAAGTTGTTGTTCTCAAATCTTATGGATAAAACAAAAACTAAGAGATTTTGGAATCGAAGACTCATGCACTGAGATCAAATGTGACAATACCAGCGCAATTAATCTTACCAAGAATCAAATTCTTCATTCAAGAGCAAAATATATAGAGATTCGACATCATTTTATTAGAGACCATGTTCAAAATGGAGAAGTCTCAATTCAATTCATCGAATCAAAGAATCAACTGGCGGATATTTTCACAAAGCCAATGGAGAAAAATCTATTTGAATCTATTCAATCTAGACTTAATATCCTAAAGTCTGAAGAAGTTCAGACTCAGGGATAAAAGTCTAAAGATGCTTAGTATCAAAAGTTCAAGGATCAAGACTGTAAGTCATTTCAGTTTCAACAATTTATTTTCGGATAAAATCTTGAAAAGGTACGAATGTTTATTAATTAGTAATTGATTGATGTTATCTTCCCAAGTTCTTTGAAATTATGGAAATTATTATTTTCGAAAAGGAAGTTATCTTTTGAAATGACAGTTATCCATTTTTTTTTTCAAAAAAGGCAGTTAATTTTAAAAATGAATTTCTCTTCCAACGATTCACATACCTCGTTTCGCTTGCTTTATATACTGTTGTCTTCTTCATGAACCATAAAGGCAAAGAACTTCACTTTTTACTTTCTCTCTCAAGTTTAATCATTAAAGTTTTCATCTTTCTCACAAATTGAGTTTGGAAACTCTCTCAAAGACCGTGACAATGTCATTCCAAAGAAAGTCTTCAAGGATTGCAAGCAGGGGACCACGGCATGTGCGTGAGGGTCCTACGAATTATGACCTTACCGAGGAAGAAGATCTTTCAGAGCAACAACAGAGTCCACAACATTCTCAACCACGTCAAGCTAGTCCTCAGAATGTTCAGCAACTCCAAGAGGAGGAAATTTTGGAGGACATCGATGTTGTAAGAACTCTTAAACCCGCTTTTCTTTCAAGCTCTACTTTGCCCTAAAGGATGGAGGATCTCTGATGACCTTAATTGATGAATTTTTGAAAGAAAAAGACTATAGAAATGAAACCCACTTTTTACGAGCGATGGAACATTTGGGAATTGCTCCCACCGGGTCAGTCAAAAAAGCTTTCGCAAATTTCCTAGTGATCCACGTTTTGGGGGTCCTAATTAGTCTGATGGAATGAATGATGATGAAAAAATGTTTACTAATTTCAAGCCTAAAATGGGTATTGCCCCGGATATTCGAGGAAAATGGTAGATTTGTTTCGTTCTGAGGAACATAAGCGGCTGTACTCTTAGTTGCTAAAGCATGGGGTGATGAACCCAAGAAGTGTAGATTTTGATTTTCTCGTCTCCCTGAATGTGAAGCTGTGGGAGAAATTCACGTTACTTCAATTGGAAAGATTTTGCTCTGAGACAATAGTTGCTCATCCATAACTTACTGCATATATCTATTCCAATCTAAGCTTCCTGGACACGAATAGATTCTCTTTCAGTGTTAGAGACCAAGACTATGTGGTGGATATGGATACTCTAGTTGACGTGATTGGAGTAGAGAGAGGGATGTTTTGATCGATAAGTGTGTCTATTGGTCGTGCGACTGTGGAACTTGTTCAAGATAGGATGGCGGAAGGTCGAATTTCGTACTCAGGGATGAATGCCTCAAATATCTTGCTGCATAAGATTGTGGTCCACATCCAAGATTGATGTCTCCAACTTAGAAGCAAAGTTGATGTATGTTATGAACTCTGGTGAAAAGTTCTCTCTGCCACACACAATCATGTTTCACATGTATAGATCGATGGTCAAGGATAATGGACAACTGCCTTATTCGGCTCTTATTACTTGTTTGTTTAGACATCTCGATATTCAGCCTCCTAAGATCCTATGCATTCACACCTGTGATAAAATGATGATAGGATTGAAGATGGTCTTAAAAATGCATCTGAAAGAACTGAAGAAGTAGAGCATTTTAAGGAGAAGACCCCTGTCAAGACTCGACAAGACCCTGTGGCTGCAAAGCGAAAAGGCAAGGAACTTATGTCAGCTCCTTCAAGGAAAATGAGAGTACTCATCTTTCAGGATGAAGGAGATGAGGAAAATGTCACCATTTCTGCTCTTGCTTTAAGGAACTTACAATTGCCTGTTATTGAGACAGAGGATAGAGAAAATCAAGAAAGAGAAGAAGTCGATAAAACAAGTGAAGAGAGGGAATCAATGAGGAAAGAAGAAGACAAAGAACGAATTGCAGAAGACGAACCAAGAGGAGAACATGGTCATCATGTCATTGAAGAGGAAACAGAGCATGAAGAGTACTTCTCTCTAGCTGAAGGCATTGATACATGGGGAGCTATTGAGAAAAGAGGTACCTCTTCGCTCACTTTTACATGTGATGGCGTTAGTCGTTCTCTTGCAGACCCAGAAGACGTATATGCTTCTCAATTCCCTGAAGAAGGTGTTGAAGTCTCATCTCCAAGTCTGGGTGCACATGCTGAAATCCCATCCTCTGCAAATACTCCACTAACTGATCATGTTGACGCAAGCACTCAAACTGACAACTCTGAAGATTTTAAAAGATTGCTTGATGTTCTTATGGAGATAAGAGGGAAAATTTATGCCTTGGGGTGCGGATTTCAGAATATGTAGAATGCTGCTCAGGTTTCTTCAGTGTCATTGCACGATCGAATTCAGGCCCTTACTACCCAAGTTCAAGTAAATGCCAAGGGTGAGGAAATAGCATAACTGAAGGAAAATCTGAAAAAGTTGATGTATGCTATCAACTTCAGAAATTGCTCCACCAGTCCTTGAATACGGCATTCTGCTCCAGGTTGTTGCTGCACTTGCCTTTCCATCAGATTTCCAATATTGGCCAATGTTTGCAGGATGTCTTCCATTCGGGGTTCAGCCCTTGCAGCAGAGGCTTCACACCTCGATGGATGAGCACTTGCAGCTCGCACCATGACTTTCCTGCAATTTCCAAGCATTGCCTCAGGAATAATCTGAGACTCACTGCCTCTATTTAAAGCAACTCCTACTAGTACATAAGTAACATATACATGTTACTGGTACCTAAAGACAACTCAAAATTAACTACTAGGGATGTACGAGTGGATACTCATCACCCGTTATTCAATTATTCCGTTTTATATCCTATGGTGTGCATTGTCATCATGTTCCTCAATTTCCAAATGAGGCTCCTTATTGATATAGCTAGTACGAGTACCTAGAGGGGGGTGAATAGGTATATAAAAGATTTTTCTTGATAATTGCACAATACTAGACAGTTAAAGGATTTGCGACAAATAATAATCAACGTAAGACTGAGTAAAGGAAAGAGAGAATTGAACACGCGGTTTATAGTGGTTCGGCTTGATTCAAGCCTACGTCCACTCTTTTGCACTGACAGCCTATTGGCTGGATTCCACTATGAACAAAGAGATGTTACAGCGTTGATCTTCCTTGATTTCTCGGTGTAGAAGATCTACCACACTCGCTTAAGGTATCACCAAGTATAGACACTCTCTGTGTATACAATTTCGCTCAAAATGTATCGACTAATAATCAAGGTGCTTCAGACTCTGGAATTTCTCTATCAATCACGCACTAAAACAACTAGAACGTCTTCCTTTTATACTCCTTTATGCCTTCATACCCGTTGGCACTTACCAAAGGAATTCCTCCAATCTACCCGTTGGACGGAATCAAGTAAGAAGATCATTCGAGCTATTAAAGGAACTCCGACGATAGCCCATCAATCTGTTCGCCCATACAATCAGGATCTTGGTTTCCAAGAATAGAACATTCCAAGAATATTTCGTCGACCATCGGATCTTCAATCGATCTAGATACGAATAAAAGAATCCGTTATATTTATCCAGCCAAGAGATCTTCTCCAGAGGATAGGATTAAATCTTCAACCAAATACTTCGGCTCTAGATTTCCTTCGTCACTGGATTAGAAAGACTGTCAATGAGAATAGTCTTGAGTCTTGAGTCTTGAGTCTTGAGTCTTGAGTCTTGTGATTAGAAAGTCTTTAGACTCTAAATTGAAGGTCTGCGAATATCCAGACTAGACTAATAGAAACGTTTTGTTAGCTTCAAAATATTATGGAAAGATTTCTCCAACAATCTCCCCCTTTTTGATGGTGACAAAACTTTCCTGTAGATTTGAACAACTTTGACCTGCAAAAATATTTCTCAAGTAATATGGCTATCTCATAAAGATTAATAAATCAACCAGACTCTGCATCCACAGAAAATTGGTTAGTCTTTCATGAGTAATACCATACAACAATACTTGATATAAATGCAAACAGTCAAGCATCATCAAAATCTACACCAAATTCAGTCAAATTCAAGTTCAAGTTCACACCCAAGTTCACTTAAGTCATACTCAAAAACAAACATCAAAACAAACATATTCAACCACAAATTTAAAGTCAAAGTTTAAAGTTCGTTCAAATTGCAATTCTCCCCCTTTTTGTCATCATTAAAAAGGTGAGAAAAGAGTCGAATGCGCTTGGGAATGCGCACGATCGGAAATCTCCCATCGATCGGACTATGCCTTCTAGTCTCTTCAAGTCTTCCCTTAGTTGAGCTACCTCCTCTCCTTTGGCATTGGCTTGAATTTGTAGAGCGAGGTCTTTCATTTTGTCCTCCAGGGTAACCAAAGATGCTTGTCTAGCATTCTTCATGACTTGAATTTCACAGTCCAGAGCATAGATTTGACCCTGCATTTCCAGAAGAACATCAAGAATACGACGAAAATCTGCTGAATTGTCCGTCTGTGTACTTGCATGTGCTTTCTCGGATGGTGTGAATGCAGACGATGGAGCTTCTGTATAATCTTGCAGATTTGGTGTGGACGTATCACGTCCTTCTTCAGGCATTTGAGAAGCCTGAAAATCTTCTGGATCTGCTGGTGATCGTCTTAGACCTTCACTATGGGCAGCATGAGGTGTGGACTTTCCTTGCTCGCCATCTCCCCCTGTCTCTAGGATCTCAAATGGGGAAGAGTGATGATCATGCTCTTCTGCATCTTGATTCCCTTTCTCTCCAGCTTTAGCTGCAGACTTTTCTTTCTCTTCTTCTCCTTCTTCTTCAGCTTCTTTCTCCTTCTCTTGCTGCTCTTCTTCTTCTCTGTTCGTGGCTTGCTCCTCTTCTTCTCTTTGTTCTTCTGCTTCTTTCCCTTTCTTCTGATGTTCTGTCGATTCAGGTACAGGATGTCTGGTCTTTATCAAGGCAGAGATTGTGAGATCTTCCTCTTCATCTTCATCCTCCAAGATGAGAGTTCTTCTCTTTGAGGATGGGGCACCAATGGCCTCCTTCCCTTTTCTCTTTGAAACAGAAGGTACTGGAGTCTTTACTCTGAACTTCTCCATTGCCTTGGAAAGCTCTTTCAGACGCATCTTCGTCAGCATCTTCAAACCTACCACCATTTTATCGCATGGTCGAACACAAAGAGTGTGTGGAGGTTCAATATTTAAGCGTCTGAAGATCTTGGTCACAAGACCAGGGTAAGGCAATTGGCCTTTGTCCTTCGCTATTGCTTTGTACATGTGAAAGAGAATGATGTGAGGGAGAGAGAACTTTGTCCCTGAGTTAATCGCATACATCAATTTTGCCTCGGAATTGGACACGTCAGTCTTGGATGTAGACTTGGGTCTGATGCAATTGATCACAATTTTGTGAAGCACGATATTGATGGCACGCATCCTTGAATAGATGATTCTTCCCTCTGTATCTCTATCTTTGACAAGCTCCAATGAGGCACGAGCAATTGAAACTTTGATCGGTTGATAGCGTCCTCATTCAACTCCAATTATGTCAGCCAACATGTCCACATCTACCACATAGTCTCTGTCTCGAACACTGAATGATATTCTATTCGCATCTAAAAAGCTAAGATTCGAATAGAAGTATGCTGTCAATTGCGCATAACCGTCTGTGGTATCGGTGCAAAATTGCTCAAGTTGAAGCAGATTGAACTTCTCCCTTAAGTTCACATTAATGGCTTCCAAGAAATCGAAATCAACACTCCTAGGGTTTATCACCCCTCGTTTCAGCAGTCTGAAGAACAAATTCTCCTGTTCCTTTAATTTAAACAACTCCATTCTTTTTCCCTTCACCCTCGCAACAACACCCATTCTAGGTTGAAAATCACTGAACATTTTATCATCATCGTTCCCGTCGCCGATTCGGTCCCGATATACGAGGGTCACTTGAAATGTTCGCAAGTGCTTTCTCAGCTTTTCCTTTGGGAGCAATTCCCAAATCCTCCATCCGTCGCAGAAAGATATACTCATTTCCATAATTCTTATCTTTAAGAAAATCATCCACGTAGTTCAATGGAGTCCCAGTGCTCTTTAACGCACAATAGAGCTTGTAAATAAAAGAGGGTTTTTGAACTCTTACAGGGTCTGCTTCCTCGATTATTTCTTCCTTCGGTTGATGACCCGCTCCTTGTGGGGTAGATGGTGTTGAGTGACGTGGTGGAGAGTGAATCGGGCTCTGTTGCTGACTCGATACATCTTCTTCTTTGGTGAGATCGAAATGGGTAGGCCCCTCCCTCATTCTCTGTGGTCCCCTGTTCGCGATTCTTGAAGACTTCCTCGAAGAAGACATCCTTCCTTTGTCATTTGAGAGATTCCTTTACTTGCTTTCCCAAGAAAAGATGACAACTTTCTCGAAGATGAACACGAAGTAGAGACAGGAGTGGGAGGAGAATGCCTTTTAGGGTTTTGAAGATTGGGCGAAAAAGAAAACTGTATATATATAACTCAGTTTAAAAAGGAAGGTTCAATCGGCACAAGGAAAGTGAATGGTCACCTTCTTTTTAAAATCATTAACTGCCAAATAGAAGTTAATCCTTTTGAAAAGACAAGATTCCATTTTTCACGGAAACTATAAATTAACTAAACTAAAGATTGTACCTTTTCGAGTTTAAATATAATAACAACTTACAGTCTATAGCCATGAATATCTGAGTCTGAGGGTTGGAGAGTCTCTAGACTTTAACTTCTTCAAGCTTCAAAATGTTGAGTCTGGAACGGACAAAATCGAATTGATTTTTCTCCAAAGGCTTTGTGAATATAACCGCTAGTTGACTTTTTGAATCAACAAATTGAATCGAGATTTCTCCATTTTGAACATGATCTCTAATGAAGTGATGTCGAATCTCTATATACTTTGCTCTTGAATGAAGGATTGGATTTTTGGTGAGATTGATTGCGCTGGTGTTATCACATCTGATCTCTATGCATGAGTCTTCAATCCCAAAGTCTTGTAGCTATTGTTTTATCCATAGAATTTGCGAACAGCAGTTTCCAAGAGCTACATACTCTGCTTCTGTTGTTGAGAGAGCCACAGTACTTTGTTTCCTTGAAAACCAAGACACTGTCCTGCTTCCAAGCAACTAGCAAGTTCCTGAAGTACTCTTTCTATCGACTCTGCAATCGGCCAGATCTGTGTCTGAATATCCCGGAAGATTAAAGTCTCCCTTCTTAGGATACCAAAGACCGATGCTTGAAGATGAAGCAACATATTTAATAATACGTTTCGCAGCACTGAGATGGGATTCTCTAGGATCTGATTGAAACCTAGCATAGATGCAAACACTCAACAAAATGTCAGGTCTAGAAGCAGTAAGATAAAGAAGTGAACCAATGATGCTCCTATACAGCTTTTGATCAACTTTCTTCCCTTCTTCATCTTTGTCTATCTTCAAAGAACATGTCATCGGTATGTCAGTCTTTTTGCACTTTTCCAGTCCAAACCTTTTGACAAGATCATTTGCATACTTTTCTTGATGAATGAAAGTTCCTTTCTCTAGTTGTTTCACTTGAAGCCCGAGAAAGAATGTTAACTCTCCCATCATACTCATTTTAAACTCATCCTGCATAGACTTTGAAAATTTCTTGCATAGACTTTCATTAGGGGATCCAAAAATAATATCATCCACATATATTTGAACAAGTAAAAAGCTTTTGTTTTCCTTTTTGATAAATAAAGTAGTATCTACTTTACCTTTGACAAAACCATTATGTATTAAGAACTTACTTAGTCTGTCATATCAAGCTTGAGGTGCTTGCTTTAAACCATACAAGGCCTTTTTCAGTCTGAAGACTGAGTCTGGCCTCTTTGGGTCTTCAAACCCTGGTGGTTGTTCCACGTAAACTTCCTCATGGATAACTCCATTTAGGAAGGCACTTTTGACGTCCATTTGGAATAACCTGAAATTTTTATAACAAGCAAACGCAAGTAATAGACGAATAGCTTCTAACCTTGCTACTAGTGCGTAAGTCTCATCATAATCTATTCCTTCTTCTTGCGTGTATCCCTTGGCCACGAGTCTTGCTTTGTTTCGTACGACTTTTTCTTTCTCATTCATCTTGTTTCTGAACACCCACTTAGCTCCAATAACAGTTTTACCTTTTGGTTTGGATGTCAATTCCCAGACATCATTAATGTTAAACTGTCTGAGCTCTTCTTGCATAGCTTCAATCCAGCTTTCATTAGATAAAGCTTCGTCTACGCTCTTTGGCTCAATTTCGGAAATAAGAGCTACAGCACCCGACTCTTCACGCCTTTTAGATCTGGTGCGAATTCCTTCATTAATTTCGCCGATAATGAGATCTTTGGGATGACTGGATTTATTCTTCCAGTTACTGGTTGATTTGACTGGTTGATGATCTCTTTCTTTGTTTGAATCTTCATGAATAGTTTGGTGCTGATCTTCCAGAGTCTGAGACGCTTCTTGAGTTGTAAGCTTTGGAGGGTCTGGAGTAGGTTCAGACTCTTCATGATGAGTCAGACTGGATTCATTTTGCGTAGAGTCTTGAAATTTGACATTTATTGACTCCTCCACAGATTGACTTTTCTTGTTATAGACTCTGTAGGCTTTGTTTGATGTAGAATATCCAAGGAAGATGCCTTCATATGATCTTTCTTCAAACTTACCAACTCGATCTTTAGCATTTTTCAAAATAAAGCATTTGCAACTGAACACATGAAAGTATGAAACAATAGGCTTCTTACCTTTGAATAACTCATAAGGAGTTTTCTCTAGAATAGGTCTTAAAAAGACTCTATTAATGATATAGCACGCTTTGTTGAAACAAACTTCACCTAAAATCGTGAATAAATCTTATTTTTAATTAAAAGAGTTCTAGCCATTTCTTGAAGAGATCTATTCTTTCTTTCTACAACTCCATTTTGCTCTAGAGTATATGGAGAAGAGAACATATGCTTAAAGCCAGATTTATCACAAAATTTTATAAAATCTTGATTTTCAAATTCACCTCCATGATCTGTTCTTATACTTGAGATAACACATCATTTTTCATTTTGAACCTTTTTGGCAAATTTTTTAAAATACGAAAATGTTTCAGACTTACTTGCAAGGAAATATTCCCAAGTAAAGCGGGAGTAATCGTTCACAATTACTAGACAATATTTCTTACCTCCAATGCTCTGGGTTCTGATTGGTCTAAAGAGATCCATATGCAGCAACTGTAGTACATGATTAGTAGAAACATGATTTATTGGCTTAAATGAGTTTCTTACTTGCTTTCCCAGAATACATTGTGTGCATGGATCGGATTTTTGATATGGTAATTTGGGTAGACCTCGAACAAGCTGCTTTGATGAGATTTTGGCTAATTGCTTCATGTTGACATGACCAAGCTTTCTGTGCCATAAGCTTGCTTCATCTTGAATTGAGATTAGACATTGCGATTCATTTGGTTTCATGTCTAAGAGAAAGATATTTCCATGTCTTCGACCCATGAAAGATCGAGTAGAGTCTTTGCGATTCCAGAACATATTCCTTCTTGAAAGGAGATCTTGAAACCGTATCACACAATTGGCTAATCTTTGAGAAGGTTATAATTGAGTCATTCCACTAGAGAAACATTGCTTATTATGAGATTTCCAATTTTCACAGTTCCAAATCCCACAATACTTCCTTTGTCGTTTCCTCCAAATGAAACTTTTTCACCATTTACTTGAATAAGCTTTATGAAGCAATTTGAGTCTCTTGTCATGTGTCTTGAACATCCGCTGTCAAGATACCACTTTACCTTTTTCTTGACGGAGACCTGCATTTAAAAGAGAGTCTCAAGCTTTCTTTGGTACCCAAATTTTCTTGGTTCCTTTGGTGTTAGTAAAATAAACATTATTAGCCCATACTTTCTTAACAGGTTTTCACACCATAGGACACTCTTTTTCAAAGTGATCCTGACTATTACACTTTGAACACCTGAGGGCATTTCGACCTACAGACTTTACAAAAACTTTTTTTGAAATGATTTCTGTAAGCCTCTCTCGACGGTCCTCTCTTAATTCTTTCCTTTACTTTAGGAAAATCAATCAAGGGAATTTTTTCTGCGGTCATACCTAGACTGGATTTATTGAAATAAGGTCTTTGACCTGAAAGAATTTTTTCAAGTTTTTCGGACCCTATTGAAAATTTCTTTGAAATATTTGATAAGTCAGTTTTTAAAAGAGCATTTTCTTTCAAAAGATTATCTTCCTTTTGTTTAAGAGTGAAAACATTCAAATCTAGATTTTTAATTCTTTCTTCTAAGACATTTTCCTTTTGTTTTAGAGCTGAGTTTTCCTTTTTAAGTTCGGAAATTCTTTTGAGGGAAGTCTTAAGACTGAAGCACAGTTCATCAATGTATTTAGAAACTTTGACAGGAATTTTAAAATTACTTGCCTCAAATTCACTGTCTGAGTCTGATCCAGAGTCTGAGTCTGAGTCTGATTGTGCCATCAGACACAGGTTGGCATATTCTTCATCACTTTCTTCACACTTTGTATCACTCCATGTTTCGGCTTTGAGAACTTTACGAAACTTTTCAGCTTTTCCTTTTTTCTTCTTTAGAAGAGGACAGTTGGGTCTGATGTGTCCTTTTTTCTTACATTCGAAGCAAACTACCTCTTTGTTTGGTTCCTCATCATCTACAGACTTGGTCTGCTATCTTTGAAAACTTTGTTTCTTTGAGTTGAACCTTCTTCCCTTTCTATTCATCTTTCTGAATCTTCTTATCATAAGAGCTAGCTCCTCATCGTCCATATCATCTTCAGAATCTGTATCATCGTAATAATCATTTGATTTTAATGCAATGGATTTCTTACCTTTTGGATCTTCGTCTTCATTAATTCGTTCCACTTCATAAGACTGAAGAGTTCCAATCAAACACGTCGACCAGAGATAGTGGCATAATTCTTTGCGTCTCTCTTATTGAAGTCTTTATATGATTCCAATCCTTGGAGAGTCCACGTAGTAGCTTGTTTACCTTCATGGGATCAGAAATTTTTGTCCTTGGTTCTCAAGACCATTGACAATATCTGTAAAACGACTAAACATGTCGCTTATAGATTCTCCTGGTTTCATTTTAAAGGCATCATATTGACCGAGGAGAATGTTAATTCTAGTCTCCTTTACTTGATCTATTCCTTCATAGGTGATGTGTAATCTGTCCCATACTTCTTTTGCTGTAACACAAGAAGATATTCTGTTATATTCAGTTGGTGACAAAACATAATATAAAGAGTAAATTGCTTTTGCATCGAGTACTTGTCTCTTGATTATCTCTTCCTGAGTCATTCCGCTGGTTTCAACAGTTTCTTTCCCTCTTTCAGAGACTGATGCAGCTGTAGGAGTAATTCCTCTTTCCACAACGTCCCATTCCAGAGGATCTTTTGATCGTAGGAAAGCTTTCATCTTGTTCTTCCAGATGTTGTAATCCTTTCCATCAAAGTAGGGTGGTCTGGTATTGCTTTGCCCTTCCACTCCCCCCGGTGCTAGCATACTAGCCATGGATCTTTTACTCAAGTAAAACACTTCAAATAAAGTAAGAACACGAGCTCTGATACCAATTGATATAGCTAGTACGAGTACCTAGAGGGGGTGAATAGGTATATAAAAGATTTTTCTTGATAATTGCACAATACTAGACAGTTAAAGGATTTGCGACAAATAATAATCAACGTAAGACTGAGTAAAGGAAAGAGAGAATTGAACACGTGGTTTATAGTGGTTCGGCTTGATTCAAGCCTACGTCCACTCTTCTGCACTGACAGCCTATTGGCTGGATTCCACTATGAACAAAGAGATGTTACAGCGTTGATCTTCCTTGATTTCTCGGTGTAGAAGATCTACCACACTCGCTTAAGGTATCACCAAGTATAGACACTCTCTGTGTATACAATTTCGCTCAAAATGTATCGACTAATAATCAAGGTGCTTCAGACTCTGGAATTTCTCTATCAATCACGCACTAAAACAACTAGAACGTCTTCCTTTTATACTCCTTTATGCCTTCATACCCGTTGGCACTTACCAAAGGAATTCCTCCAATCTACCCGTTGGACGGAATCAAGTAAGAAGATCATTCGAGCTATTAAAGGAACCTGACGATAGCCCATCAATCCTGTTCGCCCATACAATCAGGATCTTGGTTTCCAAGAATAGAACATTCCAAGAATATTTCGTCGACCATCGGATCTTCAATCGATCTAGATACGAATAAAAGAATCCGTTATATTTATCCAGCCAAGAGATCTTCTCCAGAGGATAGGATTAAATCTTCAACCAAATACTTCGGCTCTGGATTTTCTTCGTCACTGGATTAGAAAGACTGTCAATGAGAATAGTCTTGAGTCTTGAGTCTTGAGTCTTAAGTCTTGAGTCTTGAGTCTTGTGATTAGAAAGTCTTCAGACTTTAAACTGAAGGTCTGCGAATATCCAGACTAGACTGATAGAAACGTTTTTTCAGCTTCAAAATATTCTGGAAAGATTTCCCCAACACTTATCACTCCACCTATAACCACTTGCTCTGATACCAAAAAAGGGCGCTGTGACACCCCGAACCCCTTAGGGTCACCACAGGCACCTGGCGTTACACCTAATGGAACACTAGCCACATCTCTCATAAGAAGCGTCGTAAAACATAGACACATTTATTTATTTTGAAAACGGTCCCAGCGCGATTCATCAGTGAAAGTAAATTGTAATATCGCCGTCTCTCCCTCCAACAACCATGATACAATTGCACACCACTAAATATCACAATAAAAGACAAAGCCATGACACTTTATTTACATATTTTCAAGATGAGTTTCCTTGGGTTGGTACGTCAAAAGAAAAGCCAGGACATGAAGCCACACTCGGCCTAAACCCCAAAAAGAAACACTCGACCCATTACGACTAACGTGCAAGATCCCCCATCACTAGTGTCGGCTAACCATCCCAAAACGTTTTAGCTCCTACTTGTCACGCACGGGCCCTCACACCCATCCCGGTGCATCAGGCGGTGGCGGCGGCAACATCCCACGCATCACTCCGTCACGACGAATGTGGACGGATATGAACTCCTGGACAACAGGGCCCTCAGCCAGGCCCATATCGTACATAACTAAAAAGCGCACTCGAATATACGTCATTCCAGGAACAGAGGGACAGTCAAACTCCTTGCACTCGACCTCTACATCGGAAGGTAGGCCGTAAAACACGCCCCGCGTGACAGCAGGGAGCGGCACTCTGCTAATATGAAATGTTGGTCCCTGAAGGGGTGAGTACAACCTTTTAGCAGGTAAAGGAATCCAATAATCACTCAATGCATCATACAATACAATCACAACATCATACATGCCATTCATGCATCCAAGCATACTTACCTTGAAGCCATGCATATACCATCATACATCCTCATCACAATTATATCACATACATGTCATCATGCCATAGGTGATCATTATTATGTCACACACATGTATCATCATGCCATAGGTGGTCATCATCACATCATACACATGTCATCATACCATAGGTGATCATGATCACATCATATCATATATGCATGTCATCATACCATAGGTGGTCATCATCACATCATACACATGTCATCATACCATAGGTGATCATCATCACATCATATCATATATGCATGTCATCATGGCATAGGTGATCATCATCACATCATATCATGTATGCATATCATCATGCCATAGGTGATCATCATCATATCATATCATATATGCATGATTCAATTTCCACTTTTACTTTGAATTCGATCACCACATCACTCTTTCTCGGGATCATCGATTTCATCTCATACTTTTACACTTGCGCCCCATCCTGGCATCGCGAGAAAAACCTCCGGCATTCAGCCAATTAAGGCCACCGGGCATCCGGCACCCCCACATTCTGGGCATCTCGCATCCCAACTGGCATCGCGAGGCATCCCCTCGGGCAAAGACCTCCGAGGCTTCCGGCATTTACACTCCCTGGCCGGGCATCTCGCACCCCAACTGTCATCACGAGGCATCCCCCTGGGCACAAACCTCCAGGGCTTCCGGCACCCCCACTCTTCGAGCATCTCGAAACTCCCGAGGACATCCGGCCTTGTATCTCAATACAATCCGGGCCATCCGGCACCCCCCATCCCGGGCATCCTGACACTCCTAGGGCATTATCATCCGCCACAAACAATTTCCTCATTTATCATTGATCATGTTTACCAATTTAGGTCTCAACTCAGCATGGCACATGATGTAATGGCAAACAAAATCACTTTCATCCATGCATCATCAGTCATCGTTGTACATGCCGCAAGATGCAAAATAAGATTTATGGAATTCATACAATTTAGAATAGTCCATTTATCATGCCTTTTTGAAATTTATTTAAATTCCAGCTTGTACCATTTCTGAAAAATATTTAAATTAAATATCCACATGATTCCCAAAAATCATGAAATTAAAGCATGTGATAACCAAGACAATAAGATAATGATTTCATGAAAAACACATGGCCAATAAAGTTCCACACAAAAGATATCATTCACACAATCACAACATGCAATTTCGGATAAAAACATAATGTGCAGTTTTTGAAATAATTCGATTAAAATACCCGAATGACCTCCGAAAATTATGAAATTTTACCAGGTTATATTTAAGACACTAAAGTATATTTTTCATGAAGACTTCTAGGCCATATTCATTTTAGATAATTTTCTATAGTCGTCCGAAACTTCTGGTTCTCATACCGAAACGTCCAGTGTAGTCATCTCTGAAATACTGAGCTTTTACCCACTTATTCTTCTTATTTTCCTCTGAAATTTGGATATTTTTTACTTCAAGAGGTCCCCTACAACTTCCATTAAGAGATATAAGTCAAATTTCCAAAGAAAAGTCACCATATGGGTCCATGAAGTCTCGGGTGTCCAGTACCATGTCTCCAGATTTACCGTCTTCAAGAGTAAGTCGATTCACTAGGCTATACTTGTTCATTTTTCCTCAAATTTGAGTATGTTATTCTTTAAGATGTTATATACAAGTTTCATGAAGAAGTAAAAAATATATTCTTGATAAAAATCAACATGCAACCACAAATCCACCACGAGGTCAGCAAAACAGTTCCAGATCTAGTGTCTCCGTAGGATGAGAGTTTGACCCCTTAATCTCCACCATTTTGTACAAACGTTTAGTATGTTGTAGTTTAAGATGTTGGCTACAACTTTCATGAAGGAATCAAAGCAAAATCGAACTCAAAACATGCATGCAAGCTCTCACAAGATTTTGGCTCAGGCGGTTTATGCGAAAACAGCAACATCACTCAAGAACAAGTCATTCTAGCTTCGGTTTCTCCCTCCTAATCACCCGAAATTCGACACTACTCTAAACATACATGCAACACACACATGCAAGAGTAGTAAGAGGATCCTAACTTGCCTCTAAACCAAGCTAGCGACGAGCACACGGTGGCGAACGGGCGGCAAACGGGCGGCGACGGGCGAACGAACGGCGAGCTCCTTCCTCTCCTCCCTCTCAGTTCCTCTCTCTCACAACTCACTCTCTCTCTCTTTCTCACTTGGACGGCAACCCAACCGGCCACTCTCTCTCTCTCTCCTTCCCTTTTATTTTCCCCAAATCTCCATCATTTGCAATGATTAGCTTGCCTCTTCCAATGGCCAATGCATGCAAATCCTCCTTGCCACTTGGCAAAGCCCATGCAATGGGCTGGCCACTCCTCTTCTTGGGCCTCACTTGGGCCAGCGACAGCCCCTCCGTGGGCTTCTATTGGGCCAGCCATTCGGCCCACCAAAAATCCCCCCTTTGGGCCTAAGGCCTAAACCTAAATAAAATTAAATTTTTTCCCTTTTTATTCTTTCTTCTATAAATTTTAAATTCCACATGGCCAAAATCTTGTAACGTTTTATTTATATGGATTTAGTCTATGAGGTGCGTAGCCACGTATAGATTATTCTTATTAATTTATCCTATAGTCCAAATTTAAAAAATTCATGAACACAAGCATATCACTTAGCCTTAAGAGAAAACTAATGGCTAAAGCACAAACCATAGGTAATTTCATTACCTAATTATGAACTTTAATGCACCTTAGAGCTTGACTTGAATTTTTTGGGATGCCATAGATGTAGCTGGCCATCTAGTTTCTGACACTCAATTTTCACCTGTTGGCAAACTAGACATTGGTCGACAAACTTCACAACATCTTTCTTCATATTGATCCACCAAAAATTTCCTCTCAAATCCCTGTACATCTTGGTGCTCCCTGGATGAATTGAGAATCTAGTGCTATGAGCTTCTTGTAATATCTCCTTTTTCAATTCTGAATCATTGGGAACACATAATCGACCACGAAACCTCAATGACGCATCTACATGGATACTAAAGTCATCTTGTTTTCCAGCTTCTATACCTTCTTTGATTTTCTCCAATTGAGGATCTTCATTTTGTTTAGCCTTGATTCTGTCAATCAATGTCGGTTGTACTTGAAGATTAGCTAATCCAGCACCAAGTCGATGGAGCAAAACCTCTAGGTCCAGCTTTCTCATATACTCAAGAATAGGCTTTTGAGAAGTGAGCAATGCTGCCATATTTCCAGAGGATTTGTGACTCAAAGCATTGGCTACCACGTTATCTTTACCTGGATGGTAATTGATGGATAAGTCATAATCCTTTAGAAGTTCTAGCCATCTCCTCTACCTCATGTTAAGTTCTTTTTGAGTAAAAATATATTTCAAACTTTTGTGATTAGTAAAAACTTCACATTTTTCACCATACAAGTAGTGCTATTATATTTTTAAAGCAAACACAACCGCTGCCAACTCCAGATCATGAGTAGGATAGTTCTTCTCATGAGCCTTCAATTGTCTAGAGGCATATGCCACAACTTTACTATCCTGCATAAGAACACAACCTAAACCTTCCTTAGATGCATCGCAATAAATTGTAAAGCCACCAATTCATGAAGGCAAAGTTAATATAGGAGCTGACACCAATCTTCTCTTCAACTCTTGGAAATTGCGCTCACATTGATTTGACCACACAAATTTAACTCCCTTCTGAGTTAGGTGAGTAAGTGGACTGGCAATTTTAGAAAACCCTTCTATAAATCTCCTTTAATAACCTGCTAACCCAAGAAAAATTCTTACCTCTGTGACATTGGAAGGGCGATTCCATTGAACAACTGCTTCAACTTTCTTTGGATTAACTAAGATATCATCCTTTGATATTACATGACCCAAGAATTCCATATGATCAAGCCAGAAGGCACACTTACTAAATTTAGCATACAACTTCTTTTCACGCAAAGTTTGTAAAACAACTCTCAAGTGTTGTTCATGTTCTCCCAAACTCCTTGAATACACCAAAATATCATCAATGAATACCACAATAAATTTGTCAAGAAATTGCCTAAATACCCTGCTCATCAAATCCATGAAAGCCGCAGTGCATTCGTTAACCCAAAAGGCATGACAAGGAATTCATAATGCCCATACCTTGTTCTGAAAGTGGTCTTTGGCACATCATCAACTTTTATCTTCAACTGATGATACCCAGAACGAAGGTCAATCTTAGAAAATACCTGAGCCCCTTGAAGTTGATCAAATAAATCATCAATCATGGGCAAAGGATATTTATTTTTGATTGTCACCTTGTTAAGTTCTCGGTAATCTGTGCCAAGTCGCATACTACCGTCTTTCTTCTTCACAAATAGAACAGGAGCTCCCCAAGGCGATACACTAGGCCTGATAAAACCCTTATCCAAAAGTTCTTGCAGTTGTGTCTTCAATTCACTCAATTCAGAAGGTGCCATCCGATATGGGGTCTTAGAGATAGGTGTTATACTAGGCATTAAATCGATACAAAACTCTATCTCTCTATCAGGAGGCAAGCCAGGTAAATCTTTAGGAAATACATTAGGAAATTCTCTAACAACATGAACATTTTCTAGCTTTACTGGCTCCTTACTTGTATCTTTTACACAAGCCAAATAACTGCAACAACCCTTTCTCAAAAGCTTTCTTGCTTGCATAGCTAAAATCAACCTTGGAAAATTGCCTTCATAACTTCCCGAAAAAGAGAATTTGCGTTGATTTAAAGGTCGAAAAATAACTTTCTTTGAATAACAGTCAACAGTGGCATGATATTTTGATAACCAATCCATCCCTAGAATAACATCGAAATCCTGCATATCTAACTCAACCAAATTCACAGGCAATGGTACATCATCAATTCGTAACAAACAATTCTTGAAAACACGATCAGCAATCAAGAAATCACCAGTGGGAGTATTAATACACAATTCATATTTTAGAAACTCAAGCAACACATCAAGTTTCTTTGCAAAGTCAATGGAAGTAAAGGAATGCGTGGCACCGGGATCAAACAATGCATAAGCAGGTTGTGAGGCAATAGAAATATTACTTGCAACAACTGTATTAGAAGCCGCCGCATCCTCTCCTGTTATCATAAAAACTTTCGCAATCATCCTTTGCCTTTGATGGCCTTCTTGTGGCCTATCAACTGGAGGGGTAGTCTTCCTCATAGAACAAGTATAGGCTCAATGTCTAGGTTGCCCACATACAAAACATACAGTACTATCTCCAGGGGCATTCTTCTGTGTTTGACAATCACGTGCCATATGTCTCATTTTTCCACAAGTGAAACATGCTCCTCTCTTGCGGTAACAAGGATCGCTATGTCATCTTCCACAGGTAGTACAAGGGTTTGGATTATTCTTAATTCTGGGCTTTCCTGGCTAGTTAAGAGCTTTCCTCTTTCCACTGCCATTGGCGCCGCTATCCTGATAGATCGTGGATCTCAACTTCTTATGTTGAGGTACACTTTGCTTGTCACGCTCCAAAATCTTTTGTGCCACTCTAATGGCTCGTTCCAACACGTCTTTATAAGATGTCAATGCTAGAGGTGTGAGTGTAGAACCAATTTCATATCGAAGCCCCCTCTGAAAGTGATAAGCCTTATCTTGCTCATTAGACACATATTACTAAGCAAATCTACTCATCTGATTAAAGCGGGTTGCATACTCCAAAACTATGGAGTTGCCTTGAGATATGTGAATAAAATTACTCTTCATTTTTGCCTGAAATGACACTGGGAAGAATTGGGCGTTGAAAGCCTACTTAAAGTCCTCCCAAGCTATAGCACCACCCCTATCTCCAAGAGCTGGCCTCATTCCCTCCCACCAATGCTTTGCCTCACCTTCTAAGTCTCAAGAAGCAAAGTTAACCTTCTTGTCTTTAGGAACACCTTTAGCTTCAAAGATCCCCTTGATCTTTCTAGTCCACTGCTCAGCTACAAGAGGATCAGCTTTCCCATCATAAGTGGGTGGTTTTGCCTCTCTGAATTGGGCAAAGGTATACGAGCCAGTTGCTCCATCTCCACTTAATTCCTTTGCCTAACGATACCAATGAATCATGGCTTGTGGCTTGCTCAAAATCACTCGGGGGAAACGACCGTTGGTTAACTTTTCTGACTTCATGTGAGTTAGAACTTCCATCACGCCGATCCTCCCGTCTCCTCCTTAAAGATGCACCTCGAGAAGCTTGAGGTGTGTCTCTAGCATTAGGGGCGACAACTTGCTTGCCTTTACTATTTCTACGAAGTGAAGCAAGTGTCTTCGAGTCACGCATGATCACCTGAATCCAAGAACGGAGCTACAACTTAATATCTAAAAGGCTAACGTGTTGAAAAATCTATCACACAATCTCACATCGTCCCATATCTACCCAAACAAATCAAAACCTAAGCTCTGATACCAACAAATGTCACACCTCGATTCACAAGAAAAAGGGGCATGACACGACTGTCCTTTTACCAAAGGACGCAGCCTCAACACAACCGAGATTCAACCCGATATCAACATATATGCACACGCACACACACACATATTTGACAAAAAGTGCATTTGGTTACAATATCAGAGTATATCTATAATCCCCAAATCAAAACATAAACCTATTAAGTATGCACAAGTAATACCAAAAAGTTTCCACCATAAAAGTCCTCCCCGAATGAATGCTCACACCTACTCGTGACTTGCTGAAGAACCTGAAAAGCAAGTAGAAGAGAGGAGTGAACTACCATGGCTCAATGAGTAACACATTTCTTCTAAGTGGATCGAGGAATCACTATGCACATTTAAAATACAATCGTAACTCACTTTATCATAAAATATAATAATAATTCAAATACCGAAGATACTAATGGTCCAATCCATTAGTCAATCTCATAAAACATATATCAATGGTCAAATCCATTGATTAATCTCATCAAATCACATCAATGGTCCATTCCATCAACCAAACTCAAATCACACGTCAATGGTCCACTCCATTGACCAATTCATGCTCAAATGTCTAACCATGGTCACGCGTAATGCTCGTGACAAGACGACCAAGATTCCCCACTTGGCAATGTCTCCACGTATTATTAGCCGGTGGCTCGACCCACAAGAATATTCTAATTTAGTATGTGCATACCCACACACCCCTCAGGGTCCACAGAGATATTGAGCACCACCCACCAATCACAATATCCAATAATCCAACATTAGAAAGAAAGTCATATCACAACTCAAAATTTGATATATAAATATCAAAACATTCTCCAAAACATTTCAAAATTCTTTCACAAAGGATTTCACAAATCATTTTTCAAACAACCATTCAAATTGAAGTCGGAATATAACTCCCTTCGAACAACAAAAATGGCAGTAATAGCTCGATCTTGTTTTATGCAACAAAATATGCTTTTTATCAACTCATGGAATATATAATCTATCACGTTTCTCAAAACATGAGTTTAAAATACAAAGAAGACATAGTGTCACTCACCTGGGAAAAGCCAAAAATCAACTATGACGCTCACTCGAACCAACGCATTCGGATTCCTAACAATTAACGGAAAAAACAATATCAAAAGGCTGAGTAAAGAGGATATATGCATAACGACTCATCTGTACTAGGCCTATTTGTCAATAAAACGACACTTATGTACCACAAAAGCTCGCATTTAACGAAAACCCATCATTTTCCCACTAGGCGCAGCCCATGCGCCAACTTCATCACGCCATAACTTCCTCCACAAAATTCCATTTCAAGCCGTCTTATAGTGTTTAGAAAGCTCTGTTAATGTACAACAACAACCCCAACTCAGCCACCCTAAACCAGTACCGAAAACAACAAAAAAAGAGGCTCGAAGCTATTGTTCGCTACAATAATAGAATGTGCCCCCAACTTCAAAATTTCGTTCCGAACAAACCGCAAGCTCAAATCACTATCCATAAGATGTTATAGCTTCACAACATCCCAAAGTACTATTTCTACAAAAATATATAGCTTAACGACTCAAAAATCAGGCTTCATCACACAAATATCCAAGAAATCCGAATTTCGAACCCTAATTGCGGTGATTGCTGCAAGTGGGTGATTAAAGGCTTTGATTTCTTATTGACATTGCAAAACACACTCGAGTCGGCTTGATGAGATGTTGGATCACAAATGAGCCAAATTTTTTCCCTTTTTCCCTTTCTCTTCTTTCTCTCTTCTCCCCTGTTTCTTTCGTTCCCCTGCTTCTGCCAGTGCTCTTCTCTTTCTCTCCCTCTTTCTCTCTTTTTAAAGCCTAGCCGAAGGTTCCACGGTTCTCTTCTGCCTCCCTTTTTGACTTTTCAAACTCTTTCTTTTCCTTTTATTTTATTTTCTTTTAAAGTCCATATATTACAGATGTCTCTAACGGGAGTGACTCCATAGGAGAGTTTGCTGTTGTGATAATCATGTCCTTGTAATCCCCGTAGGGAAGGCCCTCGACATTAGGATAGCCACGGCTTTGTAATTGCCGACACTTCCTAATTGTTATTAGGCATTCATCAGGCAACTTCGTGTTTGATTTGTTCATCAGAGCTTCCAGTTTCCGACAGCTAGAAACATAGAAATCACGCAAAGATTCAAGCTCATCAACACCATCAATAGCTTGTAGCTCATGGCATCCAACGATTGACAGAGACTTCAGGATCTGTAAGTTTGATAACTCACATATTTTGCTAATAGGACACTTTTTAATGGTTAAAGTCTCCAATGATTCCAAAGCACCAAGACCTGGAATCTCAATCAGCTTCACACATCCTGAAACCTCCAAATGTGTAAGCTTCTCTAAGCTCGATGGAATAATTAGTTTTTCCAATGAACTGCACTCATAAACAAGTAATGCATTCAAAGATTCTAACCCGCTAAGGCCCTCAACAGCACGGAGCTCATAGCAGTATGATATAACTAAAAGCATCAGCAACTTTAAGTTTGACAGGTTGTATAGCCTTTCAATGGAATCGCAGTACTGTACATTCATTTCTTCCAAGGACTCTAGGGCCTCCAGACCTTCAATCTCAACTAGTTTTGGACATTCTAATACCCACAACTCTTTAAGCTTCTTTAAGTTTGCCGGGATGAATAACCTCTCGAGGGGTTCATATTTAGTCATTGACAATACTCTAAGTTGTTCGAGCCCGCTGAGTTCAATTTCTTGATGCTGAGATTGAGAAAGATGTAGCACGGAAAAGTTTATCAAGTTGGAAAAGATTGACCAAGATATTGTAGAGTTGAAATTAAGAAGTTGCAGCTCTGATAAGGAGGGAGGAAGTTTTGTGATACATCGCAGGTCTAGTCCAGATAAAATAAGCTCAGTTAGACGAGGAAGAGAACCAAACTCAGTTGGTGGTGCATGGATATTAGAAAGGGACAATTCCAACTTCTTTAGTTTGGACAACCTCTTAATCCACACTAAGTTGGAACTTGGCAATAGTTCCAATGAAGCTTGAAGCATATCTTCAGAGCCATCAGACGAGCAAATCCACCAGATTAGTCAAGTTTGAGAGATCCGGAACTATCCGCAATGCCAATGATCGAAAATGTAGATAGATCAGACTTTTTGGAAGCTCTGGCAATTCTTGAACCTCATTACAACTTGTCAAGTCCAATCTTTCAAGGTGGGGAATATGATTGATTGTTGTTGGCACTCCAGAAATATGGGCATTTGATAGCTCGAGGACTTTCAAAGAGGACAATGCGCCAATTTCCCTTGGAATTTCACCTCTTAATTCTTCACAATCACAAGCATGTAGCTCTTCCAGATTCTTTAACATTCCAATAGTACTGGGCAATTTTCTTATTGGAGTACTTTCCATCAATATCACTTTCAATTTCTTCAGATTTCCAATCGAATCTGGTAACTCAACAATTTTAGTACTAGATAGATTCAACTCCTACAAAGACTCAAGCATCCCAATTGAGTCTAGTAGCTTTTTTAACTTAATTCACCCAAAGAGAGAGAGAGAGAGACTCAAGTATCACAAGCTTCCCAATAGTCTTTGGAAGCATGCTAATTTGCGTGTACCTTAGAATAAGGATAGACAAAAACTTATCACCAATCGAATCAGGAGGCATTCAATTTGTATGTTTGACAGATCCAACTCCTTAAGTGATGTCAATTTCCTAAATGAATCTGGGAGTTTCTGACCACTAGAAGCAAAGTGCTTCAAATTCGTAAGCCTTCCAACTTCTTCAGGCAAATTCTTAAGAGAGAGGCACTCTTCAAAATTTAAGTAAATCAAGCACTTTAGCTTCCCAATGGAGGGGTCAATCTCAACCAAGTTTATGCAATTATAGAAACTCAGCCTCTCTAGACTGAAGCATGCAGAGATGTTTGGTGTTCTAGTTATGCCTTCACAACCTCTGAGGTTTAGAACTTTCAAATTCTTTGCCATCTAACAAAAACGATTCACCATCAAGAGAAGAAAATAATATATATTACATCATATGCCAATCAAAATTAAAGTGAATGCATATCATACCTTGATTAGGCTCCATGCGCTCCAGTCATCTGTGATGCTGCTTGCAATGATCTCAAAGACTACCAAATTCTTCATAGATAGATTGGTTACCTCAATGTCCAATGGCCTAGGAGAATACCAGGAAATCCATCTTAACTTCAAAAAATCATCCACAAAGTCTCCGGCAAAGGTTCCCTCCTCTAATTCAAGGAACCTTAGGTTGGGCAACCTACTAAGTACGTCATGCGCAGTCACAAGTGGTTTATAATGACTTCCAGTTAATATGAGTGCTTGAACTTTTTTCTTTCTCTACCAAAACGAACACAAACGAACAATCATGAATTTGACAAATATATACATATAAGAATCTTGTTTGGGTAAAAGAATAGAGAGGCTTCTAAGTGGGTATGCGAACTCTTTTCGACACGTACCCAACTCATGAAAACTGTGAATTTTGTTTACTTGCTTTGTTCTTACAATGTCCAGGGCTTCCTCACAAATCCACAACCTGCTACGCACTCCTGGGTCATGCAAGCACTCCCTCTGAACAATTTGCCTCCTGAGATCTTTGAGCTGGTCTTGCATCCATAATGTATCACCATCAACAATCTTTACCAAAGACATTTGCACAAGAACCTAAATCACAGTCTCGGGAAAAAAATTGCAAGCTTCCCACATGTAAGTTTGCATTCGTCTTTTTTGTGTCGTTGACAAAAAAGCATGCAATGTCAAGAAATATCTCCTTTTCCTCATCTTCCAATGCTTCAAAACTGATCATCAACTGCTGTCGGACATCCTTATGAGGTATTCTTGCTAACCTCTCTACAGTCTCTTTCCATATCTCTTTTGGTTGGCGATAAAGAAATGAGCCTATGACCTCAAGAGCCAAAGGAAGACCTCCAGTTGTGACAACAATTTCTAATGCAAGAGTATCATATTGATATGGTGGAGAGTCTTTTCTAAAAGCATGTATACAGAAAAGCTTAAGAGCTTGATCATAATCTAGTTCCTTTAATTCATAAATTAAAATACCATCCAGTACTTTTAAAGTATTTTCATTCCTGGTTGTAATGATAATCCTACTTCCCGAGCCAAACCAATCTTGTGCCCCTGCTAGTTTCTCCAGTTGTTCTTCTTTATCCATATCATCCAAAACGATGAGGACCTTTTTGTTGCGAAATCTTGTCCCGATTTGGTTGATCCCATCATCAATGTCATGAATGTTGTCCACGAATCTAGAGTCGAGAATGTCATAATATATTTGTTTATGTAAATTTACTAGGCCTTCTTTTTCAGATGATTCTCGAACATTGCTAAGAAAGCAACAATCATCAAAGTGTGAACACAGTTGGTTGAACACAACCTTAGCAAGAGTTGTTTTACCAATGCCGCCCATCCTGTGAATACCAACAAAACGAACGCCTTCATGGTCAACATCCAAGAGCTTCATTATGTCTTCAACATGATCATCCACTCCAACCAATTGATTTGTCACATTATTATGTTTTATCTTTAACTTAACCAAAACCTCTCGGATGATCAACTTAATAGCTTCCCCATGCCTGCCACATATATGAGCTACTGCAGTTGAAAAGAGATGGTAACTAGATATGCCATCATAACTTTCAGGTTGAAGCACAAATATTTGGATTTGCTCAACATAGATGATAATGAGATAGTTCAAGCAACGAATCATGGACACTTTGTACAAAGGCAACACTTTACAAACTAGTTGGAGTTCCAATGTTCCGCACCTTTTTCCCAACAAAGTTAATTTTTCTTCATGCTTTCTCTATTTGAACTTTTCTATACTGCCAATATGACTCAAGCTTAAAGTTCTTCATGTGTAATGAATGATTTCCAAGCTAGATCAAGCAGATTATAATAATCACCTTTCAAATTACAATCGTCAAAGTTATGCTATCTCATCTCAACCAAGAACGCTCTTCCTCCGGCAGTCTATGCATGAGCCAAAAGGGACTCAAAACAGAGTCACTTGGCCATCATCAACGACACATTTTGAAAATGTACACATTGACTTTATGATAATCATATATTTTAGTCAGATACTTTCTTATTGGTCAATACAGGTTATATCCTAAGATGACTAGGTTACATAATGTCACTTCAGTTAGATCGGTCAGAAAACCAACTACCTCTCGCTAATTCTCTTCTTTATTTAATGCGAGTTGACAATTTGGAAATTGCTAGTTTTGGCTCAAAGGCCTTTGCAATTTTGTTACCAAAAACCTCAATATTCTGCCAAAGGCCTTTATGACCTCAAAGTCTTTTGGCAAAGCTGTGTGAAACGCACTTATAAGCACCTCAAGTTTTTATAGGTTGTACATCAATGGAATCCACACAATGACAGAGGAGGAAGTGTGCAATATCATCTCATTGCCAAGACTTTCTAGATTTAATTGCTCATTATGATTTACTCCAAGATGTTTCCTGTTTGTTCTCCTTTTGAAGTTAGAAATTGCATTCTAGACTAGCCAGATGACAGAATTTTTTTTTTCGAACTTCCTGATGTGGTTGACATATGAGTGAGCATGACCAAAACGAAAGTTAATCAACTCATTGGTTTACTGTTACCCCTGATGAAATGCCGATCGAAGTCAGGAACGGGACAAAGATTATTCAAACCCATTGATCTTGAAAGTTGGTTGTTGACTAAAAAATTGGGTCTGCCAGATTTCATGTACATTCTAATAAAACAATCAGATTGTGTATGAACGACACAAAAAAAAAAAAAAAAATTAGCATAGGAACAGAAAATTGGCTAAGTAGTAATTACCCTCTCGCTTTGAGGTCCCATCCCTTCAATTCAGCAACTTTAACAAGAGCATCCCCCCACCTCTTCACTTCCTCAGCCCCAAACCTCTTGCTGTGCTTGGTCATGGCATTCCTGTACCGCTCAGTCCTGAGCTTGACATCCGAAGGCGACATGTCGTAGAACACCGGCAAGATCTCCTTATTCCCATTTGACCTTGCCGTGCAGTCCACCATGTGCGCAACCTCGCGGAGACACCACGAGCTCGATGCGTAGTCCTTGGAGAAGATGGGCACGTAGATCTTGAAAATGTCGAGCGCCCGCATGAGCTCACTGCCGATCTTCCTACCGATGCGAAGCTCCTCGTCGTCTCGGAAGACGTGGATTCTGGCATCAAGCATGTCGTGGTAGAGGCAATCGGTGAACCCGGTGCGAGTGTCCAGCCCCCTGAAGCTCAGGAATACCTCGTACTCCTCGCCAGCTGCGCTGGCGCGTCGCCGCTGCTCGTCGCAGCTTCAGGGTTGTTTGTCTCCTCTCTCTTGGCTGTCGTGGTGGGCTTGCGGAAGAATTTGGACGCTTTTGATTTGACGAACGCGAACATGGTCGGAGCGAGGAGTCCCAAGGCCCTGACAAAGATGCAACGAAGTTTGAAGACTGGATTTTTCATTTCCGTCTTTTGCGTTGGTGAGTTTTGAGGTGGAAGAGAAAAAGAAGAGAAGAGAGCGACTCACAATCCACCGAGCATCACGGCGGCAAACATGGTGGACACGCAGCGAGGCGTGCGGCGGTAGCCGAGCGGTGGTGGCTGGCAAGATGAACACCATGCAAAGGAAGAGCCGCACGTCGTCGTGAAACGACATGGGGCGTTGAGGTTGAACATGAACGCCATTGCCACCGCTGGTGAGCTCGCTCTTCGCTTCGGATCGAATGTAGGAGACGATCATGGAAGAGAGAGCTCGTGTGTAATCTTTGCGTTCGGTCTGGTCAGATATTATTACACTTCTTGATGGAGCGTTCCGTCGGCGAGTCGACTTTGGGGGCTGCCGATGTGTATAGGGACGGAGCATTCTGTCCAGCACGAGGGAGAGGGATCTCGGCCTTTCATCTTGTGTGCGGCAGGTGGGACCAATAAGATTAACGGTCGTGATACATTTGTCCCAATGTATTCGAGTACGTACAAATATTTCCGAAATAGGGGGAATGTGGAACGTCAAATCGGCTGTAAGGTCGAAGCAACTACATCGCCAGAAAATATTGGCTGGGTCTTACCACGAAGGAAAGGCGGGTCGGGGGAATTTGGTTCCTGGACCAATTGAATCTCGGCCGCTGATCTTGTGGGCAGGTAGGTGGGGCCCGCCTGGTCCAAACGTGGAGATTAAGAGCCGCGATTCATTTGGTACGCTGTATCCGAATCCAGGCAAATATTTATCAAAAAGTAGGGGAAGAAGATAGAAAGCCAAATTCTTCCTGTGCACAAATTAATCATAAGATTAATTGAATGAGGATCATTATAAATGGTGGGCTACATCAGATTTATTTTTTAATTTTTTGGTCGAGAACTCCATGAAATCTGATGCTAGTAACTTTTCAAACTTCATAAAAATATATGGCAAGTTATTATTCGCATTTATCCGAATGTTTTTTGCTCTATAAAAAATTTAAAAGAAAAATGTTCTTTACTCGCAAGTGAAAATTATTAGTGGGTCAAAAATACCTTAAATACATGAAAGTTTGTTACTTTTTTGTATTAAAAATAACTGATCATTAAAAATTGCACTATGAAATACAATGAGTTTTGTATGGATCTATATTAATGACCTTATGATTCATCAACAAGACTACATCTCTTACCATCTTTCTCCCCAAAATGCTATCAATTTGTTATATTGCCTTCTTTTATAAACCAATTTGCTATATTGCCTAATATGGTTTTTTTTTTTAAAAAGGTTTTCTCAAGTACGCGTAGGACCCATCTTGGTTCTTCTCCTCAGAGTGCATTGAAATCTAGAATGGTAAGTCTAGACACATTAGTCTAAGACATGAATATGTTATTGAGAAAAATCATATCAAGTTTTAAAGTTGACAAAACTTTCATTTACTTATTCTTACTCTTACTCTGAAGGATACTAGAAATCTGTGTTATATCGTGGAATACTGTCAAAGTCTATTTTATTTCAAAAGTCTTTCCCACTCTGACGAGATCTAGACTAAATTAAAGACAAGAACAGAGATATAATCAGACTCAGGATTATTGATTTTTCAATAAGGATTCAGTACATGCAAGATGTATCCTTATAATATGCTTACTGGTGGAGAATTTCACTTACCTTTTCTAAATATATTGATGAAATCAATCACGGATTAATAAAATCAATTTTGAAGACAAGTTCCCTTTTGGGAAACATCTACTTATGGAAACCGAGATTTTGATTGTATGGACGACCAGAATCATTGGATTTTCACCTTAATCTTCAAACAGCTACAAGATTTCCTTAATCGATTTCGTCCAACGGGTTGATTGGAAGAAATTCCTCTAGAGAGCGCCAATGATTAAAAAGGCGTAGATGAGTATTTAAGGAGGTTATTCGGTCCATTTGGGAGTGTACGTGAGAATTGAAATTCCAAAGTTTTAGGCCTTTCCAATCACTTGTTCTTCATCAATAGTGCTTACAAATTGTATTCAAGAGAAAAAAAAAACACAAAATGAGTGACTTAGTGAGAGAAAAAGAAATTCTTCACTGAGTGATCATACTCAAATTGTTATATTTCTTTGTTGATTCCTTAGTGAAATTCAGCCAGAAGGTTGTCAGTGTGGGAGAGTGGATATAGGCTTAATTTAAGTGGAACCACTATAAATCTTATGTCCAATTTTCTCTTCCCTTAACTCTTATGATTTGTTTGTTGCAATATTTTTTTGAATTATGCTAATTTCCAAAACATCTTATTTGAGTTTGAACTTATATTAGAAGTCTGGTATCGGTCAAACTTTGTTTGAGAAAATAACTTTTACTGTTTTTATTGGCTTAATTTGTTTTCTCACCTATTCACCCCCCATTCTAGGTGGTAATACTAGCTCTTTCAATTGGTATTAGAGCTACGGTGCTTATCTTGTTGTAGTGTTTTTACTTCCAAGTTAAAGATCTTTTATGGCTAGTATCTTGGCTCCAGAACTGGTTGAAGGACAGAGTAATACCAGGCCATCCTACTTTGATGGAAAAGAGTACAATATGTGGAAGAATAAAATGAAGGCATTCCTAAGATCTAGAGATCATTTGGAATGCGATGTTGTGGAAAGAAGAATCAATCCAAAAGTAGCATCAGCTTCAGACAAAAGAAAAGAAGTGATAGATAAAGATGCTGAGGAATTCATTCAAGCATAAATTGATCAGAAATCAGAGATGGGTCGTTTTGATTGAGATAGATGATCAAAGTGTGGGTGATGCCGCTAGATCGCAAAATTCTCGTCAATCGGCACTAGACTGATTTTTCTATCGTTTTGGTACCTTGTGTCCGTATTTGAAACCTTGAGATTTTCACGACCACCGAGAGTTGCCAATGTGTTGAAGAGGTTTATTGTGGCTCGAAGAAAATCGATAACGGGTCATTTGCACTAAAAGTTTGTGAAAGCTACCCGGTAGCTTAGGTCACGCTAAAATCGCTCCAGTTGAAATTAATCGCGAATTTGAATCCGATTTCAGAAATTGAAAGTTCTATCATGTCATAAATCATTTTAGGAACGTCGAGTCATCTTCCGAAGATTTTTTTGCAAATTGAAATTTTTGGCAAAAAGTTAAGATAGGGCTGTTTTCGACTAGAAAATTCAGAGGATTGTTTTTTATCGTGAAATTGGGATGCAAGTAAGATCTATTGGCGAGGAAAATGTCAATTTCATCAAAGATGTGATGGTGGAATTTATAGAGGCCGGATTGAGTTGATCCAAGAGGCAATTGAAGTCCAATTTGAGGGAATTGCCTCCAAAATTTGTAGCTCTCCCTCTTGGACCATCTACAAAGCTTCTAGAGGAAGTTTAAGGCTGGAAAAATGGGCTGTCGAAGCCAACTACATGGTGGACCTCACCAAGGGGACCAAAGAGATAGAGAGGAGACATGGTGGCCCCATCATGAGCCAAAGCTGTTTGGCCCCCTCTCTTCTCCCTCCTCTACTGTCGACCCCCCTCCCATTTCTAGCCATGTGAATCTTCCAACAAACCTAGAAAACCAACTAGCATCTCCTCCTTCCCCTGTCGACACCGCTTGCCACCTGTCGGACTACTGCTCGCATCCTGTTGCGCACCAGAGCTCATTCACCATTTGCCCGCTTGTGTGCCAGACCCATGCGTCCCTGGCTGTCGTTCCGCCTTCGCCGTGACCCCAGGCCATCCCCAAAGATGTTCGAGCTTGCCTCGTCGTCGCTAGAGCCGCTTGTAACCCCGCCGAGCTCTGCCAAGCCTGTTGTAGGCCCTCCGCCAACTGCTGTCGCCGTTTCCACCTCAGCCATCCATTGGAGCAACTTCTGCAGCTACTGAATAGAAACTAGAGCCATGGGTATCTCCAGCACTGTTTGGCCCGTTTTCGAGCCTTTCCCGACCCTGCTTGGCCGTCCCGCTTTGGAGTTTGTCAATCCTCTCCACGTCCCCGTCGTTGTGGTCCGAGTGGATTGTTAATCAAGTGAGTTTAACTCACTAATCCCTACTTAGAAAGTTAATGACGCTTAAGAGTTGATTAGTTTAGGCTAAGATAGGATTATGTGGTTAGTTAGAATGGATTAGTAATTTAGTTAATCAATATTGCATATTAGATGGTTAGTTTAGTGCAATTAGTAACTATATAAGCTCTAGTATTTATTTAAACAGGTTCGGAAATTTTCCGAGCCCATTTCAGTATTTTTTAATTAGGCTTTTCCGGCATAAGTGTGTATTTTTTCTATTTATTGGTATTTATTAATTAATTTTCGTAATTATTTAATTAATTATTATTTTCCAAAAATTAGCTCGGGGTAGCCGGTGATTGGAATTTTATGCTAATTGTAATGTTGTTATCTATTTATTTAATTGAGTGCTATTTGGTGCAATTTGAGTGTTGATTTCAATTTTGGGATATTTATCCCAAAATTTATTATTTTTGGTAATTAATTAGAAAACACCAGGGCGTTGGTTTACAACGTCAAAAATATGTTTATGGATCAGTGAAATTATTGGGATTTTCAACGGGAAAAATATTATATTTTGGCTAAGGCCAACTGTGTACCCACACACGATTATTTTTATCGGATATGATAAAAATGGTGAAAATGTGAGATGGTTGATAGTAGTAGTAAGATGACTATTGAAAGATAAGGTGATGTATGTTGTGTGAGACGTTATGGGATGGGTCAAGTAAAATTGCCGAACTTCTAGTAGGTCGTGCCCATGGGGTCGTGCCCATGGGGCCGTGATTAACCACCGAAATAGGCCGTGCCCATATGGCCGTGCCCATATGGCCGTGATTAACCGTCGAACTTGGAATAGGCTGTGCCCATTGGGCTGTGATTAAAATTGGAACCCCTGTGATTGAAGAAGTTGACCGAGAGATGATATTGTGACATAGAATCGACTAAGTCAATTGATCAATGATTCAATCTATTTGATTGAGATGATAGGATGGATATTTGAATTGTATTAACTTGTAGGAAGGAACTAAGGCCAATGTAAGTCTCCTGACTCGTGCTTGTAATTAGGCAGCCCTCAGGGTGTAGTTTTTTCCTAGTAAGGTCTTAGGGGGTGAACTCGCTAAGACGTCGTCTCACCCCGTTGTGGGATAACATTTTCAGATCCATAAATGGAAGCTCCTCCAGAGCATTTTAGTAAACTGAAAAAGGTCACATAGTAGAGGTGTTATATTCCGCTTCATGGGCACCCTGGGGGATGGGATTATGAACTTGTGAAGACTGTGGTTTAGGTCGATGCGGGTTTACCCCACAATGGTTGATGCGGGTTTACCCCACAAGGTACCCCATCGATATAGATCATGGTATCGCTAGGATTAGAATGGACAGAGAGAGGGCCCCATACCGGAATGAGATACCTTTGTATGTGCTGGAGGTTGCTTTTGGGAAAGGCACAGTAGATCCTCTCGGTGGTTTAGTAGTATACTCAGATTTTTCAAATCCAGGGACCCCGGTGTATCCAGCTAGATACTCTAATGAGGAGGAGGAGGAGGAAGACGATGAGGATCTGTAGTTTTATGCAACTATCCCCCTATTTTGCATACCTTATTTTTCATAGACTAGTATTGCATTATGCCATGGCTTGATACATGTATATATAAGCGTGTTGTGGTTTTGAAAAATTTATGGCCCTGCTTTTCTATCCCATCTTGTTGTTTTCTAAGAAAATTATTTATTTGCTTCCGCATGCGCATTTATAATGAAAGGGTCAGTGATGCGTCATGGGATGTTGCTATTTAATCGACCGTAGAGGGATAGGCACATGCTCAGAGGATCGGGACATGACATCCTCGTTTAATTGGTATCGGAGCAAGGTTAGTAATTGGAGTGATAATGTGCGATGGGTCATGGGATAGTTAGTAGGATTGGCCTTTATTTCATATTGGTGCATGTCTGTGATAGCTGATTGGTAGAATTGTTTGCTTGTGTAGATTGCTCAGCTTCTAATTTTGTGTGGATATGGGAGCAAGCTTCTTTAAAGAAATCTTAGAATGAGTAATCAGAAGCAGACGACTACTAGGAAGCATACTATAGGGTCCGTGACTTGGGGTAGAACATCGACGAGGGTTGGTACCTGAGGAGGCCGATGTAGAGCGCCAGCACAAGCTAGCGCTAGTGGAGTGGCACCGCCACCTATTGGTGCTGTGGTTGTAGCTCTTGGTGGTCCCAGGTTCGAGGGGATTATGTAGGTTCTGGAAGCCATGCGAGATCTGATGGAGCAGCAGACCCAGAACCAAGCTGTCGCCACTATTGCCGTTACTCAAGTTGTTGCTACTGCTACCGTTGTCGCCACTACTGAAGCCGCCGCCGTTGTCGCACTTGTTGAGGTTCTAGTTGAGAACATAGTCATGGAGAGGGAGAGACCAATCCACAAATTGGTAGAGCAATTCCTGAAGTTGAACCCGTCAAGGTTCACTAGTACTAGAGACCCCGAGATTGCCTCACTTTGGGTTCAAGATTTAAAGAAGGCCTTTGCATTGCTGAGATATAGTGTTCCCAGGAGGAGCAATCCCGGTGTGGGACGCTTTCTTCAGAGCTTTTAACGATAAGTACTTTCCGGGTAGCGTCCAAGAACAGAAGATGGAGAAATTCCAACGCCTTTGCCAAGAGATGATGATCGTTGACCATTATGAGGTCAAATTTGCAGAGCTTCCCAGTATGCTCTAAGGTTAATTGAGGATCTTGAAGACAAGGCTCGATGGTTCAAGAATGGTCTTCGACTAGAGCTGAAACAACCGCTGGTGTAGTTTGATTTGAAGAACTATCGGGAGGTGTACAACCGAGCCTAGCTGCTAGAGAGAAGTCTGAACAAGTACGCTGCCTTGTCTAGATCGAGGTTTAATTCGAATAGAGATGGGATCCGACATGGGAAGAGGCCGATGACTAGAGGAAGATTTCATGTTCCGCCCAACGGGAAGGGTGGAATTGGAAAGCTAGTGCCAAACCAAAATGGCATGTGTCGCTTATGTGGAAGGCAACATGGATCAACCCCATGCCAATCTAGGTTGGGTGCTTGTTTTGAGTGTAGCCAGCAAGGTCACATAGCTAGGAACTGTCCCAAAAGACAGAGGAGACCACAATAGTTATCGCCACCGCCACCAATGGGTCAGATTAGAGGGTACGCACCGCAGGGTGGACAGATCAGACCCCCAGCTCAAGGGAAAGTGTACGCCATCACTAGAGGTCAGGTAGAGGATGTGCTTGATGTGATTACAAGTATGGTTTCACTGAACAACCATATTGCTTATGCTTTATTCAACCCTAGAGCGACTCATTCTTTTATTCCTAAGCAATATGTTAAGCTGATAGGATTAAGTCCTAAGTTGTTGGAGTTAGTGGTTAGCATAGCTACACCGTTAAAGGATAAGGTGTTGTCTATGTTGGGTTGTTCTGGTTGCAAGTTAGCGATTGGTGAGCGAGAGGTAAAAATAGATTTGTTAGTCCCAGCCATGTATGACTTTGATTTAATAATTGGCATGGAATGGCTCACCAAGCAACGAGATAAAATGGACTATTATTGTAAAGCAATTCAGTTTAACCCGTTAAAGTGTGAGAGTTTCGAGTTTGTTGGAAATCGAGGAGGACCCTCAATTACTTTAATCTTGTCGCTTGAGGCAACCTGTTTATTGGACGGGGGTTGTCAAGGTTGCCTGACAACTGTCGTGGATACGATAGTTGAGGAGTAAAAGATTGAGGATATCTCAGTGGTACAAGAATTCCCTGATGTTTTTTCCAAAGGACTTGCTAGGCTTATCACCGAGAGAGAGAGAGAGAGAGAGAGAGAGAGAGAGAGAGAGAGATCGAGTTTGTGATTGAATTAGCACCTAGTATTGAGCCAATCTCCTAGGCTCCATACTGGATGGCGCTATCCAAGTTGAAAGAACTGAAGGTGCAAGTGTAGAAATTGTTGGATAAGGGATTTATACGTCCCAGTGCATCACTTTGGGGAGCACCATTTCTATTTGTGAAAAAGAAGGATGGTTAGTTGCGTCTATGCATCGATTATCATCAACTCAATTAGGTGGCGATCAAGAATAAGTATCTACTCCCGAGGATCGATGACTTATTTGATCAGTTACAAGGAGCGTCGATATTCTCCAAAATTCACTTGAGGATAGGATATCATCAGTTGAGAATCAGGAAGGAGGACATTCCAAAGTCAGCGTTTCGTACTCGATACGGTCATTATGAATTCACTATAATGCCGTTTGGTTTGACGAATGCTTCAGCTGCTTTCATGGATTTGATGAACTGAGTGTTCAAGGAATATCTAGATCAGTTCGTAATCATGTTCATAAATGATATTTTGGTGTATTCAAGGAGTTTTGAGGAGCACGAGAGTCACCTGAGACTAGGACTTCAGACCCTGAGGATTCATGGATTGTACGCCAAGTTCAGTAAGTGTGAATTTTGGTTAACTCACGTAGCATTCCTAGGTCACGTGATTTCAAGTGAAGGAATCTCTGTGGACTCATCCAAGATTGAAGTAGTGATCAACTGGCCAAGATCAATTATAGTGACAAAGATAAGAAGTTTTCTAGGTTTGGTAGGTTATTACAGACGATTCGTGGAGGGATTTTCAACATTAGCGTCGCCGTTGACTCGACTCTTGAAGAAAGAAGAAAAGTTTGTGTGGACAAACAAGTGCGAGCATAGTTTCCTAGAGCTTAAGCATAAGCTGACCACCGCACCTATGCTGACCATTCCATCTGGTCCTGAAGGATACAAGATCTACAGTGATGCGTCATTCAGAGGACTGGGTTGCATGCTGATGCAACATAGTAGGGTTGTTGCATTTGCCTCCTCTCAATTGAGACCTCATGAACAAAATTACCTGACGCATGACTTAGAACTCGCGGCAATTATATTCGCTCTGAAGATTTAGAGACATTACTTGTGTGGAGAAAAATTCCAAATCTTCACTGACCATCAAAATCTCAAGTACCCTTATGAGACAGCATTGCTGGATGGAACTTCTGAAGGACTATGAATGTGATATTCTGTATCACCTTACGAAAGCAAATAAGGTCATCGACGCTTTAAGCAGGAAGTCTTCAATGGCTCATATGCTGGTTAAGGAGTGGAATTTACTTGAGAGAGCTCGAGATTTGGTTTTCAAGTTTGAGGTAAGCCACCTTTCGAACCTTATGGCCACCTTTATAATTGAGCTGGATATTCAAATCAAGATTAAACTACTTCAACCAACAAACCCAGATGTTTAGAAGATTCTACAAGAGGACACTGAGAAAAGAAATGCTGACTTTAAGATTTCCGAGGACAGAACACTGAGGTTCCGATGACGATTGTGTGTACCTGACGATGCAGATCTTAAAGAGGAGATTTTATCAGAAGCTCATTATAGTAGTTACAACATTCATCCTGGCAATACGAAAAATGTATCAGAATCTGCGTCAACATTATTGGTGATTTGGTATGAAGGCGGACATTGCTAAGCATGTTGCCAAGTGTCTGACGTGTTAGCAAGTGAAAGCGCAACATTGTAAGCTAGGAGAACTTTTGCAACCTCTCGAGATCTTAGAGTGGAAATGGGAGCACGTCATGATAGATTTTGTGACAGGTTTACCGATGAGTCAAAAAGGAAATGATTCCATTTAGGTAGTGGTCGACAGATTGACAAAGTCGGCTTACTTCATTACAACACGAAAGGACCTTGATTTGCATAGGCACGTGGAGTTTACAAAGTCAGATTGTTTGTCTACATGGAGTGCCATTAACAATTACTTCAGATCGAGACCCAAGGTTTACAGCTACTTTTTGGAACAGTTTATAGGCTACTTTAGGTACGAAGCTGCAGTACAGTACGACATATCATCCTCAAACGGATGGTCAGTCTAAGAGGACGATCTAAACCCTCGAAGACATGCTGCGAGCTTGCGTGTTGGATTTTAAGGGAAGTTGGGAGGAACAACTTCATTTGGTCGAGTTTGCTTACAACAACAATTATTAGTAGAACATTCAGATGGCTCCCTTCAAAGCGTTGTATGGTAGAGTGTGTAAAATGCCAGTGTGTTGGGATGAAGTCGGGGAAAGAAAGATCACAGGCCTGGAGTTGGTTCAACAGTAAGTGGAGGCCATTACAGTCATCAAGAACAGGTTAAAGACTGCTTAAAGCTGCTAGAAAAGCTACGTAGATAAGCGCTGGAGATCATTGGAATTCCAAGTTGGTGATCACATTTTTCTGAAAGTGTCACCAATGAGGGGTATTGCACGTTTTGGCAAGAAGGGAAAATTGAGTTCGGGGTATGTAGGTCCCTTTGAGATTTTGCAGAGAATCGGGATCCTAGCGTATTGTCTTGCATTGCTGCCGAAGCTAGCGCAAGTGCATGACGTCTTTCACGTGTTGATGTTGAGGAAGTATGAGCCTAACCCGACCCACGTGCTTAATTTCGAAGAATTGGACATAGATGACAGAGTGTCATGCGTGGAAAGCTCGGTTCAGATTGTAGATCGGAAGGAACCAATTCTATGTATAAAGACCATCCCATTGGTCAAAGTGGTTCGGCAACTCCACGACACTGAAGGAGCAACTTAGGAGAGTGAAGAATCGATGAGAGATTGTACCCCTACCTTTTTGCTTAAAGTATCGTAATGGTTTAAATTTCGAGGGAGAAATTTTTATAAGAGGGGAAGAGTTATGACATCTTGAAAATTCAATGCTGTCTTCACTTTAATAAATTGGGCATTTTATCGATGCACCTATAGTGTTATTTTCAAAGCTGATCACTCATGAGATAACTAGATTATATGGGGAAGTCATTAAGGAATTTTGATGCAATAGACTTGAGAATTCGACCAAGACTTGACTACTCGACCGTGTTTATCTGCAACGATCATTATGGCACAGTTAAAAATCGATCAGAGATCAGAGATGGGTTGTTTCAACTGGGATAGACGATCAAAGTGTGGGTGATGCTACCAGATCGCAAAATTCTTGTTGATCGACATTAGACTGATTTTTTTTTTTCGTTTTGGTACCTTGTGTTCGTATCTACAACCTCGAGATTTTCATGACCACTGAGAGTCACCAATGTGTCGATGAGGTTCATTATGGCTCGAAGAAAATTGACCATGGGTCATTTGCACTAAAAGTTTCTGAAAGCTACCCCATAGCCTAGTTCACACTAAAATCGCGCCAGATTGAAATTAACCGCGAATTTGAATCCGATTTCAGAAATTGAAAATTCTGTCATGTCACAAATCATTTTAGGAATGTCGACTCATCTTCTCGAGATTCTTTTGCAAACTGAGATTTTGGCGAAAATTTGAGATAGAGTTGTTTTCAACTGGAAAATTCAGAGGACTATTTTTTATCGCAAAATTGGGATGCAAGTAGGATCTATTGGCAATGAAAAATGCCGATTTCATCAAAGATGCGATTGTGGAATTTACAGAGGCTGGATTGAGTTGATCCAAGAGGCAATTGAAGTCCAATTTGAGGGAACTGCCTCCAAAATTCGTAGCTTCCCCTTGGACCCAACATTTGGACCATTTACAAAGCTTCTAGAGGAAGTTTAAGGCTGGAAAAATGGGCTGTGGAAGCCAACTGCATGGTGGACCTCACCAAGGGGACCAAAGAGGTAGAGAGGAGACATGGTGGCCCCCTTATGAGCTAAAGCTATCCCCCCCCTTTCTTCTCCCTCCTCTATTGTCAACCCCCCTCCCATTTCCAACAGTGAGAAGCTTCCAACAAACCTATAAAATCAACCAGCATCTCCTCCTCCCCCTGTCGACATCGCTTGCCACCCATCAAACCGCCGCTCGCGTCCTATCGTGCCTTGGAGCCCATTCACCTTCCGCTCGCTCGTGCGCTAGACTCATGTGTCCCTGGCCACTGTTCCACCTTCGTTGTGACCCTAGGCCATCCCCAGAGTCGTTTGAGCTAGCCTCGACGTTGCTAGAGCCGCTTGGAAGCTTGTTAGGCTCTGCCAAGCCCGTTGCAGCCACTTCGCCAGTTGTTGTCGCCATTTCCACCTCAGCCAGCCACCGGAGCAGCTTCTGTAGCCACCAAACAAAAACCAAAGCCATGGGTATTTCTAGCACTATGTGGCTTGTTTTCGAGCCTTTCCCGACCTCGCTTGGCGGTCTTGCTTTGGAGTTTGTCAATCCTTTCCTTGTCCCCGTCGTTGTGTTCCGAGCGGATCGTTAATCAAGTGGGTTTAACTCACTAATCCCTGCTTAGTAAGTTAATGACGCTTAAGGTTTGATTAATTTAGGCTAATATAGGATTATGTGGTTAGTTAGAGTGGATTAGTAATTTCGTTAATCGATATTGCATGTTAAGTGGTTAGTTTAGTGCAATTAGTAACTAGATAAGCTCTAGTATTTATTTAAACAAAGTTCGGAAATTTTTCGGGCCCGTTTGTATTTAATTAGGCTTTTCCAGCCTAAGTGTGCATTTTTAATATTTATTGGTATTTATTAATTAATTTTCGTAATCATTTAATTAGTTATTATTTTCTAAAAATTAGACCGAGATAATCGGTGATCGGAATTTTATATTGATTGCAATGTTGTGATCTGTTTATTTAATTGAGTGCTATTTAGTGCAATTTGAGTGTTGATTTCAATTTTGGGGTATTTATCCCAAAATTTATTATTTTTGGTAATTGATTAGAAAATACCGTGCATTGGTTTACAATGCCAAAAATGTGCTTATGGATCAGTGGAATTATTGGGATTTTCAAGGGAGAAAATATTATATTTTGGTTAAGGCCAACTGTGTACCCACACACAATTATTTTTATTGGGTATGATAAAAATGGTGAAAATGTGAGATGGTTTATAGTAGTAGTAAGATGACTATTGAAAGATAAGGTGACGTATGTTGTGTGAGACGGTATGAGATGGGTCAAGTAAAACTGCCGAACTTCTAGTAGGTCGTACCCATGGGGCCATGATTAACCACTAGAATAGGCTGTGCCCATGGAGCCGTGATTAACTGCCGAACTTGGAATAGGCTATGCCCATTGAGTCGTGATTAAAATTGGAACCCTTGTGATTGAATAAATTGACCGAGAGATGATCTTGATGACACGGAATCGACTGAGTCGATTGATCGATGATTCGATCTGTTTGGTTGAGATGATAGGATGGATATTTGAATTGTATTGACTTGGAGGAAGGAACTGAGGTCAAGGTAAGTCTTCTGACTCGTGCTTGTGATTGGGCAGCTCTTAGGGTGTAGTTTCTTCCTAGTCAGGTTTTAGGGGGTAAACTTATTGAGATGTCGTCTCACCCCGTTATGGGATAACACTTTCAAGCCCCTAGATGGAAGCTCCTCCTGAGCATTTTGGTCAACCGAAGAAGGTCACAGAGCAGAGGTTTTATATTCCGCTTCATGGGCACCCTAGGTGATGGGATTATGAATTGGTGAAGACCGTGGTTTGCGTCGATGTCGGTTTACCTCACAGGGTACCCCATCCATATAGATCATGATACTACCGGGATCATAATGGACACAGAGAGAGCCCCATACCGGAATGAGATAGCTCTATATGTGCTAGAGGTTGCTTTTGGGAAAGGCACAGCAGATCCTCCTGGTGGTTAAGTAGTAGACCCAGATCTTTTAGATCCAGGGACACTGGTGTATTCAACTAGAGGCTCCAATGAGGAGGAGAAGGAGGAGGAAGAGGATGAGGATCTGTAGTTTTATGAAACCGCCCCCTTGTTTTGCAGACCTTATTTTTCATAGACTAGTATTGTATTATGACATGGCTTGATAGATGTATATATAAGCGTGTTGTGGTTTTGAAAAATTTATGGCCTTGCTTTTCTATCCCATCTTGTTGTTGTCTGGGGAAATTATTTATTTGCTTTCGCATGCGTATTTAAAATGAAAGGGTCGGCGATGCGTCATGGGACGTCGCTGTTTAATCAACTGTAGAGGGATGGGCATGTGCTTGGAGGATTGGGACGTGACAGCATAAATGAGACAAAAATAAACATTCTACTTGGACAATATGAGTCATTTACAATGAAGCTTGGAGAGTCTATTGGTGATATGTTCAGTCACTTTCTAGAAATTGTAAATGGATTGGCTTATCAAGGTCAACAAATTTCTGCTCCAATGAAGGTCAACAAATTATTGCGAGGACTTTCAAAGGATCGAAACCATGTGAAAACTTCAATAAGGGAGACTTAAAGGATCATACTTCTTTCTGTTGATGAGCTGAGAGACACTCTTCAATTGTATGAAGTGGAACATATCAATGATGAGGAGGATCCAAAAGGTAAGAAGTCAATTGCACTTAAGTCTAATGCTAATTTTGATGACACATATACAGACGATGACATGGATGACGAGCAGCTGTCCCTTATGATAAAGAAATTCAGAAATTGAATAGTAAATGAAAAAGATTGCATTGGAAAAGGCAAAGCAAGCAAAATTCATAGAAGAGATCGATGAAAGATGTTGAAACAAGCAAAAATGTAATATGCTTTGAGTGCAAGAAGAAGGGACACATCAAGCTTACTGTCCCTTGCTGAAAAAGAAGAAAGGGAAGTATGAGAAGTAAAAGAAAGCTCTTAAAGTAGAAACTTAGAGTGACACCGAATGTGAGGAAAGTGAAGAAGAACTTGCAAATATCTGTCTGATGGCTCACTTAGAATCAGAATCAGACATAGACTCATATTCTGACAAGGAAATTGAGTTAAGTCACTAAAAAATTCCTGTTAAAGTGATGAACTTTGCATTAACCTCAAATCTTCTCTTAAAAGGATTTCCAAACTAAAAAAGGAAAATTCAAAGCTCAGGCAACAGAATAACTCTTGGAGAGAAAATTTTTAAAGTCTGAAAAATGATTTTGATAGTTTGAAAGAAAATGCTGATTCTCTTTCAAAAGAAAATGAATACTTGAAAAATGAGATTTTAGATTTTTCTAAAAAGTTTTCCAACAGATCGAAAAGTTAGAGAAAATTCTTTCAGCTCAAATATCCTATTTTAACAAATCTAGTTTGGGTATGAACAATGAAACACCTCCTTTAATTGATTTTCCTAAAATAAATGAAAGACTTAGACAAAGACCCTAATGTCTTTTTACAAAAATAATTTTCAAAAAGTTTTTTTTGTAAAACCTGTGTGGCCGAATGCTCTTAAATGTTTTAAGTGTAACAGCTTAGAACATATTGAGAATGTAGTCCTAAAGTTTGGAGATGTTAAGAAGGATTGGACGAAGACTGTTTTTAAAACTAACTCTCCTGGACCCAAGAAAATTTGGGTAGGTACCAAATAAGGTTTGAGATTTTCATCTGACTGTAGGTCATTATTAAAAGAAAAAGCAAATGGTACTTTGATATTGATTGTTCTAGGCATATGACTAGAGATTCAAGTGGTTTTGTGAAACTATAAAAACAAAAATGAGGAAATGTCTCTTTTGGTGGGAACATCAAAGGAAAAATTATCGAACATGGAATAGTGAAGATTGGAAGTTTAATCATCAATAATATTTCACTAGTAAAAGGTTTGAATTATAATCTTCGAGCATGAGTTAGCTATGTAATACAGGATTTTGAATCAATTTTTAAGAAGATGTCTACTTTGGAGTCAGTCGAGATTTGTCTCAATCCTTTACTGGGCAAAGACATGGCAATATTTATTTTCTGGACATAAGTCCATAGAGCTCTCAGTGCCTCATTTCAATTCAAGATGAAGCATATCTTTGGCATCGCAAGCTTGGACACGTGACTATGAAACATATTGTTAAACTTTCTTTTAAGAAGCTGGTTCAAGGTCTTCCCAAAATGGCTTGCCAGAAGTCTGAATTGTGTACTCTATGTATTTTGGGAAAACAGGTCAGAAGTTCTTTTAAACCAGTAAATCAAGTTTCTACGAATCGTGTCTTGCAACTCCTTCATATGGATCTTTTTGAACCTACAAGAACTTAGAATATTGGGGGAAAGAAATATTGTTTAGTAATTATGGATGATTATTCACGATTCACTTGGGTTTTCTTCTTGGCAAATAAATTTTAAACCTTATCTTTCTTTTCAAAGTTTGCTAAGAAAGTTCAGAATGAGAAATATTATGTTATTTCAAGCATAAGAACTGATCATTAGAGGTGAGCGGTTCCCGGTTCCTAACAGCTTCAGTCTGGAACTTAGAACCTACCCTCGAGTACAGGTTTCTCACTTTTTGGAACCTAGAACCTGCTTGTCAAAATCAAAAACTTAGAACCTATCCTATCACAGGTTCTAGAGTCAGTTACAGATTTCATTTTCAGATTTTAACTATAATGAAAGGAAAGAGATAAACCAAAGCTTCTATGTCCATAAATTGCCAAAAATAGTTCCTTTGGAGCAGAAGCCGTCAAAAAAAAAAAAAAAAAAAAAAAAAAAGAGAGCACATTTCTGTCCCTTTGACTAATGCCGCTCCATCAGCAAACTGAATTTTCATGCTGATAGAATACCAAAGTTCGGAAGCCCAGACATTATCAAGCCTAGACCAAGTCCTGGGAAAATGTATGTATTATTGGCCTGGAACAGAAAAAAAAAAAAAAAATAGTGACACGGCAATCATCTTTGCAAATGGGAAAATAAGAATCAAAATCCCCATCATTCCTCATACAATTTATTCCTTCCAATGTAAATTAGAAAGAACTAACACAGCCTTCGTCTAATAAACAAAAGGATCTCACTCCATCTCTAACCTTATTCTTTAGTCATTAATGAGAGCTTAACATACCGAAGATGCAGTTCGACTTCCAGGCTTTGATGCACCGTGAGAAGCAGCTCTTCCAACTTTAGAGCCACTTTTGGAAGGTAACCCTACCGGTATGGCTCTGGTTGATTCAAATGATTCCGCCAGCAATATTTCAGTTTCAAAACAGAATGTGTGCATGAGAGAGAGAGAGAGAGAGAGAGAGAGAGAGAGAGAGAGAGAGAGAGAGCACCTTGGAATGTTCCATGAGGCTTCAATCGTTCAAGTGCAACAGCCAAAGCTGGGCCTTGAATGTCTTTCAAATGTTTCGTAACCTAAACACAACAGTCGCCATGATCACCACATACTAAAAAAGCCACACTTTTGCAATTATTGCACATATGCGTACCAATTCATGTCCATTGCTCTCAAAATTTCATCGAAGAATCCCTCTGCAGCTTTACGAACATCTACCGACTTATCCTTAAAAGTTACAGCAGCAGTCCTTATCAATCTGAAGAAAAGGTTTGGGTGCAAAGAAAAGATATTATTGAAGCAGGTTATTCTGACATTACAGTCATAGCAGTAGCAGCTTGTTTCAGCAGATGCACAGCATCAGGGAAGTCGCTTAAGCGAGAAACTTGCTTTCCTAACCAATCAAAAAGATCCTTGCACCCTTCAGTCCCAAGCTTAGAATCATTAGAGCAGCTGCAATGTACAGAACCTGTAGCAGAGGCCTCATCATGGGCCATAAATAAAGCATAACCATATCCTACATATGCACACACAAGCATGAACACACGTCTCATAGAGAGAGAGAGAGAGAGAGAGAGAGAGAGAGACCATCTTATCAAGATTAACAGCTGCAAGCCATGATTCCATTGCAGCCAAAGTACATTCCCTCATATGCTTTTTGTTGTCACCCAGGCATTTCAAAACATTAGAAAGAATACCCTGCCAATAGAGAAAAGAACACTTCTGAGTATAATCAGCTTTCAACAGCATAGAGAAAAAGTACATAATGCGAACAGGAAGATAAGAACCTTGCTTGACTTCTCAACCGCTGGACCCATTGCAAATGCAACACCACCAATAGTTGTCAAAGTTGCCATGAATAGATTCTTATTGCTGTCATACAGGCGTCCTTTGAGGGCACCAAGCAACTCAACTGCATATCAAAGCAATTGTTAATGAATGAGATCATCTTGATACGCAAAAAAAAAAATAATAATGAATAAAATAAAATAAAATAAAAAATTCAACTTTTATCAAACTTGTCAAAACAAGAGGTGGAATCAGTGTTATTTAGAATCAACCATCTCATACCAGCTCCATTTGGTTGAATGCGCTTGTTGCCCTCCTACAACATTTTGTTGACAGCTTCAATGGATTCAAGAAGAACCTGGAGAACGATAGTTGTCTGCATTGATATGATCATTATTTTGCTTATTGCTGATTATCATGAAGAATACTCAAAAACCGGAAGTTAGAGATAGGATGAATAGCTTCATCACTCAGATGCCAAACCTTCCAATCTGAACTTTCCAAATTCTTCAGCAAGGAAGGGGTGATCTTCCCACTTATATCTTCATGTGGCAGGCCATCTACCCCACCCGAAGACACAGTCGACATGGAGTCAAAGGCCTTAACAGTTTTTCTCGGAACAGCGGCACTACCCTGCAGGATTTTCACATGTAGATACTTCCAGCTAGCACTCAAAAAGCAATATAAAATAGTCTAAACATCAGTATGATATACCTCAAATGGATTCTTCTCAAACTCTGCATCAAGTGCACTGCGCAGGGCTGGTTTGACATCCGCAACAAAGGCTTTAATATCTAGAGAGTAATAAAGACCACATCCATGTAATTCACAAAGTGGAGCTATGCAAACAATTTAAGACGACAGTATTTTGAGAAAGAAATTACCTGGATCAACAAAACTATGTAAAACGCCTATAAGCTTGATAGTAGCATTTCTAGTTGCTGCAGCACTAGATTGCAGTCCAGTATCTTTGCAGAAGTCAATCATATCCTGTATCCGTTGATATTTCCCAGATGTCATAAGTTTCATTCTAACGATGAAGATAATATATATTTAAAAAAAAAAAAACCTATAACCTTCAGTTTCAAATGTGACGCCAAAGTCTTCAACTGCACTGAACATCCCCGAAATTCCTTCACTGAGGACCGTAGGATTTTTGTGCTCTTTCATAATTTTGTACATCTACAAGAACAAAGTACATATCTTCAGTCAACACAAGACACATAATTGACTGGGAAAAAAAATACATAGTTGTCTTTTTAGTTCGAGTTATGCCAAATATTCCTCTTAAAAGAAAGAACTCACTCTCTCAAAAACAAATCCAGGGCCAGCAGCTTCAGAAAAAGTAGTTAGGCACTTCATGGCATGAGCACGGGTTTTGATATCTGCTACACGTTCACTTGTACATCTGAAAACCAAACCTGCGGAGTACTTTACAGACTAAGGGTGAAACAAACATGGTTTAGAAATGAGAAAGCAAAGAATAATCAACGGTGCAAGAACAGTGGATAGCAGAGTGCTTCTGTCTGTACTCTACGACAGAGTGCTTTTGTCTCGTAGTTTCTATTCTTGCAGCAATTAGTCAGGACATAAACGTTTCTTAAAAGGGTTTGTCGCCATTGGCGCCTCCTAAAGGTCATTTGTTGATTGAATAGAGCCAAGGACGCTTCAACTTAATTAAGGTCATTTAGACAAAAGGACCATCACAAATAATGTTATATTGAGGTGCTGCCCAGAAAGCTGAAACGATCGGAGCACGTTTTGCTAAAATGCATATAGCTTCCTATTAAATTATATCCTTTGAAGCATGTGCATAAAAAATAGACGACACTACAATCTGGTACCATACCTTTTCTGTCCCTTTTATTACAAAATACCCTCCAGGATCAAGGGGGCACTCACCTGATAACAGAAACCCATCAGTGAAGAGCTAAAAGAAGCTAAGAGAAGAAGATTTTGAATTTAGCACACAAACCAAGTCTTGCAAGTTCATCAATAGTTACAGTAGGTTCTCGTTATTAATCCCCACATCAATAGCCCACAATGGAAATTTCACTAAAGCCTGTGGTAGCAAGAGATAGAAGGTTGAGAGAGGAGACACACTTTACAAACAAGACAAATGTATTCATTCTGCTTAAGCATTGGCAAAAAATGGAGAAGTCTAATGGACTTACCACATATATTCATTCCACTTTAACTGATAAACTCTATTTACTGATTATAATCTCCTCATTAATTAAGACCATCCATATCTAAAAGAAGAAGAAGAAGAAGAAGAAGAAGAGATTAAATAAAATATTTACTTATTAGATATACAAAAAAAAATTACAATATATAAAGATATAAACATTACTTACCCAACTCAAATTTTTCTGCGTTCTTGATGCACTCTTCAATATTAATTGGTACACGAATGGCTTTCAACCAATCTTGAGTGCAAATCAAAGTTTCAACTATGAAGGGAGTTAAAGAACTTCAAAAGCCATTAAGCACACGACTTGATGTACTAAAAGTAGACTCTGAAGCAACGGTAGTTACGAGAATGAATAAAATATCTCAAGCCATCAAAGAAAATATCTTATATTTTCAGCTAGTAGTCTTCCACCATATCAAAAGGTCAAGATTAAGAACTTTTTCTTTTTTTTCTTGGAGATACTCATCAAGCTGAGACTTGTCATCGCACCCTTATTAATTCGAGTATAAAAACATTTTCTTCCAAACTTGGGCGTCACACTTCTTTATTCCTTCATTACCACTCGCATTGGTATTGGAACCACTACTATTTGCACCCAAACTATGAATATCAAAATTTTGATCACTTGAAATAAGATAAGATTGCTCATAAAATTTATACAAACGCTCCAATGTATCATTCACCTTGTAATGCATCTCTTTAATTTTCGATTCATCATCATAAATTTGTCCATACAAGAAACTCACATAATTCAATTTGGCTCTAGGATCTAACACAACCGCAATCAACACCACCATATTCACTTTATCCAAGCTTCCATAATATTTATCAAAATTTTCTTTCATTTTCACACCCATAGCTTGAAGGTTAGGATCTGAAGCATCAACCGCATCTTTCAACTATCTATACGAAAAAGCTATCTCTTTAAAATAATAATTTGAAGTAACATATGAATTCCCCAATATCCGATTGGTGGCATCATAGAATACTTTTAGAATTTCCGAAAGAATAATAGCATTTTCCCAATCATCATCACTAGGAATTTCATGATTAAGCTCACTTGCAAAAGATAAATTGTCTTCTTCCATTCTTTTGAAAGCTTTTTTGAACTTTATGGCGGTGTCTAACATGAGGTAAGTGGAGTTCCATCTAGTGGCAACGTAAAAAATTACCAAACCCTTATAAGTGATCTGTTCACTCTTAATGCAAGATTGAAATGCTTTGGCTCTCGTGGGAGAACTGTTTACATATTTAACCATATTTCGGATATGTGCAATGGAGTCACGTACCGTAGTCAAGCCATCTCTCACAATCAAATTTAATATATGAGCTGTGCACCTCATGTGCACAACACTACCATCTAATATCAACGACCCCTATTTCGAAAGTTTTTCCCTCAAATAGCCAATTGCAACATCATTCAAGTTAGCATTATCCATAGTAATTGTGGACACATTTTTTTCTATTCCCCACTCCTGAATGCATTTTTCCACCATTTTTCTAGTCTCCATACCCCTATGACTATACATCATCACAAAATTGATAATTCTTTTATGAAACTTCTAATTTTCATTAATAAAATGTGCAATGAGACACAAATACTTTAAATTTTGAATGGAACTCCATGTATTAGTCGTGAGTGCGATCATAGAATTAATCTTTCCAAAATAATCATTCAAAGAAATTTTTTCATCTAAATACAACTTAATGCAATCTTTTGCTATTGTGAAATGTGATAAATGTTTGAAGAGAGGTTGTAACTCACTAACAAATTCATGAAATCCAACACGCTCAACCAAGGAAAAAGGTTGCTCATCAAGGATGATGAACCGCGCAAGCATTCACCTACAACGTTCTTGATTAAACAACCATGTCGATAAGACGTTATTAGTACTAAGATCTCCTCCTGCCTTGCTAGCCATGTCTACATTACGTGGTGTAAATAATTTTTGCCTCTTATCTACATTACGGGGAAACTTCTTGCATGTGGTCAAGTGCTTTCTCATTACAGAAGTACCGTTATCAACATGATACTTAAGCACGGACCCACAATAAATGCACTTCACTTGATATGTTTTTCCATCGTTATCATTGATTCTCGCATAATGATTCCATCATTTGGGATGTATATTTCTTATCATGAGAAATATGAGAACTGGGTACCTTATTTGTGATACTCATGGTAGGGGGTGCCTCTTCTTCATTTTCATCGCCAGAAAACTTAAATTCCGTTATCGGAGTTATCTTCTCATGTCCCTCCACATCCATTGACTTGTTATCTTGATACATTAACTTCGCACTACACAACAATAATAAAATATAATTAGAAATTTTAAAATAAAGAGCAAACTGGAAATGAAACACCACTAGAACAATAATGTTTAGCATAGAAATGAGTGATAACCTTTAATGCACACCATTTTGCTCATCATAACTTATGTCCCAACTATACTAGATTCAAAATTTAATTGATAACAATATTAATACAGGTATGTTGTATTTCAACATAATAGACTTAGCTTATGTATAAAAGTGCAGTTTCTGGAACCTACAATTACTTCGAAGTCTAGGTTGGTGTCTCTTCAAGTGTGATACATATTACACAATATCTGAACCTCATGTATAGAAACTTGCAATTTTAGAAGTGAATTTAAGCCATCAAATTCAAATAGTTGGCATTCTAGCTCATGTCATTCAATCAGCTTGTATACTGTGTTTGCATAGAAGACGGCGTACATTGGTATCAAAAATCAATATCATAAGAACATATTGCAGATTTAGCAAAAAGTTATCCTGAGGACGTAACCATGTTACACTTGTACACAGCTTGCAGCATTAAGTACAGGTAGCTAAGAAGCTCCTGAATGTTTCCGGACAGCATTAAATATACTTAAACAGTTTGCTTAGAAGGGGGTGAGGGAGGAGACTATGCATGCACCCGATTCACATATTCAGTAGTAGAGCAACTGATTAGAAAAGATATGGATAATAATTAGTCTGCTGCCATGGCTTATGATTCCTTATGCTTTATCTTTGACAATTAGATAACAAGCTTTTAGCTTGTAACGATAAGAAGGCAGCAGAGAAGTTAACTGCTTAATTAGGATACATACTAGAGATATAGTCCACTATCATGTCTCCCTAAGCAAATTGTACATCGAAAACTTTAGAGAAGAAAAGCTCGTGGTACTAAATCCCCACTACAACTTGCAAATTAAGGTAACAGCAACAAAACATACTGCACAGAAGAACAAAGAACCAAAATGAAAGTTCAAGGCATGCTTGTAGATGACATGAAGAGTGACCAAGGATAGTCATATGGAATTCCACAAATCATACAAAATCAACTCAACGGTTATCCATGAGACGCAGAATAGCTTGATGAATAACATAGTGTTGGTTGCCCAAATTACTATATTGAACATCAAGGAATAGTTCAACGACCACATTAAATGAATTAGAAATTTAAAATCTGACATTGCATACAAGACAAAATTTAGGGACTATGAGTATCATTCCCCTAGATATGGGTCTATGGGTCTACGACCACATTAGATGAATTAGACATTTAAAATCTAACATTTTTTTTCTGGAAATAAAAATTTAATCATATTTGTATCTAGATTCTAGAATGAGAACCGCATTCCAAAGACTACAAACGTAAGTGCATTTAACAGGAGGTTGGAATTAATTTATCATAGTAGAGCCCAACCAAAAAATGGGGCTATGGGTCTACGATATAGATCCATCTTTGACGTATTACTTAGACCAAAAAAAGAAGAAAAAGACGAACATATATTCTCAAGCACTCGAACTCAAAAGAGGAGGCAACTTGCTGCGGCGGTGCATCGCCACCGCCGGCGACATCGAACAAGCAAATGATCTCGCTAGCAACATCGCTAATGGTGACAGCTCTACGCCACGACAGCAGCCCCCTCTGTTGATCGTCCCTCAATGTAGTCATTGCATTCATTTTCCCGTCTCTCTCTATCTCTTAGGCGGAAGCCAACCTTCACAACCGCCTTCGACATAAACGGTGCTCGACAATTGCGTTCTTCCCCTTCTAAAAAGAATGAAATCACTTTCTATAATCGCTAATAAATAAATAAAAAACTAACTATACTTCTTGAAAATGATTTTCATTAAAGATTTTCTAGTATCATGAAATCTTCAATAAAACAAACTCACCTTAATCATCTGTTAATAAGTTCTTCATTTCTAATTTTTTTTTGAAAGTATTCTCCCACAAAATAGTTACTTCAAATCAACAATCCAATCTAAAAGATCAACAATATCCCACGCTCCCATAGAAAGGGTGAAAAACAGTGGTCATAACTTGCTACCTTAAAAACAAAAACACTTTGAAATAGAGTTGAACAAAAGTAGTATTCTTGCAAACATGAATTTCCCCCCCTAAATCTTACATACAAACCACATTTGTTCAAGAATATCAGGTCGCTGGCTGTGGCAAACAAGGGGAAACCAAGAAAATGAACAATAACAACAAAGAGAGGGGGCAATAGAGATTACTGGCACAAAAGGCGAGGTATGAGCGGCGTTAGGAGCAACTAGCCAAGCAGCTTCGGGGGAGGTTGGGCGAGCGACGTCGGCGGTGACTAGGCTAGCAGCGTTAAGGGCGACTAGGCAAGTGGCGGTGGCATTAAGCAAAGGTCGGCGGTGGCTTGTTGAGCAGAGGTTAGCGGTGGCTCACCTAGCGGAGGTCAATAGTGGCTCACTGAGCAGAGGTCAACGATGGCATCGAGGGCGAGCGTCGGTGGCGTCGAGGGTAAGCGTCGGTGGCGTCGAGCAGAGGTTAGCGATGGTCGCCAAGCAGAGGTCAGTGGTGGCTCACCAAGTAGAGGTCAGCGATGGCGTTAAGGACGAGCAGTGTGAAATAGCTAGTACTAGTACCTAGAGGGGGGGTGAATAGGTATAGAAAAGAATTTCTCAAAGCTTGCACAATATTTAAACAGTTAGAGGATTTGCAACAGTTAAAAATTCAATCGCAAGACTGAGTAAGGGAAAGAGAGAATTGAACACTCGGTTTATAGTGGTTCGGCTTGATTCAAGCCTACGTCCACTCTTCGCACCGACAACCGATTGGCTGGATTCCACTATGATCAAAGAGATGTTACGGTGTTGATCTTCCTTGATTTCTAGGTGTAGATGATCTACCACACTCACTCAAGGCGTCACCAAGTATAAACACTCTCTGTATACAATTTCGCTCGAACAGTCTCAACTAACAATCAAGGATCTTCAGACTCTGGAATTTTTCTATCAATCACACACTTAAATCAACTAGAACGACTTCTTTTTATACTCCTTTATGCCATCATAGCCGTTGGCACTTATCAAAGGAATTCCTCCAATCTACCCGTTGGACGGAATCAATCAAGAAGATCATCCGAGCTATTTAAGGAATCTGATGATAGCCCATCAATCCTGTTCGCCCATACAATCAGGATCTCGGTTTCCAAGAATAGAATATTCCAAGATTATTTCGTCGACCATCGGATCTTCAATCGATCTGAGATAAGAATTAAAGAATCCGAAACGATTATCCAACCAAAGAATCTATTCCGAGAGGATAGGATCGAATCCTCAACCATAAACCTCGGCTTTGGATTTCCTTCGTCACGGATTAGAAAGATCAAGTCGGTGAGAATAGACTTAAGTCTTGAGTCCCGAGTCTTAAGTCTTGAGTCTTGAGTCTTGAGTCTTGGGTCTTGAGTCTTGGGAGTACAAAGTCTTCAGACTTTAAACTGACGGTCTCCGAATGTCCAGACTTAGACTGAAAGAAACGTTTTGTCGGCTTCAAAATATTCGGAAAGATTTCTCCAACAATCTCCCCTTTTTGATGGTGACAAAACTTTCTTGAAGATTTGAACAACTTTGACTGTAAAACATTTCTCAAGCAATATGGCTAACTCATAAAGATTAATAAAACAACCAGACTCTGCATCCACAGAAAATTGGTTAGTCTTTCATGAGAAACACCATATAACAACACTTAAATAAATGCAACCAGTCAAGCATCATAATCCATAGCCAATTCAGTCAAATTCACACCCAAGTTCAAGTTCTCAAGTCATACTCAAAAATAAACATAACCACAAAGGTCAAAGTTTAAAAAATGAAAGTTCAAATTGGTTCTCCCCTTTTTGTCGATTGAAAAGGGTGAGAAAGGAGTCATGTCTCGCTGGGAATGCGCACGATCCGGAAATCCCCAATGGACTGGACTACTCCTTCGAGCTTCTTCAGTCTTCTCGCATAAGCTACCTCTTCTCCCTTGGCATTGGCTTGAAGTTGCGTAGCGAGGTCTTTGAATTTATCCTCCGGAGAGACTCAAGATGCTTGTCCAGCATGCTTCAAAGCTTGGATTTCACAAATCGTAACATATATCCGGCTACGCATTTCCAGAAGAATATTCATGATGCTACGAAAATCTGCAGAATCATCAGTTTGTGTACTAGCATTGGCTTTCTCAGATGGTGTGTATGCAGACGATGGCGCTTCTGTATGGTCTGGCAGATTTGGAATCGACGTATCACCTTCTTCGTGCAATTGAGAGACCTGAACTTCTTCTGGGTCTTCTGGAGATTGTCTTAGATCTTCACTGATAGCAGCATGAGGTGTAGACCTCTCTTGCTCGCTAACTCCCCGTCTCTAGGACAACGAAAGGGAAGAGTGATGATCATGCTCTTGATTTCCCTTCTCTCCAGCATTTATCGCAGACTATTCTTTTTCTTCTTCTCTTTCTTCTTCAACTTCTTTCTCCTTCTCTCTCTGTTCTTCTTCTTCTCTGCTCTGCTGAAGTTCTATCGGATAAGACACAGAACGTCTTGTTCTTGTCAGTGCTGGGATAGTGGGATCTTCATCATCTTCATCTTCATCTTCATCCTCCAGGATAAGAGTTCTTTTCCTCTTTTTCGATGAGGCACCAATGGCCTCCTTTCCTTTCCTTTTTGAAGCAGATTGGACTGGAGATTTCACTTTGAATTTCTCCATTGCCTTGGAGAGTTCTTGCGACGCATCTTCATTAACATTTTCAACCCTACCACCATCTTATCACACGGTCGAACACAAAAAGTATGTGGCGCTTCAATATTCGATGTCCGAAGATCTTGGTCACCGCACCGTGATAAGGCAATTGTCCTTTGTCTTTTGACACAGGCTCTCGTACATATGGAAAAGAATAGTGTGCGGGAGAGAAAACTTCCGTCCTGAGTTGATCGCATACATCAACTTTGCTTCAAAAAGAGACACAGAAGTCTTTGACGTAGACTTCGGTCTGAGATAGTTAATCACAATCTTATAAGCACAATGTTGATGGCATTCATCCTGGAATAGGTAATTTTCTTATATACGTCCCTATCTTTGACAAGATCCAGAGTAGTACGAGCAGGTGAGACTTTGATTGGGAGATAGCGTCCCCGTTCAACTCCAACTATGTCCGCCAACATATTCACATCTACCACATAGACTTGGTCTCGAACACTGAATGAAATTCTATTCGCATCCAAAAAGCTAAGATTTGAATAGAAATAAGTGGTCAGTTGAGCATACCCGTCCGTAGAGTCAGAGCAAAAAGTCTCAAGTTGAAGCAAATTCAACTTCTCTCTTAAGTTCAAGTTGATGGTATCCAGGAAGTCAAAATCGACACTTCTAGGGTTGATTACCCCTCTTTTCAACAGCCTGAAATACACTTTTTCTTGATCCTTGGATTTAAACAAATCCATCCGATTTCCTTTCACCTTTGCTGCCACACCCATTCTAGGTTTAAATTCAAGGAACATTTTGTCATCATCGTTCCCGTCAATCAGATTTTGTCCTGGCATACGAGGATCACTTGGAATGTTCGCAAGAGCCTCCTCTCGCTCTTCCTTTCGGAGCAATTCCCAACTCTTCCATTTTCCGCAGAAAAAGATACTCATTTCCATAATTTTTGTCCTTAAGAAAGTCATCTATATATTTTAATGAAGAACCGTAGGTTTTCAACGCACGATAAAGCTTATAGATAAAGGAGGGTCTTTGGACTCTTATTGGGTCGGCATCCTCGATTATCTCTTCTTCCGATTTTGACTTGCACCTTGTGGGGCAGGAGATGCTGAATGACGTGGAGGAGAGCGAATCGGACTTTGTCGCTGACTTGATAAGTCTTCTTCCTCAGTAAGATCGAAGTGAGTCGGTCCCTTCTCCATTCTCTCGTGGTCCCCGTTTGCGATTCTTGATGATTTCCTCGAAGACGACATCTTTCTTTGTCTATTGGAGGATTCCTTCACTTGCTTTTCCCAAGAAAAATGACCACTTTCTCGACGACGAACAAGGAGTAGAAACAAGATCGGGAGGAGAGTGCCTTTTAGGGTTTTGAAAATTGGGTGTAGAATAACCGTATATATATATATATATATATATACCTCGGATTTGAAAAGAGAAGTTTAATCGGTACAAGGAAAGTGTACGAACACTTCTTTTCAAAATCAATAACTGCCAAAATTAACTTCCTTTAAAAAAGACAAGTTTTCAAATTTCACACGAATTATATCTGAATAAAAGAACATACCTTTTCGAGATAAGATAAACGAGAATTCGTACCTTTTAGATAAAATAGCAACTTACAGTCTTTAGCCATGAATGATTGAGTCTCAGGATTTAAAGTCTAAGAGATCAGAGTCTTAGAGTTGGTGAGTCTCTAGACTTTAACTTCTTCAAGCTTCAAAATGTTGAGTCTTGAGCGGATAAAGTCGAATTGATTTTTCTCCAAAGGCTTTGTGAATATGTCCGCTAGTTGACTTTTTGAATCAACAAATTGAATCGAGATTTCTCCATTTTGAATATGATCTCTAATGAAGTGATGACGAATCTCAATATGCTTTGCTCTTGAATGAAGGATTGGATTTTTGGTGAGATTGATCGCGCCGGTGTTGTCACATCTGATTTCGTGCATGAGTCTTCAATGCCATAGTCTTGTAGCTGTTGTTTTATCCATAGAATTTGCGAACAGCAGCTTCCAAGAGCTACATACTCGCTCGTCGTTGAGAGAGCTACAAGTGCTTTGCTTCCTTGAAAACCAAGACATTGTCCTGTTTCCAAGCAGCTTGACAAGTTCCGAAGTGCTCTTTCTATCGACTCGCAACCGGCCGATTCGCATCCGAGTATCCTAGAAGATTAAAGTCTCCCCTCTTTGGATACCAAAGACCGATGCTTGAAGATGAAGCAACGTATTTGATAATATATTTCACGGCAATGAGATGTGATTCTCTAGGATCTGATTGAAACCTAGCACGATACAAACACTAAACAAAATATCGGTCTAGAAGCGCAAGATAAAGAAGTGAACCGATCATGCTCCCGTACAGCTTTTGATCTACTTTCTTCCCTTCTTCATCCTTGTCTATCTTCTCGAGAACATGACATTGGTATGTCGGTCTTTTTGCACTTTTCCAATCCAAACCTTTTGACAAGATCATTCGCATATTTTTCTTGATGGATGAAAGTTCCTTCCTTCATTTGTTTCACTTGGAGTCCAAGAAAGAATGTTAACTCTCCCATCATACTCATTTCAAACTCATCCTGCATAGACTTAGAAAATTTCTTGCAAAGACTTTCATTAGAGGATCCAAAAATAATATCGTCCACATATATTTGAACAAGTAAAAAGTTTTTGTTTTCCTTTTTGATAAACAAAGTAGTATCTACTTTACCTTTGACAAAACCATTCTGTAATAAAAACTTACTTAGTCTATCGTACCAAGCTAGAGGTGCTTGCTTTAGACCATACAGAGCCTTTTTCAGTCTGAAGACTGAGTCTGGCTTCTTTGGGTCTTCAAATCCAGGCGGTTGTTCCACATAAACTTCCTCATGGATAAATCCATTTAGGAAAGCACTTTTGACGTCCATTTGGAATAACCTGAAATTTTTGTAACAAGCAAACGCAAGTAATAGACGAATAGCTTCTAACCTTGCTACAGGAGCGTAAGTCTCATCATAGTCTATTCCTTCTTCTTGCGTGTATCCCTTGGCCACGAGTCTTGCTTTATTTCGTACGACTTTTCCTTTTTCGTTCATCTTGTTCCTGAATACCCATTTGGCTCCAATAACGGTTTTACCTTTTGGTTTAGATGTCAATTCCCAGACATCATTGATGTTGAACTGTCTGAGTTCTTCTTGCATAGCTTCGATCCAACTTTCATCAGATAAAGCTTCTTCTATGCTTTTTGGTTCAATTTCAGAAATGAGAGCCACAAAGACTAGATTCTTCATGCCCTTTTGATCTCGTGCGGATTCCTTCATTAAGTTCGCGAATAATGAGATCTTTGGGATGACCGGATTTGTGCTTCCGGTTACTAGTTGATTTGCCAGGTTGATGATCTTTTTCTTTATTTGATTCTCCATGAGCGTCTTGATGATGGACTTCCGAATCCGAGATGCTTCTTGAGATGTAGACATTTGAAGGTCTAGAGCGGGTTCGCCTCTTCGTACCGAGTCCGTCGGATTCATCTTGCACCGAGTCTTGGAATTTGACATTCATTGATTCTTCCACAGACCGGCTTTTCTTGTTGTAGACTCGTAGGCTTTGCTTGATGTAGAATATCCAAGGAAGATGCCTTCATCTCGATCTTTCTTCAAACTTACCAACTCGATCATTTGCATTTTTCAAAATAAAGCATTTGCAACCGAACATATGAAAGTATGAAACAATAGGCTTCTTGCCTTTGAACAATTCATTGGGGGTTTTCTCAAGAATAGGTCTTAGAAAGACTCTATTTATAATATAGCAAGCAAGCTTGAAACAACTTCAGCCAAAAATCGTGAAGAAATTTTACTTTCAATTAAAAGTGTTCTAGCCATTTCTTGAAGAGATCTATTCTTTCTTTCCACAACTCCATTTTGCTCGGAGTATACGGAGAGGAAAACATGTGATTAAAACCAGATTTATCACGTAATCTCGTAAAATCTTGATTTTCAAATTCACTTCCATGATCTCGTTCTTATACTAGAAATAGCACATCCTTTTTCATTTTGAACCTTTTTAGCAAACTTCTCAAAGTACGAAAAGGTTTCTGATTTATTTGCAAGAAAATATACCCGTGTAAAGCGAGAGTAATCGTCTACAATTACTAGACAATATTTCTTACCTCCAATGCTTTGGGTTCTTGTTGGTCCGAAGAGATCCATATGAAGCAACCGCAGTACATGATTAGTAGATACATGATTTATTTGCTTAAATGAATTTCTTACTTGCTTTCCCGAATGCATGGAGTGCATAAGTCGACTTTTGGTATGGCAATTTAGGTAGACCTCGAACAAGCCGCTTTGAAGAGATTTTGGCTAATTGCTTCTTGTTAATATGGCCAAGTTTTCTGTGCCATAGAACTACTTCATCTTGAATTGAGATTAAGCATTGTTCTTCATTTGGCTTTACATCAAGGAGGTAGATGTTTCCATGCCTTCGACCCATGAAAGACCGAGTCGAATCTTTGCTAATTCCAGAACATATGCCTTCTTGAAAGGAGATCTTGTAACCGTATCACACAATTGGCTAATGCTGAGTAGATTGTAGTTGAGTCCTTCCACTAGAGAGACATTGCTTACTGTGAGATTTCCAATTTTCACAGTTCCGAATCCCACAATACTTCCTTTGCTATTTCCTCCGAATGAAACTTTTCCACCATTTACTTGAATAAGCTTTATGAAACAATTTGAGTCTCCTGTCATGTGTCTTGAGCATCCGCTATCAAGATACCACTTTACCTTCTTTTTGATAGAGACCTGCATTCAAAAGAGAGTCTCAAGCTTTCTTTGGTACCCAAATTTTCTTGGGTCCTTTGGTGTTAGTAGGATGAGCATTATTAGGCCATACTCTCTTAACAAGCTTCCAAACCATAGGACACTCTTTTTCAAAATGATCCTGACTGTTACACTTTGAACACCGTAAAGCATTTCGATCTACGACTTTACAAAAACTCTTTTGAAATGATTTTTATAAGCCTCCTCGACGGTCTTTTCTTAATTCTTTCTTTTACTTTCGGAAAATCAATCAAGGGGATCGTTTCAGCTTGTCATACCTAGACCAGACTTATTAAAGTAAGGTCTTTGGATTGAAAGAACTTTTTCAAGTATTTCGGACCCTATTGAAAATTTCTTTGAAATATTTGATAAATCAGTTTTTAAGAAAGCATTTTCTTTTGAAAGTTTGTCTTCATTCTCTTTAAGAGTAGAAACATTTAAGTCTAAATTTTTTACCTTTTCTTCTAAAATGTTTTCCTTTTGTTTTAAAAACCGAGTTTTCCTTTTTAAGTTCGGAAATCTTTTTAAGAGAAGTCTTAAGACTAAAACATAATTCATCAATGTATTTAGAGACTTTGACAGGGATTTTATAATCACTTACCTCAAATTCACTGTCTGAGTCTGATCCAGAGTCTGAGTCTGATTGCGCCATCAGACACAGGTTGGCATATTCCTCATCACTCTCTTCACACTCAGTATCGCTCCGTGTTTCGGCTTTAAGAGCTTTTCGAGACTTCTCGCTTTTCCTCTTTTCTTTTTCGAAGAGGACAGTTGGGTCTCGATGTGTCCCTTCTTTTACATTCGAAGCAAACTACATCTTTGTTTGGTTCTTCATCATCAACGACTTGGTCTGCTGTCTCTGAAAACTTTGTTTCTTTGGGATGAACCTTCTGCCTTTTCTATTTAGTTTTCTGAATCTTCTTATCATGAGGGCGAGCTCCTCATCATGCATATCATCTTCAGAATCTGCATCATTAGAATCATCATTTGATTTTAGTGCAATAGATTTCTTACCTCTTGGATCTTCGTCTTCATTAATTCGTTCCACTTTGTAAGACTGAAGAGTTCCAATTAGTTCGTCTACGATAATGGCATGATTCTTTGCGTCTCTCTTATTGAAGTCTTTATATGATTCCAATCCTTGGAGAGTCCACGCAGAAGCTTGTTCACCTTCATGGGATCAGAAATTTTTTGTCCTTGGTTCTCAAGACCATTGACAATATCTCGTAAAACGACTAAACATGTCGCTTATAGATTCTCCTGGTTTCATTTTGAAAGATTCATATTGATCAAGAAGAATGTTAATTCTGGTCTCCTTCACTCGATCCGTCCCTTCATAAGTGATATGTAACCTGTCCCGAGACTTCTTTTGCTGTAACACAAGAAGATATTCTGTTATATTCAGTTGGTGACAAAGCACAATATAAAGAATAAATTGCTTTAGCATCGAGTGCTTGTCTCTTGTTTATTTCTTCTTGAGACATTCCGCTGGCTTCAACAGTTTCTTTTCCTCTTTCAGAGATTGATGCAGCAGCAGGAGTGATTCCACTTTCCACAACGTCCCATTCCAGAGGATCCTTTGATTGTAGGAAAGCTTTCATCTTGTTCTTCCAGATGTTGTAATCTTTTCCATCGAAGTAGGGAGGTCTGGTATTGCTTTGCCCCTCCATCAGCCCCGGTGCTAGCATACTAGCCATGGATCTTTTACTCTGAAGTAAAAAAAAACTTCAAACAAAGTAAGAACACGAGCTCTGATACCAATTGAAATAGCTAGTACTAGTACCTAGAGGGGGGGTGAATAGGTATAGAAAAGAATTTCTCAAAGCTTGCACGATATTTAAACAGTTAGAGGATTTGCAACAGTTAAAAATTCAATCGCAAGACTGAGTAAGGGAAAGAGAGAATTGAACACTCGGTTTATAGTGGTTCGGCTTGATTCAAGCCTACGTCCACTCTTCTGCACTGACAGCCGATTGGCTGGATTCCACTATGATCAAAGAGATGTTACAGTGTTGATCTTCCTTGATTTCTAGGTGTAGATGATCTACCACACTCACTCAAGGCGTCACCAAGTATAAACACTCTCTGTATACAATTTCGCTCAGTCTCAACTAACAATCAAGGATCTTCGCACTCTGAATTTTTCTATCAATCACACACTTAAATCAACTAGAACGACTTCTTTTTATACTCCTTTATGCCATCATAGCCGTTGGCACTTACCAAAGGAATTCCTCCAATCTACCCGTTGGACGGAATCAATCAAGAAGATCATCCGAGCTATTTAAGGAATCGATGATAGCCCATCAATCCTCGTTCGCCCATACAATCGATCTCGGTTTCCAAGAATAGAATATTCCAAGATTATTTCGTCGACCATCGGATCTTCAATCGATCTGAGATAAGAATTAAAGAATCCAAAACGATTATCCAACCAAAGAATCTATTCCAGAGGATAGGATCGAATCCTCAACCATAAACCTCGGCTTTGGATTTCCTTCGTCACTGGATTAGAAAGACTGTCAGTGAGAATAGACTTAAGTCTTGAGTCCTGAGTCTTAAGTCTTGAGTCTTGAGTCTTGAGTCTTGGGTCTTGAGTCTTGGGAGTACAAAGTCTTCAGACTTTAAACTGACGGTCTCCGAACGTCCAGACTTAGACTGAAAGAAACGTTTTGTCAGCTTCAAGATATTCTGGAAAGATTTCTGTGATGATTGTGATCAAGACTTTGCGAATTTCTGTGATGATTGTGATCTTCAACATGTTTTCTCCTCTCCATATACCCCATAACAAAATGGAGTTGTGGAAATGAAAAATAGATCGTTATAAGAGACGGCTAGAATTCTACTGATAGAAAGTGAAATCTCTTCTCGGTTTTGGGTAGAAGCAGTTTCTACTACCTGTTATATAATTAACATGATATTTTTAAGGCCCATCCCAAAGAAGATTCCTCATGAAGTGTATAAAGGGAAGAAGCCAAACATCTCTTACTTTCATGTATTTTGTTGCAAGTGTTTTATCTTGAAGAATGCAAATGATCGATTTGAAAAATTTGAAGAAAGATTAGATGAAAGAATATTTCTCGGTTACTCTACATCAAGCAAAGCTTACAAGGTCTTTAACAAAAATACTCAAACTGTTGAAGAACCTATAAATGTTAGATTTCAAGAAAGTATTCAAAACCAACAAGATCAGACTTAACGTGAAGAGTCAGAACTAGATTCAGACCTAATAAAGTTAGATTCCCTCGAAGGACTTCAGTCTTTTGGAGATTAAGGTCAAGTAGAACAAAAGTTAGAAGAATCAAAGAAAACAGACGATCAACATATCTCAACAGGAAATGAGAAACCAAATAGCAACTGGAAGCACAAATCAAGTCATCTCAAAGAACTCATCATTGGTAATTTAGAAGAAGGAATCCACACTAGATCGAAGGCAAAAGAAGATTCCAGTGCATTAGCACTTATCTCAGAAATAGAACCAAAAGGAGTAGAAGAAGCACTATCTGACGAAAGTTGGATGGAAGCAATGCAGGAATAACTCAAACAATTTAGTATCAATAATGTCTGAGAGCTAGTTCTGAAACCAAAAGGCAAATCTATGATTGGAATGAAGTGGGCATTCAGAAACAAGATGGATGAAAATGACAAAGTAACCAGGAACAAAACAAGGCTTCTGGCAAAAGGTTACACACAAGAGGAAGAAATAGACTATGATGTGAGTTATGCACTTGTAGCTAGGTTAGAAGCAATTAGACTACTACTTGCATATGTGTGTTTTCATAACTCAGGTTATTCTAGATGGACATCAAGAGTGATTTCCTAAATTGATTTATACAAAAAGAAGTCTATGTGGAACAACCACAAGGATTTGAAGATCTCAGAAAACCAGACTTTGTCTATAGACTGAAGAAGGCGTTGTACGGTCTGAAACAAGCACCTCGAGCTTGGTATGAAGGACTGAGTAAGTTCTTGATAAGTAATGGTTTTGAGAAAGGAAAGGTTGATACAACCTTGTTTATCAAAAATGAAGAAAAATATTTTCTACTTGTTCAAATATATGTAGATGATATAATTTTTTAATCTTCTAATGAGAATCAGGTGTAACACATTCTCAAAGTCTATACATGAAGAATTTGAAATGAGCATGATGGGAGAATTAACTTTCTTTCTAGGATTGCAAGTCAAATAATCAAAGAAAGGAACATTCATTTATCAAGAGAAATATGCCAGAGATGTTATCAAGAAGTTTGGAATGGAAAACTGCAAGAAAACTGAAACTCCTATGTCAAATTCTTCAAAGGTTAACAAGGATGAAGGTGGAAATAAAGTTGACCAAAAGTTATACAGAAGCATGATTGGTTCTTTTCTTTATCTCACTGCCTCTCAACTTGATATTCTATTTAGTGTGTGTATATGTGTTAGATTCCAATTTGACCCAAAGAGTCACACCTTAGTGCTGTCAAACGTATTATCAAATATATTGCGACTTATCTAAGGCTAGGTTTGTGGTATCCAAAAGGAGGAGACTTTACTTTACTTGGTTATTCTGATGTTGATATGGCTAGTTGTAAAGTTGACAGGAAAAGTACTTTAAGGAACATGTCAATCGTTGGGACAAACGTTAGTGTCTTGGTTCTCAAGAAAGCAAAACACCATGGCTTTCTCAATAGCAAAAGCAGAGTATGTTGCTCTTGGAAGTTGTTGCTTACAAATTCTGTGGATTAGGTCACAACTAAGAGATTTTGGAATAAAAGAATCCTACACCGAAATCATATGTGACAACACAAGTGCGATCAATCTTACCAAAAATCTCATTCTTCATTCAAGGGCAAAGTATATCGAAATTCGCCATCACTTCATAACAGATCATGTGCAAAATGGCGAAATCAATGTTCAATTCATTGATTTGAAGAATCAAATGGCAGATATCTTCACCAAGCCATTAGAGAAAGGCCTATTCAAGTCCATTCGTGAAAAGCTAAATATCACCCTTGCATTTGATTAAAGTTTATATATGAGCAGACTCAACAGATCAACATGTGGAAAATATATGTCTAAAAGTCTTCTAGACTCAGGTAGTTTTATTTATTTTTGGCACATAAGTTTCTTTCCTTATTGAATAGGTACATTTATTCTCAATTTATCACTTGCGTTTTATATTTTTGGAAATTGTAATATCTCTGTTGATTTTTCAAAACTTATTTCGAAAATTATTGATAGTTACTTTCTTGAATTTTTTGAAAATACATTTTCCTTTTATGATGATTCAGTTGCCGTACTTCATTTTCTTTAAATCTTTTAGGTTTTTATTTTTTTTATTTTCACAATTACATACAATCTTTAAACCTTAACTCTCAAACCCTAATCTCTCTTGAATTCTCTCTCAAATCCTTAGCAAATTTCTCACTCATTCCTACTCAAACATGTCATCAAAGTCCTCCAAGTCTGCTTCAATGTCATACCAAAGGAAATCCTCTCGTATTGCTAGTCATAGGCCTTGGACTGTTCCTGAAGGTCTGACACATTTTGATATGATCGGTGACGATTCGCCTTGAAGTTCTCCTCGCCGCTCTATAGATGAGGAAGTTACTCAAGAAGCAACTCCTATTTCCGTAAGAAGGCTTGAGGTACTTCTTAAACATTATAATTTTTTGAAGTTGGGAGGAAGCCCTATGGACTTCATAAGTAATTTTTTGAAAGAAAATGGCTATGTGAATGAAACCCTATTTTTGAGAGCCATTGAGAAGTTAGGACTATTAGAGGTTGGAATTGTGGAAACCAAGATTCGGTTTATATGGGCGATCATAATCAATTTGGGATTCTACTTCTATCACTCAATGGTTACCAAATCTTTTAGATACAAATCTATTCAATGGGTAGATTGGAAGACGATCCTTTAAGATACTGTCCAACGGCTAGTTTGGAAGTGGAGGAGTATTTAAGGAGATCAAGGACTAATGAGCAAATAAGAGACGGAGTGTAAAATTTATAATTTCAAAGTCTAAGCCAACTTAGATCATACACTTGTCTTTAGTGAGCTTAAACGTTTGTGATCATGAGAGAATTACCAAAAGAGTGACTTAGTGAGATAGTGTGATTTAGTACTAAGTGTTTGTACTCAAAGTTGTAATATCTTGTTGATTGCATAATGTAATCCAGCTAGAAGGTTGTTAGCGTGGGAGAGTGGACGTAAGCTTGATCTAAGCCGAATCACTATAAATTCCGTGTTCTTATTCTCTTCCCTAAACTTCTTTATTTTGTTCGTAGTTCTATTTAACTGCTAAAGTTTGAACTCGCTCAAAGTCTGTTGTACTTCAGACTTAGTTTAAAAAAAATATATTTCTACTGTTCTTTTTGAAAATTTTTTATTTACACATATTACCCTCCTCTAGGTGCTGATACTAGCACTTTCAATTGGTATCAGAGCTAAGTGCTCGGTTTATAAAAGTGTTTTTACTTTTGAGTTAAAGATCTTCTATAACTAGTATCTTGGCACTAGGACTTATGGAAGGTTAAAGCAACACCAGGCCACCATATTTTGATGAAAATGAATACAACATGTTGAAAAACAAATTGAAAGCATTCCTAAGATCCAGAGATCCTTTACAATGGCCTGTGCTAGTGCCCTAGCTCTACCTCCTTAGGTACCGACTATAGTCGGCATTCTAACTCAAGCTGTAGGCCTAATTGTTCTCTTACTTGAAGTTCTCTGCTCCAGCTCGCTCATGATTAAGTTTTTCTACTGAAATCTATCTTCCAAATCCACACTGGATTAAAAGATGAGCGACACACACACGTCAAACAATTTCATCAATCATCTACCATCAACAAGTACCAGGCATAAATTCAAATGTCTTTCCTACCACTATCCCATGGTCCATAGCATCTTATCACTCAAATCTTTAACCATTTCTCTGATACCACTTAAACAAGGATGGCATGCCCCGATCTTCAGGCACGCACCCATCCCTCAACTGGTCGATTAATAATGATGTCCTAGAACGCATCGCCGACCCATTCATCTTAATATACGTATGCGGAAGAAAATAAAATAATTCCTAAATAATAAAACATTTGGATAGAAAAGTAGGGTATATTTTTCACAACTGAAAAAGTACAAACACACTTTTATACAAGCAAACTTCTTAGTATATATTACAATATTATTCACAAAAGTATGATCTATCACATATTATTAGTTCACACACAGGGTTTGCAAAACAGAGTGGGGGTTTCAATCCTTATCTGGGTCATACTCCGAATCATCCTTGGGATCCTCCTTGGACTCCTCCTCCGGTTCCTCATCAGGGTCCTCCTCTTCGAGTTCTTCCTCCTCAGGTTCCTCTTTTGGGTACACCTCTTCTTGTTTGATCTCTACTTCTTCCACGCTCTAGCTGGAATCTACTGTTGATGGCTTGGGAGAGTCGGGGGTCACTCTCAAGCTTAGGGTCTTTGGCATTGGTCATCGCTCCGTCCTTGGGATCCGCAGTCCCTTCTCCAAATGCTGCCTCTAAAACGAATAGAGGCACATCACCCTCTGGTACGGGATCCTCTCTTCGCCCATCATGGTAGTGACGATACCACGACCTATACTCGTGGGTCACCAAGACGTCTTTACCCATGTCAACCCAGTCACTGGATTTTACTAAAACATACTCTAGTCCTTCCAGGTGAGGGTGTATCGGGAAGTGGTACCCTATCTTAGTGATCTCCTCGGGTATACCAAAATGCATGGGAGAACGATGAGTTGGGGGTGCTGCCATCTGGGGACCCGAAATGTTGTCTCACAACCAGGATGAGACTATGTCTCAGAAACTTCTACTTCCTAAAACTCAATTAGGAAGCTAATACACCTTATGGTTGCTTAAGCGCAACACGAGTCAGAGGACTTACCTTGGCCTCAGTTTCTTCCTTCTTGTAAGTCAATTCAATTCATAAATACTGATAGACATAACACCCAATCAAATTATATTAAATTATCGATCAATCGACCTAGTCGATTACATGTCAAGCAAATCATTTCTGGGTCATTTTAATCAATACTATTAATTTTCCCAGATGATATATATCTAGTCATCAAGTCACGTGCATTCTCTAAGGTGACATATTTAATCACCGAGCCATGTGCATTCTCTAAGGCGATATGTCTAGTCATCAAGCCTCGTGCAACGTACTTAATCACCGAGCCATGCGCATTCTCTAAGATGATATACTAAATCACCGAGCCACGTGCATTCTTTACGGTGATGTACTAATCACCGAGTCACGTGCCTTTCAAAGGTGATGTATATAATCCACAAGTCACATGCATTCTCCAAAACAACACTCTTGGTCTCCGAGCCATGTAATATAAGTTTCTTTCTCACCACTTTATATAGCTCACTAAAATATTGATGGCGCTATAGACCGACACTTAGTTATTTGCCAATCAATTACTGAAATTAAATAATTTATCAATAAAACCCTAAAATCATATTTAAATCAATTAAGCACGATTTAATGCTCAAATAAATAAACGAACTACATCACAATAATCAGCATAAAATTCTGGTCGCCAGCTATCCCAACCTAATTTCCGAAAAATAATTAATTAATTAAAAATTACAATAAATATTAAATAAATGCAATAAATCCAATTTAGGTCCGTAATGCCTAATTGGAAACCAAGACGGACCCGGAAAAATTCCAAGGTTCGGTCAATAAATACTAGGACTTATTTTCTTGCTAACTACATTATCCATTTGCCTAACATGCATTGATAAGTCTCTATATTACTCTAATCTAATATATCCACCTAATTGTACTTAATTAAATATAATCAATCCCTAAGCATCATTAATATACTAAGCAAGGTTTAGTGAGCAAAACTCACTTGTTTAATGAACAGGTCGGATCAAACTGACGGGAACGTCACGGGGTTGCTTTTCTCTAAAGCAGGCCAAGGTTTCGAAGCCAGAAACACCTCAAAACGGGCCACCAAGGTGGCTGGAAACCCACTGAAAATACCCTATGTTCTAGCTGTAAAAACTGAGAAAACAAGGTTGGTTAGGGCGGCAAGGTTTGGGAAAGGTAGCGGGGTTGGTCTCGAGTTCAAACAAGGGCAAACTAGAGGCAGAGGGAGCTCTGGTAGCGGCTTGAGCTGCACAGGATAGCCCTAGGGACACATGGTAGAGGCTGGGACGTGCACGGCTGGGCGGTGGCTCGCGCGTCACACGGACAGGGGCGGAGGTAGCAAACGACAGCTGGCGGTGGTGCTCCGGCGTGCGACGGGTTGCAACTTCTTTTGCTGGTCTTCTGGCCTTCAAGCGGCAGCAATGGAGGTGGAGAAGTAGCTTGGTCGGCCGACTAGGGATGGAAGGAGAGGATGGGGGACAAGCTTGGATAAGAGGGGGACCACAAGCCTTGATTTTCCATTCAATTATCCCATTTGACCCACCATAGCCAAGCATTGATCCTTGGCTATCCTTAGGCCACCCATGCACTCCCAATGACTCTTGAATTGGTCCATTTTGGTTAGGCCATGGGGGAACTACGATTTTTGAAGCTTTGGCCTCAATTTGGACACTTAATCTCATTCAATTCAATCCTATTTTGCCTCAATAAATTCAATTAGTACTTCAATTATCAAATTGATAATTTACCTCACCAATGGCTCCATCTTGCATCTCAAATTTGCAATAAAAAATGATCCTCGGCTTTTTCTGAACAAAAATGGTCATATGCCGACTTTTTTTCCAAAAGTCTTGGGTTGCAAAAAAATCTTTGAGACCGAGTTGACATTCCTAGAATTTATTGTGACATAACAGAATCTTCAATTTCTGAAATTGGACTCGAATTTGTGGTTAATTTACATTCGGCGCATTTTTAACGTGACTTACGATACCGGGTAGTTTTTGGAGATTTTTAGTGCAAATGACCTGTGGTCGATTTTCTTCAAGCCACTATGAACCCACTCGATACATTGGCGACTTTCGGTTGTCGTGACAATCTCGAGGATTCAAATACGGACATATGATACCAAAATGACAAAAGAATCAGTTTAAGGCCGGTCGTCAGGAATTTTCCAATTTAGTGGTGTCACCCACGATTAGCCACAAATATCAATCGAATAGACCTATCTCTTATCTCAAATCGATTTTTAACTGTGCCGTAATGACCTCTAAAGATGAACACTGTCGAGAAGTCGATTTCTGGTCGAATTTTCAAGTCTATTGCATTTAAATTCCTTAATGGCTTCCCTGAATAGTCTAGTTATCTTGAGATTGATCAACTCGATAACAGCCTTATAGGCGCGTCAATGAAATACCCGATTTATTCAATAGAAAATAAAAGTGAAAATCTGAGATATTACAATTTACTTTGCAACTTCTCTCGAAGGGATATCATTATTCACTTTACAATATTTCGCGAAAATTTGCTTATGTTATTTAAGACCGATATATAATTTTTGGCATAAAAGAGGATTTAGTCATTTTCGAGTATTCTTTTCAAAATTCCAACCATCATTTCAATTGTTTTCTAGAGAGACTTTAGAGAAACACTAAAATTGATATCTAGTATTCTCATTTCATACTTTATTATATTCTAAAGGATATTTGCTGGTAATTATTAGCAACATCGTGAGACAAAGAAATTCTTAAAAAAATGTGATATCGCGTCTTAAAATCTAACTTGATCGCTCTATCTAATTTGAAGTCATATTTTCCAATGGTGTATAGTGGATTGCCTTTTTTGTATTACGTAAATGCATCATCTAGGTTTAAGAATATAAGAACATGTCCTAGGGAAAATCTTAAATATCTATAATAATTTAAAATTAAATTCTTCCCAAGTATATGCGTTGGGAGTACTTAAGGGGTGTTGGTTGTATGCCCTAAAGCTATTATGTAATAATTACATATTAGGAATTTCAGTTGTACTTTCATTATTATTTAATTAATGGCAATGACGTATTCATTAATTTGTCCAATTATTTTATATTTATGAATTATTCCATAAGATTAGTTGCAACTAGACCTATTCTTGAGACATCAAGAATATATGTGACGGGTTCATAGTTAGAAAGAATCTTTAAATTGTTCCCGATAGAGGAATTATTGAGTGGATATTAATAATCTTGTTGAGACCGATGTGTTCTTAACTTCGCTATTAGGTATTGGATGCTTAAGGTAATAATGAGTCACATGTCATTGGATATTATGATGCCTGAGTTAGAACACAGGTGTTTGTATTAGACAAGTTCACTGAACGTGACGTATATGGAATGATTAGCGACATAGAAGCTTTTAGCATGGTCAATGTCTAATTGTTCATGCTTTGGTCTTGTGTAAATAATCTTTAGACCTGAGGCATAGTGTTAACTTGTGTATTGAACAACTATGGTTCACGGGTGCACATAATGCCGGGTCGTTGATCCGTCTTTATGCCTGATGGTCATAGTTTGTTCATATACGAAATTACACGTGTGCACAATATGGAATCCGTCACCTTGTTATATGTAAGATATGATAATGATGTCCTATGCGATCTAATTGTGACACTGCATTGAAATCCTCAGCCGGGATTGTAACCGAGAATAAATTGTTTATATCTCGAATAAAATGCATGTCAATTAGATTTGTGCATATGATCGAATTAATAACTTGACAAATATTTCATGATCTTTTGTTTGATCGGGACATACTAAGACAGAGGGATTGAATTACACTGTAGCCAAAGCTGACAGGTTCATTATGTTCTTAAAGTATTCACACTATCTGGGTAGCCATGACATATTGCTAGATGTCAATCATGGCTTGTAAGACTCAAAGATTAATCAAGACAATTAATTCTTGTAGGAGTACTAATGTGTTAGTACAAGTCTTACTACTAGCTTAGTGATGAACCTAGGGATGTCACACACCATAAACAATTAGGATAACGTGGAACAAGAGAGAAATATAATTGCAAATGTGTTTGCAATTACTACAATCGAATTGAGCCGATTTGAAATTAAATTAAATGAGATTTAATTTAATTTGTATTATAGTCACGAGCCTATTTGCATATGATGCACACGCATACCCAAAGTGGATACATGTTAATGTATTCCATTTGTACATATAAAGATTATATTCTTTTTATTTTTAAAAGGGATTGATTGATTAATTATTTTTTTGTTTAATTAATTAATTAATTAATTAATACCTTTTAATAACCAATAATAAAATAATATATATAAAGCTTCTGCATGTGCACGAAGCACATGCATGAAACTTGGATGGTCAGCAACCGCTAACCATCATCCACGAAATCGTGCATGAACGGTCAGCAGTTGCTGACCATCATGCACAAAGCCGTGCATGAGCAACCACTGCTGGTCTGTTTATATTTTTATTTTAAAAAAGAGTTGGTTTTTGCGACACGAATAGGGGCTGTTGAAAAACAGATAAAAGTGGCATTGTGTTTTGGTTTTTGTTCTAGAAAGACAAGCGAGGAATCAGTGATGCTTTGTTGAAAATAGAGAGAAAAGTGTGCGCGTGTTCTTGTGTCTTTGAGAAGCAAGAAAGAAGAGCGTTATCTTGTTTGGGCCGTGACTATTATACATCAAGAATACAATGGATTGTTTCCACGTGATTGCTAGCACGATCGAAGTGGTGAGTATCCGAAAGTTCTCTCTTCCGTTCGACATTCGTTGTTGTTGTGTCTGAACTAGAGGTCCGACGCTTGTGGGACTCGAACTATAGAACATCTGACCTGACTCGTTTCAAAGCGCGCTTCGTAAGGTAATTCGTTTAACTCCTTTTTCTGTTGAGATTTTTGATTAAAACGCACGAACAACGCCTAAGGAGAATCATGCATAAACTATATTTTTGTTTCTGCTATGTTCATTTTGTTAATTTTTCTTATACATGATTCATGAAACCCCAACAGTGGTATTAGAGCCAACCTTAGGCCTTTTTTCGTGTGTTTAATTGATTTGTAGTTCAAATATATTTTTTGCAGTCTAATGGCCAATTTATTTTTGTTAAGAAAATTGGTTCTTGCTCTTATGTGGCCTATAGAAGTTGATTAATTTATGTGATAAATTTAATCAACTAAGAAAAAATTAGAACTAAATCAATTTTGAATCAAAAATCCATAACTTATTATACTTTGTGTTTATATTCTATAAATGATATGCAGAATTTTGTGCACACCTTCCAGAGCTTTAAATTTTGAATTTATGGCTCGTAAGGAAGGGTGGTGATCAAGGAAAGATCCCTAACTGTTGTGATTGTTGTATGGATGAATGTATGATAATTACGGTATTCATTTTTGGGGTTGTAATTATTAAATGGAGGCTGTGCCCTTCTTTTTATATTTATTTTACGAAATGTAATTTTAGAATAGTTTAGTATTTCAATTGTTGATGTAAATATTACAAGAGAGGAGGAGCCATTGGAGGAGCCATTAAACCGGTGAGCTCTTTGGGCCTGGTCTTTGAAGAGTTCAAAGATTGAAGAAAAAGTGAAGAGCGGGTCCATATTATTAAAATATTAAAATGGCTAAATGGGTCTCTTTGGCTCGAGACCCATTGAACCATAATTCCATTATCACCACATAGGATAGATGTTATGTGATATCTATTTATTTATTGTGTTTTTGTTATTGTGCATGTTAACTGGTTAATGTGCAAAGTGAGACCATTAATAACGACCCAAATCTCCTTATTAATAATATTAAGTAGAAACGGGTTTCGGACTTGTGGCCTTCCATCATCGTGGTTTGATCCAATATTATAGTGGTTAACTAACCGGTTATGGATACATAGGGTTTAATTACCATTTATAATATTAGACCACTCCATTATGCATATGATGTTGTGGGGTTGGAACCAAATGATTTCTAATAATTGTCAGGTGAGGGAATCATTTGTATTTTCAATACTTGCATGAGATGATGGGCTAGACTTAACTATGATCATGATGCCAATAACTGTTAGGTGAGGCTTTCATGGTCTAGAAGTCGAAGTTATGATTAGGACTCGCATATGATGCCTCGAACAAGTTGGTTCACTCACTAAGTTCATAGAACATCAATAACTCTAGGTGAGGTGGACTTTGGACTAGTGGGACCCCAATCCCCACTAGTAATCTTTACCCAACAAAGATTACCGCTTCCCATCTTAAGGAATATGGGATTCGAATATAAATTTAGTGGGAGGATCTATTTCATTTAAAGACCAAAATGAAATAGTTACTTTGAAAGATACAACGGCTAACAATTTATTTTCTGCAACAGATATATTATTACTCTGAAAAATGGTGACCACAAACCCACTCACTTCTATACTTAACAAGAATTGTTTGATTGGACCCATATTCACTGACTGCGTGAGAAATTTGAGAATTGTTCTCAATTCAGAAAAAATTGGGTATGTGCTTGATGAAACGATAACAACCTCCTTTCCTGAGGGTGGGACCCAAGAGGAACGTATCACTTATGATAAGTGGCATGACAATGACTTAAAATTTAGGTCATATATGCTTGCTTTGATGAATAATGAATTACGGAAGAAATATGAATCTATGGAAGATGCTAGGTCGATAATTTTGCACTTAAATGAATACTTTGATGAGAATGGTCGAACCTCTAGATATGAGATATCTAAGGCATTGTACCGTATGAGGATGGCTGAAGGATCATTTGTTAATGATCACGCTTTGAAAATGATCTGGCACATTGAAGAATTGGCTAGGCGGAATCTTGTTATGGACAACAAGTTAGCTGTGGATTTGATCCTCCAATCTTTACCTGATTCATTCTCTGGTTTGTCCAAAACTTCCACATGCATAAGATGGAGAAAACTCTTGCTGAGTTACATAGCATGCTAGTAATTTATGAGAAGGAAATGCACAACACGAGACTAAATGTAGTGGCTATGGCTAAGGCTTCTTCTTCAAAGGGTAAGACCATTTTGAAGAAAAAGAAATGGAAGAGGCCTATCAAACTTGTTGTGCAACCAAAACCCAAGATTGATAAAGGGAAATGTCATTACTATGGTGTCAAGGGGCATTGGAGGAGGAACTGTAGGAAGTACCTCGCGAGCTTGAAGGTCAAGGCCAAGGACCAATCTTATGAAGGTATGGTGTCTATGCTTATTGAAACTAATCTTATGGTTAGTGCTGAATCTAGCTCATGGGTTTTAGATTCTGCTGCAACTTCACATATTTGTGTGTCTTTGCAGAATCTAGAAATAAGCAGGATGCTAGGGAGAAATGAGATTGTCCTGACGTTTGCCAACGGAGCAAGAGTTGCTGCATTAGCTATAGGGACTTTTCGTTTATGTTTGCCTTCTGGACATGTAATGGTTTTAAAGAACTGTTTGCATTATAAGAATGTTGTTAGGAACATCATCTCTATACCTCGTTTGGGTAAAGAGAATTATGTATTTTTTTTTTTTGCTGATGATGTATGTTCTATTTATCATAATAGAATATGTGTTTGTTCTAGCTTATTAACCAACAATCTTTATACAATTACAATGTCTAGTAATGCGATTACCAATGTGAATAAGCAAAATAGAATTGATATAAATGCCATAATTAACAAACGCCCTAGAGACGGTCCAAATAAAAAGTATGTTTGGCATCTTCGATTATGTCATATTGGAGAAGATAGAATTAACAAGTTGAGTAATAATGGATACATCGATCCTTCAAATTTTGAGTCATACTCGACTTGTGAGGCATGTCTTCTAGGAAAAATGACCAAAGCGCCTTCTGTGGGACAAAGTGCGCGAGTTGCTGACATATTAGGATTAATATATACAGATGTATGTGGACCAATAAATGAAACTGCTAAAGGTGGTTATAATTACTTCATTACCTTCACCGATGATCAGTCACGGTATGGTTATTTATACCTCATGAAGTATAAATCTGAATCCTTTGAAAGGTTCAAGGAATTCAAGGCTGAAGTTGATAAACAAACAGAAAAATGTATTAAGGCTCTTCGATCATATCGAGGAGGTGAATACCTTAGTACTGAATTCCTAGACTTTCTTAAAGAGAATAGCATTTTATCACAATGGACACCTCCTAGAACTTTAGAACATAATGGTGTATCTGAACGAAGAAATCATACTTTATTAGATATGGTACGATCTATGATGAGTTATATCGATTTGCCAATATCCCTCTGGGGATATGCCCTTGAGACAGCTGTATATATACTGAACAGAGTGCCATTCAAATCTGTTCCAACTACGCCCTATGAGATATGGCATTGTAGGAAACCTAGTCTTAATCATATTAAGATTTGGGGTTGTCTAGCTTTCGTGAAAAAGCTGAAAATGGAAAAATTGGAGGCAAAATCTGAACAAAGTCGCTTCATTAGATATCCAAAGGAAACTCTTGGATATTATTTCTATTTTCATTCAAACTAAAGAATTTTGGTGAGCAAGCACGCTTCTTTTCTAGATAATCAGTTCGTCCAAGAAGGTGGTGTTGGGTGGAAACAACCGAGTTCAAATACCAATCTCTGATTCAGTGGGAGCTTCTGATACACAATCTCTTAGGAGAAGTGTGAGAACGTCTCGCCCACCTGCTCGTTATAGACACTCGGTTGATCATATTGAACCATTATTCATTGTGAATGATAGTGATCAACCTGGTGATCCTAAAACTTATGAGGAGGCAATGTCGGACATCGATTCTAGTAAATGGCTAGAAGCCATGAAATCCGAAATGGATTCAATGTATTCCAATGAAATTTGAACCTTAATTGACTTGCCTGATGGTATTATACCAATTGGCTGTAAATGGATCTTCAAGAGGAAGATGAATGCTGAAGGTCAAATTGGAACTTACAAAGCACGGCTGGTGGCGAAAGAATATCGTCAAAAAGAAGGAATTGATTATGACGAAACTTTCTCACCTGTGGCCATGCTAAAATCCATTCAGATTGTGTTGGCTATAGCTCCACACCTTCATTAGGAGATATTCCAAATGGATGTCAAAACAGCTTTTCTAAATGGTTTTCTCGATGAGGACATCTATATGGAACAGCCACGGGGTTTTGAATCCCATAGTGAAGAACGGAAGGTGTGTAAGCTTAAGAGATCCATTTATGAACTCAAACAGGCCTCCAGAAGTTGGAATATTAGTTTTGATGAGGTGGTCAAATCGTTTGGCTTTATAAAAAATCTGGATGAACCTTGTGTATACAAGAAGATCAGTGGGAGTGCAATTGCATTTCTAGTTTTGTATTTCGATGATATACTTTTGATTGAAAATGATGTACCAATGATATCATCGATAAAACTATTCTTGTCACAGAAATTCTCCATGAAAGATTTTAGGTATCAAGATCTATAGAGATAGATCAAGATGATTGATTAGCCTCTCACAATCTACGTACATAGACAAAGTGTTAACACGATTTAACATGCAATGTTCCAAGAGAGGATTATTACCTTTTAGGCAAGGGATCCGTCTTTCTAAGGAGATGTGTCCCAACACTCCTGAAGAAAGAGAGTGGATGGTGAAGATACCATATGCATCCGCTATTGGAAGCATAATGTATGCTATGCTATGTACTAGACCTGATATTGCGCATGCTGTAAGTATTACTAACAGATATCAGTCTGATCCAGGAGAAGAGCACTGTATAGTAGTCAAGAATATTCTTAAGTACTTGCGAATGGCTAAAGATTTATTCTTGATATATGGAGAAGGAGAATTTAAAGTTTACGTCTGGGTTTGTCTTTACATTCAATGATGGTCCAGTTAGTTGGAAAAGTTCCAAACAAAGTATTACTGCTGATTCCACCACTAAGGCAGAGTATGTAGCTGCTTCTGAAGCGACAAAGGAAGCCACTTGGATGAAGAAGTTTATTTCTGAACTTGGAGTCGTTCCTTCAATTGAGCAACCGATCACATTGTTTTGTGACAACAATGGGGCGATAGCTCAAGCTAAGGAATCAAGGTCTCACCAAAAGTCCAAGCATATTGAGAGATGCTTCCATCTCATCGGAGAAATTGTTGGGAGAGGTGATATCGCCTTGCAGAAAATTGCCTTAGCAAAAAACGTGGTAGATCCCTTCACTAAGGCCCTACCTCAGTCTTCTTTTGAAAGATATATTGACAAAATGGGTTTGAGGTACCAGACAAGTTGGCTTTAGTGTAAGTGAGAGATTGCTGGTTGTATGCCCTAAAGCTATTATGTAATAGTTACATATTAAGGATTTCAGTTGTATTTTCATTATTATTTAATTAATGGCGATGACGTATTCATTCATTGTCCAATTATTTTATATTTATGAATGATTCCATAAGATCAGTTGCAACTAGACCTATTCTTGAGACGTCAATAATATATGTGACGGGTTCATAGTTAGACAGAATCTTTAAATTGTTCCCGATCGATGGATTATTGAGTGGATATTAATAATCCTGTTGAGACCGGTGTGTTCTTCACTTCGCCATTAAGTATTGGATACTTAAGGGAATGATGAGTCACATGTCATTGGGTATTATGATGCCTGAGTTAGAACACGGGTGTTTGTATTAGACAAGTTCATTGAATGTGACGTATATGGAACGATTAGCGACATGGAAGCTTTTAGCGTGGTCAATGTCTAATTATTCATGCTTTGGTCTTGTGTAAATAATCCTTAGACTTGAGGCATAGTGTTAACTTGCGTATTGAACAACTATGGTTCACGGGTGCACATAATGCCGGGTCGTTGATCCGTCTTTATGCCTGATGGTCATAGTTTGTTCATATACGAAATTACACGTGTGCACAATATGGAATCCATCACCTTGTTATATGCAAGATATGATAATGATGTCCTATGCGATCTAATTGTGACACTGCATTGAAATCCTCCGCCGGGGTTGTAACCGAGAATAAATTGTTTATGTCTAGAATAAAATGCATGTCAATTAGATTTGTGCATATGATCGAATTAATAACTTGATAAATATTCCATGGTCTTTTGTTTGATCAAGACATGGTAAGACAGAGGGATTGAATTACACTGTAGCCAAAGCTGACAGGTTCATTATGTTCTTAAAGTATTCACACTATCTGGGTAGCCATGACATATTGCTAGATGTCAATCATGGCTTGTAAGACTCAAAGATTAATCGGGACAATTAATTCTTGTAGGAGTACTAATGTGTTAGTACAAGTCTTACTACCAGCTTAGTGATGAACCTAGGGATGTCACACACCATAAACAATTTGGATAACGTGGAAGAAGAGAGAAATATAATTGCAAATGTGTTTGCAATTACTACAATCAAATTGAGCCGATTTGAAATTAAATTAAATGAGATTTAATTTAATTTGTATTATAGTCACGAGCCTATTTGCATATGATGCACATGCATACCTGAAGTGGATACACGTTAATGTATTCCATTTATACATATAAAGATTATATTCTTTTTATTTTTAAAAGGGATTGATTGATTAATTATTTGTTCGTTTAATTAATTAATTAATTAATACCTTTGAATAACCAATAATAAAATAATATATATAAAGCTTCATGCATGTGCACGAAGCACATGCATGAAACTTGGATGGTCAGCAATCACTGACCATCATCCACGAAATCATGCATGAACGGGTCAGCAGTTGCTGACCATCATGCATGATCGTTTGTGCATGAGTGAGGACAATCAGCAACAGTTGCTGATCAATTTATATTTTTATTTTAAAAAAGAGTTGGTTTTTGCGACACGAATAGGGGCTGTTGAAAAATAGATAAAAGTGTCATTGTGTTTTGGTTTTTGTTCTAGAAAGACAAGCGAGGAATCAGTGATGCTTTGCTGAAAATAGAGAGAAAAGTGTGTGCGGGTTCTTGTGTTTTTGAGATGCAAGAAAGAAGAGCGTTATCTCGTTTGGGCCGTGACTATTATACATCAAGAATACAACGGATTGTTTCCACGTGATTGCTAGCATGATCGAAGTGGTGAATATCCGAAAGTTCTCTCTTCCGTTCGACGTTCGTTGTTGGTATGTCTGAATTAAAGGTCCGACGCTTGTGGGACTCAAACTGTAGAACATCTGAATCGACTCGTTTCGAAGCGCGCTTGAAAAGGTAATTCATTTAACTCCCTTTTATGTTTAAATTTTTGATTAAAACGCCCGAACAACGCCTTAGGAGAATCATGTATAAAATATATCTTTGTTTCTGCTGCGTTCTTTTTATTAATTTTCTTATACATGATTCATGAAACCCCAACAAGGGGGACATGGATTGTGGGTTAAAAAAGTGCGCAAAGGAGGAACCTTAAGGAATCCATGGCTAGTTGAGAAAGAGAAATTTTGTCATTTGTACACAAACTCCTAAGGTTTGTCTTGTAAATTTATTCGTCCATTGAAATTTCTTTTTCCATATTGCCATCTACAATGCACTTTCACAACCTAGGTCAGTTGCTTTTTTTTTTTTTTTTTTTTTTTTTTTTTTTGGGGGGGGGGCATGAATTCAATTATATTTTCAAGCAAACAGTGAATCATATGACCGTGCTAATATTTGTTCAAAAGAACAAAATTCCCGTAACAATCTTTCCCTTCCTTTTTTTGCAGAGATGTCTCGGGATCAATAGAGTTTTGGCTAAAAAACCTTAAAAATTAAGGATAAGGATTTGTGTCTAATTGATGCAGGTTTTGAAATTGTAAGGAGCGAAGTGAAAGTCATGAGGAGCCAACAGGAGGGGGCAAAACGTGCTTTTTCCTAGCCTGTTTCTTTTCCTTTTCTTTGAGGAACCATCTCAGATCCGATAACATCAAAAAAGAGCTTGAGGCAAAGAGAAAGATATATAAAGCTTGTTGACAATTCTTAAAGACTGTTGCTTACAAAATTGTTGGGAAAAATGGCCAGGGTCCACGAAACCAGAACCATGCCACTAAACGTAAATATTGTTGGAGAAATCTTTCCAGAATATTTTGAAGTTGACAAAACGTTTCTATCAGTCTAAGTCTGGATGTTTGGAGACCGACGGTTTAAAGTCTGAAGACTTTGTATACTCAAGACTCAAGACTCAAGACTCAAGACTCAAGACTTAAGAATCAAGACTCAAGACTTAAGTCTATTCTCACTGACAGTCTTTCTAATCCAGTGACGAAGGAGATCCAAAGCCGAGGTATATGGTTAAGGATTAGATCCTATCCTCTGGAAAAGATTCTTTGGTTGGATAATCATTTCGGATTCTTTAATCTTATCTAAGATCGATTGAAGATCCGATGATCGACGAAGTATTCTTGGAATGTTCTATTCTTGGAAACCAAGATCCTGATTGTATGGGCGAACAGGATTGATGGGCTATCATCAGATTCCTTAAATAGCTCAGATGATCTTCTTGATTGATTCCGTCCAACGGGTAGATTGGAGGAATTCCTTTGGTAAGTGCCAACGGCTATGATGGCATAAAGGAGTATAAAAGGAAGACGTTCTAGCTGTTTTAGCAGAGTGTGATCGATAGAAAAATTCCAGAGTCTGAAGAACCTTGATTGCTAGTCGATACTGTTCGAGCGAAATTGTATACACAGAGAGTGTTTATACTTGGTGACACCTTGAGCGAGTGTGGTAGATCGTCTACACCTAGAAATCAAGGAAGATCAACACTGTAACATCTCTTTGATCATAGTGGAATCCAGCCAATTGGCTGTCAGTGCAGAAGAGTGGACGTAGGCTTGAATCAAGCCGAACCACTATAAACTGCGTGTTCAATTCTCTCTTTCCCTTACTCAGTCTCACGATTGATTTTTAATTATCCAACTATCTAAGTATTGTACAATCTTTAAGAAAATTTTTATATACCTATTCACCCCCCCTCTAGGTACTCGTACTTGCTATATCATTTGGTATCAAAGCTCGTGTTCTTACTTTATTTGAAGTGTTTTACTTCAGAGTAAAAGATCCATGGCGAGTATGCTAGCACCAGGGCTGATGGAAGGGCAAAGCAATACCAGACCACCCTACTTTGATGGAAAGGATTACAACATCTGGAAAAACAAGATGAAAGCTTTTCTACGGTCAAAGGATCCTCTGGAATGGGATGTGGTGGAAAAAGGAATCACTCCTACTGCTGCATTAGTATCTGAAAGAGGGAAAGAAACTGTTGAAGCCAGCGGAATGTCTCAAGAAGAAATAAACAAGAGACAAGCACTCGATGCTAAAGCAATTTATTCTTTATATTGTGCTTTGTCACCAACTGAATATAATAGAATATCTTCTTGTGTTACAGCAAAAGAAGTCTGGGATAGGTTACATATCACTTATGAAGGGACAGATCAAGTGAAGGAGACCAGAATTAACATTCTTCTTGGTCAATATGAATCCTTCAAAATGAAACCAGGAGAATCTATAACTGACATGTTTAGCCGTTTTACAGATATTGTCAACGGTCTTGAGAATCAAGGACAGAAAATTTCTGATCCTATGAAGGTGAACAAGCTACGCATGGACTCTCCAAGGATTGGAATCATATAAAGACTTCAATAAGAGAGACGCAAAGAATCATGCCATTATCTCGTAGACGAGCTGATTGGAACTCTTCGATCTTATGAAGTGGAACGAATTAATGAAGACGAAGATCCAAGAGGTAAGAAATCCATTGCATTAAAATCTAATGATGATTCTGATGATACAGATTCTGAAGAAGATCTGGACGATGAGGAGCTTGCTCTTATGATCGAAGGTTCGAAAGCTTAACAGAAAAGGAAGAAGGTTCAACTCAAAGAAACAAAGTTTTCAGAAACAGCAAACCAAGTTTGTTGATAATGAGGAACCAAACAAAGATGTAGTTTGCTTTGAGTGTAAGAAAAAGGGACACATCAGACCCAACTGTCCTCTTCTGAAGAAGAAAAGAGGAAAGTCTGAGAAGTCTCGAAAAGCTCTTAAAGCCGAAACCTGGAGCGATACAGAGTGTGAAGAGAGTGATGAGGAATATGCCAACCTGTGTCTGATGGTGCAATCAGACTCAGACTCTGGATCAGACTCAGACAGTGAATTTGAAGTAAGTGATTATAAAATCCCTGTCAAAGTCTCTAAATACATTGATGAACTATGTTTCAGTCTTAAGACTTCTCTCAAAAAGATTTCTGAACTTAAAAAGGAAAACTCAGTTTTAAAACAAAAGGAAAACATTTTAGAAGAAAAAGTGAAAAGTTTAGACTTAAATGTTTCTACTCTTAAAGAGAATGAAGATAAACTTTCAAAAGAAAATGCTTTCTTAAAAACTGACTTATCAAATATTTCAAAGAAATTTTCAATAGGGTCCGAAAAACTTGAAAAAGTTCTTTCAATCCAAAGACCTTACTTCAATAAGTCTGGTCTAGGTATGACAGCAGAAAACGATCCCCTTGATTGATTTTCCGAAAGTAAAAGAAAGAATTAAGAAAAGACCATCGAGAGAGGCTTACAGAAATCATTTCAAGAAAGTTTTTATAAAGTCTGTAGGTCGAAATGCTTTAAGGTGTTCAAAATGTAACAGTCAGGATCATTTTGAAAAAGAATGTCCTATGGTTTGGAAGCCTGTTAAGAAAGCATGGCCTAATAATGCTCATTCTACTAACGCCAAAACGACCCAAGAAAATTTGGGTACCAAAGAAAACTTGAGACTCTCTTTTGAATGCGGAGTCTCTCACAAGAAGAAGGTAAAATGGTATCTTGACAGCGGATGCTCAAGACACATGACAGGAGACTCAAACTCGCTTCATAAAGCTTATTCAAGTAAATGGTGGAAAAGTTTCATTCGGAGGAAACAGCAAAGGAAACATTGTGGGATTTGGAACTGTGAAAATTGGGAATCTCACAATAAACAATGTCTCTCTAGTGGAAGGACTCAACTACAATCTTCTCAGCATTAGCCAACTGTGTGATACTGGTTACAAGATCTCCTTTCAAGAAGGCATATGTTCTGGAATTAGCAAAGACTCAACTCAGTCTTTCATGGGACGAAGAAAGCTTGGCCATGTCAATATGAAGCAATTAGCCAAAATCTCATCAAAGAAGCTTGCTCGAGGTCTACCTAAATTGCCATACCAAAAGTCTGATTTATGCACTCCATGCATTCTGGGAAAGCAGGTAAGAAATTCATTTAAGCCAATAAATCATGTCTCTATTAATCATGTACTACGAGCTTGCTTCATATGGATCTCTTCGGACCAACAAGAACCCGAGCATTGGAGGTAAGAAATATTGTCTAGTAATCGTGGATGACTATTCTCGCTTTACCTGGGTATATTTTCTTGCAAGTAAGTCAGAAACCTTTTCATACTTTGAAAAGTTTGCTAAAAAGGTTCAAAATGAAAAAGAATGTGCTATTTCAAGTATAAAAACAGATCATGGAAGTGAATTTGAAAATCAAGATTTTTCGAAATTCTGTGATAAATCTGGTTTTAATCACATGTTTTCCTCTCCGTATACTCCAGAGCAAAATGGAGTTGTGGAAAGAAAGAATAGATCTCTTCAAGAAATGGCTAGAACGCTTTTAATTGAAAGTAAAATTTCTTCACGATTTTGGGCTGAAGCTGTTTCAACTGCTTGCTATGTTATAAATAGAGTCTTTCTAAGACCTATTCTAGAGAAAACCCCCTATGAATTATTCAAAAGTAAGAAGCCTATTGTTTCATACTTTCATGTGTTTGGTTGCAAATGCTTTATTTTGAAAAATGCAAATGATCGATTTGGTAAGTTTGAAGAAAGATCGATGAAGGCATCTTCCTTGGATATTCTACATCAAGCAAAGCCTACGAGTCTATAACAAGAAAAGCCAGTCTCGTGGAAGAATCAATGAATGTCAAATTCCAAGACTCGAGCGCAAGATGATTCCAGCCAGACTCAGTACAAAGAGACTGAACCCGCGCTAGACCTTCCAATGTCTACATCTCAAGAAGCATCTCAGGCTCTGGAAGTCCATCATCAAGAGGCTCATGAAGATTCAAATAAAGAAAGAAATCATCAACCAGGCAAATCAACTAGTAACTGGAAGCACAAATCCGTCATCCCAAAGATCTCATTATTGGCGAACTTAATGAAGGAATCCGCACCGGATCAAAAAGGCGTGAAGAATCTAGTGCTTTGTGGCTCTCATTTCTGAAATTGAACCAAAAAGCATAGAAGAAGCTTTATCGATGAAAGTTGGATCGAAGCTATGCAAGAAGAACTCGGACAGTTCAACATTAATGATGTCTCGGAATTGACATCTAAACCAAAAGGTAAAACTGTTATTGGAGCCAAATGGGTATTCAGGAACAAGATGAATGAAGAAGGAAAAGTCGTACGAAATAAAGCAAGACTCGTGGCCAAAGGATACACGCAAGAAGAAGGAATAGACTATGACGAGACTTACACACCAGTTGCAAGGTTAGAAGCTATTCGACTATTACTTGCGTTTGCTTGTTATAAAAATTTCAGGTTATTCCAAATGGACGTCAAAAGTGCATTCCTAAATGGATTTATCCATGAGGAAGTTTATGTGGAACAACCACCTGGGTTTGAAGACTCAAAGAAGCCAGACTCAGTCTTCAGACTGAAAAATGCCTTGTATGGTTTAAAGCAAGCACCTCGAGCTTGGTACGACGGACTAAGTAAGTTTTTATTACGAATGGTTTTGTCAAAGGTAAAGTAGATACTACTTTGTTTATCAAAAAGGAAAACAAAAGCTTTTTACTTGTTCAAATATATGTGGACGATATTATTTTTGGATCACCTAACGAAAATCTATGCAAGAAATTTTCTAAGTCTATGCGGGATGAGTTTGAAATGAGTATGATGGGAGAATTAACATTCTTTCTTGGACTCCAAGTGAAACAAATGAAGGACGGAACTTTTATTCATCAAGAAAAATATGCAAATGATCTTGTCAAAAGGTTTGGATTGGAAAAGTGCAAAAAGACCGACATACCAATGTCATGTTCACGAGAAGATAGATAAGGATGAAGAAGGGAAGAAAGTAGATCAAAAGCTGTACAGGAGCATGATCGGTTCACTTCTTTATCTTACTGCTTCTAGACCTGATATTTTGTTTAGTGTTTGTATCTGTGCTAGGTTTCAATCAGATCCTAGAGAATCCCATCTCAGTGCTGCAAAACGTGTTATCAAATACGTTGCCTCATCTTCAAGCATCGGTCTTTGGTATCCAAAGAGGGGAGACTTTAATCTTCTAGGATACTCAGATGCAGATCTGGCCGGTTGCAGAGTCGATAGAAAGACTACTTCGGGAACTTGTCAACTGCTTGGAAACAGGACAGTGTCTTAGTTTTCAAGGAAGCAAAGCACTATAGCTCTCTCAACGACAAAAGCAGAGTATGTAGCTCTTGGAAGCTGCTGTTCGCAAATTCTATGGATAAAACAACAGCTACAAGACCTTGGGATTGAAGACTCATGCACAGAAATCAGATGTGACAACACCAGTGCGATCAATCTCACCAAAAATCCAATCCTTCATTCAAGAGCAAAGCATATTGAGATTCGACATCACTTCATTAGAGATCATATTCAAAATGGAGAAATCTCGATTCAATTTGTTGATTCAAAGAGTCAACTAGCAGATATATTCACAAAGCCTTTGGAGAAAAATCAATTCGACTCTATCCGTTCAAGACTCAACATTTTGAAGTTTGAAGAAGTTAAAGTCTAGAGACTCACAAACTCTAAGACTCTAACCTCTCAGTCTTTAAATCTTCAGACTCAGACGTGCACGGCTATATACTGTAAGTTGCTATTTTATCGAAAAAGGTACGAATTCTCGTTTAGTTATCTAATCTCGAAAAGGTACGATCTTTTGTTCAGTTATAATCTGTGTAAAATTCAAAAACTTGTCTTTTTTTTTTAAAAAAAAGGAAATTAATTTTGGCAGTTATTAATTTTGAAAAGAAGTGTTTGTACACTTTCCTTGTACCGATTGAACTTCCCTTTTCAAAACTGAGTTATATATATACAGTTTTTTCTCCGCTCAAATTTTCAAAACCCTAAAAAGAACTCTCCTCCCGATCCTGTTTCTATTTCCTGTTCATCTTCGAGAAAGTGGTCATTTTTCTTGGGAAAGCAAGTGAAGGAATCTTTCAATCGACAAAGAAGGATGTCTTCTTCAAGGAAATCATCAAGAATCGCAAGCAGGGGACCACAAAGAATGGAGAAGGGACCGACTCACTTCGATCTTACTGAGGAAGAAGACTTATCAAGTCAGCGACAAAGTCTGATTCACTCTCCTCCACGTCATTCAACACCTCCTGCCCCACAAGATGCGAGTCAACATCTGGAAGAAGAGATAATCGAGGATGCCGACCTAGTAAGAGTCTAAAGACCCTCCTTTATCTATAAGCTTTATCGTGCGTTGAAAAGCTCCGGTACTTCATTAAAATATATAGATGAATTCCTTAAGGACAAAAATTATGGGAATGAGTATCTTTTTCTGCGGAAAATGGAGGAATTGGGAATTGCTCCGAAAGGAGGGGCAGAAGAGGCACTTGCGAACATTCCAAGTGACCCTCGTATGCCAGGACAAAATCTGATTGAAGGGAACGATGATGACAGAATGTTCCTTGAATTTCAACCTAAAATGGGTGTGGCGGCGAAAGTGAAAGGAAATCGGATGGATTTGTTTAAGTCCAAGGATCGGGAAAAGGTGTATTTCAGTTTGTTGAAAAGAGGGGTAATCAACCCTAGAAGTGTCGATTTTGACTTTCTGGACACCATCAACGTAAACTTAAGAGAGAAGTTGAATTTGCTTCAACTTGAGACCTTTTGCTCTGACTCTACGGACGGGTATGCTCAACTGACCGCTTATTTCTATTCAAATCTTAGCTTTTTGGATGCGAATAGAATTTCATTCGGTGTACGAGATCAAGTCTACGTGGTAGATGTGAATATGTTGGCTGACATAGTTGGAGTTGAACGAGGACGTTATCTCGCCAATCAAAGTCTCACCGCTCGTACTACTCTGGAACTTGTCAAAGATAGGGATGTAGAGAAGAAAATTACCTATTCCAGGATGAATGCCATCAACATTGTGCTTCATAAGATTGTGATTAACTGTCTTAGACCAAAGTCTACATCAAAGACTTCTGTGTCTCTTTCTGAAGCAAAGTTGATGTATGCGATCAACTCAGGACGGAAGTTCTCTCTCCCGCACACTATTCTCTTCCATATGTACAGAGCAATGTCGAAAGACAAAGGACAATTGCCTTATCCTGGTCTGGTGACCAAGATCTTCAGACACATAAATATTGAACCGCCACAAACATTTTGTGTTCGACCGTGTGATAAGATGGTGGTAGGTTTAAAGATGTTAACGAAGATGCGTCTGCAAGAACTGTCCAAGGCAATGGAGAAATTCAGAGTAAAATCTCCAGTCCAGTCTGCTTCGAAAAGGAAAGGAAAGGAGGCCATTGGTGCTCCATCGAAGAAGAAGAAAAGAACTCTCATCCTGGAGGATGAAGATGAAGATGAAGAGGATGAAGATCCTACTATCCAAGCACTGACAAGAACCAGACGCTCTGTGTCTCAACCGACAGAACTTCAGAAGAATAGAGAAGAAGAAGAGCAGAGATAGAAGGAGAAAGAAGCTGAAGAAGAAAGAGAAGGAGAGAAAGAAAAGTCTGCTGAATCTGGAGAGAAGGGAAATCAAGAGAAGGATCATCACTCTTCCCCTCTCGATGTCATAGAGACAGGGGGAGTTGGCGAGCAAGAAAGGTCCTCACCTCATGCTGTTGTTAGTGAAGGTCCAAGACAATCTCCAGCAGACCCAGAAGAATTTCAGGCTTCTCAATTGCCTGAAGATGGTGATACGTCGATTCCAAATTTGCCAGACTATACAAAAGCGCCATCGTCTGCATTTACTTCATCAGAGAAAGCTCATGCCGGTACACAGACGGACGATTCTGCAGATTTTCGTAGCATCATGAATATTCTTCTGGAAATGCGTAGCCAGATATATGTTCTGGACTATGAAATCCAAGCCTTGAAGCATGCTGGACAAGCATCTTCGGTCTCTCTGGAGGATAAATTCAAAGACCTCGCTCTGCAACTTCAAGCCAATGCTAAGGGAGAAGAGGTAGCTCGACTGAGGGAAGATCTGAAGAAGCTCGAAGGAGTAGTCCAGTCCATTGGGGATTTCCAGATCGTGCGCATTCCCAAGCAGACATGACTCCTTTCTCACCCTTTTTAATGCTGACAAAAAGGGTGAGAATCAATTTGAACCAACAACTTTACTTTCAACATTTTAAAACTTTTGTGGTTGTGTTTATTTTTGAGTATGACTTGAGAACTTGAACTTGGGTGTAAATTTAGATTTGACTGAATTGGTTGTGGATTTTGATGATTGACTGGTTGCATTTTTATCAAGTGTTGTTATATGGTATTAATCGTGAAAGACTAACCAATTTTCTGTGGATGCAGAGTCTGGTTGCTTCATTAATCTTTTTGAGTTAGCCATATTGCTTGAGAAATGTTTTTGCAGGTCAAAGTTGTTCAAATCTACAAGAAAGTTTTGTCACCATCAAAAAGGGGAGATTGTTGGAGAAATCTTTCCAGAATATTTTGAAGTTGACAAAACGTTTCTATCGATCTAAGTCTGGATGTTTGGAGACCGACGGTTTAAAGTCTCAAGACTTTGTATACTCAAGACTCAAGACTCAAGACTCAAGACTCAAGACTTAAGAATCAAGACTCAAGACTTAAGTCTATTCTCACCGACGAGTCTTTCTAATCCAAGTGACGAAGGAGATCCAAAGCCGAGGTATATGGTTGAGGATTAGATCCTCTCCTCTGGAAAAGATTCTTTGGTTGGATAATCATTTCGGATTCTTTAATCTTATCTAAGATCGATTGAAGATCCGATGATCGACAAAGTATTCTTGGAATGTTCTATTCTTGGAAACCAATATCCTGATTGTATGGGCGAACGAGATTGATGGGCTATCATCGATTCCTTAAATAGCTCGGATGATCTTCTTGATTGATTCCGTCCAACGGGTAGATTGGAGGAATTCCTTTGGTAAGTGCCAACGGCTATGATGGCATAAAGGAGTATAAAAGGAAGACGTTCTAGCTGTTTTAGGAGAGTGTGATCGATAGAAAAATTCCAGAGTCTGAAGAACATTGATTGCTAGTCGATATTGTTCGAGCGAAATTGTATACACAGAGAGTGTTTATACTTGGTGACACCTTGAGCGAGTGTGGTAGATCGTCTACACCTAGAAATCAAGGAAGATCAACACTGTAACATCTCTTTGATCATAGTGGAATTTAGCCAATTGGCTGTCAGTGTAGAAGAGTGGACGTAGGCTTGAATCAAGCCGAACCACTATAAACAGCGTGTTCAATTCTCTCTTTCCCTTACTCAGTCTCATGATTGATTTTTAATTATCCAACTGTCTAAGTATTGTACAATCTTTAAGAAAATTTTTATATACCTATTCACCCCCCCTCTAGGTACTCGTACTTACTATATCAAATATAACTTTCAAAGAAGTCTTTCTCAATCAGATCAAACAAAGTTCGAGTCAAATCGGGGCTGAGGTTTTCGTAAACTACATTAAATGGGTCGATGATGAAGGTTTACTATTCCTTCTTGAAAAAACGACTCACGACTTAGCGACGGTAGAGGCAAAGGACGAGGCGGAGTCATAAAGGGTGGAGGTGCTGGCGTGGTTTATTGGACAAGAGAGAGTAGAGTTAGTGCTTCTCGGTCGCGAGTCTGGAGGGACGAAGAGAGAAAAGCGGAAATGCAAGTCAAGTAAGAGAGAGAGAGAGAGAGAGAGAGAGAGAGAGAGAGAGAGAGAGAGAGAGAGTGAAGAGTGGAGAGAGGGAAGAGAGCACGTCGAGTGAGATGGGAGAGGGAGAGAGAGACCGTGGAGTGGAGAGACAAAGGCTTGTGAGAGTTTAAAATTTTTCTAATAAATGGGCTCGTGAGTGACCTGTGTCGCATGATGAATATATTTGTGTTTGGCTAACGTGATACAATTGTTGTAATTAATATTTTCTAGGAAATGAGAGGAGAGTTATGAAAAGTTGGAAGTTGGGATACCTGGAGTGCCATAACTTGGCACGAAGGGACACTTAAGTGCCATAACTTTAAAATTGTACACTTAAATGCCAATAGCGGAGTAAAATGAGACACTTAAGTGCCACTCCGGTGAAAATACGGCCAAATGGCCGACGTAGCAATTTTTCGGCGAGTTTGGTCCAAAATAGCATCGTTTTGCACGCCGACGTGGCGGAGAAAATGAAAAAACGATGCCGTTTTGTATTTGGCGTGTAAATAATAATATAAAAATTAATTAAATTAAATTTAAAATTAATTTTATTTAAAATATTCAAAAAATTTTAAAAAAAATTAAAAAATTTACAAAAAATAAGAAAAATTAAAAATAAAAGGGGGTGAGGTCGAACGGGGCGACTGAGGGCGGAGCCCTTGCCGCCGCCACCTCCCCGCCGTCGCCGGGAAGGACCGGTGACAAAGAGGGGAGGGTTGGCCGGGGTCGCCAGCCCCCGGCCGACCAATAGCGAGCGCTGCGAGCCCTCGCCGGATCGTGGTGGGGGTCGCAATCCTCACCCCAGATCTGGGAGAGGGCTCGCGGGCCATTGCCGCCGGTCGGCTGGCCTCGTCGGGCCCTAGACAGGGGCCAGCAACCTCGGCCGACCCTCCCTACTCCGTCGCTGGCCCTTTCCGGCAGCGGCGAGGAGGTGGCGAGGGCCCATGAGCCCTTGCCGAATCTGGGCGAGGATCTCTACCCTTGCCCCAAATCTGGGCACGGGCTGCGACCTTGCCCTAGATCTAGGGGAGGGCTCGCGTGGGGCGAGGATTGCGGGCCCTCGCCGCCTCCCCGTCGCCACTAGGAAGGGCCGGCGATGGAGTGGGGAAGATCGGCAGGGGTCGCCGGGCCTTGGCCAGGGGCCGGTGAGGCTGGCCGACAGGCGGTGAGGGCCCGCAAGCCCTCACCGAATCTGGGCGCGGGCCGCGACCCTCGCCCCAGATCTGGGAGAGGGCTCGTGTGGGGCGAGGGTTGCGGGCCCTCGCCGCCTCCCCGCCGCCGCTGGGAAGGGCCGGCGAGGCTAGCCGACCAGCGATGAGGGCTCGCGAGCCCTCCCCCAGATCTGGGGCGAGGGTCGCGGCCCTTGCTGCGATCCGGCGAGGGCTTGCAACCCTCGTCGTCGGTCGGCCGGGGGCCGGCGACCTCGGCCAACCCTCCCCCTCGGTCGCCGGCCCTTCCGGCGACGGCGGGGAGCGGCGGCGGCGGTGAGGGCTCAGCCTTCAGCCGCCTGTTCGACCTCCACCTTTTTTTTTTTAAAATTTTTTTAAAATTTTCTTAAATTTTTAAAAATTTTCTTTTTTTTAATTTGCTGAATATTTTAAATAAAAATTAATTTTCAATCTAATTTAATTAATTTTTATATTATTATTTACATGTCGACACGAAACCGCGTCGTTTTTGTATTTTCTCCGCTATATCGGCGTGCAAAACGACGCCGTTTTGGACCAAACTCGCTAGAAAGTTGCCACGTAAGCTATTTGACCGGATTTTCACCGGAGTGGCACTTAAGTGTCCAATTTAACTTAAAAACGGGCACTCAAGTGTACCATTTTAAAGTTATGGCACTTAAGTGTCCTCCCATGCCAAGTTATGGCACCGGGGCTATTCTTTTGCATGAAAAGTTGACAAAGTGAGACCCATCTACTACATGTTACAATCAATGAGTGGGCGGACCTACCCAATATTTTCTCATGATGTCTAATGCAATACTCACATGCTCACGTGCTTTGATTGACATATGAGATCTAATACGCACTTGACTTGCAGTTTGCATTAATAACAACAAATAAGAGAAAACTAACGATGGAAAAAGATGCTTCAAATAAAAGAGCAGATGTTTTTGAACAAAAGCTAGTTTGGTAATCATATTCTCCAAACAACTAATTTGATAAAAACTAGACGCTCTATGTCCCGTCCTTTTTTATAATATCATGAGGCACGCAAAGAAAATTTCTGGGAAAAGCATAAAAAAATATAAATTTATTATATTTGTATTAATTTAGTTATAAACTTTTTTATAATACCAATTTAGTCACAAACTTTTTGACCTGATACCAATTCAATCCTTCCATATAATTTTGGTCGATATTATAGACATGGAGACCGATCGGTGCTAACATAGACCATTTTGACTAATATTTTTATAATATTTTAATTATTTTTCTAATTTTGTCTTTTTATCTTTCCTTTCTTCTCTCTCTCTCTCTCTCTTGTTTTTCCCTTTCACCGGTGACCTGCCAGTAGCCACAAGTAATGATTGGCCTTACTAGATTTAGTGAGGGAAGCCCTCACCCAAGTGAGGCCATCTCACCTTAGCCATCCCCCGGTCATCGGCAAAAGAAAGAAGAAAGGAGAAAAAAGGAAAGAAAAAATTAGAAAAAATAATTAAAAATATATAATTATTAAAATATTATTAAAATTTGTTTACATTAGTGCTAGCCACATAAGTTGGCCAGCGATTTTGTTAGTAATATCCAACCAAAATTAGTCGAAATACTGAATTAACACAAAGTTAAAAGGTTTATGATAAATGGACACCATTAAGAAGTTTAGGAGCACATGAGTAAGCCGGCATTCTCATTAGCAATATCCAGACAAAATTAGCCTCAAAGACTGAATTGGACTTAGGTTAAAAATTTTAGGACAAATGGACATTATTAAAAGATTTATGGTTAAATTAGTACAAATACAATAGATTTAGAACTTTTATGATATTTTTCCTGAATTTTTTTTAAAGAAAATACAGTAAAAGCATGACTAAATGGAAATTGATAACTAAACTAATGTTTTGTTCAAAGACATACCACATTTTATCGGTGATGGATGACGGGAAAATTATCCAAAAAGTCCTAAATCATTGTACCTTTGTTAATTCAATCTCAAACTTATTAATTTTGTCAATTGAGTTCTTAACTTTTTCATGTTTTGTCAATTGAATTCATTTGACCAATTTTGGTCAAAAATTACGACGTGGATGCCAACCATCCTATATAACACGATTAGGGTTAACGGGGACAATTTCTAATAATATTTTAATGTTATTTTTTAATTCTTTTATTTTTTTATTCTTTTTTCTTCTCTAGCCAATTACTAAGCCCCAATGATTGGCTAGAGGTGAGGGTGGTGAGTGCAAGCCTCACCATTGGCAAGGCCAGGCTCGGCTGATGCTATTGAGGTTGTCCACATTGGCAAGAGGAGGAAGAAGGTAATTAAAAAAAAAAAAAAGGAAAAACAAAAGATAAAAGATAAAAATATTAAAATATTATTAAAAATTATCTACGTTAAAGCTAGCCCCACTACATAGGACAGTTAACATCTAAGTTAGCGATTTTCAATCAAAATTAATTGGATTGATTTTATTAATAAAATATTTAAAACTAAATTGATAAAAGTGTAATAAATTTAATATTTTTTTGACAATTTTTCATGCTTGAACAATACTGCATTCTCATCATCCATCGGTCCAAGAATTTTTATGGTGATCGAGCCACTACTATGCGTACTGCACGAAAAACGCAAATAATTGCACGCGTGATTCCCTCCAATAGGAGGCGGGACATGAGGTGCGTGAAAAGAACCTTTACAGGAACAACATGCCTTTTTGACTTGACTTGCCTTTTCTATTAATAGAGGGAACAGAAAAGGAGAAAACAACCAACGACCATGCTCCTAGTTTAATGATTGGAGGGAGAAGGTAAAGAAAAAGAAAAAGGAAGAGTACTTCTTCTTTTTCTTTTTTGTCTTATTGGGTCTGAAAAGAGATGGTACTTTGTTTTTTGTTCGAGAAAGAGAGGGTTCGTAATAACACAATGATCTAGTCCAGTCGCAAGTTAAGACCTAATCTAAATATTAAATTAATTCCTTTGCTGGACATGTTTTTATTTTTTGGTCGTGAAAAATAGCTTAACAATTAAACAGGTACATAATATGGCCCACAAGGCTAAAGGTGGAGAAAAGATCCAATAAGGAGGAAGGCCAGAGCGGCGCTGAATCTTGGCTGCCCAGTTTGTGGCCCAAGACATTACTTGGAAATGCATTGATCTCGTAGAAATTTTCAAGCCATGATTTTTTTATTGACTAAATTAATTCCTTTGGGTCACCAATTAGTCATACCAATTACACGGGTTTAGAACAGTTGTAATGAAGTGCAACTCCCCTAATTATTCATTTATTTTTTCACTTATAATACAAATATTTAATGAATCAAATAACATCTTTTTTTTTTTTTGGTAATCAATGACTATTTAAAGTTGAGAAATAAAAATAAAATTCACAATTTCACTAAAAGTAAAAACAGTTCCCTCACTACTTGCCAAACGCATTGGTTTAGCTCCCGTCGGATCCTTTTTATTGACTTTTCTTGAACCCAATCTGCAATCAAATAGAATATTTAAGCAAATCATGCATGTACGTGTGTGCTCCTAGTGGATGCGCGCACAGTGGTAATGAGTCAAGAGAGAGGTGTCACTGACCCAAAAAACAAGACACCTGAATTCTAGTCATGCGCATAGTTTTGTTCATTGACCACAAACTATCGACACCTGAATTTTAGCCAGCTAATTCAAATTTTCATTTTTTAAATTTACCGAGGTAAATAATAAATAAGAGATAAATAAAAAATAAATATCAAGAACGCCCAATTCGTCCATTTTCCATTTTGCATGAGTCTAATTTATCGAACCTTAGCCCGCAAGGTTAGCCCATAAACCCCAGTCTAAGCTCATTATCCAGAATCCGTCACTCCCACTGATCGAGAAAAAGTCCCGGCACCTGGATCCTAACCTAATTCAAAGAGCATGCTAGTAAAACTTTGGATTCTTTTCAAGTTGAACAATGGACGATATGAATTTTGCTGACAAACCGAGAACTCAGCAGGACAAGATGATCTAACTACAACCTTCGATTCGCATAAGGCCGAGGATGATGAAGGCATTACAGGTTCCGCAATCTAATGCATTTACTCATTCACTCATTCTGTGAAGCTCCCTATTGTGGACATGAGGGGTTAATAATGCAACATTGGGACATCACACAGAGCATTCCATCTTTTCTGAGCTGAAACAATACATTTCCTTCCATTGTCTACCGTATAGGAACTTAACAGAGAGATTGAACTAAGGGGGTCCAGCACCTCAGAGAAGAACTTATCATATAACCCGAATGGGGGATTTCACTGAGAATCGGAGACATGAAGATTGAACTAAGATGGTTTGGAAAGTGGCATATGAGATACACATGCCCGCTAGGCCCTCATTTGAGATAAAGTTCGTTCTACACCATTTCTTTTTTTCTTTTCCTTTTTTTTTTCTATAGAAAATGAGCCCCCTTTAGGATTTTATTTGAAATTTTTCCCAAAAAAAGGTGCTCGGGTGTTCTTTTATCTAAAAAGATGAGATAAATAAATATTTAATTGGCATATAATCAAATTAGCAACATTGGTAAAGCTAACTAAAATGTTAGGTTGTTAACTTTTATGACAGGTAATGTTGCCTCCCCTAGAAATATCATATAAATGAGAGTGTTTGGAATCAATGAAGGAAAGGTAAAGCAATTCCGATGTATTTTGGAAAATATATACCGCACCAAGCTCTCAGCTATTCTTGCACAATCTTTTGCACTGACCCACCGGATGCTTAAAACAGACAAGCCACTCGCGAATTGAAAATTAAAGAAGGCAGAGGGTAAATACGGGAGATGGTTCTTTTCATTCTGTCTTAAACGCTCGGTATACCAGATGACAAAACATAGGTCTTTACCAAACTTATAATATGTCAAGAAGGCATTCCCCTCATTCAGGCCATAACTCCTAGATACTGCGAGGATAAATCTGAAAATAGAAGAAATGATCATGGAGAAAACACTTTTAACAATCTATGGACTTGTTCTCTTATAACTACTGAACTAAGACAAGCTTGAGACAACCATCCTACAAGACATAGCAAACTTCAAGAAAAATAAGCTGCTTTCCAAATAAGCACGACTATGATCTAGGTTCTTATGAAATGGCCTGAAAAGAGAACTCAAGCTGGTTACGTTTTTTGTATCATTGTTTGCTAATGGATCGCACTAGATTTCCTAATCTCCATTACTTTCCCTTTGTCTATTCCAGTGCGACTTTGGGACTGGAAGAACCTCAAAACACAGTTGCAATCAACAGATTCAGCGATGATCACCCTTGGACGGCACTGGAATGATGATATCTTCATAAGGGTCTGGAACTCCTCAAGTAAGAAGCCATACTGCAAGATAATTATTGGTGAGATAAGCTTGCTACATGATGATAAGATCGAGAATCAAGGTTCAATGTGTAATAGCTACATTTACCATAAAAATCATAGGCCATGTTTTAAGGACAATGAATCTCCCTCAAGAAGCCAAAAATTATGGGGATTTCTACTGTGGATGTATGCTTCCAAGGAATATTTTCTTGGTCAACCGAATTGTTAAAATATGTGTCGAGTTTAAGCCCGAAGCAAATTGCTGAATTTTAAAATATAAATTAAAATAAAAGGGCAGCAAAGTTTTTTTTTTTTGTCACATAGGAGACCGAAGAAGCCGAAGACGTTAGTTTCGTGGGACCCAAACACACACGTATAAAAAAGGAAATTCACTTCGGCAGAAGCAAAATTTAGGCGGTGGTTTGTTATGTGGTGGGACCCAAGGTCAAAAGTTTGACCTTGGGCACACACATATATATAAATCGCAATCTCCAGGAGGGGTTCTTCGAGCTTGGTCGTCGCAGCAGCTTTACGAAAACTCTACGTAAAAAAGTAGCCGCCGAAGGATTCACGAGAAGCTGCACGCCACCGAGAGGGAGGAAAGCCACACATTGAAGTGCCGTTTTTACTCAGACTACTGTAGGTGTTCTATTCGTGAGAGACATTCATAGGTTCTGGGTGCTTGGTTTTGGGTCTTCGTGTTGTTCGTGCTGCAAAGCTTATTAGTAATTTACATCCAAGATAGATTGGTGTATTGGATGTAATTGGGGCTTGTGAAATACTGAAAGAATGTTTGAGTGACTTGAGTGTGTAATCTCCTTGTATCGCTTGATCTATAGTGAAATTCATTACTGCTCTCTCTGTGGACATAGGTCTTTACGATTAAACCACGTAAATCTAGTATCCGATTTTTTTTTTCTGTCTATATTATTGTTCGATTGCTCGCCCTCTCGCAACACGAACCACATAAAATCATTGTTCATCTTTCCTTCTTTGTCTCTTTCATCTTTGTATTAACGCGTTATATGGTATCAAAGTTCCTTGGCCAGTTGATTAATCTCTCATCTCCATGTATTTGGTAGTGTGTGCTATATTCACACTTCATTGGGGAGTAAATTAGATGGAGTAAATTAGATCCTTGTGCTCACACATGCATTTTTTTGGGGATATTCTAGTGCTAAAAAGGGTTATAAATGCTTTGATCCCTCCACCAAAAAAATGCTTATTCATCTGGATGTTACTGTGATGAAATTCACGTGTATTTTTCTTCCACGGATCAAATTTAGGGGGAGAGTAGTAATGACAATAGCAACAACTATGATTACAGGGAATTCGACATGAAATTTGCTGCCTTACCAGTTGTTTCTAATTATTTGGTCATTGATGAGAACCAAAGACATGGGAGAGACACTCCTCATCAATACACGGCTGCTTTAGCTCCTAACCTTGTCTTAGGAAATAACTCTAGTTCATCGATAAACTCGAGCATCTCAGCCCTCAACTCGTCTTCGGGGCTTTGTCAAACATCAATCATCTAAAGCCTATCCCATACAAGCTTATGTTTGTTATGACTACATTTCTCTAGAGTTTTGTACCTTCTTATCAGTTATTGATGCAAACATTAAACCTGCAAACTTTCTTGAGGAGCAACAATCAGCTGTCTGCAGAAAAGCCATGATGGAAAATGTTAGTAGGCTGTCGATGGATTTACAAGATTAAGTACAAAAGTTATAGTTCAATTGAAAGGCACAAAGCCAGATCAGTGACCAAAGGATACACCCAAACATATGGAGCGGACTGCAAAGAAACATTTGCTCTTAGGTAAAGATAAATACTGTTAGAGTTCTCATGTCAGTTGCTGTCAATTGTGGTTGGTTTTTATTCCAAATGGATGTTAAGAATGTGTTCCTTCATACAGAGCTTGAAGAAGAAGTGTACATGGACCTCCCTCCGGATCACCCTTCACAAAATTAAGGATTTGTTTGCGAACTCAAGAAGGCAACCTATGATTTCAAGCGATCACCATAAGCGTGATACAGAAAGTGGAATACATCCCTTGTGACGTTTGGATTTAAAATGGATAAGTTCGACCAGTCTCTATTTGTTAAGAAATTTTTTAAAGGAACTATGGTAGAATTAATCTATGTTGATGACACTATCATTATTGGTGATAATCTAAAAAAAGACAACTCTCAAAAAATATTTGCATGAGAAGTTTGATATTCAGGATTTGTATCGATTGTGATATTTCCTTGGAATTGAAGTTGCCACTTCCAGTAAAGGCTTATTCTCTCTCAGAGAAAATATGCATTGTATTTGTTAAAGGAAACGGGAAATTTGGGGTCCAAATTTGCAGAGTCTCCTATGGACTTTGGGAACAAGGTGATAAAAAGAATACTTACTCCTCTTCAAGATTTTGGCCAATTTTAAAGATTAGTTGGTCAGCTAATTTATCTGGCTATCACTTGATCAGACATTTTATATACTATCAATTTTGTGAGTCAATTTATAATACACTCTACATTGAGGTATTTGAAGTCATGTCTAGGATGTGGCATTCTAATGAGAAAACATGGTCACGCAGAGGTTGTAGGACATGCCGATGCTGACTGAGCTGGCAGCCCTATCGATAGGAGGTTCACCATCAATTTTTGTACTCTTGTAGGATGTAATCTTGTTATGTAAAACAGCAAAAAGCAGAGTGCAATCGCTCGTTTGAGCGCTGAAACATAATACAGAACTGTGGCCTTTGCCACATGCGAATTAGTTTGGCTTCGCTTGCTATTGAGTGACTTGGGTCTTGAAGGACCTCGTGCTCCTAAGAACCTATTTTGTGATAACCAAGAAGCAACTCACATTGCATCAAATACGGTCTTCCATTAACGAACAAAACACAGAGAAGTCCACTGTCATTTTGTTCAAGAGAAAGTTCCAAACAAAACTATCAAGAATCCTTATGTTCAAAGCAAAAAACAACTTGTCGATATGTTAACCAAACCTCTTTCTAAAGGAGTATTTGAACAAATGTTGGCCAAGTGGACCTCAGAAGACATTTTTGCCCTAACATGAACAGGATTGTTAGCGAGACAAACTTGCTAAGTCATGATAACATTGAGAATCAAGGTCAAAAGTGTAATAGCTGAAAATAATCATAGGTTATGTTTAGCATCTATGATGTAATCCTCTTTATTTAAGGAGAATGAATCTCCCCCAAGCAGCTAAAAAAAATGGCGATTTCTACCATGGATTGAGGCTTCCAAGGAATTTTTCTTGGTTGACCGAACAATGTAAAATCTTGTTCATCTTTCCTTTTCTATCTCCTTCATCTTCGTATCAATGCGCTATATTAACAAAACCTATATGTTTGTCGGTATCAATCCCATGGAACCGAATGTTCTTAGAAAGGACAAGGTAGAGGTTCCTTAGCAGTCCAAACAGAAAAAGGGTGTCAAAATAGAATGTTTTCCATGACCTTTTTTTCCTTTTCTTTTGAATGTTCTAAAAACGATGTTACCGTTCTTTGAAACGCCTATATCTAAGATAGCCCCAATTACCAAAAGAAAGAAAGAAAAGGGGGGAGGGGGGGGGGGAAACCAAGATGGACGTACCTTACTGGGCTTCTCCCGTACCTAAGTTCCAATAAACAATTGAACTCTTGGAAACGGTAGTAGACGATTAGAAAAACAAGGGGGAAAAAAAAAGAGGGAATAGATGACACCCCATTAGAGGCTATGCTAATCTGTAGGTGTAGGTAATCTACCTTCCGTACTTATGGACTTGGGGATGTACAATGGTCTGACTGCACGGGTCCGGGTTGGGAGTGGATGGAGAGAGAGAGAGAGAGAGATGGTGAGTGAGAGATTCATGAAGAAAGGTGAATAAGGATCGCCCATTCCCGTCTTGTTAATTATCTGTCGCTCTGTTACATGGCAGGATAGGTGAGCCCATCATTTTCATGTTCTCTTCCTCATGATTAAGGTCGTGGAATAGCAACCCCAAGTTAACGCTAAAAGTCATGCATTTACTTGCCCAGGGAGAAAACAGTAGCATCATCAACCGCCTTTCTTTAATCACTAGAAGTTCCTGAAATATGAAATAGAAAAAAATAGCTCTGTTGCCTTGAAATCTTCTTCGCATGCATGCACGCACACACCAATAAATGGGGGGGAATGAGGAATCTTGCCTCATAGCAGTCATATTCATACTGATTTATGACTTGCTTTGATTTTGAGTTGACGCTTCGATTCGAGGTTTAGGGCTTGCATGCACATATGCATGCGATACATAGTTAAGTTGGCTCGACAAATTGTCTATGACGAACATGTGCAAGACCCTCTCTCTTTTCCCTTTTCTTTCTTTTTCTTTCTTTCCCTCTCTCTCCTTTTCTCGAATTGCTATCAGTCCCTTAAATGAGCAAGCATCCATTACTATTTATAAGGATAAAGGCCCAACAGAAATTACTTATTTTTAGAGATGCCACTATAAGTTCTATTCATATATGTTTTGATCGACAACTCATAGGCTACGTTTGGTCGTTTAGATTTTTAATTAGGATAGGATTTGATAGGATAGGATTTCAAATCATGGGATTTTTTATATTCTATCCATTGTTTAGTGAATCGCAGATTAAAGTCGGATATATTTACATCATATAATGTATATTTTTTTTATATAAACAGCATATCATTATAAATGAACCTAAATGTTTATAAATAGAGATAGCGAAAATCTCTCATAACATTATTCCTTAATTTATTTCTATTTTATTTTTCCTCTTCTTTATATTATTTTCTTTATTATTTATTTTTTCCCCTTTCATCATTCTTTGATAAAATTTTATTAAATAGTAAACTGTACTAACATACCTAAAATAAAAAAATACCTAAAATATATAATAAATATAAATATTTAATTTGTAGATTGAATGTTTATTATAAGATATAATTAAAGTTGAATATATAAATTAAAATAGGATTAATAAAAAAATAAATTTTTAATTTTTAATTTTTAATTTCTTAAATTAGAATGCAAATATTATTTATATTGAAATATAATTTTAATTTTGTTAATTTAATAAGTTTGTTATTCGAGAAAAATAACTTCCCTATTATGGACATTAGAAATTCTATCCACCTTTATTCCACTTTCCCCATGAGATAATTTTATCTTGTTTATATGCTCATTATATCCGACTTTATCCTGTTCTCGGTGAGCACAAAATGTAGGATAGGATAAAAATCATATTCTATCCTGAATTTTATTTCAACCGCCAAACGCAGCCATACTAGATTCAATTGCTTTTTATTGGAATCAACAAAATAGTCCAAATTAATTTGACTTTCATTTTTTTTCTCTCGAAGTAACTCTCATCAACTCAAGGCGTCATCCAAATCTAACCTACTAAGAGTAATTCATCTAGTTGGTTAGATAACATTGGTTTCTTTTTCCTTTTTTCGGACTTTTCAACCCTTTTTTCTTTTTTCTTTTTTTTTTAAAAAAAGGTCGGTGGTACCACCTCTTTGACCAGCTCAAGAATTATCCAAATATTACAGATTCTTGGGTGCAACCAGCTAAACCGAGGTTATGGATCATAGGCTCTAATAGTCAAATGAAGAGATAATCATCAACCAAACTCAGACAACTGCAGCTAAAAAAATCCCAAAAAGGGATTTTCTGACTTCAAGCATATCCTTGTATTACTTTTGTTTTGACAACCAAATGTAAAAAGAATGTACTCCTTCAAATGCACAAACATAACAAATAAAAGAAGAAAGAACTGGGGACCATTGGTCCCAGTTAATGGCCTTGAACTGAAGGATTAACTATAACAGCAACATATGCATCGGGGAGAACTTTTTTCGGATTTATGAAAAGGCGTAAGCAAGCAGTGTATTGAACTCTGGATTCTGGAGTTCCTCCTTCATGTCCAGGGACAGAGAAAGCAATCATATTTCACAAAAATGAGAAGATAGAAAGAAAGTGAAAAATCAAAGGGCAAACAATGCATCGATTTGAAAGTGCTAGTTTACCACCTAGAGGGGGTAAATAGGTGTAAAAACAAAAATGTCCAAGGATAGAGAAAGCAATCATATTTCACAAAATGAGAAGACTGAACTCTGGATTTTGGAATTCCTCCTTCATGTCTAGGGACAGAGAAAGCAATCACATTTCACAAAAATGAGAAGACAGCAAGAGAGTGGAAAATTAGAGAGCAAACATTGCAACAATTTGAGGGTACTAGTATTACCACCTACGGGGGGTAAATAGGTGTAAAAATAAATTTGAAAAATAAAAGCAAGAAAATTTATTTTCTCAAATAAGATCGATTAACACCGACTTTTAAGTTTAATTCGACTCAAATAAGATATTTTGGAATTTATCGAACACAAAAAGATATTGCAATAACCAAATTAAATGAGTTAAGGGAAGAGAAAATTGAACACAAAATTTATAGTGGTCTGGCTTAGATCAAGTCTATGTCCACTCTCCCACTCTAACAGCCTTCTAGCTAAATTTCACTATGGAATCAAAAGAGAATTACAGTGATTTGAGTATGATCACTCATTGAATAGTTTATTTCTCTCTCACTAAGTCACTCCCTCTTATGTTTCTCTCTTTTCAGTACAATCGCAAGCACTATCGGTGAAGAACAAGCTGTTTAAAAGGCTTCAAACTTTGGAATTTTAATTCTCACATCTATCTCAAATGAACCGAATGACCTCCTTAAATACTCCTCCATGCATTTCTAATTGTGGGCACTTTTTAGAGGAATATATTCCAACCAACCCATTGGACAAAATTAATTAAGGAAATCTTGTAGTAGGGGTGTCGGAATCGAACCGAAAACTGAATCGAACCGAAAACCGAATCGAACTAAACCGAAAAATTCGATTTTTTTGATTCAGTTTAATTTTCGGTTCGGTTCTCATTAAAAACCAATATTTTTTTTATTGGTTTAGTTTTTATTAGTTAACTAAATTGAATCGAACCGAACCGCACAACAACAACAAAAGAGATATTGATTTCGGTAGAGACTCATTTATTGGGCATCCTCCATCTCCATCTCCACTGGCCACAACCGCCACTGAATTTGCTGCCGCTTCTGCCATGTGCTATGGCCACCACGCCCACCCCCACTAGAGGCCCTTCTTCGACGAACACTTTGCCCCCGCCGTCCTGAATGCCGACATGGCGGCGGCGACGGAGGACCTACGGAGCCGCCTCACCAAGATGGAGGCACGCCTGGTGCGGGCCAAAGCCCGCAAGGCCGAGGAGATGAAGCGCTTCATCTCCGTGATGGAGATCCTCGAGACCTACCTGGCTCGGTGGTTCGCCTAGCAGTGGGATTGCATCAAGCGTCTCCTTATGCCGTCACCGCGCAACTTGAAGCTCACCCTCCCTCGCCGCAGGGGATTTCAACGCTCGGGGCAATTCCTCTTTGTCCATTCTGGGTTTGCTGTATAGTTTGATCTCATTTTCTTTCTTTTTTTTTTTCTTTTTCATTTTTATACTTCTTCTTCTTGTGTTTTCATTATGCTTGATAAGAAAGTATGCATCAACACAAGATAGTGTAGGAGTTTCATTGCTCCATCTGTTCCAACTAAATCGATATCTCTTTTGGTTGTTTGATGGGTCTCTAAAATTTGGATCTTGGGCAGAGAATTGTTGATCAACACTTTGTTGTTGTGCAGCTCAGCGGGGAGTTCAGATGGTGTGGTTTTATCTAGGTGATCCCCACCTTTTTTTTTTTGCTCCTCCGAACGTGTCAGGAAGAAGACTAGTTGCAGAGAGCTGGTCCATTTCAGCAGAGACTCGTTTGCTTTGTTTTTCGATCGCGAAACAAAGCAATGTGGGAGAGATGGAAAAACTGAGCAATGCAAGAGAGGGAGAATGTGATGCTAGGGACTAGAGCTGATGAGAGCAAGTAAAGCAAGTAGATCTCTATGATCTGGCAATTGAATTATCTGAAAAAAGCAGAGAGTTGGAGAGAGAATATTTGCTTTGCAATGCAATATTGCTTCTGGGTCAAGCAAAGCAGAAGGGAAAAATAATGAAGACAAAGCTGGAAATGTCAATGAACCGCTCACTCAAAGGTCACTCCTCTTGATGCATTGCATAGAGACCCACCAAAAAAAAAAACGACATGGAAAAGAAGGGCCTGATCACTAAGATAGCTAGTATAAGCACCTAGAGGGGGTGAATAGGTGCACAAACAATTTATCGAGATACGGAAGCGATTCTAGGCAAACGATAGAAAGGAAGTTCTCTATTGATTAACAAAATGAAGTACGATCAAAGTAAAGAAAGTAAGGAAGAGAGAATTGAACACAAGGTTTATAGTGGTTCGGCTTATTTCAAGCCTACGTCCACTCTTCCGCACTGACAACCCACCGGCTGGATTTCACTATGAACAAAAGAGAAGTTACAGCACAGCTTTTCCTTGATTCCACAGTGTAGATGTTCTACCACACCTCCTCAAGGTTTCTCACAAATATAGACTCTCTTTTGTGTACAAGATTTCGCTCAAAGGAATTGTCTAAAACAACAGGAAGCTTCAAATTTTGGAATTCTTTTATCGAGCACACCTCGAACAACTTGGAACGTCTTCCTTATATATTCCTTCATGCCATCATACCCGTTGGCACTTACCAAAGGAATTCCTCCAATCTACCCATTGGACGGAATCAATTACGAAGATTATTCGAGCTATTAAAGGAACTTGTCGATAGCCCATCAATCATTTTCAACCATACAATCAGGATCTCGGTTTCCATAAGTAGAACCTTCCAAGAATATTTAGGCAATCATCGGATCCTTAATCTCCGAGTCAATCTCGATCAATCAAAGGATTCCGTTATGTCTTTTCCAGCCAAGAGATCTTCTCCAGTTGATAAGGTCATATCCTTAATGAAATATCCAGTTCTAGATAACCTTTCTTCAACGGATTAGAGACTGTTAATGAGGATAGACTTTGAGTCTTGAGTCTGGCTGTTCGGAGGTCTTTAGACTTTAAATAGCAGAGTCTGCAAACCTTCAGACTAGACTAATGGAAACGTTTTGTCAGCTTCAAAACACTTCAAGAAGATTTCTCCAACAATCTCTCCCTTTTTTATGGTGACAAAACTTTCCTGGAGATTTAGACAACTTTGACCTGCAAAATATTTCTCAAACACATATGCATATCTTATAGAGATAAATGGCTAAATGAATAACACTAGAATCTGCAACCATAGAAAATAGGTTAGTTCTAGTATGCGATAAAGCTATCCATAAGATATCAATAGTAGTTAATAGAAGCAGTCAAGTCCAAGTCTAGTTCAGTTCTCATCCATACACAAACACAAAGTCAAATAGAGTTAAACATCAAAACAATCCAACAATCCACACAGTCCAACAAACCACATGATTAGAAGTCAAAGTGTTCAAATCTTGCATCTCTCCCCCTTTTTGTCAGCATTAAAAAGGTTTCATTAAAAAGGTTGAGATGAAAATGGAAGAAAGTCAAGATTGCTTGGGAACGCGGACAAGCTGGAAATCTCCCATAGACTGAACGATGCCTTCCAGTCTTTTCAAGTCTTCCTTCAGTTGTGCAATCTCCTCACCCTTGGCATTGGCCTGAATCTGAACAATGAGAGCTTGGATCTGATCATTCAATGAACATGAAGAAACTTGACCTGCATTTTGCAAGTTTTGAACCTCGCATCCCAGAGCATAAATTTAACCTCGCATCTTCAAGAGAATATCCATAATTCTGCGAAAATCTACTGCATTATCAGTTTGAGTACTTGCTTTGGCTCGATCTGATGGAGTAAATGCAGACGATGGTAGATCAGCATAATCACACAGGTTTGGTGATGAAACTTTATGACCTTCCTCAGGAAATTAAGAGGCATAAATTTCCTCCGGATTTGTTGGAAAGCGACGACTCCCTCACTTGTAGCGGGATATGAGGACTTCCTCTTTTCTCTTGATCTCCCCTTGTTTCCATGCCTTCAGGTGGAGAAGAGTGTTCCTCAGGTTCTCATTCTTCTCTTTTTTCTTCTTCTTCTTTCTCAACTCTTTCTTTTTCAGCTTCTCTTTCTTCTTCTCTCTTCTCCTCTTCGTCTTTTTCCTCTGTTGCTTTCATCCTTTGTTTCGATTCTTTCTCTGGAACAGAACGACTCAAATTCTTCAAAGCCATTGTAGAAATGGTGATGTTTTCATCATCATCATCTTCATCTTCAACAATAAGAGCTCTTCTTTTCGGCCTTGAAGCAACCAATGGCTCATTTCCTTTCCGTTTTGATGAAGAAGAGGGTTGATGAGCTTTGACTAGAGTCTTCTCCTTGAATTTCTCCAACGCCTTGTTCAATTCCTTCAGATACATTTTGGTCACTATTTTCAGTCCTATCACCATATGATCGCACGATCGAACACAAAAAATTTGCGGAGGCTGAATATTCAGATGTCTGAATAACTTCGTCACAAGACTTGGGTAAGGAAGTTGACCTCTGTCCTTCATCATGGCTCTATACATGTGGAACATAACAGTGTGAGGAAGAGAAAACCTTTTACCAGTGAGGATGGCATACATCAGCTTTGCCTCTGAACTTGAGACATCTCGAAGTAGATTTTGGTTTGATTGATCACAATCTTGTGAAGCAAGATGTTGAACGTCACTCATCCTTAAGTAGGAAATCTTTTCCTCTATCCTTCTCCTTCCTTATCAAGTTCCAATGTAGCATGAGCAATAGAAAATTTGATCGGTTGATATCTTCCTCTTCAACTCCTAACACATCTGCCAATATCCATATTCACAACAAAGTCTTGATCTTTGATGCTGAAAGAGAATCTATTTGCATCCAAGAAGCTAAGATTTGAATAGAAATATGCGGTTAGTTCAAAGCATATGCCTTCGTAGATTTAGAACAAAATTTTCAAGTTGAAGATAACCGAACTTTTCCCTCAAGTTCACATTCACAAGATCCAAAAAATCAAAATCCACACTCCTAGGGTTTATCACCCCACGCTTCAGCAATTTTGAGTACAAATCCTTTTGTTCCTTTGATCTGAACAAGTCTCCCATTTTTCCTCGATTTTCAATCGCAACACCCATTCTCGGTTGAAATTGGCTATACAATTTGTCATCATCATTCCCATCTACAGGATTAACTCCCCAATCATGAGGATCACTTGGGATATTTGCAAGGGTTTCTTCTGCCACCCCTTTACGAGCAATTCCCAAACTTTCCATTTTTCGCAAAAGGATATATTCTTTTCCATACCATTTGTCTTTAAGAAAATCATCGACATAGTTCAAAGGAGTACGAGTCCCTTTTAAAGCACAATACAGCTTATAAATAAAAGCGGGCTTTTGAACTCTTATAGGGTTTGCATCTTCAATGATTTCTTCCTCTTGTTGATGATCAACGCCTTGAGGACTAGATGGAGGAGAAGCTGAGAATGTTGTGGGCTCTGCTGCTGATCTGGAGACACTTCTTCTTCGGTGAGATCGAAGTGCGTAGGCCCCTCACTCATTTGCTATGGTCCCCGCTTGCAATTCTAGAAGACTTTCTTTGGAAAGACATCTTTCTCAGTTTTTGAAGATTCCTTGCTTGACTTTCCCAAGAAAGATGACAACTTTTTTGAAGATTAAATAAGGAAGAAAACATAAATGGAAGATCGATGCTTTCTAGGGTTTTTGAGAGTAAAGTGAAGGGGAATCAACCAATAGTATATATCGGTTAAAAAGAGAGGTATACGAACCATCACAAAGGAAAATAAAAAGATGCCTTTTCAAAATAACTATCCTTTTTCAAAAAATAGTTATTTCAAAAAAAAAAATAACTTCTTTTTCGAAAGGAAAAAAATTGCAATAATTATGTCGATTGAATATAGCAATAATTAATCACGGGTTGACAATCGTACCTTTTCAAGATAAGATTCGAGATAGAAACTAAAATAACTTATGAAGGTCTTGTATGTATGAGTCTGAGAGTCTTTAGACTTTGATTTCCTCATACCTTAAAATGTTGAGTCTGGAGCGGATGGTTTCAAATTGATTTTTCTCCAAAGGCTTTGTAAATATATTCGCCAGTTGGTTCTTTGAATCAACAAATTGAATTGAAACTTCTCCATTTTGAACATGATCTCTAATGAAGTGATGTCGAATCTCTATATGCTTTGCTCTTGAGTGAAGAATTGGATTTTTGGTGAGATTGATAGCGCTGGTATTGTCGCAATTAATCTTTGTGCATGAGTCTTCAATTCCAAAGTATCTTAGCTGTTGTTTTATCCACAGAATTTGTGAACAACAACTTCCGAGAGCTATATATTCTGCTTCTGCTGTAGAGAGAGCGATTGTACTTTGCTTTCTTGAAAACCAAGACATTCCTGCCTCCAAGTAGTTGACAGGTACCCGAGATGCTCTTTCTATCGACTCGCATCCGACAAGGTCTGCATCCGAATATCCAAGAAAAGTAAAGTCTCCCTTTTTGGATACCAAACCAAAGCTTAAAGTTGATGAAATATATTTGATAATACGCTTTGCAGCATTTAAATGAGATTTTTTAGGGTCTAATTGAAATCTGGCACAAATGCAAACACTAAACAAAATGTTAGGTCTAAAACCGTAAGATAAAGAAGTGATCCAATGATACTTTTGTATAACTTTTGGTCAACTTTCTTTCCTTCTTCATCTTTGTCTATCTTCAAGGAACTTGACATTGGTATATCAGCCTTTTTTTGCAATTGTCCAGTCCAAACTTTTTGACAAGATCATTTGCATACTTTTCTTGATGAATGAAAGTTCCTTCCTTCAGTTGTTTTACTTGAAGTCCAAGAAAGAAGGTTAACTCACCCATCATGTTATTTCAAATTAATCCCGCATAGTCTTAGAGAATTTCTTTTGCACTAACTTTCATTAGAGGATCTAAAAATAATATCATCAACATATATTTGAACAAGTGAAAACTTTTGCTTTCTCTTTTAATAAAAAGAGTAGTGTCTACTTTACCTTTAACAAAACCATTTCGAATTAAAAACTTACTTAGTCTGTTGTACCAAGCTCGAGGTGCTTGCTTTAAGCCATATAAGGCATTTTTGAGTCTGAATACTGAGTCTGGTTTCCTTGGGTCTTCAAACCTAGGTGGTTGTTTCACATAAACTTCCTCGTGGATGAATCCATTTAGGAAAGCACTTTTGACATCCATTTGGAATAACCTGAAATTCTTATGACAAGCAAATGCAAGTAATAAACGAATTGCTTCTAACCTTGCTACCCGTGTATAAGTCTCGTCATAATCGATCCCTTCTTCTTGTGTGTATCCCTTGGCCACGAGTCTAGCCTTGTTTCTTATGAATTTTCCTTTTTCGTTCATCTTGTTCCTGAAAACCCATTTAGCTCCACCAATTGATTTACCTTTTGGTTTAGGAGTCAGCTCCCAGACATCATTAATTCTGAATTGTCTGAGTTCTTCTTGCATAGCTTGAATCCAGCTCTCATCGGATAAAGCTTCTTCTATGCTTTTAGGTTCTATTTTAGAAATAAGAGCCATAGCACTAGACTCTTCTCACCTTTTGGATCTTGTGCGAATTCCTTCATTGATGTCGCCAATAATAAGATCTTTGGGATGACTGGACTTATATTTCCAGTTGCTAGTTAATTTATTAGATTGATGGTCACTTTTTCATTTGAATCTTCGACAATCATTTGTTAATGGTCTTTTGAAGTTTGAGCTGCTTCTGAAGATTTAGACTTTGTAGATTCTGGATCAGGGTTCATATTCTTCAAGATGAGTCTCGAATAGATTCATTTTGTATAGAATCTTGGAATTTGACATTCATGATTCTTCCACAGTTTGAGTCTTCTTGTTGTAAACTCTGTATGCTTTGCTTGTGATTAAATATCCAAGAAAGATGCCTTCATTTAACTTTTCTTCAAACTTACCAACTCGATCATTTGCATTTTTCAATATAAACATTTGCATCCAAATACATGAAAATATGAAACAATGGGCTTCTTTTCTTTGAATAACTTCATAGGGGGTTTTTTCTAGAATAGGCCTTAGAAAAACTTTATTGATAATATAACATGATGTTGAAAAACTACTTCAGCCCAAAATCGAAAGAGATATTACTTTCAATTAAAATAGTTCTAGCCATTTTTTGAAGAGATCTATTCTTTCTTTCCACAACTCCATTTTGCTCTAGAGTATATGGAGAAGAGAACAAATGCTGAAAACCAGATTTATCACAAAATTTTGTAAAATCTTGATTTTCAAATTCACCCCATGGTTAGTTTTTATACTTGAAATAACATACCCTTTTTCATTTTGAACCTTTTTAGCAAATTTTTCAAAGTAAGAAAAGTTTCAAACTTACTTGCCAAGAAATATACCCAAGTATAATCGTGAGTAGTCATCCACAATTACTAAGCAATATTTCTTACCTCCAATGCTCTACGTTATTATTGGTCCGAAAAGATCCATATGCAAGAGCATGTTAGGGAAATCCCTTATGATGTTTTGAAGATGACAAAATAAATCAAAGGCTACTAACATGTTTGATGGTTGAGTAATAGATCATGCAGATAATAGAACATGTAAAGGATATTATCAAAGTCGATATTTCCATATCTTCGACCCATGAATGACCGAAATCTTTAACGTAACATATGTCTTGAAAGTATATTTTGAATATTTCCATAGCTTCGATACTTGTTAGTCATCCTTATGATGTTTTGAAGATGACAAAATAAGACTCAAAGGCTACTAACATGTTTGATGGTTGAGTCAATAGACCATGCAGATGATAGAACATGTAAAGGATATTGTCAAAGTGCGAAGAATTCCCGCACGAACGTAAATGATGAATCGAAGATATCTAGACTATGCAAAGTGAAGCTGAACTCAGATCATATAAAGTCTACAGACTCAGATTGTAAAGTCTACAGACTCATATTGTAAAGTCTACAGACTCAGACTTAACATCCAGATTCGATGAATCGTAACTCAAGCCCAATCATACAATGGCTAGTGATCTGGTTTGGATTCCACATCAAGATTGATTTGATTGAAGACAAGAACTTTATATACGAAGAAGCTTTACTTATGGAAACCAAGATTTCGTTTATATGGGCGATCGGAATCAATTTGGGATTCTACCTTTGTCACTCAATGGCTACCAAATCTTCTAGATACGAGCTGTCCAATGGGTATATTGGAAGACGATTCTCCGGGATGCTGTCCAACGGCTAGTTTGGAAGTGGAGGAGTATTTAAGGAGATGAAGGACCGATGAGCAAGTAAGAGACGGAGCGTAGAATTTATAATTCCAAAGTCTAAGCGACCTTCGATCATACACTTGTCTTTGGAGAGCTTAAACGTTTGTAATCGTGAGAGAAATACCAAAGAGTGACTTAGTGAGTTGGTGTGATCTACTACTAAGTGTTTGCACTCGAAGTTGTAATCTCTTGTTGATTGCATAGTGGAATCCAGCCAAGAAGGCTGTTTATCGTGGGAGAGTGGACGTAGGCTTGGATTAAGCCGAACCACTATAATTTCTTGTGTTCTTATTCTCTTCCCTAACTCTTTTGTTTTATTTGTTTATTTTATTCATACTAGCTATATCAATTGGTATCGAGCCAAGTGCTCGGTTATAAAAGTGTTTTTACTTTTGAGCTAAAGATTCTTTATGGCTAGTATGTTGGCACCAGGACTTATGGAAGGGCAAAGCAACACAAGGCCACCATATTTTGATGGAAAGGAATACGACGTATGGAAGAACAAAATGAAAGCATTCCTAAGATCCAAAGATCTCTTGCAATGGGATGTTGTGGAAAGAGGAATCAACCCCATCGCTGCGTCTACATCAAATAAGAATGGCAAAGACAAAGAAACAAAACCCCCCGCTCCTATGTCTCGGACGGAGATGTCCAAAAGAGAAGCTTTTGATGCAAAAGCCATTTATTCTTTATATTGCGCTTTATCTCTTGCTGAATATAACATAATCTCTTCATGTGAAACAGCAAAAGAAGTTTGGGATAAACTTCATGTTACATATGAAGGGACCGATCGTGTAAAAGAGACAAAAGTAAACTTCTTGCTTGGCCAATATGAATCCTTCAAGATGAAGCAAGGAGAATCAATTGGAGATATGTTTAGCCGTTTTACAGAAATTGTAAATGGTTTAGCATATCAAGGTCAGCAAATTTCTACCCCGATGAAGGTCAACAAACTCTTGCGAGGTCTCTCAAAAGATTGGAATCATGTCAAGACCTCAATCCGGGAGACTCAGAGGATTATGCCACTCTCCGTTGATGAATTGATTGGCACTCTTCAATCCTATGAAGTGGAACAACTCAATGATGAAGATCCCGAAGGTAAGAAGTCCATCGCTTTAATATCTAATGCTGTTTTTGATGAAACAGATTCAGAAAATGACATGGACGATGAAGAATTTGCCTTTATGGTCGAGAAATTCAAAAAGTTGAGTAGAAAAGGAAGGAAATTCGATGGAAGAAGTCAATACAAGCATAATGGCCATAAAAGAATCATGAAAGAAGATGATGATCAATAAAATATATGCTTGATGGCACATTCAAAATCTGAGTCTGATTCAGACACAGACTTAGAATCAAAGTCTGATTTAGACACGGAGACTCGGAATCGAGTCGACTCGCATACACGAGACTCAAAATCGAGTCGACTTGGACATAGACTCAGAATCCGATGAGGAAATCGAGGTAAGCAATTCAAAAATTCCTCTCAAAGTTTCAAAGTATATAAATGAGTTTTGTTCAAATCTCAAATCTTCTCTTAAAAGGATTTTCAAACTTAGAAAGGAGAATTCTCGACTTAGGCAACAAGATCTTTCTCAAGTCTGGAGACCTATTAAGAAAAATTGGATAAAAGCAACATATTCTGCTAACTCTCATGGACCCAAGAAAAAATGGGTACCAAAGAAAAGATAAGTTATTTTTGCAGGATAAAAAGAATAAAGAAAAAAGAGGATTTGGTAAGGAATTTTTATTCTCAATTTGATTTGGGCAATAATTCTCATTATGCTTGATATTCGATATATCCTTGATTGATTTAGATTTTATAATGATCATATTTTGCTTTATGGAAGAAAGAATCGTATGATTTGTTTTTATGATTTGTGAGTTGAGATTTGATCTAGTACGTGTGATTATTTGAGATAATTCAGATCATTTTTTTGTCTAATTTTATACTCTCAGATATAATCATATTTTGCAAAGTGAAAATCTGTTTTACGTGATGATGCAAGATATTCTTAGATATTCAAGGATTTTATTCTCTCTGATTTTATTGTACTATGACTAAGTGAGAATTTATTTTTCAAAATATCATTATGCATAATATTCTTTCTTTGAATACTTTGTTACGATGAATTAAGAAAGAATATTTGATTATGGAGATTTTCTATTTTACTCTAATGTCAAGGAAGGATCCAAATTGATGGATACCAAAAAGGGAAATGAGTTGATTGCAGGAAATTCTTTAAGGGAAGGATGATTGCGAATCTACGCAGATTTTGGTAAAATCAGAAAATATCTCCTGCGACAATTGCAACAATTGTTTCTATTCGCAAATATTGTCATGATGACAGGGGGAGAAAGCAAATCCAAAAGAAAAAGAAAAGAATTGTGATCATCTCAAAAAGGCAACAAATTGAGGGGGAGCTTTGATCAATTATGGAAAAATCATTTTGATTGATCGTGATCTTGTTATGAAAAGAAGGAAGGTAAATGTGTCAGAATTGTTAAGATCTACAAAATCCGGTTAGTGCATCTTTTATTACATTTTATCATTAACAAATCTTTATTGATATTATCATTTTATTATGACAAAAATGGTACGTGCAAGTTATGATGCATCCATGATTTTTATTGGATATTTGCTGATATAATCGAAGTGAGCTTTATTGCATATATTTAATATTCGACTTACTTTATAAAAGCTGATTTTTGGAAATTGTGATTCATGCAAAATATTTGTTATCATTCTCTACGTGAATCCATTATTATCGCTTTTTGATTATGACAAAAGGGGGAGAATATATGAATATGCATATGTGCTGATTGGTTGATATTATTTATTGCATAATATTGAGCTGCGATTATTTTCTACATATTATTATGCTCAATCTATTTGTTATCTTATGATATCCTTTGATTTAAAAGTATGTTTACAAATCTGCATATTCAGATATTGTTTTGTCATCATCAAAAAGGGGGAGATTGTTAGGGAAATCCCTTATGATGTTTTGAAGATGACAAAATAAATCAAAGGCTACTAACATGTTTGATGGTTGAGTAATAGACCATGCAGATAATAGAACATGTAAAGGATATTATCAAAGTCAGAAGACGACCAGAAGACTGAACGTAACATATGTCCAGAGTATATTCTGAATATTTCCAGACTTCTGTGTCAAAGTCTGAAGACTGACAGACTCAAGACTCAAAGTCTGAAGACTGCCAGACTTTAGTGTCAAAGTCTGTTCTACATCAGAAGTCTGTCAACTCTGACTAATTCCAGACTGAACGTAAATGATGAATCAGAAGACAGACTATGCTGAAGCTGAACCAGATTGTAAAGTCTACAGACTCAGATTGTAAAGTCTACAGACTCATATTGTAAAGTCTACAGACTCATATTGTAAAGTCTACAGACTCAGACTTAACATCCAGATTCGATGAATCGTAACTCAAGCCCAATCATACAATGGCTAGTGATCTGGTTTGGATTCTACATCAAGATTGATTTGATTGAAGACAAAAACTTTATATACGAAGAAGCTTTACTTATGGAAACCAAGATTTCGTTTGTATGGGCGATCGGAATCAATTTGGGATTCTACCTTTGTCACTCAACGGCTACCAAATCTTCTAGATACAGAGCTGTCCAATGGGTATATTGGAAGACGATTCTCTTCGGGATGCTGTCCAACGGCTAGTTTGGAAGTGGAGGAGTATTTAAGGAGATGAAGGACCGATGAGCAAGTAAGAGACGGAGCGTAGAATTTATAATTCCAAAGTCTAAGCGACCTTCGATCATACACTTGTCTTTGGAGAGCTTAAACGTTTGTAATCGTGAGAGAAATACCAAGAGAGTGACTTAGTGAGTTGGTGTGATCTACTACTAAGTGTTTGCACTCGAAGTTGTAATCTCTTGTTGATTGCATAGTGGAATCCAGCCAAGAAGGCTGTTATCGTGGGAGAGTGGACGTAGGCTTGGATTAAGCCGAACCACTATAATTTCTGTGTTCTTATTCTCTTCCCTAACTCTTTTGTTTTATTTGAAGTTTATTTTATTCCGCATACTAGCTATATCAGAGCTACAGTGCACTGTTAGTGGAAACTTGATTTATTGGTTTAAAAGAATTTCTTACCTGTTTTCCCAATATACATGGTGTACATAGATAAGACTTTTGGTATGATAAATTCAGTAGACCACGAATAAGCTTCTTTGCTGAGATTTTGGTTATCTGCTTCATGTTAATATGCCCAAGCTTTTTGTGCCATAAGCTCGCTTCGTCTTGGATTGAGATTAGACATTGCGATTCATTTGGTTTCACGTCCAAGAGGTAGATATTTCCATGTCTTCGACCCATGAATGACTCGAGTAGAGTCTTTACGGTTCCCCGAACAAATACCCTCTTGAAAGTTGATTCTAAAACCGGCATCACACAACCGAAGCAAAGATTATAGTTAAGTCCTTCAACTAAAGAAACATTGCTTATTGTGAGGTTCCCAATCTTTATAGTTCCAAATCCCACTATTTTTCCTTTGTTGTAACCTCCAAATGAGACTTTTCCACCATTCACTTGAACAAGCTTTATGAAGTAATTTGAATCTCCTGTCATGTGTCTCGAGCATCCACTATCTAGATATCATTTCACCTTTTTCTTGATAGTGACCTGCATTTAAAAAGAGACTCAAGCTTTCTTTGGTACCCATATTTTCTTGGGTCCTTTTGAGTTAGTCTGATATGTGGTTTTTGCCCAAACTTTATTGATAGGTCTCCAAACCATAGGACATTCTTTCTTAAAATAATCTGCACTATTGCATTTTGAACATCTAAGAGCATTGCGACCTACTGGCTTTACAAAGGTTCTTTCAAAATGATTTTTGTAAGCATTTCTTGTGGGTCTTTGTTTAATTCTTTCATTTCACTTTAGGAAAATCGATTAAAGGAATGGTTTCAGCAGTCATTCCCAAACTAGATTTATTGAAATAAGGTCTTTGAACAAAATTATTTTTTCTAGTTTTTCAGATCTTAGAGAAAATCTTTTGAAATATTTGAGATATCATTTTTCAAGAATGCATTTTCTTTTAAAAGATTATCTTTACTTTCTTTGAGAGAAGAAACATTATGGTCTAAAATTTTGACATTTTCTTCCAAAACATTTTCTTGTTGTTTTAGAGCAGAATTTTCTTTTTTAGTTCGGAGATTCTTTTAAGAGAAGTCTTAAGACTAAAACACAATTCATCAATGTATTTTGAAACTTTAATAGGAATTTTGAAGTTACTTACCTCGAATTCACTTTCTCGAATCGAATCTGTCTCGAGTTCGATTCTGAATCCGATTGTGCCATTAGACATATGTTGGCATACTCATCATCACTATCTTCGCACTCCGTATCACTCCAAGTTTCGCTTTGAGAGCCTTTCGATACTTTTCTTAGCTTTTCCTTTCTTCTTCCTCGAGAAGAGGACAGTTGGGTTTGATGTGTCCCTTTTTCTTACATTCAAAGCAGAGACTACATCTTTGTTTGATTCATCATCTTCAATAGACTTACTTTGTTTTTTGAAAACTTTGTTTCTTTGAATTGAATCTTCTTCATTTTCTGTTCAGCTTTCTAAATCTTCTTATCATGAAAGCAAGTTCTTCATCATCCATGTCGTCTTCGAATCGTGACATCAAAATCATCATTAGATTTTAATGCAATAGATTTCTTACCTTTAGGATCTTCGCCTTCATTGATTCGTTCCACTTCATAAGATTGAAGGGTCCTAACCAACTCATCAACCGAAAGTTGCATAATTCATTATGGGTCTCCGTTATTGAGGTCTTTATGCGATTCCAATCATTGGAGAGTCCACGCAGTAGCTTGTTTATTTTCATGGATCAGAAATTGGTTGACCTTGATTTTCAAGACCATTCAAGATTTCGTAAAACGACTAAACATGTCGGTTATAGATTCTCCCGATTTCATTTTGAAGGTTTCGTATTGAACGAGAAGAATGTTGATTCTAGTCTCTTTCACTCGATCGATTCCTTCATAAGTAATATGTAATCTATCCCAGACTTCTTTGGTTGTATCACAAGAAGATATTTTGTTATATTCAGTAGGTGATAAAGTACAATATAAAGAATAAATTGCTTTTGCATCAAGAGCTTGTCTCTTGATTATCTCTTCCTAAGTCATTTTGTTAGACTCAATAGTGTCTTTTCCTCTTTCTAAGACAGATGCAGCTTTAGGAATGATTCCTTTTTCTACAATGTCCCATTCCAGAGGATCCTTTGATCTTAAGAACGCCTTCATCTTGTTTTTCCATATGTTGTAGTCCTTTCCATCAAAGTAAGGTGGTTTGGTATTGCTTTGCCCTTCTACCAGCCCTGAAGCCAACATACTAGCCATGGATCTTTAACTCTAAAGTAAAACAGTTCAAACAAAGTGAGTACACGAGCTCTGATACCAATTGAGATAACTAGTATAAGCACTTAGAGGGGGTGAATAGGTGCACAAACAATTTATCGAGATACGGAAGCGATTCTAGGCAACTGATAGAAAGGAAGTTCTCTATTGATTAACAAAATGAAGTACGATCAAAGTAAAAAGAGTAAGGAAGAGAGAATTGAATACAAGGTTTATAGTGGTTCAGCTTATTCCAAGCCTACATCCACTCTTCCGCACTGACAGCCCACCAGCTGGATTTTACTATGAACAAAAGAGAAGTTACAGCACAGCTTTTCCTTGATTCCATAGTGTAGATGTTCTACCACACCTCCTCAAGGTTTCTCACAAATATAGACTCTCTTTTGTGTACAAGATTTCGCTCAAAGGATTTGTCTAAAACAACAGGAAGCTTCAGATTTTGGAATTCTTTTATCGCGCACACCTCGAACAACTTGGAACGTCTTCCTTATATATTCCTTCATGCCATCATACCCGTTGGCACTTACCAAAGGAATTCCTCCAATCTACCTGTTGGACAGAATCAATTAAGAAGATTATTCGAGCTATTAAAGGAACTTGTCGATAGCCTATCAATCCTGTACGCCCATACAATCAGGATCTCGGTTTCCATAAGTAGAATCTTCCAAGAATATTTAGGCAATCATCGGATCCTTAATATTCGAGTCAATCTCGATCAATCAAAGGATTCCGTTATGTCTTTTCTAGCCAAGAGATCTTCTCCAGTCGATAAGGTCATATCCTTAATGAAACATCCAGTTCTGGATAACCTTTCTTGAACGGATTAGAGACTGTCAATGAGGATAGACTTTGAGTCTTTCTGGCTATCCGGAGGTCTTTAGACTTTAAATAGCAGAGTCTGCAAACCTTCAGACTAGACTGATGGAAACGTTTTGTCAACTTCAAAACACTTCAAGAAGATTTCTCCAACAATCACGAATCCAACAGCTGAGCAAAATAAGACAATTACTTATCAATGAAGAGGGATGGACGAACTCTATCAAAGAAAAATGGAAACTTTTGGGCTGCCGCTACCCTCAAACGAAGACGGAAAGAAAAATCGAAAACCAAAAACTAAAAACCAAAAATCGAAAAATCGAACGTAATTGAACCGAATTTTCAGTTCGGTTCGTATTTGGTTTGGATCTCATTCGGTTCGGTTTGAAAGTTTTTTCTAACGGTTCGGTTCGGTTCATTTTTGAAAAAAATCGAACCGAACTGAACCGTTGACACCCCTATCTTATAGCCGTTTGAAGATTGAGGTGAAAATCCGTTGATCCCGAGTCCACCCATACAATCAAAATCTAGGTTTCCATAAGTAAATGCTTCCCAAAAAAGAATTGTCTTCGAAATTAATTTCACCAATCCGTAATTTGATTTCATCAATATATTTAGAAAAGGTAAGTGAGATTCTCTACCAAAAGGTCAAATATATCTTGTGTTAGAGAAAACTCCTATGTTGTTTTGAAGCAGACAAAACTTATCTAAGTTCTATTCTAAAGATTGCCAGACTTTTGGGTCAAAGTCTATCTTACAACAGAAGTTTGCCCACTCTGATAAATTCCAGACTAAACGCAAGTGAAGAAAGAAGACTTATTCAGATGTGGGATTATCTTTCTTTCTTCAAGGGTTCAGTTGGTACAGATTATATATGGCATTATGGATGGAAATATCACCTATAAGATTGATTATCTCTGTTGGAATCAATATAGATACATCAAATCTTTTCAGATAGCAAGTTATTTTGGAAAGAATCTACTTATGGAAACCAAGATCCTAATTGTATGGGTGAACATGATTGATGGGCTTTCATCACAATCTTTAAACAGCTCGAAGATCTCCTTGATTGATTCTGTCCAACGGGTTGATTGAAAGAATTTCTTTGGAAGGTGCCAATGGTCAAGAAGGCATGAAGGAGTATTTAAGGAGGACTCTCCAGTTGTTTGATAGAGTGTGTGAAAGAAGAAATCCAAAGTTTGAAGCTTACCACTTACTTGTTATTCCTTACTCTATGCTCAAATCTATACCCAAAAGAGACAGAGACTCAAAGAGAGACTATGTGAGAGTAGTAGAGACTCTTCACTGCGAAGTTGAGATCACAAGATTGTAAATTCTCTTTTGATTCTTAGTGGAAACTAGCCAGAAGGCTATCAATGTGGGAGAGTTGACGTAGGCTTGATCTAAGCCGAACCACTATAAATTTCGTGTTCCCTTTCTCTTTCCTAAACTCCTTTATTTTATTCGTATTTTAATTTGTAGTTAAAGTCTAAATTCTTTTAAAGTCTGCCAATCATCAGACTTAATTTCAAAAGCAAAATATTTTTACCTCTCTTTGCGAAAATTGTCTTCACACCTATTCACCCCCTCTAAGTGTTCATACTAGCACTTTCAATTGGTATAAGAACTTATGTGCTTAATTTTTGAAGTGTTTTACTTCTAAGCTAAAAATCCTCTATGGCTAGTATTTTGGCTTCAGGTTTAGTTGAAGGTCAGAGCAACACCAGACCTCTTTACTTCGATGGAGAATAATACAATGTATGGAAGAACAAGATGAATGCATTTCTTAGATCTAAAGATCCTCTTGAGTGGGATGTTGTAGAAAAAGGAATCAACCCTAAAGCAACATCGCTTCGCACCGAAGAAAAGAAGTTATTGATGTTGACGAAACAACACGAGCTAAAATTACCAAGAGAAAAGCTCTTGATGCAAAAGTAATCTACTATTTATACCATGCCTTTATCTCCCACTGAATAAAATTGAATTTCTTCTTGTGAAATAGCAAAAGAAGTTTGTGACAGATTACATGTTACCTATGAAGGGACTGACCATGTGAAGGAAACCAAAATAAACATTCTGCTCGGACAGTATGAAGCCTTCAGAATGAAGCCTAGAAAATCTATTACTGATATATTCAGTTGCTTTACAGAGATTGTGAATGGCTTGGCTTATCAAGGTCAACCAATCTTAGGACCTATGAAAGTCAACAAACTGCTGTGTGGGCTTTTGAAAGATTGAAATCATGTGAAGACTTCAATTAGAGAAACTCAAAGGATCGTGCCTTTATTAGTTGACGAACTGATAAGCACACTTCAGCCATACGGAGTGGAGCAAATAAATGATGAAGAAGATCCTAAAGGTAAAAAGTCAATTGCTTTAAAGTCTAACATTGATTCTGATGATATAGACTCAGGTGATGATATGGACGATGAGGAGCTAGCGCTTATGATTAAGAAATTCAGAAAGTTGAATAAAAAGGGAAGAAGATTCAACTGGAAGAAGTAGAGCACTCAAAATTTCCAGAAGAGACCAACAGAGGACAATGAAACTAGCAAAGATGTAATATGCTTCAAATGCAAGATTAAGAGGCATATCAGACCTAATTGTCCTATGTTGAAGAAGAAGAAAGGAATCACTGAGAAGTATAAGAAGGCTCTCGAAACTGAAACTTGGAGTGACATCGAGTGTGAGGAAAGTGAAGAAAAATATGCTAACATATGTCTGATGGCTCATTTGGAATCAGACTCAGAATCAGAAACATATTCTGATTTAGACTCGGACAAAGAAATTAAGGTTAGTAACTTAAAAATTCCTATTAAAGTTTCTAAATATATAAATGAATTTTGCCTCAGTCTTAAATTCTCTCTTAAAATGATTTTCGAATTAACAATGGAGAATTCTAAGCTTAGGCAATAGGAAGCTTCTTGGAAAGAAAAGTTTGAAAGTCGAATACAAGTTTTGATAATTTGAAAGAAAATTCAGATTCTCTTTCGAAGGCAAATGCTATTTTGAAAAGGGACATTTCAAGTATTACATAAAGATTTCCAAAAGGATCTGAAAAACTAGAGAAAATTCTTTCAGCTCAAATACCTTACTTTAACAAATCTAGTTTAGGTATGACTTCAGAAACTGTTCTATTAATTGATTTTCCTAAAGTAAATGAGAGAATTAAACAAAGACCTGCAAGGTTATTTTACAAAAATCACTTTCAAAAAGTCTTTGTAAAACATGTTGGCCAAAGTGCACTAAGATGTTTAAAGTGTAACAGCTCAGAAATTTTGAGAAAGAATGTCCCAAGATTTGGAGACTAGTTAAGAAGGACTGGGCAAAGACCGTCTTTAATTCTAACTCTCCTAGACCTAAGAAAATTTGGGTACCAAAGAAAGTTTGAGTTTTTCTTTTACTCACAGGTCATTATCAAAAGGAAGATCAAATGGTATTTGGATAGTGGCTAGTCGAGGCATATGACTGGAGACTCAAGCTGCTTTATAAAGCTTGTTAGATTGAATGGAGGAAAAGTTTCGTTTGGAGGAAATAACAAAGGAAAAATTGTAGGATGTGGAATTGTGAAGATTGGAAACCTAATTATCAACAATGTTTTCTTGGTGGAAGGTTTGAATCTACTGAGCATAAGTCAACTTTGCAATACTGGTTTCAAAATAAATTTCCAAGAAGGCATTTGTTCTGGAATAAGTTAAGACTTCTCTCAATATTTTGCTAGGCGAAGGCATGGCAATATATACCTTTTGGATGTAAACCTAGAAAGTTCTCAGTGCCTCATTTCTATCCAAGATGAAGCTTGGTTATGTTAATATGAAGCAAATTGCTGAAGTTTCTTCTAAGAAGCTAGTTCGTGGTCTTCCTAATCTAGCTTATCATAATTTTGAATTATGCACTCCCCGCATCTTGGGAAAATAGGTCAAAAGTTCCTTTAAACTTGTAAATCAAGTTTCGACCAGTCGAGTTTTATAGCTACTCCATATGGATCTTTTTTGGATCAACTAGAACTCAGAGTATTGGTGGAAAGAAATATTGCCTAGTAATTGTGAATGACTGCTCTTGTTTCACTTGGGTATACTTTCTGGCAAGTAAGTCTAAAACATTCTCTTATTTCTCGAAGTTTGCTAAGAAGGTTTATAATGAAAAGGGTTATGTTATTTCTAGCATACGAACTGACCATGGAGGTGAGTTTGAAAATCAGGACTCTGCAAAATTCTGTGATAAATCTTGTTTTCAGCATATTTCTTCTTCTCCATACACTCCAGGACAAAATTAGGTTATGGAAAGGAAAAACAGATCCTTACAAGAGATGGCCATAACTCTCTTGATAGAGAGCAAAATATCCTCTCAATTTTGGGTAGAAGCAGTTTCTACAACTTGCTATATTATTAATAGAATATTCTTGAGGCATATCCTAGAGAAAACTCCTTATGAAGTATATAAAGGAAAGAAGCCTATTGTTTCCTACTTTCATGTCTTTGGTTGTAAATGTTTTATTCTAAAGAATGCAAATGATCGATCTAGAAAGTTCGAGGAAAAATCAGACGAATGAATCTTCCTTGGCTATTCAATATCAAGCAACACTTACAAGGTTTTCAACAAGAAGACTCAATCTATAGAAGAATCTATCAACATCAAGTTTCAAGATTATGTGCAAAATCAACCAGATCAGACTTGGCAAAAGAATATACATAGGAAGAATGGATAGACTATGACGAGACATATGCACCAATAGCAAGGTTAGAAGCAATTAGATTATTACTTGCTTTTGCTTGTTTTAAAAATTTAAGGTTATTCCAGATGAATGTCAAATGTGCATTCTTGAATGGGTTTATACAAGAAGAAGTCTATGTGAAAACCACAAGGATTTGAAGTCCGAAGGAAGCCAGACTCAGCCTACAGACTGAAAAAGGCCTTGTATGGACTGAAGCAAGCACCTCGAGCTTGGTATGAAAGGTTGAGTAAGTTTCTAACTCAAAACGGTTTTGAAAAGGGAAAAGTTGATGGTACTTTGTTTATAGGGATAAGTGCATTAGAAGTCCTAAAATTTATCATGAAAATGCAATTGAGTCCTAAAATTTTCAAAAAGTGCAATTAAGTCTTAAAACTTATCACGAAAGTTTAATCAAGTCCTAAAACTTTCAAAATGTTCAATAAAGTCCTAAAACTTGTCTCAAAAGTGCAACCAAGTACTAAAAATTTCAAAAAGTGCAATCAATGGAAGGACTTAAATTGAACCATTTTGATAAATTTTAGGACTTGATTGCACTTTTTGAAAATTTTATGACTTAATTGTATTTTCATGGCAAATTTTAGGACTTTCAATGCACTTATCCCTTGTTTATAAAGAGAGAAGGAAAAGACTTTCTGCTAGTGCAAATTTATGTAGATGATATTATCTTTTGTTTTCCTAACAGAAGTCTCTGCATGAAATTTTCAAGATCTATGCAGGATGAAGATGATCTCAAAGATGAGGATGAAGGATCTAACAAAGGTGATTGAGCATCTGAAGAAGGAATCATCAAGCAAGACCAAGGCAGAATCAACTTCTACAAAGAAAAGAAAAGGGAAGAGTGTTGCCCAAGCAACTTCAAAGAAGCAGAAGAGGAGTGTCCTCTTGATGGATGAAGAAGAGGAGGATGACCTGACCATCTTTGCTCTTGCCTTGAGGAATCTTCAAGGAGTTGATTATGAAGAAACAGAAGAAGAGGAAGTTGAAGCAGAACTAGAAGCGGAAGTAGAAATAGAAGAAGATGAACAAGCAAAAGAAGAAGAAGATGAGCACAAAGTTGAGCTTGAAAGATCCACAACGAAGGACCATGATGATGAAGACTCAGATGAAGCAAGTGATGCCATACCACTTTCAGGTGATACTAAGAAAGGAGTTTCTGATGAAGAAATAGGAGATGTTGTTTCCAAAGACAAAGAAAATGAACAAGGGAAGGGATCTAGTGCTGAGAAAGAAAAGGCTATAGAAGGAGAGATCTCATCTCAACCTGAAGGCAACAAGTCAGGGGGAGATAATGAGAAAATTCCTACTGCTAGTGTGGCACTAGCAGGTCTCCTACGATCCAGAAGAAGTTTTTGTATCTCACTTTCCTGAGATTGAGATTGAAGAATAGACTCCCAATCAGGACAAACAAAAAGATACTTGTATTCAAGTCGATGTTCCTACATCTCTTGACACTCCACAAACTCATTTTGTTGAAGCCAGTGTACAAACTGAAACTGATCTCAACTATCCAAGGTTGTTTGAGCTCCTTTTGGAGGTTAAGGCTCAACAATACGTAATGGAGTACAAGATACAGAAGCTCTACACTGCCTTAAAGTCCTCAACAAACTCTCTTGATGGCAAGGTATAGTCTCTTGACAATAAAGTTTAGACTTTGAATCAACAGACATCCTAGGCTGTAGCCAAAGTAGAAGAGGCAGTGCAGTTACTTGAGGATTTTATACTCGTTTGAGCCCCAAGACAAACTTGACTGATTTCATATTTTCAATTCTATCTTTTTGAAATTCTCTTTCTTTTTGCTATTGACAAAAAGGGGGAGAATGTGTGCAGATTTGAACTTTGAACTTTTGTTTGTAGAACTTGTTTGGACTTGTTTGTTTATATTATACAGTAATCTTTGTTGACGCCCTAATTTTATTTAGGTAATTTTTCGGATAATAAAAAAAGAAGAAGCAAAACCAGCAAAAACAAAAATAAAACAAAAAGAAAACAAAAGTAGCAACCAAGGCCCAGCCCCCTTTTTCCTTTCACGCAGCCCGGCCCCTTTCTCTCTTCTTCTTCTTCTTCTTCTTCTTCTTCCTTCCCTCTCTTTCACTGCTGCAACTCATGCACGCGAGTGAGGCCGACACGCGAAGGACAGCCTACGGCCAAGGAGAGTAGGCCGACGTCGGCCAGAGAGGATAAGATCTCAGGCCCTATTAATGCTGAGCAAGCTTCACCGGAAAGCTCGATGGGACACCGGTTCAGCCAAGCGGAATCGATGGGCAAGTTAGAATTCGGTGGCTGAGGCCCTCCATCGACTGGATTTCCTTCGCCTATAAATAGATGGCCGCAAGCACCGTCGGAGGGTGTGGCAAGCTCGGTGATCTTTCACTGAGAGACATCAGGAAAGATCAAAGAGCGAGTGCAGGAGAGAACTCGAGTTACAAGCTTAGCCCACCCTCCACTGAGAGAGGTCGAGAAGGTCATATCTGGCCAGTGGAGGCTCGGATTTGGCCAGAGTGAGAGAGAATCGAGGCTGAGGAGGGTCCGGATGAGATCTACACCTTAGATCTAGGGTGACCGAGCCCCTCCGCGGCCCTGACGCCGTGCCACCGTCACCATAGTCGCCGTAGCCATCATTGTCATCACTGTTGCCTCTCTGGAAGCCCTCGCCGTGCCTCGATCGTTGCAGGAGAGGCGTGCTTTACGCTTAATTATTACGACCCCATTCCGTTGCTAGGCCTTTCTGGAGCTACTTCATATTATCCATATAGGGTGACTCATCAGTACAGGGTCCTCCAAGAAATCCCGCCACCACTCAAATCAGGATTGTTCCGAGTCCTTTTCACTCGTACAGACTACAACTACTTGGGGGAGATCCACATAATTCAGAACGCATGGAGTAGATGTCATATTGAAAAGATTGTCATACCCAAAAGGTTGAAGGGGCAGGAAAAAAGCTCATCGTCCATCCACATTCTACATCCTCAACCATATAATTCCTGAAGAGCTATAACCAATAATCCCCCATGTAGTTGATAAACTTACCCTGCAAGGGCGAATCGAATCTCTTGAAAAGAGCTTGGAGACAAACATGAGACACGTATCAAAGCTAGTACAACGAAGCAAGCAGCTTCACAAGACTGGAGCTTCCCATCGCATATAAAAATGGGCAGCGGGACTTTTAATGTGAATGTAAATATCTAGGATCGTTCTGACTTGTGTAAAAAGCCCTTTTGGCATTGTATAAATCTCCTGTTAATAAATAAGAATGACTCAATCCTTGCCATGAGCCAGTTTTCCGTGTGTTTCCATCGTTTACGTTTTCTCCGTTTTCTGTGCTGATAGGTAATCATGACATAGTTGCATTCGCCAAAAGCTAAAACTAGAATGGCTGAAGAGAACATACCAAGCCGTATCGAGATTGTGGAAAATGAAATGAAGCAGGTCTTCAATGTGCTTCAGCAGCTCTCAAAGTATATAGATTCCATCCAAGGCAAATTGGCTCCCACCCCAGCCTCAATCAAAGTATTGTTACCGCAATCGTCTATTCGAGTGATCAAAGATTAGATACTGATGATAACATGCCCGAAGTGGAGGATGATACGCACCAAATCATAGTTGAAAAAGCAAAGCCCAATAGTTTGTCTAAGACTGAACATGACAAATGCCTTGAGAAACTTGAAGAGAGGCTAAAACAACTACAGGGCCTTCAAGATCCAACTCCAACAGACCTCTCTATATACTCTAAGGTCAAAATGCCAGAAAAATTCAAAATGCCTGAGTTTGAGAAGTACGATGGCACGACCTGCCAAAGGGCTCACTTGCAAATGTATTTGGTTCGAATGACCCAGTACGTTGATAATGTGCCTTTAATGATCCAGTTGTTCCAATCAAGCCCGGTAGGTCCCGCCCTAAGGTGGTACATTAAAAAGAACATATACCTCATCGAGACATGGAGTGAAGCAAGTGAGGCAGTCCTCAAGCAATACAAATTCATAATGGACATTACCCCTTCTTGTGAGGATCTCGATCGCACGGAAAAGAAAAAGTAGGAATCTTTCAAAGAATATGCTATTAGATGGAAGAATCTCGCTACCCAGATCATTCCTGAGCCAATTGACTTTGAATTGAGAAAAATGTTCATCAAAACCCTCCCTTATGAATACCGTAATTGGATGGTGACTAAGATCACTGAATCATTCAATCAACTCATTCTAGTGGGAGAGCAGATTGAGATAGGTTTAAGGGACGGCTGGTTTACTGAGCCTGCACTTGTCAGCACAAGGCTCAACATGAAAAAAAGTAAAGAACTCCTGATTGATGTCAATGCCACCTACACTGCAAACACCGGTCACCTCTCGACTGTTCAGACAGGCACATGCCAATAGCAAACTAATAGCCATCCACCCCAACGCTACAACAACCGAAGACAATTCACTCAGCTTCCTGGATCTCCCTCCTAGGTTTTGGCAATCCTCCGAAACAAGAGCCTCCTTTCAACTAAGCCAAGACGACCCAACGCTGAAAACTTCTCCAGCTATGACCTGTCCAAAAAATGTGACTATCACATGGGAGGACTAAGCCATTCAACTGATGAGTGTTTCGTCCTTAAGCATCGGATCCAGAACCTACTGGATACTAAGGCCTTCTCATTCCAAATTGTAAAACCAAATGTCCAATGCAATCCGCTCCCTGATCATGCTGGCAAAGTAAACATGATATTCAGTTCTGAAGCCGGTCAAATCAGAAATGTCAATGTACATATTGTTGACATCTATCGAGGGCTAGTAGAAACCAGGTATTGTCCGAGTGATGAAATACCACCCTTTGCAATAATGGAGGAAAGGGTATTAAGAATGATAGAGGCCAGAATAATCATGTACGCCGGCCACACCAGCATAGTTTCTACCATATCGCAAGTCCTCATCAACTAGGAGGAAGAATTTGCCGCGCTAAATGCGGAAAAGGAAAAGAAGGATTCCACCTTACTTGAGAGCGTTTTTGAAAGGAAGGAAGCCATTGTTCAAGCATCAACAGCAGAAACAGCTATAGTCATCGAGATTCCCGAGCCTTACAAATACGAATGCAACAATGCAGTACCATGGCCTTATGACCTTGATGTGGTTTAGTCACGAGATCTGGGCGAACCTATGCTCAAGTAAATACTCAGTCTGCTAAGCCTGTCACTGACGAAGAAGCCAAGGAGTTTTTGGTTGTGGTTAAGGCCAATGAATATAATGTGGTGGAACAGTTATGAAAATCACCAGCATAGATCTCTCTGTTGGAATTGCTTCAAACATCTGTCAAGCACCAGAAATCCCTCATGAAAGTATTAAGTGAAGTACATGTCCCTGAAACGATTGAGCATGGCAAACTCGAGGAAATTGTCAATACCATCCTTTTAAAGGATCAAATGGCATTTTCTGATGAAGAAATTCCTGAGGAGGGTAGAGGACATACCAAGGGCCTCTACATATCAGTCAAGTGCAACGCATCTCATGTCGCTTGAGTGCTGATTGACAACGGATCTGCTCTTAACATATGTCCACTAGCGACACTCTGTCACCTTAAAATAGAGAGATCATGGATCCAGGTACCCAAGACTTCTGTTCGAGCATTCGATGGAAAAAGAAAGGAAATAGTGGGAGAGATCGAGCTTGACATTCAAATTAGCCCAACCATATTCAAAATTTTGTTCCAGATGATGGATATCCCCACTATGTTCCATTTCCTCTTAGGGCACCCATGGATCCACGTTGTAGGAGCAGTACCTTCAAACCTCCACCAAAGTGTGAAGTTCGTGATTGGAGGAAAACTAATCATGGTCCAAGGAGAAGAAGATCACCGCATCTACCACAAGATGGCCATCCCTTATGTTGAACCTAGTGACAAAAGTGAAGCCACCTATCAATCGTTCGATCTCGTGTCTACTATACACGAAACTCAAGGGACTTTGCCCCTCGTCCCCAAGGTATCAAGCGCTGCAATCATGGTAGGAAAAATCATGGTTGGACATAATTTCATTCCAGGACAAGGGCTTGGTAGGAGAGGTTAGGGCATCTGTCAGCCTATTGAAGCCCTGAGAAGACCCTATACTATCGATTTAGGATATTCCCCGGATAGAAAAGCAAAGAAAAAAGTCGGCCTTGTATATCCTTGTCTCGAGGAAACTTTCCCAGGCCCAGCTAGGATGATGCATGAGGAAGAGGAAGTGAATACTTCAAAATGGTTCAACCCCGAAAGCACGAAATTGCCTATAATCTAGGAAGACACAACTTGGCCCTCATTTATAAAGAAAGAAGGGCCAGATGACATGACCACCATGTTCGGGGACATTTTCATAGGTGCCATTGGGGGAAAAGCAGTTAGAAGAGACAGGCAATAACTTCTCGTTCATCCAGCTTCAACACTAAGTCGAAGAATTACGCAAAACTGTACACCACTTGACAGAAAACTTCGCTCAAGCTACCCATGCATTCCGCTCTCGTCACAATGAGGAGCTGGTAGTAAATGAAGAAGACCCTACTAACACGACCTGGCGAGGGGACCGGCTACCCTTATCCCCAAGAAGCACTCGGCCATATTCGCCTCTTCCTAAATCAATGGCCATTATTTTCCCCATCCTCCTAGAGCAAGGGATAATCGGCAGGGAACTGAGCCATCCTACTCCCGAGTACTTCTTTGATTATGATCCATCCAAGCAATATGATTATCATTCGGGGGAATTAGGACACTCGCTAGATGACTGCACCATCCTGAGAGACAAGGTTCAGGATCTTTTGGATGCTATGATATTCACGTTCCGCTCTCCATGGCTGTGTTTTGGCAAGGATCACCTCCTCATGGTACCCAGCACCAGTACCATGTTCCCTGAGCATGCTAAGAAAGCGTGTAGAGGAGAGGCAATCATGGACACTTTGGGCGAACCAAGTGGTAAATTTGACTACTATGTCGATTATTCAATCCCCCAAAATTTCTATGATCATCATCACAATGTCGTCCTTGATGGATGGGAAGGCATAGATGATCTGAAATCTGCAAAGCCGGGAGCACAGGGAGACGTGGCTGGCGACTAGTATGAAGACTTCTTCGTGGGAGCTATCAACGAAAGACCATCAGGGGAGATGGGTGCAAACCCGCTCGAGTAGAATCCTTTTTAATTCCTCTGCATACTCCCTTACGTGGGAGCCTGTACATATTTCTTAGAGCCTGGCTTGTTTTGTTTTCAACATCAGTTCCACTCAAGGAACTATTTTTTGAAATCACCCTATAAAAATCCGTCTACTAATAAACAAAGTTGAAAACATTTTGAGGGCATGAGGAGACACCCATACGGCCTGTTGATGATAGCCAGCCGTCAAATGAAAGAAGAAATCTGAGGCCCGGGTCTCCTCATGTTTCCTTATCCTAAATCTTCAAGAACAATTTATCACCTTTTCAAAAGAAAGAAGCATGCATGCTACTAACCTTATTGGTTCCCTTAGCCTATCTACTTTATGACACAGAAATAATCTAACGGCAAGCGAGGGTATGGGAACAGTCTAGATCAACACCGTAAGTAGCCATAATAGCAATTCTAATGACTCAGATGATGATTTTGATGATTCCGACGAAATTCAACGGAATTGGAAGCGCCATGAAGAAACAAGGCCCCCTACTACTAAAGACATCGTCATTGTCAATTTAGGCACCACAGAAGGTCCAAGGGAGATAAAGATTGGCGCGAACCTTCCTAAAGAAGAAGCTGCAAGCTTAATTTCCCTCCTAAAGAGGTATCAAGATGTATTTGCATGGTCATATGCCGATATGCTAGGCCTCGATCCAATAATCATAGAGCATAGCTTGCCAACCAACCTTGATGTAGCCCCCAAGAAGCAGCGACTAAGAAGAACTAAGCCTGAGTTGTCAAAAAAGATTGAAGAAAAAGTAATGAAGCTCCTGGAAGTAGGCTTCCTCGAAGTCTCGCAATATCCTAGTTCGGTAGCAAATATTATACCAGTGAAGAAAAAAGATGGTTGAATCTGGGTTTGTGTCAACTACCACGATTTGAACAAAGCAAGCCCAAAAGATGATTTTCCGCTACCTCACATAGACGTTCTTGTGGATAGTACTGCTGGATTCAAACTTTTCTCTTTCATGGATGGATTCTCGGGATACAACCAAATAAAAATGAAGGAGGAAGACAAGGAAAAGACGACATTAATTACTCAATGGGAGACTTTTCACTATAAGGTCATGCCATTTGGCCTGAAAAATGCTAGAGCAACTTAGCAACGTGCCATGACCACCCTTTTCCATGACATGATGCATAAAGAAATTGAAGTATATGTCGATGACATGATTGCCAAAACCAGACACAGAGAGGACCATGTGAATACCATAGAAAAATTATTCAATCGACTTTGCCAGTTCAAGTTGCGCTTGAACCCCGCAAAATGTGTGTTCGGGGTAACTTATGGCAAATTACTTGGATTCATTGTGAGCTGTAAAGGGATAGAAGTGGACCCGTCAAAAACTAAAGCGATATTTGAGATGCATCCTCCTTCGACTGTAAAAGAAGTCCGCAGCCTCCTGGGAAGATTAAATTATATTGCACAATTCATTTCCCAGCTTTTCGAAATTGCAAAACCTTTCTTTAAACTTCTCAGGAAAGATGCACAAATCAAATAGGATGATGACTGCCGATTGGCGTTTGAAAATTTAAAACAATACCTGATGAAACCCCCAGTTTTAGTACCCCTGACTCCAGGACACCCTTTGACCCTCTACCTTACCATCAACAGTGAATCCCTAGGTGCAATGTTGGCCCAAAAAGGACCCCATGATGGGAAGGAGCGAGCAATTTACTATTTGAGTAAAAAGTTCACCACGTCAGAATAAAACTATTCCAAGTCAAAAAAAAAAAAACATGCACTGCATTAGTATGGGTGTTGCACAGACTCCGGCAGTATACCTTGCATTACCAAACATTCCTTGTAACTGAGAGTGACCCAATCAAGTATTTGCTCGGTTGCTCGGCCTTGGTGGGACAATTGGCCAAATGGAAAATCCTGATCTCAGAATTCGACATCCAGGTGATATCGCAAAAATCAATTAAAGGTCGGGTAATTGCTGATATGTTAGCAGATTGCCCTAAAGAAGTACGCGAGGATCATTCCCCAGACGATCGAATTTCAACAATAGAAGAAGACACATAGATTATGTTCTTTGATGGAGCTGTAAATTTGTCAGGTTCAGGCACTGGGGCAGTCTTGATATCCCCAAATGGGCAGCATTATTCTGTGGCTACAAAATTGATGTTTCCATGCACCAACAATATAGCCAAATATGAAGCATGCATCCTTAGCCTACAGGCGGCTATTGGAATGGAAGTGTCAAAACTAAAAGTATTCGGTGACTCCACCTTAATTACCCTCCAGACTGTGGGTGAGTGGAAGACAAGAGACGCCAAACTAGTGCCTTATCATGACTACTTGGAAGAATTAATAGGAGAATTCTAGGATGTCTCGTTTGAATACCTACCTAGAATTCATAACCAGTTTGCTGATGCACTAGCAACACTATCATCTATGTTGCAAGTAACAAAAGGCTTAGAAGTAGAACCTTTGAAGATTGAAGTCTTGACAAGACAAGCCCACTACATGACTATAACTGAAGAACCCGACGGGAAACCCTGGTATTACGAATCATGAAATACGTCCAGAAGCAAGAATTCCCTAAAGAAAGCACTCCCTCTGATCGAAAATACCTAATGAAAATGGCTTCGGGGTTCTTTGTCAGCGGTGAAAATTTATGCAAAAGATCATATGACTCAGTCCTGCTAAGGTGTGTGGATGCAAATGAAGCCACACAAATAATGCAAGAAATACATGGGGGAGTATGTGGCTATGGCACCCCTCGAACGGCCCCCAATCTGTTAGGGTCGTCATAGTTCATTTACCTTTCACTTTCCCTAATCACATTATCACTCTGATACCATTTCAATTGCAGCGGATCCATACAACCTGGGGGTTTACATCTTTTAGATTGGTCCCTTACGCAGCTCATATAACAGAAGCATATCTAACAACTCCTTTCCCTATGTTCAGAAAACGATGCACACCGACTAAATATCTTATATAAGTTAAAGCCGAATACTTTTATTTACATAAAGCAGATGGACATCTTTAGTCGGTACATCGAAATGCCATGGTTTTCTATACTTGGCTATACTTTAAAAGATGATCGACATCTCCTCCAACAGTCGTATACTTAAAGTCCATCGATTAGTGTTGGCGTCCAAAAGTTCATTCCTTTGCTATCCTCCTCCTTGCGGTCATATCTAACCACTTGATCCATCTATTGGTGGCAGTGGCAGCAGAGGTATCTTATCTAGTCTGAAATGTTAATCCCCAAAAGGGGTGAGTACAATTACTCAGCAGTAAAGATCCACCAAACTACTCATTGCGTCAAACAGAATAATCGAGGCATCATAACAAAGCACATATCATTCATGCATTCAAGCATAACTTACCTTGCAGCCATGCATATGTCATCATACCATATGTGCATATACCATCATGCACTCATCATCAAGCATTCATGCATATATCACCATGACATATGTGCATATACCACCATGCACTTATCATCAAGCATTCATGCATATATCACCATGCAGTCATGCATATCTCGTCATGCCATCGTGCGTATATCAGAATGATTCATATTATCCATGCTATCAAGCATACATCACCATGAGATCCATTCATGCCTTCATGATTGTATTTTTAATATCAAATAGCATCAATTTACTTTCATAAGCAAATCATGCATCATGCCAGATGCATACACCCATGCACATGATTCACTTTCAATTCTTATCTTTCACAAGCATCTCATCAATTTTTCATCCCAGGGACCAATGTTTGCATCCCACAATTTATCGCTTGCACCCAACTTGGCATCGCGAGGAACCTTCAGCACACACCTCGGGGCATCTCGTATCCCAACTAGCATCACGAGGAATCCCCCTGGCACACACCTCTAGGGCTTCCAGGATTACGTACCGACATACCACTAGGCATTCCCCCTGGAATTACGTATCATATATCACCAGGCATCTCGAAACTCCCAAGGACCCTCAGAATTACGCCACTAGGCCACCGAGCATCTGGCACCCCCACATTCCAGGCATCCCAACACTCTCAGGGCATCGTTGGCTCACACCTCTGACGGTCCTATTACCATCTCAATTCTCATTTATACATGTATCTCAATTTTATCATGGCATTTGATGCAACCATATCAAGGATCTCAACCAAATTTTCATGCCAATTAATATGCCATATGCCATCACATATGCAGTCCAATCAACCACTCAAAGTATTTCATCGCATGGAGAATTTCATTTATTTTCCAAAACACATCAGTTTTTCGAATAAATTAGAATGCATTCCTCTAATTGAAACTCCAGAAAATTAGTAAATGACATTAATAAATTCTGAAAACTTGGCACATTATAGACGAGACCTAAAGGCAGATATCTCATGAAGAACACAACACCTCCAGAATTTCATACAAAACAGAATAGTCCATGCATTACAGCTTTTGAAATTTGCCCAATCTAGCTTGCACAGTTTTAGAAAACATTTTAATTAAATACCCAAATGACCTTCAAAAATTATGAATTTCGAACATGTGATAGCGAAGACATAAAGGCAGATATTTCATGAAGAACACTACACCAAAAGATTTCCGTATAATTCGGTACGGACCATGCATCACAGCACTACTATTCTAACAGTTCAACTTGCACAGTTTTTGAAACGTTTTTAGTTAAATAGGCAAATGAACTTAAAAAATTACGAAATTTGAATATGTTGTAGGGAAGACATAAAGAGAAATATTTCATGCAGAACACTTTTGCTGAAAAAGCTTCATAAAAAATGATATGACCCATGCATTAAAACTGATTAAATCCAAACATACCAGGTTACACGGTTTTAAAAGAATTTTCGATTAAATACACAAATGGCCTTCAAACTTTATGAAATTCGACTATGTTGTATTCAAGATCCTAAGGTAGGTTTTTCATGAAGAAATAAAAGTCAAATTCGTTCTAGGTGATTTAATATAGACGGTTACTGCTTCTATTTCAATACCGAAATTTCTAGATTTGAATACCTCCGAAAAACCACGATTTCACGTACCTATTCTTGTTTTTTTCTCTAAAATTTTGATATGTTAAACCTTAGGATGTCATTTACAACTTTCATTAAGAAATCAAAGTGAAATTTCAACAAGAAAGTTACTTTACAGACCACGAAACCACTGAAGGTCATCACGACGAATTCCAGATCTAGTCTCTCCAAAGGAAAATAGTTTCACCAAGAAATACTTGTTCGTTTTATCTCAAATTTCAGTATGTTGTTCTTCAAGATGTTCTCTACAACTTTGATGAAGAGGTGAAAGTGACATTACAAATAAAAAGTCACATACAACACACGAAATCACCAAGAGGTCAACAAAACAGTTTCCAGATCTAATGTTTTCGTAGAAAAAGGGTTTCACCCCTCAATACTTGTCCATTTTGTCTCAAATTTTAGTATGTTATACTTCAAGATGTTCTCTACAACTTTCATGAAGAGGTCGAAACAAGATTCCAACTAAAAAGTCACATGCAACACACAAACTCGCGGACGGTCGGACTGGTCTTTCCGAAATCAGCATGCATGACCAACGAATCTCTCTTCAAAGCTCCGAAATCTCATCCCATCTACCACAACCAAGACTTACCATCTACTACACATACACACAGCAATGCAAAGAGTAGGTTTTAGGACTTCACTTGCCTTAGATTCAAGCACAAATCAGCAACAAACAAAGGCAAAACGGCGACGAACGGGCGGACTTCTTCCTCGCGCGGCCTCCTCCTCCTCTCTCTCGGTTTCCCTCTCTCACTCGACAACTCTCTCTCTCTCTCTCTCTCTCTCTCTCTCTCTCTCTCTCTCTCTCTCTCTCTCTCTCTCTCTCTCTCACTCTCTTAAAACCGGCCACTCCCTCTCTCTCTTTCTTTTTGGTTGATTAAATACTTGCATGCTTCCTTTTTTGCATGGAGGCACACTTGTCCCCAAGAAGGAGACAAGTGTCTCCCTTACCGAAGACACTTGGAGGAAGTCATTCGGCTCCTCCTTCCTCCTCCATGCGTCGACAACCTCATGGGCTCTATGGGCTAGGCCTCTTGGCCCACTTTAGGCCCAACACACTTGGGCCTAAGGTCCAAACTTAAATGGCCCATATTTATTTTTGGTAATCCATCTTAATCCCACTTATACAAGGTATAAAATTACAAATTTAAATGGCCATAATACTTTGTAACATAGTTTAATAAAATCCAACTTATAAAATTCATGGCCAAAAACATAATTTCCTCATCAAATAAAATCATTGGTCTCACATGGACATAGGACGCATTTCCAACAAAAATAATTATCCATTTATATAAATACCAGATCATTCTTATTCACTTGGCCATAAATCTTGAAATCACAATTCAATAAACTCCTACTTATAAAACACATGGCCATGAGTTATTTTTGGGATGCCACAGTGGCCCTCACATGAATGGACGTATGTTGGCCAAGAAAATAATGAGGTTAGGTTATTACTAGCTCCCCTTAGAGAGCGATTATGCTCAGCATGTGCAAAGCTATCATCGTTGTCAGATTCACGGGAACAAGATAAATGTCCCTCCAACTGAATTGTATCAGTTATCTGAGCCATGGCCATTTTCAATGTGGGGCATCGATGTAATTGGCCCAATCAACCCGAAGGCATCAAACGGGCACCGGTTCATTTTGGTCGCAATCGATTACTTCTCAAAATGGATTGAAGCCGCATCCTATGCAAGCATAACTGCATGAAACATTATGAAGTTCATCAGACGTGACATAATCGCCCGTTATGGCATACTGGAAGCTATCGTCACCAATAATGGGTCAAACCTGAACAACAAGTTGATTGATCAATTGTTTTCTGAGTTCAAAATCCAACATCTGAACTCGTCCCCTTATCGTCCACAAATGAATGGAGCCGTGGAAGCCGCCAACAAGAACATCAAGAGAATCCTATCCAAGACAGCTGAAAACTATCGCGATTGGCATGAGAGGTTACCCTTCACACTAACAGCATATTGAACTTCGGTTCGAACTTCTACTAGGGCAACGCCTTTTTCCCTGGTTTACGGCATGGAGGCGGTTTTGCCTGTAGAAGTAGAAATCCCTTCCCTGCGAATTTTATCCCAAGTAGGATTATCCAAGGAAGAATGGACACAACAAAGGCTTGAACAATTGAATATGATCGATGAAAAACGACTGAAAGCCCTCTGTCATGGTCAGTGTTACCAGCAGAATGTAGCTCGATCGTTCAATCAAAAGGTACAACCCAAGCACTTCGAGGTAAACGAGCTAATCTTAAGAAAGACGCTGCCAATCTTTCCAGAGCCTGGAGGCAAGTTTGCCCCAAATTACAAGGGTCCTTATGTAATAAAGAAGATACTCCTAGGAGGAGCCTCGATCCTAACTGAGATAGATGGGCGAGAATTCTCTAAACTAGTTAATTCCGATGCCGTAAAAAAGTACTACTCTTGAAAGATGTTCATTGTCTAGCATTGCCAAGCACTTCTCTATCAGAATGAAAATGCCTATGCACCTTTATATATGAGTGATGTATTTACACCATCATAAAAAATGTGTGTTTAGTTGACTCAATGAAGAAAAATGAATGGTAATCACCAGCATTTAAGGAAGTGTCGAAAATCAAGTAGCAAACTTGATGGCATAACTTGAGCAAATCAACATTACCTAGGTAGATGCGTAAGAGTAATCCATGTCAATTTCGCCTAGCTCGGTGTAAAGGACGCATCATTTAGGAACCGGTCTGGTTAAAAGGAACCTTCTGTCCCAGTCAACAATCTTAGAATCTGGAGGCCTCACTTCCTGTTCCAAACGCATGCTCTTACAAGAAGTAATTACCATGGAGAATTGGAAGTTTTGATTTTCCATCTCAAATTCCATAGAAGCTTGAGGTACATGACTTTGCCTGATGCTGCTATAATCAAAGGCAGAAGGAAAAATTCCACAGAAGGAAAGCGTTGAAAATCAATCAACAACCAACAATCATGCATATGTGGCCGCAAGTAGGAAAGGCCAGTCGAAGGAAGCGTTGAAATGTAAAAGAGGCCATCAGCAACTTCCCTAAGAGCCAGCACAAATAAACTCTGGGAGAAAGGTGACTTGGCATCATTTCTAACACTCACTCTCTGAACTCATATTGACAAGAAGCATTGGGATTCAAAAGCTAGATTAAATGGTTAAATAGGGCAAACCAAGTGATCCAAGCTCGGGGCAAAAACAAAGACATTCGATCAAATTATCAACCCCTAGCTGATTATTCATGTGATATCTCCCTATTCAATAGGGACAACCATTAACACCCATTTGCGAATAACCCTTTGATGTTCGAAGTTTAACATATTTGGAAACACCATTATGTTAACTCCTAAAGTTGTCAATAGGGTCTTTTTTGAGTCAAAACCATTCACTTGTTTTAAAGATTTCAAACTCCATCATATTGAAAATGTTGCATGCCGTTTCCAAATCAATTTCTGCATGATGATTTTGTCTGTCTAAGTCATTGATTCCACTAAGGGTTATTAGAATAGACAGCTAAGTGAAGAATACAAGATTGATTGAGCATGCTGGATGAGGTATGTCAGAATGATAAAATGTAAGCCATATCATACACATAGTCCCCCATCTATACACTTGTGAGATTAGTGCAGAAGATTCCATGATTGTAGGGTAAAGAGTTCTTTCGCGAATGGTACGACAACCAAAAGTGAGAGGTATTCCATTGCTCACCTCATTGAGCCCCATACACTGGTGAAATTTCTATCCTACCCCCGTTAAGAACCACCCCTACACTAAGGCAGATTAGAGGCAAAGCAGCATCACAAAGTGAGAAGAGAGATAGAAATTTTCTTGCTTGCACTTGTATCAATCTTTGAGTGTCTTTATTGCATATGAACACTCATGTTAATTTAAGTGCCCTAAAGTCATGAAGAGCAATTCTTTCTTTACACACTTGTATCCATTGTACAACTCAATTAAGTCTGTAAATTCACCCTCACATAGAGGCAAAGCAGAAGCTACTGCCGTTTGAGCAGCATAATCAGAAGCGCCGGCAAAAGATGAAGACTTAACAGTCTAACAAAGGCGTTTGCTTGAACTTGTCAAAATTAGCTCTCAAGCAACAAGAACAAAATGGGGGCATAAAAAAGCAATGTACCTGATAAAAGCAAGGTCAATGCCCGTAGATGAAAAACAAAAGCAAAAATTATGGACATAAAAAAGTAGTGTGCCTAGTAAAAGCAAGGCCAATGTCTCCAAACAAAAAATACAGCTGTTTGTATTCCCAAGAGAAGTCGCTGTTGTGGTTCGATTAATGGAACCTTCATCTGACTATGAGAAGAAAGACCAGTGGCAAATGCCAAGGATATCGCCAGCTCTTCCCTTTTTACACATGAGTCAAGCCTACATTTCATCCCACTGTAAAAAAATCTCTTCAGACTAGGGGCACTTCAATTAACGTAGGATTTCATATGTTTATAAACATCGCTCGAAGAAGTACGAGCAAGATTATTCTATCCTTTTTCGTAGGGTTCTTGACCTGTAAACCCGGAGATGATTGTGCAACATTTTCGTCCATCGACTTCGACCTTGATGGTCCCCTTTGATGAGCCGTTGACCAAGACTTCATCACAGTTTCGTCAAAGACCTTTCACATTGGTAAAGTCGTACCACTTGCGAGAATACTCGGACCCCTGTTGACATGATGACAGTGAGATAGTGTGGTCCTTATAAATCCTGCATCAATAGTCAGGATAACCTTTTTCATGAGAGCGAGTGAAAAGTCCTTTCAGATTGAAAGTCCCTCACCTGGCATGCTCAAGACATCTACATTCTAAATAAAAGTTGTCTTTCAAAATCTTCCCCAGTGGAACTTAGATGATGCAAAATTGACAAAATTGTCATGCATGAATCTCATTCAAACTCATGAATTTACAACATATACAATATTGTGTGCATATTGTGCAAACAGCAAACATGCTCTTAGAGATTAGAGATATCATCAGGAAAGCACATCCCCAACCTCACTCCTAGAGCTTTATGTTTGATAATCTTTGAGAACCCACCACTCATTGAGTGCTCTCTCTTATTGACACTCACCATGTTTGAGTTGTCCCAAAAATATTGATATTTGTAACTGTCCAAGTACCCCTTTGTCTTTGAGTACCAACCCTTGTTCAAATACTCCATTTCCGTGACACTCGACCGGTCTGAGTTGTCCTTAGAATTGTGTCATTGAATGCTAGTAGCCACTCAAGTATTCCACCATATTACGCACCTGCGATTACCCAGGTATACTTTCTTACACTTGGATCAGTTGAGTGGTCCCTGATCATATCATTAAATATTTGTGTTCATCCAAGTATTCCACTACTTTGTACACCTGCGGCTATCCAGGCGTCCCAACCCTTTTGAGTGCCTGTGGCCAGCCAAGTAAGCCTCACACCACATTCAAGTTTATAATACCAGGATGTGAGAGACCTTCACGAATATGTGAGGTACGCCCTCGATATTCCCTTTTTACCAGGAGATGAGAGACTTTCACGAATATCCAAGGTACGTCCTCAATATTCTCATTACCAAGAAATGAGACACCTTCACGAATGCCCAAGGTATGTCCTCGATATTTCCAATTATCAGGTACCCCTTCGATACTAGTGAACATCCAGGTATCCTTCAAGAATTCATACTTGTGATCATCCAAGTACCCCCTCCAATGCTTATGATCAGTCAAATGCCCCTTTTGACGCTTGCAAAGGCCAAAATATCCTTCAGGTTAGTACTTGTGAATATCCAGTACTCTTTGATATGGCTGTGAATGTCCATATATCTTCCAGAATCGATGCCTTGAGAAAGGTCGGTACATCCTCCCAAGAAAGGTCGGGTTTCAACTGATGTCTTTGACAAAAGTCAAACACCCCACAAATCGATGCCCTAAGAAAGGTCGGCGCATCCTCCCGAGAAAGGTCGGGTTCCTACTGGTGTCTTTGATAGAAGTTAGACACCCTAACAAATATGATGCCCTGAGAAAGGTCGGCGCATCTCTCGAGAAAGGTCGGCGCATCTCTCGAGAAAGGTCGGGTACCAACTAGTGTCCTCGATATAGATCAGGCACCGACAAATAGATGCCCTAAGAAAGGTCGGTCCATCTCCTATCATGGCAACCGAAGAAAGGTTCAGGTCTGAGACAAACCACTTATTGCTCTAACAGGCGACCGAAGAATGGTTCGAGTCTTGGAAAGGCAATTTCCCGTCAAAGTAACCGAAGAAAAGTTCCGGTCCTAGACAAATTATTGATTGTTTTAATAGGCGACCGAAGAATGGTTTGAGTCCTGGAAAAGCAACCTCCTCATATCACCAGGTAGGATGACGCCATGATACTTGCCAAACTCGGGGTTCACACCCTATCTCACTCACTCCCGGTAAGTAACTACAAGTATCATCTTATCTGTCTTAGTATATGTAAAGTTATATTGCTCTTTTTCCGCATAGAATAATAAGTCTGAAATAAATATAATCTATCAAGCATCTTGGATAAAATTTAGGCATCGGTTGTCTTTGAATGCAACCTTTGCGAGCTCACCTTCAAAGAGGGGTAGCTGTTGATGCCCTAATTTTATTTAGGTAAGTTTTCGAATAATAAAAAAAAAAAAAAGAAAAACAAGCAAAAAATAAAAAATAAAACAAAAAGAAAACAGAAGTAGCAACCAAGGCCCAACCCCTTCCTTTTGCGCGGCCCGGCCCCTTTCTCTTTTCTTCTTCTTCCTTCCTTCTTTTTTGCCGCTACAACTCACACGCGCGAGGGAGGCCGACGCGCGAAGGACGGCCTACAGCCGAGGAGAGTAGGTCGACGCCGACTGGAGATGATAAGATCTCAGGCCCCATTAATGTTGAGCAGGCTTCGCTGGAAAGCTCAATGGGACACCGATTCAGCCAAGCGGAACTGGTGGGCAAGCTGGAAGCCAGTGGTGGTGGCCCTCCGTCGACCGGATTTCCTTCTCCTATAAATAAGTGGCCGCAAGCACCATCGGAGGGCGGGGCGAGCTCGGCGATCTTTCACTGAGAGACATCGAGAAAGATCAAAGAGCGAGTGCAGGGGAGAACTCGAGTCGTGAGCTCAGCCCACCCTCCACCGATAGACTTCGGGGAAGGCCGGCAGCGAGCGAGTTCGAGAAGGTCAGATCTGGCCAGTGGAGGCTTCGATCTGGCCAGAGTGAGAGAGATTCGAGGCTAAGGAGGGTTCGGCTGAGATCTACGCCTCAGACCTGGGGTGACTGAGCCCCTCCGTGGCCCTGATGCCATGCCACCATTGCCGTAGTAGCCTTAGCCGTCATCGTCGTCACCGTTGCCTCTCCAGAAACCCTTGCCGTGCCTCAATCATCGCCGCCAGGTGGGAGGTGGTCCGCCACTGTTCCCCCTCGAAGAAAGGTAAAAAGCCTGCTACCATTGCCTTTGCTATTCGTCTCAATCACCATCATCGCCGTCGCTGTCACCGTAATTGCCGTAGCTGTCGTCGCCGCCATAGCACCTCTATCTCCCCCCTTCGGCGCCGTGGATCCGCAAACCCTGGGGTTTGCGATTTTCTAGGTCACTAATCGGATCTAGGTCCCGAAAGTCGGGTAGGGTTCGCGATTTTGGGGCGGGTGGAAGGCGGGTTGTGAACCGGAGCCGAGTCGGGTAGGATTTTCGTAATTTTGGGGTCGCGGGAATCCGGGTCGGCGAGTTGAGTAGGGTTTTGTTGAACTAGGTTGTCGTGTCAAGCCGGGTGTCCCCAAACGCCTGGCCGCGACATCGTTTTAAGATTTTTTTTTTTTTTTTTTTTTAAGTCGGGCTCGCGTAGCGGGCCCATCTCGCGTTTTGGGCCGGGCTCGGGCGGACACATCCTCGTGGATCTAACCCGGGTCGGTTTTTTAATTAAAATAATGTTTAAATAAATAAATAATTTATTTTAAAAAAATGATTTATTTTCGAAAAATATTAAAAATAGTAAAAATATTTTATTTTCCAAAAAAAACAAGAAAATATGAAAAATAATTTATTTTCCAAAGAAATATTAAAAAAATATTTATTTTCCCAAAAACAATCAAAAATATTTCATATTTTCCAAAAAAAGTCTCATAAAAGGCCAAAAAGACTTGCATTTTCCAAAAAAAAAAAAAATCCAAAAAAATCCAAAAAGTGTTTTTCCTCCCCACAAATGCATGGAAAATCCCTCAAAAATCCAAAAGGCCTTAGGGTTTAAACAAGATTAGGTACCAAAAGGGTATTAGTGATTAACTTGTGTAATCAAGTCCCCGATCCTAATTTCTCTGGTTGCGTAGGAGCGAATATTTCTCTCGATACTTTGCTTGGATGTCTAATCGACTCACACTAAATTGATTAGTGGCGACTCCATTTTAAAATTAATTTATAGGTTAAAAACTTAGACTATTAAAGTCATGAATTGATGAACTTGGGAGAGTCCAGGCATAACTAAATTTAGCCGAGCCATTAGCCTCCTTTAGGCGCTCACCTCCGATCGGGTGCCGAAAAAAAGAGGCCATGACAATCTTTTATGGTTGTGATTATGGATATGATTGATTAATCTTGTTTAGGATTTCAAGATTAACGAGTTTTCTATGGTTGTTGAATCGATATTATCCAAATCCTCAATCTGTTTTCATAAGTTATCATGTACTGTTAATGTGAAATCTTGGATTTTCAGTCATGTTTTCAATTGAATAAATCGGGGCCTTTCATCGACACGCCTATAGCACTATTCACAGAGCCGATCACTTGTGAGATAACTAGACTATCTTGGGAAGTCATTAAGAGATTTTAATGCAATAGACTTGAGAATTTGACTAGAAATCGACTGCTCGACCGTTCTAGTCTACAAGGGTCATTATGGCATTATCAAAATTGATCAGAGATAAGGGATAAGACAATTCGACTAAGATGTGTAATAAAAGTGCGGGTGATTTCATCTGATTGCAAAATTTTCGTTGATCGGCACTAGACCGATTTTTTATTGTTTTGGGTGCCTTGTGCCCATAATTGAAACCTTGAGATTTTCATGACCACCAAGATTTGCTGATGTGTTGAAGTGGTACATTGTGGCTTGAAGAAAATCGATCACGGGTCATTTGCACTAAAAATTTCTAAAAGCTACCCGGTATCCTAAGTTACGCTAAAATCGTGTCTGATTGAAATTAATCGTGAATTTGAACCTGATTTCAGAAATTGAAAGTCTTGTCATGTCACAGATCATTTTAGGAACGTCGACTCATCTTTTGAGGAATTTTCAATGAGTTCGGGATTTTTATGGAAAATCGATTTGGACGATTCAGAAAACAAATGGAAATTCGGATTGGCTAAATGGAAGGCATTTTTAGCCTCCAGCATGAATTAGAAAATCGGATTCCAAGTTAAATGAATTAGAATTTGAAATTGAAGGAAATGACCATTTTTGTTGCCCAAGACTTGTTGTTTGAGGGAAATTTGGTGCAAGAAAGCATGTGAGGATCAAATACTTTAACATTGGGACTTTTGGGGACCAAATTGGACTAAACAAAAGCAAGTGGGACCAAGATTTTTAGTTCTAGGATTTTCTTTTAGTTTTCTCTTTATTTTTGCTTTTTCTTCCCCCATAGCCACACGTTCTCCCTTTTCTCTCTCTCTCTCTCTCTCTCTCTCTCTCTCTCTCTCTCTCTCTCTCTCTCTCTCTCTCTCTCTCTCTCTCTCTCTCTCTCTCTCTCGCGTGCGAATTCCCTTCCCACACCGATGTCCCCTCTCTCTGCTGTGTCTCACTTCTCTCCCCTCCATCTTTGACTTTTCTTACCTTATCCTCTCTTTGCTTTTGACCAACTCATCGCCCTCAACCTCTCTCTGTTCTCTCTCTCATTCGTCGCCCCCATTTCCTTCGAGCTCCATGGATGTCAAGCAACCAATTGAAGAAGACCTCACGAAGCTGAGCCCAAATAAACCACAGATTCCAGCCAACTCACATCTTCATTCAACAGCTTGCTTGAAGCCGCAAGCTAGCCATTTCTTCCCCATCAAATCAGTGATGCAAACTAGCCATCAGCCATGGAAAACCAGCAGCGTCGTGAGGCTTTGCGGGCTAATTTTCGGGCCCAATGCGCTGCCGCTTTGAAGCTTTTTGTTCCTCGTTGCGTCCCCATCGTTTTGATCTGAGCAGATCATTAATCAGGTGATTTTAACTCACTAATCCTCACTTAGTAGGTTAATGATATTTAAAGATTGATTAATTTTGGTTAAGCATGGATTATGAGGTTAGTTAGATTAGATTAGTGAATTTAATTAATTACCGATGCATGTTAGGTTGATAGTTAGTGCAATTAGAGCCTACATAAGCTCTAGTATTTAACTAGAGTGGTTCGGTAATTTTCTAGATTCGTCTCGGCTTCCAATTAGACTTTTCCAGGCCTAAATATATTTACTGCATTTATTTAATTAATTTTCGTAATTAATTAATTAATTATTTATTTTTTCTAAAATTAGACCGGGATAGTCGATGATTGGAATTTTTTGCTGATTGTAGTGATGCTTTCTATTTATTTAATTGAGCACCAGATTTTGGAATTTGAGTGTGAGTAGTGATTGTGGGTCATTATTCCAAAAATAGACAACTTTGGTAATTGTTTAGAAAATTGCCAAGTAGGGCTGTGATTACCACTAAATCTAGAAAATTGCTAGTGGGGCCATGATTACCACTAAATTTAGATTATGCCAAGGGGCCGTGATTACCACCAAATCTAGAAAACGCTTGGTGGGGCCGTGATTACCACTAAATCTAGAAAATTGCTTGGTGGGGCCGTGATTACTACTAAATCTAGAAAATTTTCGGTGGGGCCGTGATTACCACTTAATCTAGGTTGTGCCCATTGGGCTATGACAAAGAGTTGAGAATGAATAATCAAAATGACTATGTGATGGTCTCGATGATAGTAATCAATTGAGTCGATTGATTGATGACTCGATCTGAATTCGTGATTGATGTAATGATACAATTCGATGATTGTTTATTGAATTGTCTTACAAGAAGGATTTGAGGCCAAGGAAAGTCCTCTGACTCGTGATTGTGCTTAGGCAACCCTCAGGGCGTATTTGCTTCCTAATCGGCTCTTAAGAGGGTAGAACTCGCTGAGATATTGTCTCACTGGTTATTGTATAACCATTTTTAGGTCTTTAGATGGTGTTGGTGAAGGACCAGAAGCCCCAAAGTTTAGGAGGTGAAGCTCGAAGAATCGGCGATCATGTTTGACTAGCTAGTCGTAGGACAATTCTCTTTTGTTAGGAACCAATCCATTTTGTGAACCTTTGTGTATAGATCTGTGTGTTTATAAAAAGATATTTCGAGAAAAATTGGTCATACTTTCCTATCCCATTACTATATTGTTTATGGATCATTTATATGCTTCTGCATGCGTATTAAAATGAATGGGTCAACGATGCGTCCTAGGACGTCACTATTTAATTGACTAGTGAGGAATGGGCGCACGCTCGAGGATCGGGGTGTGACAGTTGAAGCATTGTTTTGCAAGATGTAGTTCTTTAAATCTGCAGGAAAGTTTTGTCACCATAAAAAATGGGGAGATTGTTAGAGAAAACTCCTATGTTGTTTTGAAGCTGACAAAATTTATCTAAGTTCTATTATGAAGCTGACAAAATTTATCTAAGTTCTATTATGAAGATTGCCAAACTTTTGTGTCAAAGTCTATCTTACAATAGAAGTCAGCCACCTTTGATAAATTCCAGACTGAACACAAATGAAGAATGAAGACTTATCCAGATGTGGGATTATTTTTCTTTCTTCAAGGGTTTGGTTGGTACAGATTATATATGGCATTCTGGATGAAAATATTACCTACGAGATTGATTATCTTTATTGGAATCAATATAGATACATCAAATCTTTTTAGATAGCAAGTTATTTTGGAAAGAATTTACTTATAGAAACCAAGATCCTAATTGTATGGCTTGAAGATCTCCTTGATTAATTCTGTCCAACGGGTTGATTGGAAGAATTCCTTTGGAAAGTGCCAACAGTCAAGAAGGCACGAAGGAGTATTTAAGAAGGATTCTCTACTTGTTCAACAGAGTGCGTGAAAGAAGAATTCCAAAATCTGAAACTTACCACTTACTTGTTATTCCCTACTCTGTGCTCAAATCTGTACTCAAAAGAGAGAGACTCAAAGAGAGACTTTGTGAGAGTAGTAGAGACTCTTCACTGTGAAGTTGAGATCACAAGATTGTAAATTCTCTTTTGATTCTTAGTGGAAACTAGCCAGAAGGCTGTCAATATGGGAGAATGGACGTAGGCTTGATCTAAGCCGAACCACTATAAATTCCGTGTTCCCTTTCTCTTCCCTAAACTGCTTTATTTTATTCGTACTTTAATTTTGTAGTTAAAGTCTAAATTATTTTATAGTCTACTCATCATCAAACTCAATTTCAAAAACAAAATATTTTTACTACTCTTTGCGAAAATTATCTTCACACCTATTCACTCCCCTCTAGATGTTCATACTAGCACTTTCATCTTGCACGTACTGATTCCTATTGAATGATCAATAATCTTGAGTCTAAATATATCTTCGTTCTTGACTTGAGTTTAGTTTGTATTTTCGTTAGAAGGGAAAAGACTTCTAGTGTGAAATAGTGTGACATCCTGAATTTTCGACTCCATCTTGATAATGTGAAATGGTTACTTCGTCGACGTGCCTATGGTCATTTTACTCGGAACTGATCACTCGCAAGTAACTAATCTAATCTATTAGGTGAGGCTGTTAAGGGAAAGAAACGCAACAAACTTGAGAATTCGATCAGAATTCGATCGCTCGACCGTAATAATCGGCAAGCATCAATATGACACTGTTATAATTAAATTGTGATTGAATATATGTCGATTCGACGGAAACACGTAATTGAATTGTGGGTGATTGCACATGATTGCAAAATTCGCGTCGAACGGCACTAACTCGATTTTCTGTCGATTTTATACTCAGTATACCTAATTGAAACCTTGTAATTTTTACGACAACTAAGTGTTGCCTACGAGTTAGAGATGCACAAATGTGGATCGAAAATTATCGACCACAGGTCAAATGTACTAAAATCCCTAAAAGCTACCTGATAGGTTAGGTCGTACTAAAATCGCATTCGGTCGAGTTTAACCATGAAATTGAATTTGGTTTCGGGAATCAGACGTTCGAGCGTGTCACGATTCATTTATAGGATGTCGTCTCATCTTACGGAGAATTTTTGTCGAGTCCGAGATTTTGCAGAAAAAATCGAATTTCGGACAAAATGGAAAAGAATAGGTTAAATTCGGATGGGAGGATATTTGAGCTATTTTGCTGCCCAAAAATGGATTATTTGTGAGAAATAAGGGCTAATTTCTTCATTGGATGAGCTATTGGCTAATTGGGCATAAGACTTTTGTGGCTTGGCAACGAGTGTTTAAATATTTCCTTAAGTTTTCAATTGGTTGCCTTCTTGACTTCCCCCAACTATTCTCCCCTCACGCCATTTCCATTTCCCTTCACCCCAACAGCAACTTACGCCAGCGCTCCCGCTCACCACGCAACACCATCCATCATCATCCCCCATCATCTCATCCACCCACCATTCACCATCCCCTTCAGCCCATATCACCGCCAGCGCCCCCCCCCCTTCCTTGGTTCTTCCATCCCAACTCCACGCCACTCACCAACACCCACAGCAATTTCACCAGCCCACGCATCCAGCAACCCAGCAGCTTCAACCGTCGGTCCGTCCCGCATCATTGCCCACAGCCGCACCGCCACTCCTGACCAGCCAGCTCTTTTGCGACCAGCTCGTCCCGGCAAGCTCAGTCCAAGCCAAAATCATCTCTCTTGTCTGAGAACTTGCAGGGCCTTTTTCCTCTGCTGTGGGCCTCCATTGGAGGCGCAGTAGTCTTGAGATCTCACCACCGTCGCGTCGCCGTCACTGTGAGCTTGCCACCGTCAAATTCCGGTGAGTTAACTCCCTAATCATTGATTAGGATGTTAATTGTGCTTAGGGGGTTAGAATAGTGTTAATTTGCTTAGTTAGATTAGTGTTAATTAGCTGGTTAGATTAGTGTAAGCTGGATTAGCTTAATCTTCAAAGCTTATTTACTAGACCCTCACTGTTTGCCATTTTTGTGGGGAAAAATGTGCTATGATTTTGAGATTGCTTCCTTCTTTAAAAATGTTCTAGACATCCTTAGATATAACATAAATTTTACTCAAGATTTTAGGGATTTAAAAAGTGAGGTTTCAAATTCGTTATGTACAAAACAGAATCTCAGATTATGCTGGAAATAGTGACCTTTTAGTGTTCAAAAGATTTTTATTTCTTTCACAAAAATTGTTCATCACATCTTTTACTTAAACATATTCAAATTTTAAATCAAACGGACAAATTTTGGATCTTGAACCAAACTGATTTCGGAAAACATAATTTCTGGACACGGTCATAGTTTTTGTAATAGTTTGAACGATTTACTGATCTTAATAGAGAAGGATTTAGGTCAAGGTGTCTCTTGAAAAATGTTCGTTTAAGTGTCCTTTATAACATATTCAAATTTGAGAATTTTCTGAACCCGTTTGGTTAGATTTTTGGATTTAAACTTGAAGACATGCGAGTGGCCCGATTTCTGCTGGTTAGGGCCGATAGTGGTTTTGTGGTCGTTCTTAGTGTAGTGCTTGCTGGATAGTGTATATTTAGTGATGTGGTTGACTTGTGGCATGTTTAGAACTTATGTGTAATGTTATGTGAATGGTTGTGCTATGGTGAGTGTTTATTGGTGATGCAAAAGATGGCATTATGGGCTTTTAATTAGAAAAACAATTAGGTGTTAGGTTTGGACACCAAAACTTATTTGCTTTATGAAACAATAAGATTTTAAATTAGGTATGTGCAAAGTTTGACAGATTAATTTTGAGTACGCAAGCACCTACGAATTTATTTCTAAACGTTTTGAACAAAAAAAAAGGGGATTACTAAGGTTTCTTTTTAAAAGAGGGTGATTGGAAAAGAAATTAGAAAAGAAACATGGTGTCAGGTTTGGACACCAAGTTTTATGTGCTCAATAAAATGAGGAGGTTTTATGCTAGATGCATGCGAAATTTGGCAGGTTAATTTCAAATACGTGACCCCATATGAATTTATTTCAGAAAGTTTGAACAAAAAAAAAAAAAGAGTTACTAAGTTTATTTTTAAAAGGGGATTTTGGTGTTTTGGCTATATGATGGAAGGTAAAAGTTGACTTGATTGATGATGTGCCTGCATGGTCAGGTTAATTAAGTAGTTCAATTTAATTAAACGCATTTTACTTAGTTAATTGCAATTTATTTAATTATAATTAGCGTAAATTGTACCGGGATAGCCAGTTAGTGAAATTTTACGTTGATCACCATTGATGTGTTTACATGTGAAATTAATTGCTAATTTGTGCAATTGGGTGCTGGATTGTTTTGAATTATTATTGCAAAAATTGATTTTTGGGTATTTAATTAGAAAAATACCTAGTGTTAGGTTTGACGCCAAAAATATTTTATGTACTATATAAAATCGTTGAATTTTGAAATGGGAGAGTGCCGTGTTTATTGATTCGATTTGACCATGTGACCACGCACAATTATTTTATCAGGTATTTTTAATATGAAGAAAATTGACCAAGTCTATTATTTGAAATAGAAGCATTTAAGTGCAAAGCACGATATTCTTGGCCAAGTATGGATGTGCGTGTGGTCATTATCGGAACCCATCTTGATGCATTTACGTGGGATGATGCCTAATTAAGTTCGGATGCCCTTGACAACGGATGCCAGTCATAGTGGAGGCTGGGCTAATGCTCCTTCATGGAATGCCATCTAAGGGTAGACGTTACCATACCCAATGGAATAGGACAACACCCAGTTATGTCATAAATAACTGGGACACGCTTGAGTGATTGAGATAGCCTCACCTGATTATGGGATGAAATTGTGTGGCATGGAATGTGACGTGTCATAACAATTTGACTTTATAATCAAGATTCCTGTGAATATTTGATGAATGATATGAGGTACTCCAGTTATTAAATACTTTTGCTGTATGTATATGATATATGAGATGTACTAATGTTCAGGGAGCTACTGAGGCAATGTAAGTTTTATGTGGTGCATGTTTAGGACCACCTTCGAGGCAAATTTGCATCATAATTGGGGTTTAGGGTTTTGACTTGCTGAGATTTTATCTCGCCCCATCGTGGGCTAACCTTTTTCAGGGCCATAGCATGTAGATCTAATGAGTGTGGATATGGTGGGCGCGAGATGTGACACCTTAGGCTGGCCCTACCATTAGTGAAGTAGGTTGACCCTGATCCCTGAGGATTTTGAGAGGGTCAGTTGAAAGTTAACAGTGTAAGGACTTGTAAATCATTAAGTTTCCTAGGGACAATAGTGTTTAAATGAATAAGTTGTTTTCAACAACTTTTGTTTTGATTGACTATCCCTATGTTTGTTTATAGGCCGGGTGTTTATTTAATTCGCTTCCGCATGTGCTTAATTGTTTTAAATATGAATGGGTCAGCTACGCGTCATGTGACGTTGCAAATTTTAAATCGACCGCCAAGGGATGTGTGTGCGCTTGGGATTCAAGACGTGACAAATAGACTTTGACAGCATTTCACAGAAGTCCAATATTTCTCATAATAAGAATAAGAATAAGAATAAGAATAAGAAAAGGAAAATAAAAGTTTTGTCAACTTCAAAACTTAATAGGAGTTTTCTCAACACAATTTACTTTGTTTTAAAATCCTTTGGCAGTTTCTATAGCCACCATTCTACAAGCACCCAGAAGAACATTTTTGCTCACAAAAATTGAGTGTCACCACAAAGAATGACCATAAAATCGACCAGCATTCTTCGTAGAATTGACTGAGCCCTACACATGATAGCCAGGAAGATACATTCATTCCTCCTCTCTTTCCCTATCACAATAGCACCCAGAGACACTGAGCATGTGGATTGACAAGGGGTTGGAAACAGGACAGGAGTTCAGTCATGGATATATACTTAGCAGAACCAAACCAAACCAAACCAAAATGCGACAGAAAAGCTGATGCCCATAACCGGTTCTCTTTACTACAATAAAGGGCAAAACCGTTCTGCATTTGACTAGAGAATAAATACCAATAAAAAAGAACTTGTGATGAAGAAAGTTCTCCATGCTTTCCGTGCTAAGCACTAAAAGGCTTGAACAGATGAGTGGGAAGCAACGGCGTGGAAATGAAAAATCAGGAACGCAAATGAAGTAAAAATCTGACTGCCATGTGGAGGTCAGGCCAAATAAAGGGACAAACAGTGAAACATGCCGAATTAGAATAAACTAAAGCTCAGAAACTTTTCTTTGTTTAAAGCCTTCAGATGTTGAGACTCTGCTGCAGGATATGTTAAACACTAACGCGTGCACTAATGGAAATTGACCTAAATGATTGCTCTTATGCCAGCATTTCATGGAACAAGTGAAGGAAACTTCAATTAAGGGTCGTTTACATTTCCAAGACATCCAAAACAACTGAAACATTATCTTTGTTTTGACAGTGAGAATACACATAATTCTGCAAGCAATTCCACATATAGGCAAGCGTCAAGGAAACCTAGTGTTCCTCGGAGAGCCTCCTACATCCGGGAATCACACAGAAATCAGAAGACATAGAACCTTAAATTTCCTGATATGGTTATTGGAAGAAGTTTCAGCATCCAGCTGAAGCTGCAAGAACTCTAACTTGGCTTCTAATTCTGCTTCCACTTCTTCAATCCCTTCCACAGGTTCTTGTTTAGACTCATCCACTGGACTGATTTGACTGCATACGTCTATGTTGTTCTGGCAAAAGAGATGGCGTTCAATGGGATTGCTCCGAAAGGTGACTGCTGCAGCTTAAGACTTCCTTTATATCAGTCAAAAAAGAGGCAAAACATTCCATCAACTTAGCTGGTTCACGAGAAGAATCTTTTCTCTGTACTTTTTTCTCTGACGTTCTGAAGAAGTTCCATTTCTTTCCGCAAATCCTCCATTTTGTTGAGTTCATTCTTACTCACAGAAATCAGATACAAAAGACTCACTGCAACTCCAAGGTTGAACATATTCTCTTTCCTATATTGTCCTGGATAGAGGACCATGAAAGCAACAATCACCCATAATCCTTCATTTAATAGTGATGAAAGGGAACAATTTCATGGGAGCGTATGGAAGATGTTACTTATCACTCATTATATCTCAACTGGGGCGTTTGATGTGAATAGGCATGTTATTCCAGTTCCACCAACATGCACATCCCTAGCTATTATGGCAAATCAAATTGCTGAAAGAGGTTATATTCCTACATGGGCAACCAGATTTTATCCATACGGGCATGGCTGGTACACTTTATAAAGAGTAAAAGGAGAAAATAATGTTGGATACACCCAGTCCAACTTCAGCATATAGCCTCTTGCCCCGAAATCTCTTGACCTTCAAGTCCTAGCTTCCCCGTTCGAGACCAGTAAAACAAATTCAGTTGGCTCAATTTTCCACACCACCAATCCTCATTTTGTTTAACTCATATTGGTTCAGCCAGCTGCATGGAAGGACTGAAGTATGTGCCAAGTACAGAACCCTTTCCACAAATAAAGATTTGTGATCAGAATCAGGAGTCAACCTCAATTAAGAAGCTTCCGTTGTACATCAAGAGGTTTTGAATTATCGCTTAAGCAGTGTTACAAAATAGGCTGGGAACCTGCAATGTTGTTCTTGCCCTCAAGTTGTTATGACATTAATACCATTAATTTCATTTTCATGAGCCATGTACATCACAACAACGTGCAAAAACAGGGATTTGGTTTCCAACTAGTTAAATGTAGGGGTGAGCAGTTCCTAGTTCCTTATAGGTTCCGTCTGGAACCTCGAACCTACCCTTGAGTACAACTTGCTCATTTTTTGGAACCTAGAACTTACTCGTCAGAATCAAGAACCTGGAACCTACCCTATCACAGGTTTCAAAGTCGGTTCCAGGTTCTAATAGGTTCTTTTTTTTTTTTTTTTTTGGGTTTCATTTTCAAATTTGAACTATAACGAAGAAGGATACCTTCAATAAGCTTAAATTAAAAATTGTTATAGACTCAACTTCAGGATACTAGATTACCTTTCATAGAAGATCTCATACCTGTTCAGCATCACATAAATCTCCAGAAAGGAAAAAATGGCCAAAGAATAATATATTCAAGTACATCCCATCTTTTGTAGTAAGTGGCGGGACCTGGATGAGAAAACTACTTGTGGGAAGAAATGGAAAAAAAAAAAAATTGCTGAGGGACAAGGGCTTGAGAGCAGCAAAGGGAGACAGAGTGAGTGTTTCTCACCTACTTTCGCAGCAAACTCCATCTAGATGTCAAATGCAGCTTTATGCAATTTCACGCCACCCTTGACAAATCTCTTCGAATACTTTGTGAGCAACCCCCAATTGTCTGTATCGTTACAAATGCTGCAAAAATTTTCCACGAAAAGAAAGGATATCAAATAACATAAGCAAACTATTAGATTGAGAGTAGCAATGCAGACAATGATTAATATAAAAACAAGTTGATTAAATCATATATAAAAGACACTAATAAATTGGATAAATTGCTTGATAACCAAGCAGTAAATTTCACACAATTAAGTGCAATAATGGCTTACTACATGATAACTCCTTCTCAGGATAAACAGCACGAAAACAAGATAAACAGCACGGAAGTGAACCTGAAGACAATATCGGCCGTGCTGGGTTGCCATGGCAAGTTATTCTTCTTCAAAAGCTTCGTAACTTCCTGCATGAGGGCAACATCTCTGTGCTCTTTAGCATATTGCTGCATTGCAATACCCCAAGTTAGCAGAAAAAATGTGTAAATGAAACAAATGGAAAAAAGAATCACTTGACATAGATACAATTCGTCATTACCAATAGATGGTTTGCAGAGCCAATTGTAGGGGTCAATCCATAGACATTATGCTCCCACAAGACCTTCTTACCTACAATTTTGTCAACGCTTAGTTTCTATCATCATGGACTAATTGCAGCAATCTCCTGATATGAGCTACACCATGGAACTAAATTTTGATTTGATTTATTTTTATTGAAAATTATGAAGAGCTTAATCACTAGAAACAGCTCGAACTGACAACCACTGAAGCTATCAGTTCATAAAAACATGTTTGCAAAAAGTGAACGCTATTTGCTAAGCTTCAACAATGAATTCAACAACTTGAAGCGGAGGTGTCATTCAAGAAATCAAAGTCTTACAGAGCCACCAATGTGCGAGAAGACCCATTTACAGAATAAGCGTTTGACCAATATTAAGTTGGATTAAGCGCAATATTGTCCAAGTCATGAACGAGTTAACAAGTTTGTACATGTAAAATAAAGCGACCCTTTTAACAATTTAAACACATTGAATCATGTCGAGAAGGTTAACATGTTATTCACACAGGACAAGTTTATACACACATTTAACAATGTTCTATACTTTAAATTGAATATCCTTTTACACATTTACACATGAAAAACTATTTGTTGAATATGTTATTTGTCGTGTTCCATACACGTGCTTAATAGACGTGATGCATCTGCGTAGGACAAAATTATGGTTTACATAATTGACGCGTCCAGGAAAGAAAAAACACGAAAGCACAACTAGCTACCAACGGGATAGTCAAAAGTTCTCATAAGCAACTGAATATGTTCTGAATATGTTCTCCAAGCATGACAGGCTTGAGGTAAAAAGATCATTTGAGAACAAGCAATATACAACAAAATGATTGTGCTAATGATAGTAAGTAGCAACAATCGAATGCAGAAGAAGAATCAGGTAAATATATCAGCATGATATAGAATTTTTGAACTTGGCACACGACTTGTGTAGATAAAGCACACCAAAGTCAAGAGCCCTTGCACGCACACATGTTTTTGTGACTTCCTGACAAACGTTGCAGTTAAAATTTTCATGAATTCGAAGATTTGACAATCTCTGCGACGAAAAGAAAAGACAGTTGAATTTATCAATTACTCAAAAATTGAAACTTCACTTCTCAAATGGAGCAAGAAGTCAACTGAAAAATCTGCCTAGGTTTTGCAAGATATCAAAGAGAAGCTTAATATCCTCTCTGTTCTTGCAATTTTCAATCATCGACCACATCCATGCGTTTGGAGCCATTGTTCTTTTCGTGTTAACAGATTCAAGAATTTTGTCATACAACTCCTTCACGGTCTCTGCATAATATGACAAGAACCAAATATCAAAGATAGAACTACACAATATTTCAAGACACAAATTAGATGGGAAAAAGGAAAAAACCTGTAGGTTCCTCCTTTTCGGCACTTGCTTCGGAAGAATACTGTAAACTCAAAATTATCGAATAAGAGGCTGCAGGCAATCTATTGCGATGAATCAGCTTGTGAATTCCAATGACAATCACATCAAAACCTTTCACTGCCAAGAGAAATGCAGCTCTGTTTTGTATCAACAAACTAATTCAACCTAGAACCGACATTTAAGAACATGAAGTAACTCGACTTGAAGAAACAATTCAATGTGATTAATCCTATTACAGAATCACATCTCCAACATCAAATCCACAAAAGCAAACACGATGAATGCAATAAAAATACGACATCTCAATTAAACAAGCACAATCCTGACAACATAATCATCCCTCCGCTTCAACTTGACTAAACCAGGTGCACATCCCTCGAATGAGTTACTTAGAATTCTTCATCAATCATCAAACATCAAACTCAACCTAAAAAAGCCCCCGCTAACAAAGAACCATCGCTCCAGCATTTATACATTCCACGTCGAGATCCCTCGGTTTCACAGATAGCACGCTTCTCATCTGCTAATAAAGAACCATCGCTCGGTGAGCGACGTCAGGGGGTGACTAGGTGAGTGGCGTCTAGGGCAGCTAGGGCTTTGGGGAAGGCTCGATGAGGGGCGTTGGGGGGTGATTGGGTGGGCAGCGTCAAGGGCAACTGGGCGAGCAGCTTCGAGGACAATTGGGCAAGCGTGAGCCGACTAGCGTCTAGCGGCGGGATGACCGGCATCTGGCAGCAGCTCAAGGCAAGCGAGGGGTGATGGTGTCGAGGGAGGCAAGGGCGAGGCGAGCGCAGGGTGACTGGCGTCCAGCGGCGTCCGGCGGTGGCATCGAGGGTTAGTAGCATCCGGTGGTGGCGTCGAGGGCGAGGAATGTCTGGCGATGGCGTTGGGGGCGAGTAGCGTCGGCGACAGGCAGAGGTAGAGAACGGGAAAGAACAAGAGAGAATCAGAGAATTGTGAAAGTGTGAAGTGAATGGAATCGGAACCAAAGGCACTGGAACCGGTCCCTTTAGAACCGGGAACCGAAGGGTTCGGTTTAGTTCTCCGGTTCCCGGGTTCTGCGCTCACCCCCAGTTAAATGTTTGTAAAAACATCTTTTTTTTTTCTTTTTTTTTTTTTCAGATTTGGCCTAAATTCTACAACACATCAAAAGGATTATTGGGGGCCCCCCGCCCCCGGGGGGGGAGGGGGATGGTCAAGTAGGACAAGTTAGAATATTTTTTTTAAAACGAAACAGGTATAATTTGGCCATGGCGTTGTACTTACACAGGCATGTCATGAAAAGCAACTCCAATTCTGACACCATCCCAATTCCCTCAAACCAGGCCAAGCATAAGACACTTGCAAACATCAAACATCAAACATCTGACAGATCGTCCACACTCAGGAAACTTCGCATAAAAAAAAAAACAAAAAAAAAAACATTTTTCACAACGGAAAGCTCAGAACTTGAAATAGCAATCGATCATCACTTGATTCATCCTTCCCGTTGACCATGTGCGACGAACCATCCTCAACCTTCGTCTCAACCTTGAAACGCTCATACTACCCAGCCGATCGCCAATTTCCCTCTCCTTTCTCTCAAATCTGTCCCACCACACCCTTCTTCTTCTTTCGCCATCTGAACCACCTCGAAATCGCTCAACCCACTGATAAACACTCGAACCCACAAGACACAGCTTCATCTTGCCGCTGAAGACTGCTCATCTTGAATTCCCGCCAACTCCACTATCTTTCTGGTCCTGTTTTTCTTTTTCTTCCTCGAGTAGTAGAAAATCAGGGATTTGCATGTGGGGACTACAATATCTTGTCCCAATCTGGTTAATCCCGTCATTAATGTCATGCATGTTGTCCATGAATCTAGAGTTGAGAGTGTCAGAATGTAACTGTTTCTGCAAATGTACTAGGCCCCTTTTTCTGATGATTTAGTGTTTTGAAGCTGACAAAACGTTTCCATCAGTCTAGTCTGAAGACTTGCAGACTCTTCCATCAAAGTCTGAAGACCTCCGAACTGCCAAACTCAAGACTCAAAATCTATCCTCACTGATAGTTTCTAGACAGTCGAAGAAGGCTTATCCAGAACTAGATGTTTCGTTAGGGATCTAACTTTATCGACCGGAAAAGATCTCTTGGCTGGATATAGCATGTCGAAATCCATTATTCAAATCGAGATTGATTCAGGGATTTTGAATCCATTGATTGACGAAGTATACTTGGAAGGTTCTACTTATGAAAACCTAGATCATGATTGTATGGGCGAGCAGGATTGATGGGCTGTCGTCATGTTCCTTAAATAACTCGAAGATCTTCTTAATTGATTCTGTCCAATGTGTAGATTGGAAGAATTCATTTGGTAAGTGTCAACGGGTGTAATGGCATAAAGGAGTATATAAGAAAGATGTTCCAGTTGTTCGAGTGGGTGCGCGATAGAAGAATTCAAAAGTCTGAACCTCCTTGTTCTTAGTCAATTAAATTGTTGAACGAAATCTTGTACACAAAAGAGAGTCTATATCTTTGAAAGACCTTGAGGAAGTGTAGTAGAGTTTCTACACTGTGGAATCAAAGAATAGCTTTACTGTAACAATTCTTTTATTCATAGTGAAATCCAGCCAATGGGGTGTCAGTGCGGAAGAGTGGAAGTAGGCTTGGATTAAGCCGAACTACTATAAACTCTGTGTTAATATTCTCTTCCCTACGCTCTTTTACTTTGATCGTAACTTGTTCAGTTGACAAGAGACAAATTTCCTTTTCATAATCCATTATTAATTAGTGCTGCACACTTATCTCGGAAGTTTGTTTTTACACTTATTCACCCCCCTCTAGGTGCTCATACTAGCTTTCACAATTGGTATCAGAGCTTGTGTACTCACTTGAGTTGAAGTGTTTTACTTCAGAGTTAAAGATTCATGGTTAGTATGTTGGCTCTAGGACTGGTTGAAGGGCAAAACAATACCAGACCGCATTATTTTGATGTGAAGGAATACAACATATGGAAAAACAAGATGAATAAATTCCTAAGATCAAAGGATCCTCTGGAATGAGATGTGATAGACAAATGAATCATTCCTAAAGCTGCACCTGTCTCAGAAAGAGGAAAAGAAGCCGTTGAGTCTAGCGAAATGACTCAAGAAGAGATAACCAAGAGACAAGCTCTTGATGCAAAAGCAATTTATTCTTTATATTGTGTATTACCACCTACTGAATATAACATAAATCTTTTTGTGTTACGGTTAAAGAAGTTTGGGATAGATTACACATCACCTATGAAGGAACTAATCGAGTGAAAGAAACCAGAATCAATATTCTACTCAGTTAATATGAAGCATTCAAAATGAAATCAGGAGAATCTATCACTGACATGTTTAGTCGTTTTATAGAAATCGTGAATGGCCTTGAAAATCAAGGTCAACCAATTTCTGATCCCATGAAAGTAAACAAGCTACTACGTGGACTCTCCAATGATTGGAATCACATAAAGACCTCAATAAGGGAGACACAAAGAATTATGCCACTTTTTATCGATGAATTGGTTGTAACTTTTCAGTCTTATAAAGTGGAGCGAATCAACGAAAAAGAAGATCCTAAAGGTAAGAAATCCATTGCATTAAAATCTAATGATGATTCTGATGTCACAGATTCTGAAGACGATATGGATGATGAAGAGCTTGCTCTCATGATAAGAAGATTCAGAAAGCTAAACAGAAAGTGGAAAAGATTCAATCCAAAGAAATCAAGTTTTCAAAAGTAACAGTCTAAGTCAATTGAGGATGATGAAGCTAATAAAGATGTAGTCTGCTTTGAATGTAAGAAAAAGAGACACATCGACCCAACTGTCCCCTTTTAAGGAAAAAGAAAGGAAAACTGAGAAATATCGAAAGGCATTTAAAATAGAAACTTGGAGTGATATAGAATGTGAAGAAAGTGATGATGATTATGCCAATATTTGTCTCATGACACAATCAGACTCAGATTCAGATTCCGAGACAAACTCAGATTCAGATGAATTTAGTCTTAGTCTCAAAACTATTCTCAAAAGGATTTCCGAACTTAAGAGAAAATTCTGCATTAATATAATAGAAAAATGTTTGGAAAGAAAAGATCAAAAGTCTAGACAAAAGTGTGACTACTTTAAAAGAAAATGCAGACAATCTTTCAATAGAAAATACATTTTTGAAAAATGATGTCTCAAGTATTTCTAAAAGATTTTCTATAGGATCTGAGAAACTTGAAAAAATTCTTTATATACAAAGACCTTACTTCAACAAATCAGATTTAGGAATGACTGTTGAAACCATTCCTCTAATTGATTTTCCTAAAGTAAAGGAAAGAATTAAGCAAAGACCTATAAGTGATGCGTACAAAAATCATTTCCAAAAAGTTTTTGTAAAACCAGTAGGTCGCAGTACTCTTAAATGTTCAAAGTGCAATAGCTCAGCTCATTTTGAGAAAGAATGTTCTATGGTTTGGAAATCTGTTAATAAGGTATGGGCAAAGACCATATATTACACTACCACCAATGGACCCAAGAAAATATGAGTACCAAAAAAAGCTTGAGTCTCTTTTTTAAATGTAGGTCACTATCAAGAAAAAAATTAAATGGTACCTAGATAGTGGATGCTCAAGGCATATGACGGGAGATTCAAATTGCTTCATTGTTTAAGTTAATGGTGGAAAATTTTCTTTTGGAGGAAACAACAAATGAAGAATTGTGGGATACGAAACTGTAAAGATTGGAAGCCTCACGATCAGTAATGTTTCCTTAGTGGAAGGACTCAACTATAATTTGCTAAGTATTAATCAGTTGTGTGACACCGGTTTCAAAATCAACTTTCAAGAAGGAATATGCTTAGAAACCAGTAAAGACTCCTCTCAGTCTTTCATGAGTCGAAGACATGGAAATATCTACATCTTGGATGTCAAACCAGATGAAACCCAATATCTAATCTCAATTCAAGAAGAAGAAACTTATGGCAAATAAAACTTGGATACATCAACATGAAGCAAATACCCAAAATTTCAGCAAAGAAGCTTGTTCGTGGTCTACCGAATCTGTCATACCAAAAATCTGATCTATGCGCATCGTGCGTGCTGGGAAAATAGTAAGAAACTCATTCAAACTAATAAGTCAAGTTTCCACTAATCGTATACTGCAGCTCTTGAATATGGATCTCTTTGGACCAACCAGAACTCAGAGCATTGGAGGTAACAAATATTGTTTAGTGATTATGGATGATTATTCACGATTCACTTGGGTATAGTTCCTGGTAAGTAAGTCTGAAACATTTTCTTATTTTACAAAGTTTGCCAAAAATGTCCAAAATGAGAAAGGGTATGTTATTTCAAGTATACGGATAGACCATGAAGGTGAATTTAAAAATCAAGACTTTACGATATCCTGTGATGAATCTAGTTTTCAGCATGTGTTCTCTTTACCATATACTCCAGAGCAAAATAGAGTCGTGAAAAAAAAGAATAGGTTGCTTCAAGAAATGGCTAGAACTCTTTTAATTGAAAGTAACATCTATTCACGTTTTTGGGCTAAAGCAGTTTCTACAGCATGTTATATTATTAACAGAGTCTTTCTAAGGCCTATTCTGGAAAAAACTCTCTACGAGTTATTCAAAGGAAAGAAGCCAATTGTTTCATATTTTCATGTATTTGGATGTAAATGTTTTATATTGAAAAATGCAAATGATCGAGTTGGTAAGTTTAAAGAAAAATCAGAAGAAGGTATTTTCCTTGGATATTCTATCACAAGCAAAATTTACAGAGTTTACAACAAGAAGACTTAATCTGTGGAGGAATCAATGAATGTCAAATTTCAAGACTTTATGCAAAATCAATCGATTTATACTCATCTTGAAGAATCCGATCTTGCTCCAGACTCTACAAAGTCTAAATCTCCAGAAGTAGCTAAATCTTCAGACGACGAGAAACAAATGATCAATGAAGATTCAAATGAAGAAAAAGATCAACAATCTGACAAATTAACTAGCAACTAGAAGCATAAGTCCAGTCATCCCAAAGATCTCATTATTGGAGATATTAATGAAGGAATTCGCAAAAGAGCCAAAAGGCGCGAAGAGTCTAGTGCTGAGGCTCTTATTTCTGAAATAGAACCCAAGAGCATAGAAGAAGCTTTAACTGATGAAAGCTGGATTGAAGGTATACAAGAAGAACTCAGGCAATTCTTCATTAATGATGTCTGGGAATTGACTCCTAAACCGAAAGGTAAATCTATTATTGGAGCTAAATGGGTTTTCAGGAACAAGATGAACAAGAAAGGAAAGGTCAGAAGAAACAAAGCAAGACTCGTGGCCAAGGGATATACGCAAGAAGAAGGGATAGACTATGATGAGACTTACGCACTAGTAGCAAGGTTAGAAGCAATTAGATTATTAGTTGCTTTTGCTTGCCATAAGAATTTCAAGTTATTCCAAATGGACGTCAAAAGTGCTTTCCTAAATGGATTTATCCAAGAGGAAGTCTATGTGGAACAACCACCCAGTTTTGAACACCTAAGAAAACCATACTCTATATTCAGACTGAAAAAAGGCTTTATATGGTTTAAAGCAAGTGTCTCGAGCTTGGTACCACAGACTAAGTAAGTTTTTAATTCAGAACGATTTTGTCAAAGGTAAAGTAGATACTACATTATTTATCAAAAGAGAAAGCAAAAGTTTTCTAATTGTTCAAATCTATGTTGATAATATTATTTTTGGATCCTCTAATGAAAGTCTGTGCAAGAAATTCTCTAAGTCTATGTAGGATGAGTTTGAAATGAGTATGATAGATGAACTAACCTTTTTTCTCGGGCTTCAAGTGAAATAACTGAAGGAATGAATTTTTATTCATCAAGAAAAATATGCTAAAGAACTTGTCAAAAAGTTTGGACTAAAAAATTGCAAAAAGACTGATATACCAATGTCAAGTTCTTTGAAGTTGGACAAGAATTGAGAAGGAAAGAAAGTTGACCAGAAGCTATACAGGAGTATCATTGGTTCACTTCTTTATCGAACTGCTTCTAGACCTAGCATTTTGTTTAGTGTTTGTATGTGTGCTAGATTTCAAGCAGACCATAAAGAACCTCATCTAAGTGCTGCAAAGCATGTCATCAAATACATTGTCTCAACTTCAAATTTGGGTCTCTAGTATCCTAAAGAATGAGACTTTACTCTTCTTAGATACTCAAACGCAGACCTAGACGGATACAGAGTTGATAGAAAGAGCACATCAGGCATCTGTCAACTACTTGGAAGCAAGATAGTGTATTGGTTTTCAAGGAAGCAAAGTACAGTAGTCCTTTCTATAGCAGAAGTAGAGTATGTAGCTCTTGAAAGTTGTTGTTCACAAATTCTGTGGATAAAACAACAGTTAAGAGACTTTGAAATTGAAGATTCATACACTGAAATCAAATGCGATAACACCAGCGCAATTAATCTCACCATGAATCCGATTCTTCACTCTAGAGCAAAACATATAGAGATTCGACATCATTTCATTAGATATCATGTTCAAAATGGAGAAGTTTCGATTTGGTTTATTGACTCAAAGAATCAATTGGCGGATATATTTACAAAGCCTTTTGAGAAAAATCAATTTGAAGTTATTTGTTCCATACAAAATATCTTAAAGTCTGAAGAAGTTCAGACTTAGGATTGAAACTCTAAAAGACACTCAGACTCAAACAATCAAGATCTATGACTATAAGTTATTTCTATTTTAGAAACTTATCTCTCGAGATCAAATCTTGAAAGATACGATCATCTATTCAAAATTAATTGGTGTTATTTTCCTAATTTTTCATGATTAGTGCAATCCTTCCTTTTCAAAAAAGAAATTATTTTTGAAATGACAGTTATCTAATTTTTTAAAAGGCAGTTATTTTTAAAAGGCATATTTATATTTCCTTTTTACGACGTTTCGTATGCCTCGCTTCGATTACCTTATATACTACTGGTTCTTCTTCGTTTTACTTACAAAAACCCTAAGAGAGCATCAATCTTCCACTTCTGTCTTCTTTCCTTGTTTAATCCTCAAAAAGTTCTCATCTTTCTACGGAAACAAGCTCGAAATCTCTCAAAGACTATGAAAGATGTTATCCCAAAGAAAGTCTTCAAGAATCGCGAACAAGGGACCATAGCAAATGTGTGAGGGGCCTACGCACTTTGATCTCACTGAGGAAGAAGAATCTTCTAGACAGCAGCAGAGCCCACAACATTCTCAGCAGCGTCCATCTCCTTCATCTAGACCTCAGGATGTTGCACATCGAGAAGAGGAAGAAATCATCGAAGACACAAAACCCGTAAGAACTTATGAGCCCACTTTTACCTATAAGCTTTATCGTGCTTTAAAGAGGAGTGGTACTCCATTGAACTACACTGATGAATTTCTAAAAGACAAAGGGTATAGAAATAAAACTTTCTTTTTACGCATAATGGAACGATTGGGAATTACCCCTGCTGGGTCAGCAGAAGAGGCATTTGCAAATATCCCAAGCGATCCACATGTTGGAGGGCTGAGTCAACCAGATGGGAATGACGATGATAGGTTGTACAGTCAGTTTAAACCTAGAATGGGTGTTGCAGCAAAAATCCGAAACAAAAGAACGGATTTTTTTCGATCGGATGAACACAAGCAATTGTACTTTAAGTTGCTGAAGCGTGGAGTGATAAACCCTAGAAGTGTGGAGTTTGATTTTCCTGACTCTGTGAATGTCAATCTGCGGGAAAAATTTAGTCTTCTTCAACTCGAACAATTTTGTTCTGAAACAACAGAGGCTTATGCTGAACTTACTACTTCTATTCGAATCTTAGTTTCTTGGATGCAAGTAGGTTCTCTTTTAGTGTTTGAGATCAGGACTATACGGTTGACATGAATACTTTGGCTGATCTGATTGGAGTTGAAAGTGGGAGATATCAGCCTATCAGTGTGTCTATTGCTCGTGCAAGTTGGAGCTTGTTAAGGATAGAACAACAAAAGGGAAGATTTCCTATTTGAGGATGAATGCGTCCAACATTTTGCTTCACAAGATAGTGATTAACTGTCTCAGACCAAAATCAATTTCAAAGACCGACGTTTCAAACTCAGAGATAAAGTTGATGTACGCCATCAATGCTAGTAAAAAGTTCTCTCTTTCACACACTATTATGTTCCACATATACAGAGCAATGATGAATGACAAAGGTCAACTTCCTTACCCAGCACTTATTACCAAATTATTCAGACATTTGAACGTTCAGCCTCCTCAAATTCTTTGTGTTCAAACTTGCGATCAAATGGTGGTGGGACTGAAAATGAGCTCTAAAATGCTTTTGAAGGAACTCAACAAGGCATTAGAGCAATTCAAGGAGAAAACCCTGTCAAGACTCATCCAGTCTCGTCGGCTGCAAAGAGAAAAGGGAAGGAGCCCATGATTGCGCCATCCAAGAAAAGAAGAGCACTCGTCATTGAGGATGAAGAGGATGAGGATGATATCACCATTTCTGCAATGGCATTAAAGAACTTGAGTCATTCTATTCCAGAAATAATAGCAAGATAGGAAAAAGACACGGATGAGACAGAACAGAGGACTAGAGAGAGAGAAGATTTGGAAGCAGAGGAGAAAGAAGCAAAGGAGAGAGATGCAAAGGAGGAAAGAATTGAGGAAGAAGAAGAAGAGGAGAGAGGAGATCAAGCGGAAGCAGAGCATGAGGAACACTTTTCTCCACCTGAAGGCATGGAAACAGGGGGAGATCCTGAGAAAAGAGGAATGTCCTCATTCCTTACCACCAGTGAAGGAGTAAGTCGTTCTCCAGCAGATCCAGAGGACATCTATGCCTCTCAATTTCTTAAGGAGGGACATGATGTTTCATCGCCTAATTTGTGTGACCATGCTAATTTGCCATCATCTGCCTATACACCATCTAATCGTGCAGAAGCCAGTACTTAGACTGATAATTCAGCAAACTTTCGCAGAATACTTGATGTTCTCTTGGAGATGCAGGGTCAAATATATGCTATGGGATGTGAAGTACAGAACTTGCAAAATGCAGGTCAAACTTCTTCAGTTTCTCTGCATGATCAAATTCATGCCCTTGCTCTTTAAGTTCAAGCAAATGCCAAGGGTGAAGATGTGGCATAACTGAAGGAGGATTTGAAAAAGCTAGAAGGGATTGTCTAGTCAATAGGAGATTTTCAGCTTATTCGTGTTCCCAAGCAGTCTTAATTACATTCTCTTTTCATCTCTACCTTTTTTATGATGACAAAAAGGGGGAGAGATGTGTTGTAGATTTGACTTTGAACTTTCAACTCACCTTTTTGAACTTTTGTGTCAATTATGTTATATTGACTTAACTTTTGTGTTTGGCTGTTTGGATTTGAACTAGATTTGAATTTGACTGTTTGAACATTTGTTTATCTTAAGTACTATTGATATCTCATGACTTTATTCATTTACAGAACTAACCTACTTTCTGTGGATGCAGATTCTAGTGTTATTTTTATTAAGCGATTTATCTTTGTGAGATATCCATATTTGCTTGAGTAATGTTTTGCAGGTCAAAGTTATCCAAATCATAGAAAGTTTTGTTACTATTAAAAAGGGGGAGATTGTCGGAGAAAACTTCCTTGAGTGTTTTGAAGCTGACAAAACGTTTCCATCGCCTAGTCGAAGACTTGCAGACTCTTCCATCAAAGTCTGAAGACCTCCGGACTGCCAAACTCAAGACTCAAAGTCTATCCTCACTAACAGTTTCTAAACCGTCGAAGAAGGCTTATCTAGAACTGGATGTTTCGTTAAGGATCTGACTTTATTGACTGGAAAAGATCTCTTGGTTGTATATAGCATGTCGAAATCCATTATTCAAATCAAGATTGATTCAGGGATTTTGGATCCGTTGATTGACGAAGTATACTTGGAAGGTTCTACTTATAGAAACCTAAATCCTGATTGTATGGGCAAGCAGGATTGATGGGCTATCGTCATGTTCCTTAAATAACTCGAAGATCTTCCTAATTGATTATGTCCAACAAGTAGATTGGAAGAATTCATTTGGTAAGTGCCAACGGGTGTGATGGCATAAATGAGTATATAAGGAAGACGTTCCAGTTGTTCGAGTGGGTACGTGATAGAAGAATTCTAAAATCTGAAGCTCCTTGTTCTTAGTCAATTAAACTGTTGAGCGAAATCTTGTACACAAAAGAAAGTCTATATCTTTGAGAGACCTTGAGGAAGTGTAGTAGAGTCTTTACATTATGGAATCAAGGAAGAGCTTTACTGTAACAACTCTTTTGTTCATAGTGAAATCCAGCCGATGGGCTGTCAGTGCGGAAGAGTGGACGTAGGCTTGGTTTAAGCCGAACCACTATAAACTTTGTGTTCATATTCTCTTCCCTACGCTCTTTTACTTTGATCGTAACTCGTTCAGTTTACAAGAGACAAATTTCCTTTTCATAATCCATTATTGATTAGTGCTGCACACTTATCTCGGAAATTTATTTTTACACCTATTCAACCCCCCTTTAGGTGCTCATACTAGCTTTCACATCTCGAACATCTCCAAGAAAGGAAAAATCATTGAAGTACAAACGGAGCTGGTTGAAGACAACCTTTGCAAGAGTTATTTTGCCAACATGACCCATCCCATGAATACCAACAAAATGAACACCATCACAGTCAACATCCAACAGCTTAATTATGTCTTCTACATGATCATCCACTCCAACTTGCTGATTCGTCACATACTTAAGTTTTATCTTCAACTTAACCAAAACCTCTCGAATGATCAACTAAATAGCTTCCTCATGTCTGCCACATATATGAAGTGCCTCGGTTGAAAGAAGACGGTAATTATAGACGTTATCATTCAAGTCAAAGCAAAAGTATTTGGATTTACTCATAGATCATTTGCAAACAAAGAGTCAGTTCAAGAAACATGCGCATTGTACAAAGGTAAAATTTTACACATTAGACGAGTTCCAATGTTTTATACCTCTTTCCCAACTATAGAAACAGATTCTTGAAAAACGAACTGATACTCAAACGATTGAATACCGAAAACGAACGTGGAAACGTGCCCGGGAAACATGTAAAACTGATTGAAAGATATATCACAAAGACAGACATACCTTAGTTGCCACAGATTAAGTATGTTACAATCTCAGAAGAATTAATCGAGGCCTTGAAATTTCGTTCATCAAGAGAGAAAACATTGTTGTCTAAGGATAGAAAAAGTGCGTTCTGCTTTTCTCACTTGTATCTTATTCAAAATTCTCATTTTTATATTTATACAACATTAACTACACTCTCTTTTATAGGCCATTCATTTACAGATCGGGTTTTAGCCCATCATGGACAGACAGGCTTGACTTGGCTCATCAAATAAAAAAGCCATCATCTCTCACTTGCACATGATGGGCCGAACAGAACTCTTTCTTCACATCTCTGTAATATTCATACCAGTAAATAATTCGTGCAACTAGCATACTCCGTGTGACATCTTGATTTTCGACCATGTTTCGATTAAATGAAATGGGCTTTTCATCAATGTGCCTATGGTCTTTTTTCTCTGAGCTGATCACTCACGAGATAAATAAACTATTAGGTGAAGCCGTTAAGGGATATAAATGCGACAGACTTGAGGATTCAATCAAAAATCAACTGCTCGACCGTGCTAATCGACAAGGGTTAATATGGCACCATTATAATCGATTAGAGACCGGAGATCGGTCGATTCAACAAAAGCACGTAATTAAATTATGGGAGATTCCACTTGATTGCAAAAATCGTGTCGAACGGCACTAAACCGATTTTTCTATCGATTCTGTACCCAGTACCCATAATTGAAACCTTGAGATTTTTACAACAACTGAGAGTTGTTGATGAGTCAAAGATGTACAAACGTTGATTGAAATTATCGACAATGGGTAAAATGTGTTAAAATTTCTTAAAAGCTACCCGATAAGTTAGGTCATGCTAAAATCGCGTCCGGTTGAATTTAACCACGAAATTGAACTCGATTTCGGGAATCAAGAGTTCGGGCATGTCACGATTATTTCTAGGACATCATCTCAACCTTTGAAGAATTTTCGGCAAGCCCAGAATTAGGCGGAAAAATGGAAATTGGCAAATTAGATTGGTGGAAATTTGTAGGAGCTGCTGCTTTGTGGAACTTGGGAATCAAATTGAAGTCATATGGTGAAGTTTTATGAAGAAATGGTTTGTGGATGAGGCTTGGATAGCGAGAGCAGAAGACTTTGGTGCCAAAGCACTTGAATGTGTAGATATTTCAAGTGCAAACCCATTGGTTCATGCAAGGACTTTCAAGCCTCTTATCTCCCCCTTCTTCCCCCTTGTTTCCCCCTCTTGATCGACCGAAACTCCTTCCCCCCCTTGCTGCTACCTTCTTCCTCTTCCTCTTCCATTTTTGTGCTGCAACTTACCTCACTCGCCCAACCCTACACAAAACCAGCAGCCAGCCTGCCGAAACCACAACTAACCCACAACCAACTCCAGTCCCAACGGTCCCCGTCGCTACCACCCACGTGTCTGTCGTGTCCTCCTCCAGCCCCATTGGCTAGCTCCTTCACCAACCGCCTCAACCCACGGCTGCTTGAGCCAGCCATGTCCAAGTCGATCATCAGCATCGCCTAACCATCAGCTGCCGTCCCTCCTCACACCGAGCCCCTCGACCAGCCCTTCGGTTTAGCCCCACTGAACCGAAAGCCAGCTCAAGGTATGAGCTTGCTAGGCCTTTTTCAGCCCCTTCCGAACCTCCTTTGGTGTTGCTGTATGCCCGGGTCTTGGTCGCTGTCGTACCGCCATCACCATGAACTGGTTTGCTCACTAATCCGATGAGTTAACACCTTAAAATTTAATTAGGGGGTTAATTGCACTTAAGGGTGGATTAGTAGGCTAATTAGGGATTAGGGGATTAGTTAGGCCTAATTAGGATTAAGGTTAATTTAGTTAGCGTAATTACTTGGTTAGTTAGCTTAGTAGATAAACTAGGTGGTTAGATTAATTTAGTTAGGGGTTAATTAGATTATGTAGTTAGTTTAATTAGATTAAATTAGTTATCTTAGTAGATTAATTTAATTAGTTCAATTAGGTGGTTAGATTTGCTTATTAAGGGTTTTGATTTAAATATTTTGCAATTTATTTAATTAAATGTAATTTATTTAATTAATTATTAAGTAACGTAAATTATACCGGGATAGCCGGTTGTCGAATTTTACACCGATCGTCATGGTTGCGTTGATTTGTGAAATTGAGTGCTTGGTGATGATTTTTGAATTATTGTTTCAAAATATGAAATTTTGGTATTTAATTAGAAAAATACAAGGTGTCGGGTTTTGACGCCAAAAGGTTTTATGTACTATATGAAATCGTGGAATTTTGAAAAGAGAGTATATCATGTTTTGTGGTTCAATTTGACTATGTGATCACGCACAATTATTTTACCGGGTGCTTATAATATGAAGAAAATTGGCCAAGTCCATTATTTAAAATCGAAGTATTTGAGTGCAAAGCACGATGTTCTTGACTGGACATGGATGTGCGTGTGATCGTTGTGGCATCCAGAATTTTGTGACGACCCTCGAATATGCCACAATCCATGACTAAGTGACGGAAGCATCGTTGGACTATATTATCGACACCACAACGGTCACCATTTCCTTTTTCCATCATTGGACCAATGCGCTATGTAATGTAATGGTACAATCGTCGAGTAGATTAGAGTCTTGCTAGAAAGTTTGCATAGGTTCAAGTGAGACCAACCCTATCCGTACCTTGCCAACCCATGTACATTTGTTTCGATGACACAACACAACTATACCACCAAAGTATACATGAAATAAGAAAGAGATTTGGACTTTAATGCACTGATATTTTGTGGGCCGAAGGAGGGAAATTTGGCCTTGTATTCACATCTTCGCCACCGATCATTATATAGCATTGTCGAGTTCTCTCTCTCCATGCAAGTAATCAAATTGATGCTTATGCATGTATATAAGTTTACGGATTAAATTTCTGAAGAAAGTGGGCCATATATTAGGGCCATACAACCACGGATTCACTGGCCCAAATGACCCAAGAAAACTCTCCCTTAATTGTCGACAAAGCCAATCAACAATCCTTGAAGCTTCTCCAACTTTGTTGACCGAAGCATGCCCAGTAACGGCCACGTTGCTTCCCATTCGGTGGCCAGCGCATGGAGGAGGAGGAACCGAGTAGAAGCCACGCTCTCTCCACCTGTCTTCAACCTTGGTTGCCACCGAAGGAATCCCATGCAATTGACTATCAAAGTCAACAAATGAAGGAACAAAACTCTTGGACAGGTGAGGAGGAGAGAGAAGGAACCGAATTAGAATTGAGCAAGGAGAGAAACCGAGAGAGTGCGGGTGAGTGAGTGAGAGAGAGAATTTGAGCAAGGGAATTCGCGGGGGAAGCAAGCGCACGAGTGTGGGCCGTGAGGAAGGAAGAGAAGGACCACCTTCCGTTCGCGCTCAAGCTGCCGCCATCGACGCCACTTGTCTTCGCCGCCGAACTGAACCCCCGTTTTGCTTGCAATTGAGCTAGAGAGCTAGAGGCAAGTGAAAGTCCATTAACCTATATCATGTTGAGATGTTTTGTCTAGTGGAGTGCAATAGACTTGGAGATGTTTGGGTTGTGGATGTTGGATGTTGGATTTTGAATGAGTAGAAGTAGCTCTCTTAGAATTAGTAAACTGTTTTGTAGAAAACAGCATGACCTTTGATAATTCCGTGAATTTTCTGTAATTATCTAGTTAGAATTGGACTTTGAACCTTCAATTAAAGTTGTAGGAAACATCCTTAGGAATAACATATCAAAATTTGAGAATAAATGGACAAGGTTTGGTCAGTAAAACGATTTTCTCTGTAAATGTTAAATCTGGAAGCTATTACAGAATGTTAGTAAAGAATATAGCAATTACTTCTCTTGATATACAATGAATCTAACTTAGTGTTCTTCATAAAAAAATTTCTTTTAGGTCTTTTTTTATAACATATCAAAATTTCAAAATTTTCTGAGTTCATTTAGGGGTTATTCTGAAATTGTTACTAAAACTGTGCATTATGATGTTTGAGCCGTTTTGTTCCGAATTTGCTCAATTTGTCCCAAAGGTGAATGCATCTTTAGTTGTTATTTGACATCATGATATTGGAATTCAGCATATTATGCAATATTGAGATTTGATGAAGACTGATGGGATATCTTGTCATTACATTGAAAAGCATTTTTGGAAATTAAGATGTTAATTGTTATCGTTGGACCCTCGGGTCAACGATGCCCCGGGAGTCGGGATGCCCAGAGGTTCGAATGAGTCGATGCCCTTTGGATACCTGGTTGTATTATGAATACATGCCCAGAGGTTTTCCCCAGGAGCATCGGGATGCCCGGTTGTATGCTTGTCAGTACATAAATCCGGAGGGCCGGGGTAACCATTTTCATGGAAAGCCCCGGAGGTTCCTCATGATGCTAGGTGGGGTGTGAGATGCCTAGAGGTGTGATATGACATGCTCTGAATGCCTGGTTGTATTATGAATACATGCCCAGAGGCTTTCGCGATGCCAGGTTGGGTGCGAAATCCTAGAAGGACGCAAATCCTCTGGGGGCATAAAACCTTTTGAATGTTAAAAATGATGGTTCTACTAAGTGTGTGTGAGATCTGGTTATGGGACTAAATTGTATGGCATGGAATAGGACATGTCATAATAGTTTGGCCCTATGACCAGGACTTGTGTGACTGGACATGATGCATCTTGTTTGTTGGAACTGCACTGGTCATTGCACTGAAAGTTTTATGGTTCCGATGCATACTCATTCCTTGATGAACTATCTTGTCTATCTTGAATAAAACTATATCGTGATGGCTTGCATAGTATAGTTTAACGGATCTTTTGCTGCTGAGTGGTTGTACTCACCCCGTTTGGGGACTAATATTTCAAACTAGACAAGATACCTCTGCTACCACCGCCACCAGTAGATGGACCGAGTGATTGAATATGACCGCAAGGAGAAGGACAGCAGAGGAAGGAACTTTTGGACATCGACACTAATTGATGGACTTTAAGTATACCACTGTTGGAAAAGATGTCGGTCATCTTTTGAAATATAGCCGAGTATAGAAGACTATGGCATTTTGGTGTACTGACAAACGATGTCCATCTGGTTTAAGTAAATAAAAGTGTTCGGCTTTTACCTATACAAATGTTTAGTTGGTGTGCATCTTTTTTGAATGTAGGGAAGGGAGTTATTGGATACGCTTCTGCCATATAAATTGCGTAGGGACCAATCTAAAAGATGTAAACCCCCAAGACTCAGGGACTTATCAAAATTTTATGGTATCAAAGTAATAGACTTTCAGGTAAAGAGAAATGACATGATATGTGGTGACTTTAACGAATCGGGGGCCGTCGGGGGTTGCCACATAGGTATGAGAACCTGTCACCCGAAGAAAGTCGGGGGCGATGCTCCAATATGGCATGCCCCACATCAACGGATGCCGGTCACAGTGGAGGCTCGGTCAATGCTCCTTTGGGAATGCCATATGGATGTAGACGTTGCCGTGTCCGACGAAGCGGGATGACGACCGATTATGCCAGATGACCGCCAACTATTGAGTTGGCCGGGGCCGTTGGATCGTAACTAATTAGAACACGCTTGAGTGATTGACATAGTTGCACATGATTATGGGATGAAATTATGTGAGAGGGAATGGGACATGTCATAACGATTTAGCCTTATAATTGAGACCCTTGTGATTGATTGATGTGGCATCCCAAAATTCAAGGCAACCTCTAGATGTATTAAAGCCCATGATTACAGAATGAAATTGCCTTTGGTTTATGCTTTAGCCATTGGTTTTCTTTTTAGACCAAAGTGTTATATAGTTGTGTTCACAAGTTATTAAAATTAGTATTATAGGATAAATTTATTCTTGGCTATGCACCTCATAAAATTAATCCCTATAGTTTAAATGTTATAAGATCATGGCCACATGAAATTGAGAATTTGAAATCTATAAAAGAAATAATTAAAAATGAATTATTAAAAGTAAAATTGGAGTTTATTAGTGTTAAACTTTAGGCCAAGAGTATGGACCTAAAGTGGGCCAAATTGGCTTAGCCCATGAAGCCTAAGGAGAGGACTGCCGTCGGCCACAAGGGGGAGAGGCCAGCCCAATTCATCCAAGCCCATTTTGCATGAGTCTTGCCAAGTGGCAAAAAGGAGACTCCATGCATTGGCCATTGTGGGTGGCTCTTAATCATTGCAAATGATTGTGATTAGGGGAAATAAAAAGAGAGAGAGAGTGGCCGGTTGAGGGGGTTGTTGCCCAAGCCAAGTGAGAGAGAGAGAGAGAGAGAGAGAGAGAGAGAGAGAGAGAGAGAGAGAGTTGCGAGAGAGAGAGGAACCAAGAGAGAGGAGGAAGGAGCCGCTTGCCTGCCCGTCCGTCGCCATCCGTGTGCCGTTGTTTGCTCGATTTTGGAGGCAAGTTGGGATCCATATTCTGCTCTTGCATGTGTGTCTTGCATGTGCATTTGAAATGGTGATGAATCTCGGGTGTTTAGGCCGTGAGAAACCGAAGATAGAGTGTGTTGTTCTTGAAAATGTATTCTATTTTCAAGTGTGCCGCCTGACCCCCGAACGTTGTAGAGGCTTGCAGGCGTGTTTATAGTCAGATTTTGGCTTCGAATTCTCACGAAAGTTGTACACAACATCTCAAAGTATAACATACTAAAATTTGAGACAAAATGACTGAGTTTTATGGGGTCAAACCCTTCCTCTACGAAAAAGCTAGATCTGGAACTGTTTTGTCGACCTTTTGGTGGTTTTGTGTGTTGCATGTCACTTTTTACTACTAATTTCAATTCAACTTCTTCATGAAAGTTGTAGAGAACATCCTGATGATTAACATACTCGAATTTGAGGTAAAACGAACAAGTGTAGCCGAGTGAAATTATTTTCTTTTGAAGACGGCAGATCTGGAAGTATGGTACTGGACTCCCGAGACTTCGTGGACTATATGGTGACTATCATTTGATAATCTCACCTAGATCCCTTCATGAAAGTTGTAGCAGACCTCTTGAGGGAAAAAATATCAAAATTTCAGAGGAAATGACTAAAAATAAGTCGGTAAAACCTTGATTTTTCGGAGACAACTAAACTGGACTGTTCGGTACTAGGAACAGGAGCTTCGACCGTCCATAGTTAATTATCTAGAGAGAATATGGCCTAGATGTCTTCATAAACAATCTACCTTAGCGTCTTGAATATAACCTGGTAAAATTTCATAATTTTTGGAGGTCATTTAGGTATTTTAATCGAAATATTTCAAGAACTGCGCAATCTGACTTTATCCGAATTTTGCATGTTGTATTGTGTGAGCTATATCTTCTTGTGTGAAGCACTTTTGGGCATGTGTTCTTCATGAAATTGCTACCTTTTTGTCTTGTCTATCACATGTTATATTTCATGATTTTTGAAGATCATATGGATATTTAATTTATATGTTATCCGAAATTGTGTAAGTTGGAATTTGATAAATTTCAAAAAGGACATGATGTATGGATTATTATAAGTTGTATGGACCCCATGGATTGTATTGTCATAGGTGGTTGTATCTTGCTGCATGTATGATGATGATTGGAAATGCATATAAGAATCAGATGATGAAAATGATCGTGTTTGCCATCACATCATATGCCATGTTGAAATTGAGCTATAATGGAAAATATGAACTAAGATAAGTGAGAAGGCCATCGGAGGTGTGAGCTGACGATGCCTCGGGAGTGTCGGGATGCCTGGCTAGAAGGGTAAAGGCCGGAAGCCCGGAGGTTTGTGCTAGGAGATACCTCGTGATGCCAGTTGGGGTACGAGATGCCTGGCAAGTATTGTGCTGGATGCCCGGAGGTTTGTGCCGGAGGTTCCTCACGATGCCAGTTGGGGTGCGAGCAATAAATGTGGGATGCAAATATTTGTCCCAGGAAAGAAAATTGTGATGGTTTAAAATGAAAGAATAAAATTGGGAAATTGAAATTGAATCATGCATGGTATGGCAACATGTATGCATGAATGCATGGATGTATGTGCACCTATGGCATGATGGTATATGTGACATGATGATGGTGAGTGCATGGATGTATGTGCACCTATGGCATGATGGTATATGCTACATGATGATGGTGAATGCATCGATGCATGTGTACCTATGGCATGATGGTACATGTATGACATGATGGTGATGATTACATAAGGATGTATGTACATACGGTATGATGACATATGCATGGCTTCAAGGTAAGTTATGCATGGATGCATGAAGACATGTGTTATGCTATGATTGTTATGATTGTATTGTCTAATGCATTGAGTGATTTATTGGGTCCTTTACCTGCTGAGTGGTTATACTCATCCCTTCAGGGACCAACATTTCAGATTAGAACCACCCGCAGTGGTGGCTCCGCTGGTAGATCCTGGTGACGTCCACCGAGGAGACCTAGGATCGAAGCCCTTGCAACGCAAGTTGCAGGGAGGCAGGCAGGTCATTGGCGACATACCTAGGGTACGTGGGTGGTGGTTTCCTACATGCCTCCCCAGGGTTTACTTCCCAGCTGTCGACTGTGCAGAGGTTCCCTAGGTCACCAAAAAAAAAAAAACATTTCAGATTAGAAAGATGCCGCTCCCTGCTGTCACGCGGGGCGTCTTTTATGGCCTTCCTTTGGATGTGGAGGTCGAGTGTGTGGAGATCGACTGTCCCACCATCCCTGGTCTGACGTTTATTCGGGTTTCGTGCATTAGTGATGTATGACGTGGGCCTAGCTGGGGGCCCTGTCATTCAGAAGTTCATATCTGTTCACGTTCGTCGAGACGAAGTGATGCGAGGGATGTTGCTGCTACCACCGCCTGACGCACCGAGATGGGTGTGATGTCCTGTGCGTGAGAAGTAGGAGCTGCTACTTTTTGGACAATAGCCGACACTGATAGATGGAGGATTTTGCATGATCGACATAGAGGGTCGAGTTGTCTTTTTTTGGGGTTATGGCCAAGTGTAGTGAAAAGTCTTGACCCATCTTTTGCTGTATCGACCTGAGAAAAATCCATCATGAAAATATGTAAATAAAAGTATCTTGGCTTTATTTTTTCTTATGATGTTTAGTGGTGTGCAATTGTATCATGGTTGTTGGAAGGGGAATTGGTAGGACTTGATTATGCTTTCGCAAATAAGATGCGCTGGGACCGTTTAAAAAAAAAAAAAACCTAGGAACTAAGGTTCTTCTTTGGTATATGTGGTGACCTTAGGCACTTCGGGGTGCCACAATTTATATGTGAAATTGAAGTGTTCCAATTATCATTTACGCTTGTTGCGTTTATATATGATACATGTGATGTACTAACGTGCAGAGAGGTGCTGAGGCAAGGTAAGTCATATATGGTGCATGTTTAGGATGCCTCTAGGTAAATCCTTGTCCTAATCGGGGTTTAGGGTGTAAACTCGTTGAGACTTTGTCTCACCCTTTCGTGGTTTAAATTTTGCAGGTCCTTAGATAGAGGTGCGCCACGTACGTTTTGGGTGGCTGCGAGAGGCAGAGACCAAGCATTCCACTTTCCTTATCCATGGGTCTCCTTGGACCTATGAGCTCGTTGTAACCACGATCTAAGTCGATGAAGGCCTACCTCAATTGGTACCTCATCGACTCAAAGTGTGGTTTCATCATGGGCCTAACATGGTTCAAGAGGGCCTCTTGGACGATTTCGATAAACCTGCCGTCGACGCCGAGCGTGACGTGGTACTCGATCCTATCGTGGATGCCGATATTTTGGAGAATATCGCGGCAAACCAGTTGCTTGAGGATGAGGAGCCTGAAGTAGAGGAAGTAGCTAACCCTCTAGGCATCGACATCCCAAATGGTGTCGTAGTAGACTCGGATCCCAAGCAAGTAGGGTCCAAGGTAGGGTTAGCCCGGTAGCTTCTTTTTGGGTCTAGACCTTTTTGTTTATAAACATGATTTGTTAATAAAGTGTGGTTTACATTACTTGGTTGTCCTGCTTTTCTATCCCACGTTTGATTGTTGTTTGGAGTTTATTAGTTCGCTTTTGCATGCGCATAAAATGAATGAGTTGGCGACGCGTCTTGGGAACGTCGCAATTCTATCAACCACTGAGTAATGTGCGCGCACTCAAGGTTTGAGGCGTGACATCCCCGCCTGAAGTGGTATCAGAGCAGGTCACTGTTTGGAGTGATAAGGTGTGATGGGTCTTAGGATAGTTAGTAGGAAAGGCTTTTTTCTTATGCTGATGCATGTGATTGATTAGCTGATTGTTAGATTGTTTTGTGTGGGTTGCTCAATATTCTAATTCTGTGTGAAATTGGAAAGCAAGTTCTATAAAGAGTCTGCACTATGAGTGATCAGGAGCAGAAAACTCCTAGGAAGAGAACAGTAGCGTTAGTCACTTGGGGTAGGACGCCGACTAGGGTTAGTACTCAAGGAAGAGCGTTGGCTCAGTCCAACGCAAGTGTAAGAGTACCGCCATAGGCCGATACTAGTGTAGTAGCACCTGGCGATCCTAGAATTGATGGGATCGTATAGGTGCTCGAGACTTTAGGGAATCTAATGGTGCAGCAGGCCTAGAATCAAGCCGCCGCTACAACCGCTGCCATTGCTGCTAGTGATGCTGCTACCACTGCTACAGCCGCACCTGCCGAGGTTCCACTTAGGAACGTGATCAAGGAGAGACCGATGCACAAGCTGGTCGAGCAGTTCTTGAAGTTGAACCTGAGGTTTTCAGGAGTAGGCGATCCCAAGGCTACAACCCTCTGGATCCAAGAACTAGAGAAGTCCTTTGCACTGTTGAGGTGCACGGAAGAGGACAAGGTGGTATGTGTAGTCTATCAATTGTACCTGGTAGAAGGCCACCAGAGGAAGAGTGTTCCTTGAAGGTGTGGTTCCGGAGTTGAACGCCTTCATAGAAGTTTTCAATGGCAAGTATTTCTATGAATGTGCTAGGGAATAGAAGTTGGCGGAATTCCAACACCTCCGTCAAAGTCTGATGTCCGTGGACCAGTACGAGTCAAAGTTTGCCAAGCTGTCGCAGCACGCCTCTAGACTGATTGAGGATCTTGTGGACAGAGCAATGAGGTTCAGAGATGGCCTCAGACCGGAGCTGAAAGACCTGCTAGTGCCGTTTAATCTGAAGGACTACAACGACTTGTATGAGCAGGCCTAGCTAATCGAGAGGAATTTGAACGAATGAGCTGTAGCATCTGGGTTGCAGTTCCGTTCAAGCAGAGATGGCAATTGGTTTGGGAAGAAACTGATGACTGGAGGAAGGTATCCCATTCCTCGTATCAGGAAGGGTGGGATTGAAAACTAAGCGCCAAATCAGAGTGGGGCATGTCATTTCTGTGGAAGACGACATGAACTAGCCCCATGCTATTCAAGGATAGGTGCTTGTTATGGGTGTGGCCAACAGGGCCACTAGGTCAAGGATTCTTCCCACAGGCCGATGAGATCATAGATATCGCCATTACCGATGGAACAGAATAAAGGGAATGCGCCATAAAACGCACCGCAAGGCGGATTTAACAGGCCTCCAGCACAGGGAACAGTGTATACTGTCACCCGACGATAGGCAAAGGACTCACCCGACGTGGTCACAAGTACATCTTGTTGAACGACCATGCTGTTTATGCTTTATTTGATCCTGGAGCTACTCATTCATTTATAGTTGAGTAGTACGTTAAGTTGGTAGGGTTGAGTCCTGAATCGTTAGGGTCAGTCATTAGTATATCTGCCCCGTTAAAAGATGAGGTGTTATCTAAGTAGGTTGTCCTAGTTGCAAGTTGATTATTGGTGAGCGAGAGGGAAGGATAGATTTGATAGTCCTAGCCATGTATGATTTTAATGTGATAATTGGCATGGATTGGCTCACCAAGCAACAAGCTATTATAGATTGTTATCATAAAGTGATTCAATTTGACGAGTTAGCAAGTGAAAATTTTAAGTTTATTTGAAGTCGAGGAGGACCCTCATTACCTTAATATCGTCGCTTGAGGCAACCCGTTTGTTAGACGAGGATTGTCAAGGTTACTTGGCCACGACAGTTGCGGAGCCGAAGATGGAGGACATTGCCGTGGTATAGGAGTTTACAGATATGTTTCCAATGGAATTACCTGGTCTGCCCCCATAAAGGGAGATCAAGTTCATGATTAAGTTGGCCCCCAGGACGGAGCCAATCTTTAAGGCTCCTTACCATATAATGTTGCAAAGTTGAAAGAACTGCAGGTGCAGATGCAAGAGTTGTTAGACAAGGGATTCATACGTCTCAATGCATCATTTTGAGGAGCACCTGTTCTGTTCATGAGGAAGAAAGATGGTTCGTTGCATCTTTGCATCGACTATCGGCAACTCAACCAGGTGACGATCAAGAACAAGAACCCACTACCGAGGATTGACGATTTGTTAGACCAGTTGCAGGGAGCATCGATATTTTCCAAGATTGACTTGAGGACGGGGTATCATCAGCTAAGGATCAAAAAAGAAGAAATATTGAAGACGGCATTTTGTACACGTTACGGCCATTATGAGTTCACCGTAATGCTGTTTGGTTTGATCAACGCTCCAACTGCTTTCATGGACCTGATGAATCATGTATTCAAGGAGTATCTGGATCAGTTCATGATAGTATTTATCAATGACATCCTAGTGTACTCAAGAAGTCCAGAGGAGAACGAAAGACATTTAAGGACAGTGCTTCAAACTCTGCGAGATCATGGATTGTACGCTAAGTTTAGTAAGTGTGAGTTTTGGTTGACTCGTGTAGCTTTCCTAGGTCATGTAATTTCTGGTGAAAGGGATTTCCATGGACTTGACCAAGATTGAAGTCGTGATCAACTGGCCAAAACCAACGATAGTGACAGAGATCGGAAGTTTCTTAGGATTGGCAGGGTATTACAGACAGTTCGTGGAAGGGATTTCAGCAATAGCCATGCCGATGACTCGACTGCTGAAGAAGGAAGAGAAGTTTGTATAGACGGATAAGTGCAAGCGTAGTTTCCAAGAGCTTAAGCAGAAGCTGACTACCGCACTCGTGTTAACAATTCCATTTGGACTTGAAGGATATGAGATCTTTAGTGATGCATCATTCAGAGGACTGGGTTGTGCGTTAATGCAACCTGGTAGAGTCGTTGCATACACGTCCCGTTAGTTAAGACCTCATGAACTGAATTACCTGATGCATAACTTAGAACTCGTAGTGATCATCTTTGCTTTGAAGATTTTGAGACATTACTTGTGCGGAGAAAGGTTCTAGATCTTTATAGATTATCAGAGTCTCAAGTATTTATTCTCTCAGAAGGAGTTGAATATGAGATAGTATCGTTGTATGGAACTTCTTAAGGACTATGACTACAACATCCTATATCATCCTAGAAAAACTAACAAGGTCTCAAATGCGTTGAGTAGGAAGTCTTCGATTGCGCAGATGGTGATTCAAGAGTGGATCTTACTTGAGGGAGTTCGAGATTCGATTTTCAAGTTTGAGGTAGGCCACCTTTCAAGTCTTATGGCCATCCTTAGAATTAAACCGAAAGTGCAGATAAGAATTAAGACGTTGCAGTTGATAGATCCTAAGATCCAGAAGGTTCTGCAGGAAGATGCAGAAAAGAGAAAGGTTGACTATCAGATTTCTAAGGACAGAACACTGAAGTTTCGTGGACGATTGTGTGTGCTTGAAGATGCAAAGCTTAAGGAGGAGATGTTGTCAGAAGCTTATCGTAGCAGTTACAGCATTCATCCAAGCAATATGAAGATGTATCATAATCTGTATCAACACTTTTGGTGGACCGGTATGAAGGCAGACATCGCCAAGTATGTCGCCAAGTGTATGATGTGTCAACAAGTGAAAGCGCATCATTGCAAGCTTGGAGGACTTTTGCAACCTCTTGAGATTCCCGAGTGGAAATTGGAATATATCACAATGGATTTTATGATGGGTCTATCAAGGAGTCAGCGAGGTAATAATTCTATATGGGCTGTGATAGGGCTAGTAACAACACCTAGATGGGGGTGAATAGGTGTAAGAAATTTTTTTTTCGCAAAATGTAGTAAAATTTTTTTTCTCAAAACTGAGTCTAAAGAGCTACAGACTTTGAGCGAGTTTGGACTCTAGCAGTTAAATAAAGTTACGAACAAATAAAGGAGTTTAGGGAAGAGAATAAGAATACAAAGTTTATAGTGGTTTAGCTTAAATCAAACCTACGTCCACTCTCCCATGCTGATAGCCAACTGGCTGGATTCCTTAAGTAACAAAAGAGATTTTACAGCCTTGTGATCTCAACTTCACAGTGAAGAGTCTCTACTGCTCTTTCACGAAGTCACACTAGAAGTTTCTCTCTTTTGAGTACAATTTTGAGCTCTAAGTAAGAAGTAACAAGGGAATAGAAAGCTTCAAACTTTGGAATTTCTCTTTTATGCACACTATCGAACAACTAGATAGTTCACCTTAAATACTCCTTCTTGCCTTCTCGACCGTTAACACTTTCCAAATGAATTTTTCCAATCAACCCATTGGATAGAATCAAACAAAGGGATCTCGAGGCCTTTAAAGATTGTGAAGAAAGCTCGTCGCTCTTGTTTGCCCATACAATCAGGATCTTGGTTTCCATAAGTAGATTATTTCCAAAATTACTTATCCTTCAAAAAAATTAGAGTATCGAAATTGATTCCAATAAAGATAGCCAATCATGTAAGTGATATATTCAACCAGAAAACCATCCATAAGCCATACAAACTGAACCCTTGAACAAATAAAGATAATCTTACATCTGGATAAGTCTTCATTCTTCAACAGAGTTCAGTCTGGAATTTGTCAGTGTGGATAGACTTTGACACTAAAGTCTAGAAATCTTCATAATAGACTTTAGATAAATTTTGTCAACTTCAAAACATTAAAGGAGTTTTCTCTAACAAGCTGTAGTTGATAGATTGACGAAGTCTGCTCACTTCATCACCATACAAAAGGACTATGCATTGGATAGATATGCTAAGTTGTATGTGCGACGGATAGTGCATCTGCATGGAATGCCAATGATGATTACAGACTGCCTATGAGAATGAAGCTGCAGTACGGATGGCCAGTCTGAGAGGATGATTCAAAACCCTCGAGAACATGCTGCAAGTTTATGTACTAGACTTTAAGGGAAACTGAGAGGAACAGCTTCATCTAGTTGAATTTGCCTACAACAACAGTTATCAGCAGAGCATTCAGATGGCACCGTTTGAAACGTTGTATGACAGAGCGTGCAGAACTCTAGTTTGTTGGGATTAAGTCAGAGAGCGGAAGATCACCAGCCTAGAGTTGGTTCAACAGTCAGTGGACGCCATCATAGTTGTTCGAGAAAGATTAAAGACTGCTTAAAGTTGCCAGAAAAGCTATGCAGATAAGCGTCGAAGACCATTGGAATTGCAAGTTGGTGAACACATCTTCCCTAAAGTGTCACCAATGAGAGGTACTTCGCACTTTGGCAAGAAAGGGAAGCTGAGTCTGAGGTATGTCGGTCTCTTCGAAATTCTGGAACGAATAGGGACCTTGGTGTATCATCTTGCGTTGCCGCCGATACTCACTCAGGTGCATGACGTCTTCCACTTGTCGATGTTGAGAAAATATGAGCCTGACCTGACCTACGTGCTGAATTTTGAAGAATTAGACGTGGACGATAGAGTGTCATATGTGAAGAGACCAACTCAGATCGTTGATCGAAAGGAGCAAGTGCTACGCAATAGGACAATCTCTTTATTCAAAGTGGTCTAGCAACACCACGAGACAAAAGGAGCAACGTGGGAAAGTGAAGAATCGATGAGATAACAATACCCCCACTTTTTTGAAGAAGAATTGTAATGGTTTAAATTTCGAGGACAAAATTTTATAAGAGGGGAAGAGTTGTGACATCCTGATTTTTTACCTTGTTTCAATTTAATGAAATGGGCTTCTCATCAACACGCCTATGGTCCTTTTTCTCTGAGTTGATCACTCACGAGATAACTAATCTATCAGGTGAAGCCGTTAAGGGATATAGACGTAACAGACTTGAGAATTCTATCATAAATTAACTGCTAGACCATGCTAATTGGCAAGGGTCAACATGGCACCATTATAATCAATTAGAGACCGGAGATTGGTCGATTCGACAGAAGCACGCAATTAAATTGTGAGTGATTCCACCAGATTGCAAAATTTGTGTCAAACGGCATTAAATCGATTTTTCTATCGATTTTGTACCCGATACCCATAATTGAAACCTTGAAATTTTTATGACAACTGAAAGTTGCTAATGAGTCAAAGATGCACAAACGTGGATCGAAATTATCAACCACTGGTCAAACACGTTAAAATTTCCTAAAAACTACTCAGTAGGTTAGGTCATGCTAAAATCGCGTCCGATTGAACTTAACTGCGAAATTGAACTTGGTTTCGGGAATCGAGAGTTCAGGCATGTCACGATTTATTTTTAGGATATCATCTCATCCTTTGAAGAATTTTCGACGAGCCTGAAATTTTGGTAGAAAAATGGAAATTTGCAAATTAGATTTGTGTAAATTCGTAGGGGCTGCCACTGTGTTGAATTTTGGCAACAAATTGAAGTCATGTCATGAAGTTTTGTGAAGAAAATGGGTTGTGGATGAGGCTTGGATAGCAAGAGTAGAAGACTTTGGTGCCAAAGCACTTGAGTGTGTAGATATTTCAAGTGCAAACCCATTAGTTCATGCAAGGACTTTCAAGCCTCTTGTCTCCCCTTTGTTTCCCCCTCTTGGTTGACCAGAAATCCCCCTCCCTTGCTGCTGCCTTCTTCTTTTTCATCTTCCATTGTTATGCTACAACTTACCTCACTCACCCAGCCCTACACAAAACTAGCAGCCAGCCCGCCGAAACCACAGCTCCCTCGTGACCAACTCTAGTCTTGTCGGTCCCCGTCGCTGCCCCACCCACACATTTGCCATGTCACACTCCAGTCCGATCGGCCAGCTCCTTCACCGATCACCTTAGCCTGCGAGCGCTCGAGCCAACTGCGTCCAAGCCAGTCACCAGCACCGCATGGCTCCACCTGACCATTAACCGTTATCCCTCCTCATTCCGAGCCCCTCGACCAGCCCTTCGATTCAGCCCCACAAAACCAAAAGCCAGCTCAAGCTGTGAGCTTGCTAGGCCTTTTTCAACCCCTTTCGGACCTCCTTTGGTGTCGCTGTAGGCCCGGGTCTTGGTCGCCGTCACGCCACCATCACCATGAACCGATTTGCTCACTAATTTGGTGAATTAACACCCTAAACTTTAATTAGAGGGTTAGTTGCACTGAAGGGTGTATTAGTAGGCTAATTAGGGATTAGGTAATTAGTTAGGCCTAATTAGTATTAAGGTTAATTTAGTTAGTGTAATTATGTAGTTAGTTAGCTTAGTAGATAAACTAGGTGGTTAGATTAATTCAATTAGGGGTTAATTAGATTATGTAGTTAGTTTAATTAGATTAAATTAGTTAACTTAGTAGATTAATTTAATTAGTTCAAATACGTGGTTTGATTTGCTTATTAAGGGTTTTGATTTAAATATTTTGTAACTTATTTCATTAATTATTAATTAGCATAAATTACACCGAGATAGCTGGTTGTCGAAATTTTACGTTGTTCGCCATGGTTGCGTCAATTTGTGAAATTGAGTGCTTGGTGATGATTTTTGAATTATTATTTCAAAAATATGAAATTTTGGTATTTAATTAGAAAAATACCGATTATCGGGTTTTAACACAAAAAAGGTTTTATGTACTATATAAAATCATGGAATTTTGAAAAGAGAGTATATGACATTTTGTGGTTCAATTTGACTGTGTGACCACGCACAATTATTTTACCATATGTTTTTAATACGAAGAAAATTGGCAAAGTCCATTATTTGAAATAAAAGTATTTGAGTGCAAAGCATGATATTTGACTAGACATGGATGTGTGTGTGATCACTATGAGAACCCATCACCCGATGAAAGTCAGAGGCAATGCTCCTATATGAAATGCCCCACGTCAACGGATGCCAGTCGCAATGGAGGCTGGGCCGATGCTTCTTCGGAAATGCCGTCTAGATGTAGATGTTGCCTTGCCCGACGAAGCAAGACAACATCCAGTTATGTCGGATGACCGCCGACTATTGAGTTAGCCATAGCTATTGGGTTGTAACTAATTGGAACACGCTTGAGTGATAGATATAACCGTGCCTGATTATAGGATGAAATTTTGTGGCACAGAATAAGACATGTCATAACAATTTAACATTTCCGTGTCATAACAATTTAACCTTATAATCGAGACCCCTGTGATTGATTGATATATGAAATTGAAGTGTTCCAATTATCATTTATGCTTGTTGCATTTATATATGATATATGTGATGTACTAACGTGGATGGAGGTGTTGAGGCAAAGTAAGTCATATATGGTGCATATTTAGGCTGCCTCTAGGTAAATCCTCATCCTAATCGGGGTTTATGGTGTAGACTTGCTTAGACTTTGTCTCACCCCATCGTGGTTTAAATTTTACAAATCCTTAAATGGAGGTGCGCCATGTACGTTTTGGGTGGCTACGAGAGACAGAGATCGAGCGTTCCACTTTCCCTATCCACGAGTCTCCCTGGACCCGTGAGCTCGTCGTAACCACGATCTAGGTCGATGAGGGCCTACCTTAGTTGGTACCTCATCGATTTAAAGCATGGTTCCATCATGGGCTTAACGGGGTTCGAGAGGGCCCCTTGGATGGTTTCAACGGACCTACCGTGGACGCCAAGCATGAGGTGGTACTCGATCCTATCGTGGACACCGATATTTTGGAGAATATCACGGCGAACCAATTGCCCAAGGATGAGAAGCCCGAAGTAGAGGAAGTAACTAACCCTCTAGGCATCGACATCCTAGATGGTGTTGTAGTAGAACCGTATCCCAAGTAAGTAGGGTCCGGGGTAGGATTAGCTCGATAGCTTGTTTTTGGGTCTAGACCTTTTTGTATATAAACCTAGTGTGTTTATAAAGTGTGGTTTGCGTTACTTGGTTGTCCTGCTTTTCTATCTCATGTTTCATTGTTGTCTGGAGTTTATATGTTCACTTCCACATGCGCATAAAATGAATGGGTCGGCGACGCGTCGTGAGAACATCTCAATTCTATCAACCACCGAGGGATGTGTGCACACTCGAGGTTCGAGGTGTGACACTCCAATGGCTTGTTGCCATATATCTGTTAGGAATATATAGCAGCTCATAATTGACATCATATTTTTAAGTAGATATAGTATGCAGTACCCTAAATCGATCAATCACATTTATATCTCTCTTGATCTCTTTTTAATAATGATATATTGTATTCACAATTATGATTTTTCTCAAAACAATCATAATTGGTTAATCAATTAATACAAAATTAGAATGTGATTCTCCAAACTCGATCTTCCTCTTTCCTCAATTCAACTTGCTTTTCTATAATTGTCTTATTAGATCGAGTTAGTTCATGATCATTAGCAATATTTTAAAATAACAATTATTGAATAGAAATCTTAAAAATAAGTAAGAGTTATAATGGAACTTAATTGATGAACTTTTTTCCTCAAAAGTCTTCCATGGCATAAAAGTTGAAATCAAAACTTTTGACACTCTTATTGGCTGTCTTACATATACATAATATGAAATATGTATACGGTATTAACTTATTTCTCATGGAGTGTATATCTATACATTCAATACCGTACAGATGATAGTCCAGACATACATAATATATAATTTGTGTTCACATTTCTACTCCATTAAAAAATCCATCAGAACTCACAGAACTCACATCTGGAATCAAAGACAAATAAAGTAAGATATATGGGTTATTTTACTTCCGGACATAGTAAAATATTATGTCATCATTTTAACACTCAGTTAAGGCAACATCTATAGTTTAAACTTGAGCTCTTGATTATCACCTAGATGATAAGCTTAAAAATCATCTCATTTCTATTTCATAGTAAATAGAGGCGATTACTCATGTGAGTGGACTAATCTCTTATCTGTCTGACATACTTTCTCAATTTTATATGATGCACTAAGTATTAAGATACATAAACGTCAAAAAAAGACTCATAGGCATTAATAATGAAACATAAATTCAATAAATGCGAACATTTAATGGAAATTACAATATTCAGTACATCAGCCTCTACACAGTTCTAAAGATTTTACATGGCACAAAATACATCTCTAGGTATTGGCTATGTCATTGGATCTACTACCATTATATGCCAAGTTCACATATTTTCGTGAAATTATATATTTAACAAAATTATACTTGGTATCTATGTATTTAGTCTTGCCATGATATTTTATAAATTTGGTATACACTATTGCTGTCACGCCCCGAACCTCAGGCGCACGTGCACCCCTCGATGGTCGACTGAAATGCGACGTCCCCAAGACGCGTTGCCAACCCTTTCTTTTTATCTATTCGATTAAGCACATGCAGAAGCGAATTAAATAAACATCCAGCTAACCATCAAACACTGGGATAGTAAAACATGCTAACACCTTTCTCAAAAACCATACTTTATATACATGCCAAGTTAATCTTGCAAGTCTATTCACATAGGTCTGTTTCAAAAAGAACTACCAAGCCATCTACACTCCGAACCCTTCCGCCTCGGGCTCCGGGTTCTCTATCTTATGGACCTGAAAATATTTAAACCACAATAGAGTAAGATAAAATCTTAGCAAGTCAACAGCGTAAACATGCACCATATAGGACTTACCTCGCCTCAGCAGATTTGCACATTAGTACATCTCATAAATCATATGCATACAGCAACATATTGAATAACTGGAACGCCTTATATCATTCATTAAATATTCACTAGGGTCTTGATTATAAGGCCAAACCATTATGACACGTCACATTCCGGGCCATACAATTTTGTTCCATAATTAGGCGTGACTATCTCAATCACTCAAGCGTGTCCCAGTTATTTATGACCCAACAACCATGACTAACTCATCAGTCAGTGGTCATCCAACATAACCGAGCATGGTCCCGCACCGTCGAGTACGGCATCATAAAAAACCCCCACCTAGGTAGCATTCCACTGAGGAACTTCATTTCAAAATCCATCCACAAACAGCAACACCTAGCATCCTCCGCCTAGGCGGCATTCCACTGAGGAACATCATCCCGCGTAATCATACACATCAGGACGGAAACCAATAATAACTACATGCACAACCATACTCGGCTAAGAACATCATGCTTTGCACTCAAATACTCACTTAAATACTTACATTTCAAATAGTGGACTTGGCCAATTTTCTTTGTATTAAAAATATCTGATAAAAAATTGTGCGTGGTCACATGATCAAATCGAACCATAAAATATTTTATATAGTACACAAAATATTTTTGATGTCAAAACCCGACAGCCGGTATTTTTCTATTTAAATATCATAAAATCATATTTTTTGCAATAATAATAAAAAAATCATCATCAAGCACTCAATTGCATAATTTAACAATCAATTTCACAAATAACTTCAACCATGACGATCGCGTAAAATTCCACTAACCGGCTATCCCGGTACAATTTACGTTAATTATGATTAATAAAATAATTAAATAAATTGTAAATTATTTAAACTAAATCACTTAATTAATTTAACTAGGCTAACCAAACTAACTTAATTAAGCTAACTAAACTAATCTAGCTAGGCTAACTATATTATTCTAATTAAGCTAACTAACTAACCTAACTAACCACCTAACTAAACTATTTAATCTAACTAACCATTCTAACTAACTAGTTACACTAACTAAATTACACTAATCATAATTAACCTTAAACTAATCCCCTTAAGTGTAATTAACTTCCTAATCAAATATTAGGACGTTAACTCACCGGATTAGCGAGGCGATGGGTTCACGGCGACGGTGGCGCGACGGCGGTGAGATCTCATGACTACGATGCCACCAACGGAGGGTAGGAAGAGGCTAAAAACCGGCCCTACAACTCACGGCTTGGAGCTACTAGGCAGTTCTAAGTTGAGCTGGATTGAGGGGCTAAGGGGCTAGTTAGGCTCAACTTGGGCTAGTTTTGGTGGTCGCAATTTGCTAGATGGCTGTAGGTGGCAAAGCTGGACACAATGAGGCTAGCGTTAGGTGATGGCGTAGTAAGAAAAATAAAGCTGGACGTGAGGTGGGCTATGGTGGAATCCTGGTGGAGAGCTGGCGTGAAGATGTGTGTTGTGCGGGCGTACTGGAGGGTGGAGTCGAGGATGATGAGGGATGATGAGATGAAGATGCTGAGGTGAAGTCACTAGTAGAGGATGGGCTGGTTGTAGGCGTGAAGAAGACGTGAGGGAGAATGGAGAAAAGAGACTGTTGACGGTAAGGAAAATAAGAAGAATTGAGGAAGAAAATGCAGAGAGTGTTCGGCTAGGGGTTGGGTATGCAGAAGAAGGGAGATTGGAGGGGAACAAGGGGCCAAGAATGTCAAACATGCAGCCAATGGGAGCCAAGAAGGAAATATCTCACACTTGAGTGTTATGCCAACAAAGTCTTCAGCCCTCAAAGTCTTGGCACCACCCAATGGGCATTTTCTCTTCAATTCCTCGCTAATTAAGTCATTTTGGTGGCCAAAAATCACACCAACTCAGCCCATACGAATTTCTTCCATTTTAATTTGTCGTTTTTTATTTTTTTTCCGCAAATTTCCGGGCTCAACGGAAATTTCCCAAAAGATGAGACGAGATCCTAAAAATAAATCGTGACACGCTTGAACGTTTGATTCTCGAAACCGAGTTCAATTTCGTGGTTAAAGTTGACCGGACGCAATTTTAGCGTAGCCTAACCTACCGGGTAGCTTTTAGAGATTTTAGCATGTTTGACCTATGATGGATAACTTTTGATCCACGTTTGTGCATCTTTGACTCATTGGCAACTTTCGGTTGTCGTAAAGATCTCAAAGTTTTAATTACAGTGCTTGAGTACGAAATCGACAAAAAATCAGGTTAGTGTCGTTTAACGCGAATTTCGCAACCATATGGAATCACCCGCAATTTAATTACGTGTTTCCATCGAATCAACCTATATCCGATCACTAATCGATTATAACAGTGTCATATTGACTGTTGTCGATTATCACGATCGAGTAGTCGATTTCTGATCGAATTCTCAGGTCTGTCACGTTTATATCCCTTAATAGCTTCACCCGATAGATCAGTTAACTCATGAATAGCCAATGTAGAGAAAAAATACCATAAACGCATCGACAAAATGCCGATTTCATAAAATCGGGACGGGGTCGAATTTCAGGATGTCACAATTGCTACTTGGCTATCACAGTTAACCAACAATGAGTTTGCAGCACTTTTAACAATACTTAAATAATCTAAAAATCTCTTAAATCAAACACATTCTTGTATTGCTGCTAATAATGCCATGAACTCAGCTTCCATCATAGACAAAGCTATACACGTTTGTTTCTTACTGCTTCAATATATGGCATCATTATTCAATAAGAAAATAAATCCATATGTATATTTCATTTCATCTAAATCTCATCCCCAATCAGCATTTGAATAACTTTCAAGTCACAAATCATTTCCTTAATAACTCATCATATAATTAGAAGTTCCTTTCAGATACCTCAGTATTCTTTTAATGACTTTTCAATGTACTTGACTTAGATTGAATTGATATCTACTTACCATTCAAACTACAAAATATATGTCAAGTCTTTTATATATCATAGCATGCATTAAACTTCCAACAACACTAGCATAAGGAATATGTTGCATTTGTTCATTCTTTTGTTGAATTTTTGGACACATTTTATGACGCAATCTTTCATCTTTTGCAATAAAAGTATCTATGGGTTCACAATCTTGCATACAAAATCGTTCAAAAACCTTACTTATGTAGGTTTCTTGCGAAAGAGACAATGATCTCTTAAAACGATTCCTTGAAATCTTAACTTTAAGAATGTATACAGTCTCACTCATGTCTTTCATCTCAAAGTTGGAAGATAAACCAACTCTTGACAATAGTAACAAATTCCATATTACTTCCGGCAATCTGTATATCATTAATATATAATGATATAATCACAAATTGATCTTTGGATCTTTTGATATACACACAATGTTCCTCATCAATCATTGTAAAATCATATGTCATTATAGCATTATGAAAATATATATACCATTGCCTCAATAACTACGTAAGGCCATATATCGATATCAAAAGTTGACATATCTTTTTGTTCTTGACCTTTTAAAATGAAATCAACATGTTGTTTCATATATTTTTCTAATTCTCCATTGAGAAATGATGTAACTCAAGACCCATACCAACTATTATTGCTAGAATAAGGTGAATTGAGGTAAATTTCATTACATGATAAAATGTTTCCTCATAATCAATTTATTTCTATTAATTATACCCATTCGCCACAAGACGAACATTATGTCTTTCTATTGAGCCATTAGCTTTACATTTTATTTTGAGGACTCACTTGTCTCCAATAGCTTTGCGTCCTTTTTGGAAGGTCAATCACTTCTCAAACAATGTTTGACTTCATTGACTCTATTTCCTCTTCCATTACATGCATTAATTTTTTCTTATTAGGGCAATTTAGAGCATCATTTACATTTCTTGGCTCATATTCATCCTATGGAGCAACCATAAAGGTTTTCCCTTCAATGTTAAAATGTCGATGAGGAATATTTCTGCGACTTGTTCGCTGTATAGGAGATTGTACACTTTGCATATTATTCTTCATTATGCTCCCACCTGGATTAGATAATGGCAATATCGTCTTATTAGGTGATTGTAATTAAGAATGAGTCAAATTTAATTTATCACTTCAGTTGTTGCTCCTACTTTGGCGAACTCTGCTAAGTTCATTATCTTAATCCAAGGTTTTAAATAGGCAGAAGAACAGCTCAAGTGTCAAAACTTGGCACGGTGTGATACTTAAGTACCAAAACTTCGAAAAGGTACACTTAAATGCCAGTTTCGGATTAAAGTGGAACACTTAAGTACCACTCCAGCCAAAATCTGGCCAAATTACTGACGTGGCAATTTTTCGGTGAGTTGGGTGCAAAATTGTGTCATTTTGCTCACTAATGTGGCAAGAAAATGCAAAAACGACGCCATTTTGTGTCGATGTGTAAATAATTAATATAAAAATTAATTAAATTAAATTTAAACTTATTTTTATTTAAAATATTCTAAAAATTAAAAAAAAACCTAAAATTAAAAAACCTAAAATTAAAAAACTTAAAATTAAAAAACCTAAAAAATAACAACATCCAATAATGCTTCTTAGCCCATGTTCATGGCATGTCATTCAAATACACAAGGGTGACAGTCTTTAGTTAGTAGGTCTACAACCACGTCATATGTGTAAATATGCTCTATCGTAGCGTCACCAATCTATATCATTCTTTTATGGCCAAAAACTTGATCACCACATATCTAGACCTCTCGAGACCTTTATTATTGTTGACAAACAACACCGAAAAGTTATTGTATTGATACAATCGCATGGGTATGTCCATAATGAGGTTTCAAAGTCAAATATCTCAAGTAACAACTGAAAAGCATGCTACAGACTTTGTTTATACGATAGAGGATAACATAGATTTCTATTTAACGCTTTGTCATAATACTACACCTTCTGCCAATATAAAGGTATATTATGTTGTCAACTTCTTGTCATCCTAACAAGTAGAAAAGTCTGCATTCGAATACCCTACTAGCTCTAGATCCTGAACATATTTGTTAACATATAGTTTTCTTGTCCCTTTCAATATCTCAAAACTTTATTGGCAATAATCTAGTGATCACGTCCTAAACTTGACTAATATCTACCTAGAAGTCTTGCTACGTAAGCAATATCTAGTCTGATGTAAATTTGAGCATACATGACATTTCTAAATACACTAGCATAAGGTATATCATTTATTTGGTTTTTCTCAAAATCTGAATGAGGATATTGCAATAGACTCACTTTATTACCTTTGATAATAGGAGTAATTTATAGTTTACAATGCTATACATTGAGTCTTTCTAAAATACGATCAATAGATAAATCTAACATATAACAAAAATGATTCATATGGATCTTAATGCCAATAACAAAAGATACCTTACTAAGGTATTTCAAGTTAAAATTCCTTGACAATATTAGATTTGTCTTTTATAGTAATACAATGTCACTACTCACAAGCAAGATATCATTTACATCAAATGTGAGAAAAGTAAATTTTCTCGCACCGACCTTGCGATATGCATCAATTTACTTTATTTTCAACAAAAATGAATTAAGTAACAACATTATGAAGCTTCAAGCACCGTTGCTATAAATAAGGCTTTTTTAGTTTACACACAAGCTTATATGAATTATTTGCTATAAAACCTTTGGGTTATACCATATAGACTTATTTATTAAGGTTTCTATTGAGAAATGGAGTTTTAACATTCATCTAGCTTAACTCCATATAAAAAATGAGCTACTAATACCATATTCACTTTAAAATACTTTAGAAAAGACTAAGTTTCTCTCGAGTGAAACATTTCACTACTAGTCTGAGTTTAAACTTATTAATATGTCCTTTAAAATTTCTTTTAGTATTGTACACCCATTTGCAGTGGATGGGCTTGTGACCTTCAGCCAATTCAACAAACTCCCAAACACTATCATGTTTCACAGATTGCATCTCATTTTTCATCACATTTAACCACAGACCCATTTGAGGACAAGAAACAACATTTACATACATAAGTCACTAGATCAATCATGCAACAGATATCGTAGTCATGCTCTTATAGATAGACTATATAGTCTAGTGGTATAACTGAACGTCTTTCTCTAATTAATCTCCTAAGTTGAATTACTACAACCACTTCATTCTACATCTAAGAGGCTTGACAAACTTCATTATGAATTGTATCAATAACATTATCCTAAACCTCACAAGCTTAGTCTGTGGTGTAGAGGACTTCACAATTATCTGTATAGGTTAAGATAAAGACACAAATATCCCCATCATACTATTATCTTTAATAGTCTAAGAACAGCTATCTTCTATAATCTTATCAAATTCCAGAAACTCTGCTGTATTTGATTCCATAATTCTTGTACCTCCATTAGGATCATAAATCGATCTCCCTTCAAATGACCTAGGTAAGATATGAAATAACATTGAGTGTTTCTGCAGTCCAACTTACTTAATGTTGGATCATATAACCTCACTTCTGTAGAACACTCTAAACTCTAAGATGGTTCAAATTAGGTTTACAACTCACAACTCAAAATGAGTCAACGTAATATCTTTGGTAGAAATTCAATTGAATGCACATTGGGCTATTTTGCCTTAACAAAAACCTAATAAATTAGTCTTAGTAATCATATTCACTATCATGACCATTATGGTGCAATTACGCCTTTTGGTCACATTAATTTGTTTAAAATTTTCGAGTAAACTAAATTATCATCCCAAAATCTTTCAAGTATTTGACAATAGCCCTTTAAGCTATCCAGTATTACTATACTTATCAAAATACTCACTACTATAATCATATTTGACAATCTTTAAGACTTATCCCGACTTGTTCCTTGACTTTAGTCCAAAAGAACTTGAATCTATCCACTTTACCAATAAAAAAAAAAAAAAAACTTGAATCTATCCAAAGATTCAAACTTTTCTTTAATCAAATATGAAAGAAATAGTCGTCAATGATTATGTTGAAATGAAAAATTCTATATAATGTTACCATATAAATAGTTCACTAATATCAATGTGAATGACCTCCAACAGTCGGGACTTCGATGCAGTTTTCTTATTTATCTTAATCATCTTACTTCTATAACAGTCTACACAAGTCTTTAGGTGACTTTTAAGAGTAGACAAAATGTCAACGTTATTAATATTTCTACTCTTTCTTTAGACATATGATCAAGACATTTATGCTACAATACATAAGACTATTTCTTAAGTAAAGATCTATTGAAAACAATCTTTTCAAATTTATAAGCGATGTACATATCGTTGGGAGATCAACACAATTGATACAATCTATTCAACATATTATAGAACCCAACTTTATTTGAATTGGAAAACATAAAAATAACATTATTCTTTACTTTAAAAGAGTAGCTACACACTTTTAGACATTATATGGAAATTAATTTTTTTTTTTGGTGAATGATAATTGTATTAAGCTTAACTAAAATGTACAAGCAAGCGGCACCAAAACTTACACTCAAAATGAACAAGGCATAATGAGTGGAAGGGTGCTGAAGGAAGAAAACAAAAGCCAACAAGGCAGCGAAACTAAAGGGGATAGTTAACCAACAACAGCCACATCCAAAGCAAGACCAAACAAAAGAAGGCAACTAGACAGCCAAAAAGTGGCAAACAAAAAACAAAAGACAGACACATCGAAAAGCGGCTAGCAAGAGACGTAGTCACCGCCAGCAAGGAGGTGCATCCATCAAAAGACCGACCAATAGAAACTACGGAGTCACCTAATCAGAGCAGAAGATGCATGGGTCAAAACCCCAACTACGCTGAAGTCTCCTGTTTCGTGGAATGTCCTCAACGTTAGTGAAAGTCAAAGCCATATCCTTCACCACTCTAAGGAGGTACTTTTTCACTGCTGGGATCATCAAAATATGGAACTTAAGTTTCGTCTAAAGGAAAGTACATAAAACTATTTCTCAATATCAAATGTAAACCAGAATCCAAAATAAAAACACCTCCCACTAAATTGACATTAAAAGTTGTTTGCCATAATGAGTTATGATTCATCCCTATTTGGCTTTCTTAAATTTATGAATCCCCTTATGATAAATAATATAATTTGTTGCACCGCTATCCAGCCACGAAGAACTAAATAAGGCTTTTGATAGGAATTTGATTCGTAAATGAATGCCAAGAATCATTAACTCCAAAGTCACGCTTGGACAACCAAGCGTTATATTATGGTGTTCCTTATGTATCATTTTTTTCTACAAAAGTAGTAAATGACACCATTTCTTTCCACAAAAGAGTAACCGGTGGTTTCATGAATTCCTTTATGAGTATGATTTTCAACTTCAAATCTACCATCCTTAGGATGTAACTCTTAACTTCATCAAAACCATCACATTTTATGTTGAAGAGTCCTTGCATTTATCATATTCTCGGTATTAAACAAGACACAATTTCAAGCCATCAAGGCTTCTATCATCCTTTTAATAGTGTAGCCAGCTGGTAAATCATTTTCCAGTATTCCTAATGGAACGCCTCCTAGATAACGAACAAATTTAGTTGCCCTTTTCCCAAGCAGCAAAAATTACTTTCTAGTTCTATATCACTAAGAGTGACATTGCCAATTTATTTCTAGTAAGAGCAATAAGAACATCTACCGGCTTCATTCCAAATAGAAAATCCTCCATTCACTACTCAATATTTGACCTAATAAGGACTCCAATCACAACGGATTTGCCATTACAAAGAGTGTAACTTAATAATAAGCAGCATATGCAATTGGCATCATGTGAGTATTGTGTAACTTGAAAACCTTATAAATAAACATACCAAGAGTTACACGCGTCATCATATAAACACCTTTGGACAGAATACATGATATGCAATCGTACATTCTCCACATGACAAAGGCCATGAGAATATGTTCTAACTTTTTGCAAATTCACCACTTTTGGATGTATAAAACACTAGGGTCAGTCACTCCACGGCCATATGCTGTAAATGCATCCCTCCATGACTAACACATAATCACCTCTTTTGGGAGTATGACTACACATTAGAATAGGAGACATCCCATCACAATATGAGATCGATATTTCTCAAATACAACCAAGTGTGTCACTTTGACGATCACAACCCAATTGAATCCTTCAAACTCTCTTATACCAATGATATAAATTTTATGACTCACATTTATTTTATCAATGCGATTTTAGATCTAATGACATAGGCAATTTGTCACCAACATCACACATCATGCCAATCACATTGCTCCATTCATTAACACATGTTGAACCTTATACAAGCCATTAATGAATCAATACTCTCCACAATATTTATGTGATAATATATATGAGTTTACAACGTTTTTTTGAAACCATTGAAAAATACATGAAAATTACGCAAAAAATATCCCGAAAATCACGTACCTTAGGGTTCCACATGCATTTTCATATCCATAAAATCATCAAACATATAAAATAAACAAATCACAGTGTAGAGAACTTCCATACAAGTACGACCATGCAAACCACACACCAAACGAATGTCACATGCTCCCTCATGCGCTCGCCCTAATAAGCCAGCCTGAAATCGATTCAACCGGGTCAAACTAGTCCAACCGTCCGGCAATCCAACTAGTCAACAGCCAACCCGAGTCGAGTCTACTCGGGTTGGATCAACCCGGTCAACGCTTGTCAACCTAGGTCGGGTCAACCGGTCAAACCAAAGCGGGTCGACCCCCAGGGAGTGATGTCATCAACCCATAGTGGTGGCCTGAGTCGGTAGGTGACGTCATCAATGACGTCACCCTATTGCCTTAAGCGGTCACATGGGCACGAGAGCTTGCTTGCTGACGTGTGGCGCCACTCACTGACACCGTGGCAATGCATGTAGGCGCATGGCGGTGCTTCCGGCCTCAGCTGGAGACGTACGACCTACCAAAATGCTCATCTTGACAAGTAAAAGCCAAATATGTGATCAAAATCCATTTTCACCAAACGAAAATTCACATTAACAGGCAACACGATCCAAAGATAGGTCAAATCCGAAAGACTCATCATCGGTGCATTTGGCCTCTGCCAGAGGTGTACCACCCACAAAATGCTCAATTCGACAAGACGAATCCAAATATGTTTTCAAAATCAAGTTTCAATCAACAAAATTTTTTAAAATGGGCCAAATGCAATAGTTTGAGTTCTAGGCTATGAGGCTCTAATACCAAATATTGACCGTTGAAGCAGCATGCCCAGATTAACATAGCTAGAAACTCGAACATATTAGAGAAGTAAATGAAGATTTGCGTACTTGATTTGGAATCTATCGTTCTTTATGCGAAATGGCGATGATCTGACACTCAGGTTCTTCTCCTCTACGGCTTGCGGATTCTAGTGTGATGAGGTCGCCCCTCATGACTTCTTATGCGAGGTGAGAATGCTCGTGGAAGAATGAGGGTTAAAGGAAGGACCTTAGCATTATATATAAAGTTTTGGAGAGACCATCTCATCACGAGCTGAGCCTAACTCGATTCACACAAACTAGGCCCATATTCGATTATTAAGGGAATCTTATGCCTTATCTTATTAGACAAACCCCGTAAAACGGTAAATTACAATCTCATTTAATGTAGCCCACATTAGGAAAATCCTTATAGTCCCAAGGCCCTGACAAAGATGCAACGAAGTTTGAAGACTGGATTTTGAGATAGCTAGTATAAACACCTAGAGGAGGGTGAATAGGTGCACAAACAATTTATCGAGATACGGAAGCGATTCTAGGCAGCCGATAGAAAGGAGTTCACAAAATGATTTACGATCAAAGTAAAGAGAGTAAGGAGAGAAGATTGAACACAGGGTTTATAGTGGTTCGGCTTATTCCAAGCCTACGTCCACTCTTCCGCACTGACAGCCCACCGGCTGGATTTCACTATGAACAAAAGAGAAGTTACAGCTCAGCTTTTCCTTGATTCCACAGTGTAGATGTTCTATCGCACCTCCTCAAGGTTTCTCATGAATATAGACTCTATTTTGTATACAAGAATTCGCTCAAAGGAATTGTCTAAACAACAGGGAGCTTCAGACTTTGAAATTCTTCTATCGTGCACGCCTCAACAACTTATAACGTCTTCCTTATATACTCCTTTATGCCATCATACCCGTTGGCACTTACCAAAGGAATTCCTCTAATCTACCCGTTGGACGGAATCAATTAGAAAGATCATTCGGGTTATTAAAGGAACGTGTCGATAGCCCATCAATCCTGTTCGCCCATACAATCAGGATCTCGGTTTCCATAAGTAGAACCTTCCGAGAATATTTAGGCAATCATGGATTCCTTAATCTTCGAGTCATTCTCGATTAATCAAAGGATTCCGTTGTGTCTATTCCAACCACGAGATCTTCTCCAGTTGATAAGGTCAAGCCCTTAACAAAACATCCAGTTATGGGTAACCTTTCTTCAACAGATTAGAGACTGTCAATGAGGATAAACTTTGAGTCTTGACTCTGGCTGTCCGGAAGTCTTCAGACTTTAAATAACAGAGACTGCAAACCTTCAGACTAGAATAATGGAAACGTTTTGTCAGCTTCAAAATACTTCAAGAGGATTTCTCCAACAGATTTTTCCTTTCCATATTTTGGGTTGGTGAGCTTTGAGGTGGAAGAGAAAAAAGGAGAGTAAGAGAGCGGCTTACGGTCCACTGACCATGATGGTGGTGAACATGGCGAACACGCCGCAAGGCGTGCAATGGTAACCAAGTGATGGCGGCTGGCAAGACAAGCACTGCGTGAAGGAAGAGCAGCATGTCGTGGCGCGTGCAGGATGAACTTGAACCCCATTGCGATCGCGGGTCAGCTCGGTCTTCGCTTCGGATCGGATGTAGAAGACGATCATCCAAAGACTGATGTGTAGTAATCTTGGGTTGGGTCTGGTCAAAGAGTTGACTTTGGGACTGTCGATGTGCATTGGGACAAAGGCATCTGTGCAGCATGAGGGAGGGGGAATTTCTTCCTGGACCGATTGAATCTCGCTCGTTGATCTTGTCAAGCGCTGGTGGGGCTCGCTTGATCCATGCGCGCAGAAATTAAAGAAGCAACTCGCATTTTGTGCAAAAGTCAATAGTTTTCATCATTTGGATGAGGATCATTCCAAATGGACTCCATCAGATTTCACAGTTTAAATTTAGTTATATAATCTATATATAACTAAATTTATTTGAATTCTTTTTCTCTATTAAAAATTTACTATCCACTTGAAATTCAATCTAATTTAAAAAAAAAAAAAAAAAAACCATCATTTGGAGTTAATAGTATTGGTGAATCAAAATAGCTGAAAATTTGTTACTCTTTTTTGCATTAAAAATGATCGAGTATTAAAAATTGCAATCTAAGATGCATAGTTTTTTTATATAATTTTATATTAACCACAACAAAAATTATTAAGTGTTATGGATAATTACACTATTTTTCGTCCTAAATTATATCCTATTTCAATAGTCGTTGGATTGGTGCTGTATAAATAACTGAAAATATTGTGTTTTGCCCTTTGCCATATGACGCATCTGCTTATATGTTTGTAAGAGATCTCTTACCTTCTTTCCTCCTAAATTGCTATCAATAACTTAATTTCTGGACACAGCTTTGTTCGTGTAGCATTGCCTTCTTTAATGAACAAATTTGCAATGATGCCTCAAAATGATGTTTTCTTCTTTTGAAATTTCTCAAGTACACGTAGGACCCACCTTGAATCTTCTTTCCGGAGTATATCGGAATCCAAAATCTCAATCATTTATCTCAACTAGAAAAAGTGTCTTTTCATATACCAAAGCACAAAAACAACGTTGTGTTTAATACGGGATGCGCTAAAAACAAACAATCAAGTGAATCAAATCAAGAGTGTGATACAATAATGCTGTGGAGAGAGCATACCCTAGTACCAATTATTTTTTTCTTCCACCTTTGACCCATTTTGATGCCTTTGTATTGCTCATATAACCATGCCACCCGTAAGCTAAGCAACAAATTTCACCGGGAGGCTAAGTACTACTGCAAGGGAGCTTTATGTACAGCTAAAGGAGCACAACAGGGATACAACCAATAGGCCTTTCAGCCAAACCACCGGCGCTTGCATAAGTCCATAATTTTTGGAATTCCTTCCTAAATCATTTCACGTGATGAATGCGTTTGTCTTTTTCATATCATCTCAAACATTGTTAAAAATAAATTTTCACAAGTTGAGAGATCTTAATCTTTGCTCGCATTCAAGTTCCGGGCATATGATTGGCTAGCTGTTTCGAAAATTACCTCAAAGAATGTTCTCACTTGTGACATCCTAGATTTTCACTTCTATTTCCTATTGAATAAATTGAGCATTTCATCGATGCACCCATAGGACTATTCTCGAGCTGATCACTCTCGAGATAACTAGACTATTTATGAAAGCTATTAAGGAATTTTAATGCAATAGACTTGAGAATTCATCCATGAATCAACTTCTTGACCGTGCTCATCTTTAAAGACCATTACAGCACAATTAAAAATCGATTTGAGATCAAAGATAGGTCTGTTCGACTGAGATATGTGGCTAATCATGGGTGATACCACTAAATTGGAAAATTCTCGTTGGCTGGCCCTAAACTGATTCTTCTGTCGTTTTGGTACCCTGTGTCCATATTTGAATCCTTAATATTGTCACGACAACTGAGAGTCACCAATGGGTCAAGTGGATTCATAGTGGCTCAAAAAAATCAACCATGGGTCATTTGCACTAAAAGTATCTAAAAACTACCCGGTAGCCTAGGTCACACTAAAAACGCACCGAATGGAAATTAACCGCACATTCGAGTCCAATTTCAGAAATTGAAGATTCTGTCATATCACAATAAATTCTAGGAACTTTAACTCGGTTTTCGAAGATTTTTCTACAACCCAAGATATTTTGGGAAAAAATCGATATAGGACCGTTTTTGTTCGAAAAAAGCTGAGAATCATTTTTTATCGCAGATTTGGGATGCAAGATGGAGCCATTGGTGAGGTAAATTATTAATTTGATAATTGAAGTACTAATTGAATTTATTGAGGTCAAATAGAATTGAATTAAATGAGATTAAGTGTCCAAATTGAAATCAAAGCTTCAAAATTCGTAGCTCCCCATGGCCTAACCAAAATGGACCAATTCAAGAGTCATTGGGAGTGCACGGGTGGCCTAAGGACAGCCAAGGATCGATGGTTCGCCATGGTGGGTCAAAGGGGACAATTGAATGGAAAATCAAGGCTTGTGGTCCCCCTTTTATCCGAGCTTGCCCCCCATCCTCTCCCTCCATCCCTAGCCGGTCGACCAAGTGACTTCTTCACCTCCATTGCTGCCGGTTGAAGGCCAGAAGACCAACAGAAGAAGCTGTAGCATGTCACACGCCAGAGCGCCACCGCTAGCTGTCGTTTGCTACCTATGCCCCCGTCCATTCGCCACACGAGCCACCGCCCAGCCATGCGCGTCTCAGCCTCTGTTGTGCATCCCGAAGGCTGTCCCGTGCAACTCAAGCCGCTACCGGAGCTCCTCCACCTCCGCTAGAACAAAGGATATTTTCAATGGGTGTCCAACCACCTTGGTGGCCCGTTTTGAGGTGTTCCTGGGCCTCGAAACCTAGGCCCGCTTTGGAGAAAAGTGACCCCCACCACGTTCCCGATTTGATTCGACCCGTTTGTTAAACAAGTAAGTTTTGCTCACTAAACCTTACTTAGTATGCTAATGATTCTTAGGGGTTGATTAGATTTAATTAAGTGCAATTAGGTGGATAGATTATATTAGAGTAATTAAATTAGAGAATTATCAATACATGTTAAGCAAATGAATAGTGTAGTTAGCAAGGAAATAGGTCATAGTATTTATTGAACGAACCTTGGAATTTTTCTATGTCCGCTCGGCTTCCAATTAGGCATTACGGGCCTAAATTGCATTTATTGCATTTATTTAATATTTTCCGTAATTTTTTTAATTAATTAATTAATTTTCGGAAATTAGGCTGGGATAGTTGACGATCAGAATTTTATGATGATTATTGTGGTGCAGTCCGTTTATTTATTTCTGCATTAAATCGTGTTGAATTGATTTAAATATGATTTTAGGGTTTTATTCCTAAATTATTTAATCTCAGCAATTGATTGGCAAATAACGAGCGTCAGACTATAGCACCATCAATATTTTAGTGGGCTATATAAAGTAGTGAGAAAGAAAGTTCTATTACATGGCTCGAAGATCAAAAGTGTCGTCCTATAGAATTCACGTGACTTGTAAATTATATACATCACCTTCGAAAGGCACGTGGCTCGGTAATTAGTACGTCACCTTAGAGAATGCACGTGGCTCGGTGATTTGATATATCATCTTAGAAAATGCACATGGCTCGGTGATTAGTACGTCACCTTAGAGAATGCACGGGGCTTGGCGATTAAACATGTTGCCTTAGAGAATGCACGTGGCTCAATGACTAGATATATACCGTTTTGGAAAATGAATAGTATGGATTAAAATGACCAAGAAATGGTCGGATTGACATTCAATCGACTAGGTCGATTGAACAGAGATTTGATCTGATTGGATTGGGTGCTATGTCTATCAGTATTTATGAATTGAATTGACTTGCAGGAATGGAATTGAGGCCAAGGTAAGTTCTCTAACTCGTATTGTTCTTAGGCAGCCCTAGGGTAAGGTGTATTGGCTTCTCAATCGAGTCTTAGGGAGTAGAACTTGTTGAGACGTAATCTCATCTAGGTTGTGAGACAACATTTCAAGTCCTTAGATGGCAGCACCTCTGCCTCCTCGTCCTCCCATGCATTTTGATATACTCGAGGAGATCACCGAGATAGGGTACCACTTGCCGATACACCCTCACCCGAAAGGACTAAAGTATGTTTTAGTAAAATCCAGTGTCTGAGTTGACGTGGACAAAGACGCCTTGGTGCCCCACGAGTATAGGTCGTAGTATCGTCACTACCATGATGGGCAAAGAGAGGGTCCTGTACTAGAAGGTGATGTGCCTCTATTCGTTTTAGAGGCAGCATTCGGAGAAGGGACTACGAATCCCAAGGACGGAGCGGTGAATGATGCCAAAGACACTAAACTCGAGAGTGACCCCGGCTCTCCCAAGCCATTAGCAGTAGACTCCAGCTAGAGCGTGAAAGAAGGAGAGATCGAACAAGAAGATGTGTACCCAGTAGAGAACCTAGAGAAGGAACCTAAGGAGGAAGAACCCGAAGAGGAGGACTCTGATGAGGAATCGGAGGAAGAGTTCAAAGAGGATCCCGGGGATGATCCGGAGTATGACCCGGATGAGGATTGAAACCCCCACCCTGTTTTGTAAACCCTGTGTGTGAACTAATATGTGATAGATCATAATTTTGTGAATAGTATTATAATATATACTATGAGGTTTGCTTGTATAAAAGTGTGGTTGTGATTTTTCAAAAGTGAAAAATATAGCCCTACTTTTCTATCCTAATGTTTTATTGTCTGTAGATTATTTTATTTGCTTTCGCATGCGTATATTAAAATCAATGAGTCAGCAATGCATCATGAAATATTGCTATTAATCGACCAGATGAGGGATGGGTGCGTGCTCAAGATCGAGGCGTGACATCCCCGTTTAAGTGGTATCAGAGTAATGGTTATGAATTGGAGTGATAAGGTGCGATGGACCATGGGATAGTGGTAAGAAAGACATTTAAATTCATGCCTGGTGCAAGTCAATGGTAGATGATTAATAAAATTGTTTGCTGCGTGTGTGTCGCTCATCTTCTAATCTAGTGTGGATTTGGAAGACAGGTTTCAGTAGAAAAAAAAAAAAAACTGAACCATGAGCGAGCCGAAGGAAAGAATTTTGAGTAAGAGAACAATTAAGCCTACAGCTCGGGTTAGAACGCCAACTAGGATCGGTACCTGAGGAGGCAGAGCTAGGGCACAAGCACAGGCCAGTGCCGGTGGTGTAGCACCACTACCAGTTGATGCCGGGATAGCAGCCCCTGGTGATCCCAAAATCGAAAGGATCATGCGGGTGCTAGAAGTTATAGGTAACAGAATGGATCAGTAGGCACTGAACCAAGCCACCGCTCAGGCCGCTGCTACTGCTGCTGTTGCTGCTGCTGCTGAAACCGCCGTTGCTGCTACACCTACCACTATACCCGTTAAAGGTCCACCAAGAATTGTGGTCACTGAAAAACCAATTCACAAGCTAGTGGAGCAATTCTTAAAATTGAACCCACCTCAGTTCACTAGGACAGGAGACCCTGAAGCTACTGCTTCGTGGGTTCAAAAATTGGAGAAAACTTTTGCACTACTGATGTGCAATGAAATTGAGAAAGTAGTCTATGCAACTTACCAACTAAATGGAGTTACCAATACTTGGTGGAAGACTACCCAAAGAGCAATATTTCAAGAAGATATTGTCCCATAATGAAACGCCTTCCTAGAGGCCTTTAATGACAAATGCTTCTCAGAAACTGCCAGAGAAGTGAAGATGGCAGAATTTCAACATCTTCGCTAAGGTTCCTTGATTGTCGACCAATATGAGGCGAAGTTCGCTGAACTTTCGCAATATGATCCTAAATTGATTAAGAATCCGGCAAACCAAGCAAGAAGGTTTAGGATCGGATTCAGACCAGACTTGAGAAGCAGACTCGTCTCTCTAGATCTCGAGAACTTACAATGACCTTTATGGGAAAGCCTAGAAGATCAAGAAAGATCATAACGAAAGAGCCACCTTGTCTTGGCCAAGGTTTAACTTCCATAAAGAAGCAATCCGATAGGGAAAGAGGCCTATGCCTGGAGGTAGATCTCATGTTCCGCCCAATAAAAGGAGTGGATTTAGCAGATCAATGCCCAGTAGGAGTGAAGCATGTCGCTTTTATGGGAGGCGACACGGGTCAGCCTCATGCCCAACTAGGTCGGGAGCATGTTTTGAATGTCGCCAGCAGGGCCATCTAGCCAGAAATTGTCTTAGAAAGCCAAGAGGACAACCGCAGTTGCCACCGTCGCTGCCAATGGGACAAATGAGAGGGTATGCCTCAAAGTTGCCGCTCATTTAAGTCGAAAGTCTTCAGTTACTCATATATTGATTAAGGAGTGGAACTTAATCGAGAGAGCTCGAGATTCGGTATTCAAGTTTGAGGTAGGCCACCTTTTAAGTCTTATGGCCACCCTTAGAATTGAACCAGATGTCCATATCAAAATCAAGCTACTCCAACCAACAGATCCAACTGTACGGAAAATTCTACAATAAGACACTAAGAAAAGAAAGGCTGACTTTCAGGTTTCTAATGAAGGAATACTGAGGTTCCGAGGACATTTAGTTGTACCTGACGATGTGGAGCTTAGAGAGGATATCTTATCAGAAGCACATAGTAGTAGTTACAACATTCATCCTAGTAGCACTAAGATGTATCAAAATTTGTGTCAACACTATAGGTAGTTTGGGATGAAGGCAGACATCGCCAAGCATGTAGTCAAGTGTTTGACGTGTCAGCAAGTTAAAACTTAGCATTGCAAGCCGAGAGGACTTTTGCAACCTCTCGAGATTCCAGAATGGAAATAGGAACATATCATGATGGACTTCGTGGCTAGACTATCGATGAGTCAAAAAGAAAATGATTTGATTTGGGTAGTAGTCGGTAGACTAAGGGCCTGTTTGGTTCAATTTTGGGCAAATGCCTTTGCATTTCCCCAAGTATCTTTAGAAGAATGGGCATTTTGTGAATGCTGAAGTGTTTGGGAACTCTTTTTATTTTGGTGCATTTTACAAAGGAGCTTTGAGCTAAAAAGAAAAAGGAAAAAAAAAAGAGGGGAACGATTGGGAGGCAGCCGGAGCTGGTGGGGGAGGCGGCTGGTGGCTGTGGTGGTGGGGAGTGATATAGCTAGTACGAGTACCTAGAGGGGGGTGAATAGGCATATAAAAGATTTTTCTTGATAATTGCACAATACTAGACAGTTGAAGGATTTGCGACAAATAATAATCAACGTAAGACTGAGTAAAGGAAAGAGAGAATTGAACACGCGGTTTATAGTGGTTCGGCTTGATTCAAGCCTACGTCCACTCATCTGCACTGACAGCATATCGGCTGGATTCCACTATGAACAAAGAGATGTTACAGCGTTGATCTTCCTTGATTTCTTGGTGTAGATGATCTACCACACTCGCTCAAGGTATCACCAAGTATAGACACTCTTTGTGTATACAATTTTGCTCAAAATGTATCGACTAATAATCAAGGTGCTTCAGACTCTGGAATTTCTCTATCGATCTCTATCGATCACGCACTAAAACAACTAGAACGTCTTCTTTTTATACTCTTTTATACCTTCATACCCGTTGGCACTTACTAAAGGAATTCCTCCAATCTACCCGTTGGACGGAATCAATTAGGAAGATCATTCGAGCTATCAAAGGAACCTGACGATAGCCCATCAATCCTGTTCACCCATACAATCAAGATCTTGGTTTCCAAGAATAGAACCTTCCAAGAATATTTCGTCGACCATCGGATCTTCAATCGATCTAGATACAAATAAAAGAATCCATTATATTTATCCAGCCAAGAGATCTTCTCCAGAGGATAGGATTAAATCTTCAAGCAAATACTTCGGCTCTGGATTTCCTTCGTCACTGGATTAGAAAGACTGTCACTGAGAATAGTCTTGAGTCTTGAGTCTGGTGATCAGAAAGTCTTTAGACTCTAAACCGAAGGTCTGCGAATATCCAGACTAGACTGATAGAAACGTTTTGTCAGCTTCAAAATACTCTGGAAAGATTTCTCCAACAATCTCCCCCTTTTTGATGGTGACAAAACTTTCCTGTAGATTTGAACAACTTTGACCTGCAAAAACATTTCTCGAGTAATATGGCTATCTCATAAAGACTAATAAATCAACCAGACTCTGCATCCACAGAAAATTGGTTAGTCTTTCATGAGTAATACCATACAACAACACTTGATATAAATGCAAACAGTCAAGCATCAAAATCTACACCCAATTCAGTCAAATTCAAGTTCAAGTTACACCAAAGTTCACTCAAGTCATACTCAAAAACAAACATAAAAAACAAACATATTCAACCACAAATTTAAAGTCAAAGTTTAAAAGTTCAAAATGCAATTCTCCCCCTTTTTATCATCATTAAAAAGGTGAGAAAAGAGTCAGGTCTGCTTGAGAATGCGCACGATCTGAAAATCTCCCATCGACTAGACTATGCCTTCTAGCCTTTTTAAGTCTTCCCTAAGATGAGCTACCTCCTCTCATTTGGCATTGGCTTGAATCTGTAGAGCGAGGTCTTTCATTTTGTCCTCCAGGGTAACCGAAGATGCTTGTCAAGCATTCTTCATAACTTGAATTTCACAGTTCATAGCATAGATTTGACCCCGCATTTCCAGAAGAACATCAAGAATACGACAAAAATCTGCTGAATTGTCCGTTTGTGTACTTACATGTGCTTTCTCGGATGGTGTGAATGCAGATGATGGAGCTTCTGTATAATCTTGCAGATTTGGTGTTGACGTATCATGTCCTTCTTCAGGCATTTGAGAAGCCTGAAAATCTTCTAGATCTGCTGGTGATCGTCTTAGACCTTCACTGTGGGCAGCATGAGGTGTGGACCTTCCTTGCTCGCCATCTCCCCCTGTCTCTAGGACCTCAAATGGGGAAGAGTGATGATCATGCTCTTATGCATCTTGATTCCCCTTCTCTCCAGCTTCAGCTGCAGACTTTTCTTTTTCTTCTTCTCCTTCTTCTTCAGCTTCTTTCTCCTTCTCTCGCTGCTCTTCTTCTTCTCTGTTCTTGGTTTGCTCCTCTTCTTCTCTCTGTTCTTCTGCTTCTTTCCCTTTCTTCTGATGTTCTGTCGATTCAGGTACAGAACGTCTGGTCCTTATCAAGGCAGAGATTGTGAGATCTTCCTCTTCATCTTCATCCTCCAAGATGAGAGTTCTTTTCTTTGTGGATGGGGTACCAATGGACTCCTTCCCTTTTCTCTTTGAAGCAGAAGGTACTGGAGTCTTCACTTTGAACTTCTCCATTGCCTTGGAAAGCTCTTTCAGACGCATCTTCGTCAGCATCTTCAAACCTACCACCATTTTATCGCATGGTCGAACACAAAGAGTATGTGGAGGTTCAATATTTAAGTGTCTGAAGATCTTATTCACAAGACTAGGGTAAGGCAATTGGCCTTTGTCCTTCGCTATTGCTCTGTACATGTGAAAGAGAATGATGTGAGGGAAAGAGAACTTCGTCCCTGAGTTAATCGCATACATCAATTTTGCCTCGGAATTGGACACGTCAGTCTTCGATGTAGACTTGGGTCTGATGCAATTAATCACAATTTTGTGAAGCACGATATTGATGGCACGCATCCTTGAATAGATGATTCTTCCCTCTGTATCCCTATCTTTGACAAGCTCCAATGAGGCACGAGCAATTGAAACTTTGATCGGTTGATAGCGTCCTCGTTCAACTCCAATTATGTCAGCCAACATGTCCACATCTACCACATAGTCTTGGTCTCAAACACTGAATGATATTCTATTCGCATCTAAAAAGCTAAGATTCGAATAGAAGTATGCTGTCAATTGCGCATAACCATCTGTGGTATCGGTGCAAAATTGCTCAAGTTGAAGCAGATTGAACTTCTCCCTTAAGTTCACATTAATGGCATCCAAGAAATCGAAATCAACACTCCTAGGGTTTATCACCCCTCGTTTCAGCAGTCTGAAGAATAGATTCTCTTGTTCCTTTGATTTAAACAACTCCATTCTTTTTCCCTTCACCCTCACAGTAACACCTATTCTAGGTTGAAAATCACTGAACATTTTATCATCATCATTCCCGTCAGTCAGATTCAGTCCCGATATACGAGAGTCACTTGGAATGTTCGCAAGTGCTTCCTCAGCCTTTCCTTTGGGAGCAATTCCCAAATCCTCCATTCGTCGCAGAAAGATATACTCATTCCCATAATTCTTATCTTTAAGAAAATCATCCACGTAGTTCAACAGAGTCTCAGTGCTCTTTAACGCACAATAGAGCTTGTAAATAAAAGAGGGTTTTTGGACTCTTCCAAGGTCTGCTTCCTCGATTATTTCTTCCTCCGGTTGATGACCCGCTCCTTGTGGGGTAGATGGTGTTGAGTGACGTGGTGGAGAGTGAATCGGGCTCTGTTGCTGACTCGATAAATCTTCTTCGTCGGTGAGATCGAAATGGGTAGGTCCCTCCCTCATTCTCTGTGGTCCTCTGTTCGTGATTCTTGAAGACTTCCTCGAAGAAAACATCCTTCCTTTGTTGTTTGAGAGATTCCTTTACTTGCTTTCCCAAGAAAAGATGACAACTTTCTCGAAGATGAACACGAAGTAGAGACAGGATTGGGAGGAGAATACCTTTTAGGGTTTTGAAGATTGGGCGAAAAAGAAAACTGTATATATATAACTCAGTTTAAAAAGGAAAGATTAATCGGTACAAAGGAAAGTGAACAGACACCTCGTTTTAAAAATCAATAGCTGCCAAATAGGGGTTAATCCTTTTGAAAAGACAAGATTCCGTTTTTCACGGAAACTATAAATTAACTTAACTAAAGATTGTACCTTTTCGAGTTTAAATATAATAACAACTTACAGTCTATAGCCATGAATGTCTGAGTCTGAAGGTTGGAGAGTCTCTAGACTTTAACTTCTTCAAGCTTCAAAATGTTGAGTCTGGAACGAATATAATCGAATTGATTTTTCTCCAAAGGCTTTGTGAACATATCCGCTAGTTGACTTTTTGAATCAACAAATTGAATCGAGATTTCTCCATTTTGAACATGATCTCTAATGAAGTGATGTTGAATCTCTATATGATTTGCTCTTGAATGAAGGATTGGATTTTTGGTAAGATTGATTGCGCTGGTGTTGTCACATCTGATCTCTGTGCATGAGTTTTCAATCCCAAAGTCTTGTAGCTGTTGTTTTATCCATAGAATTTGCGAACAATGAGCTTCCAAGAGCTACATACTCGCTTCGTTGTTGAGAGAGCCACGGTGCTTTGTTTCCTTGAAAACCAAGACATTGTCCTCTTCCAAGCAACTGGCAAGTTCCCGAAGTACTCTTTCTATCAACTCGCAACCAAATGGGATCTGCGTCGAATATCCCGGAAGATTAAAGTCTCCCTTTTAGGATACCAAAGACCGCCGCTTAAAGATGAAGCAACGTATTTAATAATACGTTTCAAAGACCGAGATAGGATTTTCTAGGATCTGATTGAAACCTAGCACAGATGCAAACACTCAACAAAATGTCAGGTCTAGAAGCAGTAAGATAAAGAAGTGAACCAATGATGCTCCTGTATAGCTTTTTTTTATCAACTTTCTTCCCTTCTTCATCTTTGTCTATCTTCAAAGAACATGACATCGGTATGTCGGTCTTTTTGCACTTTTCCAGTCCAAACCTTTTGACAAGATCATTTACATACTTTTCTTGATGAATGAAGGCTCCTTCCTCTAGTTGTTTCACTTGAAGCCCGAGAAAGAATGTTAACTCTCCCATCATACTCATTTCAAACTCATCCTGCATAGACTTTGAAAATTTCTTGCATAGACTTTCATTAGGGGATCCAAAAATAATATCATCCACATATATTTGAACAAGTAAAAAGTTTTTGTTTTCCTTTTTGATAAATAAAGTAGTATCTACTTTACCTTTGACAAAATCATTATGTATTAAGAACTTACTTAGTCTGTCATACCAAGCTCGAGGCACTTGCTTTAAACCATACAAGGCCTTTTTCAGTCTGAAGACTGAGTCTGGCCTCTTTGGGTCTTCAAACCCTGGTGGTTGTTCCACGTAAACTTCCTCATGGATAAATCCATTTAAGAAGGCACTTTTGACGTCCATTTGGAATAACCTAAAATTTTTATAGCAAGCAAACGCAAGTAATAGACGAATAGCTTCTAACCTTGCTACTGGTGCGTAAGTCTCATCATAGTCTATTCCTTCTTCTTGCGTATATCCTTTGGCCACGAGTCTTGCTTTGTTTCATACAACTTTTCCTTTCTCATTCATCTTGTTTCTGAACACCCACTTAGCTTCAATAACAGTTTTACCTTTTGGTTTGAATGTCAATTCCCAGACATCATTAATGTTGAATTGTCTGAGCTCTTCTTGCATAGCTTCGATCCAGCTTTCATCAGATAAAGCTTCTTCTACGCTCTTTGGCTCAATTTCGGAAATAAGAGCTACAGCACTAGACTCTTCATGCCTTTTAGATCTGGTGCGAATTCCTTCATTAATTTCGCTGCTAATGAGATCTTTGGGATGACTGGATTTATGCTTCTAGTTACTGGTTGATTTGACTGGTTGATGATCTTTTTCTTTGTTTGAATCTTCATGAACATTTTGGTGCTGATCTTCCAGAGTCTGAGACACTTCTTGAGTTGTAAGGTTTAGAGGGTCTGGAGTAGGTTCAGACTCTTCATGATGAGTCGGACTGGATTCATCTTGCGTAGAGTCTTGAAATTTGACATTCATTGACTCCTCCACAGACTGACTCTTCTTGTTATAGACTCTGTAGGCTTTGCTTGATGTAGAATATCCAAGGAAAATGCCTTCATCTCATCTTTCGTCAAACTTACCAACTCGATCTTTAGCATTTTTCAAAATAAAGCATTTGCAACCGAACACATGAAAGTATGAAACAATAGGCTTCTTACCTTTGAATAACTCATAAGGAGTTTTCTCTAGAATAGGTCTTAGGGAGACTCTATTAATGATATAGCACGCTGTTGAAACAGCTTCAGCCCAAAATCGTAAAAAAATCTTACTTTCAATTAAAAGAGTTCTAGTCATTTCTTGAATAGATCTATTCTTTCTTTCTACAACTCCATTTTGCTCTAGAGTATATGAAGAAGAGAACATATGCTTAAAGCCAAATTCATCACAAAATTTTGTAAAATCTTGATTTTCAAATTCACCTCCATGATCTGTTCTTATACTTGAGATAACACAACATTTTTCATTTTGAACCTTTTTAGCAAATTTTTCAAAATACGAAAAGGTTTTAGACTTACTTGCAAGGAAATATACCCAAGTAAAGCGGGAGTAATCGTCCACAATTACTAGACAATATTTCTTACCTCCAATGCTCTGGGTTCTGGTTGGTCCAAAGAGATCCATATGCAGTAACTGTAGTGCATGGATCGGACTTTTTGTCTGGTAATTTGGGTAGATCTCGAACAAGTTGCTTTGATGAGATTTTGGCTAATTGCTTCATGTTGACATGACCAAGCTTTCTGTGCCATAAGCTTGCTTCATCTTGAATTGAGATTAAGCATTGCGATTCATTTGGTTTCACGTCTAAGAGGTAGATATTTCCATGTCTTCGACCCATGAAAGACTGAGTAGAGTCTTTACTGATTCCAGAACATATTCCTTCTTGAAAGGAGATCTTGAAACCAGTATTACACAATTGGCTAATGTTGAGAATATTATAATTGAGTTATTCCACTAGAGAAACATTGCTTATTATGAGATTTCCAATTTTCACAGTTCCAAATCCCATAATACTTCCTTTGCCGTTTCCTCCAAACGAAACTTTTCTACCATTTACTTGAATAAGCTTTATGAAGCAATTTGAGTCTCCTGTCATGTGTCTTGAACATCCGCTGTCAAGATACCACTTTACATTTTTCTTAACGGAGACCTGCATTTAAAAGAGAGTCTCAAGCTTTCTTTGGTACCCAAATTTTCTTGGGTCCTTTGGTGTTAGTAAAATAAACATTATTAGCTCATACTTTCTTAACAAGTTTCCAAACCATAGGATACTCTTTTTCAAAGTGATCCTGACTGTTACACTTTGAACACTTGAGGGCATTTCGACTTACAGACTTTACAAAAACTTTCTTGAAATGATTTCTGTAAGCCTCTCTCGATGGTCTTTTCTTAATTCTTTATTTTACTTTAGGAAAATCAATCAATGGAATAGTTTCTATAGTCATACCTAGACCGGATTTATTGAAATAAGGTCTTTGAGCTGAAAGAATTTTTTCAAGTTTTTCGGACCCTATTGAAAATTTCTTTGAAATATTTGATAAGTCAGTTTTTAAAAAAGCATTTTTTTTCAAAAGATTATCTCCATTTTCTTTAAGAGTGGAAACATTCAAATCTAGATTTTTAATTCTTTCTTCTAAGACATTTTCCTTTTGTTTTAGAACTGAGTTTTCCTTTTTAAGTTCGGAAATTCTTTTGAAAGAAGTCTTAAGACTGAAACACAGTTCATCAATGTATTTAGAAACTTTGATAGGAATTTTAAAATTACTTGCCTCAAATTCACTGTCTGAGTCTGATCCAGTCGAGTTTGAGTCGGATGTGCCATCGGACACGATTGGCATATTCTTCATCACTTTCTCCTCACTCTGTATCACTCCATGTTTCAGCTTTAAGGGCTTTACGAAACTTTTCAGCTTTTCCTTTTTTCTTTTTCAGAAAAGGACAATTGGGTCTGATGTGTCCATTTTTCTTACATTCGAAGCAAACTACATCTTTGTTTGGTTCTTCATCATATACAGACTTGGTCTGCTGCCTTTGAAAACTTTGTTTCTTTGAGTTGAACCTTCTTCCCTTTCTATTCAGCTTTCTGAATCTTCTTATCATAAGAGCCAGCTCCTCATCGTCCAGATCATCTTCAGAATTTGTATCATCATAATCATCATTTGATTTTAATGCAATGGATTTCTTACCTTTTAGATCTTCGTCTTCATTAACTCGTTCCACTTCATAAGACTGAAGAATTCCAATCAACTCGTCGACAGATAGTGGCATAATTCTTTGCATCTCTCTTATTGAAGTCTTTATATGATTCCAATCCTTGGAGAGTCCACGTAATAGCTTGTTTACCTTCATGAGATCAGAAATTTTTTGTCCTTGGTTCTCAATACCATTAACACTATCTGTAAAACGGCTAAACATGTCAGTTATAGATTCTCCAGGTGATGTGTAATATATCCCATACTTATTTTGCTGTAACACAAGAAGATATTCTGTTATATTCAGTTGGTGACAAAGCACAATATAAAGAGTAAATTGTTTTTGTATCGAGTGCTTGTCTCTCGATTATCTCTTCCTGAGTCATTCCGCTGGTCTCAACAGTTTATTTCCCTCTTTCAGAGACTGATGCAGCTATAGGAATAATTCATCTTTCCACAACGTCCCATTCCAGAGGATCCTTTGATCGTAGGAAAGCTTTCATCTTGTTCTTCCAGATGTTATAATCATATCCAATAAAAGTAGGGTGGTCTGGTATTGCTTTGCCCTTCCACCAGTCCTGGTGCTAGCATACTAGCCATGGATCTTTTACTCTAAAGTAAAACACTTCAAATAAAGTAAGAACACGAGCTCTGATATCAATTAATATAGCTAGTACGAGTACCTAGAAGGGAGTGAATAGGCATATAAAAGATTTTTCTTGATAATTGCACAATACTAGACAGTTGAAGGATTTGCGACAAATAATAATCAACGTAAGACTGAGTAAATGAAAGAGAGAATTGAACACGCGGTTTATAGTGGTTCGGCTTGATTCAAGCCTACGTATAGACACTCTTTGTGTATACAATTTCGCTCGAAATGTATTGACTAATAATCAAGGTGCTTCAGACTCTGGAATTTCTCTATCGATCACGCACTAAAACAACTAGAACGTCTTCCTTTTATACTCTTTTATACCTTCATACCCGTTGGCACTTACCAAAGGAATTCCTCCAATCTACCCATTGGACGGAATCAATTAGGAAGATCATTCGAGCTATGAAAGGAACCTGACGATAGCCCATCAATCATGTTCGTCCATATAATTAGGATCTTGGTTTCCAAGAATAGAACCTTCCAAGAATATGTCATCGACCATCGGATCTTCAATCGATCTAGATACGAATAAAAGAATCCGTTATATTTATCCAGCCAAGAGATCTTCTCCAGAGGATAGGATTAAATCTTCAACCAAATACTTCGGCTCTGGATCTCCTTCGTCACTGGATTAGAAAGACTGTCAATGAGAATAGTCTTGAGTCTTGAGTCTTGAGTCTGGTGATTAGAAAGTCTTCAGACTCTAAACTGAAGGTCTGCGAATATCCAGACTAAACTGATAGAAACGTTTTGTCAGCTTCAAAATATTTTGGAAAGATTTCTCCAACAGGGAGGCGGTGGGTTGCGCGACCCATGCACCGCCGTCGCGTGGGTCGCGGCCTCAAGTGGCATCGCCTAGGTCATGCGACCCACGCACTGCCGTCCTGTGGATCATGCGCCCTCAGGGCGACGCCGCCTGGGGCCGTGCGACCCACGCGACAGCGTCGACGCCTAAGGCCACGCGACCCACGCGATGGTAGTGCATGGCGGCGACCAGATCAGGCTGTGCTCAGCCCGTCACGTGGGTCGCGCGACCCAGGCGACGCCGCCTGAGGCCGCGACCCACACGACGGTGGTGTGTGGCGATGGCGATGCTTGGCGAAGGCGGTGCATGGCGACTGCGGTGCTTGGCGACAGCTGTGCGTGGCGACCAGATCTGGCCAGCTAAGCACCGCTCAGCTCGTCACGTGGGTCGCGGCCTTAGGAGACGTCACCTGAGGCCGCGACCCACGCGACGGCGGTGCTTGGCGACGGCAGTGCTTGGCAACGGCAATGCGTGGGCGACTAGCTCCGACCGGTTGAGCTTCGTCGACTGAGCTTCACTCTTGAAGAAATAAGTTCAATGAGGAAGACAATGAACAGTAGTTTTTGAGGGTATAATAGAAAAACGCAATTATCAGTGAGGACAATATTGGAAGAAAAAAATTTATTAATCCCCTCTTCAGCATTCTAGAGCATTCCAAATGCTAGCATTCTCCCAAATATACTTCAAAATGCTTAACCAAACGCTTAAAATTTTTCCCAAGGAGCTTTCGGGGCTGAAAGCCCCTTAGGAATGCTGAACCAAACAGGCCCTAACAAAGTTGGTTCACTTCATTGCAGTTTGAAAGGATCTCGGTTTGGATAGACACATAGATTTGTAGGTGCGTCAGGTAGTTCGTATGCATGGAGTGCTGGTTACGATAACTTCATATAGAGACCCAAGATTTACTGCCGCTTTTTAGAAGAGCTTACAGAGTGTCTTAGGTACCAAGCTTCAGTACAATATGACATATCATCCTCAAATAGATGGCCAGTCTAAAAAGACCATTCATACCTTTGAGGACATGCTGAGAGCTTGTATACTAGACTTCAAAGGAAGTTGGGAACATCAGCTACACCTGGTAGAATTTGCCTACAACAATAGTTATCAACAGAGCATCAAAATGGCTCCTTTTGAAGCATTATTGTATGGCAGAATATGTAGAACACTAGTATGTTGGGATGAAGTTGGAGAAAAAAAGATTACAGACCTAGAGTTGGTCCAATAGTCAGTAGATGCCGTGGTAGTAATTAGAAACAAATTAAAAACCGCTCAGAGTTATCAGAAAAGCTACGCAAATAAGTATCAAAGGTCATTGGAATTCCAAATTAGTGATCACGTTTTTCTAAATGTGTCACCAATGAAGAGAACTTCATGCTTTGAAAAGAAAGGAAAACCGAATCTAAGATACGTGGGTCCATTTGAGATTCTTGAGAGAATCGAGACCTTAGCGTATCATCTTGTGTTGCCGCTAAAATTAGTGCAAGTGCATGACGTCTTTCACATGTCGATGTTAAGGAAGTATGAGCCTAACCCGACCCACGTGCTCAATTTCGAGGAATTGGACATGGATAATCGTGCGTCATACGTTGAAAGCTCGGTTCAGATAATGGACAGAAAAGAGTGAGTCCTGTGTACAAAGACCATTCTATTGGTCAAAGCGGTTTGGCAACACCACGATACTGAAGGAGCGACATGGGAGACTGAAGAGTCGATGAGATAATTATACCCCCACATTTTTTAAGAAACTTTGTAATGGTTTAAATTTCGGGTATAAAATTTTTATAAGAGGGGAAGAGTTGTGACATTCCAGATTTTCAATTCTGTTTTCTATTAAATAAATCGGGCATTTCATCAATGCGCCTACAGGACTATTTTCAGAGTTGATTATTGAGATAACTAGACTATTTAGGAAAGCTATTAAGAAATTTTAATGCAATAAACTTGAAAATTTGATCGAAATTGACTTCTTCACCGTGTTCATCTTTAGAGACCATTATGGCACAATCAAAAATCGATTTGAAATCAGAGATAGGTCTGTTCAACGAGGTGTGTGGCTAATCATCAATCACACCACTAAATTGAAAGATTCTCGTCAGTCGGCCTTAAATTGATTCTCCTGTCATTTAGGTACTCTATGTCCGTATTTGAATCCTCGATATTATCACGACAACCGGGAGTCACCAACAGATCAAGTGGGTTCATAGTGGCTTAAAAAAAATCGACCACGAGTCATTTGCACTAAATATCTCCTCGAAAACTACCCAAGAGCCTAGGTCACGCTAAAAACGCGCCGAATGGAAATTAACCACGAATTTGAGTCCGATTTCAGAAATTGAAGATTCTTTCATGTTACAATAAATTTTAGGAACGTCGACTCGATCTCGGAAGATTTTTCGTAACCCAAGATTTTTTGGGAAAAAGTCGGCATATGACCATTTTTGTTCGGAAAAAGCCGAGAATCATTTTTTATCGCAAATTTGGAAGGCAAGATGGAGCCATTGGTGAGGTAAATTATCAATTTGATAATTGAAGTACTAATTGAATTTATTGAGGCCAAATAGGATTGAATTAAATGAGATTAAGTGTCCAAATTGAGGCCAAAGCTTCAAAATTCGTAGCTCCCCCATGGCCTAACCAAAATAGACCAATTCAAGAGTCATTGGGAGTGCATGAGTAGCCTAAGGACAGCCAAGGATCAATGGTTGGCCATGGTGGGTCAAAGGGGACAATTGAATGGAAAATCAAGGCTTGTGGTCCCCCTCCTATCCAAGCTTGTCCCCCATCCTCTCCCTCCATCCCTAGCTAGTCGACCAAGCTGCTTCTTCACCTCCATTGCCGCCGCTTGAAGGCCAGAAGACCAGGAGAAGAAGCTACATCCCGTCGCACGCCGGAGCGCCACCGCTAGCCACCGTTTGCTGCCTCTGCCCCCATCTGCGTGCCACGCGAGCCACCGCCTAGTCGTGCGCATCCCAACCTCTGTCATGCATCCCTAAGCTTGTCCCATGCAACTCAAGCCATTGCCAGAGCTCCCTCCGCCTCCGCTAAAACAGAGGGTATTTTCAATGGGTTTTCAGGTGGCCCTTTTTGAGGTGTTTCCGGGTCTCGAAACCTAGGCCCGCTTTGGAGAAAAGTAACCCCCACCACGTTTCCGTTTGTTTGATCCGACCCATTCGTTAAACAAGTGAATTTTGCTCACTAAACCTTGCTTAGTATGCTAATGATGCTTAGGGGTTGATTAGATTTAATTAAGTGTAATTAGATGGATAGATTATATTAGAGTAATTAAATTATATTTATCAATGCATGTTAGGCAAACGGATAGTGTAGTTAGCAAGGAAATATGCCATAGTATTTATTGAACGAACCTTGAAATTTTTTTCAGTGTCTGTTTTGGCTTCCAATTAGGCATTACAGCCTAAATTGGATTTATTGCATTTATTTAATATTTTTCGTAATTTATTTATTTATTAATTAATTTCCAAAAATTAGGTTGGGATAGTTGACAACCGGAATTTTGTGCTAATTATTGTGGTACAGTCTGTTTATTTATTTCAGCATTGAATTGTGCTAAATTGATTTAAATATGATTTTAAGGTTTTATTCATAAATTATTTAATCTCAGCAATTGATTGGCAAATAACTGAGCGTCAGTCTATAGCGCCATCAATATTTTAGTAGGCTATATAAAGTGGTGAGAAAGAAAGTTGTATTACATGACTTAGAGATCAAAAGTGTCGTCTTGGAAAATGCATGTGACTTGTGGATTATATACATCACCTTCAAAAGGCACGTGGCTCGATGATTAGTACGTTACCTTAGCTCAGTGATTTGGTATATCGCCTTAGAGATTGCACGTGGCTTGGTGATTAGTACGTCACCTTAGGGAATGCACGGGGCTTGGTGATTAGACATGTTGCCTTAGAGAATGCACATGGCTCGGTGACTAGATATATACTGTCTTGGAAAATGAATAGTATGGATTAAAATGACCAGGAAATGTAATTGACTAGGTTGATTGATCAGGGATTTGATCTGATTGGATTAGGTGCTATGTCTGTCAGTATTTATTAATCAAACTGACTTGTAGGAATGGAACTGAGGTCAAGGTAAGTCCTCTGACTCGTGTTGTGCTTAGGCAGCCCTAGGGTGTACTGGCTTCCTAATCGAGTCTTAGGGAATAGAACTTGTTGAGACGTAGTCTCATCCCAGTTATAGAACAACATTTCAGGTCCCTAAATGGCAGCACCTCCACCTCATCCACCCATGCATTTTGGTATATCCAAGGAAATCACCGAGATAGGGTACCATATCCTGATACACCCTCACCCGGAAGGATTAGAGTATGTTTTAGTAAAATCCAGTGTCTGGGTTAACGTGCGCAAAGACGCTTTGGTGCCCCACGAGTATAAGTCGTGATATCGTCAGTACCATGATGGGCGAAGAGGGGGTCCCGTACTAGATGGTGATGTGCCTCTGTTCGTTTTAAAGGCAGCATTCAGAGAAGGGACTACGGATCCCAAGGACGGAGCAATGACCAATGCCAAAGACCCTAAACTCAAGAGTGACCTCAACTCCCCCAAACCATCGGCAGTAGTAGACTCCAGCTAGAGTGTGGAAGAATGAGAGATCGAACAAGAAAAGGTGTACTCATAAGAGATCTTGAAGGAAGAACTTGAGAATGAAGAACTCGAAGGTGATGACCCTAATGAAAAATCGGAGGAGAAGTCCGAGGAGGATCCCAAGTATAATCCGGAGTATGGCCCAAATGAGAATTGAACCCCCACCCTGTTTTGCAAACCCTGTGCATGAACTGATATGTGATAAATCAAACTTTTGTGAATAGTATTGTAATATATACTATGAGGTTTACTTGTGTTAAAGTGTGGTTGTGGTTTTTCAATTGTGAAAAATATAACTCTACTTTTCTATTCCAATGTTTTATTGTCTGGGAATCATTTTATTTGCTTTTGCATGCGTGTATTAAAACCAATGAGTCGACGATGCATCTTGAGACATCGCTATTAATCAACCAGTTGAGAGATAGGTGCGTGCCCGAAGATCGAGCCATGACATCACTTATTCTTGTGATTTTTCCAATTTTTTTCATCCTTGAGAAGGAGAGGCTTTGATAGCAATTGTAGAGAATGAATACGAAATAAACTGGGCATCTTTTAGATTGTTAAATCGAACATTATGTCTATTATAGAAGTTAAAATTCATGTGCAATAAATTGAAAAAAAGAAAACAAAAATCTTTGAAGAAAACAAAAATCTCTGTCATGGTGAAATTTTTGTCATTCCATGTTTATTTATTTTTTTATTATTTTAAGTCATGTGAAGGGAACATGGATGTCACACCCCAAAACCATAAAAAAATGGGAAATGACACAACCATTCTATCATTCGAAGGACGCAGCCTCACCATCAAAATCCAACTCCGAAAGTCTCCTTATCGATATTGCTCTCGCATTACTCATCGCTAGCCCAAAAACCTTTAAAAAAATGAAAAGTAAAAAGGTGAGCAACCACAACTCAATAAGCAGTGCATCTCTTCTAAACAGATTGAATATTCACCATGCACATTTATAAACACAATATCACCATTTATCAAATTCAAAACTAGAGTACTATATATCAAAAATATCAAAAGTAGATATATTTCAAACAAATCTTTTTACATATAAGGTTAATAGCAATATCAATTCACAATAACAAATTATTTATCAATGGTTTATTCCATTAATTAATCTCATAATCCATTCCGTCTACTAATTTCAAATCACATGATGCTCAAGTATCTAGCTATAGTCACGCATAATGCCTGCGACAAGACAATTAATATTTCCCCATTTAGTTTAGTCTTCACTATTATTAGTCGTGACTCGACCCATAAGAATATCCCGACTAGTATGTGCATATCCACACACCGATTCATAGAAAGCATAATCCATCAATCTCAATCTCCAATAATCCACAACCAAATTCAAAATTATCTCACAACACTAGTTTGGTAACCAAATTACTACTTTTCACCATTCAATATATATGGCATTCCAAAAACCGAACTCCAAGTTGCGTTTTTTGTAAAAATGTTTCGCAAACCCAAAATATATAATATTTCTCAATTGTGTTCATCAAACAAAATATCTATTTTCTCCAAACAGTTCTCATATTATGCACAAATATCAAAACGTAGTAAATATCCCATTCAAATTTTATATAACAAACATATTATTCATAACTCATAATATATCAAAAATGTTTAAAAGAGATAGCACCACTCATTTAGAAAAGTTGAAATTAGCCTATAGTGGTTATTCGAACTAACACACTCGTATTCCTATTAGTTAATTAAAAGTGAAATCAAAACCAAATAATATGCTACTCTAACTTACGATTCAACTAAACTATGCGTATTTGTCAATAAAACGAAACTTACATGCTATGAAAGAAACTCATTCATAGCAAATGTCCATCTTTCTCCGTAATGCAAATTCTGTGCCACATGTAACTCAAAAGTGAAACTTTAGAAATTCGTTCCGATCAAATTGTACTTTCAAAACGAATTTTGTCATACCCAAAACTCAACGACACCTTAGCCTACCATTTCCACAAAATCATAGCTCAAAAACTCCTCATTCGAGCCTCATAGTTTAAGATTTACATAAGTCAAAGTTTGTGCCCTAATTTCCAAAATTACTCCAATTAAACAAATAATTGGCTTGAATACTTACCAGGGATTACCATTTGCAATTGATTCGGCTAGTCGAGGTGTCCAAATCGGCCATACCAACCCCCCCCCCCCCTCCCTCCCTCCCCCTTTCTTTCTCTTTCTTCTTTTCCTCTTTCCCTCCTCGTTTTCTGCTTCAGCTTCTTCCTTTCTTTTTGTGCTTCAAATGCACGAGCTCAAATAAGAAGAGAAGAAAAAGAGAGTTGGGCTTGGGCTTGGCTTTTAAGAGACATGGGCTGGCTGTGCTTTTATTGGGCCTATTTTTACAATGGACGAACACTTTCCTTCTCCAAGCAGACGACTCGATTTACTCGAATGAAGAATGGCGACACTGAAGGTGGTGTTCCGGACGAATTTCACCAGCAGAGCCGACGAAAGCACAGGCCCGTGATGGTTGTGGAGTCCTTGCAATGTCGGCCATAGATGCGGGATCTTATTTTTGCTTCTTCGTTTTCTCTTTCTCATCGTGATCAAAGAGCTGAACCGCAGTGGATGGCTTTTGGATGCATCTTACTGCTTACAAATAACAGCAAATGGTATTTTCGTGAATCGCACCTTTGTAAAGACAGTACAAATAGAACACCAGCAAAATATGCAGCAATTCCAGTATAGGCATTACCATCAGCAGTGGTTTTGATGCGAGATTCTTGATGCCACTACCAATCGCTGGACCCAAAGAATTTGCCTGGGTTATTTTGTGGCCCTGCACAGATCCAATGCAGTATACACATGGAATTCATGGAACCGATAAAATCCAACTATGTTTCAGATTGTTAACAGAATTGGAGCATGTACCTTAGAGGCGTCGCTTTCCAGTTTCTTAGACTAAAAGGAGATGTCCTGCCAAAGACTCGAAAGTACAACAGTAGTTCGTACAGGATGGGGACTATTAAGCCATCTACTCAGAAGGATCCCGAGGGAATATGTCCAACTCAACAGGATGGGAGAATTTTGGTAGACTGGGTTGAGCAGCAAAGGTACCTTCCACCTTCCTGAGACGTGGTAAATCTTTGAGCCCATTAAGGTTTGTTATACTCCTGCAATGAGAAATTTTCAGGACTTCCAAAAGCTTTAAATCTTCAAGACCATCAATCTCTGCTAAATCGCATTCTTTTAGTTCTAGTTCTGACAGCCGACCACATATTTTGGGCTTTCGAATCTTGCAGTGTTTGAGATGCAGAGACGATAAGCTTGAGGAGGGAAGTTGGGATAGGTCTAGCTCCTTCATGTAGGATAAAGTGAGTTCCCGGAGCTGAGTAAGGGCACTAAAATTCTGAGGGAGATAGGTGACCTTTGAAATGGACAACTGCAAGGTCTCTAGACTTTGTAATCTCGTTATCCACCCAATATTTGGGGTCATTAGATTCAATAACATCGTCAGCCATCCGGCTTTTGGCTGCTCACCATCTGTCAAAAGTAGCACTTTCAGATTTGTCAGATATGACAAGTCGGGGACTGTCACGTTTGTGGATCCCCAGCGGAGATGGAGTAAACTAGAGGGCAACTTTGGTAGTGTGTGAAGTTGGTTGCACTCGATTATGTCTAGGGTTTGGAGGCGAGAGAGACGGGAAATGCTCCTAGGCAGCTCGGCAACATCGGATGACGATAATCTCAAAATTCTCAAAGAGGATAGTTTTGAAATATCACAGCGAACTCTGCCCTCCAAATTTCTGCAGAAAGAGAAATCTATCTCCTCCAGTTTAGCTAACTTCACAACGCCTTCAGGAAACTTTTGTAGGAAAGTGTGTGCCATCTTCAGCGTCTTCAATTCCGTCAATTTCTTGACTGACCGTGGCAATACTTTGATTCCAGTGCCTGAAAGGTCGATTACCTCCAGCACATTCAGCTTCCCAATGGAAGGTGGAAGTTTAACCAACTTGCGACATTCCCTTAAAGAAAGTCTTTTAAGTTTCTGAGGAAATTCAAAAGTATCTGGAAGCCCATCAATATTGGCACCATCCAGGGCAAGACTTGAGAGATTACTCAGGCAGCCAATTTTGGATATGTCTTGCAAACATGTACAGTTGCAAGCACTAAGTGTTTCCAGATTCTTCAAAATATCGCTCTGGCAATGAATTCCGATACATTGGATGCCAGTTCCATCAATCACAAGTTCCCTCAGAGATTCCATGCAGTACAGTTCGTCGGGCAACTCCATGACTCGGGTGCAGCCTTTCAAATTTAAGGACCTCAAGTTCTTCAGATTACTAATGAATGGCTTAATTTGAGTTAACAGAATACAACCTTCCAGTATCAATATCTCCAAATTGACCGGAGCTGAAAAATCCAATGATGCACATAACTGAACACATCCTTGTAGGTTCAGGACTTTCAATTTCTCCACCTTCTGCAATGTGCAAAAGAAGATATAAACTTTGCTCAGCTAATATCTATCATTTTAACACGAGATTTAAAAAGCAAATAGTGGCCATACCTTCATGATTTGTTCCCGGTCTGGTGAATCTTTGGTGACTGGACTCCAAGACAGATCGAGAATGACTAACTCCTCCAAATGCAGAATACTTAGCTCGGAAATCAAATGACACGCTCGCCAATCAAGCCACCTCAATTTTGGAAGAAGAATCCCAGTGTCTCCCTGAATGTTAGCCCGGTCCAGTCTGAGGTACCTCAAATTTGATATTGGTTGGAATTCTTCAAATGTGAAACAGTCCGGACGACTCTCTTCGAATGTGAGACAAATGCCTTGGACACTTTCAGTACCCTGACAAGTCTCGTTGGGGAAAACCGTATGAGAAAGTAGAGAACTTCAATTTCTTAATCCTTTTAATGAAATGAGACAAATCGAATTGACAAAATCAGTGGGTATCCACCACACGTTCTAAATCGTGTTAACAACAGTTCCCTTTCTTTTCCCTCGGACATCGAATGAAGAAAAGTAAGTTTCTGTAAATGGGAATGGAAGGTTTACCCTAACGCTTTCTTAACCCTCTAAAAGAAATTTCTAGCGGTTTTGAAAACTTACCGTACGATTTTTCAGGACGGAAAGTGCATCGCTGTGATTCCAAAACCTGCAGCGCTCACAACGACCTTTCCTCTCGACAATGTCCCTGCCAAAGTCTCGGATCAGACCATGCATTCTCAATTCGTTATGTTCTCCATCTTCCAACAAATGCAAGTTGCAAAGGCGTTTTATTCCCCTTGGAGGATAGTATTCACAAGCTTCCCACATATAAGAGGGAATCCTCTTATCCTTTCCGATAAAAAAGCAGGCTATATCGAGGAATATCTGCTTTGTATCATCATTTAAAGATTCGAAACTTCTGTCCAAGAAATGTTTAACACCATCTGGTGGGTGTCTTCTTACAAATTCCAAGGTACTTCTCCATATATCTAAATCTTCCCCTTCATTGCGTAAATATGAAGCCTGAAGTATGATAGCCAAAGGAAGCCCTCCAATAGCTTTGACGATGTCTATGGACAAGGAATCATACTCCGAAACACCTTGGGGAGCATGCCCTTGAAAAGCATGCTTACGAAAAGCATGCTTACGAAAGAGTTGAAGGGCATGGTGATTTTCCATTGCTCCAACCTTGTATTTTTCAACTGCTCCATCCTCGAAGCCATTTAGAACATTTGTTATTTCGGTGGTCACAATGATTCTACTTCCAGGACCAAACCAAGTAAGCTTCTCAGCTAATGCTTTAATTTGTCCATCATTATGCACATCATCAAGCACAATGAGAACCTTCATATTACGAAATAAATTGTTCATTTTCTTAATACCATCATCAGATGAATTAAGTGCTTCAGGTTTTCTTTTTTGAAGGGATGCAATCAACATTTCTTGTGAAAGTTCAATTTTTCTCGAATTGATACCTTCCAGGAAGCTACATCCTTCAAACAACATATGCATCTTGTTGTAGACAACCTTTGCAAGTGTAGTCTTTCCCACACCCAGCATACCACATATTCCAACGACACATCTGTCTTGTCCACATACTCGTATGGCTTGTCCATCGCTGTAGGCAACACCAAGCTTTCTCATCACCTCTTGAACGTGAAGATCAATTCCAACTAGTTTGTCAGGTACAACTTGGTCATCCTTCTTCAACACCTGACAGACACGACTAAACACTCCTTTTACAAGCTGGGACTCATGCCTGCAAACAGAAGTGATAAAGCACGGAGATGACAACAAATTTGAAAAATCAGGTGGGGAATGGAACGCTAAAAATTACATCAACCAACAGGGGCAAGGGAAATCTTCAATTAAAATGCAGAACCAGTTTTAATGTGCGGGCTATTTCCATTTCATGCACATAGAAATTTTGACATGGATGTCATGCAATCTGCAAAACAAAAGTTCTCTCGAGTCATTTTTCGAAGGCCAAAGGGGAATGAACAGAGCGTGGGGGACTAGGTCGGCTGTTCTAACTCGCAGTTATGTCATAAGTCAAGCCATTTCCAAATGGCTACTCTAATCGAGTCACTCGTCATTCAATAGGCATCAACCTGTTAAATTAATGATCCATTTCAGAAGAATAACTTTAAAGATCTCTCAAGCATGCATCATTATCAATATGCTTACATTTAATATTTGTTGCAAAAGGTCCGGGTTCATTTTCACATCATCCTATACTTTCTTTCTTTTTTCCATTTATCTGGGGAAAGAAAATAGAAAGCAGAAGTTAAAGAATTACCCCCATCAATGTTCTTCAGATTAAATCCGCTTAATCCCCCAATCTTTCGAAAAACCTCCCTCCATTTTTTGACATCTGCGTTGAGTCCGTCTTTCACATGTTTCTCAAAGGACCTTCCAAAATACCCAGCTTGGCGTTTTACATCGTAGGGACTAATGTCATAGAAAATCGGGATAATAATCTGTCCATTTGATTTTCTGCATTCCCACATCTGTACCACCTCCATAAGGCAACTCTTACTGGAAGCATAATCCTTGGAGAAGACAGCTATTGAGATCTTCGACCCTTTGATCGCATCTATTAGTTGTGGCTTGATCTCTTCTCCAGCATGGAGATTTTCACTGTCTCTAAAAACGTCGATCCCTGCATCTACCAATCTGCTGTAAAGGTGATCCGTGATTGTTTTGCGAGTATCTTCACCTCTAAAACTCAAGAATACTTCATAATTGATTCCGGATGATGACGACCAGGTTAAAGATGATTCCTGTCAAATCAAGGAAACTAAACCGCTTCACATGGGACACATAGTGTTTGAGACCAAGTCTTATGCTTCCGGCCAAACAGAAAAAGGAGGGGAAAAAGGAAAAAAAGTTCCATGGTTCCACCCAAGGCAAACCTAACAAAGCAAGAGGCCCCCGCAACTGAAATTTGCGACTCAAACATTTTGATATCTTTTATATCCCTCAGAACTTTCGTGAGAATCAAAAGTGATATACGAATTCTAACGTAATTTTTCGGAATCTTCTGAAATTTTGGAGGAAGGCAAGACACTTCACGGGCCAGGCGTACAATATCAATAGGGCTTGACCTTCGATGGGAACTCGTGATTTTTTACATACAGTGATTCAATCGTTCATGTCAAAGAAGATTTGTAATATTCCAGAGGATTTTGACCATTTGTTGGGTCGAACTGCAAGCAGAGGATCGATTCCACCGCATTCATGTCAAAGAAGTTCTAAACAATAACACAAACCCCAAAGATGCAGAGAAAACTAACCGGGTTTCTTCTCTTCTTCCCTCCAGCAAATACTGCAAAACCAATCATTCCGATAAAGATTAGAAACGCCATGGACCGATTCAAAGCCATTGCGAGAAACAGATTCACCACACCCAGTATTGTCGCCATCGAAGCCATCGCTCGCTCGCGCACTCTGGCTCACTCTCAGAGGCAGTCTCAGTGGCACAGGAGGTCTACAGACATTAGACGACAATAAACAGTACAAACTACAAATGACCAAGACCGTGGACTCTGGGCACCCACTACGCGCTTGGGCAACGCGCTAAACAATTGTCGTGTGGTCCCGGTCCCACGTGATTTAACATCATGCGGGGTCATTATAAAAGCTTTAAAATAGCGACATTTCGGTGGTCGGGTAGCTAAAAGAGGATGCAATAAACTGATTGGCAGTCCTCCCAAGCCGTTCGATTCAACTGGATCCTCCATTTACGCGAATGGAGGATATTAAAAGGCAAGTTTCATGGGAAAATTGACAACAATGAATCTTGGTGTATTCCAGGAACTCCCAGAAATTGCCTTCAGATGTTGAGTACTTAAAACCTAAATAATGGCACTATTAGGTAAAAGAACCTGCAAAGGTAATTGCCTTCTTATCGAGCTTCGTAGATAGGCTTGCATAATCACATGTTAATTGCTTGCTTCTTCTGCTAATATCCATCTTTTTTCTGTTCTCCATGAAACTCATTCTCTCGTTGGCATCCACAAATGCACGACACTGTCCAGGAATTTATCATACTACTCAACACTTAAATTCCATCTCTCTTCTAAATAACCCTCTTTTCTCTCCAACACTGGGAAATGGCATGAAGCTATTTCTTCATATTAGTGTGAACACAACAACTAGAGCACATGGTTTTCCCTTGGAGACAAACGCGTGATCAAAAGCAAATGTTAATAATGAAGGACATATGGGGCCCATCTCGCATTTCGACAGCAATCAGTACCTAGACCTCCTTGCCAACTGCTGTTGTATTTAGTTTCTCTAGGACAAACAGCAATTAAGACAAATTTACGGAAGTTTTAACCAAGTCGCCTTTTATTGTTTAAATAAGCTCAGTCAATGTCCTCTAGTCGGGACTCAAATTTGAATTTGCACGGTCCGAATCCGAGTAGATTTTTCAATTGTAAATGTTGCTAGAGCACATATATCTTATTAATATTTCACACCCGAGAATGTGCAGCATTTATTGATAATACCATTGATCAAAGCTTCAAGCAATCTTTATGTTTGGGGTTTCAACACACACAACTGATACGCCAGTTGTGCACATTAAAATAATCCTATAAAATCATAAATATTGCTAGATCTTTTTTAAGCGAAATGCTAGGGTTTGTTTTTCATTTATCATGTGGTCATTTAATTTTGGTTCTTTTTGTTGGTGTTTGTTTTGATAAACAAGAATACATGTATAGGTAAATTAGAATCAAAATCTAATCGTAGCGGAAGTAAAAACATTCATACATTTATTTTCAAAGTATTGTTCATGCATTTTTAGTAAAAGCATATCTTAGTGGTAAAGGAGCTAATCACATTACCCTTGTACCATGCCTCAAAATTTTGGCTTTTAACATTCTTTAGATTTTGAGCACAAACATGTAATGTCTTTTAATTCTGACGTTTTTCAGATCCTAACTATAAACATTTAATCTTTTGATAACTCCGATTATGACGTTCTTAGAATTTTGACATGAATATTTGATGTCTACTAATAATATTAGTTCTGACATTCTTCACATCCAAAACATCTTATCTCTTTGTAACATCGGTTCTAACGTTCTTCAAATCAAGCCCCACAATTGTCGCACCTTTAGTTCAAACACGCCACCAATCTCACGTTGAACAAAAAAGAGAATTTGAGAGATCTCATAACTACAATTATGCTAGCAATTGCTTTCGTATGTGAATGACTTGTTTAATCACTATCAACACTCTCAATTGTCGATTATCAATCATCCTTTAATCTGCTCTCTCAGTTGTCTTTTATAATCAATCCCATATCACATTTAACTCTGCTCATTAACTCTAAAACTACTTCAAAGAATTAATTCGGCCGTAACATCTAATAGACATAAGTTCTAATAGCGTTTCGACACTAATTTCAGCATTAACTTTATAACCATTAAAGAGCATTATTTTAGGTATTCATTTGTAACTCGTTATAAGTCTTTATTCTAAGCATTAACTTTGTAATTGTTACAACTATTTAATTTGGCCAAAACTGTTAGCATCAATTGGTCATTTGAATTTGAAATTGTTTCAAATCATTAAACTACCCATTGATTATGAAACCGTTTCAAATCATTAATGTGAACGTTAAATTTGAAATTGTTTTAGATCTTTAATTTAGTCATTAAGTCTGAAACCATCTCAGATCATTAATTTAGCTATTGATTCTATATTCACTTTAGATTATTAATGATGCCATTGATTTTGAATTCACTTCAAATCATTAATGTGGCTATTAATTCTAAACTCATTTTAGATTATTAATTCTGTCATTGAATTTGAACCCGCTTCAAATCTTTGATTCAGCCATTAAATCTTGAAACCCGCTTCAAAATTTGTAAAGTCTTGTTGACACTTCATTTTTAGTCGATGCATCATTAAGAGGTAAAAAAGCGAGTTTCACCAAAAAAAAAAGGTAAAAAATCGAGATTTTGATTTCTAATCACGACGGAGCCCCATCTTTCGACCAAAAAGTGTCGTTTTTCATTTCTTTCTTTTGCGTTGTCGTTTTAAATAATTTCTAGCTTATTTTCAAGAAAAACCTGAAAGTCAAATAGTTGACTTTCGAGTTGACTTTTTGGTCAATCCTTTGACCAAAAGTCAACCTCATATCAAAAATTGACTTTTTACCCAAAAAGATTACATTTAGCTTTAGTTTCACTTTTATCAAATCAATTTCTTAAAAATTCAAAAATTTGACCAATAGGAAAAGTCAACTAAATGGTTGACTTTTAGTTAGACCTTTGACAAAAAAAATAAAGTAAAATAAAAAATGCACAAATATATTTCTTTTAATGCCAATTTGACTTTTGTGTCGAAAATTTCACAAAATTCGATTAGGGACCCTAATTTCTGAACTTTTCAATTTTAGGTTCTAAATCAACAAAAAATAAAATTACTTTTATTCTAGTCATAATTATGAGTAGTTTCTTCTTTGACATTTAGTTTAGAGACTAACTAAAATCTGCTTAAGCATTCAATTTTGTGATTTATTGAGTCAAAATGTGAATTGCCGTTTTGAGCCCTAATTAGAGAACCAAAATCGATCATTCATAACTTGTGAACGGATGATTGTTTCTCACTCATTTTCTTAAGATAAGTCCAAATTCAAAATTGATTTTGAGAAATTCACACCAAAACTTATCAATTTGAAGAATTTTATCCTCCCAAGCATAAGAAAATCAAGCAATTAAGCTTCAATCAACAAAATTCGAATTGATCAATTCATGGCTATAGTTTAATTTCATGAATCTAGGTCCAATTTTAATATTAGGCTTAGATCCATTTTTGACCTAAGCTCGAGCACTTCAATTCAAGGTCAATTTGGATATGATAAGTGATCTTACATATGGGTAGCTCATTAGATAGGCAATTGTGACACTAATTGAGTTCAATTTTAGCTAATTTGCAATTTTGCTTATTGAATTGCAAATTTTATCATTTTAGCCCTTTAGACCCAATTCAAAGCATATATGGTTTCGACTCATTGTTTTTAACAATAATCATTCAATTAGGTCAATAAAAGACCCCTAGAACACATTCATAAGGTTTGATTAGCTTAATTATATCTTAATTGGTCAATTTCTTCTTAAAAATGATAAAAATTCCTTTTCAATTTAGTTCTTTAGGGGTCAAATTGCATAAATTTTAGAACCACAAAGGTTCCAAGTGAACAAAGTAGCCTGAACCGGACCAAACCGATCAAGAACATGTCAAAATTTGGCCGAACCGGACCAAACCGTTACGACCGATCTGACCGGCCACTAGCGGGACTAGCCGATTTAGTCCCTTATCGGCTGGTTCTTGGCCTCTGGAGACCAGTTCTGGAACCCTGTTAATTCCAATTTCACTTATACACCTTCAATTTCCTAAAATTTTACAAATTGATCCTCGCATTTCGTCAGATTGTAAAGTGACCCCTAATTTGATATTTTGACGCAATTCCTGATTTTGACTTGGTTTTTTGCAAATCAAACCCACAATATTAATTACTTGACACCTCGAGATCATGATGGAGCCTTCGAAATTGAATTTTGACCGTCGGATCGAATCGACGACCGAAATCGCTTAATGTAGGGAGTATATAAATGAAATGTTCCTCCATTTTCAAGGGGCTTTTTTTAGTGGGCACGAAAATTCTTCTCTCTCCATATCTCTCTCTCTCTCTCTCTCCTCTCTCTATTTTTTTTTTTGTGTCACCAAGAGACTCGTTTCTCTCTCTCTTCCTTGGTTCAGTCGATTTCCTCTTCCGATGATCGGATCGTCGCCGGTTCAACCTCCATCGGCGACAATCCATCTTCATCAGCGATCATCTCCTTTGTTGTCCAAATCTAGTGCTTGCTGGTTCGTGGAGGTTGGATTGAAGATTTGGTGAAAACTTTGATCGATTTCGATCAAAATCTGCGAAAATCACGTCAAATGTAACGATTCGAAACTTGAATCCGATTAAGCGAGATTGAGTTTGTTGATCGGGACTAGGATTCAAGATTAAGAACTTTTACATGCTTAAGATCAATGATTATGAATGCTGCAATGATTTATTGATGATTTGAATGATGATTGAGTTCTTGAGCCTAGTTTGTAATTTTCGTATGTTTGTACCTAGGTTACCATTTTGACCGAAACGAGATATGAAACAATCTCGTTTCCGCTAGAGTCCTCTTAGAATTAGATAATAAACATCACGAGTTTCGAAATGGTAGGTCGCACACCCCAATCGAGTGTCATTTAACCCTCGAAAAGCACCTCCAAAGATGAACAATTTTGTAGTAGTTTAAGTCTTTTTTCGATTTTGTTTCTATTCCGCCTTCTGGCTTTGCTATTTTTATGTTGACTTTCATGATCATTTTTTACAAAATTTTCTTCATGATTTTTGTTTCTAAGCTTAGGTCAATCTGTTCCATATTGATCTCTGATTTTTTTTTTATTGAGTTCTAAAATAACTCTTCTCATGAAAGTTGCTTGTATAAGTGTTGTGCATGTCCTGTATTTTTTTCAAAAATTTTAGACATGTTTAGTTAGATCAAAATCGATTAGATCTGAACATAGGATAGTCTGTCCTACATTGGTCCAAAATTTGTTTTGATGAAATTGAGTCCATAAATGAACATATTTGGTCTCAAATCCTTCATGAGAGTTGAAATACATGATACATGTGTTCAAGTGATGCATGCTTCGCAAGGTTTTTACATTGGCAAAGTGAGTCAATTGCATACATTAAAGTAAAAGGTACTGCAGCAACATGTGCTTAGTTTGTCAGTTTTTCCATTTTTGTCACGATTCATATGATCTTAATTGAGTTTCAAACACTTAACAAAAAATCTTCATCATCGCATGCTTTGTATTTGAGATTTTTGGTAGGATTTATACATGTCTTAAGGATGGCTGAAATCATGCTCGTTTTGTAAATTTAATGCTGAAATTAAACATTGTTATATGTGCCCATTTCCATGCTTGTTTGAGCCATCTAGAGATCAAATCTTACGATCATGCCTTCTTGACAATTGAACCACATGTTGCAAGGTTTGCATACATGTTTAGGTCATGTCCTTTGAGTATCACTTGCACATTAAATTTGTCTCACAAAAGTGTTCATCACACTTAGGATTCCCAAGCATACCATTAGAAATCATGTATGACATATTGCATCCCGACTTAAGATTAGATGACTATCCAAACTTTCATTCGCACCCAATCTTAAGTCCCATGTGATTTCTTCATGCCGTATGTGCATTTTTTGAATGATTTTGAGGTTTTATAATGAATGCTTGTGTTATGTTCCTTAGTTACTGATATGTACACTTTTAGAGATCTCAATCTTAGAATACCAAATTGACCTAGTTTGGACTCGAGCTCTTCTACGAAGACGTAAAGCACACTTAGAGGTTTCCAATGCCACTAATTTCATGTCAATTGCTCATCATTTGGATCACTTTTCCATTTTTCAAAACTAGATCAGAATCTGCAAATTGGATCAAATTCGGACCCATGTCCTAACCCTTGTTTGGACAGATCTTTGATATTTTTATTCCATTTGGAATCTACACTCGGTCTCTTAATGAAACTTGCTTCTCATCATATTGGCTATGTTATGTGTAAAGTTGATGATTTTTAAATATGTTTTGATAGGACAAATCCTTATGACATTAGCTGAAAGTCCTGTTGTTTCTGATGTACTATTGGTTGTTGTCTGATTTTTTGTAAATCCATGTGTAGCTCGTTTAAGAAAACTTTTTTCATGAAAGTTGTTCATTATCATGTCATACATATTAGGAAATTTTTTCATAGTTAGATTGTTAATGGGTATTAATCAATTTTGTTGTCGTTACATGCTTGTTCTAAAATTTCCTGATATAAACATAATTGTGATTGTTTAATTATACTTTTTAGGCTAGTCTGTGCATAAAATTAGGCAATGCCATCTTCATGGAAATTGTTCTAAATGCTTTGATCTTTGTTATCAAACAATTGATCTTTTTTTTTTTTTTTTGGTAAGTTAAACAATTGATCTTTTCACCATTGCATCTTTAAAAAAATACTTAGGTACATGTGATGTTTCCCAAAAACAATTTCTAAAAAGTTCTTCTCCAAAACTCGATTTGACTTAAGGAAAAATCGTTGTTTTGACCATATTCAAAATGCCTATGACACTTGTGAGTGCTTTTAAGCGAGCTCTGGGCTAGCCTTGGTAATTGAATTTATTTCATAGCCTAGATATTCCTTAATCCTAGATATTTTCAAACCTTTTTCAAAACCATGATTTAACATCGTGACAGTCACGGTTTGAATTGTATTCAAATTGCTTGCGATGCTTGTGAGTACATTTATGCGAGCCGCGGGCTAGCCTTGGCAATTGAATGCTTTTCATAGCTAAGACATCACTTTGTCTCAAAACTTTTCATGAATGATTTCGAAATATGTTTTTAAAATATCACATGTATCCCTCATACATAATGCATTAGAAATTGCATGTGTTTGTGATTGGCACATGCCCTTGGTAATAAGTGACTCGCCGATGGTTCACTTTCTTGCTTGATTGTTTGAGAAATAAGGTTCAAAAGACCTACATGCATGTTCAAATTTTTGCAATGCATGTGACTTTTAGATGAATGGTAGGGTCGATGCATGATATCGATGGAAAACCCTAGGATCACATATTTCGCTTAATTAGGAGGCTTATAAGCATTATTGGTCGTGTGAGAACACAATTGGTCAACAATTATTATAAGTCATAAAAAAATGGATTGGTTAAGTGTTTTAGTGGGGCCCTCACATGAAAAAAAAAGGCCGGCCTTGAGGCTCCAAAGTTTGATTTTCATATTGAACTTTCTTTAAATGATTTATCTTGACATGATGTCGTATTTTTTTATTGTTTTGATGTGTATGTTTGTTGTTTCTATTGTATGCACCTAGTTATAGATTTCTTAGACTGTGTTTAGATTAAGACCCTGAAAATGGAGAAAGCGCAAAGACAGTGGAGGTCGATGTTCATTCCGACTATTATCATGTATTATTCATTCCCCAACATATGTCTCAGGTTCCATCTGTTGTATAAAACCCGACGAGTTGCGGGTTTTCTCTCTTCCTCTTATCTTTTTTCAATTGTGTTTCTCTTTTACATTTTCTAAGATTGTAAAATAAATTTACAACTTTCCTTGATTGTTTATTTGTTGTCTCGTAATTTCAATTCCATTGATTACTTTCTTTTCTTGTTTTTCTAGAAATAGAATAGTATGAAAATGACCAACCACGCATGATCGCTTAGTTTAGGACTAATGATCCCGAAAATATAAGAAGAAATGCATATACACGTTAGGAAAACACAACATACTATTTAGTTACCGAAAGGGCACTAATAGAAATATTAACGTAACCCAAGTCCCCGAACCTAAACATTTGGTTGTGTAAGAATCGAGAAAACACTCTCGACCCTCAATTGGGTTTTTTAGCTGACCCCCAAAACGAAGCTAGTGGCGATTCCCGTCTTATTTTGAGGTTGTCATAAACAAGTAAACTGCATAAATAAACCCATCACGTGGGGTACGATTTTCGATGAAACTCACTGTGATTTAGCATACTTCATATGTGTTGGAGAAATCTTTCCAGAATATTTTGAAGCTGACAAAATATTTCTATCAGTCTAGTCTGGATACCGACAGTTTAAAGTCTGAAGACTTTGTATTCACAAGACTCAAGACTCAAGACTATTCTCACTGACAGTCTTTCTAATCCAGTGTCGAAGGAAATCCAAAGCCGAAGTATATGGTTGAGGATTCGATCCTATCCTCTGGAAAAGATTCTTTGGTTGGATAAATATTTCGGATTCTTTTATTGTTATCTAGATCAATTGAAGATCCGATGGTCGACGAAATATTCTTGGAATGTTCTATTCTTGGAAACCAAGATCCTGATTGTATGGGCGAACAGGATTGATGGGCTATCATCGGGTTCCTTAAATAGCTCGGATGATCTTCTTAATTGATTCCGTCCAACGGGTAGATTGGAGGAATTCCTTTGGTAAGTGCCAACGGCTATGATGGCATAAAGGAGTATAAAAGGAAGACGTTCTAGTTGTTTTAAGAAGTGATCGATAGAAAAATTCCAGAGTCTGAAGAACCTTGATTGCTAGTCGCTACAGTTCGAGCGAAATTGTATACACAGAGAGTGTTTATACTTGGTGACACCTTAAGCGAGTGTGGTAGATCATCTACACCTAGAAATCAAGGAAGATCAACACTGTAACATCTCTTTATTCATAGTGGAATCCAGCCAATTGGCTGTCAGTGCAGAAGAGTGGACGTAGGCTTGAATCAAGCCAAACCACTATAAACCGCGTGTTCAATTCTCTCTTTCCTTTACTCAGTCTTACGATTGTTTTTTAATTATCGCAAATCCTTCAACTGTCTAAGTATTGTGCAATCTTCAAGAAAATTTTTATATACCTATTCACCCCCCCTCTAGGTACTCGTACTAGCTATATCAATATGGCAGTACCCCAAGGGACAAAGTGATGCCATTCTTATGGACGAAGGATACTATCAAGAGGGCTACCATGGTAAAGGTACCCTTAAATACGATATTCACATCCGACCTCCTCTTTTGAGGTATGTCATCCATGTGGGTACATATTGCGACACTCCACTGTCACGTACGGTACGAGTTTAGGAGAACTCATGATCTCATGAAGGGAACTCACGAGAGGCTTGATCCGAAAGGCTAGGTGATAACATCTTTTGGAACGCAAGCCATGAGGGAACTCTCGTGATTAAGTACCCATAAACCCGACCTTTTCGCCATTTTCTTTGCTCGTGATGGTAAGGGATTCAAGGGACGAGGAGATCGAGTCATAACAAGTCTGAAGTCTCTTTCAAATCTTTTATTTTCAACCCGACTCAATCTAATTAGCTCAACTGCAAACACATTTGCAATAGTCTCTCTCGTTCAAATATCATTTTGGTTATAGTGTATGACATCTCTAGGTTCTTCACTCAGTTAATAGTAGGACTTATACTAACGCATTAACACAACCAAGAGAACTGGTTGTTTAGATCAATCTCCTATTCCTATAACCATGAGTGACATCTAGCAATATATCATAGTTACCTAGACAGTGGGAAATGTTTCAAGAATATAATGAACTTGTTAGTTTTGGTGTCCATATAATTCGATCATTTTGTCTCACCATGTCCCGATCGAACAAAGGTTATGGAATTATTGGTCAAGTCACCAATTTAATCATATGTCCAAATCTAATTGACCCGTATTATACAAGACATGAACCATTCATTCTTGATTATAATCCTAGCCAAGGATTTCAATACAACGTCAATCTTGTATATCTATATATAACAAAAACACGGATTCCATATTGCGTATGCATGTGCTTTCTTATATGAACAAATTATGATCATCAAGTACATAGATGGTTTGATAAAGCATCAGTATAATCACTTGTGAACCATGATCATCTAACATACAAGCTAGCATTGTACCTCAGGCTGAAGGACTTTACACCGAACCAAAGCATGAACGATTAGATATTGACCTCACTAAAAGCTTCAATGTTGCCAATCATTATATGCATGTCACGTTTAGTGAACTTGTCCAAAACAAACACCTATGTTTTAACTTGGATATCACAACATCTAATGACTTGTGACTCATTATCCCCTCAGGTATCCAATATTGAATGGTGAAACTTGAGAACACACCGGTCTCAATAGGATCATCAATATCCTCTCAATGATCCATTGACCAGGAACTATTTAAAGATTTAGCATAAATGTAAACCCGTCACATATATTCTTAACACTTTAAGAATAGGTTCAGTCGCAACTGATCTTATGAATTCATTCATATAAATAAAAAGATGAATGAATATTTCTTTGCCATTAAATATTCCATAATATGTAACTATTACATGGTTGCTTTAAGCCATATAACTAACACTTTTCTATGATGACAATTACATGTCTCCTAGTCCAAGATACTTGAGATTTCTTGCTTACAAGTATAACACAGAGTTCGACGAATGATTATGCTAATGTGTTGGTCTCATCAACAATAATGATGAGGCTAAGATCGTGACCATGATCACAATGAAGCCATCGCACCCGTTGAAGATGTCTTGCTTCATTATCTACATTCCCTCCAATGACAGGAGCAATTGCACCATGTTTCTACTTCTACCTCAACCTTCTCGAACAAGCACAATCACTGATCAATTTGTCAACAGTCAAGGCCAAGGACTCTAGAGGATGAGAAGCTTGCTATTAGGATTAAATAAATAAATAAATAAAACTCATACAAATCTATTCAAATGTTAATATAAAGGACAAAGCTAAGTGCAAGTGTAAATATGAAATGCCAAGTAAGAATTCCTATTGTCAAAAAGGAAAAGAAAATAGCAGAAATCGCAACTCAAGAGTCATTTGTCTTCTCCCCAATCATTACGTTATTCGTTTTTTGCTCCTCAAATGAAAATATTTCCCATCAGACCCTTTGATTTAAATTAAAAATTTGAATAATTAAGAGGGGAATAGCATAAAAAAAATTCCTCAAAATGGCAATATTATAGAAGCATGTCCAAAAGGAAATTGATAATTAAATTAAGATTTCATTCATTTCACTTTCAGGAAAATATTTTTAAGATTTTCCGACGTTCATTTCACAAAAAATGAACTAGTTAAGGAAAATGTTTTTCACTATTGGGAAAAAAAAAACATTTTCAAAAGTGGGGAAAATGTTTTTCACTTTTAAAAATGGAAAATATTTTCCATAACTTCTTCCAACTCACTTTCTTTCACCAAACACATTTTATTTTTCTTCTTATATTTTTTATTTCTTTTTTTTAAAGTCAAATTTTTAATTTTTAAAATTTTTCTTTTTCTTTTTCCTTCCTTTTATTTTTCTTCTTCCTTAGCCGATTGCCCGGCCACGAGACGGTGCCGACGATCGGCCAAAAGCTCCCCTAAGCCTTGTTTAATTCGACGAGCTCGAGTTCACTTGAGGCTAGACCTGTTGAGGGCGAGGCTCGAGCTCACCTAGATGTTGTGAGCTGCGAGCTCCTTGGCCACGACAAAGCTTGGGCTCACATGGATTAATGAAGCTCAAGCTCACGAACCTTCACGGAGCTTGGGGTCGCCTGGGTCGATGGAGTTTGAGCTCGCCTTGATATGGCAAGCCGTGAGCTTGCAGGTCTCCATAAAGCCCAAGCTAGCCTGGTTCAGTGGAGCTCGAGCTTGCCAGCCTCAATGGAGCTTGGGCTCACCTAGATCGGTTGAGCCTCGAGCTTGCTGATCCACATTTTGGTCGATCACTAGGCAACCAACCATCTTTGAGGCACACAAATAAGGAGGAAGGAGGAGGAAGGAAAAGAAAAAGAAAAAATAAATAAATAATATATATAATTTTAATATATATATTACATTTAAATTTTTGTCGATTAAAAAAATTAAAATTCAATTTTTTTGGTAATTTTTCTCAAAAAATCAAATGAGATACCGGACAGTAGAAAATATTTTCCACTTCATTTTCAGGTTTCAACCAAATACGAGAAAATATTGTCATTTTCTTGGAAAATGAGTTCGTGGAAAACATAGTTTGGAAACGTAATATTTTTTGTGAAATGAATGGAGCCTAAAATTCAGTTCAAAACATCATATAGTACTTTGATACGATTGAAAATGCCTTATATACATGCGATGGAGAGAAAGTGAGTTGAGATTCCTTTGATGTATCTTGAAAATGATGAGAAAAATCAAATGTGACTAGTATATCCATTTAATAAAAGCAAATTAATTTTCAACTAAAAGCAAATTAATTTTCAACCTTCAAATTTTGCCCAAGGTCCAAGTGTAAGCAGAATTATAATATATATCAAGAATATTCAATTTAATTATAAAAACTAAACTAGATCTTTTTAGCTCCTAGTACCACGAAAGAACAAAGAGCACTCGCAAACCTTTGTTCTTCTTCTCCAATTCCACACTTCAAGTTTGTAGACATCACTTGATCATCAACGGAGGGAAAAAGGCCTGAGCTCACATGTGTCTCTCACATGTCACTTTCTAAAGTCATGGTCAAAGGCATTTTCATCTTGTTGGGAGCACGCATCAAAAATCCAATACCTTATATTGGGAAGATCACCAAGGAAGAGCTCAAGTTTGATCAATCAACATATCCAGTTGTACTCACATCTACTCAAAAACTTGAGCCAGTGAGTTATGTGCCAACTAGAATATATCAACTACTCCATACTATACAAATTCTTCAATGTGAGACTTCTTTAGCATAATTCACACGTGCATCCTAACAATGTCTCACTAATGTATGAGCTTAGTGTTAGGTCCCTCCCCTTTAATCCAAGTATCCTTTTGGATTTTGATATCTTAGCTTGAATCTCCATCAATGCCTACTTCATCATCGGCCTCTTTCTTTAGATCGAACCATTGAGTTTGCCACTAAGCTCACGTTTGAAATAGCTAGTACGAGTACCTAGAGGGGGGGTGAATAGGTATATAAAAAATTTCCTTAAAGATTGCACAATACTTAGACAGTTGGATAATTAAAAATCAATCGTGAGACTGAGTAAGGGAAAGAGAGAATTTAACACGCGGTTTATAGTGGTTCGGCTTGATTCAAGCCTACGTCCACTCTTCTGCACTGACAGCCAATTGGCTGGATTCCACTAAGATCAAAGAGCTGTTACAGTGTTGATCTTCCTTGATTTCTAGGTGTAGATGATCTACCACACTCGCTCAAGGTGTCACCAAGTACAAACACTCTCTGTGTATACAATTTCGCTCGAATAGTATCGACTAACAATCAAGGTTCTTCAGACTCTGGAATTTTTCTATCGATCACACTACTAAAACAGCTAGAACATCTTCCTTTTATACTCCTTTATGCCATCATAGCCGTTGGCACTTACCAAAGGAATTCCTCCAATCTACCCGTTGGATAGAATCAATCAAGAAGATCATCCGAGCTATTTAAGGAATCTGATGATAGCCCATCAATCCTGTTCGCCCATACAATCAGGATCTTGGTTTCCAAGAATAAAACTTTCCAAGAATATTTCGTCGACCATCGGATCTTCAATCGATCTTAGATAAGAATTAAAGAATCCAAAATGATTATCCAACCAAAGAATCTTTTCCAGAGGATAGGATCTAATCCTCAACCATATACCTCGGCTTTGGATTTCCTTCATCACTGGATTAGAAAGACTGTCAGTGAGAATAGACTTAAGTCTTGAGTCTTGAGTCTTGAGTCTTGAGTCTTGAGAATACAAAGTCTTCAGACTTTAAACTGTCGGTCTCCAAACATCCAGACTTAGACTGATAGAAACGTTTTGTCAGCTTCAAAATATTTTGGAAAGATTTCTCCAACAACGTTGCTACAACACAACACCCACCGCATGGAAATCGCATTGGTCACCGGATTCAGTTCCAAAGATATTCAACAAATGCAAATACACATTGGGAGTGGGCCACCTAGCAACCATCAGTTCTAATACCAAAAGAAATTGTGCTTACTCATGTCTAAGGAGAAGCTAGAGTCAATGAAGCAAGCTGAACAAGAATTTACAAATAGACAAACGTTGGGTGTTATTCAGCTAACGTTAGCTTGTAATGTTGTGTTTAACATAATGAAAGAGAATACCACTGCAGGTTTGACGAAAGCCCTATCAAACATATATGATAAGCCTTTTGTGATCAATAAGGTATGCCTGATACGATGTCTATTTAACTTGAAGATTGACGAAGGTACGTCAGTTGCCAATTATATCAATGAATTCAATGTAATCATTAGTCAATTGAGATTGACTATAAGTTACGTGCTTTTATTATATTATTCTTATTACTTGATATTTAAAATACTACTGTTACTAATGTTAGTAATTCCTCTTGGTTAAAAAGCTTAATGTTTGATGAGGTCTACAATTTAGTTCTTAGTGAGGACATCTATAAAAAAAATAATATGGTAAATTTGTATTTATTACTTTAGTAGGTAAAAGTAGCAAAAGTGCTAGTACACGTGTTAACAAGAGTAATATAAACTTGAACACACACAGACATTCTAGGATTAATAGTAGTGTCTGTTAGAGCTGTGGCAAGAAGGGGCATCTTAGAATGAACTGTTTTAAGCTAAGGAATAAGCATGATAAGAGAATTAGAGTTGAATCCATAGATGATGTTGTAGCTATAGCTGATAGTAATTTAGATAGTGATGATTATATTTGTCACTAAGGATTCATCATTTCACATATGGATTTTGGATTCCAGCTGTTCATTTCATATTACACCAAATAAAAATTGCACTTTACTATTGTACATGCACTACTAACTAGTAATGTACCTAAGAAATGAGCTCAGTGTTAGCTCCATTCCCCCTTAATCTAGGTATCTTTATGCATCAAGATATGAAGTCTATCACTGGACCTATATTGTTACACCATAATGCCCACCACACGGAAATTACACCCAACTTCATTGACCATAAGCTCTAATACTAATTTGTTGAAAACACGTAGCAGAAGTCAAATGATTTATTCCGAGGAGATGGCTAAGAGAGAGTTTAAGTCTGAACCCATCAACATATCCACCGGATCCACCTTTACCCAAAAGATTAAGCCAATTAATTATGAGTCAATAAGGATATATTAACTGCTTCACAATACACCAAGTCTTAATGCAAGACTTCTCTAACATAACTCACATGTGCATTCTAACATGTCTAAAATCATTTGTTTTCTTTCTTCTTTCTTTTTTTTCCTATTCATCTTCTTCTTCATTCTCCAAACAACTATGACTATGGCCACTTAAGCCTTAAGCTTCTATGGTCCTTTGGTGAGTTTCTGAAGGAGGAGGGGAAGAGACAGAGAGGCTAGACAGCTCCCAAGTACTAGATAGGGATATTATGAAGGCGACTAAGGCTTCACCTCTCTAGAGATAATGGTCTATGTACATAGGAGCAAAGATGAATATGAGTGACCCATTCTCGTGCCATAGTGAGGTGCTGAGGAGAAAATATTAGAAGCAATATCGGCATTAAATTTTCCCGACAAATCAAAGTTAGAAAATTCAAGATTCGAGATCCCCAATCGCAACGAGTCTCGTTTCTTGATAAATAAATAAATAAATTAGCTAAGTATCCTTAGTATCTCAATTACATACAATGTTGATTTAGCACAAAGGTGTGAAATTAGGCCTTTAGATTTCAAATTTTCATAAAATTGGCCATAGGTGGATTTTTTGGTTAAATTGAAAATTTTGACATTCGACCAAAAAGAAGAATTTAATTATTTTCTAATATATATATATATATATATATATATATATATATATATATATATATATATAGATATTTCATTCAATACCTCACTTTTTACGTAGTCAGAGGCTTAAGATTAGGGACTTGATTACACTAATTATTCAAACTAATGCCATTTCAGTACTTCAACTTGATTTATTATCAACTCAGTGTCACACACAATCCTTTTATCCAATTATGAGTCCACTAAGTGTTCAAGTAATGTCTTTATGTTTATTATGATCCCAAAATACAACCTAATTCAGCTAAAACAAAAAATCACAACACAAAACAATATAAAAGAATCACAACCAATTCATTAAAGATAATAATAGAAGAACGAGTGAAAGATCAAGTGCAATAAAGTAACCTAATATGAGTTGCGTAAAAATATGACATGACTTTGTTATTAAACTCCTAACACAGCAACCCCCATGACCTAATTTCAAATAGGATCCAATTTTTTTCTAAGAGACTAAACTATCTAAAACTAAAGTACTGAACCAAAGATTATCATTAAAGTCCCTAAACTAATGCATTCTAAACAAATAATATTAAACTAAATATAATAATAAGATCTAACCAACTATATTTTTCTAACTATTTTTCTAATTTTTTATGTTTTCAATTTTTTATTATTGTTGTTGTTTTTCTTTTTTTTTTTTTTTCTATTTTGTTGTTGTTATTTTTTTTCTCTATATTTGTCTATTTTATTTCTTTTTCTTATCAGCATTTTTTTGCTCGGTCCCTAACCTTATTGCATGAGTCTCTCACCTTTTTTTGTGCTTTGCTTTGCATCTTTAGTGAATGCTTGGATGAATTTAGACAACATCAAAACAAACGAAGACATCTTAGCCATTTAAGACCAGCCATCACCTTCTTCCTCTTCAACCTTTCCATTTTGTCGTGTCTTTTCTTTTCTATTAAACTCAGGAAGACTACTTTCTTTCTCTACTTCGTTTCCTCGCTCAATTCTACTCAACTCTTGTCATGACCCAATCTCGTCGCCCTCGATCCCTCTCGAGAGGAGAGGAAAAGGGAGGAAAGGTCAGATTTAGGAGTACTTGACCATGAAAGTTTCCTCACGGTTCTCAACCACAAGGATGTCATTACCTCATCCCCCGGATGACTCTTTTGTGAGTTCCCTTTACAAGGTCGCAAGTTCTTCCAAACTCGTAACTCACGGGACAGCGGAGTTTCACGACCCGTGCTCACACGGGCGACATACCTCGAGAGAGGAGGTCAAGTGTGAATATCAAATTTAAGGGCATATTTACCATGATAGCCATCCCTCTGGTACTCCTTCCTAAGGATGGCGTCACTTCAATCTATTAGAAATTTTCCACATGCGGGTATGATAAACCATGGAGAGTCCTATCGTGACCCGTACCCCGTGTGACGGGTTCATTTATACAGTCTAGTTGTTTATGACAATCTAAAAATTAGATAGGAGTCGCCACTAGCCTCATTTTTGGGGTCAGCTAGAAACCCAATTGAGGGTCAGGAGTGTTCCCTTGCAATAAGATCTCTAGGTCTGGAGACTTCAATTACGCCAATATTTCTACTAGCATCATTTCGGTACCTAAACAATATGTTGTATTTACCTAATGTGTCCATGTATTTCTTTACATTTTGAGGACTGTTAGTCCTAAAATAAGTGATCTTGCGTGATTGGTCGTTTTCATGCTAATCTTTTTCTAAAGAAAATGAAAAGGAAATGCCCAATTGAATTGAAAATTGTAAAATAGTAAGTAAACAATCAAGGAAAGCTGTAAATCTATCATACAATCCTAAAAAAAAAAACACACACACACACAATTGAAAAAGATAAGAGGAAGAGAGGACCCGCAGCTCATCGTGTTTCATACAATAAAAAGAACCTGAGACTTATGTTGCAGAAATGACTAATACATGATTATGGTCGGAATGAACATCAACCTCCACCGTCTTCATGTCTTCTCCATCTTCAAGATCCTAATCTAAACCTAGTCTAAGAATTATATAACTAGGCACATACAATGAAAAGAAATAAGCATACACATCAACACAATTGAAAACACGACATCAAGTCAAGGTCAATTCTAAAAAAGAATTCAATTTCCCCCTAAGATATCTACTCGATTCATTTTATGACTTACGGTCATTATTGATCAATTGTATTTTTGCACAGCCAAAAACACTTGTAAGTACCTAAAGAGGTGCTTTATGTGATCCTAAGATTTCCATCGATATTATGCATCGACCCTACCACTAGAAATCACATGCATTTGCAGTAATTAAACATGCATGCAAGCCTTTTAAACCTTATTTCTCAATCAATCAAACAAATGAGTGAGATGTCGATAGATCACTTATTACTAAGGCATGCGCTAATAACAAAAACAAACACTTCTAAATGAATGATGTGATTGTATGCATGGGGAATACATGTGATATTTTAAAGACATCTTTTGAAAATTATCCATGAAAAGTTTTGAATATCTTAGCTATGAAATGCATTTAATTACAAAAGCTAGCCCGGAGCTCGCATAAATGTACTCACAAGTGTTGCAGGCATTTTGAATACAATTCAAACCATGACTTTTACGATGTCAAATTAGGATTTAAGAAAAAATTTGAAAATATTTCGGATTAAGGAATATCTAAACTATGGAACACATTCAATTGCCAAGGCTAGCTCGAGACTCGCATAAATGCACTCACAAGTGTCACAGGCATTTTTAATATGATCCAAGCAGCGACTCTTCCTTAAGTCAAATTGAGCTTTGGAGAAGAATTTTTTAACAAATTATTTTTGAGAAATATCACATGTATCAAAGCATTTTTAAATTTGATTTGAAAAAAAGAATCATCTAAAACCATTTAACAATGAATATTAACGTATTTAAAGCAACTTTTGTGAAGATAAAATGACCTAAATTTATGCACAAACTAATCTAAGAAGTTTATCTAAACAATCACAATTAAGCTCATGTTAGAAAATTTCAGAACAAACATGTAAAATCAGCGAAATTGGGCAATGTCTAATGGCAATTTGGTGATAACAAAATTCTTAATATGCACGACATGATAACAAACAACTTTCATAAAGAAAGTTTTCCTAAACGAGTTACGCATGATTTTACAAAAATCAAACAATAAGCAATAGCATATCAAAAAATTGTCAAAGCAGTGGGACACTCAACCAATATCACAAGGATTTGTCCTATCAAAACAAGTTTAAAAATCACCAAATTTACACACGACTTGACCAACATGCTGGCAAGCAAGTTTTGCTAAGAGGTCAAGGGCAAAATCCTTACAAAAAAAAAAATTGAACAAAAATGTTAAAGGTCTATCCAAATAGGGATTAGAATAGGGATCCGAATTTGATCTCATGTCTAGATTCTAATCTATTTTCTAAAAAAAAAAAAATGGAAAGTAGTCCAAACGATGAGTGATTTGCATGAAATTAGCGGCACTGGAAATCTCTAAATGTGCCTTACAACTTCGTAGAAGGGCTCGAGTCCAAATTAGATCAATTAGATGCTCTAAGATCGAGATCTCTAAAAGTGCGAGTATTAGTAACTACCAAAAACAAAACTCAAGCATGCATTAGAAAACCTCAAAGTCATTCAAATAATGCACAAACGGCATGAATAAATCACATGAGACTTAGAATCAGATGCAACGGAAAATTTGGATAACCATCTAATCTTAGGTTGGCATGCAAAATATTATACAATTTAAATGACATTATAAAATGATTTAAGATTCCTAATGGTATGCTTGGAAATCCTAATGAACACTTTTGTTACACAAATTTAACATGCAAAAAAATATTCAAAGGATATGACCTAAACATGCATGCGAATATTGTAACATGCAGTTTAATTGTCAAGAAGGCATAATCGCAAAACTTGGTCTATTAAACAAGCATGGCAAGATGCATATATAGCAAGATTTCATTTTAGCATTAACTTCACCGAACGAGCATGATTTCAGCCATCCCAAGACATACAAAAATCTTACAAAAACTCTTACATACAGAGCATGCGATGATGAACATTTATCATTAAGAGTTCAAAACATAAATGTGATCACATGAGTCATAACAAAAATAACAAAATAGAGATGCATATCTAAGCTATGTATTCTGTAGCACATTTTCACTTTAATTCATGCAATTGACTCACTTGCCAACATTAAGACTTTGTAAAATATTGACACCTAAATTTTACAAATTTTATTTAGGATTCAATTGTGTATGGAATTAGGAATTAGTTGCCAAAAGAAAAAAGAAAAAAGAAGAAACAACAAAACAACAACAAAAAAAAAATAGAAAGAAAGAAAAAGAAAAAACGCCTAGAGGTCGGGTCGGGCTGGATCTAACATTAACCCGGCCTGCTGCTTGCCTCTCTTTCCCTTGCGCTGGGCTGGCCCACTCTTCGATTCGGCCTAGCCCGCGCCAACTAGGTCTTCCTCCTCCTTCCGTGTCTTTGCGTAATAGGCGAACAAGAAAGGAACACAAAAAAAGACAGCACAGACAGGGGAGAAGAGAAGCACCGTGAGACAGGGAGCTCAAGGAAGACCAAAACAGAGAGAGAGAGAGAGGACTGGAGTTCAATAGAGAGAGAGAGAGAGAGAGAGAGAGAGAGAGAGAGAGAGCTTGAGAAAAAAAAACAGCGGTGGCACTCGATCGACGCCGACCCCGCTGCCGCTTAACCCAGAACCCAAATCTGAAGGCACAGTGTGGAGGAGGTCAAATCGAGCAAGACCAGGGATGCCATCGCCGTTACAGCCCTCAGCCAGGTTAACGCCCTCCTGCCCGACGCCAGTCGATCACCGCCCACGTATTGTTGCCTCCGAGCGCCGATGCTCGCTCCTGCACCTTCGCACCACTACCGATTTGCCGCTCCCCTCTTCCAGACTACCGTTGCAGCAGCACCTCTGCACGAGCACCCTCCAGCGACGCTAGAACCTGACGCCGGGCCACTGCGCGCTTTTGGCCGCGTCTCCACCAGTCACCGCCGTGCCCCGTCTGACCAAGCCACCGCGTGCCTCCAAGCGCCAACGCTAGTCACCGCTGAGTCCCGATGATGACAGATTTGAGTTGGTCGTTGGTCCACCGCCAAGCGAGCCCCGTACCGACCCTTGCTGCCGCACCTCTGCCTCTACCCCTGCCCTGCCGTGTCTCCACTTGCAAAATTCGCGAGCGCTGCCAGCAAGCACCGCCCTGCCGCGCTGCCATAACTAACCTCCGACACAACATCACTGTTCTTGCTGCTACTGTCGTCATCTACCACCCACCGCGCCACCACCGTCGAGTCACTGACATCCCTGCCGTTTCCCCTCGACACCGCCAAGAAACCCTAGGGTTTCGGCCAAAAAATCGGGTCGGACATAGGTCGCGAACGGGTAGGGTTCTTGAGCTATTTGGGCCGGTTTTGGGCTTTTGTGCTTGTGGGCTTGTGGGCTTTTAGACTTGTGGTTCTTGGGTTTATAGGCTTATGGGCTTCTTCCTTTTAAAAATTAGACCGGACTGGGCCTACACATCAGGCCCAACCCGGCTAGGTTTCCGTTGGCCTTAGGCTGTGCGGCCCAGCCCAGTCCGAGTTCGGGCCCATTGAACCGAGTTGGACCCAACCCAGGGATCCGACCCAATTCTTTTTAAGTATATTATATTTATTATAATATTAAAATAGTATTTTTAAAATTGTAATAAAATAATAAAAATAAAAATAAATTAAAAATTAAAAAATTTCGAAATTCCAAAAAATGTAGTTTTTGATTAGGAATGGACCTATATTGCTTTTATAGTGTAATTAGGCTTTTAATTGCTCATATATTGATTATATTACATGTTTAATTTACATGTTCAACTATGTTCGCAATTGCTTAGTGGCCTGTATTAATTTTACTACAATTATGATCTCGATAGGCTATAGCTATGATTGTCACTTTAATGATTGCGCAATCATATGATCACCTCACATGTTAGTGGATAGGTATAAAATCAATCCAAACTACCTAAAGGGCACTAATAGTCAATTAGTATAATCAAGTCCTCGACCCTAGATTATCTGGTTGCGTAGGAAGTGTGGCATACTCCCATGTCTCACTTGGTTTTTAGCCGACCTCAATAGGTTAGTGGCAACTTCCTTTTTGCGGAATTTTTAAAAATATCTCAATGTCACGCGGGATATGAACTTGGGAGAACCCGCACCTAATCATGGGCCTTAGGCCCGTCCTTTAGGTAATACTCCTAAACTTGTTCCCTTCCCCTGAAGATAGGTCACGACACAAAGCATGCATCAAATGAACATATACATCGTATATTTCAACTATCCTAAAGGATTTGAGACCAAACAAGTTCATTTGTGGACTTAGTTTTATCAAAATAGAATTCGGACCAATGCATGGGAGACTGTCCTATGTTCGAATCTAAGCGATTTTGACTTTCATGAAGGAAAGTTCTTCCATAAATCAATATTGAGATCAATACAAAAATAACAAAATTAGAGATCAACATGGAACAGACGAACCTTGGTTCAAATCGAATGGTTTTAACCTAGCTAATTATGTCTAAAAATTCTGAAAAATATAGAACATTCTCTAGACAATAACAAACAACTTTCATGGAAAAAAGTTCCTCCAAAAATCAACACAGGAAACTGCACAAAATAAAAAGGACAAAAGGTGGAACAAGAACAAAATTGAAAACTAACCTAAACTACCGCAAAATCACTTATCTTTGGAGGTATATTTCGAAGGTCAAACGATGCTTAATCGGAGCGTGTAACCTATCAATTCAAAACTTGTGACGTATATTATCAAAGTCTAGAAGAACTCAAAACACAAATAAGGTCATTTCGAACCTCATTTTGATCAAAATAGTAAGTTAGTTCAAAGAGACAAAAATACAAGTTTAAGGCCAAATCAAGTTAATCATTCAAGATCAATCAAGAACACTCAAGCACAGCAAATCAACATCCAAATCCTTCGATCTAACGTCTAAACATAGTATATTTTCCTAAAATTGAATCCTAGTCCCAACCAGTTAATTCAGTCTCCCTTCATGGGGTTTGCTTCATGGGGTTTGAGACTGAGATCGTTACCTTTTGTAGGTTTTTGTCGATTTTGATCACGATCAATTGGATTAAACCCTCCGGATCGATCCTCAATCTTCAGAATCGCAATTGAATTGCCACGCCCCATCACGGAACCAGTTGAACCACCTGCAGCAAGAGAAAGAAAAATCAATCAAAAACTAGACCGAATTTGATGTCGCCAGAAGAGATGAGGCCAATTGGAAGTCGATCAGTGGTTGATCAGCCGGTTCTCTACCGCAGCTAGGTCAGGGACCTCCAGAACAAGTGATCGCCAGTGGTTAGAGGTGCCGATGAGTTCTGGTGGTCGCCGATCTCAACAGGAAATAGAACCAGTCCCTCCTAGATCAATTTTAAAGTTTCCAAGGGAAATCAAGCCGCCGAATGAGAGGAAATCAGCAACTGTCTGCTATTAAAGCTTCCGTCAGAACGAGGAAAGGATGAGGCTCATCACGAGCGCTAATGGTGGCCAGTAAGCTGCCGATTCAAGGCTTGCGAGCGGCGATCCGTAAGAAGGCCGGTTAGAGCCGGTTGAAGAGAGAGAGGAGAGGAGAGAGGAATGGGCGGGAAATCAAAGGAAAGAGAAAATTCAAATGTGAGAGAGTCAATTTCGTGCCAAAATGAAGCCTCCTAAAATGGAGGGAATATTGGATTTATATACTACCCCAAGTTAAGCGATTTCGGCACCTATGGTCGAAGTGAGCAACATACGAAAAATTGACCTTGAATTGACCTTGAGCTTTAGATTGAGCTTAAATGGCTAAAATGATCACTTATCATATTCAAATTGACCTTGAATTGAAGCACTCGGGCTTATGTTAAAAATGAATCTAGGCCTAATGTCAAAATTGAACCTATAATTATGAAGTTAAACCATAGCCATAAATGGATCGATTCGAATTTTGACAATTGAAGTTTAATTGCTTGACTTTCTCATGTTCGAGAGGATAAAATCCTTCAAATTGATAAGTTTTTGTATGAATTTATCAAAATTGATTTTAAATATGGATTTATCTTAAGGAAATGAGTAAGAAACAACCATCCATTCGCAAATTATAAAGGATCAATTTTGGTCCCTTAATTAGGGTTCAAAATAGCAATTCACATTTTAACTTGATAAATCGCAAAATTGAATGCGCAAGTAAATTTCAAATGGCCCCTAAACCAAATGTCGAATAAAGAACTACACTTAATTATAACTAGAATAAAGGTAATTTTATTTTTGGTCGATTTAGAACCTAAAACTAAAAAATTCAAAGATCAAAGTTCTTAATCAGATTTTATGAAATTTTTAACACAAAAATCAAATTGACATTAAAAGAAATGTTTTTTTTTGTGTATTTTTGACATTTTCCAATTTTTTGGTCAAAAATTTGACTAAAGTCAACCATTTAATTAAGTTTTCCTAAAAGATTGATTTTTAAGTCAAATCTTTGGATTTTTGAGATATTGATTTGACAAAAATGAAATTGAAGCTAAATAGAATCTTTTTGTGTAAAAAATCAGTTTTTGACCTACGGTTGACTCTCAAAAGTCAACTATTTGACTTTTCAGATTTTTCTTGAAAATGAACTAGAAATTGCTTAAAAACGACAATGCAAATCAAAGAAATGAAAAATAACACTTTTTGGCCAAGAAATGGGGTTTCGTTACAATCAAAAACCCAAATCTCAATTTTTTACCTTTTAATGACGCGTCGATTAAAAATTAGGTATCAACAACTCTTTCATTCGTTCATTCATAAGCACTCGTCACCGCATACTAACAATCTTCTGTTTAGTTATGATGTCCATGTCTTCTTTCTACAAGCCAACAATGGAGATCAATTCATATCTAAACAAAATCAAGAGATCTCATACAACCATTCAAAATTCATTCAATCAAATGCAGGATTCATACGCTTACGGAAGTTACGAAGTTACTTGACCAACAAGAAATAGAGCAGTGACCACAAGCACCTTGCTAATTTAAATTAAAAATGACCAGTCCCTAATTTCGCACTGACTCTAATTTTACACTCTACATGGCGTTCACTTGAATGCAAAAACTTTTTTTTTTTTTCGCTCATTTGAGTGTCACATTAGAGCAAAATCGATCATTTAAATGTCAATTCCGACATAGCATCCTACGTTAAATTTTTAATTTATTTTGAATTTTTTGTTTTTCTTTTTTCTTTAGGGTCGATAAGGGTCACCACGAAACCCTCACCCTTGGACACGAAGGCCTTGTTGTTTTTCTTTTTTCTTTAGGGTCGATGAGGGTCACCACGAAACCCTCGCCCTTGGACACGAAGGCCTTGGGCAAGGAAATGAGGGCCCTCGCTAGCTTTGGGCGACATCACCTATAGGCGGTGAGGTCGGGACGTCGTCACCTAGGACTTTCGTGGCCAGGGCGAGGACCTCCTTTCCCAAATCTAGCTACGAAGGCCCTCAACAAGGGCATCATGACCTCACTCAGGCCTTCGCAGCCAAGGGCCCTCGCCCAATTTGAGCAAGGGTTTCGCGGCCGCCGAGAGTCGCCGATGACCCTCATCGACCCCAAATAATAAAATAGCCAAAAATTAAAGAAAAAAATCAAAAATATATTAAAAATATTTAAAAATATATTAAAAATTGTCCATTTCAATGCCGATTAAGCCACATTAGATAATCAGTGTCCACATCAGATTTTCCCGTGAGGCAAATCAGAATTGGCCCTAAAGTGATAAATTTTGCAACACTTAAGTAAGCGGAAAAAAAAAGATTTGGGCATTGAAGTGAGCGGCATACGAAAATTTTAGCACTCCTAGGATTCTTAGCCCCTCCGTACCAACCAAAAAGCCACCAAGAGAGACCAACTGAATCTTCTCTCTCTTCCTCTCCACCAAGTCTTGAACAATCTTTCACGCAGTCTCACTAGATGCTCGCAACAGCAAAGCCACTGGGGAATTGAAAATTAAAATAAGGCAGAAGAGCAACATGGGAGATGATTCTTTCCATTATGTCTTGAACACATAATATACCAAATGACCAGACAGGCATTTACTAAACTTCAAATGTCAAAAGATGTTCCCTACATTCAACCGACAGCTCCCGGATACTGCGAGAATAAATCTGAAAATAGAAGACACAATTATGGAGAACACACTCCAGCAGTCTATGCACTTGTTCTCTCATAACTACTGAACTAAGACAAGCTTGAGACTTAAACAACCTGTAAGACATAGCAACCTCAAGAAAGACAAGTTCATTGCCTAATAATTACAACTCTGGTCTAGAAACTTATGAAATGGCCTGCAAAGAGTACTCAAGTTGGTTGCCTCTAGGATTGCTGTTCAACTATGTATCACCCTAGATTTCCTAATTTCTTCATTTCTTTGCCCTTATCTACTTCTAGTGCTGCTTTGGGACTGGAAGAACCTCAAAACAGAGTCGCAATTGACAGCTTCAGCGATGGACACCGTTGGATAGGACTGGAACGTCAGGATTCTTTATTAGGCTCCAGAACTCCTCCAGTAAGAAGCCGTGCTGCGATACAATAAAAGCCTATCTGTTGATTTCAATCCCATGGGACTGAAGATTTAACAAGGGAGAACAGAGGTAGACACTTCTTAACAATATTGATAAAAATATTGGATGTGTGCACTGCGAAAGCATGGTTTTGGTATTAGTTATAGTTTTTAGTTAGTGACGTGTGCAAGTGTATGGTATAGTTTGTAGAGGATGGACAAGGGACAATATATGATAATTGAAGGATATAGGACATGGGGAAAATAGTTTCATTAGTTGAACAAAATAGTTTGATGGAGGAACAATAGAGATCTTGCCCTCTCATGGTGGAGGGTTCACCTCACACACAAGGTGGAGGGTTTACCTCTCACACACCTCAAATGATGAACTTACATGCCTATTTATAGGCGTGAGTTATTGCCTTAGAAGATTCTAGTCTTCTCTTGAATGCTAGACTTCTCTAGGCTTCTCTTACATGTTGGACTTTTCTTCTTTCTTCTAGAAAATCCATCTAGGAAATTCTAGAAGTTTAGTAACTCTAGGAAATTCTAGAAAATGGATCACCATTTCCAACACTCCCCTTTGATTAATTTTCGGGATACTTCGGACATTGTATTATAAAGTTGCCGACATAGCTTGAAATCTCTCTTCTAATTTGTCCCATGCCTTTTGTGTTGTCTTCGTGCCACGATCCCTTGCATTCTCTTGTCGTACCACTTGCACTTGCCTTTGAACATGCATGACTTTTCTTTAATGATGTCCCATATGTCTCGGGGCATCAAAATGCTCTTAGTTGTAGTTGTTAGCTTGGGCTCTAGCTCTGGCTCTCGTAGGCTCTGATACCATGTTAGAATTTAAATGTGCACGGAAGCATGATTTTGGTATTGATGATAGTTTTTTTGTTAGTGATGTATGCAAGTGTATGGTGTAGTTTGTAGAGGATGGATAAGGGATGAGATAGGATAATTGAAGGACAAAGAACATGGGATATAATTTATCTAGTTGATGGAAATGGATAATACATGATATTTTGATATAATGGAGGAGTATTTCATGACATAGAAACCATCTTAACTTTACTCCTCCACACGTGGAGGTCTAAACCTTACACACAAGGTGGAGGGTTTACCTCTCACTCACCTCAAATGATGAACTTACATGCCTATTTATAGGCGTGAGTCACCGCCTTAGAAGATTCTAGTCTTCTCTTGAATGCTAGACTTCTCTAGGCTTCTCTTACATGTTAGACTTTTCTTCTTTCTTCTAGAAAATTCATCTAGGAAATTCTAGAAGTTTAGTAACTCTAGGAAATTCTAGAAAATAGATCACCATTTCCAACAAATATAAACTGAAAAGAGTGTTAAAAATTGAATATTTTCCATGCCCCATTTATTTTTCTTTTCTTTTGAAAGTCCTAAAAACAAATTTATACTTTCTTTTAAACACCTATATCTAAGATAGGCCTGATTAGAAAAACGAAAACACCGCCGAGATGGATATCTTTCCACTTTAGTGGGTTTCCCCGGCATCTACATTCTAATGACAAAAATGAACCTATTAAAATAAATAGGAGCTATGGAAATAATAGATGACGATTTTTATTTTTTTTTCGTCGAAGGTGACGATTAGAAAAACAGGAAAAAAAAGTGGGAATGGATGAAACCCCATTAGAAACTATACTCATGCATGAAGTAATCGCTAAAATTCTGACCATTATAATTCTAATCTCTATTCAATTTGCCTTCCATACTAAGGGCTTTAGAATTTATAATGTTCTGAATGCGAGTGTCTGGGTTGGGGGTGGCTGGCGAGAGAGAGAGAGAGAGAGGTGGTCAGCGATAACATTGAGCAGGAAAAGTGCATGACGATCTCTCAGCCCCGTCTTGGTAATTATCTGTCACTCTCGTTATATGGAAGAAGTGAACCCATCATATTATGTTCTCGTTCTCATGATTAGGTCGTGGAATAGCCACCCCGAGTTAATGCTAACATAAACTACTTTTACTAACCCAGGGAATAAACAGTGGCATCATCAACCGCTTTCTTTAACCACCAGATGTTCCTCAAATGTAAACAGAAAATGTTGCCTCGAAATCTTCTTTCCATGCATGTACGTGCGCATCAATAGATAAGAGGGGGATGAGAGAACCTTACTGAATAGTAGTCACCCTCATTCTGATTTATGACTTGCTTCGGTTTTGAGTTGTCGCTTCAATCCAAGGTTTAGGGCTTGCAAATGCATGCGCACAGGGTTACTTAAAGGATTCCATGGCCTGGAGAATGAATTGTGAAAGAAGAAGTTGCTTCACAGCGATCCATTCATTGGTGCCGCTGCCATGGACAACCCACCAGATCAACTCATATGACAGATCATGCAATTGAAGCAGACGGAAGGAATATGGGGGAGAAGAGAGACATGGATAGAAGTTTCTCCAAGATTTTAATTGAAAGAGGAACGAGAAAAGATGCATAGCATGTCATGAAAGATTAATGGAAAAATTACCAGTATCTATCATGTCAGAGGATGCAAAATATCCTTTTCCTCCAGATGAACCTATGACGGCCTTGATTTTGACAAGGAATTCAAAAATTTGACCTACAATTGATGAGGCACGAGCTAAATAAAAAATTGTCCACTCCGCTAAAGGCATAAAGTTTAAAAACCACAGGCAAATAAAATATCAGAACTCTACTGATACGTCAGTAGCCTCCCATTTTCTTGTGTCCAGCCTGCCAGAAGGTAGCATATAACTCAGCCTTTAAAGATTTTGCAAGCTGAACTTTGAAAAGAAATCAACCTGTGCATATCTTTCCTTTTGGAAGAGACCGGTGTGATCACCTGGAGGGGCCGCATTTTGTTCATGGCGGTTGATCTGGCCTTAACTTTTCTGCAAAGGGACTTCAATAGAGTCAAACTTGAAAGTGGCTCCAATAAATTTTCCTTCTTCGCTTCTTCCTCTTTCTCCATTAACGGTGCAGATGCGTTGCACAGATATCAGGCAAGATTGAGGAGAATCCAGTATCACGCAACCACTGAACGCGCCTCCTTTTTTTGGGGGCAGCTCCTCTGTTGTCACTTAACAGTGGAGATGCGTTGCACAGATATCAGGTAAGATTGAGGAGCATCCAGTATCACGCAACCACTGAACGTGCCATTACAAGCTCCAACACATTCTGTATTTGCGCTGAGTTCTCAGCCGGACATTCACTGATCTTGAGCTTTTCCAAATATTTTAATTCTTCTAGGCCTTCAATTTGATGGATCATTTTGCATTGTCTGATCTCTAAAACTTTCAGCAACTTCAAGTTTGAAAGATCCGGTAAACTATCGAGGTAATCGCAGTCAGATACAATCAAACTCCTTAGTGAGGTTAACTGGAAAATCCCATTGAGATGTTGTATTTTGCAGTTTGATATTTGTAGCCTCTTCAGGGATTTAAGCCCTTCAAGCCCATAAATCTCTTCTATGGCAGAGTGGTAGAGCTCAAACGCTGATATATTGATTAAAGACTGGACAATTGGCAATCTTTTCAATGATGAACAACCTCGAATTGATAAGACTGACAATGTTTTGGGAAGCTCTGATACTTCTTCGAGGCTCAAACCAGAAAGCCTAAGTGTTTTGAGCTGAGGTATATCCGTAGGCTCATACAAAAATTCCAGCTTGATAATTCGCGAAAGAGACAATTCTAGTTTCCTCAGTTTAGGAAACACTATTGAGAAGGATTGTTTTTCAATACTTTGTGTTTGGAGCAACTCTAGGTTCCAGAGTCTTGAAAACCATATAGACAGTTGTTTCACTTTGGATTCTGGCTTCAGCTGTTTTGAGGGAGGTTGGCGTTCCTCCGGGTCCTCATCACTTAGGTACAGCTCCTCCAATTCCTTCAAATCCTTGAGAACGGGTATGTCCTTCATCCTTTTAGAACTCACATGCAGACAAATTAGAGAAGGGGGAAGCTCCGGCAACACTTCAATTTCATTGCACTGAAGTAAATCAAGGGTCTGAAGACTAGAGATGGTAGAGATTTCCGGGGGTATGCTAGATATACTGGTATACCCCAGCGTCAATGATCTCAGATGACATAGTCTCTTAATATCACGGGGAATGGCCCCCTTCAAACTCTGACACCAGGAAGCATGAAGCTCTTCGAGCTTGGTTAGATTCCCAATCTCCCTAGGAAATGCTCGAATGAAAGAAGAGTCCATTCTCAGAACTTTCAAGCTTTTCAGATTTCTTATTGAATCGGGGAGTTCAGAGATGCTAGTCGCCGATATATCCAACTCCTCTAATGACCCCATTTCACCAATAGAATATGGAAGGTTCTCCAAATAACGGCAATCCCTCAATGACAAGCGTCTTAAATCAAGCAGCTTCCCCAGTGAGCTCGGGAGCTCAGAAATTTTGGCACCATCTAATGAGAGTTCGGAGAGAGAAATCAGATAACAAATCGAACTGGGTAGGTAAGTCAATGGGAAGCACTGGAAGCCACTGAGAATTTTGAGTTGCTTCAAATTGCCTATGGAGATGGGGATCTGCCGTACACAAGTCCCGTCAATAAAGAGCTCTTTCAGAGCTGTTGTACAACCCAGTTCCACTGGCAACCCGTTCAATTGGGAGCAGAACTTCATATTCAGGGAGACTAAACGTTTCAAATGGCCAATTGAAGGATCTAGCTTCACCAAACGAGAACATCGTTCAAGAATCAGGATTTCCAAATCTTTGTAATCAGAGAAGTTGGGAGTGATCAGCAAGTCAGAACACCCGGTAAGATTCAAGACTTTCAATTTCTCCATCTGTAAAGTCAAAACAGAAACCCACACGTGGTCAATTAGCAGATATTTAGTTCAACAAAGCAACTATAAAACAACCAAATACCAAACCACCTTAATTTCACTCCACCCTCGCCAGTCTTCCGTGACTTTGCTCCAAGACAGATCAAGAATGACCAACTTTCTTAATACAAAATTTATTACATCAAATTCCGAAGGACACCTTTGCCAACAGAGCCACCTTAAACTTTGAAATGCACCCGTAAAATCTCCGGAAACTTTTGCATCATCCAACTTGAGAAAACTTATGGCTGGCATGCTCGCAAAATTTGTGGCTGTTAATATGAATGAATCACAAGCTTCGACGTTTTTGATTCCCTACATATAAAGTAAGTAACATAATTATCAGAAGCTGTAAAACAAAATACCAATCAGAAAAAAAAGATGCTGTCCTTGCCCTACATGCTAAAGAGTACACACGTGATATTATTCCCTCAACATTATGACAAAAAAGAAAAAAATGTAGCCCATATGTCAAGATGTTTGTTTGCCTAAAACAAACTGAACCAAAAGGTTTTACCTTCTCCCTGTTCATTGCCTCTAGAACCATATCTTGCGTGCAAAATCTTCTTGAACTTGGATCTCCAGATCCCTCTTGCTCAATAATTCTTTTGCCTAGGCATCTCAGCAATCTGTGCATCTGCAGTTCATTGTTTTCTCCAATTTTTGCTAGGGGCATTAGAATGCAACCACTAGACGGAAGATAACAGTCAGGCCACATGTATGAAGCAATTTGGGCATCCGCATCAGAGATAAAACATGCTATGTCCAGAAATATATTTTTTTGCTGTTGATCTAATTCTTTGTAACATATATCCAGTATCTCTTCAAGGCCAACCGTGGTCTTTTGAGAACTCAACGAAAATAGTTTCATTAACTTCTCCATCTTTTCCCATTCTTGTATTGATCTACCCCGCAAAAATGAACCGACAACTTCAACTGCTAATGGTAGTTTCTCTGTAGCATTGACAATGCGGTCTGCGAGTCCATCATATTGAGAACTCATCGTGAATGCATGCTTGCAGAAAAGTTCAAAAGCTTGACCATCATCCAACTCACTAACCATGTAGGTATGAGTCTTCTCAGGATCATACTCTTTGAGAATTTCTTCATTTTGAGAAGTCACAATAATTCGACTACCTAGACCAAACCAATGAAGCTGGTCTCCTACGATAGCATGAAGATAAGATTGATTTTCCACGCCATCAACAACTATTAGAACTTTCATTTTGCGAAATATATCCACAAAAATTTCCATTCTTTCATCACAAGAAGGATCTTCACGATCTAGTGCAAGGATATCACGTATCAACTTAGCTTGCAAATACCGAATATCACAAGAATTTTGTGTGGTTTCGTTGACCTCTGCAAGAAAGCTACAACTGTCGAAACAAGAAGAGGTGCGGTCGTATACAGCCTTGGCAAGAGTTGTCTTGCCAATTCCATCAGTTCCATAGATTCCAATGATGCGCACCTCATCAATGACTTCCATCTCCAGCAGTTTGGTGATTTGTTTTACACGATCATCAATTCCTACTAGTTTTTGAACAGCTGCCATTGCATAATTCCTATCTGAGGTTTCCATGTCTGCTGCTCCGGGTCTAGCTTCATCTTTCATTCTCTCCTTGCTCTGCAAGAAAAACAGAATTTTTCACCAAAGTATTATCGTAGACGGAAAGAAGAGGACTAGGGAATGAGGTAACACATGCTGCTAGGGTTGGAATCTCTTAGGGGAAATTTTGATCCTCATTTTTTTCGTGATCCCATTTCTTTCACACATTTTAGCCCTGTTTTTTTTTTTCTTTTCTTTTTTTGGCCCGGGGGGGGGGGGTGGTTGAAATCATCCCTTCGTTGACTTTCTGATGCAAAACCTGCTGGATATGAACCACACCATAGTCTACATGGCGTCTGCATGTCAGCCAATCATTTGTTTATCGAGCACATTTACATAAGGAAGTCACCAGAGGACGAAATCGAAGTGAAAAAAGAATTACTTGTTGAAAGACTAAGATGAAGAGAGTAAGGTACGTGGAACAAAACGTGAAACGAACACGCACCTCCTCCAAGTAAAGCAAAGGGGAAAAAAAATTAAGAGTCTTGCTATTCTAACTTCGTTTCCGGTTCCGTTTCTAATTCTATATTTCACGTTGTTATATTAGTGAACTTTAATTATTCATCTCATTTTCACTTTCATTACATCAATCTATTATTTCAGATAGTTTTGTCGTACTTCATGGCCTACTATCTCTTAATGGTAAGTGTTTATTTCAATAATAGTACTAATATAGATTCAATTGTTTTGTATTTTGGAACTAAAAAAGAGTTCTATTTTCTACTGTTCAAATGAATCCATAATTAAGGGATACATTGTTTCAAATCATTTTATGTAAGTCTGGATGTTATTGTGTTCTTTCTTAATCTAAAGTAATATGCCTTTAAATTAACTAGTGTCTCTTTTGTCATAAATTGCACTTTTTAGTGAAATGATACTTTCAAGCGTATAAAAGTTACATCCCGATATAATTGATGATTATTTTTTCCACCAAGATGTGCTTTAATTTACTTTGAAATAGTCGTGCATTATGAAAATACATGAACCCCCGTGGTGGCAATCTGTTGTAGTACTAAAATCGCATGCTCAACTTGTCAAGACCACTATATATGCAATATGCATGCATCGGCAAAACGGCAAATAAATGGATGACACAGTTATTGCTTAATGGCTACGCGTGCTGGAAAACTAATTGATGCAACATAAATCAAAGTCTTTTTGGATGGGGCAAAGGTGGGGGTAATCAATAACTTCTGGAAGCTTACAGGCTAATGCACAATAGTGCCAAAGCTCAAGAGCGCAAGTATTGTTAAATATTATGACATAAAAAATAAAATAAAAATAAAAACACATTCCGTATTACATTATATCCAACACTCATTTATAAAAAAAATGAAATAAATTTAAAAATTAAAATGATGGAACTTTTATTTATGTATATCTTTAATTTATATTAAGGAACATTTCTAATTAAAAAGAACATGCCGAAGGAACACTAGTGTGTCTGAAATTATTTACAATTTGTGCAGTTTTACCTAAGTATAGCATCAAACTGAAATTAGAACCGATCAATTTTCAAACACGTGCATTCACGTACATCTACTGTATATTGATGAAGAAGATGTCGCACCTTCTTTGTTGTATCCAAAAGAATCTCCTCTCTGTAACGCTTCAAAAACGTTACATCCCGTTTGATGAAGTCTCCACACCCCCATATTTCAACGAGGCAATTAGCTGGTATATTTGTGCAAGATGCATCAATCAACCATCTCAATGACATGCACTTTTTGACAACCAAGGATTTGAGAGACTTCAACTCATGAAGGCCCTCAACATTAGCAAGTACAATGCACCGTTGGATTACCAATTCCTCTAGGTTCTTCAAGTCTGATAAACCACCTATTCTTATCAGAGATTTGCACCTAGAAACCCTCAAGGATTCCAATGATTTCGAACTACCCACAACTTGTATCTCAACTAGTTCTGGACAACGTGACACCCATGCCTGGCATAGCCTCCTTAATTCCAAAGGAATGGATAATCTCTCAAGCTGTTTACAGCCGTCAACAATTAATTTCTTCAGTTGTGGAAGTCTTTCGAGTGGAATGGCTCCCACTTCACATTGAAAGAACTCTAAAGTCAACAAATTTATCCAACTATAGTACGAGGACAAAAGCTGCACGAGGGGTTTAGGGTTTAGGGGTCTCAAACCAAGCTTTTCCATATACGAAAGAGAAGCCAACTGCAGAAGTGTAGGGACGTCTAGCGGATACTTTTTCAATCTAGGTGACATAATATTAAGATCAAGACTCGAGAGGGTGATAGGAAGGGAAGGGAAGTCCTCTATCTCCGATGCTCGACAATTCCAAATAGACAATTGAGTGAGTTGGGAGAGCATATGAAGGCACTGTGGTAAGCTTCCCATATTTTGACAAATATTAATTGTCATTGTTTCAAGCGATTCTACGGCAATCCCTTCCAATGACTCCACTCCCTTGTAGTTGTATATATCAAGTGCCTTCAGAGGAGCAAGTCTACCCTTGGCAAATGAAAAGGATATCGAAGAATCACAGCAACGTATCTTAAGAGATTCAAGTTGAGAAATCGAATTATTGCTACTTGAGTCACCTTGAAGAATGTTTAGAGCCATGATTTTTGGACAATTCTCAATTACCAAATGTCTAAGTGTGTGCATCTTGATTGGAAGCTTTTCTAAACTTGTGCAATCCACCAATTCCATCCTTTCAAGATTACATGGTAGTTCTATCTCTCCGTCTCCTACCACAAAAGATGTGAATCGAGCACAACTTTTAATGGTTAATTCCTGGAGGCAAGTGAGATTTTGTGTTTCATTTCCATCTTGCCACAAGCATGTTAGCTTGTCACACAATCCTATATGAAGCTTCCTTAGCTTGCCCAAGCAACTCATAAACCGATGATCAAAGGAAACAAGCTCTATGAGTTTGTTAATTTTGAGAACTGTCAAAGAAGTTAGCTTGAACAAGCTCTTCAAGATCTCCGTACTACAATCCTCAAGGTATAACTCATTGAGAGATGGAAGACATAACTCACTGGTTGAGTTATTCAATTGTTGGCATTTATAAATTTCAAGCTTGATAAGACAATTAAGTTGACAAGGCAATGTCCCAACCAACAAAGGACAGCTCTGGACAACAAGATGCTCAAGACAGGAGAATGGGACTTCTTTTGGGCCCCCTGCATAAGGAGACCAATCCTTCCATGCCAACATCTTTTGGAACTTCAAAGTGGTTAAGGACGAAAAAGGCTTTTTACCTCCATAAAATTCAGAACCTATTCTTCTTACTGCATCGAGACCTTCAAAAGATAATTCTCTCAATGAAGGTAGCTGTCCAAGTGAGGGCAACAATGTGACATTAGGACAGCTCTGCAAGCACAAAGTCTTAATCTTTGAATAGGATGGATGATTTAACCATGATGGGAATTTTGCACCACCATAGTACGAGATAGTAAGATTTTCAAGATTTGTGTGAGGTTGCAAAGAAGTAAGCACTTGTAAATAGTGCTTATCGTTCCAGAATTCTCCAAAATCTTTATTCCATTGCAAGAATAAGTTGCTTAGGCCTTCCTTTCCTAACAAATTAGCATCAACACAGTCTCTAACTTCTTTCACATTTTGCAATTCTGATATGAATAATTCTCCTTGAAGATGCGACAAGTTGTTTAATTCCCCTAACTGTAGCCCCTTCTCTGTTCCTACCACAAACTTGGACAAGATAGTAAGATTTTTCAAATTACTGATACCCAATGGCATTTCTTTTAGACTTTTTGTATCTCTAATATCAAGAAACTGTAAGTTGACCAACTTTGTGATACCTTGAGGCAACATTGAAAGTTCACGGCAACCTCTTAAGATCAAAGCTTGTAATTTGCACAAGCCCACAATTGACTCAAGTAGCCTCTTGATATAAGTGTACGAGAAATTGAGATATCGAAGATGTTTTAGTTCACCAACACAATTCGGTACCTCTACAATGTCACAATGACATATTGAGAGCACCCTTAAGTACTTCAAGTTTGATAGCAAGTCGTGCAACACCTTGTTGGAAATAGAGAGAGATTTCTTACTAGATCCAACACGTGCTAAAATTAAGCTTCTCAATACCTTCATTTTGTGATATGCTATCAAGCACTTTGATGTAACAAATTGCGACGAGAAGAATGATGCATGACGAGCTTTCTCAAGATCATATTCACTAACTGCCAGTTGAGACTCTTCAGAGTTAAAGCATGTCCCACCCATAATTGACTTTGCTAGATCATTCAAAAGATCATGCATTGAAAACTTAGATGCATCAACACTTGATTGTTGAAGAAATGATCTAGATACTAACTCCTTGAAATAATTCCGTCCTAATCTCAATTTATTCTCATCTGTTTTCTGTTGATCTAAAAATCCCTCCACTATCCATAAGAGCACCAGCTCATCCCTCTCAATTTCGTAATCCTTAGGAAATACTGCACAATAAGAAAAGCATCTCTTCAAATAGGGAGGAAGATGGATGTAGCTCAATTTCAAAATAGGGAGAACATCATTCTCTATCATCGAAAGACCCCCTGTTATTTTTGTTAAGGTATCTTCCCATTCATCGAGTTTCTTTTTATTACATAGGGCATCGCCCAACATCTTCGCTACCAAAGGTAAACCTTCACATTTTTCAGCTATTTTCTTGCCTATTGTTTCCAATTCCGGGTGGTTCTCAAAGTTTGCTTCGTTAAAAGCATGAAAGGCTAATAAGCTTGCACAATTATTAGGGGACAACTCCCTTAAAAAATACGGCGAATCTCCTTTTCCGAAAACAGTATGAAGGTTGCGAGTCGTGACAATGATCTTGCTTCCCCTAGCCCCCGCTTCAAATGGCCTTAAGAGGGTAGTCCATCTTGCATAGTTGTCATTCCAGATATCATCTAAAACCACAAGAAACTTCTTCCCGGATAGATTGTCCCTCAACGTACCTTGAAACTCGTTTAGATCTTTGCCCTCGCAGGGCAACCTAGTGATTGACCGCAAAATAGTCTTTGTTATGTCAAGAACATCAAAAACATCTGAAACACAAACCCATGCTCTCATCTCAAAACATCTATTCACTCTTGCATCATTATACAGCTGTTGAGCCAAGGCAGTCTTTCCAATACCGCCCCTCCCAACTATGGGGACTATGCTTAGCGTGGCATTAGAATTTTCAACCTCATTGATCAATAGTTCGAGTATTTGTTCTACGTCCTCCTTCCTACCAAAAAATTGAGGCTCTGATAGAGAAGTGGTTATCCTTTTGCCGGTGTAGTTGGATTTGTCCACAACATTCTCTCTCAAGTTTAGATGAACCTTTCCAGTGACAATCTCTTCCAACCGGTCATTGATCTCTTGTATCTTGGTTTTAGACATGAGCGAGGGTGGTCGGCCAAATATAGAGAAATTCCATCCTTTTCTTGTGCTAGATTTTGCCTCTAACTCAATCTGAGCAGCTTTTATTGCAAACTCATCGAGCAAGTCTTCCATGTCATAGGCCAAGTCCTTAACCTTGTCCAACCACAGCTTCACTTGATGGTTACCACTAAGTTGCTTGTTCTCTGCATCAGCCGACACTGCATTGATTGTTACTAGCATATTCTTCCACTCCTCAAGCGACACAGTGTTGATTCCATCTCGTTGTGCACGACTTAATGCGGATGAAGTCAACTTGTAGGATAGGACCTGAAAGAACGAAGCCAAAAAGGAACCCAAAACGATCTCTCCAATGGCCATAGGTGAATAGTTACTGTAAAGCACAATAAAGGTGTTATGGTGAAACAAAGTGAAAATAAGCTAATGGAGAGAAAAAACTATGAAGTCTAGGAAGACCAAGATGATGACCTAGGAAAATATTTAAAAAAAGACCCAGGAAAATATTTAAAAAAAGACCCAAACTTTCAAGGATGCACATCAAAGGTTAGACAAATCAAACAAAATAAAATACTACTTGTCCACAAGTGCTTGTTACGTCAATTGCTCTCCTTATTCTTCAAATCAAGACTTTTTTACTGTCGGACCTTTACTTTTGGCCATCCAAAACAGAGTCTTAAAATGACCAACTTAAAGTGTTTGCATATTTTCATTATAAGTGTTATCCCTCACGAGTGTTTTGTTGGCTTTTTTAGCATCTGCATATTCTTAGTAACGTTATGATTTCAATGTATTTGTTTGCTTTATTGGTGAATGTGAGATTGATGAATTCTTTTACAGGGCAATTACTATGCTAAAGATTCACATCAAGATGGACGACAATGATTTGTTGAAGGGTGCTAAGGTAGTGGTTGATAATTGAGAATCGCCTTGATAGGAGAATCGCAGTCATTTGAACACGATTATCAAGTTCATTAGTGTAATGGGTAGAGTGAGAGAAAGCAACTTGCTTGATGGATTAGTCAGTGTGCTTATCCCTTTTTTCTTGTTTGGCAACAAATGAAGTTGACCAAATTAATAGGATCGGCAAATAAACATATTTGTGCAACTTAGTAAAATAAATGCTTTTGAAACATAACATATTGATGATTCACCCAATAATTGCATCTTATTTTTGGTTATACATATACATGTCATAAAGACAATTAACTTTATCTGTCCATTAAGAAGAATGGAAACACGTGCTTTGGGCTTAATAAGAAAAAGGGTCAAGCACACAACTAATTCATTAAGCAACTTGTTTTATTTTACTATGCAAATAGTGAACAAGTCACCAATCACCAAATGACAAATAGTGAACAAGTCACAAATCACCAAATGACAATGTATAATCTACTAAAAATTATACTTTATTCATCACACAAATGAAAAGGAAAATCGAGTTCAATGGACCATGATCTTTCTAGGCGATTCCCCATCATTGGTTACTAACTCATCACCTTTCAGCAGATATTTTCGCCCATCTTGCTGCAACTTTTCTTTCACAAGTGGTTGTTCTGTAATATTTAGAGATTATCCCCGCACATTTGTAGTTTTCACGATCATATACTCGTTCGTGTAAATAAATCATAAACTCGAGAAGACCAGAACTTCAGTGGGTATTATGAACTTTTTTGTCGTGAAAGTGAAGCAAAATTGGTAAAGAGCTGATTGGAAAGAAAATTTAATAAAATCCAGAAAGACCAAGACTTACGGAGATGCAAATTGGATTTATCGCTTCACTTTTCAAATCTCTCCTCTTCCGTTCCCATGCGAATGTCTCTTTTACATTACTAGTAAACTTTCCACGCATTATGTGGGTGCCGATTTTTTCTTTTTTTCGTGTGATTGACAATTGGCACTGATTATTGTTTCTCTTGCTCAAATTAACAAACTATAATTTTAGTCCAACTTTGTCATTTTTAATCACATTGTGATTAGTCATTTCTCTATTGTACTTGTCTATTGAAATTGTGTCTAGATTTCCATTTATCTTTTCAGAATATAAGTTTAATAAATGGAAAAAGAGCAAAAAGAAAAACTAAATACGAAAAACAGCAAAAAACTGATAAAGAAAAAAAAAATGCAGGAATGGGGCGATAATACTCTTCGTGACTCAAGGGGGAGTTCCACTTCACATTTTTGTTTCGTTTTTTTTTTTTTTTATGAAGATGCAATATAAATTTATTAATAAGCAAGATATGATTTTCCTAGATTTCCGAAATTATAGCATGTGATTTATGAAAGGAGACGTGCAAAAAGAGAATTAATAATAATGCACTCCAAAAAGCCTAGTTGTGCATGATAATGCTTGTCCATGAAAATTCTAAGTTTACTAATATAATTGTCCTGATATGGATATAATGAATTATATCCTAATATGTAATGAAAAATCATAAAATAGAGGTCCAAATTTTGGCTTAAACAATTATGCGTGCAGATGTATCACCTCATTAAAACAACTAAGCCACATTAAGATCAACAAATCACCATGAATTATGCAGTCAAGCTGCAACTTTAATCTGGCCAGCAAGTATATGACATCGACTTTCCCCAATTTTGTTATTAAACTTGCTGCATCAGTTCAAGGGAAAAAGAGAGCAAGTAGATAGATGTCTTTTACCTATTCCAAGTAGACTTCCTGGAGCTGACCAGGCGAACGGGATTAGATCCACAACAGCAATCCAGCAAGCACGAGCGCTAGGCTTGGCAGTTCACTCTGTACGCGTCCGTATTCAGCTACGGCAATGCGTGGTCCCTGCTTGCAACGACGAACGATGGTATTGATGGAGCAACGACTAGAGATGGTGGTGATTGGCAACAATCGATATGCATGCAAGAAGTGAATTGAATGAGTGGAGTCTGTGGGCGTGAGTTTGATGATGATGGTGGTGGTGGTGGTGGTGGATGAAGAAAAAGTGAGGCGGTGTGGTTTTAAAGAAGGGATAATACCCTAAAAAATTCCAAACCGGTACACTTATGACAAATTTACCCCAAACTATTTTTTTGACCACCAAAAACCCCAAACTGGTATCCTTTTGACAATTTTATCCTAAACTGGTAAATTTGTGACAAATTTACTCTATGTTAGTTTTCGTTAAATTTTATTTTCAAATTATTAAGTTAAATGACACGTAATGCTTAACTAGTATATCAACTTAGGATTTTACATTCCGTTTATCACAGTTTACAATTTTTATAATTTTTTTGTGGTATTAATCCAATTTAGTATAGGGTATATTTGTCATAAATTTACCAGTTTAGGGTTTTTTACAGTCAAATAAATTAGTTTGGGGTAAATTTGTCATAAATGTACCGGTTTATGATTTTTAATAATCAATCGGGGTAAAATTGTCACAAGTTTACCAGTTTGGGATTTTTCATGGTCAAAAAAATAGTTTGGGGTAAATTTGTCACAAGTGTACCAGGTTTGGGGTTTTTCAAGGTACTAACCCTTTAAAGAAAGAAGCAGGAGAATCAAGATGAATTCTGCTGTGTGTGTTTTCTCTCGGAGGTTCCCATTTTATCTTTGCTTTTCTTTTCTTTTTCTTTTTTTTATTTGGGGAATAAATTCGAAAGAACCTAATCCTATTCGTCGAAATTCTGGTATAGGCTTATAAAATGCTTTAATTCCAATAAAATTCTTCTTTGGGAGGAAAATGCTGTTCCAGTTTTTCAAAAATATATGAAAACCACTTTTGGGCGAAGTTAGGTATTGACAAGTTTTAACAATTAAATGATTATTTCTAAGCTATTCATACTTATTTTGGTAACTCGAGATTTCTTGCTCTAATTAGGGCATGTTTGATAACAATTCGATTCGGAAATAATTTTTTATCGAAATGATTTTTTTTTAATTTATGTTCCAAAGAACAATTTCTAAATATAAGAACGCGCTTGGTAATTGCACAAAATTTCTATTCTTAGGAAAGAAATGCGTTTGGTGGAATTGTATAATTTTGTTGTTTCTTTTAATTTTTTAATATTTTTAATATTTTTTCCTTTTTTTTTCCTTCTTTTTTTTTTTTTCTCTCATTCTTCCTCCTTTGTGGCCGGTTGTCAATGGCCGGCAACCAGCTAGGCAAGGTCCGGCAAGCTCGCCGAAGCCTCGCCAAACCAAGGTGAGGACCGACGAGCTTGCCGAAGGCTCGCTTGGCCACCATGAGGCTCGACCTCGCCTTGGCTGGCCAAGCTCAAGCTTGCCCAAATCTTGCGAGGTTGAGCATCGCCATGGCTTGGCGTCGTTGGGGGCTAGAGACACTCTGGCGAGATCGCTGGCCCTCATTGGCCGGTTGCTGGCCATGGCCAAGGTCGGCAACCAGCCAAAAGGAAGAAGAAGGAAATGAAAGAGAAGAAGAGAAAAGAGAAGAGAAAAGAAGAGAAAAAAATATATATTCCCGAGAATAAGAAGCTATTTTTTTCTACTTCTTGCTTCTGTTCCAAATCTATTCTCAAGAACAAAAATTTTACCAAATGCGTTTCTATTCTTTTTCCATTCCCTAGAACAAAAGAACAAAAACAGTTGTTCCGGGGAATAGAAATAATTTTTACCAAACAGGCCCTAAGTTGCTAGAAGAAAGAACCCACCTCGCTAATAGTAGGCTGACTGACAGTCAAGCTACAAAAGCAAGCCCAAAACCGACGTGATGGCGAGAGAAGGAGATGAGACGATGTTGGCGAGACCAAGACAGAGAAGAGACGCAACGCCTCCCACGGGATAGAAAAAAGAGCAAAATTGAGAGTGCCACTAGAGAAAGTCAAATGAGTAGAGAGACAAAGAGAGAGGGGCTAAATTTGAGAGTGAGAACTAGAGAAGAAAGCATAGCTTAAATAGACAAGATTTAGGATTGGTTTTGACCCGGCTCAAAACCAGTTTTCCCCGAGAATTACCTTTGCAAGGCTGGCTCATGGGTGTTACAACCAGTTCATATTATGAAACCAAGAAGTGAACCGATGAAGGCCGATTCAAAGGATTTTTATTTGGAACTAAACTGGCCCCATGTGAACAGCCTCGAAATTAGTCGTGTTCCATTCATTTCCCATATTAAATCGGTCCAGTTACTTACCTTTAATAAAATGTCATATATGAAGTCTAACGGCAAACGTTGTAAAGTTAATCAATTGATTAGCAGAATGGGAAGGACCATCACAAAGCATAGTGTTCTTTTGATCTAAATAAAGTAGATAGCCCCATTCCAAGCAAAGCTCTAATAGGATTTTCGAAAAAAATATATAAAAATAAGAGATTTAACATTTTAAGATAAAAAGCCTTGTCACCTTTGAAGATCATGAGGTCATTACCCCAAACCTTACCCCGCATCAACTAGTGTTTAGGTGTTGAATCGAAAATGTTTAAGCCTTGGTATGTTCAACAGTTTATATTGGAGTCAGAAAGAAAATGTTCATCACACAATGCTGTATGTCTCTTCTCAGGCTACTCAAATCCAATCTATTTGGACCCCTTAGAGGTTCTAATTGAGGAGCGGGCAGAATCATTCTCCTTGAACAATGTCAGAAAAAATGCCCTCATCTGATGTGGATGCCTAACTAACCTTCTTAATGGTGCAAATTTTTTATATAATTTGGCCAGGGCACTTTGTGTTTGAAATTTGAGGAGAGAAAAAGAAAAAAGAGAGGCGCTTTAAGGTTCTTTTGTGAAGATGATCCGTAGGATTTTACTTGTTCAACTTTTTATTGTTAGTTTATGTCGCTCACTTCCCGGCTGAATTGTGGTCCCAACTCCTAACTTCAGCTTTTACAAAATCCCCCGGATGTGCAAAAGAGTACATCCAATTTAATAAGTAAGGCAAGTTGACGGTGATAATATTTTTTGTAGAAAAATTATATTAGATTAAATTATATGATTAATTTTTTTCCAACTTTATTGTAAATTTATATGGACAATTAATGGAATGGGAAGTGGGAGGGAATTGAGTTTTGTGATGACGTGGCCCATCCATTAAGTTCCGTTCTTCTTAACTTTCTGTTGTTGATGTGTGTGGTTTTACCAATGAGACAGTTACAAAATAGAACGAAAAAAGGTAATCACGATGGCTCGAATCAGCTAAATTGTATGTAAATTACTTATCAATACTTACTTATTATAAAAGATTCATATGTTTCGAGTAAAAAATATGTAAAAATGTGTCGGAGACAAGACTAGATTAAATAAAATGTAAAACTCTATCCAGACAAACTTTCAGGTATTTTGTTGACATTTATGCAAGCGAAGAGCTTGAAATCCGCTAGAGATGGTGAAACATATCATTGTTCATCGATTTGATGTGTTTTCTTCCCCCTTTTCCCCTTTTCCCTACTTTTCAGTTTTCCCTTTGCAGAAGGCGACCAGAAAACAAAAGTTTTCCACACTTGCCCTTTTATATAAGCTGGACTTAATCATAAACTAAAGCATGCAAATATATAATGGAGAAGCAAATAAGGAATTGAAAAAAAAATTGGTTAGGATCTCCTTCTCTATTATCATATAAAATTTAATCTAACTATTGTCAAAACTAAGCTTTCAAAAGTAGATATGGTGACAACCATTTGAAATTAAGTCCAAATTTATGAGTATTATCATGAGCTTCTCTTGTTCAACCTGAAACTAAAGATTATGCAAAACATTTGGCAAGATGCTTGACCTCGATCAGCTATTGGATCTCATAACTTCCCTTCCACATTAGTTGCATGTCTAACATTTCTATGGATGTCAATTTAATTATATGTCATTCAATTTCTTTCTAACCCTTCCTTGTTCCACCAGGATTTTGGAAGGAATTATGTAACATATAAGTATATATGTGACTAATGATTCTTCATAAGATTAGTAACTTTCTACAAGAAATTCAACTTTAATCTATGACTACTTACTAACTCGTTTACATTCGTAGTGTTTTGTAGAAAATTAACTTTTCTATGCTAATTCTTATCTATCAACACATTTAAAAAAAAAAAAAAAAAAAAAAGATAAATTTTGAACATAACTGATGATATCTGCTTAGCTTTTCTATGCTGATTCTTATCTATATTTTCAAATTTAAGTTTAAGAAAAAAAGAGCAAAAATAAATAACAGATAAAAAAATTGTAGGAATGAGGCGATAATACTTTTCGTGACTTGCGGAGTTTCACTTCAAATTTTTATTTTAATTTTTTTAAACAAAGATTCAATCTAAAATTAAAAAATGCAAGATATGATTTTCCTAGATTTTCCAATTTATAACATTTGATTTATGAGAGGAAACATGCAATACACTCTAAATGGCCTAGATGTGCATGATAATGCTTGTCCATGAAAATTCTGAGTTTTCTCATATAATTGTCCTGATACTAATATAATGCAATTCTATTCTAATATGTAATGAAAAATCATAAAATAGAGGTCCAAGTTTGGGCTCAAACGAGTATGCATGTAGAGGCATCACCTTACTAAAACAACTAAGCCATATCAACAATCAAGCGGCAACTTTAATCTGGCCAGCAAGTATTTGACATCAAAATCCCTCGATTTTGTTGTTAAACTTGCTGCATCAGTTTGAGGGGAAACGAAAGCAAGTAGATGGATATCTCTTACCTATTCCAAGTGGACTTCCTGGAGCAGATTGGTGAACTGGATTAGATCGACAACAGCAATCCAGGAAGCGCGAGAGCTAGGTTCAGACGAGTTGGAGGAGAACACTGTTGAGCAAGGGAACGAGCATGGGTTATGGTGAAGCAAAGTGATAATGAGCTAGTTGAGAGAGAATATTATAAAGTCTAGGAGGGCCAAAACTTTCACCGACCAAAAACATTAAATATAGACCAAGACTTTGAAGGGCACACACCAATAGTTAGAGGAATAAAAATAAATTTATTTTTGTCCATAGGTGCTTGTCTCCTCATGTTTAGAGATTATCCCAAGATATCTTAAGTGAAGACCCAGACTTTTTGTTGCACATCTACTAGTCATCAAAGACAGCTAATTTTGTCTGATCAATAAGGAAAACAAAAGCACGTTCTTTGCACCTAAACATCTACAAGTCATGCACACTAACTAATCCATAAAGCAACTTGGTTTATTTTTCTCTGAAAACAGTAAACAAGTTAAAAAAAAGCCACCAACGAATATTTATAACCTACTGAAAATAACTCTTTAAGCATGACATTAATGAACTGGAAAATCGTGCTCAATCCCTACGTGGAAAGGAAACTTTAATGAAACCCAGGAAGTCCAAGACTTTGCAGGATGCAAACTGGATTTGTTGCTTGGCTTTTCCCATCCCTCTTCTTCCATCCCTATGTGAATGTTTTTTTTTTTTTTTTTCCCATTACCAGTAGAATTTCCAATCATTACATGGATTCTAAGTGATTTTTTGTTTGAATGAAATATTATTTGACAATTAGTATTGATTGTTGTTCTCCTGCTTAAAATTTACCATACTACAATTATTGTCGAACTTTTTTTCATTTTTAGTCACTCTGATTTTCCATTCCTTAATCTCTATTGTACCTGTCTTTATAGTTATGTCTACATTTTCGTTTATCTTTCCAAGCTAAAGTTTAATAAAAGAAAGAAAAAGAAAAACCTGAAAACCCCAAAAAAAAAAGAAAAAGAAAATGCAAGAATGGGGCGAGAGAGCGCGCCATCAATCCCATTGTCACGGCCGCACCGTCGTGTTAGCACCACCGCCTGGGCAACTCATCCAATGCCGCCACTACTGTCCCTGCCGGTGCTTCTAAGCGGAGCAACCATCACAGGCAATTGCCTCTGATTACCTAATAACTAACCTAAATTGATCTAGAGGCAATGTAAAGAATTAATTCTAGGGTTATCAGTTTCTCACGTGCATCGTGAAAAATTGGGTTCCACGTGGAGCTCACATCATTCAACAATGAATCTGAATTGGTTTCACATACTCCAGGTTAACATTTGTTACCTTTGTCCGTTGAATAAGGAAAAGGTAACTCTGTATGTTCGTGCCCATTTGAGGAACCGAGGAAATTCTTATACTTCCATAACAGACTCAAGTTGTTTGAGTGTATTATTTTCTCAAATGTAGGTGAATTCTTTATACTGTAACTACCATGGCATATTCACAATAAAGCATGAAATAAAGATATTGGAATCACAAGGATACTGACGATATATGACTGCTAAAAGAGCCAGAAAGCCAATAGTAATCAACAGATTTTTGGAGAAAATACACGTGCACTATAAGTTGGTCATATGGAAAACAATCACCTCTTATTTTCTGTTTTGCATGGCCACAAGAAAGAATCCCCTATTTCAAACACAAGCCAAAAGTCTTGATCCCAAACAGAGGAGAAAATGTGATTTTTCTTCACATGACCAACTTAGAGTGCATGCAGATTATCATTAAACATTTATTACAAGGGTCTCATTGGTTTTTTTTTTTTTTTTTTTTTTTCTTTCATCCATACATTCTCAATGACCGTATGTTTTAATGTCGTCGTTCTATGCGCTATTGGTGGATATGCGATCAATATAGGTATTTACGTGGCAGTTACGTGCTGAAAATTAGCAGCAGCAAGATGAGCAGCAATGATCGGCTGAAGGGTGATAAGCCAGTAGTTGACGATAGGGAACCGCTTGATAAGACAATCGGGATGGACCTTTACTTTTGGCCATCCAAAACAGAGTCTTAATATGACCAACTTAGAGTGTATGCATATTTTCCCCATAAGCGTTATCACTCACAAGTGTTTTGTTGACTTTTTTAGCGTTTGCATATTGTTAGTAACCTCATGATTTCAATGTCTTTGTTTTCTGCTTTATTGGTGAATGTGAGATTAATGAAGTCTTTTACATGGGAGTTTCTATGCTAAAGATTCATAGCAAGATGGGCGATAATGATTTGTTGAAGGGTGCTGGGTAGTGGTTGATAATCGGGAATCACCTTGATAGGAGAATCGCAATCCTTTGAACACGATTATCAAGTTCATTAGTGTAATGGGTAGAGTGTGACATCCGGTGGATTATATGTTGTTAATACCTAAGTAGAACCAACACTAATACACAATACGTGACACGACACGACACGACACGATACGCTGACAAGTCATTTCTAAAAAAACAGAGAATTTCGACACGTTGGAACACATTGGATATTAAATATATATTTTTATATTTACATAATAAATTATCATTTTTATGTTTATTTCAATCAAATTAATTTTATTGAAATTCATAAATAAATAAATAAATAAATAAATAAATAAATAAGCATATAATGAATTTACACTAAAAACATTAATCCAGCATTTATTAATATCATTCATTGTTTCAATTTGACAAATTCAACTCTATTCGTAATTCATAAAAGTTGAAGAAAAGACAAGCAATCCACATTCTGGACCCCGCATGCTAGATATGTTGGAAGAGGAGTAAAAACACTTAAGAGATGAATTGTGTATCACAAGAAATGAGAGTCAAAATAGAAGAGAAGACTAGGTTTTTTCTCTTTCTTCATTTATTATTTTTATTATTGTGTTTATTTTTTTACATATATATATTTTTTGACCTCTCATTTATTATTTTTTTTTAAATTGACCTTAATATCAAAATCACGTGTCGAAACTCATATGTTGGAATTCCGACTCGAGTGTCGGAAAGTTGACCAGGTGTCGGATTTTTCGACACGTCTGGACCAAGTGTCGGAGAGTGCCGAAGAGTGTCGAAGAGTGTCGGACACGTGTCGAAATATCTGACATGACATGAAAGCTCTTTGAGAGTGTCAATGCTTCATAGGTTAATACTAGACTCGTTTAGCGTTTCCAGAGTGAGAGAAAGCAACTTGCTTGATGGATTAGTTGGTGTGCTTATCCCATTTTTCTTATTTAGCAATGTATGAAGTTGACAAAGTTAATAGGATCAGCAAATAACCATAGTTGTGCAACTTAGTAAAATAAATGCTTTTGAAACATAACATACTGAGGATTCGCCCAATAATGACATCTTACTTTCTGTTATACATATACATGTTATCAAAGACAATTAACTTTGTCTATCCACTAAGGAGAACAGAAACATGTGCTTTGGGCTAAATAAGGAAAAGGGTCAAGCACACGGACTAATTCATTAAGCAACTTGCTTTATTTTACTCTGCAAATAGTGAACAAGTCAGAAATCACCAAACGACAATGTATAATCTACTGAAAATTATACTCTATCAATCACACCAATGAATAGGAAAATTGAGTTCAGATGACCATGATTCTCGCTTCAAGCGATTCCCCATCATCAACTACTAACCCATCATTTTTCAGCAGATACTTGCTGCAACTTTTTCTTCTTTTTCTTTTTTACACAAGTGCTTGTTCTGTAATATTTATAGATTATCACCATACATATGTAGTATCCACGATCATATACTTGTTCATATAAAAAAATCATAAACTCGGGAAAACCAAAACTTCACTGGGTATCATGAACTTTTTTGTCGTGAAAGTGACGTATAATTGATAAAGAGCTTAAGAAAATTTAATAAAATCGAAGAAGACTAAGACTTACGGAGATGCAAATTGGATTTGTCGCTTCACTTTTTAAATCCCTCCTCTTCCGTTCCCATGTGAATGTCTTTTTCACATTACTAGTAGTTTTCCACGCGTTACATCGATGCCAATTTTTATTTTTATTTTTTTATGTGTATATGATTGACAATTAGCAGTGATTAATGTTCTCTTGCTCAAATCGACAAAACTATAGTTTTAGTCCAACTTTTGTCATTTTTAATCATATTATGATTAATCATTCATTAATCTCTGTTGTACTTGTCTATTGGAATTATGTCTAGTTTTCCATTTATCTTTTCAAATATAAGTCTAATAAATGGAAAAAGAGCAAGAAGAAAAACTAAATAAGAAAAACAGCAAAAAAACTGATGAAGAAAAAAATGCAGGAATGGGGCGATAATACTCTTCGTGACTCGCGGAGGGTTTCACTTCACATTTTTGTTTTGTTTTGTTTTTTTTATTTATTTATGAAGATGCAATCTAAATTTATTAATATGCAAGATATGATTTTCCCAAATTTCCCAAGTTATAGAATGTGATTTATCAAAGGAAATGTGCAAAAAAGAGAATTAACAATAATGCACTCCAAAAAGCCTAGATGCGCATGATAATGCTTATCCATGAAAATTCTAAGTTTTCTAATATAATTGTCCTGATATGGATATAATGCAATTCTATGCTAATATGTAACGAAAAATCATAAAATAAAGGTCTGAGTTTTGGCTCAAATAATTATGCGTGCAGATGTATCACCTGATTAAAACAAAATTAACAAATCAGCATGAATTATGCAATCAAGCTGCAACTTTAACCTGGCCAGCAAGTATATGGCATCAACTTTCCCCAATTTTGCTATTAAACTTGCTGCATCAGCACAAGGGAAAAAGAGAGCAAGTAGAAAGATATCTTTTACCTATTCCAAGTAGACTCCCTGGAGCTGACCAGCCGAACGGGATAAGATCCACAACAGCAATCCAGCGAGCACGAGAACTAGGTTCGGCAGTTCACTGTGTATGCGTGCGTATTCCGCTACGGCAACGCGTGGTCCCTGCTTGCAACGACGAACGATGGTATTGATGGAGCGACGACTAGAGATGTGGTGATTGGCGATAATCGATATGCATGCAAGAAATGAATTGAATGAGAGTGAAGTCTGGGCGTGAGTTTAATGATGATGATGGTGGTGGTGGTGGTGGTGGATGAAGAAAAAGTGAGGCGGTGTGGTTTTAAAGAAAGGAGCAAGAGAATCAAGATGAATTCTGCCGTGTGTGTTTTTCTCTCGGAGGTTCCCATTTTATCTTTGCTTTTCTTTTCTTTTTTTTTTTTGGGCGAATAAATTCGAACGAACCTAATCCTATTGGGAGGAAAATCTGTTCCAGTTTTCCAAAAATATATGAAAACCACTTTTGGGTAGAAGTTAGGAATTGACAAGTTTTAACAATTAAATGATTATTTCTAAGCTATTTATACTTATTTTGGTAACTCGAGATTTCTTGCTCTAATTTGGGCGCACTTGATAACGATTATGATCCATGGAATAATTTTTTATCAGAAATGGTTTTTTTTTCCTGTTCTCGGGAACAATTTTTGAGTATAAAAACGCGCTTGGTAATTGCACAAAATTTATATTCTCGGCAAAGAAATGTGTTTGGTAGAATTGTATAATTTTGTTGTTTCTTTTAATTTTTTAATATTTTCATTATATTTTTCCTTTTTTTCCTTCTTTCTTTTTCTTTTTTTCTTTTTTTCTTTTTTTTCTTTTCTTTTTCTCTCATTCTTCCTCCTTTTTGGTCGATCGTCGGTGTTTGACGACTGGCTGGGCAAGATCTGGCGAGCTCGCCGAAGCCTTGCCAAGCTAGGGCGAGGGCCGGCGAGCTCGCCGGAGGCTCAGCCTCGCCTTGGCTAGGCGAGCTCGAGCTTGCCCAAATCTTGCGAGGCCAAGCATCCCCATGGCTTGGCGTCGTCGGGGCTAGTGACGCTCCGGCGAGGTCGCCGGCCCTCATCGGCCGGTTGTTGGCCATGGCCAAGGTCGGCAACCGGCCAAAAGGAAGAAGGAAAGGAAAGAGAAGAAGAGAAAAGAGAAGAAAAAAGACGAGAAAAAAAATTATTTCCGAGAACAAGAAGCTATTTTTTTCTACTTCTCATTTCTGTTCCAAATCTATTTTTGGGAACAAAAATTTTACCAAATGCATTTCTATTCTTTTTTCATTCCCTGGAACAAAACAACAGAAATAGTTGTTCTAGGAACAGAAATAATTTTTACCAAACAGACCCTAAGTTGCTGGAAGAAAGAACCCACCTCACTAATAGTAGGCTGACTGACAGTTGACCTACAAAAGCAAGCCCAAAACCCACGAGATGCCAAGACCAAGACGGAGAAGAGATGCAACGGCGCCCACGGGACAGAAAAAGGAGAAAAATTGAGAGTGCCACTGGAGAAAGTCGAATGACTAGAGAGACAAAGAGAGAGGGGCCAAATCTGAGAGTGAGAACTAGAAAAGAAAGCAGAACTTAAATAGACAAGACTTAGGATTGGTTTTGACCCGGCTCAAAACCAGTTTTCCCCGAGAATTACCTTTGCAAGGCCGGCTCATGGGTGTTACAACCAGTTCATATTATGAAACCAAGAAGTGAACCGATGAAGGCCGATTCAAAGAATTTTTATTTGGAACTAAACTGGCTCCCATGTGAACAGCCTCGAAATTAGTCGCGTTCCATTCATTTCCCATATTGAATCGGCCCAGTTACTCACCTTTAATAAAATGTCATATATGAAGTCTAACGGCAAACATTGTAAAATTAATCAGTTGATTAGCAGAATGGGAAAGACCATCACAAAGCATAGAGTTCTTTTGATCTAAATAAAGTAGATAGCCCCATTCCAAGCAAACTGTAATAGGATTTTCGAAAAAACTATTTAAAAATAAGAGAGTTAACATTTTCAGATAAAAAGTCTTGTCACCTTTGAAGATCATGAGGTCATTACCCCAAACCTTACCCCACATCAACTAGTGTTTAGGTGTTGAATCGAAAAATCAAAATCTCGGTTATTTAGTGGAAAATTTTCAAGCCTTGGTATGTTCAACAGTTTATATTGGAGTCAAAAAGAAAATGTTCATCACACAATGCTTTATGTCTCTTCTCAGCCTACTCAAATCCAATCTATTTGGACCCCTTAGAGGTTCTAATTGAGGAGCAGGCAGAATGTCAGAAAAAATGCCCTCATCTGATGTGGATGCCTAACTAACCTTCTTAATGGTGCAAATTTTTGATATAATTTGGCCAGGGCAGTTTGTGCTTGAAATTTGAAGAGAGAAAAAGGAAAAAGAGAGGCGCTTTAAGGTTCTTTTGTGAAGATGATCCGTATGATTTTACTTGTTCAACTTTTTATTGTTAGTTTATGTCGCTCACGTCCCGGCTGAATTGTGGTCCCAACTCCTAACTTCAGCTTTTACAAAATCCCCCGTATGTGTAAAAGAGTACATCCAATTTAATAAGTAACGCAAGTTGACGGTGATAATATTTTTGTAGAAAAATTATATTAGATCAAATTAGATGATTAATTTTTTTTTCCAAATTTATTGTAAATTTATATGGACAATTAATGGAATGGGAAGTGGGGGGAATTGAGTTTTGTGATGACGTGGCCCATCCATTAAGTTCCATTCTTCTTAACTTTCTATTGTTGATGTGTGTGGTTTCGCCAATGAGATGTCACAAAATAGAACCAAAAAAGGTAATCATGATGGCTCGAATCAGCTAAATTGTATGTAAATTACTTATCAATACTTACGTATTATAAAAGATTCATATGTTTCAAGTCAAAAGTATGTAATAATGTGTCGGAGACAAGACTTGATTAAATAACATGTAAAACTCTATCCAGACAAACTTTTAGGTATTTTGTTGACATTTATGCAAGCGAAGAGCTTGATATCCGCTGGCGATGGTGAAACATATCATTGTCCATCGATTTTGATGTGTTTTCTTCCCTCTTTTCCCCTTTTCCTTACTTTTCCCCTGCCAGAAGGCGACTAGAAAATGAGTGCCAGACACCTGAAATACCAAAATTTGGCACGGATGGACACTTAAGTGCAAAAAGTTAGGAAAGTGATACTTAAGTTCCAAAATTGGAGCAAAATAAATCATTTAAGTGTCAATCTAGCCAAAATGCTAACGTGACAATTTTATGGCAAAATAAGTGCAAAACGACATCGTTTTGCACGTTGGACGTAGCTAGAAAATGCAAAAACAACGTTGTTTTGTCTCTAACGTGATAAACAATTAATATAAAAATTAATTAAATTAAATTTAAAACTAAATTTATTTAAAACATTTAAAAAGGAGGGGCTGCCTCCTCGCCGCCACCGAGAAAGGCCGTCGACGGAGGGGGGAGGGTTGGCCAGGGTCGCCGGTACCTGGCCAATCGACGGCGAGGGCCGCGACCATCGCTGGATTTGGGTGAGGGTTGTAACCCCGACCAACGCTCCCCCCACTGTCGCTAGCCCTTCCAATGACAACGGAGAGGCTAGGGGCCGGCGACCTTGGTCAACGGGTGGTGAGGGCCCGCGAGCCCTCGCCCAGATCTAGGGAGAGGGTCGGCGGCCCTCACTCGATCTAGCCAAGGGCTACCAATCCTCACCGACCTCGCTAGATCTAAGTGAGGGTCGCGGGCCCTTGCCATTGGTCAGTCAGGGGCCGTCGACCCTGATCGACCCTCCCCCTCCGTCGCCAGCTCTTCCCAACGATGGCTAGGAGGCGGTGGCGGCAAGGGCTCAACCCTCAGCTACCTCCCTCCCCTTACCCACTCCCTTAATTTTTTTAAAAATGTTTTCAATAAATTTAGTTTTAAATTTAATTTTATTAATTTTATATTAATTTTTTACCACGTTAGCACTAAAATGTCGTCATTTTTGCATTGTCTAGCCACATCATGGTGTAAAATGATGCCGTTTTGCACTTTTTTCGCCAAAAAATCGCAACGTCAGCATTTTAGTAGGATTTTGGCTGGATTGGCACTTAAGTGATTCATTTTACTCCGATTTTGGCATTTAAGTGTCACTTTCCTAACTTTTAGCACTTAAGTATCGTTTGGTGCCAAGTTTTGGCATTTAGGTGTACATCTCCTCCAGAAAACAAAAGTTTTCCATACTTGCCCTTTCATATAAGCTGGACTTAATCATAAACTAAAGCATGCAAATATATAATGGAGAAGTAAATAAGGAGTTGAGAAAAAAATTGAAGTCTGGATCTCCTACTCTAGTTTCATATAAAATTTTTTTTGGTAAAGTAGTTTCATATAAAATTTGGTCTGACTATTGTCAAATATTTAAATAGCTTAAGTTAGTAGATGAGGGTGTTGCTTATATATTCAATACTTTAACACGTACAAGAAACGCGCCAATGGCTGCATAATCTCTGGCGCTTAGTGGACAAGATCAGCTTATACTTGATGATACGATTCATAACAGCGAAACATGGGTCATTTGTCCGTAAAAAGACATGGCTTTGAGATTGAAGATGGACCTTTACCACCATTTCTTGGTTCTAATTTTTGCCAAGTCAAACAACATATTTCTTTATTTCGAACACTTGCTGCAATTATATTGCCGATATAAATATATGAACTTCCGTCGTAAGACCGTACGTATCAAAGATTAAAAGACAAATAAAGATATTGAATCTAGGGTTCGCTGTCCTTGTCATTTCGTAGACACACTGCTTTGAGCTCTTTAGGTCGCTTTTCTAGTAATCATTACATTCACGTTCTATTCTCAATCATACCGAGCAAGTAAGATAATTTTAATCCAACACTTGTTCAACACAAAGAACTAAGCTTTCAAAAGTAGATATAGTGACGATCATTTGAAATTAAGTCCAAATTTATGAGTATTATCACGAGTCTTCTCTTGTTCAACATGAGACTAAAGATTACACAACTCGATTAGCTGTTGGATCTCATAACTTCCCTTCCACGTTAATTGCATGTCTAAAATTTCTATGGATGTAAGTTTAATTATATGTCATTCCATTTATTTCTAACCCTTCCTTGCTCAGGATTTCGGGAGGAATTATGTAACATATAAGTATATATGTGACTAATGATTCTTCATAAGATTAGTAACTTTCTACAAGAAATTTGACTTTTAATCTATGACTAATTACTAACTTGTTTACATTCGTAATGCTTCATAGAAAAAGTAATTTTCTACGCTGATTCTTATCATTCAAGATTTAAAGAAAACGACAACTTAAAACATAAGTGATGATAGCTGCATTACAATGGTAAGTTTTAATATAGAAGACTAGGAATTTATATGAGGTTAGTACCTGATTCATGGGATTAGTAAGTTTATGCATTAAAAAAGTAATTACTGGCGACCGTTTTAATTAAAAAGTGTTAGGTACTGGCAAGCAACGGTTCAGCTTCCCACGTGGTCTTGAAAGTAACAATTAAAAATTTCTCCAAGAGAGAGCTCAAGAACAAATAAGCCCAGCTTTTTGCTTGTGACGCCCATTTTAATAGTTTTATCACATGCTTTCCATAGAAAACAATGCACGTTCACATGCTTTCCTTGGAAAACGATGCACGTTCACATTCATGTCCCAATTGTTTAGTAGCAAACATCTGAGTTTTGAAATTAACAATGCAAGGATCTTGAGAAGAGACAAAATTACTATAGTTGTCTGGACAACTTCAGCATCTAACTTCACATGGCTAAAAAACAAAAAAACAAAAAACAAAAAACAAAAAAAAAAAAAGGAAAGGAAAGTAAACTTTATGTCCATGGATGTCTGCTTCTGCCAGAAATTAAAATGAAAAGAAAATGATTATTAAGTAACACTGTGAAAATAAAATTAGCCCAGCTTTCTCTAATGACGAACATTTTCATAGTTTGATCACATGCTTTCCTAGAAAACGATGCATGTTCACATGATTTACTTAGAAAGAATGCATGCATGCCTCGTTTGTTTAGTAATAACATCATAGCATTACCATTAACGGGATGAGGATCTTCAGAAGATAGAAAACTATTGTAGCTATCTCAGCAACTTCAACATCTAACTTCACACGGTATTGAAAAAAAGAAGAAGCTATGTTTTATAAATCTCTGATTTTGTGAATAGAGAACAGAAGAAAAAGATTATGAAGTATAAATTGTGAATGGAGTAGTATGAAACCTTTTGTGTGCCAAGAAAAAAATTTATATTGCTGCTGAAGTACCAATGTGCGGTGAGATAATAAAAGCAAGCTGATGAGGATGCTTTTCGACTTTAAATTTTTCATATGTGAAATTGAAACAGCTCTTGAAGTTGGCTAATGTAAAAAATCAAGGCCAATCACCTCATTTATTAGATAAAACATAATACAGGCACCCTACCTCAATTATTGTACAAAAATTCTCTTAAGATAATACAAGTCTACAATACTTATAAATAATAGAAAATACTTAAATGACAAACACTAATTGCAAAACCTCCCCAGCAATCAATGCTCAAAATTGTTTAATCACAACTTTCCTCAGAAAATAGTGCACGTTCACGTGCTTTCATTAGAAAACAACACACATTCACATGCCTACCCAAACATCAAGCACTAAAATTAATAGGATCTGAATCTTGAGATGATAAAATTTATTACAGCTGTCGAGCAACTTTAGCATCTAACTTTATATGGCAAAGAACTTTGGGTTCATGAATCTCTGTTTTTTTTTTTTTTGTCTGAAATTAAAAAAAAAAAGAAAAGAAAAACAATTATGAAATATTATTGTAAATATGAATGAGCCCAGCTTTTTTCTGATGATGGCCATTTTCAAATTTTCATCCCATGCTTTCCTTAGAAAACAGTGCACGTTCACATGCATGCCCAAACATCGAGCATTAAAATTTATAGGATTAAAATCTCGAGACGATAGAAATTTATTGTAGCTATCTAGGCAACTTTAGCATCTAATTTCACGTGGGAAAGAACTTTGGGCTCATGAATCTCTGCTTTTGTCTGGAATTAAAAAAGGAAATCAAGGAAAAAAGATTATCAAGTGTCACTGAGAAAACAAATTAGCCCGGCTCTTTCCTGATGATGCCTATTTTCCTAGTTTCAGCACATGCTTTCTTTGAAAACAATGCGTGAATCTCTGCTTTTCGCCTCGAAAGCCCCCTTGATATCAACACCGCATAGAGAAAGGACGTGTCCTGATGCTGTCTCCGAGAAAGAGAACTCAGATAACAACTGCAGCTTGTAGAACAGCATTGACCGAGTCCATTAGTGAGCAGCTTGCCAAGTTATCAACCCTAACTTGGGAACTTTAGGATTAAACCAAGTAAGTCTATGCCATAGCAATTAGGACCTCCTATTTCTGACTAATTACCAAGCATCAGCAAATGGCATTAGAGCATGGCAAGACTGAATCACAAAACCTTGCTTAGCGGGGGATCATTCCCAATAATCACCATAAATAACGTCTGAAACTTTAACATTAATCTCAAGCCAGCATCGTACGCAACTCTTGAAGAATAAAATTGTGGTGGCACTCTAGGATGCCCATTGTCAAACCATAAAAAAGTAGCTTTTGCAGCTCCCAGTAATATTTTTTACATAAGGCGTCATTATACTTCTTCCATTCAAAATCTTTCACCAAACGTAAGTTGAGTAACTCTTAGGTTTAACAAACCAAATAAATACTTAGGTCCTTTAACAGATATTTAAAGGAAGTTTGTGGTATTTAATAGACAATGCTCTCCTTAGAATGTCGCTTAATTGTGGCTAATAATCGCAACAAGCTCCACCATACATAACTAGAAACAATTCTATTTGTGAGGATTAAGCTTCAACCCAGAAATTTGTTGAAACTGTTAAAAGTGATTTTACATTTAAAGTTAGAGGAGCCTTGTCACCTTTTAAGAAGATCATAACATCACCACAAAGTCAAATAAACCAGCTTGATATGGGTAACAGATTAGGCCCTACATTGGCTCGGGCCCAAGACTGTCCATTTATCTCCTTCGCTCCACGGCTTAACCCATAACCGCCGAGACTCCTCTCGCCCGACGCGTGGAGCAGCAATGATATCAGGTTAGGATTGATGATATTAAGACTCGATCTTTTTGGAGAGAAAGGAAGAAAACTATTATTGCAAAATAACCTATTTAGTGTGATTCAATGAAAAAGAAGAACCCTAGGACCAAAAATTTGCATAATTGTAGAAAAAAGTACTGACCAAAATAATCACGAGCTTTAACTGGCTTATTTAGCTACCACACATAGATCACATTTTATTAATCACACTAGTAATATGCCCCTGCATTGCACGGCTTTAAGATTATATTTATTATATTATCCAAAAGAGTGTTGTAGATGTGAATTGTCGCACATCAATTAAAATATTTGCTAGAGCTTACGTGGAGCTTTACTTAAAGTGGATCCACCCATGTAAGTTTAACCTCCAATTAAAAGAAAACATCAGACATAAAATTGTAAATTTCTCTCTTTTGATAGATTTCCTCCATTTGTTGGAATCTTCATGGTTGTGCCATCAATTTGGTGTGTATAAGGCAAGATAGTTATTTATGTAAAATCTTCTCGAGAGCAAGATGACTTGTTCTCTCTTTTCCATTTGCTCATATTATTGATAGAAAGTTAGAGGTGATTTCTTCTAAATTATCTTTCAATTTCCACTTTTATGGAAAGTCTCCCTTGTATTTTTTTTTTCGTAATAATTTGATATTAATCTTTTTCTTTTGATAGAGTTAATGGGTATCTCATCATTACCATAATGTAATGACAATGTATCATAAAAGGCATTGTTGGATTTTTGCTGAAAAATGCAATGTTGAATATGCACATTCAAAAAACTTCGCACTATCTTTTTACTCCAAAAAATGTGTATCTAATTTATTTTTAGATAGGAATATTCACATATCCCATTCTTTTCTTATGAAAATTTTGTTGCCAATGGTTGGTTATAATAAATTGCACTTATTGATACTTCAAGTAAATTATTTTGCCCAACTTTGTAAATCTTAAATCGGTTGCATCATGATTTGTTAATATTTGTTTTACTTTACGATATATAATATGTCATCTAAACATTCATCTCACAATTATGAAGTATTGATGGCCCCATATTTGGACATCTCTAATATATATTAAATTAAAAAGAGTGTGAGATATTCTTTAGAAGTTATGACCAATGTTATTGGATATGCTAAATGTCCATTGGTCTTGTCTTGATCGGTTTGCAAAGTTCATGATAATAGCCTTAAATTTCCTTCAATGAGTCAAAACACATACTCATTTATCATCACCAAATTTAGGTAAATTGATTATGTGACATCCTCAATTCAAACCCTTAATTAGATTGCGAGGGATGATTGGTACGTCAATAATGAAGATAGGCCATAATCCAATCCCAAGGATTGTCCATGAGCTGACTAGCTGATAAGGGCAAGACAATTCAGAATTGGGGTTGCAATAGAACATGAAAGGACCGTTCAACCAGAAGGATGGCTGTGGATGATCATGTGCTGTCATGAGTCAGACAATGGACAAGTATAGATCAATTCAACTCAAGTATATATCGGTCGTGAGTAACACAGCATGGTCAATGTACTGTCGGTGAACAACCCTAATCCGATCCCGAACAACCATGAGGTAGGACAGGCTGATCGATCCTACTCGATTATATGACAACTGAGGGTCCTTTACGGATTGACCAAGCTCAATTGAAAGTCGCATGTAAAATCCTAGACATGCATCGAATTCAGTTCAAGTTTAGTTGCGTGAATTATGCTAATGACTCCTAAATTCGCGTAGGTCGCATTAAAGCCGTTTCCGATTGAAACTTAACTACAAACCCCGGTCCAATTGTGTGTATTGACAATAAATGTTATCAAGGCATTCTTTTCCAATTGAAATGATTTTAGTGAGCCCTTTAATGCATTAATCTAGGAAATGCACTAATTTGAGGATATAAACTTTAGCGGACCTAGAGGTGAGGCCAATTTAGCTTATTAAGATTTAAATTGAGGGAGACAAACTTTGTTTTGGATAGGATGAGAGGAATGGACCAAATTGCTGTTTGAGTCAAGCTAATAATTGAAGTTGCAAGAAGCTATCCTAGCTCTTGATCTTGGATAAGGCACATGGCCTAATGAAGGGCTAAGATTTGCTCTTACTCTCCAAGTTTGGAGTCATGATGGGAGAAGGACAATAATGCATGAAGCATTTAATGTTTAATGGACATGCCTCTTCCTTAAGTTGCTTCATCTTCTTCTTCTCTCTCTCCCTTTCTCTCGACCATCGGCCGAACCTCCTCTCTCCCCCTTCTCTCCCTTTTTTCTCTCTTTTTCCTCCCATTCTCCTCACCGCATGTGCCCTCCACCCGTCCACCCTAGTCGCCCACCCTAGTCGCCCACCCTTCACTGTATATGTGTGTGTATTCAGCTACGGCGATGCGTGGCCACCGCTTGCAATGATGAACGATTGTATCAATGGAGCAACGACGAGAGATGGTGGTAACTGGCGACAATCGATATGTATGCAAGAAGTGAATTGAATGAGAATGGAGTCTGTATGCGAGAGTTTGATGATGATGATGATGGTGGTGGTGGTTGAAGAAAAGTGAGAAGGTGTGGCTTTTAGGGTACGAGCAGGAGAACCAAGATGGATTCTGCCGTGTGTGTTTTTTTCTCTTGGAGGTTCCCATTTTCATCTTTCCTTTCCTTTTCTTTTCTCTCTCTTTTATATATATATATATATATATATATATATATATATATATATGTATATATTTTTTTATTTGGGGAATAAATTCGAAAGAACCTAATCCTATTTGTCGAAATTCTGTTATATGCTTATAAAATGCTTCAATTGCAATAAACCCTTTTTTTTTTTTTTTTGGGAGGAAAACAGATCCAACTTTTAGAAAATATGTCAAGATGAACTTTGGGCAAAATTGAGATATTAACAGGTCGTTACCTCTCAAATGGTTATTGTTGAGCTATTTATACTTATTTTGGTAACCCACGGTTTATAATTTTACGAGTTGTCGAATCGTCGGATTGTCGGATGATCCTTCCAGATGTGGCTATAACCACTTGTTTATTGCTCACGTTTCGCCTCTCTCTGCGGAAGAACCGACGAAGTGGCAATGCAGTTCTGGACACTGGGATATGTATCTGACCTCTGCTGCTTTCTGGATTTTCCATTATGTTCCTCTCTCTGATCAAACTGACCCAATTCCTCTTATTATTCTCCATAAAAGTAGTTTAAATATTTGAAGTCTTCAACTTCTTGCATTTTACATGGTAAAAGTAGAAACCCAAATCATTTTGAATGTCGTGGCGAGATTTTTGAAGGGTCCAATCAAATTTCATGATTCAATAGATTTGATAGTCTCTGTTATATGCAGTTTATCCAAGGGTGTGAGGAATCATGGAGGCCTTATATATGGTAAAACAATTATTGGATCATGTTGATCAATAGTGACCCAAGATCAGTCCCATATACACTAAAACAAATGATGAAATTGCTAAGACCTCACCTCAGCCTTTTTTTCTCAGATGTCTAATCAAGCATGGCATTAAGAACCAAGACCACCCACAAATGCTATAATTTGTGTTTCATCCACCAATTATTCAAGGCTAACATAGTGCACTTGATTAATACAATTTCGCTAAACACATAGGTGGTTATGCGTTTTTCAATTCACGAAAATTGTGAAATTAACAAATATATTATCATGTCTACCTACTTGATTCAAGGAAAATGTTCGCCTGTTTTTCATTCAAAAAGAAAAACACTTGAGACTCACAGGGTGCAACTGACTATTGTCATAAATTTAGCTCATACCATTTCGAATACCATATCATTCATGTTTTAGATATTGTGAGTTATAAGAATCAAGAAGAGTCGAGAATCTAAACATGCACAAGTCGAACACGTGATGCTTGGATACATACCGCTCGAGGAGTTTTATTAACTTGTGAACTTTTGAGAGAGAGAGAGAGATATCATATTACGTCAAGCAAGAGTCTTACGTTTTCTCCACGATCTTTGCTTTCTAAAAGCAAAATTTGATTCTCTCAATCTTTTAGTGGAGATGCGTTGCACGGTCTTGCTTTCTAAAAGCAAAAGTCGATTGTCTTCTTTGAGTGGATATGTCTTGCCCGATCTTGATTGCATGGTCTTGCTTTCTTAGAGCGAAATTCGATTCTCTTGCATGATCTTCCTTTTTTAAAGCAAAATTCATTCTCTATTTTGAGTGGGGAGACCATGACATGAAATTTTTTTTTGCAATACGTAATCAAAATTAACTACGATTTAGAATTTTGAAAATAATTAAACCCAGTTATTTTAAGTGAGCGCACGATTCATATGGATGCAAAATCTTTCCTATATTATTACTTGAACCGTAATAGTGTTATTCCTTGTTAATATGCAACGTATATATGCTAGTTATTATTAGTCTGGTAAAATTCACAATCATGAACTATCGGGAGCACGTAGACAAATGATTCGCGACTTGAATTAAAACTATATAATGAATTTGAAGCTTGACATCTATATCGAAAGTATCAAAATTATGTCAGACATCATCATGACACGGTACCAGTTGCAGAGGATTCTGTAGCTAGTGAACTCATGGTAACATATGCCTCCGCGGTAGCTCCTTATGCATGGGGGGCCAAAATCTCGTGGAAGGATCAAATGCTAAGTGGATGACTAGAGCAACACCATGAAGGTCAAAGTTGCAGAGAGAAAGAGAAGAGCCAGAGAAGATGATCTGGTTCCCAAAGGGCAATACAATCCAACCGGCTCAAGTAATTTCAAGATCAACACAATACTGAGATAGATTCAATCGATTTGAAAAGATGTAGAATTCTTATTGCCTCCGTAATACTTTGGTAAAATCTACATGTCGATAGCAAGTGCAAGGCCAAATTATGTAAGTATAATATTCTTAATCCATTCTTTTAGTGCGGTATTCAATTTTTACTCTCTTTTTTTTTTTTTTTTTTGTAGCTTTAATTGTATGACTGGAAAAAGACGTCGATGAAGCGTACGAAGACGATTTCGGGTTCAACACCAGACACCGAGGGCGAGGCGTCATAGCCTTCATAGGATGTTCGGGAAGAATCGATCACAGGTTGATTCTTTTGGCTGATAATCGAGGAGGTTGGACCGCCATTTGTATGCTGATTTGATTCTGGGTAGATCATTAAGGAGGCTGGAACCCTTTATGCGTTAATATGATCTTGGCTTTCTTCCTATTTTTATCATTGAGGAAGATCACTATGTGATGTATTGCTACATTACGGATGTAATGTTTGGATTAGAAATATCTAGATTTGCAAATGGAACCTAGAATATAAAATCAAAATTTGCAAGGGACTTTTACTAAGCAAATCCACAATCTTTTAGCCACAAAAAAAAAAATGACACAAAAAATCATACTATCAGCGACGTAATTATCGGGGCAAAAGGCTACAAATATATTCACATATGGACTTCTAGCTACGTAATGTTTTATCATCGCAAATTTTTAGCTAAGAAAATTTCATTGGTAAAGCTGACTTAATTATTGCTGAATTTGAGGCATTGGCCACGAACTTTTTCGTGCCCCAATATCATTAGCCATGACATTTCGCATCGCAAAGCGACAATAGCCAACGGAATTTTCATTGCAAGCGGTTGGCCCTTTAGCCACGGTACACAATTCGTCGCCATTGAGCGTCTATCTTTTACAGTTTTGTCACGAAATATTTTCTTCACGAAAAATACATCTCTTGCGATGAAAGTACTAGAATTCGTTGCCAATGTCTATTGTGTTGGGAAAAATATTTGTGGAGAACGCCTAGAAAATTTTCCCGATACTATTTTTGTGAAAATTAAATAGGATAAAATACTAACTGAAAGCAGTAAAGATAAATAGTAAATAACACCAAAATTTTTAACATGGAAAACCCTCCAAGGTGAAGGGAAAAACCACAGGATCATAGTTCACTTCAAACTTCCACTATGATAGATAATAGGATACAACTTCACCCAAATATGGATCTCTCGCTGTCTTCAATTTGTGGATCTGAACCTCTCACAAACTTGATAACTCACTCAAAAATAACTCTTTTTCTTGGAAGGAGAAAACTGTTTCTTCCGCTACGCTGCTTTGATATTCTTGCTTTTGTGTCTTCTTCTCCGTTGAGGAGGACTCCTATTCATAAGAGCAACTACAATCCCAAATAGGAATTATACGATACAAAATCACGTAGATTTATCTCCTAATCTCTTGTGATTTTGTATATATGAGAATATCACTTTGATTTCTTTTCTAATCTCCCTTGATTTTCTAGATGTGAAAATCACGTTGATTTATCTCCTCATCTCTTTTGATATTTTTTTTTTCTTTTTCTTTTACACACTCACTACTATACATATTCTACTACGGATATACATAATTGCATTGGCCTCTCCAATTGGGAGTGACCTACTCAACAAATGTCCCCCTCACGAACAATTTGGAGAAGGTGTCAAACCTGCAAAAGTTCGACAGGCTTGCATCTTCACTGTAGATAGGGATTTTGTCATCATATCTGAGCCGTTGTTGTCAGTGTGTATCTTCTTTAGCTGTAGGGCTTTTTCTTCCAACACATCACGTATCCAATGATATCTGATGTCAATGTGTTTGGATTGGGAGTGGAAAGTTGCATTTTTACTGAGGTGTATTGCGCTTTGACTATCTGAATACAAGATATACTCCTCTTGGTTGTGGCCCACTTCTTGTAGAAACTTTTTCATCCACAAGAGTTCTTTACATGCTTCCGTTATCACAATATACTCCGCTTCAGCAGTAGATAAGGCAACATATTTTTGTAGTCGAGATTGCCATGAAACTGCTTCCCCTGCAAAAGTCATTAGATATCCCGATGTAGACTTTCTTGAGTCCACGTCCCCTGCCATGTCCGAATCCGAAAAACCTTCTAACACAGTTTACCATCACCAAAACATATGCAGTTATTAGGTGTACCACGAAGATACCTGAATATCCATTTGACCGCTGCCCAATGTTCTTTACCAGGATTAGATAGAAATCTACTTACCACACCAACTGCATACGCGATATCAGGCCTCGTACATACCATCGCGTACATTAGACTGCCAACCGCTGATGCATAAGGGACTTTTTCCATTTCTTTCTTTTCTATCTCACTTTTTGGGCACTGCTCTAAGCTAAGTTTAAAATGATTTGCAAGTGGAGAACAAACTACTTTGGAGTTATTCATATTAAATCTTTCAAGAACTTTATTAACATACCGTTCTTGAGATAACCAGAGTTTACGATTCTGCCTGTCTCGCAAGATTTCCATCCCAAGAATTTGTTTTGCGGGTCCCAAATCCTTCATCGCAAAGCACTTGCTCAATTCCTTCTTTAAGTTGTTGATCTTGCTTTTATCCTGGCCAACAATTAGCATGTCATCAACGTAAAGCAAAAGAATGAGAAAATTACCGTTAGTAAATTTCTTGACGAAAATGCAGTGATCAGCGGTGGTTTTGTTGAACCCATTTTCTTCCATGAAGGAATCGAATTTTATGTACCACTGTCTTGGTGCCTGCTTGAGCCCATAAAGACTCTTCCTCAATTTACACACAAGATTTTCTTTGCCTTTGATTTTGAAACCTTCTGGCTGATCCATGTAGATCTCCTCATTTAGATCTCCATGTAAAAATGCGGTCTTCACGTCAAGTTGCTCGATCTCCAAGTTCAAGCTTGTTGCCAGGCCAAGGATAACTCGGATAGATGACATTTTAACAACAGGAGAAAATATCTCATCGAAGTCGATATCTTTCTTCTGAGCGAATCCCTTCACAACCAACCTTGCTTTGTATCGTGGCTGTGAGTTACCTTCTTCAGTCTTTAGTCTGAACACCCACTTGTTTTTGAGGGCTTTTCTTCCCTGTGGCAACTTGACTAAATCATAAGTATGATTTTCGTCTAAGGATTTCATCTCCTCCTGCATAGCTTTTAACCACTCCTCTTTATGCTCGTGGTATATAGCTTCTTGGTAGTTCTCTGGCTCTCCCCCGTCAGTGAGCATCACATACTCATTGGGAGAATATCTACGACTAGATTGTCGTTCACGAGTTGATCTCCTCAATTGAGGTTCTGATGGGACCTGTTCAACAATTGGTTCAAGTTCAGTTGAAGTAGTCATACCTTCAATTCTAGATTCAGCTTGCTTGTTGATAGGAGGAGCTATTGGGCCAAGATCAACTGGGTATTCATCTGTTGATGGAGATTTCTCGTGCTTCTCGAAGTCCTCGATTGTCTGATCTTCAAGAAATACCACATCCACTTTCCCGACTATTTTCTGGTTAATGGGATCCCAGAGTCTGTAGCCGAATTCTTCATGTGCGTACCCCAAAAAAATACATTGCTTTGATTTCCCATCAAGCTTTGATCTCTCATCCCTTGGAATGTGAACAAATACTCTACAGCCGAACACCTTCAAGTGGCCATAAGAAATATCCTTACCAGTCCAAACACTTTGTGGTACATCACCGTTAAGTGGAGCTGAAGGTGATAGGTTGATTAAATCAACCGCCGTTCTCATTGCCTCACCCCAAAAGTGGTTTGGCAGCTTTGCATTGGAGAGCATACATCTGATTCTTTCACATATGGTTCTATTTATCCGCTCTGCGACACCGTTGTGTTGAGGTGTTTTTGGCACGGATCTTTCTAGTTTGATCCCAAGGTTTTTGCAATAATCTTCAAAAGGTCCTCGGTATTCACCACCGTTGTCAGAGCGTACACACTTCAATCGCTTGCCTGTTTCTCTTTCAACCTTCGTATGAAATTGCTTGAAGATTTCCTGCACTTGATCTTTAGTTTTCAAGGCAAATGCCCACACCTTTCTAGAGTGGTCATCAATAAATGTTACAAAATAAAGCGCACCTCCAAGTGTCTTAGTTTGCATTGTGCATACATCAGTATGTATCAGATCTAAAATTTCAGCTTTTCTAGATGGTGGGGAATTGTGAAATGCTACTCTATGTTGTTTTCCCATAATGCAGTCGACACAAGTATTCAACGGTGTACCTTTTATTCCAGGTAGAAGTTGCTTTCTAGTGAGAATTTTAAGTCCTTTCTCACTCATGTGTCCGAGTCGCTTATGCCATAACTCGGTGGTAACTTCTTTTCCGATTACATTCACCTCTCCTCTACACGGCTTGAATTGTGTGATATAGAGAGAGTTAGTCTTTTCTCCTTTGGCTATCACAAAATTACCTTTGCTGAGCTTCCATTTTCCATCACTAAAGAAATTGATGTAGCCTTCGTCATCAAGCTTGCCGGCAGATATAAGATTGTGGTGTATGTCCGAAACATGTCTCACATCTTTGAGTAGTAGCCTGCATCCAACATTAGTCTCCAAATAAATACCCATACCAATAATTTTGGACGTACCTTCGTTTCCCATCTTTATGAGTCCAAAATCACCAGTGGTGTAAGAAGTAAAAAGATCTTGACGAGCCGTGACATGGTAGGATGCGCCAGAATCAACTACCCATGTCGAATCTTGGGATGCAAGATTAATGGAATCATCACTTTGAATAATGATCACCTCATCCGCAATATTTGCAGTGTCATTCGTCTGGTTCTCGTTAGCTTTATTGACGTTATGACTTTTTGATTTTTCTGCCTTTAGCTTTCTGCATTCTCGGATGAAGTGTCCCAGTTTACCACAATGATGGCACTTCTTGTCTCGTCTAAAGTTGGATTGGGACCTTCCACGTTGTTGATTCTGGAAGTTTCGACTTTTGCTTCTCCCTCTTTGTTCTTGATTTTCTTGTCGATTAATGACAAGAGCCTCGGACGCAGGGTTGACTCCACTCTCTTTTCGCCAGGATTCTTCATTCAACATTCTATCTTTTACCACATCCATGGTAAGCTTGCCGTCAGGAGCCGAGTTGCTGACCGACACAACAAGTGTGTCCCAGCTATTTGGCAAAGAGCTAAGTAGCAGTAATGCCTGCAATTCATCATCTAATATCATCTTCATAGAATTGAGTTGGTCTACTATACCTTGGAACTCGCTCATGTGTTCCGAGACACTGCTCCCATATTTGTATTTCAGATTCACGAGCCGCCGCATGTGATTTGCTTTATTTTGCGCCGTTGTTCTTGCGTACATCTTCTCTATTTTTTGCCAAAGAACACCAGCATCATATTCATTAGCAAAATTTTGAAAAATACTCTTATCAATCCATTGTCGGATTTGAGCGGTACACTTCCGATTGAGCACCATCCATTCACTATCAAACATTGTCGTTGGTTTGCCACCAGAAGACGATGCCAATTTAGCTTCCGCTATAGGATCTGACTCCTTGGACGCTGGTACTGGCACCTCCATTGGTATCACAATTGGCCTCCAAAGATCTTTAATGTATAGCAGATCCTCCATCTTTGGTTTCCAAATTGCATAATTGAATGCAGTCAATTTTATCATGTTGCCAAAATTTTCCTCCATTTAATTCTGCACAGAAAATAATAAATACAGCAACCTCGCTCCGATACCACTTGTTGGGAAAAATATTTGTGGAGAACGCCTAGAAAATTTTCCCGATACTATTTTTGTGAAAATTAAATAGGATAAAATACTAACTGAAAGCAGTAAAGATGAATAATAAATAACACCGGAATTTTAACGTGGAAAACCCTCCAAGGCGAAGGGAAAAACCACGGGACCGTAGTCCACTTCAAACTTCCACTATGATAAATAATGGGATACAACTTCACCCAAAGGTGGATCTCTCTCTGTCTTCAATTTGTAGATCTGAACCTCTCACAAATTGGATAACTCACTCAAAGATGACTCTTTTTCTTGGAAGAAGAAAACTATTTCTTCCGCTACGCTGCTATGATATTCTTGCTTTTGTATAATCTCTTCTCCGCTGAGGAGGACTCCTATTCATAAGAGCAAATACAATCCCAAATAGGAATTATACAATACAAAATCACGTAGATTTATCTCCTAATCTCTCGTGATTTTGTATATATGAGAATATCACTTTGATTTCTTTTCCAATCTCCCTTGATTTTCTAGATGTGAAAATCACGTTGATTTATCTCCCCATCTCTTTTGATATTTTTTTTCTTTTTCTTTTTCTCCCTTTTTTTTTTCTTTTTCTTTTACACACTCACTACTATACATATTCTACTACAGATATACATAATTGCATTGGCCTCTCCAATTGGGAGTGACCTACTCAACATATTGCCCCCGGGCCTTGGCCCTTGAGGCACGCCTGACGTTGCTCCTGTGGAGATCAAAGTTTGAGTTTCGCTTGTGAATTCAGCCGGTGGAGGGTTTGTCTTAAACCGTGGCTATCTCTGCGTATTGTGAGCTTAGAGCTGTTTAAGGTGGCTAATCGCGTGAAAAGTTTTCATTGCTCAAAGTTCCATATTTTAAATCTGCGTATTGTGAAGATATTGATCGTCCAACTCAAAATGAATAGCTGAGGCTCTTGGAGAGTTAATAAGAGTCACTCTTTGGCAAACATAGTGGATGACTGACCCACACGAACATTATTAACTGAAAAAATAGAGGTATTTTCCGCACTCCTGCGATTGACAAGAAAGCTATTCATATGTCAACCGGCTACATGTATGATTTTTTCATGGTGATTTACACTTATCATGGAGCCATTGAGCTTAGTCGATGGATGATGCAAACAGTTAAATATTTGGCTTAATTGCAATAGATTTTGTCTTTGAATCACATCACCCCTCTATCAAACTAAACTTTGAAAATTAATGTTTTCAAAGTTGGGATACGTCATCAGATTATCAACTATCGCACAATGAGGGGAGACGGGACCATGTTTGGCTTGTATCAACTGAAAATAATTAGTCATGCATCGGATATTCTAGAATGTGATCAATAGATTAATATATCAAGTGATGCATGTGACGGATGTTGAGTGAGTATTTAAAAAGAGAGTCACGTTGACGATCAAAACTTGCTGAAAACTAATCATTTGCTCAATTAAATGAATATTTTCCTAGTCCATCTATCAATCCAACTGCCTTCGAAGCAAATTTCTTACTCGTCTCCGCCACTCTCCCGACCCAATGGTGACTTTGTCTTCGTGCGGGCGATACATGCATCAAGCACTTAAATTGAAACATGAGACTCGTGCCTCATGATCCCTCTAAAGATTATGTTTGTCGTGGGGGATTTACAAAATCAAGCAGAAGTTGGTGTTGGATATTTCAGTAGTTTTGAAATATTTATTAGAAATTATGATCGTCATGAAAGTCATAATTTTTGTAACGGCTTTTTTAACGGTCATATAATGGCTTTCTAATGATTATATAACGGTCGTCTAACAGCTTTATAACTTTTGATTTATTACTTCATAAACTCTTCATTATTTTATAACGGTCATCTTTATAATTATCAATTGATTTATGATGATCTCCTAACGCTCTCTTTTCTTTGTTTAAATATAAATTAAATTTCAAACCACAATCTTAGTAGATACAATATGTTCTCACATATTTCCTTTTCTTTTTGCTAGGTTATACACAAAAGTTGTTTTGTTTCATTCTAATATTCAATGCGGAGTATAGAAGAAAGTCTATTGTATCTTGGGAGGATAGCTGTCGAAGCCTTACGTATTGAGTTATGTATTCTGAGGGGCGGAATTATCCTTAAAGATAGTGTTTGCACGCTTCAGACATTTCTTTTTATGTTTCAAATCTTTTGTAATGTATTTCCAATAATTATTATTATTTTATGTATTCTAACATTTTTTCCAATAGTTGGATGGGTCTGAAGAACATTACAAAGCTCGTTGGGAAGCACAAGGTTTTTAAGCTAGCATTGATTTCTTGGAGACAGTTAGCCCAACCATCAACCTAACAATTATTCAAACGGTTCTGTCGGTTACTATCTCTTCCTCGTTCTGAGTTGTTTTTCAAGACGATCAAATGGTCAGCTCAGGCTTCCGACCCCAATTATCACGCTTTGCACGTGTCGGTCCTCATCGTCATGTTTGAGGTCCTTCTAGCCATCTTCTTCCTCTCAATCTTGGTCTAGAGTTTAGGAGGCCCCGCTACCTCTAGCACAGAAAGGAGGAAAAAGCCCTCCTCATAGAGTGCTAAACAACCCTAGGGTTTAATGCCGGTGAGTTTTCTAACTCTCTCACTGTCTACGACGTAGCTAACATTTAACACAAGTATTAAATTCCTTGAATTTCACCCCATATTTCCTTAGTTTCAAGTTGGACGTTTACGAAGACCATTTTGCACCAGCCTTAAATTTTCCATTCCCCAACATATTGACGGCGTACCATGTGCCCCGGATCTCCATTGGGTCAGCTTATTCCCAATGCTACTAGATAAATTATAGGTTCCAAAAAATACAAAAAGTTATAGGTTCTAACATTCTTGCTCTCCTCCGGCCAAGACAAGCTTATTCTCGAGCGGTTTTTCTTACATCTTTATAAAGCCAGACCCACTAGAGAATACTGCGTAGGTGAGACTCGCCAAATAAGCAACGGGACGCTCACTCAAATCTCGCCACGTGTATAGTAGGGTCCCACCAAAAAGATATTTTGAAATTCCCTCTCTCTCCTCCCCCTCGCTGCTCTCTCCCCTCTCAATCCCAGGCTTCTCTCTATTCCTCGGACGAACTGCGCCGCCGCCTCCGCCCCCGCCTCCGCCGTCACGTTCCGGAGCCCATCGGCGGCTCCGATCCGCCATCTGGGCCCAGCGAGCTCGAGCTTGAACCTTCCGTGCGTGCGCTTCGCTACCATTACAGCGAAGGTGTCTTTTTCGTCACTCCCGACCACGTCGCCGCCTCCGCCTCCGCCTCCGCCGTCGCCTCCTGAAGCTCCACCGGCGGCTCCGGTTCGTCGCCTGCGTCCGACGAGCTTAGGTGGAATCGGTGGAATTGGTGGCTCTTTGGAAGAAATTCGTTGTCTGGGAGATTCTCTCTTTCCCGGCCGGACGTTTAGGTTATAGAAGATGCATCGACTTGATAAACTCGTTATTCCTGGTTTGGTGGATTTTTGTTTTTCTGTCAGCTTTCTGGTACTCCCAAATTTCCATATTATAACTTGGATTGCATGTGAGTATGAGTCTTGAGTTATTTCTGCTGTAAGAGTATGCTTTTTCATCCCACTTGCTTCAGCGCATTCCCCTTTGAGATATATAATGTAACGTCGATGCATTTGAATCGATTATGGAAATTCAAAATAGAGAATTGACAGAGGAGGATGGTGGCTTTATTGGAGTCAAATTCAGAGTCTGTTGCACGTGCATCTGAAATGGGAACCTTTTAATGAGTTCAAAAGGGAACCGAAGTCAGTGTAGACAACTGAATGTCCAATGCTGAATAATGCTAAACAGATACTGGCAGCATGAGCTCAATTACATAACTATCAGGTACTTAGGATTTTGAAGCTTGAAGTTACCCAAGTAACAATCTCATTCCGAGAAAAACAAGTATTGCTTGGTGAGCATTACATTTTTAATTTAAAAATTTCTTATATATAGGAATTTTGGCTGCGCCAAGTACAAATTCTGTAATCGACCAAGGGCATTTTATCCCTCTATGAAGATTGTTACTAATGCCTGCTATTCGAGCTGGCTTATTAATCCTCTGGATTGGAATTGGGTCTGCGAAATAGAAATTCTTGCTTGAATTAGCAAAGCCCTTAGAAACATTTTAACCTTCTAGATTGGATTTGGGTCTGAGAAATAGAAGTTGTTGCTTGTTCTAGCTGGGGCTTATACTTTTACTCAGTCGGCCTACTCAATAGACCACATGATAGCTGAGGCCTTAGCAAATTTTTAACCCTCAGGACTGAAATTCTTACTGACCTTGTGTTGGAGAAATCTTTCCAGAATATTTTGAAGCTGACAAAACATTTCTATCAGTCTAGTCTAGATATTTGAAGACCGACAGTTTAAAGTCTGAAAACTTTGTATTCTCGAGACTCAAGACTCAAGACTCAAGACTCAACACTCAAGACTCAAGACTCAAGTCTATTCTCACTGACAGTCTTTCTAATCCAGTGACGAAGGAAATCCAAAGCCGAAGTATATGGTTGAGGATTCGATCCTATCCTCTGGAAAAGATTCTTTGGTTGGATAAATATTTCGGATTCTTCTATTGTTATCTAGATCGATTGAAGATCCGATGGTCGACGAAATATTCTTGGAATGTTCTATTCTTGGAAACCAAGATCCTGATTGTATGGGCGAACGATTGATGGGCTATCATCGATTCCTTAATTAGCTCGGATGATCTTCTTGATTGATTCCGTCCAACGGGTAGATTGGAGGAATTCCTTTGGTAAGTGCCAACGGCTATGATGGCATAAAGGAGTATAAAAGGAAGACGTTCTAGTTGTTTTAAGGGTGTGATCGATAGAAAAATTCCAGAGTCTGAAGAACCTTGATTGTTAGTCGATACAGTTCGAGCGAAATTGTATACACAGAGAGTGTTTATACTTGGTGACACCTTGAGCGAGTGTGGTAGATCATCTACACCTAGAAATCAAGGAAGATCAACACTGTAACATCTCTTTATTCATAGTGGAATCCAGCCAATTGGCTATCAGTGCAGAAGAGTGGACGTAGGCTTGAATCAAGCCGAACCACTACAAACCGCGTGTTCAATTCTCTCTTTCCCTTACTCAGTCTTACGATTGATTTTTAATTATTGCAAATCCTTCAACTGTCTAAGTATTGTGCAATCTTCAAGAAAATTTTTATATACCTATTCACCCCCCTCTAGGTACTCGTACTAGCTATATCAATTGGTATCAAAGCTCGTGTTCTTACTTTATTTGAAGTGTTTTACTTCAGAGTAAAAGATCCATGGCAAGTATGCTAGTACCAGGGCTGGTGGAAGGGCAAAGCAATACCAGACCACCCTAATTTGATGGAAAGGATTACAACATCTGGAAAAACAAGATGAAAGCTTTTCTACGGTCAAAGGATCATTTGGAATGGGATGTGGTGGAAAAAGGAATCACTCCTACTGCTGCATCAGTATCTGAAAGAGGGAAAGAAATTGTTGAAGCCAGCGGAATGTCTCAAGAAGAGATAAACAAGAGACAAGCACTTGATGCTAAAGCAATTTACTCTTTATATTGTGCTTTGTCACCAACTGAATATAACAGAATATCTTCTTGTGTTACAGCAAAAGAAGTCTGGGACAGATTACATATCACTTATGAAGGGACAGATCGAGTGAAGGAGACCAGAATTAACATTCTTCTTGGTCAATATGAATCCTTCAAAATGAAACCAGGAGAATCTATAACTGACATGTTTAGCCATTTTACAGATATTGTCAATGGTCTTGAGAATCAAGGACAGAAAATTTCTGATCCTATGAAGGTGAACAAGCTACTGCGTGGACTCTCCAAGGATTGGAATCATATAAAGACTTCAATAAGAGAGACGCAAAGAATCATGCCATTATCTGTAGATGAGCTGATTGGAACTCTTCAGTCTTACGAAGTGGAATGAATTAATGAAGACGAAGATCCAAGAGGTAAGAAATCCATTGCATTAAAATCTAACGATGATTCTGATGATACAGATTCTGAAGAAGATCTGGACGATGAGGAGCTTGCTCTTATGATTAGAAGGTTCAGAAAGCTCAATAGAAAAGGAAGAAGGTTCAACTCAAAGAAACAAAGTTTTCAAAAACAGCAAACCAAGTTTGTTGATAATGAGGAACCAAACAAAGATGTAGTTTGCTTTGAGTGTAAGAAAAAGGGGCACATTAGACCCAACTGTCCTCTTCTGAAGAAGAAAAGAGGAAAGTCTGAGAAGTCTCGAAAAGCTCTTAAAGCCGAAACCTGAAGCGTCGAGTGTGAAGAAAGTGATGAGGAATATGCCAACCCGTGTCGATGGCACAATTAGACTCAGACTCTGGATCAGACTCAGACAGTGAATTTGAGGTAAGTGATTATAAAATCCCTGTCAAAGTCTCTAAATACATTGATGAACTATGTTTTAGTCTTAAGACTTCTCTTAAAAAGATTTCCGAACTTAAAAAGGAAAACTTAGTTTTAAAACAAAAGGAAAACATTTTAGAAGAAAAGGTGAAAAGTTTAGACCTGAATATTTCTACTCTTAAAGAGAATGGAGATAATCTTTCAAAAGAAAATGCTTTCTTAAAAACTGACTTATCAAATATTTCAAAGAAATTTTCAATAGGGTCCGAAAAACTTGAAAAAGTTCTTTCAATCCAAAGACCTTACTTCAATAAGTCTGGTCTAGGTATGACAGCAGAAACTATCCCCTTGATTGATTTTCCGAAAGTAAAAGAAAGAATTAAGAAAAGACCGTCGAGAGAGGCTTACAAAAATCATTTCAAGAAAATTTTTGTAAAGTCTGTAGGTCGAAATGCTTTAAGGTGTTCAAAATGTAACAGTCAGGATCATTTTGAAAAAAAGTGTCCTATGGTTTGGAAGCCTGTTAAGAAAGTATGGCCTAATAATGCTCATTCTACTAATGCCAAAGGACCCAAGAAAATTTGGGTACCAAAGAAAGCTTGAGACTCTCTTTTGAATGCAGGTCTCTGTCAAAAAGAAGGTAAAGTGGTATCTTGACAGCAGATGCTCAAGACACATGACAGGAGACTCAAATTGCTTCATAAAGCTTATTCAAGTAAATGGTGGAAAAGTTTCATTCGGAGGAAATAGCAAAGGAAGCATTGTGGGATTTGGAACTGTGAAAATTGGAAATCTCACAATAAACAATGTCTCTCTAGTGGAAGAACTCAACTACAATCTTCTCAGCATTAGCCAACGTGTGATACCGGTTACAAGATCTCCTTTCAAGAAGGCATATGTTCTGGAATTAGCAAAGACTCAACTCAGTCTTTCATGGGTCAAAGGCATGGAAATATCTACCTCCTTAATGTAAAACCAAATGAAGATCAATGCCTAATTTCAATTCAAGATAAAGCAGTCCTATGGCACAGAAAGCTTGGCCATGTCAACATGAAGCAATTAGCCAAAATCTCATCAAAGAAGCTTGTTCGAGGTCTACCTAAATTGCCGGACCAAAAGTCTGATTTATGCACTCCATGCATTCGGGAAAGCGAGTAAGAAATTCATTTAAGCCAATAAATCATGTCTCTACTAATCATGTACTACGGTTGCTTCATATGGATCTCTTCGGACCAACAAGAACCCAGAGCATTGGAGGTAAGAAATATTGTCTAGTAATCGTGGATGACTATTCTCGCTTTACACAGGGTATATTTTCTTGCAAGTAAGTCGAAACCTTTTCGTACTTTGAGAAGTTTGCTAAAAAGGTTCAAAATGAAAAAGGATGTGCAATCTCAAGTATAAGAACAGATCATGGAAGTGAATTTGAGAATCAAGATTTTACGAAATTTTGTGATAAATCTGGTTTTAATCATTTGTTTTCCTCTCCATATACTCCGAGCAAAATGGAGTTGTGGAAAGAAAGAATAGATCTCTTCAAGAAATGGCTAGAACACTTTTAATTGAAAGTAAAATTTCTTCACGATTTTGGGTCAAGTCAAGTTTCAACAGCATGCTATATTATAAATAGAGTCTTCCTAAGACCTATTCTAGAGAAAACCCCTATGAATTATTCAAAGGTAAGAAGCCTATTGTTTCATACTTTCATGTGTTTGGTTGCAAATGCTTTATTTTGAAAAATGCAAATGATCGAGTTTGTAAGTTTGGATGAAGGCATCTTCCTTGGATATTCTACATCAAGCAAAGCCTATAGAGTCTATAACAAGAAAAGCCAGTCTGTGGAGGAATCAATGAATGTCAAATTCCAAGACTCGCCGCAAGATGAATCTAGCCGGACTCAGCATGAAGAGTCGAACTCGCTCTAGACCTTCCAAGGTCTACAACTCAAGAAGCGTCTCAGACTCTGGAAGTCCAACATCAAGATGCTCATGAAGATTCAAATAAAGAAAGAGATCATCAACTAGGCAAATCAACTAGTAACTGGAAGCATAAATCCAAATCATCCCAAAGATCTCATTATTGGCGAAATCAATGAAGGAATCCGCACCGGATCAAAAAGGCGTGAAGAATCTAGTGCTTTGTGGCTCTCATTTCTGAAATTGAACCAAAAAGCATAGAAGAAGCTTTATCGATGAAAGTTGGATCGAAGCTATGCAAGAAGAACTCGAACAGTTCAACATCAATGGTGTTTGGGAATTAACATCTAAACCAAAAGGTAAAAAAGCTGTTATTGGAGCCAAATGGGTATTCAGGAACAAGATGAATGAAGAAGGAAAAGTCGTACGAAATAAAGCAAGACTCGTAGCCAAAGGATATACGCAAGAAGAAGGAATAGACTATGACGAGACTTACGCACCAGTTGCAAGGTTAGAAGCTATTCGACTATTACTTGCGTTTGCTTGTTATAAAAATTTCAGGTTATTCCAAATGGATGTCAAAAGTGCGTTCCTAAATGGATTTATCCATGAGGAAGTTTTGTGGAACAACCACCTGGGTTTGAAGACCCAAAGAAGCCAGACTCGCCTTCGGACTAAAAAGGCCTTGTATGGTTTAAAGCAAGCACCTCGAGCTTAGTACGACGGACTAAGTAAGTTTTTATTACAGAATGGTTTTGTCAAAGGTAAAGTAGATACTACTTTGTTTATCAAAAAGGAAAACAAAAGCTTTTTACTTGTTCAAATATATGTGGACGATATTATTTTTGGATCACCTAATGAAAGTCTATGCAAGAAATTTTCTAAGTCTATGCAGGATGAGTTTGAAATGAGTATGATGGGAGAATTAACATTCTTTCTTGGACTCCAAGTGAAACAAATGAAGGAAGGAACTTTTATTCATCAAGAAAAATATGCAAATGATCTTGTCAAAAGGTTTGGATTGGAAAAGTGCAAAAAGACCGACATACCAATGTCATGTTCTCGAAGATAGACAAGGATGAAGAAGGGAAGAAAGTAGATCAAAAGCTGTGCAGAGCATGATCGGTTCACTTCTTTATCTTACCGTCTGCACTGATATTTTATTTAGTGTTTGCATCTCGTGCTAGGTTTCAATCGGATCCTAGAGAATCCCATCTCGGTGCTGCAAAACGTGTTATCAAATACGTTGCCTCATCTTCAAGCATCGGTCTCTCGGTATCCCAAGAAGGGAGACTTTAATCTTCTAGGATACTCGGATGCGATCTGGCGGTTGCGTGAGTCGATAGAAAGAGCTCTTCGGAACTTGTCAACCGCTTGGAAACAGGACGGTATCTTGGTTTTCGAGGAAGCAAAGCACGTAACTCTCTCAACGACGTAAGCGAGTATGTAGCTCTTGGAAGCTGCTGTTCGCAAATTCTATGGATAAAACAACAGCTACAAGACTTTGGGATTGAAGACTCATGCACGTAAATCGATGTGACAACACCGGTCGATCAATCTCACCAAAAATCCAATCCTTCATTCAAGAGCAAAGCATATTGAGATTCGACATCACTTCATTAGAGATCACATTCAAAATGGAGAAATCTTGATTCAATTTGTTGATTCAAAAAGTCAACTAGCGGATATATTCACAAAGCCTTTGGAGAAAAATCAATTTGACTTTATCCGTTCAAGACTCAACATTTTGAAGCTTGAAGAAGTTAAAGTCTAGAGACTCATCAACTCTAAGACTCTAATCTCTCAGACTTTAAATCCTCAGACTCAGACTTTCATGGCTATAGACTCGTAAGTTGCTATTTTATCTAAAAGGTACGAATTCTCGTTTAGTTATCTAAACTCAAAAAGGTACGATCTTTCGTTCGTTATTCTATAATCCGTGTGAAATTCGAAAACTTGTCTTTTTAAAAAAGGATTAATTTTGGCGGTTATTGATTTTGAAAAGAAGTGTTCGTACACTTTCCTTGTACCAGTTGAACTTCCCTTTTCAAAACCGAGTTATATATATATATACAGTTTTTCTTCGCCCAAATCTTCAAAACCCTAAAAAGAACTCTCCTCCCGATCCTGTTTCTATTTCCTGTTCATCTTCGAGAAAGTGGTCATTTTTTTTGGGAAAGCAAGTGAAGGAATCTTCCAATCGACAAAGAAAGATGTCTTCTTCAAGGAAATCATCAAGAATCGCAAGCAGGGGACCACAAAGAATGGAGAAGGGACCGACTCACTTCGATCTTGCGAGGAAGAAGACTTATCAAGTCGGCGACAAAGTCCGATTCGCTCTCCTCCACGTCATTCAACACCTCCTGCCCCACAAGGTGCGAGTCAACATCGGAAGAAGAGATAATCGAGGATGCCGACCCGAAGAGTCCAAAGACCCTCCTTTATCTATAAGCTTTATCGTGCGTTGAAAAGCACCGGTACTTCATTAAAATATATAGATGAATTCCTTAAGGACAAAAATTATGGGAATGAGTATCTTTTTCTCGGAAAATGGAGGAATTGGGAGTTGCTCCGAAAGGAAGGGCAGATGAGGCACTTGCGAACATTCCAAGTGACCCTCGTATGCCAGGACAAAATCTGATTGAAGGGAACGATGATGACAGAATGTTCCTTGAATTTCAACCCAAAATGGGTGTGGCAGCAAAGGTGAAAGGAAATCGGATGGATTTGTTTAAGTCCAAGTATTAGGAAAATGTGTATTTCAGGCTGTTGAAAAGAGGGGTGATAAACCCTAGAAGTGTCGATTTTGACTTCCTGGATGCCATCAACATGAACTTAAGAGAGAAGTTGAATTTGCTTCAACTTGAGACTTTTTGCTCTGACTCTACGGACGGGTATGCTCAACTGACCGCTTATTTCTATCTTAGCTTTTTGGATGCGAATAGAATTTCATTCAGTGTACGAGACCAAGTCTACGTGGTAGATGTGAATATGTTGGCGGACATAGTTGGAGTTGAACGAGGACGTTATCTACCAATCAAAGTCTCACCTGCTCGTACTACTCTGGAACTTGTCAAAGATAGGGACGTAGAGAAGAAAATTACCTATTCCAGGATGAATACCATCAACATTGTGCTTCATAAGATTGTGATCAACTGTCTCGATCAAGTCTACGTCAAAGACTTCCGTGTCTCTTTTTGAAGCAAAGTTGATGTACGCGATCAACTTAGGACGGAAGTTCTCTCTCCCGCACACTATTTTCTTCCATATGTACAGAGCAATGTCGAAAGACAAAGGACAATTGCCTTATCCTGGTCTGGTCACCAAGATCTTTAGACACATGAACATTGAACCGCCACAAACATTTTGTGTTCAACCGTGTGATAAGATGGTGGTAGGTTTGAAGATGTTAACGAAGATGCGTCTCGCAAGAACTCGTCCAAGGCAACGGAGAAATTCGAGTGAAATCTCCAAGTTCGATGCCGCTTCAAAAAGGAAAGGAAAGGAGGCCATTGGTGCGCCATCGAAAAAGAATAAAAGAACTCTCATCCTAGAGGATGAAGATGAAGATGAAGAGTATGAAGATCCCACTATCCAAGCACTGTCAAGAACCAGACGCTCTGTGCCTCAACCGACAGAACTTCAGAAGAACAGAGAAGAAGAATAGCAGAGAAAGAAGGAGAAAGAAGCTGAAGAAGAAAGAGAAGGAGAGAAAGAAAAGTCTGCTGAATCTGGAGAGAAGGGAAATCAAGAGCATGATCATCGGTCTTCCCCTTTCGATGTCCTAGAGACAGGGGGAGTTGGCGAGCAAGAAAGGTCCTCACCTCATGCTGCTGATAGTGAAGGTCCAAGACAATCTCCAGTAGACCCAGAAGAATTTCAGGCTTCTTAATTGCCTGAAGAAGGTGATACGTCGACACCAAATCTGCCAGACTATACAGAAGCGCCATCGTCTGCATTTACTCCATCAGAGAAAGCTCATGCTAGTACACAGACGGACGATTCTGCAGATTTTCGTCGCATCATGGATATTCTTCTGGAAATGCGTGGCCAGATATATGCTCTAGACTGTGAAATCCAAGCCATGAAGAATGCTGGACAAGCATCTTCAGTCACCCTAAAGGACAAAATGAAAGACCTTGCTCTGCAACTTCAAGCCAGTGCCAAAGGAGAGGAGGTAGCTCATCTAAGGGAGGACTTGAAGAGGCTAGAAGGTGTAGTCCAGTCTATGGGAGATTTCCAGATCGTGCACATTCCCAAGCAGACATGACTCCTTTCTCACCCTTTTTAATGATAACAAAAAGGGGGAGAACCAATTTGAACCAATCATCTTTTGAAACTTTGACTTTTGTGGTTATGATTATTTTTGAGTATGACTTGAGAACTTGAACTTGGATGTGAATTTAAATTTGACTGAATTGGCTGTGGATTTTGATGCTTGACTGGTTGCATTTATATCAAGTGTTGTTATATGGTATTACTCATGAAAGACTAACCAATTTTCTGTGGATGCAGTCTGGTTGCTTTATTAATCTTTTTGAGTTAGCCATATTGCTTGAGAAATGTTTTTGCAGGTCAAAGTTGTTCAAATCTACAAGAAAGTTTTGTCACCATCAAAAAGGGGAGATTGTTGGAGAAATCTTTCCAAATATTTTGAAGCCGACAAAACATTTCTATCGATCTAGTCTGGATATTTGAAGACCGACGGTTTAAAGTCGAAGACTTTGTATTCTCGAGACTCAAGACTCAAGACTCAAGACTCGAGACTCAAGACTCACTGACAGTCTTTCTAATCCGAAGACGAAGGAAATCCAAAGCCGAAGTATATGGTTGAGGATTCGATCCTATCCTCTCGGAAAGATTCTTTGGTTGGATAAATATTTCGGATTCTTCTATTGTTATCTAGATCGATTGAAGATCCGATGGTCGACGAAATATTCTTGGAATGTTCTATTCTTGGAAACCAAGATCCCGATTGTATGGGCGAACGAGATTGATGGGCTATCATCGATTCCTTAATTAGCTCGGATGATCTTCTTGATTGATTCCGTCCAACGGGTAGATTGGAGGAATTCCTTTGGTAAGTGCCAACGGCTATGATGGCATAAAGGAGTATAAAAGGAAGACGTTCTAGTTGTTTTAAGGGTGTGATCGATAGAAAAATTCCGAGTCGAAGAACCTTGATTGTTAGTCGATACGGTTTGAGCGAAATTGTATACACGAGAGTGTTTATACTTGGTGACACCTTGAGCGAGTGTGGTAGATTATCTACACCTAGAAATCAAGGAAGATCAACACTGTAACATCTCTTTATTCATAGTGGAATCCAGCCAATTGGCTGTCAGTGCAGAAGAGTGGACGTAGGCTTGAATCAAGCCGAACCACTATAAACCGCGTGTTCAATTCTCTCTTTCCCTTACTTAGTCTTACGATTGATTTTTAATTATTGCAAATCCTTCAACTGTCTAAATATTGTGCAATCTTCAAGAAAATTTTTATATACCTATTCACCCCCCTTCTAGGTACTCGTACTAGCTATATCACCTTGCTTCTGTCAGAGTTTGTATCTACTAACTTGACACATATGGTACAAAGCCGTTTGCGAGAGATGCATTTTGATTAAGAGGAGTTCTAGAGATAGTGTGGATTCTACTTTGTGCTAACTTTTTGTTGAATGGCAAGTTGGATAGACTGCTGTAAACATGAGTCAAAAATGAAAACTCAATCGTGAGATAAAGTCCTCATACAATCGGTAAGGCGTATGCTAAAATGATCTCGCAAACGTTAAACGTCAATCATGCGCTACTGCATCCTTCGATCAGTAAATGAGCTGTTTCTACCTTAGTCGGTGTGCAGTCGGTATGTGTTCGACTTGATCATTGTGAATTTTGTGTAATTCATATGAAAGGATTTCGAGTCTACTCCTTAAAAAAAAAATCTCGGAGTTTATCTTTGATTAAATCCTGAATGGAAAGGATTCAGCAAGTGGTGGAGCTGTCTTCAATTCATAGGTTATTATTTCTAATGGAAATTCTGTCTATGTCACTTTCAGTGCATTGCTTAGTAGCTTTTAGAGTATTTAGCAAGAGTATTTCTAGAGAGATTGCGATAGTGTTTATATTTTCATCTTAACAAATCTGATTCCAAGAAAAACGATGTATTGCTTGGTTAACATTGTTTTAGTTGAAAGATTTCTTATTCGTACTTGTATTTTCGTTGTATTTTCATCTTAACGATCTGATTATGATAATAAAAAGAAAAGTCTTCGGGCGTGTTTGATAACGATTCTGTTCCCAGGAGCTGATTCTGACTAGAAATGATTATTTTTTATTCTGTTCTCAGGAACTGATTCCGAGTAAAAAGCGCGTTTGGTAACTCGTTCAAAATTTTTTATTCGGAATAGAATTGCGTTTGGTACCGTATTAATTGATTCTATTCCAAATTAATTTCTTTTGATTTTTAAATAAATTTTAAATAATTTCTTTACTTTTTTACTTTTTTCTTTTATTTTCTTTTTTTCCCTTTTTTCCTATTCTTTTTCTTCTTCATTTGGCTGGTCACCGGACCGGCCACCGGCCAGACGAGGGCTAGCGACGCTCACCAGAGCGTCGCCGGCCCTCAGCGAGGTCGGCCTTCGTCGGGCGAGCCCCGCCCAGCTGCCAGCAAGGCCGAGCCTCGCCCAGCTGCCGGTGAGGCTCGCCTAGCCAGTGGCTGGGCTTGCCTTCGGCGAGCTCGCCGGACCACGCCCTGGCCTAGCGAGCCTCCGGTGACCTCGTTGGACCGGCGACCGGTGGCGGACCGGCGAGCGGCGGCGGACGGCGGCGGGCGATGGCGAACGGCAACCGAGATGTTGAAAGAGAAGAACAAGGATTTTACCGTTTTGATTATTTTTCTGATTCTCGGACATAGAATCAATTTTTTTTTTTATTCTCAAATCTTGTCCAAAATCGTTCCCGGGAACAAAAAGTTTACCAAACACGATTCTCGTCCCAAACTGATTCTGGGAACAAAAAATCAGAATCCGCATTGTTGGGCAAGTTGCCAAACAGGCCCTTATCTTGCAGCTACGATGTCTTCATCCAGAGTGATTGAGAGTACTTGCAATGTTCCTTATTCTATTACGAAGGTTCCGTCCTTGAAGATGACATGAAAAATATTAAGTATTTGCTTGAGCATTTGAAAGTTGAACTCAAGAACAGGTGCAGGTATTGAGTCATAAGGCGCGCCATTTAAATCTCTTACTAGGTATTGAGTTTTTGAGCCCCTACTTTGTATGCGTTGGAGATATAATACTTTGTTCAGATATTCTCTCGTCGTTGCCATCCTTCTCTCCGTCCATACTACATATCTAGTCTACAAAAGGCCCTATCCCGAAGAATTTTGGGCAAATTGATGCATCTTGTGAATGTTTATGATGCGATGACACAAAATAAATTTTGAGGAGTAAATTAGTTGAAGAGACTCATTAGTGGAAATTTGTAATTCTTCCCCTCTTCCTTATACGTAAATAAGCTTTATGTTATCATACAAAACGTGAGAAAATAGGGATTTTTCTTTTTTCCCGTCTAGGTGCTATTTGAGAATTTCTTGCTTCAAATAATGCTTAATGTGTAAACGATGAAAATATTGCTCACTACATAATGATTCGGTCAAAATAATAAAAACTATAGTTGAAAGCTCTGTACTTTTCCTTTAATTCCCTGACTTTCCTAGTCCCCATCATACATCAATACAATTTCTATCATGCTGTCATGAGTATCGGACACTCTTCAACTCGTCGAATAACAATTGGCATGAGACGAATATAAAAATATTAATAAATTTGGAATGGGACAATCAACTAGTCCTAAATGAAAATTATCTTGCATGCACAATAAACAATAGCAAGAGTGATCAGACAAACAAAATAAATATCATGCCCACACGACAGCAACCAAAAATGAACAAACAAAACAATAACCGGGACAATTCGCTTTCCTACAAAAACAAGAACCTTTTGGTTACTTTTTTTTTCCCCACTGAATAACTCTTATAATCAAGTTAACCTAACGCCGGTGATGGTGACTTAATGTTATGGGCCGATATTCCACAAATTGGGGGTCACGAGATCGAAGCCATTTGTGGTGGTAGTGCATGTATCTTGTTACGTGTGATTGGCTATAAACCTTTGGCACCTTTTTGAGTTCAATAGTGATGGGCTCGCCTACTTCCAAACAATGGGTCTCGAGTGGTGCAGAATGATGACCTTCTTGGAATAAGAATAACTCATAGTGGGCGCAAAATCCTTAAATTAAGCAACGGGGATTGATCCTCCCTCCCCTTTCCCCCCCTGCACGGGAAAACTAATATCTGAGATTGCTGCAGATGTCGTCAAGCGATGGATTGAGCACTTGAATGGAAGAAAGATAAACTTAATTCTTTGACCAGGCAATCAGTTTGTAAATGGTTTTTGATCTGCAAGGTTCATTTAGATTTTGGCCGCTGATTTCGCATATTCAAAACCTCGGGTTTTCGATCCATTCATACATCTGTACAGTAGCTTTTATTGGAAGATAAGAAGCTTGTTATTTTGAAAATTGACCTGAACATGTTAAAACGATATTATCTAACCAATTCAGGTATTTATACGGAATTTCATTATAGATTTTTCTTTTTTTTTTTTTTTTTTTTTGGCTAGGTAAGGTCTACATTATATTTATTAAAAGCAATTCTGTACTTAGAGTTGAAAGTATAAATTTTTTGTCATGACGAAAGCATTTTCACAATTAATTCTCCTAAACAATACTAAAGGACAAAAATGGGGAAAAAATATTTTCGCACAGCTATTTTCTCGCAAAACAATAACTTGGTTGCCTCTGTAGTATGCAAATTGGAATAGGGAATCCGTTTTCAACATCAACAACTCCGCCTAAAAGCCGGTGAATTAACGTAAATAAAAAGATTTATGGGTATGGAACTAGAACCTTTATAGGGCAGACTGCAAGTGGAAAATTTTCTTTTCAGAAGCATAACCGGATTATTTCGTGCGTCTACATAACGAGTATGTCTTGAATCTCAACTGTCAATGCAGCATGGGAAAAGCATGTTTCTACGGCGGTCTTGCAAAATTCCATGAGAAAATCTTTGCCTTAACCATTCATAAGGAAGGATAGAAAAAGTGACTAGACCCCGTAGAGGTTCCCCTAAAAGTTCCATACTCGCTATGAATTACTCGGTTTAAGCCATGACCGTAGCTTATTTGACAAATCAGTCGCTATCGCATCACATGATGCAAATTTAAATATAGCTGTAAGTGCTACAGTTAATACAGGCCAGATCAAGGCCACGTAACCTAGTTTGCTTTTAATTGGAATTAAAGAATTTTGAATCCATATTGATGTGTTTAGAGCTGGGTCCCAGAACAATTTAATCAAATTAATCCACAGATGCTGCATAACTCGACCAATTTCTACTTCATTTCGAGATGTTTGTCCTCCACTTTACATTAGTGTAGATGATGAACAGAATAACCCCGAGATACCCTCGGACATCCAAACTCTTATAATCCTGGAAATTCCCATGGAAAGCCGCCACCTTGCCTTGAGAAACCACCAATAGCTCGTCTGCGCTTCCAAGTATTAGATGCTCGTCGTGACTAACTTGCAAATCAAGGCGAAAAGAGGGCTGTCAGCTGCGAAATGATCCATCCTAGAAACAAGACCAGACCTTGAACGAGCGCCTCATCCAAATCCTACAATTGGGTATAGTGGAAAAGCCAGAATCATATCTATTTCTGGACAAGCAACTAACGATTTACAAAGATGACACTTGAGTAGCCACTGCTCATTAAAGCAAAACTAAGAGATAAACAAGAAAAAGGTCCACATTCATTATGCGCAAAGCCCGACACTGCCTATAAGCAGAAGCATAGCAACTACTTGGTATCATAGATTACTGTAATACAAAAACACTGATTGGGCTAGCAGAACCATTCTATTCCCAACATTTTGCAAGTTGGGAAAACTAGATTGGTTATAAGTTAGAAGCATAATGACAGAGGCCCCCTATAGCTATGATCACTTATTGGTTTTATTGTATATTCAATGTAAAGACTAGATTCCGATAAGTTCAATTAGTGCAAGAACATTAAAAACCTAGCTGAACAAAGAAAAATGAGTAAACTTACCAAATGATTGGATGTATTGTCAAGCAAAACTATGTGAGATTTCTTGAAAGTTATCTTGGCATATGCAACTCTGCTTATTTGACCACCTATTTACATGGTCAAAGCATCATGTCATATGTGCAATAACATCCAAAAAGCCTTGGAGCAAATACACAGTGAACGACAATTGAGGTTACATATTAACTAACCTGCAATAGAGCTTCACGATGTAACACTAAATTTGCTTCAAATTTTTTTCACGTGCAACGGTAGCAAAGAGGGAGGAGATGATCTAGACAAGGTATACATTGATTGAAGTGCGGGATTTCCAGTTAGACCAAAGGAACCCAAGTGAGTTCAGGAAGGATGCCACATGAGAAGGTAATTTCAGATACAATGAAATGATGTATGATGAATTTAAAGAACTGACAAGATTTTCCCCAGAGGTCACCACTGACAATGCAAACCCAGAGGTAGACAGGATGTCGTTACTATCTCAACCAAATAAGCATGAATATATTGGCTAAAAAATTTCTAGCAAGCTGTAGGTAATAGTTCCTAACTCATCAAAGATCAAGACCCAAACAGAAGGTGGTGTATGAACATTGATCCTATCATGAATTTGTGTTGCATTGAAAGCTTAGAGCCATGAGCGCCCCAATAGACTGCTTAATACTATGAAGGATCATCATCAACAAAAAGAAGGTTCTTGATTCTAAAGAAAACCATGATTTAAAAAAAAAAATTGCATCCCCTTTTGTCACAATCATATCACAGCTTCCACATAACTAATCCTGTTTTTAGATTTTGAGAGAGATTATTCTTATTTAGATAATGATCGCTAGAAGAATATTTAGAACAGATCAATGCACCAAATAAACTTAAATGCTTCTTCCTTTCTTGTAAATTGTAAAAAATTGACACATAACATTGACAACATTAGCCCTACCTCGATAATTTTCACAAGTGTTCTTCCAAGAGATTTTGCCAATACAGATGACAATGGCATCTGCAAAACAATCAAAGTGGATGAGCTAGGTCACGAGAAAAAAAATGTTGGGAAGAGAGCATACAACAGATGCTGAAAATGCAGAGGAATATGATTGTGGAACACCATTGATTCTTTGTGATTCTCATGTATTTGAATAGGAGGAACTATAATCTTTGACCAAGCTGCGCAAGGCCTATATTATAGTTAGTAAAAGCAATTCGATACTTAGTGTTGAATATAAAGTTTTGTTGACTGTGATAATATTTTCATAATTAATTCTCCGAAACAGTGCCAAAGAGTGAAAATGAGGAAAATATATTAATACAGCTTTCTCACAAAATAGATTTCTTACTAAATAATTTACTGTGCTAAAATGTTCTTTTGCAAATGATTAAATCATGTTGGTGTGCATGGGAAAGCTGACTGTGGCGGTAATAGAGTATCAAATATCCAGGGGCACAACAAATGAACCTATTGCTAGAACAAAATGTGCAAAGAATCATAAATTATACCAGGATTGCAATCCCAACCCAGTTCTTAAGCTATTGTAAATGATATTGCATGCTTGATGTCAAAAACTTAGACTCATCGTTTCACGAGGCCTTATCAAGTATAAATGACAAATGAGGGTTGGTGTAACTGTGAGTTCATCCTGTATATGAGCAACAATCCTCTCTTCATCCTTTTTTCACTTTTTTTATGTAGCCAAGCCTCATTTTCTGTTTTGTGAGGTAATGTGAACCCAGTGAACCACTCCTAATTGATGGGAATAACTAGATTCACTTGATTCAACAAAAACTGGAGCACATTCCTATGGTCCTGGAAATTCCCATGGAGACGTGCCACCTTGCCTTGTGAAACCACCCAGACCTCATCCAAGCTTCTAGCTATTAGATGCTCATCGTGACTAACCTACAAATCAAGGTGAACAGAGGGCCCTTAGCTATGAAATGATCCATCGTTGGTCAAATTGAAGTATTTTGACAAGAAAATCAATCTCACCATCAGAATTACTCCTTGGAAGAAGACTAGGCCTTGAACGAGCGCCTCAGCTACATCTAAATCCTACAGTTGTGGATAGGCTAAAAAACGAAACACTAATCATCGACAAGAAAATAACACTTTACATAGATAACTCTTTAGTCACCGGTCATTAAAGCAAAACTTAAAGACCGAATTTATAAACAAAAAGGGGTCCACATATTTGTATGTAAAGCCCAACACTAGCTATAGGCACAAAGATCAGAACCATTTGGGGTGCTAGATTACTCTATTCCGAATATTTTCCACATTGGAACTATTAGATTGGTTTTCGTTCCATTATGATGACAAGGGCTACCAGCAGCTATGAACACTAATTGGTTCTACTATATTTTTAATGTAGAGACAAGAACAATAACAAGCTAACTAGAAAAGTAATCAAAGTCATAAAATGGAAAAATATGAGTAGAACTTACCAGATGATTGGATGGCTCGTCAAGCAAAACTATGCAAGGTTGCTTGAAAGTTATCTAGGCAAATGCAGCTCTGCTTTTCTAACCACCTATTTATATGGTCAAAGCACCATGTTATATGTGCAATAACATCCAAAAAGCCTGGGAGACGGTACACAATGAACTGCAATTCATATTACAAATTATCTAACCTCTAATAGAGCTTCACAATGTCATAAGAACATTGCTTGAACAAAAAATTTATACATGCTACACTAGCACAAGGAAAGGAGATATACCAGGCAAGATACATATTGGTTGAATTGTAAGATTTCCAGTTACTCCAAAGGAGCCAATGTCAGCTCGAACATTTTGTTCTAGAACTCCCCACAGGAAGAATGCCACATGAGAAGGTATTTTAAGATAAAATGGCATAATGTATGATGAAATCATATTACGCAGTCAAGTAAATGGAAATGCCAACCCAGAGGTCACTTATGATAATGCAAACCCAGAGGCAAGCAGCCTATCATTACAATCTCAACCAAACAGGCATAAGTATATTTGCTAAAAATTTCTAGCAAGTTGTGAGCAACAATTCCTAAACCACCAGAGTTCAAGACCCAACCAGAAAGCGATTTATGGAATATCAATGCTGTCGCGTAAGAGCTTGGAGCCATGAGCTGCCTCAGAATTTTATCCCAGATTGACTACTTAATACTACGAAGAATCATCATAAAAGAAAATAAGGTTCTTAATTCTAAAGAAAACCATAAAAAGAAAAAACCGCATCCATTTTCTTCACAATCACATCATAGCTTCCACAAAACTAATCATCCTTTTAGATTTTGAAAAAGATTTGTTTTTATTTAGATCATATTCACTAGAAGGAAAATTCAGAACATAGCATTACAACAAACATATTTAATTGCTTATTCCTTTTTTGATAAATTACAAGATTCCAAATGCCAAAATATCCTGAGTGGCGAGCACATCATGGTATCAATATTTTTTTTTATTCACCAAAAAAAAATTACAAAAAAAGAATGAAACAAGACATTGACACTAATAGCATTAGCCCTACCTTAGCAGCATTCGCACGTGATCCTTCCAAGAGATTCTGCCAATGCAAGATCACAATGGTATTTGCAAAAATACCAAAGTGAATGAGCTTAAGGGCCCAAGAAAAAAGATGTTGGGAAGAGTACAGAGAATAGATGCTGAAAATGCAAAGGACTATGATTGTGGAATGCTACGATTCTTCGTGATGGTGCGATTTCATTCACAATTGGTTTGGGCATCAAGCAGAAATGAGGATATGTCATCAACATAGCAAGAGGCAGCACTGCTAGCATTTCATCCTACAGTTCATCATCCAACGAAACAGAGCCAATCCAACCCAATGAGAGCCCCCACCCAAACATCAATTCGTATTAAGCATTGAATTGAGAAAGTAGAATGGAAAAGAATGCCTTCCAAAACAAAAATAACTTACCCGAACCCTAAGAAAACTGACTGTAGTGTAGATGCACGAATCAATTCATCGGATCAGCTGGTAATCAATCCAGATGGCAGGGATCTCTTCGATGAGGGGCCAATAGTTGCCAGTGAGTTTTGAGCATCGCTCTTTCAGAATCTTGCATCTCTCTATGAACAATTGTTGGAGGGAGGGAGGGAAGCCATCCTCTGGCAAGTACCTCAACTTGGGGCAATCTCCAATTAATAACAATTGGAGAGAGGAGAGATGGTTGCGGAGACCGCTCGATAGTCTTTCCGCGTTTCTCAACTCAAATATCCAAAGATTAGTCAGAGAGGAAGGAAAGAGACTCCAGGCATCCTCATCCTCCGAAGGAAACCACTCCTTCTCTCTCTCCCCTCCCATGTTAAAATCAATGCCCAGACTCGAAAGAGATGTGAGCAGGTGTAGGCCCCACTCTCTCACCGGGGCTGCTTGATTCACGATCCCCGAAATTATAAGGACTCGCAATTTGGGAGGCAGACCTCCTTTGGGGAAGCATTTGATATTTTTGCAAAACCGAATATCTAACGTTTCGAGAGACGTAAGATGATGCCACTGATTTGGTAGGGACTTTATCATCGGACAACCCTGAAGTGAAAGACTCTGTAGGGTGATGGGAAGGGGTGGGAAGTCCTCTATCTCCAATATTGTACACTGCCATATTTTCAATTTAGTGAGATTGTTACAGTTGGCAAGGTTACAATTGGCAATAGACTTTATCTTAGAACAATGACTAAGAACAAGACTCAAGAGGGTGATAGGAAGGGGAGGGGAGTCCTGTATCTCTAATGCTAGACAATTATAAATATGCAATTGAGTGAGATGGGAGAGCGTGTGAAGGCACTGTGGTAAGCTTCCCATATTTTGACAATTGTTAATTGTCATTGTTTCAAGCGATTCTACGGCAATCCCTTCCAACGACTCCACTCCCTTGCAGTTGTATATATCAAGTGCCTTCAGAGGAGCAAGTCTACCCTTGGCAAATGAAAAGGATATTGGAGAATCATAATGATGTATCTTAAGAGATTCAAGTTGAGAAATCAAATTATTGCTGCTGGGGTCACCTTGAGGAATGTTTAGAGCCATGATTTTTGGACAATTCTCAATCACCAAATGCCTAAGTGCATGCATCTTGCTTGGAAGCTTTTCTAAACTTGTGCAATCCACCAATTCCATCCTTTCAAGATTACAGGGCAGCTCTATCTCTCCATCTCCTGCCACAAAAGATGTGAATCGAGCACACCTTTCAATGGTTAATTCTTGGAGGCAAGTGAGATTTTGCGTTTCATTTCCATCTTGCCACAAGCATGTTAGCTTGTCACACAATCCTATATGAAGCTTCCTTAGCTTGCCCAAGCAACTCATAAACCGATGATCAAAGGAAACAAGCTCTATGAGTTTGTCAATTTTGAGAACTCCAAAGAAGTTAGCTTGAACAAGCTCTTTAAGATCTCCTTACTTGCACTCCTCAAGGTATAACTCATCGAGAGATGGAAGACATAACTCACTAGTTGAGTTATTCAATTGTTGGCATGAATGAATTTCAAGTTTGATAAGACGATTAAGTTGACGGGGCAATGTCTCGACCAACGAAGGACAGCTTCGAACAACAAGATGCTCAAGACAGGAGAATGGGACTTCTTCTTTGGGCCCCCCCACATAAGGAGACCAATCCTTCCATGCCAACATCTCTTCAAACTGCAAAGTAATTAAGGAAGAAAAAGGCCTATCACCTCCATAAAAATTGAAGCCTATTATTCTTACTGAATTTAGACCTTTAAGAGATAATTCTCTCAATGAAGGTAATTGTCCAAGTGAAGGCAACGACGTGACATAAGGACAGTTCCACAAGCTCAAAGACACTATCCGAGAATATGATGAACCATCTAACCATGGTGGGAATATTGCACCGCCATAGTTCAAATTAGTGAGATTTTCAATATCAATGGGAGGTTGCAAAGACTCAAGCACCCGTGATTCGTGCTTATCATTCCGAAAAATTTCAAAATCTTCATCCCAATGCAAGAATAATTTTCTTAGGCCTTGCTTTCCTAACAAGTTAGCATCAACAACATCTCTAACATCTTCCACCTTTTGTAATTTTGATATGCATAATTCTCCTTGAAGATGCGATAGGGTCTTTAACTCCTTTAACTGTAACCCTTTCTCTGTTCCTACCATAAACTTGGATAATATAGTAAGATTCTTCAAATTACCGATACCCAGTGGCATCTCTTTTAGACAATCTGTATCTCTAACATCAAGAAACTGGAAGCTGACCAACTTTGTGATACTGTTAGGCAACTTTGAAAGTTTATGACAATCTCTTAAGATCAAAGCTTGTAATTTGCACAAGTTGCCAATAGTCTCAGGTAGCCTTTTGATATAAGTGTTCGAGAAATTGAGATATCGAAGATGTTTTAATTCACGAACACAATTTGGTACCTCTACGATGTCACAATGACATAATGAAAAAACCCTCAAAAACTTCAAGTTTGTCAGCAACTCATGCAGCACCTTGTCGGATATAAGGAGAGAGTTCCCACTAGATCCAATACGCACCAAAATTAAACTTCTTAATACCTTCATATCATGATATGCCCTCAAGCATTTTGATGTAACAAACCGCGACCAAATGAATGATGCATACTGAGCTCTCTCCAGAGATGCATAGTCTTCATTAATTGCCGGTTAAGACTCCCCAGAGCTAAAGCATATCTCACCCTCAATTGACTTTGCTAGATCATTCAAAAGATCATGCATTGAAAACTTAGATGTGTCAACACTTGATTTTTGAAGAAATGATCTTGATACTAATTCATCGAAGTAATTCCATCCTAGTTCCAACTTCTTTTTCTTTGTTTTTTGTCCATCTGAAAATCCCTCTGCTATCCATAAGAGTCCTAGCTCATCTCTCTCAATTTCGTAATCCTTAGGAAATACTGCACAATAAGAAAAGCATCTCTTCAAATAGGAAGGAAGATGGACATAGCTCAATTTCAAAATAGGGAGAACCTCATCATTCTTTGTCATTGGAAGATCCCATATTATGTTATTTAAGGTATCTTCCCATTCACAGGATTCATTTTATCACGTAGGACACCGCCAAACATCTTCGCTACCAAAGGTAAACCTTTACATCTTTCAGCTATTTTCTTGCCTATTGTTTAAATTCCGGGTGACTCTTAAAATTTGTTTCTTCAAGAGCATGAAAGGCTAATAAGCTTGTACAATCATTGAGGGACAATTCCTTCAAAGGAATTGGCGGTGCTTTTGTTACTGAAACAACAGCATGGTTGCGAGTCGTAACAATAATCTTGCTTCCCCTAGCACCCACTATAAATGGCTTTAAGAGATTAGTCCATGTTTCGTACTTCTCATTCCATATATCGTCTAGAACCACAAGAAACTTCTTTCTGAAAAGATTGTCCCTCAACTTAACTTGAAACTCGTTTAGATCTTTGCCCTCACAGGGCAACCTAGTGATTGATCGTAAAATAGTCTTTGTTATGTTAAGAACATCAAAAACATCTGAAACAGAAACCCATGCTCTCATCTCAAAACATCTATTCACTCTTGCATCATTATACAGTTGTTGAGCCAAGGCAGTCTTTCCAATACCACCCATCCCAACTATGGGGACTATGCTTAGCGTGGCATTAGAATTTTCGACCTCATTGATCAATAGTTTGAGTATTTGTTCTACATCCTCCTCCCTACCAAAAAATTGAGGCTCTGATAGAGAAGTGGTTATCTTTTTGCTGGTGTAGTTGGATTTGTCCACAACATTCTCTCTCAAGTTTAGATGAACCTTTCTAGTGACAATCTCTTCCAACAAGTCATTGATCTCTTGTACCTTCGTTTCAGACATGAGTGAGGGTGGTCGGCCAAATACAGAGAACTTCCATTTCCCCAAACCTTTGCTTGTGCTGGATTCTGCCTCTAACTCAACTTGAGCAGCTTTATTCTCAAACTCATCGAGCAAGTCTTCCATGTCATAGGCCAAGTCCTTAACCTTGTCCAGCCACAGCTTCACTTGATGGTTACCACTAAGTTCCTTGTCCTCTGCATCAGCCAACACTGCATTGATTATGACTAGTTTCTCCTTCCACTCCTTAAGCAAGGCAGTGCTGATTCCTTTACGTTGTGCATAACCTAATGCGGGAGAAGCCAACTTGTCGAACATGACCTGAAAGGATGAAGCCAAAAAGGAACCCAACACAATCCCTCCAATGTCCATAGGTGAATTAGTCACTGTAATGAACAACAAAGGTGTTATGGTGAAGGAAAGTGAAAATGAACTAATGGAGAGAGAAATCTATGAAAGTCCTCGAAAGACCAAGAGCATGACCTAGGAAAAATATTCAAAAAAAAAAAGAACAAGACTTTCAAGGAATGCACGTCAAAGGTTAGACAAATCAAAATAAAATACTATTTGTCCACAAGTGCTAGTTACATCAATTGCTCTCCTTATTCTTCGGATCAAGACTTTTTGGCTATTGGACCTTTACTTTTGGCCATCCAAAACAGTCTTAATATGACCAACTTAGAGTGTATGCATATTTTCGCCGTAAGTGTTATCACTCACGAGTGTTTTGTTGGCTTTTTTAGCGTTTGTATATTGTTAGTAACCTCATGATTTCAATGCCTTCGTTTTCTGCTTTATTGGTGAATGTGAGATTAATGAAGTCTTTTACATGGGAGCTTCTATGCTAAAGATTCTTAAGAAGATGGACGATAATGATTTGTTGAATGGTGTTGGGTAGTGGTTGATAATCGGGAATCACCTTGATAGGAGAATCGCAATCCTTTGAACACGATTATCAAGTTCATTAGTGTAATGGGTAGAGTGTGACATCTAGTGGATTATATGTTGTTAATACATAAGTAGCACCGACACTAATATGCAATACACGACATGACACGACACGACTCGACACGCTAACATGTCGTTTCTAAAAAAACAGAGAATTTCGACACGTTGGAACATATTGAATATTAAATATATATTTTTATAAATACATAATAAATTATCATTTTTATGTTTATTTCAATCAAATTAATTTGATTCAAATTCATAAATAAATAAATAAATAAGCCTAGAATGAATTTACACTAAAAACATTAATCTAGCATTTATTAATATCATTCATTGTTTCAATTTGACAAATTCAATTCTATTCATAATTTGTAAAACTTGAAAAAAAGACAAGCAATCCACATTTTGGACTCGCATGCTAGATATGTCAAAAGAGGAGAAAAAAACACTTAATGGATGAATTGTGTATCACAAGAAATGAGAGTCAAAATAGAAGAGAAGACTAGGTTTTTCCTCTTTCTTCATTTATTATTTTTATTATTGTGTTTATTTTTTTACATATATATTTTGACTTCTCATTTATTAATTTTTTTTAAATAGACCTCGATATCGAAATCACGTGTCAAAAACTCGTATGTCGGAATTCCGACTCGAGTGTTGGGAAAGTTGACCAGGTGTTGGATTTTCCGACACGTCTTGACCAAGTGTCAGAGAGTGTTCGAGAGTGTTGAAGAGTGTCGGACATGTGTCAAAGTGTCTGACACAACACAAAAGCTCTTGGAAAGTATCGGTGCTTTATAGGTTAATACTGGACTCGTTTACCATTTCCAGAGTGAGAGAAAGCAACTTACTTGATGGATTAGTTGGTGTGCTTATCCCTTTTTTCTTATTTAGCGATGTATGAAGTTGACCAAGTTAATAGGATCAGCAAATAAGCATAGTTGTGCAACTTAGTAAAATAAATGCTTTTGAAACATAACATACTGAGGATTCACCCAATAATGGCATCTTATTTCCTGTTATACATATACATGTTATCAAAGACAATGAACTTTGTCTGCCCACTAAGGAGAATAGAAACACGTGCTTTGGGCTAAATAAGGAAAAGGGTCAAGCACACTAACTAATTCATTAAGCAACTTGCTTTATTTTACTCTGCAAATAGTGAACAAGTCAGAAGTCACCAAACGACAATGCATAATCTACTGAAAATTATACTCTACCAATCACACCAATGAACAGGAAAATTGAGTTCAAAGGACCATGATTCTCGCTTCAAATGATTCTTCATCATCAACTACTAACCCATCACCTTTCAGCAGATATTGCCGCCCATCTTGCTGCAACTTTTTCTTCTTTTTCTTTTTTTCACAAGTGCTTGTTCTGTAATATTTAGAGATTATCACCATACATATGTAGTGTCCACAATCATATACTTGTTCATATAAAAAAATCATAAACTTGGGAAGACCAAAACTTCACTGGGTATCATGAACTTTTTGTCGTGAAAGTGAAGTATAATTGAGAAAGAGCTTATGGAAAAGAAAATTTAATAAAATCGAAGAAGACTAAGACTTATGGAGATGCAAATTGGATTTGTCACTTCACTTTTCAAATCCCTCCTCTTCCGTTCCCATGTGAATGTCTTTTTTACATTACTAGTAGTTTTCGACGCGTTACATGGATGCCAATTTTTTTTTTTTATGCGTGTTTGATTGACAATTAGCAGTGATTATTGTTCTCTTGCTAAAATTGACAAAACTATAATTTTAGTCCCACTTTTGTCATTTTTAATCATATTGTGATTAATCATTCATTAATCTCTATTGTACTTGTCTATTGGCATTATGTCTAGATTTTCATTTATCTTTTCAAATATAAGTCTACTAAATGGAAAAAAAGCAAGAAGAAAAACTAAATAAGAAAAACAGCAAAAAACTGATGAAGAAAAAAAAATGCAGGAATGGGGGCAACAATACTCTTCGTGACTGGAGGAGAGTTCCACTTCACATTTTTGTTTTGTTTTGTTTTTTTATGAAGATGCAATCTAAATTTATTAATAAGCAAGATATGATTTTCCTAGATTCCCCAAATTATAGCATGTGATTTATGAAAGGAAACGTGCAAAAAAGAGAATTAATAATAATGCACTCCAAAAAGCCTAGATGCGCATGATAATGCCTATCCATGAAAATTCTAAGTTTTCTAATATAATTGTCCTGATACGAATATAATGCAATTCTATCCTAATATGTAATGAAAAATCATAAAATAGAGGTCTAACTTTTGGCTCAAACAATTATGCGTGCAGATGTATCACCTGATTAAAACAAAATTAACGAATCACCATGAATTATGCAATCAAGCTGCAACTTTAACCTGGCCAGCAAGTATATGGCATCAACTTTCCCCAATTTTGCTATTAAACTTGCTGCATCAGTTCAAGGGAAAAAGAGAGCAAGTAGAAAGATGTCTTTTTTACCTATTCCAAGTAGACTTCCTGGAGCTGAGCAGGCGAACGGGATAAGATCCACAACAGCAATCCAGCAAGCACGAGAGCTAGGCTTGGCAGTTCACTGTGTACGCGTGCGTATTCAGCTACGGCAATGCGTGGTCGCTGCTTGCAACGACGAACGATGGTATTAAATTATTAATTGAGCGACGACTAGAGATGGTGGTGATTGGCGACAATCGATATGCATGCAAGAAATAATTGGAATGAGGGTGAAGTCTCTGGGCGTGAGTTTAATGATGATGATGGGGGTGGTGGTGGATGAAGAAAAAGTGAGGCGGTGTGGTTTTAAAGAAAGGAGCAGGAGAATCAAGATGAATTCTGCCGTGTGTGTTTTTCTCTCGGAGGTTCCCATTTTACCTTTGCTTTTCTTTTCTTTTTTTTCTTTTTTTTTATTTGGGGAATAAATTCGAAAGAACCTAATCCTATTTGTCGAAATTCTGGTATATGCTTATAAAATGCTTTAATTTCAATAAACTTCTTCTTTGGGAGGAAAATCTGTTCCAGTTTTCCAAAAATATATGAAAACCACTTTTGGGCAGAAGTTAGGTATTGACAAGTTTTAACAATTAAATGATTATTTCTAAGCTATTTATACTTATTTTGATAACTCGAGATTTCTTAATTTTTGGATGTGTGGAACTGTCGGATAATCTTTTCTAGGTGTGGCTGTAACCGCCTGCTTGTTGCTCACGTTTCGCCTCTCTTTGCAGAGGAATGGCTGTGGAGGTTCAGACACTAGGATTTGTACCTGACTTCTGCTCCTTTTCAGATTTTCCATTATGTTCCTCTTTTGGATCGAACTGAGTCAATTCTTCTTTGCTTTGCTCCACCAAAGTAGTTCAAGGGTATGTTCGTTTCAAAAAAACTTAAGGTTTCGGTAACATTTTCCAAAAAATGATTAGTTATATCATTTAAAAAAAATTGACCAACACAAAATATTCTACATTGCCAACATCAATTTATACCTACCTATTTCGGTAAATGATGAAAAAATTTGATTCGTTCATTTTTGTGAGCAATAAATCAATTAGTTTTTCAAAAACATTTTCTAAATCTTAGGTTTTCAATTAAACAAATATATTTTAATTATTTGAAGTTTTTAAGTTCTTGCATTATACAAGATAAAGAGTAAAAATCAAGTCAGTTCGACTTAAAGAGTCATGGAGAGATTTTACAAGAGTCCAAACAAATTTCACCGATTCCATAGATTTGATGGTTTTTGTTATCCATGCTTGCCATGACTTCAGTTAACCAAGGATGAGAGTAATCATGGAGGCTTTGTATACGCTAAAACAAATATTGGATCATGTTCACCAATAGTGACCAAAGATCGGTCTCATATATGCTAAAAAAATGATGGAAACTGGGAGGGCCCTGCCTTAGCCTTTTTTTTCACCATATCCAATCAAGCATAGCATTAAGGACTTGAGCCCCACTAATTTGTATTTCATCCGCCAATAATTAAAGGCTGAAAATGAAAATATTCTCCATTTTTCATTCGAAAAGAAGAGCATTCAAGATTCATATGGTATTACCGATTGTTATCATAAAATTAGTCCATACTTATTTGAATACTTTTATTAATCATGTTTTAGTTATTGTAGGTTCTAAGAATTAAGAAAAGTCAAGAATCTAAATATGCATGAACGGAACATGTAATGTTTGTGGATATGGAACGACTTGAGGGTTTTAACTAATTAGAGAGAGAGAGCCATCGAATTACGTCAAGTTGGAGTCAGTATGTCTCGCATGAATTTTGCTTTCTTAAAGCAAGATTTGTTTTTCTTTTTTCAATGGGGAGAACAAGCCAATTGGTATGGAATATTTTCTAGACAACGGATCTAGATTATCTATGATTTTAGAATTTTGAGAGTGGTTCAACAAACTTATTTTGAGTGAGCGCACAAATTAGTATTATGCCTTTCCTCTAATATTACTTGAAGTGAATTAGTATTATGCATTGGTGTATAGGCTAATTATAATGATTCTGGAGAATTCACAATCATGCAATATTAGAAGCCCATACACAAACAATTTGAGACTTGAATTTAGACCATATAATGAATTTGAAGCTAGACATCTACATCCGAAGGCTCAAAATTATGTCAAACTCCATCATGACATGGTATTGCCCCAAGGACTCTGCGGCTAGCCATCTCGTGCTAGCATATGCCTCCTCGACAACTCATTGTGCATCATGGGGGCCAAAATCGCATCAAAGGATCCCCGCTTTTTTGATGTAATTGAAACCTAAATTATTGAGGATACAGCCAACAATGGCATCTTATCTTCTGTTATGCATCTACAAGTCATCAAAAACCGCTAGGTTTGTCTGTTTGATAAGGAAAGCAAAATCATGTGCTTTGGTCAGAAAAAAAAACAAAAACAAAAACAAAAACAAAAACAAAAAAGAAAAAAAGAGGAGAATAATCTAACTCGAGGATAGAATGTGCATCAAAACACACGCTCTTCTGTCTGACTCAAACTTCTTGGTGTATTAGGAAGACCAAGACTTTATTGGAACTCATCAACTTTTTTATGTAAAATGTGAAGCAAAAGGGAAAAGTGGTAATGGGAAAGAAACTTTAATCAGTGCCAAGAAGACCAGGACTTTGCAGGACACAAATTGGCTTTGTTGCTTCACTTTTCACGTCCCTTCTCTTCCACCCATATGCCAAACTTCAGGAAGATCAAGACTTCCAAAAGTGCCCATAGAGGTTAGAAAATCAATATAAAATACTTTCTGTCCGCAAGTACTTGTTTTGCAATATTTAGAGAATATTCCCAGAGATTTTGCTGGATATCATGCGCTAGGAAAGGTGAAGCAAAATTAGATAATTTCCACTTATTACATATGAAGCAAAAGTGAAGCACTTTAATAAAAATTTGTGATGGTAAGAGAGAAATTTTAATAAATTCAAAATAGACCAAGACTTTGCGAAGAAAAAAAAGTGACGATGAGAGAGAAACTTTAATCAATTCCACAAAGACCAAGACTTTGCGGAAAGAAAAAGTGATAATCTTTATATTGGGGTTTTCCATTATATTAATCTTTATTGTACTTGTCCATTAGAATTATCTCTAGGCTTTCCTTTATGCTTACAAGTCCAAGTTTGAAAAAAGAAAAACGGTAAAAAGAAAAGCAAACAAGAAAAAAAAAAAAAAGCAAAAAACTGAAAATGAAAAAAAAACAAGGAATGGGGCGACATAGAGAGCGCCACCCATCCAACGGCCAATGGCATGCCGCTGTGGTAAGCACCTCTATAGGATAACTCATTCCATTGTCACCGTTGCAGTTGGCACTACTAGCCGGACTAATCATCACAACCAATTACCTTAAATTACCTAATGACTTAACTAACTTAATCTATAGATATATTCACGATAGAAAGACTGAATTCTAGGATTTACAGTTTCTCACATGCACGGTGAAAAGTTAAGTTCAACATGGAGCTCGCATCATTCAATAGTGGATGTGAGCTGGGCTCACATGCTCCGGGGTCATTCAAAAATTTCCCCCCATCCTATGTCTAAGACATTAACAAGAGTTGCTACCCCAACGAGAGTCTTTCCTTTTTAAAAAAATAAAAATAAAAAGGACCTAGGCTCAAGAGACCCAATTCTTATTTAGTACGCCCATGAAGCTGCATCTTTGAAGCCCAACGGACTAACTTCCTTCAGCTTAATTATAATTGTTGTATTTTTTTTTTTTATTGTTGGTCTTACTCTACTCCTACTCTAACCTTCACTCTCAGACTTTTGTTCTGCCTCTTTACAAGGCATGGGAGTTGAAACCCACATTTGAAACTAAATCGTCCCTACCCCAACCCCCTAAGAAGGTAGAGATTCGAACCCTCCACCCCCCTTCCATGTGGGAAGGGTGGCCACTGGGGCAAACCCCAACGATTATTATTGTTGTAGTTGGCTAATTAGAGAAAAGAGGAGTAGTTAAGAGGGAGAAAGAAGAATCAAGAAAGCTGGAAAAGGGAAGTGAACTGCATGCTAGAGAGAGAAAGGGTTCAATTCAAGTTTGCTGGGGACATCTTAACACGTTGGATTAATGTCGTACAAGAAGTGCTTGATAATAATTCAAAATTTTAATTCACCTCATTGAAGAAATTTTTCTAGATTAAGCTGTAATTTCAATTCCTTTCCGATTTTAGGTGGCTAGGTTGATTATAAAGGTTGTTGAGCCTTGAAATCATATAGTAATGAAACTTTCATGAATCATGAAACTATGGGATTTTATGGAAGTCAACTTAGGATTAACGTTTGGTTGGGATGAAATTTTGAAGTTCATTGCGCACTGTTGGAACCATGTTTGAACTATTGTGTTTGGCACTAGTTGTTTTCATAAATTTAGTCCATACTAATTTGAATGCTTTCCTCAATCATGTTTTAGATATTGTAAGTTCTAAGAATTAACAAAAGTCAAGAATCTAAATATGCACAAGCGGAACATGTGATGCATGTGGATATGGAACAACTCAGGGGTTTAACAAACGAGAGAGAGAGAGAGAGAGAGAGAGAGAGAGAGAGAGAGAGAGAGAGAGAGAGAGAGAGAGAGAGAGAGAGAGAGAGAGAGAGAGAGAGAGAGAGAGAGAGAGAGAGAGAGCCATCGAATTACATCAAGTTGGAATCTAGCATGAGAGAGGCCATCGAATTACATCAAGTTGGAGTCTAGCATGTCTTGCATGAATTTTGCTTTCTTAAAGCAAGACTTTTCAATGGGGAGGACAAACCAATTGGTATGGAGTATTTTCTAGAAAAGGGATCTGGATTATCTATGATTTTAGAATTTTGAGAGTGATTCAACGTATTTATTCTGAGTGAGCACACAAATTAGTATTATGCCTCTTCTCTAATATTACTTGAAGCAAATTAGTATTATGCGTTGGTGTATAGGTTGATTATAATGATTCCGGACACAATCATGCACCATTAAAAGTCCCTACACAAATAATTTGAGACTTGAATTTTAGACCATATAATGAATTTGAAGCTGGACATCTACCTCCGAAGGCTCGAAATTATGTCAAACTCCATCATGACATGGTACTTGTCACGAGGACTCTGCAGCTAACCATGTCGTGCAATAATATGCCTCCCCGAGAGCTCCTCATGCATCATGGGGCCAAAATCGCATCAAAGGATCAACACTCTGTTGATGTCATTGAAACCTAAATTATTAAGGATACAACCAACAATGGCATCTTATTTTCAGTTATGCATCCTTAAGTCATCAAAGACTGCTAGGTTTGTTTGTTTGATAAGGAAAACAAAATCACAAGCTCTAGTAAAAAAAAAAAAAAAAAAGAGAACAATCTAACTCAGGGACGGAATGTGCATCAAAACATATGCTCTTCCGTCTAACTCAAGCTTCTTGGTGTATTAGGAAGACCAAGACTTTACTGGATCTCATCAAGCTTTTTGTGTAAAAAGTGAAGCCAAAGGGAAAAAGCGATAATGGGAAAGAAACTTCAAACAATGCCAAACAGACCAAGACTTTGCAGGACGCAAATTGTCCTTATTGCTTCACTTTTCACATGCATCCTCTTCCATCCCTATGTCAATGTCTCTTTTTCCACTAGTAGAATTTCTACATGCTACATGTCTTGCTTAAAATTAACAATACTAGAAATTAGTACAAAAAGGAAGCCATGAAGAAACTCAAAAAAACTCTCCCGTGGTCATGGGTGAATCAGTCACTGAAGAGAAAAACAAGGGTTGAGTGATAATAAGCTAATGTTAGAAAAAAAAAAAAACTCTACGTGCATTTTTGAAAGTCTTGGTCTTCCTATAGTTTGTAGTTTTATCTTTCCATTAGCTTATTATCACTAGAAATCCATATAAAATACTTTTTGCCCACAAGTGGTTGTTTCGCAATATTTAGAGAATATGCCCAAAGATTTGCTAGGTATCATGTGCCTTTTTTAGGGAAAGGTAAAGCAAAATTATATAATTTTCACACATTACATGTGAAGCAAAAGTGAAGCACTTTAATAAAAATTCATGATGGTCGGTGAGAAATTTTAATAAATTCCAAATAGACCAAGGCTTTGTGAAACGATGAGAGAAAAACTTTAATCAATTGCACGAAGACCAAGACTTTGTGAAAAAAATAGAAGTGATAATGGGAGAAAAACTTTAATCAACCACAAAAACCTAGACTTTGCAAAAAAAAAATGATAATGGGAGAAAAATCATTATCAAGAAGATCAAGACTTTGCAGGATGCAAATTGGCTTTGTTCCTCCACTTTTCACATCTCTCGTTCATCGCGATGTGAATGTCTTTTTTTCCATTGCTAGGGAAATTTCTATGTTTTACGTGTGAAATTAACAATACTATAATTTTCGTTGTACTGTTCTCATGTTTAATCATATTGGCGTTTTCCATTATATTAATCTCTATTGTACTTGTCCTTTAGAATTCTATCTAGGTTTTCCTTTATGTTTACGAGTTCAATTATGATAAAAAGAAAAAAGGCAAAAAGAAAAGCGACGAAAAAAAAAAAGCAAAAAGCTGAAATGAAAAAAAAAAAAAAAAAATCAAGAGTGGGGCAACATAGAGATCGCCACCCATCCAACGGCCAATGGCATGCTGCTGTCGTCAGTAGCTCCGTATGATGACTCATTCCATCGTCACTGTAGCAGTTGATACTGCTAGCCAGACTAACTATCACAACCAATTACCTTAAATTACCTAATGACTTAACTAACTTAATCTATAGATATATTCACAATGGAAAGAATGAATTCCAGGGTTTACAATTTCTCACATACAAAGTGGAAAGTTGGGTTCAATGTGGAGCTCGCATCATTCAATAGTGGATGTGAGTTGGATTCACATGTTCAAGTTCATTCAAAAAATTTCCCCCATCCCGTGTCTAAGACTTTAACAAGAGTTGCTACCATAATGATAGAGTCTTCTCTTTTTTTTTTTTTTTTTTTTTAAGGAAAAAGAAAAAAGAAAGGGACTTAGGCTCAAGAGACCAATTCTCATTTATTACGCCCATGAGGCTGCATCTTTGAAGCCCAACAGACTAGCTTCCTTCAGCTTAGTTATAATTGTTGTAGTTGGTTTATCAGAGAAAAGAGGAATAGTTAAGAGGGAGAAAGAAGAATCGAGAAAACTGGAAAAGAGAAGTGAAACACGCGCTAGAGAGAGAAAGGGTTCAGCTCAAGTTTATCACGGATATCGTAACACCTTGGATTAATGTGGTACGCGAAGTGCTTGAGAAGAATTCAAAGACTTACTTCACCCAATTGAAGAAAATTTTCTAGGTTAAGCTGTAATCTCAATTCCATTCTCATTTTAGGTTACTAGGCTGACTCTAGAGGTTGTTGAGCTATGAAATCATGTCGTAATGAAACTTTGGTGTGCCATGAAACTATGGGATTTTATGGAAGTCAACTTGGGATTATGGTATGGTCAGGATGAAATTTTGAAATTTACTGCACATTTTTGGAACCAGATTCGAATTATTGTGTTGGGCACTACTTTTCGCATGTTTATGGACCTCTTTTGGGTCAAAGGCGAGTTCTCCTTTAAGCATTCGAACACTTATTTACAGCAAGGCATATGACTGCATATTTGTGCATAATTCAAGCTCTAGAATCTTGATTCTACTACGTCACGTCGATGATAATCTTTTAACAGGTAGTAGAGCCACAGAGTTACGAAGTTTCATTCGGAAACTTCTTTTTGCTTTTACCATGAATTTTTTTTTTCCATTGCATTTCTTCCTTGGCGTTGAGGACCAGTCCAGAGGTACGGGAATTTTGCTGTCTCAAACACATTACACTAGGAATCTTCTACAGTTTTAAGTCTCAACCTTCTTTACATGATGGTGTGTTACTGATGGATCCTACCGACATTTCTTATGCTGCCCGTGTTGAGAATCAGCTCATGCATTGCCCTCAAACATCTCGCTTACAAGCGATTAAGCTAATTTTTATATATTTTAATGGAACCATTGATCATGGACTGTTATTGAAGCCATCATTCGACAGCTCCTTGGTAACATTAACTCATGCTCTTGGGCCGGTTGTCCCGATACTCATCACTTAGCATCTGGATACTTAGCTTTTATTGGGTACAATATTACATTGCGGGATCTAAATACTGGAGTTTTCGCCTCTGCAGTTGCAGAAACTTATTGGATTTGAGATATGTCATATGATCTTCATGTATTTTCACCTAAACCGGCTGTAAGTCATATGTGATAATATTAGAGACACTTATTTAGCTGCTAATCTGGCTTTCCATGCTCACACCAAGCACATTGATATTCAGGACAAAATCGCATCTGGTGGAATTATTTTAATATGTATTCCAATTGCTAATTAGTTAGCTGACACTTTTATAAATTATCTTCTGATTGGTTTAATCTTTTGAAGGACAATCTCATTGTGGTGGAACCTGGTTCAAATTTAGGGTTATTATCAGAATATCCTTAATATATGTTTAGTTATTTATATTTCAATTTACAAGTTTTGTTATGTAATTTTACTGGTCAGTGGTTTTCAATTTCTGATATGTAATCTTTTCAGCGTTCATGTCTACTTTGCAGCGGATTTAATTGTAACTACCTGTACTGCATATAAAATGACAAGCACATCTCTATTTTTTTTTTTTTTAATTTGACGGGTTGAATCGCACCAATTTCACATTTTGCAACTTACGATGAAATGACAAGATCTTCATTTATAAAGATTAGCTAGTGACGTGGAGTAATTCTAGGGAATCATTTCACGTAATAATTTCTTCTAATTCTAGTGATATTGTAAGAGCACGTCCAATTCTTGAATCCTAGGGAATCATTTCACGTAATAATCTCTTCTAATTCTAGTGATATTTTAAGCGCATGTCTTATTCCTGAATATTTTGATAGTTTGCTACTCGTCAAACTAAGCTTAGATTTAAGTGACACTAATTTTGCTCATAAAGAGATAGAGAGGGCCTGTTCAAGGGTCTCTTGCCAACACCTTAGCACTTCTCTGAATTGAATTAAACTTAGATTCAAGTAACTCCGATCTTGCCGATTAATAGAGAGAGGGGGCCTGTTTAAAAGCCTCTTGCCAACGTCTCTTAGGGTGCGTTTGGGAAGAATTTTGGAGAAAGTCTTTGAGAAAATGTAAAGATACTTGAGTCAAAGGAGTTTTTCAAAATGCTTAGTAGGTCTCCTAACACAGTTACAAGATCCTTTCTTTTTAAATAGTTTGCTGAACTTACTTAAACTTAGGGTTTTTTTGTTCGAAGGAAAGTTATTTTTTGGGAAATTGCTTTTTGACTTTTTAATGTTTAGATGATGGAAAATTAATCAATTTATAAGAAATGTTTTATGAAAAGCAACAAGTTTAAATTGGGGAAAAACCGCATTTCCTTCTCGTTAGAAGGAAATCACTTTTTTTTTAAAAAAACTATTAAACAAATCAAAATTTCATGAAAAATATTTTCTCTTATCATGAAATTTTCAATATAAATATTTTAATTTTAATTATTACGAGGAATTGTGCTTTTCATCAAAAGTATCAAAAAGAGACAAATCATATTAATTTCGAATTAGCTATATCAACATGATGTTCACATGGTCACGTTGAATTTGAATTCACCTAGAAGCCCTACCTAAAAGCCAAACTAATCAAAAATCTGCTATTTGATTAACAAAGGAAATTGAGGCCTCGTTTGGTTCAGCTTTTTGAAGGGGCTTTGGGCTTTCAAAGCCTTTTGGGAAAAAATTTTGGTGTTTGGTTTAGCATTTAGAGTCTCCCTTCCCCAAATGTTTACATTTGAAATGCTAAATAGGAGTTTAATGACTTTTTTTTCTTCCAATATTACCCTTACTGATAATTACATTTTCCTCTTTTGCCCTAAATAATTACTGTCCATCGTCTTCCTTGGACTTGAAGGGTCGCCAGATTTGCTCAAGCGACCTCGAGCATAAACCCCTTGCACTATCGTCACCTAGGTTGCGGCCTCAAGTGACGCCAACGGAGCTTAGCCGGTCGGAGCTGATCACCGAGAAGGGTCGCCTGACCATGCACTGGCGTCGTTTGGGTGGGTCGTGCAACTTGTTGCCTCCCCCACCACAACCATCAGCTATCTCTCAATCGTTTCACCCTCTGCTTTAGGCATCGGCGTCACTTGGGTCTCGCGACCCACGCACCGCCGTCGCCTGGGTTGCGCTGCCTCAAGCGGTGGCATCTGGGTCGTGTGATCTACTGCCTCCCCTACCACAACCACTAGCTACCTCCCAACCATTTCACCCTCTACTTCGGCATCTTCCTCCTTTTTCCTTTCTTTTTTTCCTTTTTCTTTTCATCTCAAAGTTACTTTGCAAAATACACAAAAATAAGACTATCCAAACACTGTTGCCTTCTTCAAATGCCCATCTAAAGATACTTGGGAAAATGCCAAAGTTGAACCAAACGAGCCTCGAGTCTGATTACCCTCACAACCGAAGTCCATTCGAGAATATTCTCACAAGAGGATGTCAATTCGGTCAATTCAACAATCGAAAACCCACGAAACTAGGACACCACAAAATAAAATAGAGAACATTCAATCAGTAAGTCAGGTTGTGGGCTGGGTTAGGACTCCTTCGAGGACATTTAATTCGTATGTTGCAGCAGTATGAAGAGAGAAACGCGCGTACTTAAGAAATCTGGTTGGGGGCTTGGTGTTTTTTTTTTTTTTTTTTTTTTTGGGCATCTTAATACAGAGTAGTATCTTTCTAAGCAGCTGAACAGCTTCAGTTTGGTCCGATACTTATCAGAATTAACATAACAATCTGTTTGCGCTTGACTATACAGCTGTGACATCTGGTTTTTCTGCTTTACCATGGCTCGTTAAACCTCTATACGGGTTTGGGTTTATCGGGTACATTTGTCTCTTTTTCTCATCTTGTTTTCGTGGACCGCGGCCGTTTCTCTTAAGAATTGCACTTATTTATTTTTTTTTTTTTTCATTTGTAGGGGAATTATTCACGAACTAGATGGTTGCTGCAGTGACCGCCTTTGCTAATAGCAAGTATGGTGCTCAACTTGACCAGTCGAGTATAAGCTGGTTCCAGCAAATCCAAACGCAACTTCTATAAAGCGTTGATCAGCACAACGTGTTGAGAGCAACGGTCGGGCATGCATTGAACAAATCGACGAAAGTAAGTCAGACAAATATACTGATGAATGTCTCGGCTTAAGCACGCACTGCACAATTCTGATATGAAGATACAGAAAAGCACCTCAACCTCAAATATGCATATCAATACAGTTCAGTTATGTGAACGAGATGATCACAAAGCAATTAGTAGATTTTACCCAGGCAGTAGTCTGTAACTGTACATAGAGCAACTGGACACACAGCATATATGATTCGATTGAATAAAGGATGATTACCTGTGGCGATTAATGATCGGATCTTAGTAAGATGATCACAGAAGCAGCTTCGTGAACTGGAACCGTCACGAGAGACGGTGGTGACAGCAGTGCGAGCTCTTCAGCAATGGTGAACGAGAACAGGGGTGCACAGAGCTTCCGACGGCAGCCGTGGAAATGGGAACGGTGACAATCGGTTGTGGTTGGCAGTGGCTGAAAGTGTCCGGAGGGCAATAGAGAAGAAAATTTCGATGAAGAGGTCTCTGGAAATTCAGAAAAAGACCGAGAATCGATGCTATTGACTGAATTGAAAAATGAAATCCAGAGAATGAGAGACAACTTACCTTCAATATTGTTGCAGTACCAGAATGATGAAGAGCTCGAAGTGAAGAATCCGATTCCGATCGAGTTTCAGTCACGGCTATTCGCCTCCATCGGAGAACGAAAATGATAGAAACTGAAGGACGAGGTAGTGACAAAAACGAACGATGATGAAGTCGTCGACCGAGGGAGGCGCTTGGCTACGATTGGCTCCAGTTCGAGTGAGATTGAGAAGCTTCAAGGGAATGCAGTAAATTCAAGACGAATCGAGGCTGGAACCGCAGAGCTATTGGCACGACTCAGAAAGCTTTTCGCCGTGGGAGGAACTGGCAGAGTTACGTCTGAAGGCCGGAGAAGCCGATGCGAGGCGGTGGAGATGGCGGAATACTAGAATCGGCCATTGTGAAAATCGAATGGCGGAGATGGAGCTTCGGGCGAGAGAGGGAGAATCGATGCCGTTACCCCTTTCCTCCTCCGCGTGACCTCCACTTTCTCCAGATTTCCTTCCTTCTTCTCTGTCTGGTTTCCACTAGAGCGTCTTCGTTTTTGCTCTACAGCGCTAGAGAGGAAACGCAAATCCTCTGTGGGCTTTGGTCTGATGGGCCTTCTGGGCTCAGCTCAGACTTGTGACTCTGGGCCTGTGCGTCACGGGTCTGGTGAGCGGGCCGGATGGTTGCACGGATTCGACTAGATTGATGACTTTCATCTGGCGAGCTTGAGTTTTTCCATTTTATCTTCTCTCTTTTCATTTGTAATTATATATTTTATTTTTTTCTTAATTACAACTATATTTTCTACACAAATGTATGCTGGATTTATCAGTGAAAATTCAGGTGTCAATTGAGAAAATGATAATATTTCCTGATATTTGGCTAAAACTTGGAACCGTACTAGAAATTATTCTCCATTGTCAAAAAAGGAAAATTTAGGACATTCTCTATCCGTGCAATATAAGGGATATACATGTTATATAATCAACTTTAAATATAATTTTATGGAATTCAATTTTCATAACATGCTGTAAGGTACCAAATTTGTAAGCAATACTAGGAAAGCTTACCGAACACAATGACAGCATACTTAAGCTGATTATTGGAACTGCCCAAAATAACTTGAGCAGAGGACTATTGAAAATGAATAGATAAAATCTCACACCTGCACGTTGCACAAAAGTGAAGACATTTATCATTCACAAAAGATGATTGTCCAGTGTGACAATCAACTCAAATTTCCCCAGGAAATTTTAACGAACACCTACCAGACTAAATATAGCAACTACTACAAATACATATAGCTGCGATTCTTGCCATCTTCATAGAACCAATCTCAAAACAAATTGAATCACCCCTAACATCAGAAAATCAAAAATCACAGAATCAGAGTTAATTTCTCTAACAACCATGATGACTTTGAAAGGGAAAATCATTCTCCGATCAATTCTTTTAGCAATACAGAGCCGAAGGAGCTCGCCGATTGGTGCTAGAGTAATCTGTGGTAACAGTTTTCTCATCTCATTATGCTAGAAAGATCAATTTTTGCCATTCAATAGAAGAATGGCCAGCTTATCCCTTAGTCTCAAATAGGTGCACATCGTGCTGAAAATCTTCTAGAAGAAAACACAGGTGAAGGTGACACTCAGCAAAAGTTGGCCTTGCCTAGGCCAGATCGATGAGGTCAACCCTTGTCGAGGCTCAACCTTGCCATGGCTAGGTGAGGCTAGCCCATTCAACCGTGGCCAGTGGCCAGTCACTGGCAAAATGAAGAAGAAGGAAGGATGGGAAATGATTGTTATGGCATAAATCTCATATAGCAGGCAATAACTTCATAATGTAACAGAAGTGTCCAATAATAGAACTCATGTAACAGTATTCCTCAATATTGTATATCATGGAAGCCATAACACATTTCCTTTTTGGATCAAATTCCCTTCATTTGCCTGAATTCAAGGTATATCTTCAACATGGGAGCTCACGAGATTGAAACCATTTGCAATGGTAGTGCGTGTATCTTGTCATGTGTGATTGGTCCTGGATCTTCAGCACCTCGATGGGGGTGAATGTGGTGGGACTTGCCCACTTCAAGGAGTTAATCATCAGTGGTGCTAAGTGACAATCTTCTCGGAATCAGAATATCTCATAGCAGACGTAAGTCCTCAAAGAAACGTCCATAGGGTAGCCACGGCTGTTGATCCTCCCTCCCGTTGCCTGTCCTGCACAGGAAATATAATATGTAGGACCGCCAAAAATGTTGTCAAGAGATGGAGTGGAGTGGGTATTTGAATAAAAGGAAAATGAAATTCAATCTTTGACCAGGCAACCAATTTACTAACATGTTTTGACCTGCAGGGCTCATCCAGAATTTAGCTGTCACATTCGCTTACTCAAACCTCTGCTATCAGTTTCGTTTGTCCATCTGCACCGTAGCAGTTGGGAGATAGAAAGCTTCTCATTTTCAATGATGACCTGAACATGTTAAAAGGATATTATCTAACAAATCCAGGTATTTATATGGAATTTCATTATAGTATTTTTTTTGGCTACGCAAGGCCTACATTATAATTAGTCAACGCAATTCTGTACTCAGAGTTGAAAATAAAGTTTTGTTAACCGTGAAAATATTTTCATAATTAATTCTCCTGAACAGTGCAAAGAATGAAAATAGAGAAAATATATTCATACAAAAATAGATTGTCTTACAAAATAATTTACTATGCTAAAAAGATTCTTTTGCAAATGATTAAATCATTTTACCATGTATGGGAAAGCTGGCTTCCGAGCGATAGAGTATTAAATTGATTGGGGCACAACAAATGAACCTATTGCTAGACCAAAATGTGCAAGAAAGAATAAATTATACCAGTAATACAATCCCAACTCAGTTCTTAAGCTATTGCATGTCAAAACTTTGATTCATCCTTCCACAAGTATGTATGACAAATGAGGGCAAGGGTACTAGTGATTTTATCCTGTACATCAGCAGCAATCCTCTCTTCATCTTTTTTGGCTTTCTCTATGTAGCTAAGCCTCATTTTCAGTTTTGTAAGGAAATGGGAACCCGGTTAACCACTCTCAGTTGATGCTAATAACTAGATTCACCCGATATAACAAAAACTGGAGTACCTTCCTATAGTCCTGAAAATTCCCATGGATAGGTGCAACCTTGCCTTGTGGAATCACGCAGACCTCATCTGAGCTTCCAGCATCACTAAGCTGCAAATCAAGGTGAAGAGGGCTATTAGCTGTGAAAATGATCAATGGTTGGTCAAATTGAAGTATTTTGACAACAAAATCAATCTCACCATCTCAATTGCTCCTTAGAACAAGACCAGACCTTGAATGAGCACCTCAGCCACATCCAAATCCTCCAGTTGTGGATAGGCAAAACAGCAGAATCACACTCACTCATCCTTGGACAAGAAACTAACAATTTACAAAGATAATACTTCAGTAGTAACTACTCATTAAAGCAGAGCTTAAAGACCACATTTATAAACAGAGCCCAATACTACCTACAAGCACAGATTTCAGAACTCTTTGGTATTACAGATTACTCTAATATGAAAAAAATGATTAGGCTAACTATTCTATTCCAAATATTTTCCAAGTTGAAATTGTTAGATTAGTTTATGTTCCATTATAAGCTAGAAATATGATGACAGAATAGAGGCTCTCTATAGCTATCATCACTGATTGATTCTCCTGTTATTTTGATGTAACATCAGATTCCGATTAGTTTAATCAGTGCAAGAACAACAACAGGCTAACTGAAAAGTATTTGAAGTCATAAGGTGTACAAAAAGAGCAGACTTGCCAGATGATTAGATGGCTCATCAAGCAAAGCTATGTGAGGCTTTTTCAAAGTTATCTTGGCAAATGCAACTCTGCCTTTCTAAGCACCTATTTATATGGTCAAAGCACCATGTGTTGGAGAAATCTTTCCAGAATATTTTGAAGCTGACAAATCGTTTCTATCAGTCTAGTCTGGATATTTGCAGACCGTCTGTTTACAGTCTGAAGACGTTCTGATCACCAGACTCAGCACTCAAGACTCAAGACTTAAGACTCAAGACTATTCTCATTGACAGTCTTTCTGATCCAGTGACGAAGGAAATCTAGAGCCGAAGTATATGGTTGAGGATTCAATCCTATCCTCTGGAGAAGATCTCTTGGTTGGATAAATATATCGGATTCTTTTATCTAGATCAATTGAAGATCCGGTGGTCGACGAAATATTCTTGGAATGTTCTATTATTGGAAACCAAGATTCTGATTGTATGGGCAAACAGGATTGATGGGCTATCGTCAGGTTCCTTTTATAGCTCGAATAATCTTCTTGATTGATTCCGTCCAACGGGTAGATTGGAGGAATTCCTTTGGTAAGTGCCAACGGTATGATGGCATAAATGAGTATAAAAAGGAAGACGTTCTAGTTGTGTTAGTAACGTGATCGATAGAGAAATTCCAGAGTTTGAAGCATCTTGATTATTAGTCTATTCATTCTGAGCGAAATTGTATACACAGAGAGTGTCTATACTTGGTGATACCTTGAGCAAGTGTGGTAGATCATCTACACCTAGAAATCAAGGAAGATCAATGCTGTAACATCTCTTTGTTCATAGTGGAATCCAGCCAATTGGCTGTGCGTAAGAGTGGACGTAGGCTTGAATCAAGCCGAACCACTATAAACCGCGTGTTCAATTCTCTCTTTTCTTTACTCAGTCTTACGTTGATTATTATTTGTTGCAAATCCTTCAACTGTCTAAGTATTGTGCAATCATCAAGAAAAATCTTTTATATACCTATTCACCCCCCTCTAGGTACTCGTACTAGCTATATCAATTGGTATCAGAGCTCGTGTTCTTACTTTATTTGAAGTGTTTTACTTCAGAGTAAAAGATCCTTGACTAATATGCTAGCACCAGGGCTGGTGGAAGGGCAAAGCAATACCAGACCACCCTACTTTGATGGAAAGGATTACAACATCTGGAAGAACAAGATGAAAGCTTTCCTACGATCAAAGGATCCTCTGGAATGGGACGTTGTGGAAAGAGGAATCACTCCTACTGCTGCATCAGTCTCTGAAAGAGGGAAAGAAATTGTTAAAACCAGCGAAATGACTCAGGAAGAGATAAACAAGAGACAAGCACTCGATGCAAAAGCAATTTACTCTTTATATTGTGCTTTGTCACCAACTGAATATAACAGAATATCTTCTTGTGTTATAGCAAAAGAAGTATGGGACAGATTACATATCACCTATGAGGGAACAGATCGAGTGAATGAGACCAGAATTAACATTCTCCTTGGTCAATATGAAGCCTTCAAAATGAAACCAGGAGAATCTATAACTGACATGTTTAGTCGTTTTACAGCTATTGTCAATGGTCTTGAGAATCAAGGTCAAAAAATTTCTGATCCCATGAAGGTGAACAAGCTACTGTGGGGACTCTCCAAGGATTGGAATCATATAAAGATTTCAATAAGAGAGACGCAAAGAATTATGCCACTATCTCTGTCGACGAGTTGATTGGAACTCTTCAGTCTTATGAAGTGGAACGAATTAATGAAGACGAAGATCCAAGAGGTAAGAAATCCATTGCATTAAAATCAATTAGCGACATGGAAGCTTTTAGCGTGGTCAATGTCTAATTGTTCATGCTTTGGTCTTGTGTAAATAATCCTTAGACCTGAGGTACAGTGTTAACTTGTATATTGAACAACTATGGTTCACAGGTGCACATAATGCCGGGTCATTGATCCGTCTTTATACCTGATGGTCATAGTTTGTTCATATATGAAGTTACACATGTGCGCAATATGGAATCTGTCTCCTTGTTATATGCAAGGTACGATGATGATGTCCTATGCAATCTAATTGTGACACTGCATTGAAATCCTCGGCCGGGGTTGTAACCGAGAATAAATTGTTTATGTCTCAAATAAAAATGCATGTCAATTAGATTTGTGCATATGATCGAATTAATGACTTGACAAATATTCCATGGTCTTTGTTTGATCGGGACATAGTAAGACAGAGGGATTGAATTACACTGTAGCCAAAGCTGATAGGTTCATTATGTTCTTAAAGTATTCACACTATCTGGGTAGTCATGACATATTGCTAGATGTCAATCATAGCTTGTAGGACCTAAAAGATTAATCGGGACAATTAATTCTTTTGGAAGTACTAATGTGTTAGTACAAGTCTTACTACCAGCTTAGTGATAAACCTAGGGATGTCACACACCATAAACAATTAGGATGACGTGGAACAAGAGAGAAATATTATTGCAAATGTGTTTGCAATTACTACAATCGAATTGAGTCGATTTTAAATTAAATTAAATGAGATTTAATTTAATTTGTATTATAGTCACGAGCCCACTTGCATATGATGCACACGCATACCCAAAGTGGATATATGTTAACATACCAAACAAGTTAGCTTTAGTGCAAGTGGGAGATTGTTAGATATATGCCATAAAGAAATTGATTAATTAATTATTTGTTCATTTAATTAATTAATTAATACTTTTTAGTAAATTATATATATATATATATATATATATATATATATATATATAAAGCTTCCTGCATGTGCACGAAGCACATGCATGAAACTTGGATGGTCAAGAATCACGACCATCATCCACGAATCGTGCATGAACAAATAAGATTCTTGACCATCATGCACGATTGTTCGTGCATGAGTGGGGACGATCAGCAACCATTGCTGATCGGTTTATATTTTTAGTTTAAAAGAGTTGTTTTTGCGACACTAAAACGGGTTGAAAAGACAGAGAAAAGGTGGGTGTGCATTTGTGTTTTAGAGAGAAAATGCTTTGCTGAAAACAGAGAGCAAATTGTGTGCGTGTTATTGTGTCTTTGAAACGCAAGAAAGAAGAACATTATATCGTTCGGGCTGTGACTATTATACATCAAGGATACGATGGTTTGTTTCCATGTGATTGCTAGCACAATCGAAGTGGTGAATATCCGAAAGTTCTCTCTTCCGTTCGACGTTCGTTGTTGGTGTGTCTGAACTAGAGGTCTGACGCTTGTCGGACTTGAACTGTAGAACACCCGAACCGACTTGTTTAAAGCACGCTTCGAGAGGTAATTCGTTTAACTCCCTTTTATGTTTAGATTTTTGATTAAAACGCACGAACAACGCCTTAGGAGAATCATGTGTAAAATATATTTTTGTTTCCGCTGCGTTTATTTCGTTAATTTTTATTATACATGATTCATGAAACCCCAACATTTTTTTCATATCCTTTTTCCATATCTTGCTATTTTTCATGTTTTGCAGACCGTAATTAGCTTGTCATATGTGGTCCCTCTCCACATTACTTGGAAGGACCGCGATCGAATAGCATCGTCGCATGCTCTTTTCCCATGTAGATATTCATTAGTACTATTTTTGTAATTCCACCTTTAATTTTTTTTTTTAAAATTGTTTCCTTTTATTTATTTAATTTTTGATCGACTAAATTAATTTCCCTTGACCAGCTCTTTTTACCATTCTAAATAGTGAAAAATGAAAATAACCTGTTTTTTATTAACATATTTCTCTCAAAACAAATGGAATACAAAAGACTTTTTCAAAGCTCAATCATAAAATAATGCAGGTCACATCCCCCGGATTTTCATTATATTGCAAATCATCATCCTAGAACCTAAACTTTTTATGTATTCATTCTCATTGATATGGACTTTGTGGAAGTTATTCAAAATCAATGTCTTCAAGAATCCTAATAAAATAATAGAGTGTAAATGTCGTGTCCCTAAAAGAGTAGAATCAAGCTCCCTTCATGGAGAAAAGATTTTCTGCAATTATTAAGCCTCTTCAAGAATCTCTTCATCTTCACATGTTAGATATTTTTCAGATATGAAGATGATTGTTCGCATGTTAGATCTTGTATAGTAGACCGTGACATTTTCTATTCTCGAAAGACAATTAAAAAATTAAATGGTGGGCAAAATTTGCCCCTCAATTTGCAAATGAAGAAGCCGTTATGCTTGGCTGCAAATCCTACCGGCCAAAATCACGACCATCAGAACAAACTCAATTTTTCTCAACCAAGGTCAACATCAAGCTCAACTTGCAGCAGCTCCAGATCAGAAGTCTGCTAAAAGTAGTTCGTGAAACAATGTCTCAAGCAGGGACTGACGATGAAGAAGTACAAAACAGTTTCGCTCCTCAACATGGAAATGATAGTTATGGCACAAATCTCATATAGCAGGCAATAACTTTATAATGTAACAGAGGTGTCCAATAATAGAACTCATGTAACAGTATTCCTCAATATTGTATATCCTGGAAGCCATTGTAGCACATTTCCTTTTTGGATCAAATTCCCTTCATTTGCCTGAATTCAAGGTATATCTTCAACATGTGAGCTCACGAGATTAACCGTTTGCGATGATAGTTCGTGTATCTTGTCACGTCTGAATGGTTCTGGACCTTCAGCACCTCGATGGGGGTAAATGTGTTGGGACTTGCCCACTTCAAAAAGTTAATCATGAGTGATGCTAAGTGACGGTCTTCTCGGAATCAGAATATCTCATAGCTGACGTAAGTCCTGAAAGAAACATCCAGAGGGTAGTCATGGCTATCGATCCTCCCTCCCATTCCCCATCCTGCACAGGAAATACAATATGTAGGACCGCTAAAAATGTTGTATAGAGATGGGAGTGGAGTGGGTATTTGAATAAAAGAAAAATGAAATTTAATCTTTGACCAGGCAACCGGTTTACTAACATGTTTTGACCTGCAGGGCTCATTTAGAATTTTATTGTCACATTTGCTTACTCAAATCTCTGTTTTCAGTTCCGTTCGTCCATCTGCATCGTAGCAGTTGGAAGAAAGAAAGCTTCTTATTTTCAATGGTGACCAGAACATGTTACAAGGATATTATCTAATAAACTCAGGTATTTATATGGAATTTCATTATAGTATTTTTTTTTACTACGCAAGGCCTGCATTATAGTTAGTCAATGCAATTTTGTACTTAGAGTTTAATATAAATTTTTGTTGATCGTGATAATATTTTCATAATTAATTCTCTTGAATAGTGCAAAGAATGAAAATAGGGAAAAATATTCATACAAAAATAGATCGTCTTACAAAATAATTTACTGTGCTAAAAAGATTCTTTTACAAATGATTAAATCATTTTACTATGTATGGGAAAGCTAACTTCCACGGCAATAGAGTATTAAACTTCTAGGGGCACGACAAATAAACCTATTGCTAGAACAAAATGTGCAAGAAAGCATAAATTATACCAGGAATACAATTCCAACTCAGTTCTTAAGCTATTGCAAATGATGCTGCACACTCAATGTCAAAACTTCGATTCATCCTTCCGCGAGTCCTTATCAAGCATGTATGACAAACGAGGGCTAGGGAAACAGAGAGTCTATCCTGTACATCAGCAGCAATCCTCTCTTCAACTTTTTTGGCTTTCTCTATGTAGCTAAGCCTCATTTTCAGTTTTGTAAGGTAATGGGAACCCGGTGAACCACTCTCGCTTGATGGTAATAACTAGATTCACCTGATATAACAAAAACTGGAGTACCTTCCTATAGTCCTGAAAATTCCCATGGATAGGCGCCACCTTGCTTTGTGGAATCTCCCAGACCTCATCTGAGCTTCTAGCTATTAGATGCTTATCGTGACTAAGCTGCTAATCAAGGTGAAAAGAGGGCTATTAGCTGTGAAAATGATCCATGGTTGGTCAAATTGTAAGTATTTTGATAACAAAATCAATCTCACCATCTCAATTGCTCCTTAGAACAAGACTAGACCTTGAATGAGCACCTCAGCCACATCCAAATCCTCTAGTTGTGGATAGGCAAAACAGCAGAGTCGCATTCACTCATCCATGGACAAGAAACTAACAATTTACAAAGATAATTTTTCAGTAGTCACTACTCATTAAAGTAGAGCTTAAAGATCACATTGATAAACAGAGCCCAATACTACCTACAAGCACAAATATTAGAGCTGTTTGGTATTACAGATTACTCCAATTTGAAGAAACTGATCAGGCTAACTGTTCTATTCTAAATATTTTCCAAGTTGAAATTATTAGATGGGTTTATGGTCCATTATAAGTTAGATAAATGATAACAGAACAAAGGCTCTTTGTAGTTGTTATCACTGATTGATTCTCCTGTATTTTCAATGTAACATCAGATTACAATAAGTTCAATTAGTGCAAGAACAACAACAAGCTAACTAAAAAAGTATTTGAAGTCATAAGATGGACAAAAAGAGCAAACTTACCAGATGATTGGATGGCTCATCAAGCAAAACTATGTGAGGTTTTTTCAAATTAATCTTCGTAAATACAATTATGCTTTTCTAAGCACCTATTTATATGGTCAAAGCACCATGTTACATGTGCAATAACATCCAAAAAGCCTCAGAGTAGTACACAATGAACTACACTTGAGATTGCAAATTGACTAACCTCTACTAGGGCTTCACAATGTCATATGACAATTGCTTCAAGCAAATTTTGCATATGCAATGGTAGTGGAGAGGAAGACAATGTATCTTAAAAGGTATACATTGGTTGAAGTGGAAGATTTCTAGTTAGACCAAAGGAACACAAGTGAGCTCAAAGCTTTGGTTTCGAAAATCCCTGCAAGAAGAATGCCACATAAGAAGGTATTTGCGAATAAAACAACATGATGTATGACAAAATCATATTCTGCAATGGAGTAAATGCAAACAATCGATACTTTAAAGACCCAAATAGATTTGCCTGAGAGGTCACTACTGACAATGCAAATGCAAAGGCAGGCATTGTGACATCCTGAAACTTTAGTCCCATTTTCAATTGAATAAATTAGGCCTTTCATCGACATGCCTATAATGATATTTTCTGAGTTGATCACTCCTGAGATAACTAGACTATCTAGGGAAGTCATTAAGGGATTTTAACGCAATAGACTTGAGAATTTGACTAGGAATCGACTACTCAATTGTGCTCATCTACAGACATCATTATAGCTCAGTAAAGATCAATTAGAGATCAAAGATAGGTCGGTTCGACTGAGATTTGTGGCTAAATGTGGGTGATTTCACCAACTTGCAAAATTCTTGTTGATCGGCACTAGACTGATTTTTCTGTCGTTTTGGTATCCTGTGTCCATATTTGAAATCTTGAGATTTTCATGACCACCGAGAGCCACCAATGTGTCGAAGAGGTTCATTGTGGTTCAAAGAAAATCAATCCAGTAGATTAGGTCATGATAAAATCGCGCCAGATTGAAATTAATCGCGAATTTAAATCCAATTTCAGAAATTGAAAGATTTGTCATGTCACGAGTCATTTTAGGACTGTCGATTCATCCTCCGAAGATTTTTTCGCAAACCGAGATTTTTGGTGAAATTTCAAAGTGATGCCGTTTTTGTCCGGAAAATTTAGGGGACCGTTTTTTATCACGCTTTTGGGATACAAGTTGGTTCTATTGGTGATGAAAAATGTTAATTTGAATGATGACATGTTGGTGGAATTTATGGGGATCGAATTGAATTGACTCAAGTGAGAATGGAAGATGATTTGAGAGAAATTGTGCAAAATTCGTAGCCCCCTATGCCCTCAACCTTTGGACCATCTCAAATGCTTCTAGAGGAAGATTTGGGGCTAGAAAATGGCTGAGGAAACTAGCTGGCCATGGTGGGGCATGGTCAAAGGGACAAAGGAGATAGTTGAGGTCAAGGTGGTCCCTTCCATGTGCTGTTATCTCTCTTTTTCTTCCCCCTTTGTGGCATCCAAAAATTTCATAGCAATCTTTAGATGCACTATGACCCATAAATAGGTGATGGAAGCACCATCGGACTATATTATAGCCATTGGACCAAGGGATTACAATTAAACAAGGCCGAGCATTTAATGGACAATTGTTTTACTGGAAATGTATCCTATGTCCTTATATGATCAAGGATCGTACTAAAGGATAAATTGATAAGAAATTTTCTGTACTTGGGCCGTGTACCCTATTGATCGAATTTCCTTTGACTAATGTTGTAATATTTTACGGCCATGTGAATACTTGTGATTATGTAATTATAAGTGGGGATTAAAGTGGAAAAATAGGAGCAAGTGTGGGTTGGACACTTAAGGCCTGAAACAGCCCAAAGCAGTAGCCCACCATTCCCCTATTCGGTCGACCAAAGCTCAGCCCAAATAAGACCACCTCCATGCATGAAATTTGACAAGTGGCAAGAGGAATTCTATAAGTGTCGCTACCCCTATTGCTTCACCATAAACCTCCATGCAAACCTAATGATTACAAGCAATTAAGAGAATAAAAGTAAAAGGGGAAGGGGGCGGAACAACTGAGAGAGAGAGAGAGAGTGAGTGAGTGAGTGTAGGCTGTGAGGGGGAAGAAGAAGACTGTCTTCCGCTGTGTCCTAGCTGCTGCCGTTGACGCCGCCTAGTTCCACCGTCAATCGAGCCGTGCCCGGAGCCCCAAGTTGCCGATTTGCTTGTTGTGGTTGCTTTGGACTTGAGGCAAGTAGAAGTTCTTCAATCTATGTTTTGCTTGCTGTTTTATCTAGTAAGAAGTTGGAAGATGTGAGGAAATGTGGAATTTGGAGCTGCATGTTATTTTTGATGAAGGAGATGAAGCTGGCCGAGGTAATGGAGCAAAAATAGAGCAAGTTTTGGTGGATTTCACTTTTGAATTGAAATGAGAACTCAAGGATTTGGCTATGGTGGATTTTTGGGAAGTAAGGAGGCTGTATTATGGTGTAATATGTTTGTAAATCTTGACTGTGGACATTAGATACCGAGACTCAAAGTGTAGGAATAGTTCTCTTTAGGCTAGTAAACTGTTTTCGCAAGAACAGCATGACCTCCGGTGATTTCTTGATTTTTCAGGAATTTTCTATCTAAAATTTGACTTCGAATCCTTAATGAAAGTTGGAGAGAACATCTGTATGAGTAACATATAAAACATTTAGCATAAATGGACGAGATTTGGTCAACGAAATGTTTTTTACACGGAAATGTTAAATCTGGAAATTTTACAGAACGTCAATAAGGAATACCGGAATTTTTACTCTTGATACGTAAGGAATTTGATCTGGTTTTCTTCACAAAATGTTTTCGTTAAAGTCTCATTGATAACATGTTAAAATTTCACAATTTTTCGAGCTCATTTAGTATTTATTTCGAAATATTTAACAGAAATGTGCATGGTAAAATCGAGTTGCTCTATTTTCGAATTTTCACAAAATGACCCAAAAGAGAATATGTTTTGTAATGGTTATGTGATATGATGGTACTGGTTGTGGACATTTGTGCCATATTAAGATTGGATAGTGAATGTATGAAATGGATTGTTCTTGGCATTTGAAAGGATTCTTGTAAATTTAAAATGTTAAATTGTTGCCGTTGGACTCTCAGGTCAACGATGCCCCGGGAGTCGGGATGCCCAAAGGATCAAGTGAGTCAATTCCTTGTGGATGCCCGGTGGCCTTAAATGGCTGAATGCCGAAGGTTTTTCCCTGGGAGTTTCGGGATGCCCGATGGTATGCTTGTCGGTATGTAATTCCGGATGGCCAGGGTAACCATTTTCATGGGAGGCCCTCGAGGTTCCTCGTGATGCCAAGTGGGGTACAAGATACCTGGAGGCGTGATTCGCTCTAGATGCTCGGTGGCCTTAAGTGGCTGAATGCCGGAGGCTTTTGTGATGCCTGGAGGGATGTGAATGCCGGAGAGATGCAAACATTGGTCCTCTGGGTATGAAGCCCTTTTAAATGATAAAATGAATGATTCTACTATAATTGTGTGGGGGTCTGGATATAAGACTGAGTGTATGGCATGTAACGAGACGTGATATTTTAGTTTGGCCCTATGATTGAGAGTTGTCTATCTTGGATATGTTGCACTACACGTTAGGACTACATTGTTATTACATTGAAGGATTTCATGATTTTGATACATACTTATTCTCAAATTTCTTGTTTTGTCTACCATACTTGAATCTAGATATTACTAGTAATGCTCGATATAACTTGATGAATATTTTATTGCCGAGTGGTTGTACTCACCCCTTTTGGGGACTAACATTTCAGATTAAGAGATGCCTCTATTACCTGTCACACGTGGTACTTTTTATGGCTTACCGTCTGACGTTGAGGTTGAGTGTTCAGAGCACACCTGTGTTGGTGTTCGTGGATTGGTATTCATCCATGTTCGAGTTTTAGTTATATATGACGTGAGTCTACCTAATGGTCTCGTAGTCCAGGAGTTCCTGTCCGTGCATGTTCGTCACGACGAGATCATGATGGGGATGCTGTCGCCGCCACCAGTTGATAGACCGGGCTCGGTGTGATTATGCATGTGATGGGTAGCAGATGACACTTTTTGGATAGGTGACACTGAATGATGGATCGATGTATATGACTGCTGTGGGGTCGGGTACTTTTGGTTGTAGCCGAGCTTAGTAAAGCCTTGGCCTTTTGATGTACCGACTCTTGATGTTCGATCAAATTATGTAAATAAAAGTGGTTCGGCTCTAACTTATATATGTGTATATATAAATATAAATATATATATATATATATATATATATATATGAAATGTGTAGTTGGTGTGCATTGCATTGCATCGTATTATTTATTTTGAGTGTAGGTTAGGGAGATGTCGAATGTGCTTCCGTTATATAAATTGTGATGGGATCGATTGAGATAATATAAACCCCCATAATATATAGACCCACTATAACTATATGGTATCAGAGTGAATATTACCAAGTCAAGTGAAAGGTAAGTGAGTTGTGGCGACCCTAATGGTTTGGGGGCCGTTCATGGGGTGCTACACCATTGGTCGACTTCTCCATTTCAAGAGCAAAGGAGCTTCAAAACTTGTAGAGAAATAGAGGCTCCCTCCTCCCTAGCCATCGCCAGCCTCACTGGAGCCACTGCTGGCCATCACACCCCCATCGCGCCCAGCTACGAGCTCGCCTGCTTGTTGCACATCATTCTGCTGCCCTGCCGGCGTTCAAGCCTCCTCCTTGCATCCCCTGCCAGCTCGAGCCTCTTTAGGCCATCGTTGGAGCTGTGCCACCGCCATCCAGCCATTGGAGTCACTCGCCTAGGCCACAGTAGCTCCGCCGACCCTTGCTCGCCCAATTGGCCGCTTGATCAGCCCCCTTTGGCCCAGCCACAGAAGCTGAAACCTAGCAACCATCGTGGGCTTCAAGGCCCGCTTTGGACCCTTTTCCCAGCCTCGAAAGGTGCCGCCACTTCGAAGTTTATTGCTCCTATCCGCCTTGCTGTCCTCGTGAACTCATCGAAATTCAAAACTAGTGAGTTTACTCACTAATCTCCGCTTAGAGAGTTAATTATGCTTAAAGGATGATTAGTTTAGACTAAGTATGATTTAGGTGATTAGTTAGAACATATTAACAATTTAATTACTCGTTATTGCATGTTAGGTGGTTAGAGTAGTGTAATTAAAGACTAGATAAGTTGTAGTATTTATCTAGATAGGTTCGGAAATTTTTTGGCCCGTCTCGACATTTAATTAGGTTTTTCTAGCCTAAGTTGCATTTATTGGTATTTATCAATTAATTTTGGTAATTATTTTATTAATTATTATTTTTCGAAAATTAGATCGGGATAGCCGGTGACCGGAATTTTATACCGATCGCAATGGTGTGGCTGGTTTATTTATCTAGATGATAATTTGTGCAATTTGCATGTTGATTGTAATTTTGGGTATTTATCCCAAAATTTAATAATTTCACTATTTAATTAGAAAAGTATTAAGCGTCGGTTTAAAATGCCAAAAATGTGTTTGTGGATTATTTGCATTAGTGGGAGTTTATAAAGTAAAGATATTATATTTTTGGCGGAGGCCGACTATGTACCCACACATGATTATTTTTATTAGGTATGATAAAAGTGGTGAAATGGTTGGTTGGGTAGAATGGTATAATATATCAACCTGAGGGCTTTGATGTATCAACTTAGAGTGAGCGGTATACCCTAAGTATCGCACAGCTTTGGTGAGCAATTAAGTATCACACAGCTTTGGTGAGTATTAGCCGTATATTATATCAGCTTGAGGGCTTGGATATATCAGCTTAAGGTAAGCAGTATATGCTGTTATAAGCTTTTGGCGAGCATTTCTATCTTCAGCTTAGGGTGAGTAGTCCTTGATGTGATCGGACTTTATAGATAGTACTAAATGAGTTGACCGAGAGATGGTCTTGATGGTATGTAATTGACTGGGTTGATTGATCGATGACTCGATCTGATTTGATGCTTTGATGTGCTAAAGTGATTCAATGAATTTATAAATTATGTTGACTTGCAAGAAGAAATGGAGGCAAAGGTAAGTCCTCTAATTCTTGCTTGTGCTTAGGCAGCCTTTGGGGTATATTTTCTTCCTAGTCAGGACTTAGGGGGTGAACTTGCTAAGATGTCGTCTCACCCCATTGTGGGATAACATTTTCAAATCCTTAGATGACAGCTCTTTCCAAGAATTTTGGTCAACCGAAGGTCAGTGAGCAAAGGTGTTATATTCCGCTTCATGGGAACCCCAGGGGATGAGTCTATGAACTCATGAGGTCCATGGTTTAGGTTGATGCAAGTCTACCCCATAAGGTACCCCGTCAATACAGATCATGGTATTATCATGAGCAGAATGGACAGAACGAGGGTCCTATACCGGAGTTTGAGGTCCCTTTTTCAGTGCTGGAGGTTGCTTTTGGAAAAGGCACGGTGGACCCACCAGGTGGTTCAGTGGTGGACCCAAGTCCGTCGGAGCCAGAAACCTCGGAGTATTCAGTTGAAGACTTGACTAATTAGAGGATCTGTAGCCTCTACTCCCCTCCTTTTGCAGACCTTGTATATAGTTGACTAGTATTGTATATGACATAGTTTGATATGTGTATATAAGTGTGTTATGGTTTGAAAAATTTGTGGCCCTTTTCTTCTATCTCATCTTGTTGTTGTCTGGGGATTTATTATTCGCTTACACATGCGTATTAAAATGAATGGGTCAGCGACGTGTCCCGAGAAGTCGCAATTTAATTGACAACCGAGGGATGGGCATGTGTTAAGAGGATCAGGGCTTGACATCCTTGTTTAATGGTATTAGAGCAAGGTTAGTGGTTGAAGTAATAAGGTGCGATAAGTTATGAGATAGTTAGTAGGATTTGCCTTTATGTGATGATGGTAAATGTCTGTGTTAGTTGTCTGGTAGATTGTTTGTTTGGGATCACTCAGCTTCTAATTTTGTGTGGAATTGGAAGGCAAGTTTCGGTAGAAAACTTGCAAAATGAGTGATCAGGAGCAGAGGACTCCTAGGAAGATGACCATCGAGCCTATTATTCGGGGGAGGACGCCGACGAGGGTCAGTACTTGAGTAGGCTGTGGTCGAGCGTCAACTCAGGCTAGCGCCAGTGGAGTAGCAGCACCTCCTGTTGGTGCTGAGGTAGCAACCCCTATTGATCCTAGGTTTGAAGGGATCATGCAGGTGCTTGAAGCGATGAGAGATCTGATGGGGCAGCAGGCTTAAAACCAAGCCGTCGCCACTATCGTCATTGCTCAAGCTGCCGCAGCTATTGTCGTTGCTGCCGTTGCCGTGTTGCTGTACCTGTTGAAGTTCCCACTAGGAACATAGTTGTGGAGAGGAAGAGACCAATCCATAAGTTAGTAGAGCAGTTCTTAAAGCTAAACCCTCTAAGGTTCACCGATACTGGAGATCCAGAGATTGCATCACTTTGGATTCAAGATCTGGAGAAGGCCTTTACACTGCTGGTGTGCACAGAGGTAGAAAAAGTTGTCCTGGCAGTATATGAAATGCAGGGTAATGCGAATATTTGGTGGAGGGCTGCCAGAGATATAGTATTCCTGAGAGGAGTAATCCCAATGTGGGATGCTTTCCTTAGAGCCTTCAACAACAAGTACTTTTTGGGTAGCCCTCAAGAACAGAAGATGGAGGAATTTCAGCGCCTTTGCCAAGGGACAATGACTGTTGACTAGTATGAGGTCAAGTTTGTGGAGCTTTCTTAGTATGGTCCGAGGTTGATAGAAGATCCAGAAGATAAAGCTCGAAGGTTCAAGAATGGCCTTCGGCTAGAGCTGAAACAACCACTAGTACCGTTGGATTTGAAGGATTATTGTGAAGTTTACAACCAAGCCCAACTGTTAGAAAGAAGTCAGAATAAATAAGCCACCTTGTTTGGATCGAGGTTAAATTTGAATAGAGATGGGAACCAACATGGGAAGAGGCCCATGACTGGAGGAAGGTTCCATGTTTCGCCCAATAGGAAGGGTGGAATTGGAAAGTCAGCGCCAAACCAGAATGGTATGTGTCACTTCTATAGAAGGCGATACGGTTCGGCCCCGTGCCCTTGGAGGATGGGCACTTGCTTCGAATGTGGCCAATAGAGTCACATAGCTAGAGATTGTTCAGGAAGACCGAGGGGACAATATCAATTACCGATGTTGCCACCGATGGGTCGGGTAAGAGGGTATGTGTAATAGAACACATCGCGGGGTGGATAGGTTAGACCCCTAGCTTAAGAGACAGTGTATGCCATCATAAGAGGTCAGACAGAGGATGCACCTAATGTGATTACAGGTATGGTTTCGCTGAACGACCATGCCGCTTATGCTTTATTCGACCATGGCGCGACTCATTCTTTTATTGCCGAGTAATATGTTAAGTTGATAGGATTAAGTCCTGAGTTGCTGGAGTCAATTGTTAACATATCTACACTGTTAAAGGATAATGTGTTAGTTGCATTGGGGTGTTCTGGTTGCAAGTTAGTGATTGGTGAGTGAGAAGACTTGTTAGTCCTAGTTATGTATGACTTTGATTTGATTATTGACATGGACTGGCTCACCAAACAACGAGCTAAGATGGACTGCTATCGTAGATCGATTCAGTTTAGCCCGTCAGAAGGTAAATTTTCGAGTTTATTGAAAGTCAATGAGGATCCTCGATTACCTTGATCTTGTCACTTGAGGTAACCCGTTTGTTAGACGGGGGTTGTCAAGGTTATCTAGCAACTGTCGTGGATACGATAGTTTAGGAGTTAAAGATCGAAAATATCTCAGTGGTGCAAGAATTTTTAGATGTATTCGAAGGAATTGCCAAGCCTACTGCTAGAGAGAGAGATCGAGTTTGTGATTGAATTAGCACTCGGGATTGAGCCAATCTCTAAGGCTCCATACCAGATGTCGTTATCTGAGTTGAAAGGATTAAAGGTGCAGATGCAGGAGTTATTGGACAAGGGATTTATATGTCCTAGTGCATCACCTTGGGGAGCACCGGTTCTGTTTGTGAAGAAGAAAGATGGTTTGTTGCGTCTGTGCATTGACTATCGTTAACTCAATCAGGTGACGATCAAGAATAAGTATCCATTATTAAGGATCGATGACTTGTTTGAATAGTTACAAGGAGCGTCGATATTTTCAAAAAATGACTTGAGGACAGGGTATTATCAGTTGAGGATCAAGAAGGAGGATATACCGAAGTCAGCATTTTGTACTCAATATGGCCATTACGAGTTTACTGTAATGCTGTTTGTTTTGACGAATGCTCAAACTACTTTTATAGATTTGATGAATCGAGTGTTCAAAAAAATATTTGGATCAGTTCGTGATCATATTCATCGATGATATTTTAGTATATTCTAGGAATGCTGAGGAGCATAAGAGTTATTTGATGATGGTACTGCAGACCCTGAGGATTCATCAGTTGTACCCTAAGTTTAGCAAGTGAGAATTTTGGTTGACTCGTGTAGCATTCCTAGGTCACGTGATTTCAGATGAAAGAATCTTTGCGGACCAAACCAAGATTGAAGCAGTGATCAACTGGCCAAGACCGACTACAATGACAAAGATCATAAGTTTTCTAGGTTTGGCAGGCTACTATAAAAGGTTCGTGGAAGGATTTTCAGCTTTGGCGTTGCCATTGACTCAACTCCTAAAGAAGGATGAGAAGTTTGTATGGACAGACAAGTGCGAGCGTAATTTCCAATAGCTTAAGCAGAAGCTGACTATGACACCTGTGCTGACTATTCCATTTGGTCTTGGAGGATAAGAGATCTATAGTGATGCGTCATTCAGAGGATTAAGTTGCGTGCTGATGCAACATAGTAGGGTTGTTGCATACGCCTCCCGTCAGTTGAGGTCTCACGAGCTGAGTTACCCGATGCATGACTTAGAACTCGCCACAATTATTTTTCCTCTAAAGATTTGGAGAGATTATTTGTGTAGAGAGATTTTAGATATTCACTGACCATCAAAGTCTTAAGTATCTATTCTCTCAGAAGGAGTTGAATATGAGACATCGTCGATGGATGGAACTTCTAAAGGACTATGATTGTGACATTCTATATCACCTTGGAAAAGTGAATAAGGTCGCTAACGCTTTGAGTCGGAAGTCTTTAGCTGCACAAATGATGGTTAAAGAGTGGGTTTTACTTGAGAGAGCGCGAGATTTAGTTTTCAAGTTTAAGGTAGGCCACCTTTCGAACCTTATGGCCAACCTCAGAATTGAGTCGTTCAGATCAGGATTAAGCTACTTCAGCCGACAGACCCAGATGTTCATAAAATTCTACAAGAGGATACCAGTAAGAGGAAGGCTGAATTTTAGATTTTTGAAGATGGAACACTGAGGTTCCAGGGACGATTGTGTGTACCTGACGATGCAGAGCTAAAAGAGGAGATTTTATCAAAAGCTCATCATAGTAGTTACAGCATTCATCCTGACAGTACGAAGATGTATCAGAAAACGCGTCAACACTATTGGTGGTTTGGTATGAAGGCAGACATCACCAAACATGTCGCCAAATGTTTGACATGTCAGCAAGTGAAGGCATAACATTGTAAGCCGAGAGGACTTTTGCATCCTCTTGAGATTCCTGAGTGAAAATAGGAGTGTGATAGACTTATTGAGGAGTCAGAGAGGTAATGATTCTATATGGGTAGTGGTTGACAAGCTGACAAAGTCAGCTCATTTCATTGCAGTACGAAAGGACCTTGATTTAGATAGGCACACAGAGTTGTACGTGCGTCAGATCATTCGTCTGCATGGAGTGCAAGTGACGATTACATCGGACCAAGATCCGAGATTCATAGCTACTTTTTTGAAGAGTTTGCTGGTTGCTTTAGGAACGAAGCTGCAGTACAATACGGCATATAATCCTTAGATGGATGGCCAGTTCGAGAGGACGATTCAAACCCTCAAAGACATGCAGCAAGCTTATGTGCTGGATTTCAAGGGAAGCTGGGAGGAAAAACTTCATCTTGTCATATTTGCCTACAACAACAGTTATCAACAGAGTATTCAGATGGCTTATTTTGAAGCATTGTATGGCAAAGCGTGCAAAACGCCAGTGTGTTGGGATGAAGTCAGGAAAAGAAAGATTCACAGGCCCAAAGTTGGTTCAGCAGTCAGTGGATGCAGTTGTAGTCATCAAAGGTAGATTAAAGACCGCCTAGAGCCACCAGAAAAGCTATGCAGATAAGCATCGAAGGCCTTTGGAATTTCAAGTTGGTGATCACGTTTTTCTAAAGGTGTCACCAATGAGGGGTGCTTCGCGCTTTGGCAAGAAGGGAAAACTGAGTCCAAGGTATGTAGGTCCCTTCGAGATTCTTGAAAGAATCGGGATCCTAACGTATCGTCTTGCGTTGCCACCGAGATTGGTGCAAGTGCATGATGTCTTTCACGTGTCGATGTTGAGGAAGTATGAGCCTGACCTAACTCACATGCTTAATTTAGAGGAATTGGACGTGGACGACAGAGTGTCGTACGTGGAAAGCCCGGTTCAGATTGTGTATCGGAAAGAATAAATTTTGCGTACTAAGACCATTCCGTTGGTCAAAGTGGTCTGGTAACACCACAGCACTGAAGAAGCAACTTGGGAGAGTGAAGAGTCAATGAGACAACTATACCCCCCATCTTTTTGTTTAAAGTATTGTAATAGTTTAAATTTCGATGACGAAATTTTTATAAGAGGGGAAGAGTTGTGACATCCTGAAATTTTAGTCCTGTTTTCAATTGAATAAATTGGACATTTCATCGATGCGCCTATAGTGCTATTCTCCGAGTTGATCACTTATGAGATAACTAGATTATCTGGGGAAGTCAATAAGGGATTTTAACGCAATAAACTTGAGAATTCGACTAGGAATCGATTACTCAACCATGCTCATCTACAAAGATCATTACGGCACAATAAAGATCGATTAGAGATCAGAGATAGGTCGGTTCGACTGAGATGTGTGACTAAATATTGGTGATTCCACCAAATTGTAAAATTCTCGTCGATCGGTACTAGACTGATTTTTCTGTCGTTTTAGTACCATGTGTTTGTATTTGAAACTTCGAGATTTTCACGACCACCAAGAGTTGCCAATGTGTCAAAGAGGTTCATTGTGACTCGAAGAAAATTGACCACGGGTCATTTGTACTAAAATTTTTTAAAAGTTACCCAAGTATGATAAGTCACGCTAAAATCGTGCAGTTGAAATTAATCGTGAATTTAAATCCGATTTCATAAATTGAAAGATCTGTCATGTCATGAGTCATTTTAGGACCGTCAATTCATCATCCGAAGATTTTTCCGCAAACCGAGATTTTTGACGAAATTTCAAAGTGAGGCCATTTTTGTTCGGAAAATTCAGGGGATCGATTTTTATCGTACTTTTAGGATACAAGTTGGTTCTATTGGTGAGGAAAAATTTCAATTTAATCGAGGCCACATTGGTGGAATTTATGGGGATTGAATTGAATTGACTCAAGTGAAAATGGAAGAGGATTTGAGAGAAATTGTGCGAAATTCGTAGCCTCCCATGCCCTCAACCTTTGGACCATCTCAATGGCTTCTAAAGGAAGATTTGGGGCTAGAAAATGGTTGAGGAAACTAGTTGGCCATGGTGGGGCATGGTCAAGGGGACAAAGGAGATAGTTAAGGTCAATGTGGCCCCCTCCATGTCCTGCTATCTCTCTTCTTCTTCCCCCTTGGTCAACTTCTCCATTTCCAGAGTAAAGGAGCTTCAAAACTTGCAGAGAAATTGACCTCCCTCCTCCTTAGCCATCATAAGCCTTGCTGGAGCCACCATTGGTTGTCACGCCCCCGTCATGCCCAACCGCAAGCTTGCATGCTCATTGCGCGTCATTCCGTTGCTCCGCCGGCGTTTGAGCCTCCTGCTCGCTTCCCCTGCCACGCCGAGCCTCCTTAGGCCATTGTTGGAGTTGTGCCACCGTCGTCCAACCACCGGAGTCACTCGCCTAGGTCGCAGCAGCTCTGCCGACCTTTACTCACCCAACCGGCCGCTCAATCAACCCCCTTCGGCCCAGCCATAAAAGCCGAAAGCTAGCAACCACCATGGGCTTTGTGGCCCACTTTGGACCCTTTCTCGGCCTCCAAAGATGTCGCCGCTTTGGAGTTTATCACTCCTCTCCGCTTCACCGTACTCTTGAACTCATCGGAATTTAAAACTGGTGTGTTTACTCACTAATCTCTACTTAGGGAGTTAATTATGCTTAAGGGTTGATTAGTTTAGACTAAGTATGGTTTTTGTGGTTAGTTATAACAGATTAGTAATTTAATTACTTGTTATTGCATGTTAGGTGGTTAGAATAGTGTGATTAGAGACTAGATAAACTGTAATATTTATCTAGATAGGTTCGAAAATTTTCCAGGCCCGTCTTGATATTTAATTAGGTTTTTCTTGGCTAAGTTACATTTATTGGTATTTATTAATTAGTTTTGGTAATTATTTAATTAATTATTATTCTCCGAAAATTAGATTGGGATAGTCGGTGACCGGAATTTTAAACTAATCGCAATGGTGTGGTTGGTTTATTTATCTGGATGATAATTTGTGCAATTTGTATGTTGATTGTAATTTTGGGTATTTATCCCAAAATTTAATAATTTCACTATTTAATTAGAAAAGTACTGGGCGTCGATTTACAATACCAAAAATGTGTTTGTGGAATATTGGAATTAGTGGGAGTTTATAAAGTAAAGATATTATATTTTTGGCGGAGGCCGACTGTGTACCCACATACGATTATTTTTATCGAATATGTTAAAAGTTGTGAAATTGTTGATTGGGTAGAATGGTATACTATATCAGCTTGAGGGCTTTGATATATCAACTTAGAGTGAGCAGTATACCTTAAGTATTGCATAGTTTCAGTGAGCAATTAAGTATCGCATAGCTTTGGTGAGCAATTAAGTACTGCATAGCTTTGGTGAGCATTAGCCGTATACCATATCAGCCTGAGGGCTTGGATATATTAGCTTAGGGTGAGTAGTATATGTTGTTATCAACTTATGGCGAGCATTTCTATCCATCTTCAGCTTAGGATGAGAAGTCCTTAATGTGATTGGACTTTATAGATAGTACTGAATGAGTTGACCGAGAGATGGTCTTGATGGTATGGAATTGACTGGATCGATTGATCGATGACTTGATCTGATTTGATGCTCTGATGTGCTAAAGTGATTCGTTGAATTTATAAATTATGCTGACTTGTAGGAAAAAATAGAGGCAAAGTAAGTTCTTTGACTCGTGCTTTTCCTTAGGTAGCCCTTGGGGCGTATTTTCTTCCTAGTCGAGACTTAGGGGGTGAATTTGCTGAGACGTCGTCTCACCCCATTGTTGGATAACATTTTTAGCTCCTTAGATGGTAGCTCCTTCCTAGCATTTTGGCCAACCGAAGAAGGTCATCGAGTAGAGGTGTTATATTCCATTTTATGGGAACCTAACGGGATGGGTTTATGAACTCGTGAGGTTCGTGGTTTGGGTTGATGTGGGTCTACCCCATAAGGTACCCCATAAATACAGATCATGGTATCGTCATGAGCGGAATGGACAGAACGAGGGTCCCATATCAAAGTTTAAGGTCCTTTTGTTGGTGTTGGAGGTTGCTTTTGGGAAAGGCACGGCCGTTCCACTAGGTGGTTCAGTGGTGGACCCGAGTTCGTCGAAGCCAAGAACCTCGGAGTATTCAATTGAAGACTCGACTGATTAGAGGATCTGTAGCCTCTACTCCCCCCCCCCTTTTTGCAGACCTTGTATATAGTCGGCTAGTATTATATATGACATAATTTGATATGTGTATATAAGTGTGTTGTGGTTTGAAAAATTTGTGGCCTACTTTTCTATTCCATCTTGTTGCTATCCAGGGATTTATTATTCGCTTCTGCGTGCACATTAAAATGAATGGGTCGGTGATGCATCTTGGGACATCGCAATTTAATCGACCACTGAGGGATGGGCACGTGTTTGAAGGATCGGGGCATGACAGGCATCGTATCGTTACAATCTCAACCGAATAAGCATGGGTATATCGGCTAAAAATTTCTAGCAAGCTGTGAACACAAACGGAATGGTGATCTATGGAATATCAATGCTGTCATGATGGAGTTGTATTAAAAGCTTGGAGCCATGAGCTGCCGCAGAATTGTATCCCAAATAGATTGCTTAATACTACAAAAGATCATCATTAAAAAAAAAAAGTTCTTGATTTAAAGAAAACCATTAGAAAAAAAACATGAATGAGCTAGGACATAAGAAAAAGGTGTTAAGAAGACAACATACAAGAAACCCTGAAAATGCAAAGACATATGATTGTGGAACGCTATGATTCTTCGTGATGTTGCATCTTTATTCATAGTTTGTTTAAGCATCAATATAGCAAAGAGGCGGCACTGAATGAATTTCGACCTACGGTTTATTGTCCAATGAAACAAAGCCGATCAAACCCAACAAGAAATCCCACTCAAATGTCAGTCTTTGACCTTCGGTGGTGGAGCTCGCCTACTTCCAAAGAATGGGTCTTGAGTGGTGCTTAGTGATAACATTCTCAGAGTAAGGATATCTTGTAATAGTTGTAGAATCCTCAAAGTAACATTAAGAGAGTGGCACCGCAATTGATCATCTCTCCTCTTCCCTCTCTTGCATAAGAAAAATTATAAGTAGGACCGTTGAAAATGTTGTCAAGAGATGGAATGGGTATTTGAATAGAAGAAAGGTGAACTTTAATCATTGATCAAGCAATCAATTTTTAAATGAGTTTTGATTTGTGAGGTTCATTCAGAATTTAGCTATTATATCTGTATCTTCAAAATCTCGGTTTTCAGTGCACTCTTCCATCTGTACCTTGTTTATGGAAGAATTATTTTGAATATTTACCTAAACAAGTGAACATGTCAAAAGGAAATTATCTAACAAATTTAGGTATTTATACACAGTTTTTTGTTCCATTATAAGTTAGATGTATGATGACGATGCTCCCTGGCTGTAGCAGTGATCATTGATTGGTTCTACTATATTTTTAATGTAAAGACTAAATTCGGATAAGTTCAATTAGTGCAAGAATAACAAGCTAATTGAAAATGTAATCTAAGTCATAAAGTGGAGAAAATGGAGTAAACTTACTAGACAATTGGATGACTCCTCAAGCAAAACTATGTGAGGTTTCTTGAAAGTAATTTTGGTAACTACAACTTTGCTTTTGTGACCACCTATCCATAAAGTCAAAACCCCATGTTATATGTGCAATAACATCCAAAAAGTCTCGGAAAAAGTATGGGGTGAACCACAATCCAGATTACAAATTAACTAACCTCCGATAGAGCTTCACAATGTCCTATGAAAATCGCTTCAACAAAATTTTTTATATGCAATAGTAGTAGAGAGGGAAGAGATGTTCCAGACATTAAAGCGCAAGATTTCAAGTTGGACCACCCAAATAAACTCAAAGCTTTTGTTCTAGAATTCCCTGAAGGAAGAATATCACATAAGAAGGGATTTTCAGATAAACAAACATGATGTATGACAAAATCATACTCTGCAGTGGAGAAAATGCAACGAATTGATACTTTAAAGAACTGAACAGATTTTCCCTAGAGGTCATTTTTGACAATGAGTGACATCCTGAATTTCAGGTTCTGATTTCGATTGGATAAGTTGGGCTTTTCATCAACAAGACTATAGTGCTTTTCTTTGAGTTGGCCACTCACGAGATAACTGGTCTATCATATGAAGCCATTAAAAATTTTTTATGCAATAGACTTGAGAATTCGATTAGGAATCGACTGTTGAACCGTGTTGGTCTGCAAGGGTCATTACAGCACAGTCGAAAACCTATCAGAGATCAGAGATGGGTCGGTTCGACTGAAATGTGTGGCTATACATGGAAGATTCCACTAATTTGCAAAATTCTAATCGATCAGCACTAGACAGATTTTTCTGTCGTTTTGGCGCTCTGTGTCCGTATTTAAAACCTTGGGATTTTTACGACAACTGAGAGTCGCCAATGTGTCAAAGTAGTACGTGTGGCTCGAAGAAAATTGACCACGGGTTAATTGAACTAAAAATTCATAAAAGCTAACCTGTAGGTTCGGTCACGCTAAAATTGCGTCGATTGAAATTAATCACGAATTTGAACTTAATTTCAGAAATTGGAAGTTCTATCATGTCACGAGTCATTTTGAAAATGTCAACTCACCTTTCAAGGAATTTTTGGTGAGTTCGGGATTTTTACGGAAAATTGATTCGGACGATTCGGAAAACGAATGGAAATTTGGATTGACTGATTTGAAGGGATTTTTGGCCTCCTGTGTGAACTATTTAATTAAAGAAAGTTGTGTGGGATTTTTCTTCAACAAAATTAGACCTCAATCAAAGAGGTTCGTTTAGAAATCAGATTTCGAGAAAAATGAAAGAGAATTTGGAATTGAGGAAAATGGTCATTTTTGTTACTCAAGACTTGTTTGGGGAAATTTGGTGTGAGAAAGCAAGTGAGGATCAAGTATTTTAGTATGAGGATTTTTGAGGACTAAATTGGATCGAATGGAAGTCGTGAGACGAAGAATGGATATATATAGGATGTTTTATTTACTTTCTTTTCCCCCCACTCTTTGGTCTCCCCCCTTTGCCACACCTCTTCTTTCTCTCTCTCTCTCTTTTGTCTTTCTCTCTCGTGCGTTTTCTTCCCTAGCCAATAGCCCCTGCTCAGTCTTCATTTGCCTCATCTTCTTTGACTTTTATTTTCATCCTTATCATCTCTCCTTCTCTCTCTCTCTCTCTCTCTCTCTCTCTCTCTCTCTCTCTCTCTCTCTCTCTCTCGTGCATCCCCTTCCCCTCTCTTGGCCGACACACCTTCTTTCCACTTTTCTCTAATTTCAATCGAGCTGCCCCTGCCGAACTCCACCTCCATTCCTCCGCTCCCTCACTGCCAATTGCCCCTTCTTCATCAACCGTGCACCCTAGCAACGTCTCTTCGAAGCTGCCCCTTGCTGCTTCATCCACGTTTCAGCCTCGGTCAACCAACGAAGCAACCTGTAAGAAGATGGAGATGTGCATATGGCGAGGACTGAAGAAGGAATAGTTTTCCTTTCTATTCACTTCGATTAATGAATCTGTACAATTCTTGTTGTAAATATAATAGAAGTTGTGAGAAAGATAAAGGGAACAAATGATTCTACGAATCAATCTATGCCTAGATCTAATCTTAATTGATTATGTACACAATTCTAATCTTCCAATCAAATCAATAATCAATTCGGATCCTTGATTGTGCAATCCGGGATTCTGCATATCTTCCAACACTCCCTCTCAAGCTGGTGGTCTGTATATGTCTAAGACACCTAGCTTGCTCAACAAATATGCGTGCTGTCTTTGACATAGAGGCTTGGTAAAGATATATGCTGGCTACTCCATTGTCCCAATTCCTCTTGTCTCAATCACGCCCTCTTGTATCTTTTCTCGAGTGAAATGACAATCGACTTCAATATGCTTGGTTCTCTCATGTACTATAGGATTCGCTGCAAGTTTTAGAGCTGCATCGTTATCACAATAAAGCTTGGTTGGTCTATGCACTTCTATCCCAAGATCCTTAAGTAAACCTCGCATCCACACTATTTGACATGTGGTCTTAGCCATAGCTCGATACTCTGCCTCAGCTGAAGATAAAGACACAGTGGGTTGCTTCTTGGTCTTCCATGAAAGAAGTGATTCCCCAAATTTAATGCAATATCCTGTGACTGATCTTCGACTTATATGACATGTTGCATAATCTGCATCACAGTATGCCGTCATCTTCATGTCACATTTCTTTGACAGAAGTATCCCAAGTCCTGGACATTTCTTTAAATATTTCACAATCTTCAAAGTTGCATTGAAATGGGACTGTTTAAGGTTATGCATAAACTGGCTCAATGTTTGTACTGCATAAGAGATGTCTGGCCTCGTCATTGTCAGATATATAAGTTTCCCAACAAGCCTTTGATATCCAGATGGATCTTTGAGTATAGGGTAGCCATATTTGGATATACCTTCATCATAAGCTACAGAGGTCAATTTGGTGTTCTGCTCGATGGGAATTGCTGCTGGTTTACATCCTGATAGCCCTGCTTCTGATATAATCTCCAATATGAACTTTCGTTGACTGAGAGAGATTCCTAAATCGGATTGAGCAATTTCGATTCCAAGGAAATATTTAGGTGCTCCTAAGTCCTTAATATGAAAGGTAGCATGCAAGTATTCCTTGAATCTTTCTATGGCAGCCTTATCATTTCCCATAAGAAGAATATCATCGACATATATCATCAAAAAGAAAGATGACATACCTCTGTTCCTTGTGAACAATGCATAGTCATGCTTTGATTGTTGGAAGCCTGCTTTTGTAAGGGCATTTGCAAATTTTGCATACCATTGTCTGGATGCTTGCTTCAACCCATAAAGGGATTTGTGGAGACGACACACTTTATTCTCCCCTATCTCCGTAAACCCTTAGGAACATCCATATATATCTCTTCATCTAAATCGCCATGGAGAAAGGCATTATGCACGTCCATTTGATGTAGACTCCAATCATTGATGGTGTCGACGGTCAAAAAGGAGCAGACTGTGACATCCTTGGCAACTGGGGAAAATGTCTCGTGGTAGTCAAAACCTTCTCGCTGAATAAATCCCTTGGCTACCAAGCATGCCTTGTACCGTTCAATTGATCCATCTGCACGATATTTAATCTTGTAGACCCACTTGCACCCAATTGGCTTCCGATTAGGTGGCAATGAGACAAGATCCCATGTGTGATTGTCATTCAGTGCCTGTAACTCTGCTGCCATGGCTTGCTGCCATCTAGGATCAATAGCTGCCTTATCATAACTAGATGGTTCCTGTTCTTTTGATAGGCGACTAATGCAACATTTATGTTCTTCTGATAGGCGACTAATGCAACATCAACAGGATATTGAATACCTGGAGAGTTGCGAGTGGCATAGATATAGTCTTTGGTCCACGTCGAAGGTTGAGTGGCCCGATGAGAGCGTCTTGGATGATCTTCATCAAAAGTGGGAATTGTTTCATTGGAGGTGAATGGCGATACATCATGGCCGACTTCTTCCTCAATATTGCGGGCATCTTCAGCGCCCTCTTCTGTCAGGTTTGCTGATGATTGTGGATTCTCCACTAGTGATGGTATCCCCCTTGGAATGATTGCAGGGGTGTAAGATGGATTCCTTGATTGAACCATTGGTATGTAACCATGGTTTGGAGAGAGTGCGTCGTCATATGAGAGACGATGGGGATTAGAACTGATGTCGACATTCTCATTTGGTGACCCCATGTTGGAAAGAAAGGGAATATGTCTTCATGGAAAGATACTTCACAGCTTATAAGAAATTCCTTTGTTGATATATCAAGAACTTGATAGCCCTTCTGTAGATTAGGATAACCCATGAAAATGCACTTTCGAGCACGTGGGCTCAACTTGTCTCGAGAGCCCAATGTTGTAGCATAGCAAAGACAACTGAAGATTTTGAGATGTTGTAAATCTGGTGTTCTTCCATAGAGTAGCTCGAATGGTGTTCGTCCATTGAGTATCTTGGTGGGCATATGGTTGATCAAATAGGCTGCTGTGATGACACAATTTCCCCAATAATCATTTGGTACTGAAGCTTGAAACTTCAAGGCACGTGCGACTTCCAAAAGGTGCCGATGCTTGTGCTCAACCACTCCATTCTGTTGTGGTGTATAAGTGCATGAACTCTCATGCTGGATGCCATGAGATGAGAAAAGTATGGAGCAATTGTGACTGAAAAATTCTGCTCCATTATCAGTTCGAATTCTCTGGATTGATTTTCCAAACTGATTTTTGGATAAGGCAATAAATGTCTTTAAATAAGAGTAAGCCCGATCCTTTGATTGCATCAAGAAAATCCATGTCGCACGAGAATAATCGTCTACTATTGTGAGGAAATAATGTGATCCATCATAATTAACCTTATGATAGGGTCCCCATATATCAACATGTATCAGGGAAAAAATTTTGCTAGCACGAGAATTACTAGATGGAAAAGGGGAACGAGACTGCTTTGCTAGTGGACAAATGGGATATTTAGGATAAGGAAAGGTAGCACTGTGGCCTAATCTCATATGCATAAGAGAATTTTTATCATTCATGCTCAAATTACACAAGGAGGATTTATTCAATGGAAAGTTGGATAAATCAAAATTACTTGGGAGTCTTGACCAAAAAAATAGTCCTTCTAAAATACAACCCAAGCCCATCAGTCTACCAGTCGAAAGGGCCTGAAATAAACAGGTATCAGCATTGAATATTACTCGACGTGAATTCTCTTGGCAAACTTTTGACTCGGAAATGAGATTGAACTGGAATTCTGGGACATAGAGGACATTTTTAAGAATAATTTGAGGACTAAGATTAACCGTTCCTATCACATTAATATGGCTAATATTTCCATTAGGCAATTGTACGGAAATGGGAAAATTCAGTTCCTCATTTATTCTTGAAATGGGAAATTGTCACATATAATATGATCACTTGCCCCTGAGTCAATAATCCATGCTTTTCTTGATATAGAGTTAATCAAGCTATGTGTGATACCTGAAAAACTGCCTCCTTTGTCAGAAACATGCAATTTCTGCAGAGCTTGCATCAGTTGCTGGTACTGTCCATAGTTAATGGTATGATTAGAATTTGGGCCAGAAGATCCATTTAATTGGTATGCCGCCAAAATCCTTTTTCCTTTTTCCGCTGGTTTCCCGTGTAGCTTCCAACAACTGTCAATTGAGTGATTAGAACGCTTGCAATACTCATAAAATAATCTACCCTTCCCTTTAAAATTTTGCTAGAAATTTCTAGATGACGTGGCAAAAATCTGTCCGTCGGATCCTTTTGTCGTGAGTTCATCTGGGCCGTCTGATCCTTTTAAAAGATCGATCTCCTGTGAGCCGTCGGATGTGCGCGCTCGATCAGAGCCATCGGATGTGCACGCTTGATCAGAGCCGTTCATCCCTTCTGATTTATAGGCTCACGACCCTTCTTCACGGAACTCTAGTACGTCGCGTCTCTTCTCTGCTAGGGTTTTGTGGGTTCCATCTCTTCGCTCCCCGTGGACTGCAAGAGCGATACTCTCGCCACTCTTCACGTTCTCTGGTGATGCAAATCGTTGGCTTTCCTCTTGTACTACCAGTTGATAAATTCGCCCGATTGATGGCATGGGATCCATAGCCAAGATCTACGAGCAAAAGGTAAGAAAGTTGTCGTTTAAAATGAGCAAAAAACGCGTTGCTTTCTCCCTTTCTTTGATGGATTTGTACTGTCGGAGTGTGGATTCGGGGCCCTCAAGTTTTTCTTTTGCTGCTTCGAGGCTGTTCCATAACGACAATAACTTATTGAAGCAAGCCGTGACTGTTGAATTCCCCTGTTTTAAATCATTGAGTTCCTGCATGAGGGTGAATATTTTTGCTTGATCCAACCTCCCGTACATCTCCTTGATGTTATCCCACATCCCTTTGGCATCTTCTGTCGATGGGAGTCCAGCTGAGACCTCTGTGGAGAGACAATTGTCGATCCAAATCCGGACCAGGCCGTTGCTCTTCCTCCAGAGCCGGGCTAGACACTCGTCGAGGGGAATCGAGATGGTTCTGTCGAGAAATCCATCCTTGTCCTTTATTGCTAGGGCATGCTGGAATTCTTGCGACCACTTGGGGTAAGTCTCTGGCCCGGTCAGTTGGTGACTGATTAGTCGCAGCTTTGGCTCGTCAGCTGTGGAAACGAACAAGGGATCGCCGGGTTCTGGCCATCCGGCAAAGGCCGTTGCTGGAAACAGCAGAAAATCGAGCGTATGGTTCGGGTAGCAATTCGTCCATTGACCCGATTCATTCAACCCGAATGAAAAATCCGCATTCAAAAACCCTGGGTAGGGATTTGTACTCGTACCCGGTTCACTCGACCCGTGCATCCACTCCACTCTATCGGTCGGGTTTGCCCCTTCTGTGGCTAGCGGACCCCCGTCAGTTTGGACGTGGCTTTGGTGGCCCACGTACCCAAGCGATGAAGAGTTTGGGCTTGACCCAACATAAATTGGATATGGAATCCATTGGAAAGGCTGGCCTATCATAGGCTGCCCCATAGTAAATTGAGCCTGTGTGGGCCGCCATTGCACGGGCTGAGTTGGAAATAACACTTGCTCTGTTGTTTGAGTTGTAACAGGTGAAGTCGATATCTAAGGAGTGATTCCAGTAGCAGGAATGATCTCTCCAGCAGATTGTTTTCTGGTGATGGATGCTTCATCTTGCAAATTCGCCATGGTAAGTAAAAAAATTTTAGCGTGACACTATGCCTGAAAAAGAAACCTTCTTTGCAGGACAGAACTTCAGGATCAGAAAGTCACGGCAAGGAGAGGAATTTTAGCAAAAGTGGAAGCTAGGTTCAAAGACTCGACGGCTCTGATACCATATAAGAAGATGGAGATCTGCAGATGGTGAGGACTAAAGAAGGAACCGTTTTCCTTTCTATTCACTTCGATTAATGAATCTGTACAATTCTTGTTGTAAATATAATACAAGTTGTGAGAAAGATAAAGGGAACAAATGATTCTACGAATCAATCTATGCCTAGATCTAATCTTAATTGATTATGTACACAATTCTAATCTTCCAATCAAATCAATAATCAATTCGGATCCTTGATTGTGCAATATGGGATTCCGCATATCTTCCAAAACAACCTCCTCATCGTTGACCACGAGCAGCAACCGAAGTAGCGTTTGTTGAAGTCGTCCATGCAACCGCAGCAAACCGAGTCCATGCCAACATCTAGCAGCTCCGTCGACACCTCACGATCCAGCTGCTTCACGTCCACAACTCGTCCTGCACGTTAGTCGAGCCCACTGAAATAGCCACGAGAAGCTAAGCCTCAGCAGCCACAATTCCAGACCTCGACTGTGAGTTGTGAGCCAATTTTCAGGCTATTCCAGGCCCTTGTTGGTGCCACCGCTTTGAAAGTTATCGGTCGCCGTCGCATCCTTGTCATTTTGGTCCGAGCAAATCGCAAATCAAGTGAGTTTACCTCACTAATCCTCGCTTAGTAAGTTACTGATGCTTAAAGGTTGATTAGTTTAAACTAAGCTAGGATTAAGTGGTTAGTTAGATTTGATTAGTGAATTTAATTAATTACTGATGCATGTTAGGGGGATAGTTAATGCAGTTAGGGCCTAGACAAGCTCTAGTATTTATCTAGAGTGATTCGGAAATCTTTCGGATTTGTCTCAGATTTCAATTAGGCTTTACGGGCCTAAGTGGTATTTATTGGCATTTAATAATTAATTTTGTTAATTAATTAATTAATTTTTTGTAATTAATTAATTATTTATTTTTCAGAAATTAGATCGGGATAGTCGGTTACCGGAATTTTATGCTGATTGCAATAGTGTAATTTGTTCATTTAATTGAGCTCTAGTTTGTGCTGATTTGGTGTGAATTGTATTTTAGGAAATTATTCTTAAATTTAATTAATTTCAGTAATTAATTGAAAAATAATCGAGCGTCGGTTTACAATGCCAAAAATATTTTGGTGGACCATTTAAATTGGTGGGATTTATGGAAAGGAAATTATGGTATTTTGGCGAAGGCTGACTGTGTACCCACATACGTATTTTTATTGGGTTTGATAAAAAAAAAGGAGAATTGGTCAGATGATTAGACCATTAATTGCAACAGCTTTTGGTGAGCATAAATAATATATTATATGAGTATAATTACGGTAACTTCTGGTGAGCTATAGTATACTATATTGATAATTGCGACAGCTTTTGGTGAGCATAAATAGTATACTATAATGTAATGAGGCAGCTTCTTGTGAGCATACTTTCCATATATCAGCTCGAGTGAGCAGTCCTGGACTATGGTCGGACTCATAAATAGTATTGATTGAGATGACGGTGGAATGGTCATGTTGACATGGAATCGACTGAGTCGATTGATCGATAAGTCGATCCATTTGAATGATTTGATGTGATGAGGTGATTCAATGAATTGTGAATTGTATTGACTTGCATGAAGAAAATCGAGACTAAGGTAAGTTCTGTAACTCGTGATTGTGCCTAGGCAGCCCTCATGGCGTATTTTCTTCTTAATCGGGGCTTAGAGAGTAGAACTTGCTGAGACGTCCCACCTTGTTGTGGGATAATATTTTCAGGCCCCTAGATGGTGGTTGTGGAAGACCTGAAGCCCTCGAGTTTGGAAAAATCGAGAGACCAGAATCGATGAACGGGTTTGACTAATAGGTTATAGTATAGTTCTTTTTGGAGCAAGCCGACCTTTTTGTAAATAGGCTGGTCTTGTAAATAAACTCGGTTGTTTATAAAAAGGTTTGTTTGGTTTGAAAAATTGGTCCTACTTTTCTATCCCATCTGATTATCGTCTGGGGATTTATATTGTTGTTTTCGCGTGTGCATTAAAATGAATGGATCGGTGACGCGTCCTGGGACGTCACATTTAATTGACCAAAGAGGGATGGGCACACCCTCGGAGGATCGGGGCATGACATCCCCATTTAAGTGGTATCAAAGCAGGTCGATAGTTTGAGTGATAAGGTGTGATAAGTTTATGGGAAAGTTAGTAGGATTGGCCTTTATTTCATACTGGTGCATGTCTGTGTTAGCTAATTGGTAGCTTGTTTGAGTGGATCACTCAAATTCTAATCTGGTATTGGAATTAGAAAGTAAGTTTCTACAAAGATCCTGAAGCATGAGTGATCAAGAGTTGAGGACTCCTAGTAAGAAGGCAGTAGCCTCTGTGACTCTGGGTGGAACACTAACTAGGGTTGATACTTGAGGTAGTCGAGATAAAAGCAGGTTTAGACCAGCACTAGTGTAAGAGTACCACCGCAGGTTGGTACTAGTGTAGCAGCACCGAATGATCCTAGGTTCGATAAGATTGTTTAGGTGCTAGTGTTCCTTGGGGATTGGTTGAGCCAGCAAGCTTAGGACCAAGCTACTGTTGTTGCCACATCTGTTGATGTCCAACCTGGATTGGTGATCAGCGAACAAACTACAATATCTAAGTTAAGATTCAGTTCAGGCAGAAATGGAAATCGGTCAGGGAAAAGACCGATGTCGGGAGAAAAGTATTCTATTCCACTCAATAGGAAGAGTGGAATAGTCAGGTCAGCACTGAGTCAAAATGGACCATGTTGTTCCCCTGTGTGACGGCGGAGATCGGCCTTATGTCTTTCTAAAGACAAGAATTTGTTTTGAGTGTAGCTAACAGGGTTACCTGGCTAGGAACGGTCCTAAGAAGCCGATGAGACAGATTAGAAGGAGTGCGCCATAGAACACACCATGGGGTTTTTGGAATAGGTCTCTGATACGAGAAAGAGTGCATGCTGTCACTTGATAGAAAATAAAGGACTCACTAGACAGGTGTTAAATTTGTGGAATGAAGCATGGATAAATCCAGTGTCTGGGTATGGCTAGAATGTGTTGTGATTGTGACCAACACAGTCATCAGGTGAGGATCTGTCGGTGAGAATCCAAGGGAGCACAGACACCGCTACCACAGTTAAGACGCCACTAGGATGACGAAAGGGACCAGAGTAGAATTGACCCTGCACCAATCATAAGAAGAATGTTCTTGGAGGAGATTTTATTAAGGTAGCATAGTAGAGTTTTGGAATAAGTTTGTTGAATTTTAGTTTGTTGAAATGAAGCGAAAGAAAGGGAAATCTCTAGTTATAGTTGTACTCAACTAGTTGCTGAGATATAACCTTGACGTCACAGATGAACAGAGTTATGCTTAAGGAGCCTCTCGTAGTGGTGGATTATTGACGTGAAATAATCTTGTTTAATCCATTAGCAAGTGGAAGTGTCGAGTTTATTGGGAGTTGAAAAGAATCTTCGATTTCATTAATCTCGTCGGTTGAAGGCAACCCATTTGTTAGATAGAGGTTGCCAAGGTTACTTAGCGGTTGTCATAAATAAGAGATTGAAGAACTGAAGATTGAAGACATCTTAGTAGTCCGAGAATTTCTAGATGTATTTCCTCAGGAATTATCAGACCTATCGTCAGAGAAAGAAATATGGTTTGTTGTGAGTATACATCAACTATTGTCAACTCGATCATGTGATGATCAAGAACAAGTGTTCATTGTCAAAGATCAACAAATTGTATGACAAGTTACAAAGAGTGTTAATACTTTCAAAGATCAACTTGAGAATAGGATGTCATCAGCTGAGGACCAGAAGATAAGGATATATTAAAGTCAATGTTTGATACTCAAGTCAACTATTACGAGAATACTGTTATGCCATTAGGTTTGACGAATGCTCCAGCTACTGTCCTGGATTTGGTAAACCGAGTGTTCAAAGAATATCTAGATCAGTTGTGATAATGTCTTTTAATGATATTCTGGTGTATTCGAAGAATGCCAAGGAGCACAGGAGTCATCTAAGAATGGTACTTTAGACCCTAATGATTCATGGATGGTATGCTAAGTTTAACACATGCGATTGTTGGTTGACTTGTGTAGCGTTCATAGGTCACATGATTTCAGGTGAAAGAATTTTTGTGGACCCGATCAAGATCAAAGCAGATATCGATGAACCAAGACCATCAATAATGTCATAGAATAGAAGTTGTTCGGGTTAGACCAACAGAAGGTTCGCATTAGGATTTTTAACATTGGCGACGCCATTCACTCAATTCCTGGAAAAAAAAAAAAAGAAGAGAAATACATATGGACAAACAAGTGCGATGATAGTTTCCAAGAGCTTAAGTAGAAGCGGGCTATCGCACTTATGCTGATCATTCCATATGGTTCTGGAGGAAGCGAGATCTATAGTGATGCGTCGTTTAGAGGACTGGGTTGCATATTGATGTAACATGATAGAGTGTTACATATGCATCCCATTAGTTGAGACCTCATGAGTTGAATTACCAGGTGCATGACTTGGAACTCATAGTAATAAATTTCACTCTGAAGATTTGGAGATATTATTTGTGTGGAAAAAGATTTCAAATCTTCATTGACCATCAAAGTCTCAAGTATTTATTCTTTCAGAATGAGTTGAACATGAGATAGTGTTGTGAATTAGAACTTTGGAAGGACTATAATTGTAATAATTGGTATTACTCTGGAAAGACAAATTAAGTCATAGATGCGCAAAGTCAGGAGTCTTTAGTTGTGCAGATGTTGCTTAAATAATGGGTTTTACTTGAGAGAACGCGAGATTCGGTTTTCAAATTTGAGGTAAGTCACATTTCGAATTTTATGACCACACTCGAATTGAGTCGGATGTTCAGGCTAGAATAAAAATATTTAAATTGGTAGACCTAGATATTCAAAAGATCCTATAAGAGGATATTGAAAAGAGAAGCTAACTTTCAGGTTTCTGAAGACGGAACACGAAGGTTTCGAGAACGATTGCGTGTACCTAACGATGTAACACTTAGGGAAGAGACATTGTCAGATATTCAATGTAGCAGTTGCAGTATTCGACCAGACAGTATAAAGTAGGTCAGAATTGGCGTTAGCTCGATTGGTAGACTGATATAAAGATAGATATCGTTGAACAGGTTACAAGTGTTAGGTGTGCTAATAAGTGAAAGTTCAATAATGTAAGTTGGGATGAATTTTACAGTCACTCGAGAGTCCCGAGTGGGAATGGAAGTATATATCAATGGACTTTGTGACGAGCTTGTCAAGAAATTAGAGAGGCAATGATTCCATCTGAATAGTGGTCGATAGATTCAAAAAGTCGGCTCACTTTAGTACAATACGAAAGGATCTTGATTTGGACAGACACGCAGAAGTGTACGTGAATTAGATAGTTCGTCTACATGGAGTGCCAGGGATGAATCTATATTAGATCTAGATCCGACGATTCCCAATTTCAGCAAAGCTTTCAACTGGTTCCTTCTAAAGCATTACATAGCAGAGTTTGCAGAACTTCAATTGTTAAGGTGAAGTTAGAGAAAGAAAGATTGCAGCCCAGAGTTAGTTAAGCGGTTAGTGGACATAGTTGCAAATATCAGTGATAGATTGAAGACCGCTAAGAGCTGCCAGAAATATTGTATTGTTAAGCATCGAAGGCCCTTAGAGTTCCAAATTCATGATTGCATCTTTCTGAAGGTGTCACCAATGAGGGATACTTTGCACTTTGGCAATGAGGGAAAACTGAAATCGAGGTACGTAGGTTCCTTTGAGATTCTGGAAAGAATCGAGATCCTAACTTATCATCTTGCATTGCTGCTGAAGTAGGCAAAAGTGCATGGCGTCTTTCATGTGTTGGGATTAAGAACATATGAGCCCGACCCGACCCACGTGTTGAATTTTGAAGAATTAGACGTGAGCAACAGAGTGTCGTATGTGGAAAGCCCGGTTTAACTTATGAATAAAAAAGAATTGATTTTGTGTACCAAGAAGATCCCCTTGGTCAAAGTAGTCTGACAACACCACGAGACTGAAGAAGCAATGTAGGAAAGTGAGACTCGATGAGACGACGACACCCCTACCTTTTTGTTTAAGGATTGATAAGGGTTTAAATTTTGAGGACGAAATTTTTGTAAGAGAGAAATAGTTGTGCTATTCTGAATTTCAAGTTCTTATTTCGATTGGATAAGTTGGGCTTCTCATCGACACAACTATAATATTTTCTCTGAAATGACCACTCACAAGATAACTGGCCCATCAGGTAAAGCCATTAAAGGATTTTAATGCAATAGACATGAGAATTCGACCATGAATCGACTGCTCGATCGTGCTGGTTTGCAAGGGTCATTACGGCACAGTCAAAAACCTATTAGAGATCTGAGATGGGTTGGTTCGACTGAAATGCATAGCTAAATGTAGGTGATTCCACTAATTTGCAAAATTCTCGTCGATCGTCACTAAACCGATTTTTCTGTCGTTTTGATGCCATATGTCCGTATTTGAAACCTTGAGGTTTTCATAATAACCGAGAGTCACCAATGTGTCAAAGTAGTACGTGTGGTTCGAAGAAAATCAGCCACGGTTCAATTGTACTAAAAATTCCTAAAAGCTAACCGATAGGTTAGGTCACGCTAAAATTGCGTTAGATTGAAATTAACTGTGAATTTGAACCCGATTTCAGATTTTGAAAGTTTTATCATAATACGAGTCATTTTATGAACATCGACTCACTTTTCGAAGAATTTTCGGCGAGTTTGGGATTTTTACGGAAAATTGATTTGGACGATTCGGAAAACGAATGGAAATTCGGATTGGCCGATTTGAAGGGATTTTTGGCCTCCCGTGTGGACTACTTGATTAAAGGAAGTTGTGCAGGATTTTTTCTTTGACAAAATTAGACCTCAATCGAAGAGGTTCGTTCAAAAATCGGATTCTGAGAAAAATATAATAGAATTCGGAATTGAGGAAAATGACCGTTTTTGTTGCCCAAGACTTGTTGTTTGGGGGAAATTTGGTGCGGTGAAGCAAGTGAGGATCAAGTATTTTAGTATGGGGATTTTTAAGGACCAAATTAGATTGAGTGGAAGTCGCGAGATAAAGAATGGATATTTATAGGATGTTTTATTTAATTCTTTTTCCCCCACTCTTCGGTCTCCCCCCTTGCCACGTATCTTTGTTTCTCTCTCTCCTTTTCTCTTTCTCTCTCGTGCGTTTTCTTCCCCAGCCGACAGCCCCTGCTTAGTCTACATTTGCTTCATCTTCTTTGACTTTTATTTTCATCCTTATCCTCTCTCTCTCTCTCTCTCTCTCTCTCTCTCTCTCTCTCTCTCTCTCTCTCTCTCTCGTGCATCCCCCTCCCCTCTCTTGGTCGACTCTCTCGTGCATCCCCCTCCCCTCTCTTGGTCGACACACCTTCTTTCCCCTTTTCTCTAATTTCAATCGAGCTGCCCCTGCCGAACTCCACCTCCATTCCTCCTCTCCCTCATTGCCAGCTACCCCTTCTTCATCAACCGTGCACCCTAGTAGCATCTCTTTGAAGCTGCTCCTTGCTTCTTCGTCCACGTTTCGGCCCTAGTCAACCAACGAAGCAACCTCCTCATCGTTGACCACGAGCAGCAACCGAAGTAGCGTCTGTTGAAGCCATCCACGCAACCGTAGCAAACCGCACGCCAATGTCCAGCAGCTCCGTCGACGCCTCACAATCTAGCTGCTTCACGTTCACGAATCGTCCTGCATGTCAGCTGAGCCCACCGAAATAGAATTCTTGGGCTGTTCTGGGCCCCCGCTGATGCCACCACTTTGGAAGTTATCGGCCGTTGTCTCCTCCCCGTTGTTTTGGTCCAAGCGAATCACAAATCAAGTGAGTTTAACTCACTAATCCTTGCTTAATAAGTTAATGATGCTTATGAATTGATTAGTTTAGAAAAAAATTAGGATTAGATGGTTAGTTAGATTTGATTATAGAATTTAATTAATTACCGATACATATTAGGAGGATAGTTAGTGCAATTAGGGCCTAGATAAGCTCTAGTATTTATCTAGAGTGATTCGGAAATTTTCTAGGTCCATCTCGATGTTCAATTAGGCTTTACGGGCCTAAGTGGTATTTATTGGCATTTAATTATTATTTTCAGTAATTATTTAATTAATTAATTATTTTCCATAAATTAGACCGAGATAGCCGATGACCGGAATTTTATGCTAATTGCGTAGTGTAATCTCTTTATTTAATTGAGCTCTAGTTTATGTTGATTTGGTGAGAATTATATTTTAGGAAATTATTCCTAAATTTAATTAATTTCAGTAATTAATTGGAAAATAATCGAGCGTCAGTTTACAACGCCAAAAAGTATTTTGGTGGAGCATTTAAATTGGTGGGATTTATGAAAAATAAATTATTGTATTTTGGCTAAGGCCTACCGTGTACCCACACACGGGTATTTTTATCAGGTCTGATAAAAATGGAGAATTGGTCAAATGATTAGATCAATAATTGTGGCAGCTTCTTTTGAGCATAAATGGTATACTATATTGTTGGAGAAATCTTTCCAGAATATTTTGAAGCTGACAAAACGTTTCTTTCAGTCTAAAGTCTGGATGTTCGGAGACCGTCAGTTTAAAGTCTGAAGAATTTGTTCACCCAAGACTCAAGACTCAAGACCCAAGACTCAAGACTCAAGACCCAAGACTCAAGACTCAAAGACTTAAGACTCAGGACTCAAGACTTAAGTCTATTCTCACTGACAGTCTTTCTAATCCAGTGACGAAGGAAATCCAAAGCCGAGGTTTATGTTTGAGGATTCGATCCTATCCTCTGGAATAGATTTCTTGGTTGGATAATCATTTCGGATTCTTTAATTCTTATCTAAGATCGATTGAAGATCCGATGGTTGACGAAATAATCTTGGAATATTCTATTCATGGAAACCGAGATCCTGATTGTATGGGCGAACAGGATTGATGGGCTATCATCAGATTCCTTAAATAGCTCGGATGATCTTCTTGATTGATTCCGTCCAACGGGTAGATTGGAGGAATTCCTTTGGTAAGTGCCAACGGCTATGATGGCATGAAGGAGTATAAAAGGAAGACGTCTAGCTGTTTTAAGTGTGTGATCGATAGAAAAATTCCAGTCGAAGATCCTTGATTGTTAGTTGAGATCGAGCGAAATTGTACACGAGAGAGTGTTTATACTTTGTGACGCCTTGAGTGAGTGTGATAGATCTTCTACACCTAGAAATCAAGGAAGATCAACACTCGTAACAACTCTTTGATCATAGTGGAATCCAGCCAATCGGCTGTCAGTGCTGAAGAGTGGACGTAGGCTTAAATCAAGCCGAACCACTATAAACCGAGCATTCAATTCTCTCTTTCCCTTACTCAGTCTTGCGATTGAATTTTTAACTGTTGCAAATCCTCTAATTGTTTAAATATCGTGCAAGCTTCGAGAAATTTTTTTTTATACCTATTCACCCCCCCTCTAGGTACTCGTACTAGCTATTTCATATATGAGTATAATTGTGGCAGATTCTGGTGAGCATAAATAGTATATTATATGAGTATAATTGTGGCAGCTTCTACTGAGCATAAGTGGTATACTATAGGAGTATAATTGTGGCAACTTATGGTGAGCATAAATAATATACTATATGAGTATAATTGCGATAGCTTCTGATAAGCATAAATAGTATACTATAATGTATTAAGGCAACTTTTGGTGAGCTATACTATTTATATATCGACTCGAGTGAGTAATCTTGGACTATGGTTGGATTCATAGATAGTATTGATTGAGATGACCGGGGAATTGTCATGTTGACATGGAAGTGACTGAGTCGATTGATCGATAATTTGATCTGTTTCAATGATTTAATGTGGTGAGGTGATTTGATGAATTGAATTGTATTGACTTGTAGGAAGGAAATCAAGGCTAAGGTAAGTCTTCTGACTCATGATTGTGCATAGGCAGCCCTCATGGTGTATTTTCTTCCTAATCGGGGCTTAATAATATTTTCAGGTCCCTCATTGTGGAATAATATTTTGGAAAAATTGCTGGGACGTCATCTCACCTCATTGTGGAATAATATTTTCAGGTCCCTAGATGGTGGTCGTGGAAGACTTGAAGCCCTAGAGTTTGGAAAAATAGAGAGACCCGAATCAGGGAACGGGTCTAACTAGTAGGTCATAGGATAGTTCCTTTTGGAGCGGGCCGACCTTTTTGTACATAGTCTGGTCTTGTAAATAAACCTGGTTGTTTATAAAAAGGTTTGTTTGGTTTGAAAATTTGGTCATACTTTTCTATCCCATCTGATAATCGTCTGGGGATTTATATTGTTGTTTTCGCATGTGTATTAAAATGAATAGGTCGGTGACGCGTCCTGGGACGTCACATTTAATTGACCAAAGAGGGATGGGCACACTCTCGGAGAATCAGGGCGTGACATCATGCAAACCTAGAGGCAGGCAGCATATCATCACCATCGCAACCAAATAAGCATGAGTATATTGGCTAAAAATATCTAGCAAGCTATAAGTAATAGTTCCTAATCCAACAGATCAAGACCCAAACTGAAGGTGGTTTATGAATATTGATCCTATCATGAACTAGAGTTGCATTAAAAGCGTGGAGCCATGAGCTACCCAAGATAGACTACTTAATACTATGAAAGATCATCACCAAAAAAAAAAAAAAAAGGTTCTTGATCCTACAGAAAACCATTAAAAAAAAACCGCATCCCTTTATTCACAGTCATACCATAGCTTTTACATAACTAATCCTGTTTTTAGGTTTTGAGAGAGATTATTCTTATTTAGATCATAATCACAAGAGGAAAATTTAGCAACAGATCAATGCACCAAATAAAATTAAACGCTTCTCTTTCTTGTAAATTGCAAACAATGACACGTAACATTGACAGCATTAGCCCTACCTCAACAGTTTTCGCAAGTGATTCTTCCAAGAGATTTTGCCAATATATATGACAATGGCATCTATAAAACAATCAAAGTGAATGAGCTTAAGCGCATAGGAATAAGATGTTGGGAAGACAACACACAACAAGCACTGAAATGCATAGGAATATGATTGTGGAAGGCTATGATTCTTAGTTGAAGACATGTCATGACTATGGCAATAAGTAGCATCGTGAGCATGTCGTCCTACACTATATCGTTGTCCAGTGAAGCAGAGATGATACAACAGAATGAGAAAACCCACCCAAATGTTGGTTGTTGACTTTTAGTAGCTGGTTTTTGGAAACTCATGTGAAACATCTCCACAGGAAAGTATCAATTTGTATTACGCATCGAATTGAGGGAGCATAATTGAAATCGATGCCTTCAAAACCATAGAAAATTGACTATACCTGGATGAATCAATTTATTGGATCTGAACGCCATCAATGAGGATGTAAGGGATCTTTTGGATGAGGGGCCAATAGTTGCCAGTGAGTTTTGAACATCACTCTTTTAGATTTTTGCATCCATATATCCACATATATTGGAGGGAGGGAGGGAGGCCATCCTCTGGCAAGTCCCTCAACTTCGGGCAAGGGAAAATTCATAAATATCGGAGAGAGGAGAGATAGTTCCAAAGACTGTTTGATGATCTTTTCATGTACCTCATTTTTGATATCACAAGACTAGTTAAAGAGGAAGGATAGAGAAGACTCCATGCATCCTCTTTGTCCTCGTCCTCTGAAGGAAACCGCACCTTCTCTTCCTCCCCTCCCATGCTTCTTCTATCAATATTTAGAGACGTGAAGGATATGTAGGACCGCTAAAAATGAGGGTAGCCATAGCTATTGATCTTCCCTCCCCTTCCCCCTCCCACACAGTAATTATAACATGTATGACTGCTAAAAAAGTTGTCAAGAGACAGAGTGGGTATTTGAATAAAAGAAAGATGAACTTTATGCAAGAGTTTTTTTTAATGTGGACTACATTAATTGATATTGTAATTTACCATTTAACGGTTACCGTTTTACGGGGTTTGATCTAAGATGAGATGAAGGATTCTTAATTAGCCTAATGTGAGGCTGGCTAGTGTGGGTCAAGTTGAGTCTGGCCCATAAAGAGGGGGCCTAGTTGGAAACTCTATAAATAATGCTCAAGTCTCTCATCTAATCCTAATTTTCACATGTATCCTCACATAAGGAGCGTTAACCTAATGCTAAAGGTGATGGGGCCACCTCATTGAGCCAGTGATACGGAGGGCAATAGAGGAAAATGACTTGATGCATGGGTAATCCCCTTGATGCGTGAATAATCCATTTTCTGCTTTCGGTTTAAAGAATGATGGATCCCAAAATAAATGCGTTAATCTTTTACTCAATTATGCATGTTCTTGTTCTAGCTAAGGAGATCTTGGGGTTGCGTAATTTGCGTCCTACATGTGGTATTAGAGCCTCCATAACTCTAGAACTTGAACACATAAAATTTTTGTCCTAATTTGTGATTTTCGAGATTTTTTGTTAAATCATAAATTCAGACTAGACTCAATGAGACGAGCAAGACGGTTGGTGGCGCCTCGCCAAGGGAGGCTGCACGTGCCCCCATGCGCCGCTAGGGCATCGGAGATGTGCCCCACGCGTGGTCACGTGCCTTCACGCGCTCCCACGCGCGGAGGTTGACATCACTATGACGTCAGCAACAGGACCCGTTGATCGTTGACCCGACCTGTTGACCGTTGACTCGACCCAACCCATTTGGCGAACGACCTGACCCGACTCGACCCAGGAACCGACCTGACCAGGTCAACTTTGACCGGACCTGGCAGCTGGACCAGACGATCGAGCCGGGAACCAGTCGAATCGCTGCCGATCGAACCGGTTTTGACCGGTCAAGATCGCCCGTGCATGAGCTCCACGCGCCGCTCACTCGGGCAGCGCATGAGGCCTCGTGGAGGATCGGATCGGCGCATGGCCGGAGTCGTTGGACTCGTATGATTGTCCTCTATCTTGTGGTGTATTTATTTTACATATTTGATAATTTTATGGATGTGAAAATACATACAAAAACCTAAATACATGTTTTTTTAGTGTATTTTTGCGTATTTTCCTTGTATTTTCTATGATTTTGGAAATACAAATGTTAGGTTACAAGTATCTTATCATATAAACATTATAATGGTGTAATTCATTAATAAAAATTAATTTTTATTGTCAACCGAAACTGACTTAATGAAATACAACCATTATGGGATAGTGGTGATGAGAAACAGTAAAAGGTTATGAAACTTTTGTTACTCGTGCTTACTCCATTACATGCTCGTAACCTTTGCATGATGAATGTCTTAAGAATCTATGACCAAACTAATTAAACTAATTAACACATCTATTGAATGTGAGTAATGCATGTCAGTTAAGTCATTGCATGTCGTACCTAAACTCATCTGGTCACTGGTTAATGTCCATTAAGTTGAATATTTTTTATGATTAAAGAGTATGACAATATTTACGCAAAACAATAGTATCTACTGTTAAAGTTTAGATATTTGGTTATCTGTTTTGATTCAATTAATAGGCCACTGGTTGATAACAATGATAATTTGTTACTTAAAAATTGGCTAATAAATCAGTTGTTGGCCTTAGAGTCCTTTTTTTTTTTTTTTTGTCTTATGAAACTCATGAGTGATAATGAATCAGCTGTCAGGCTTGTCAATTTGGTGTACCATGTATTACTATTGATGTTAATTTATGAGATCTTCTAGATCAACATTCTTTTTATGTTGTTCTAGTAATCTATAATCGGGGTGCATAAGAAATGTTTTCTTCTCTGTTATGAGAAGTTTCTTGTGTTACTTGTGATCGGTGATCTCATTGAAATCTGTTTTTCAGGTTCGCTATATATATTTATATATATGTACGATTAATTTTTATTAATGAATAAAGTAATGTAATTAGCATGATATATGATTTTGGTGATTTACTGCCCTTATCACTAAAGTTAAAATCACATATATGGTGTATGTGAGAAGTAAAGTTTATATACCTAGTATGAGAGAATTTCAATTATTCAATTGAGTAGTGACCGCCAAAGTGGCACGCTTGATTGGATTTAAGAAATTTCAGTATCATATGCTAATTGGGATATCTGCTAGTCTAATGCGTGGTCATACTCCTAAAAGAGATGATTATATATTAGTTCATGGAGGGATATATGATGGTGTAGTGGAGGAGTAACTGATCCTAGTGGTTTGTATGCCCAAATGTGATGAATTCACAAAAATTGGAATATATTCTTATAACCACTATCATGTGGGGAGTGTACAACTACATATCGTGTATTCTTCCCAAGGGTGATTATATGATTATACGTGCAACTCTCTGGATGTATACTTGTATGTCAAGTTACACGGTGCTCACATACATTGCTTGTTTTTTCAATCACCTTTTCTGTAATTAATAACTCAATTATTTTTTAGGTTTTTACTGCTATAAATTTTAAGTTGTGGACAAATGTTTTGCTGCTAGGAAAAATAGCAATCGAATTTGCTTACTTGTCCATGAAACATTCCATTCAAGAACACTTGAAAAGTGGTTTGTCTGCAGATTGCACTGCTAAAAGATGAAGGAAGCCTTAGTGCCTTGAAATTATGTCTTGTCTAATGCTGAAATTATGATATATCTACAAAGATCGTGTTTAAGTCTTAATGATATATACGTCTTGTATATGGTTGAAAATGTTGTTTTCAAAAGTTTTCTATTTAAGGAATAATCTCACACATGTTTAAAGAAAGAGTAAAAAATGTGATAATATTGATATTTTGTCTATTCTTAACGGTTATCTAAAGACTTCTATTAATTATTGTGGAAGTAAATTGACCGAGGTAAAGAATAAATTGGTTAGAATTAGTCTTAAAGGTTGTCAGGCTTAATAGTGACCGTGAATATTTTGACAAGTATGATAATGTGAAATAACTTACAGGGTCATTTGTCAAATACTTGGTAAATTCTAGGGTGGTAACGTAATTGTAGAGAATAACTGCTCTCAGACTATTAAGAATAATAGTACGATGGAAAATCATTGTGTCTTTGTCTTTGCCTATATAGATAATTGTGGTATGGATAATTATGGAATCTCTTATACCATAGACTAAACTTGTTAAGTTTTAAGGTATTATTCTTAATATAGTTTATGATGGAATTTTTTCAAACCTCTCAAGTATAGAATGAAGTTGCTGTAACTTTACTCGGGAGATTTGTTAGGGAAAAACAATTAGTTATTTCATTTGACTATATATAGTCTATTTATGAGAGCATGACTGCAATATCCATTACATAGTTGATTTAGCGACATAAATAAATGTTGTTTTTTATTCTCAATCAAGTATGTGATTAGATGTCAAAAAATGCGATGTACAATTCATGAAACATCATAGTATTTGGAAACTTACTGATTTGCCTAAAGTTCACAAGTTCATTAGTTGCAAATTGGCGTACAAAACTAAAAGGATTTCAAAGAAAGATTGTGGAATTTAAAACCAAATTGGTAGTTAAAGTTTTTATTCTGAAAGAGGGGTGGATAGTTAGTGAAGAAATAATTGTTATTTTATAGTATTTTTTAAAGATTCTTTCAGAGTGAATGTTGTATTAATAGTTTATCTTTTATATGGAGTTACGTCAAAAGATATAAAATCTATATAAGTGCAACTGGAGGATTTTGCAACATGTGTTTTAAGTAAATTTGTGTGTAGATTGAAAAGTCTTATTCATGGTTTTAAGCAAATTTCCAGATAATATCATTAAAGTTTCATAGTGTTGTTATTTTGTTCAATTGAGAACAAAGTAATTCAATATATTGTAAGGTCAGTGGGAGGAAATTTATTTTTCTCATACTCTATGTACATGATATTTTGTTTATAAGTAGTGACATTGAGACATCTTTTATCCTTTGTATTGAGGTTCGTAAGGATTGTTTTTGCCATTCTTATATTAGATTTTCTCGAAGGAAATTTGCTGATCGTATTTTGGAATCATTCCATATACATCATTGCAAGCTAGGAATTGTTCATGTTGTTAAGGGTGATGGACTCAATCTATCACATTGTCCTTATTTAGATATTGAGAAAATCTAATTAAAAGGGTATACCTCGTGTCAGTACACTTAAAAGTATAATGTATGCTCGAATTTACACTAAACTAAATATCGTCTTTGCGACGAGACTTCTAAGTAGACATCAATCAAATTCAAGGCGTGATCATTGCGTTGTTGCTAAGAAGGTTTTAAGGTACTTAAAGAAGACAAGATATTATATGTTAATATATTGATATGTTCAATTCTTACAGCTAGTAAGATATTTAGATGTAAACTTTGTTGGTTGTTATGATGATATAATATCAATAACGTAATACATATTTATGTTAGCAGGAAGTGCAATAAATAAAGTTCTATGTCTTCTTCTACTATGGAAACAGAATTTGTAACATTCTTTTAGATTGTTACTTGGGCTATTAGGCTATGGAATCTCATTAAGGAGTTTATTGTTTTTTTTTTAATTTTATGGATTGACTCATACAGTTTTATTGAGACAATAAATTTGTAGTATTTTTATTAACTACAGAGGTTTCAAGAGGTCTATATATATGATAGTCAAAATTTTTTACCATAAAGAAGTGGTACAGAAATGTGACGTTATAATATAGTATATTTTCACAGATGATATAGTTGCAAATCCACTAACTAAAGCCCTACGTCCGTGTGTATTTTTAGTGACATGTCATTAGCATGGGGCTAGGAGTATCTTGGGATACTTGTTGTTTAGTGGGAGCTATTTTGGTTTTACTATGATAAAATTCACATTTGTGTTCGTTACATTTAGCAACGGTTTGATATGTATCAACTTTTGCATTCAAGAAAATATTTTTGAATATGTTGTTATTATGTTGAATACATATTAATAAAAGTTTCAAGGTGATGTATAAACCTTGAGTGAAGACTAGGGGCATCCAATTATTAGTCTTGTGTATATGCCTTGTTATACATAAAGAAAGGTTAACCGTGAGGACAAGGCATATGTGGGTTCATTGGAACCATAAAGACATTCTCTAGTGACACAAGTTTTTTGTGACGCTTAAGGTAAGATAATAGTGACTGATAAATGGGATCTCTTTTATGAGAGATGTTGTCCATTTGACATACTACTATATTGAATCCATATTAATAAAGTTGAAAGCACTTGTGACCATGGAAGGCTCTGTGTGTATACATGTAGTTACCACCAAAGTTCGGTATTTGAGACTTTATGAGATATGATTGACTATTAAGAATTATCTCTGAATCAATGTGCACACATATAGTACGATTTCAATTAATATAATCCCAAGTGGGAGAATGTAAGAGTTTTTCTAATGTAGACTACATTAATTGATATTATAATTTACCATTTAACGGTTACCGTTTTACGAGGTTTGGTCCAAGATAAGATAGAAGGTTTATTAATTAGTCTAATATGGAGCTGGCTAGTATGGGATAAGTTAAGCTTGGCCCGTAATGAGGGGGCCTGGTTGGAAACTCTATAAATAATACTCAAATCTCTCCTCTAACCCTAATTCTCACATGTATCCTCACATAAGGAGCGTTAACCTAACGCTAAAGGTGAGGGAGCCACCTCATTGAGCTAGTAATATGGAGAGCAGTAAAGAAGAAGGACTTGATGCGTGGGTAATCCCCTTGATGCGTGAATAATCCATTTTCTGCTTTCGCTTTAAAAAACGATGGATCTCAAAACATGTGCATTAATCTTTCTACTCAATTATGCATGTTCTTGTTCTAATTATGGAGATCTTGGAGTTGTGCAATTTGCATCCTACACTTTAATCTTTGACCTGGCAACCAGTTTGTGAATCCTGTAGGGCTCATTCGAAATTTTAGTTGTCATATTCGTATATTCAAAACCTTTGTTTTTAGTATCATAGTAGCAGGAAAAGAGAAAGCTTCTTATTTTGAATATTGGCCTTAACATATTAAAAGGATATTATCTAACAAATCCAGCTATTTATATGGAATTTCATTATAGTATCTTTTGGTTAGGCAAGGCCGACATTATAGTTAGTAAAAGCAATTATGTAATTGAAGTTGAATACAAAATTTTGTTGATCGTGATAATATTTTCATAATTAATTCTCCAAAACAGTGCCCAAGAATGAAAATTGGGAAAATATATTCATACAGCTTTCTCACAATATATATTGTCTTACAATATAATTTACTTTGCCAAAATGTTCTTTCGAAAATGATTAAATCATTTTACTGTGCATGGGAAAGCTGACTTCCATAGCGATAGAGTATCAACTTCCAGGGGCACACAAATGAACCTATTTCTAGGACAAAATATGCAAAGAATGACAAACTATACCAGGATGCAATCCTAACATAGCTCTTAAGCTATGGCAAAGGATACTGCATGCTCGATGTCAAAAACTTAGACTCATCATTCCACGAGCCCTTATCAAGTATAACTTATAAATGAGGGCCGGTGTAACTGTGAGTCCGTTCTATATATCAACAGCAATCCTCTCTTCATCCTTTTTTGCTTTCTCTATGTAGCTAAGCCTCATTTTTTGGTTTTCTGAGGTAATTTGAACCCAGTGAACCACTCTGTTAATGGCAATAACTAGATTTACCTGATTCAACGAATATTGAACCACCTTCCTCTAGTATTGGAAATTCCCGTTGAAGGATGCCACCTTGCCTTGAGAAACCACCGAGTCCTTATTCGAGCTTCCAGCCGTGACTAACCAGCAAATAATGGGAAAAGAGGGCTATTAACTGTGATAATGATCCATCATTGGTCAAATTGAAGTATATTGACAAGAAAATCAACCTCATCGTCACGCACCGATTCTCAGCACACGCACATCCCTTACCTTTTGTCGATTTTAAAATGCGATATCCTAGAACTATGTATCGCCGACCCTTTCATTTTCAATATTTACATGTGGAAGCAATTATAAATCCCTAGACAATAAAAAAATGGGATAGAAAAGTCGGCCATATTTTTCATATTGAAAATTCACAACCACACCTTTTTACACGCATCTCATAGTACTCTACAATACTATATAAACGTAAGTCTAATCTAACATCTATTCACATGTAGACAAGGTCTGACAAGACAGGACGGGATCTCAGTCCTCATCCGTGTCGTACTCGGGGTTATCCTCAGGGTCCTCCACGTACTCCTCTTTGGGTTCCTCATCAAGGATCTCCTCGTCAGATTCCTCTTCCTTAGGCTCCTCATTTGGGTCTTAAAATGATTATTCAATAACCACTGAGATAACGTCTCAGCAAGTTCTACCCCTAAAACCCGATTAGTAAACTAATACACCTTAGAGCTGCCTATGCACAACATGAGTCAAAGGACTTACCTTGGCTTCAGATTCCACCTGCATATTAGCACAGATCAAATAGGCACCCAAGCAATCATATCACAGATCGAAGCATTGATCAAATCGACCTAGTCAATTACACGCCAACAAGACCACTCACAGTCATTCTCATTCAATCAATCGAGTCACAACATCGAATCAAGACAAAGATCAATCGACTTAGTCGATTACATATCAGTTGGACCATTTCTAGGTCATTCACTCCCTCCCATAAAACCTCCAATAATATACTTAGTCACAAAGCTCCATTAATTCTCTCGGGCATCGCTTTCGCCAAGGTGACATAAGTAATAGATGGTTTACGTGCATTCTTTAAGGCGCCGTTTTCGCACAGTGATATTCCTCATCACCGAACCACGCCCATCACAATTCATAGGCAGTTTACGTGCGTTCTTTAAGCCGCCGTTTTCGCACAGTGATATCCTTAATTACCGAACCACGCCTGCCACAAGTCATAGACAATATATGTGAGTTCTTTAAGTTGTCGTTTTCGCACAGTGATATCTTTAATTACCGAACCACGCCTATCTATACTTTGTTCATGATCAATCTCAGCCAACAGAGTTCTCAGTTCACTCTCACAATTCTTTCTGCTTTACAACTCATCAAAGCATTGTTAATGCTAAATAGCCATACTTGGCCATCTACTAATCAATCATTCAATTCCACTCATTTTCAATCAATTAAGGAATAATTCATTAAATTGCACAATCAATTTAATTAATCATAATGTGGAGGTCAAATAAATAAACAGACTCGCACCACGAGAATCAAGACGAAATTCCTGACTGGCCATCCCAGTTGGTTTTCCGGAAAATAAATAATTAAATAATTAATTTCGTAAAATAAATAAATAAATACAATAAATTCAATTTAGCACAGTATAAAGCTCAATTAAATAAACGGATTGCGCCACGATCATCAGCATAAAATTCCAATCATTGACTATCCCAGTTGAATTTACAGAAAATAAATAATTAAATAATTAATTTCGAAAGTTAATATATAATTCCTAAAAATTCCAATTAGACCCGAATCGCCTAATTAACACCCAATAAGGGTCGGGAAAAATCCCACGAAGCATCCAATAAATACTATAGGCAATTTTCTATCTAAGTACACTAACCAAACAACTAATATGCAATGCAAATAACTAATAATCGCTAATCAATTCTAATCTAAGCAGATAATTACACTTAACTAACACTAATCAACCTTTAAGTATAATTAGAAAACTAAGAAGGTATTAGTGAGTAAAACTCACTTGCGCAAAGCGAAGACCAGGGCACTGCGACGACGACGCGACGACAGTCGAATTCCAAAATTTCGGCGGCGCCGATGGACCCTCGGGCCGGGCCCAAAGATCTTGCCTTGTGGGCTTGAGCTTCAAAAGAAGTGGCTGGACTTCACTGGATTATGGGCTGAATCAAGTGGGCCGAAATGCAACTTCAGTGGACTGAGAATGGGCTGAAATTGTGGACTGAAGACTGCTGAAGATGGGCTGCTGCGTGTGGGCTTCTGAGTTGGAATTGCTGGACTTTTGGGCTGCTGGAAAATCACGGGCTTCTTACGAGCTGGGCCGAAGGAGAAGAGATGGGCCACGAACGAAGAAAACGGAAGCAGCTTCGGTTGACTGAGCTGGAGAATGGCGTGAGCTGGCAGCGTGGGGCTTCGGTGGGCGATGATTCTGCTTCACGGGAATGAGAAGCGGACGAAGATGGGAGCTCGCTGTCCGATGGAAGGGGCGGTCTTCGGTTTGCTGCTGGGTTGACTGGCCTGGGTAGCTTCGCTGGCGCCAAATCGGTGGGGGCAAAGATCAGTGGAGCAGCAGCGTGAGGGGCAGAGGACGTGGGGTGATGGGCCGAGCAAAAGCAGCAAGGCCGATCGAGCGTGGACTGAAGACACGCGATGGAGAGGAAGCAGCGCCGAGCTGGGGAAGACGCTTGCGGCTCCGGCTTCGCTGGCTTCAGTCAACCAGATGGTGAAGCGGCTGGTTTCATTGACCAAACAAAGAGCAGATGCGGCCGAGTGGTAGCGTGGAGAAGCAGCTTCGTGGGATGAGGGCTGAGCGGAGAGAGAGATGCAGAGGCTTCGGTGGGCAACGTATGAAAGAAGAGAAATAGAGAAAATGATAAGAGGAGACCGGCTGAAGGAAAAGAAGAAATTGAAAACTGCAGGGGGGTTTCGTGCGAGACAAACGGGAGAGAGAGAGAGAGATAAGAATGCAGGGGACGGTCGGCCATGAGGAGGGCGTGCGTATAAGGATGAAGAGAAGAGGGGGAGATAAGGTTGAATAAAAGTCAATGAAATAAGGCAAAGAGAGACCAAATCTGCAGGGTAGTCGGCTGAGATGGGTGTGCGTGTGGGGGCGTGGGTCCAAGAAAAAGGGAGAGAAATCAAAAATACAATCAAATTATAATTTTGTTCAGCTTCAACACAAGAATAATTGGTCATTCATGACCAATTTCAACCTCGATTTGCACAATTGAAGTCCAGAATAAGACAATCCCTCTAACCCACAAATTTCTCTCCAATCCGAATTTCATTTCGTTTTCCGAACCATCCGCAACGATTTTCCGTAAAAATCCCAAACTCATCGAAAATTCTTCAAAAGGTGAATCGACGTTCCTTAGAATGACTCATGACACGACAGGATATCCAATTTCTGAAATCGAATTCAAATTCGAGATTAATTTCACCCAAGCGCATTTTTAGTGTGACCTAGACTACCGAGTAGTTTTTAGAACTTTTTAAAACAAATGATCCGTGGTGGATTTCTTCGAGCCACGATGAACCCACTCGACACATTGGCGACTCTTGATTGTCGTGAAAATCTCGATGATTCAAATACGGACACAAGGTACCAAAACGACGAAAAATTAAATTAATGCCGTCGACGAGAGTTTTTCAATTTAGTGACGATCAGTCATTCATCTCAGTCAAACCGACCTATCTCTAATCTTAATTCAATTTTTAATTATGCCGTAATAATCTCTAAAGATGAGCATGGTCAATAAATTGATTCCTGGTCAAATTCTCAAGTCTATCTGCCTTAAAATCCTTAATAGCTTACCTAACTGATCTAGTTATCTCGTGAGTGGCCAACTCAGAGAAAAACACTGTAGTCGCGTCGATGAAATGCCCAATTTATTTGATTGAAATCAGAATCCGGAAATCTGGATGTCACACTCACCATCATAATTCCTCCTTGGAACCAAACTAGACCTTGAATGAGTGCCTCAGCCGTATCCAAATCCTATAGTTGTGGATAGGCAAAAAAGCAGAATCACACTCACTTGTCCTTGGACAAGAAACTAACAATTTACAAAGATAATTCTTTAGTATTCACTGGTCATTAAAGTAGAACTTAAAGATTACAATTGTAAACAAAAAGAGGTCCACATTAACATTGTGCAGAGCCCAAAACTGCCTATAGGCACAGACATCGGACTATTTAGTATTATAGATTGCTCAAATATGAAAAAAAAAAAAAAAAACTGACAAGGCTAGCATAACTATTCTTTTCTAAATATTTTCCAAGTTGAAACAATTAGATTGGTTTCTGTTCTATTATAAGTTACATATAAAATGACAGGGTCTCTCTATAGTTGTCATTATTGATTGATTCTCCTGTATTTTCAATCTAGGACCATATTTTGATAAGCTCATTTAGTGCAAGAACAACGACAAGCTAACTGAAAAAGTAATCGAAGTCATAAGTGGACAAATATGTGTAAACTTACCAGATGATTGGATGGTTCATCAAGCAAAACTGTGTGAGGTTTCTTCAAAGTTATCTTGGCAAATGCAACTTTGCTTTTCTGACCACCTATTTATATGGACAAAGCACCATGCTCTATGTGAAAAAATATCCAAAAAGCCTCGGAGAAAGTACACAGTGAGAACCACAATTCAGATTACAAATTAACAAACCACTGCGAGGGCTTCACAATGTCATAAGAAAATTGCTTCAATAAAAATTTACACATGCAACAGTTGTGAATAGGGAGGAGATGTATCAAACAAGGTATACATTGGTTGAAGTGCAAAATTTTCAGTTACGCCAAAGTAACACAATTGAGCTCGAAGCTTTTGTTCTGGAATTCCCTGCAGGATGAATGCCACATAAGAAGGTATTTTCATATAAAATGACATAATGTATGACGAAATCATATTCCGTGGTGGAGTAAATGCACATGCAAACCCAGAGGTCACTGCTGACATTGCAAACCCAGACGCAGGCAAACATATTATTACAATCTCAACCAAACAAGCATAAGTACATTGGCTAAAAATTCCTAGCCTTTTGTAAGCAATAGTTCCTAAACCACCGAAGATCAAGACCCAAATGGAAGATGATTCATGGAATATCAACTCTGTCATGAATAGGAGTTGTATTAAAAGGTTGGAGCCATGAGCTGCCTCAAAATTTTATCCTAGATGGACTACTTAATACTACGAAGAATCATCATCATCAACAAAAAAGAAGGTTCTTGATTCTAAATTGTATTTTTAGATTTTGAAAAAGATTTTCCTTATTTAAATCGTATTCGAGAACATATTTAGAACATATCAGTGCACCAAATGAATTAAACCGCTTCTTCTTCTTCTTTTGTGAAATTGCAAAAAATGACACAAAACATTGACAACATTAGTCATACCTCAATAGTGTTCGCAAGTGAACCTTTCAAGAGATTAGAGTTTGCCGACACAGATTACAATGGTACCTGCAAATCAACTATGATTCTTGGTGATTCACATGCAAAGCATATTGCATTTACATTCACAATTTGTTTAATGGGTCACTCGAGTGCAAAAAGATAGGCAGACCTTTTGTGCATCAAGCAAAGTTCAAGATATGTCATTAACATAGCAAGATGCAGCACTATGAGCATTTCGTCCTACATTTTATTGTCCAACGAAACAGAGCCGATCCAACCCAACGAGAACACTTACCTAATGTTAGTCTGTGACCTTCAATGGGTGGTTTTTGGAAATTTCGAGGAAACATCTCCATAAAATAATATCAATTTTGTATTACGCATCGAATTGTGGGAGCAGAATGAAAATTGACTCCTTCAAAGCCAAGAACTTACTTGAAACCTAGAAAACTTGCCGCACATGGACTGATCAATTCAGCGGATCCGAACGCCCTCAATGCGGATTGAAGGGATCTCTTGGATGAGGGGCCAATAGTCGCTAGTGTGTTTTGAGCATCGATCTTTTAGAATCTCACATCCATATATTCGCAATATTTGGAGGGAGGGAGGGAGGCCATCCTCTGGCAAGTACCTCAACTTCGGGCAAACTTCAAATCTTAAATATGTGAGTGAGGAGAGATGGTTGCGAAGACCCATTGATAGTCTTTCCACATTCTTCATATTACATATCCAAAGATAGGATAGAGAGGAAGGAAAGAGAAGACTCCACGCATCCTCATCCTCCGAAGGAAACCATGGCTCCCCTTCCTCCCCTCCCATGCTCAAGTCAATTATTAGAGACTTGAGGGATTTGAGTAGGTGTAAGCCCCAGTCTCTCACTGGTTGCTTTAGATTCTCACACCCTCTAATTCCTAGGTTCTGCAAATTGGGAGGCAAGCCTCCTTTGGGCAAGCATATGATATTTTGGCAATCATAAATATGCATCCTCTGGAGGGATGTGAGATGATGCCATTGATTTGGTAGAGACTTCGTCTTTGGACAATTGTCAAGTATAAGCCATGATAGGGTGATGGGAAGGGGAGGAAAGTCATCTATCTCCAATGCTGGACAATCCCTTATAAACAAATTAGTGAGATGGGAGAGTGTATGAAGGTAGTGTGGTAGGCTTCTCAAATTCTTGCATCCTGAAATGCGAAGTTCTGTCAAAGCAAGAAGTCTACCCTTGGATAATGGTAAGGATGTTAGAGAATCACACTCAGATATTGACAAATATTCCATTTGAGACACAAGGCTATTGTTGCTAGGGTCATCTAAAGGGATGGTTAGTCCCGTGAGTTTTGGACACTCACAAATATCCAAATATTTGAGTGTGTGCATCTTGCCTGGAAACTGTTCTAAACTTGTGCAATCCTCCAATTCGATCATTTTAAGGTTGTAGGGTAACTCTATCTCTCCTTTCCCTATCACAAAATATGTGAATAGAGGACATCTTTTGATGGCTAATTTCTGGAGGCAAGTAAGATTTCGCATTTCATTTCCATGTTGCCACAAGTACTCTAGCTTGTTACAGTGTTCTATATAAAGCTCTTTCAGCTTGACCAAGCAACTTATGAACCCATGATCAAAGCAAACAAGCTCAGTAAAATTCTCAATTTTGAGAATAGTTAAAGAAGTTAGGTTGACCAAGATGTTCAAGATCTCCTTTTTACACTCCTTAAGGCATAACTCTTGGAGAGATGGAAAACAAACCACACTAGTTGAGTTATTCAATTGCGGGCATGAATGAATTTCAAGCTTCACAAGACTATCAAGTTGACATGGCAATGTCCCAACCAATGAAGGACAGCTTCGAACAACAAGATGTTGAAGACAAGAGAATGGGACTTCTCCTTCTTGGCCCCTAGCATGACAAGACCAATCCTTCCATGCCAACATCTCTTCAAACTTCAAAGTTGTTAAGGATGAAAATGGCCTTGTACTTCCATATAATTCAGAGCCAATCATGCTCACTGTATGTAGACCTTCAAGAGATAATTCTCTAAGTGAAGGTAGTTGTCCAAGTGAGGGTAGCAATCTAACATTAGGACAGTGGCACAAGCGCAAAGACACTATCTTAGAATATGATAGACCATCTAGCCACGATGGGAATTTTGCTCCAACATAATACGAGATAGTGAGACTTTCAAGACTAGTGTGAGGTTGTAGAAATTCAAGCACTTGTGATTCATGCTTATCATTTCGCAAATGTCCAAAATCTTCACCCCAATGTAAGGATAAGGTGCTAAGGCCTTGCTTTCCAAACAAATTGGCATCAACTGCATCTCTAACGTCTTCCACCTTTTGCAATTCTAATATGAATAATTCTCCATGAAGATGTGGCAATTTCTTTAACTCCTTTAACCGTGACCCTTTCTCTATTCCTACTACAAACTTCGAAAAAATAGTAAGATTTTTCAAATTATAGATACCCAATGGCATCTCTTTAAGACTATTTGTATCTCTAATGTCAAGAAATTGTAAGCTGATCAATTTTGTGATACCCAAAGGCAACTTTGAAAGCTTTTGACAATCTCTTAAAACCAAAGCTTGTAATTTGCACAATTCACCAATTGACTCCGGTAGCCTTTCAATATTAGTGTACGAGCAATTGAGATATCGAAGATGTTTTAATTCACCAACACAATTTGGTATCTCTATGATGTCACGATGACATAATGAGAACACCCTCAAGTACTTCAAGTTTGTTAACAAGTCATGCAGCACCTTGTTGGAAATAGAGAATTTATTTGAGCCTCCACTAGATCCAACATGCACTAGAATTAAACTTCTTAGTGCCTTCATTTCATGATATGCTCTCAAGCATCTTGACGTAACATGCCATGATGAGATCAATGATCCATAACGAGCTTTCTCAAGAGATGCATCATCTTCATTACCCGTCAACTGAGACTCCCCTATGCTAAAGCATGTCCTACCCGCAATTGACTTTGCTAGGTCATTAAGAAGATCATGCATTAAAAACTTGGATGTGTCGACTCTTGATTGTTGAAGAAATGATCTCGATATTAACTCATCGAAGTGATCTCGTCCCAATCTCAATAAATCCTCCTTTACTTTTTGTCCATATAAAAGGCCCTCCGCTATCCATAAGAGTACCGGCTCATCCCTCTCAATTTCATAATCCTTTGGAAAAACTGCACAATAAGCAAAACATCTTTTCAAATAAATAGGAAGATGGACATAGCTCAATTTCAAAACTGGGAGAACCTCATCTTTTTTTCCCTTCGGAAGATCCCATATTTTGTTATTTAAGATAGCTTCCCATTTATCCGGATCCCTTTCATTACAAAGGGCACCGCCCAACATCTTTGCTGCCAAAGGTAAGCCTTTACATTTTTCAGCTAATTTCTTGGCTATTATTTCAAGATTTGGGTGGCTTTCAAAATTTGTTGCTCCAAGAGCATGAAAGGCTAATAAGCTTATACAATTATCAAGGGACAGCTCTGCCAAGAGATATGGTGAAGATCCTCTCATGGAAACAACAGGAAGGTTGCGAGTGGTGACAATGATCTTACTTCCCTTGGCCCCTGCTTCAAATGGCTTTAAGAGGTCAGTCCATTTTCCATAGTTTTCATTCCATACATCATCTAAAACCACAATAAACTTCTTTCCAGATAGACTGTCCTTCAACTTAACTTGAAGCTCATCTAGATCTTTGCCCTCACAGGACAACCCAGTGAATGACCGCAAAATCGTCTTTGTTATATCCAGAACATTAAAAATATCTGACACACAAACCCATGCTCTCCTCTCAAAATTGCTTTTCAGTTTAGCATTATTATACAACTGTTGAGCCAAGGCCGTTTTTCCAACACCACCCATCCCAACTATGGGGATAATGCTTGGTGTGGCCTTGGAATTTTCGACCTCACTAATCAATAGTTCAAGAATCTGTGCTTCTTCCTTCTCCCTACCAAAAAATTGACGCTCTGGCAGAGAAGTGGTGGGATCCCTTTGTTTAGTGTAGTTGGATATGTCTGCAACATTCTCTTTTAAGCTTAGATGAGCCTTCCTAGTGACAATCGCTTTCAACCTACAATTGATCTCTTGTACCATGGTTTCAGATACTAGCAAGCGCAGATTTTGATTTGATCTGGAGGATTTATTTCGGTCAAAGAAAGAGAACTTCCATTTCTCTAGACCGCTGCTTGGGCTAGATTCTACCTCCAACTCAACTAGAGCGGCTTTGATCTCAAACTCATCAAATAAATCCTCCATGTCATATGCCAAGTCCCTAACATCATCCAGCCACAACTTCACTAGAGGGTTACCATTGAGTTGTCTGTCCTCTGCATCAGCCAACACTGCATTGATTGTGACCAGCATCTCCTTCCACTCCTCAAGTAGGGCAGTGCTGATTCCTTCCTGTTGTGCCTGTTGTGCATAGCCTAGTGCGAGAGAAGCCAACTTGTCGAATAGAACTTGAAAGTAGGAAGCCAAGAAGGAACCCAAAACAATCTCTCCGATGGCCATGTGTGAATCAATCACTATTGAGAACAACAAAGGTGTTATGGTGAAGCAAAGTGAAAATGAGCTAATGGAGAGAGAAAACTATAAAGTCCAAGAAGACAAGTGAACCACCTATCAAAAAGATTAAAAAGAGACCAAGACTTTCAAGAGATGCACGTCAAATGTTATATAAATCAAAATAAAATAGTTTTTTTATCCATGAGTGCTTATTACATCATTTGCTCTCCTCATATTTTTGGATCAAGACTTTTGGTCAGACCTTTACTTTTGGCCATTGAAAACAAAGCCTTTATAAGACCAACTTAGAGTGCACGCATATCTTTGTCAGAGGTGTTGTGACATCTTGATTTTCAAGCTCTATTTTTGATTGAATAAGTTGGGCCTTTCATCGACGCGTCTATAGTTCTTTTCTCTGAGTTCGCTATTCATGGGATAACTAGCCTATCAGGTGAAGTCGTTAAGGGATTTTAACACAATAGATTTGAGAATTCGACCAAGAATCGACTGCTCGACCGTGCTAATCTGCAAGGGTCATTACGGCACTGTCAAAATTGATCAAAGACTGGAGATAAGTTGATTCGATAGAGGTATGTGATTAATGTGTCGGTGATTCCACCAGATTGCAAAATTCTTGTTGATTGGCACTAGACCGATTTTTCTATCATTTTGATACCTTGTGCCCATATTTGAAACCTCAAGATTTTCACGACAACCGAGAGTCGCCAATGTGTTGAAGATGTCATTGTGGCTCAAAATAAATTGACCACGGGTTAATTACACCACACATTCCTAAAAGTTAACGGTAGTCTAGATCACGCTAAAATCACGCCAGATTGAAATTAACCGCGAATTTGAATCCGATTTCAGAAATTGAAAGTTCTTTCATGTCACGATTCATTTTAGGAATATCGACTCATCCTCTGAAGATTTTTATGCAAATCGAGATTTTTGGTGAAAATTCAATATAGGGCTGTTTTTTACCGGAAAATTCAGGGGACCGTTTTTTATCGCATTTTTAGGATGTGAGTTAGTTCTATTAGTGAGGAAAAATGTCAATTTGATCAAGGACACCATGGTAAAATTTATGGGGGCCGAATTGAATTCAATTGATAAGGAACTTGGCTCAATTTGGGAGAATTTGTCCCAAAATTCGTAGGCCATGGCCCCCCTCAACATTTGGTCCATTTGGCAATTGTGTTGGGGAAGTTTTAGAGTGGATAAGGGCTGCCGGTCATGGCTAAGGAGGTGGGACATGTTGGTTGAGCTCAAGGGGACAAGTAAAGCCATCTAGAAGGTTTGGTAGCCCCATCTCTTCAGTGGCTGGTCTCATCTTCCTCCTTAGCTTGCTTTCTCCATTTTCAGAGTGTTTGAGCTCCCAAAATTGCAAAAAAACCAAACCAGCCAACCCCTACCGTTGCACGGCCGTTGGACAGCCGCTGTTCGCCGCTCGCACTCGTCACACCCCCGCATGAGCCAACGCCCCTACTACGTCATCCCACTGGTTCCGTCGCCATTTCACCTGTCCCAAGCCTCCTCAAGACACCGTCGAAGCCCTGGCCACTGTCCAAGCTTGCCATCACTGCCGTTCAGCTCTGCCTACCTGCCTGCTCGCCCACCTAGCTGCCGGTCCTCCTCCGCTTGCTGTTCCAGCCCCGGAGTAGTAAGCTCGATTCTTGGACAAAACCAAGCATCATAGCCAACCGTGGGCCTTCGAGGCCCATTTCGAACCTTTTCCGGGCCTCATAGGGTGTCATCGCTTCAGAGTTTGTCGCCCGTCTCCATGTTGCTGTCATCGTGGACTCACCAGATCGCTAAACCAATGAGTTTACTCACTAACTCTACTTAGGAAGTTAATGATGCGTAAGGATTGATTAGTTTAGGCTAAGTATGGTTTAGGTGGTTAGTTAGAATGGATTAGCGATTTAATTACTCGTTATTGCATGTTAGGTGGTTAGATTGGCTTATTTAGCAACTAGATAAGCTGTATTATTTATCTATATAGGTTCATAAATTTTTCGGGCCCGTTTCAGTATTTAATTAGGTTTTTCTTGCCGAAGTTTCTATTTATGGCATTTAATTGTATTTATTTAATTATTTATTATTTTTCGAAAATTATACCGGATAGCTTCGGTGACCGAATTTTATGTTGATTGCAATGGTATGCTTGGTTTATTTAATTGAGTGCTAATTTATGCAAATTGAGTAGAAAGTGTAATTTTGGGTATTTATTCCAAAATTAAGTAATTTCGGTATTTAATTGGAAAATATCAAGCGTTAGTTTTTAACGCTGAAAATGTCTTTGTGGACTGTATAATTAGTGAGATTTTTTAAAAGAAAGATATTACATTTTTGGCTCAGGCTGACTGTGTACCCACACACAATTATTTTTATCGGGTATTTTCAATGTGGTGAATTGTCAGCTTGTGTGAGCCCCTTTGTACATTAGCTTGTGAGAGCAGTATACTATATCAGCCTATGAGCTCGATATGTCAGCTTGTGAGAACAATATACCTTATCAACTTGAGTGAGCTAAGATCGTTTTATCATCTTGTGCGAGCACGATCTATATATTTATCAGCTTAAGCGAGCTATGACCATATATTGCAGCTTGTGTGAGCTAAGATTGTTTTATCAGCTTGTGCAAGCACGATCTATATATTTATAAGCTTGAGCGAGCTATGACCACATATTGCAACTTGTGTGAGTAGTGATTGTATCAAGGGGATTGATATATGGTGTTGAATGGATAGATAGTATGGTTGGTATCAAATTGAACTGATTGATCGATGGTTTGATTTGAATTGAGTGGATTAGTTGAGTTCATGAATTGTACTGACTTTCAGGAAGGAATTGAGGCAAAGGTAAGTCATCTATCTTGTGTGTGTTTAGACCGCCCTTATGCGTATTTCCTTCCTAGTTGGAGTTTAATGGGTGAATTTGCTGAGACATCGTCTCACCCCGTCATGGGCTAATAATTTCAGGTCCTTAAATGGAGAATCCTCCTGAGTGTTTTGGCCATCCCATGAGGGTTACCAAGCGAGTTTCTAGCTATCCCAATCTAGGAAGTCATTGGGTCTATGAACTTGTAGTGACCATTGTCTGGGTTGAAGAGAATCCACCTCATAGGATACCTCATCGATTTAGAATGTGGTTTCACTACGGACCCAATGGTTTCAGGGTGGGTCCCCTTAAGACTTTTGATATCCCCGCTGCAATAGTTTATGCTACTTTGGACGAGGATCCAGCTGACCCTCCTGATGGTGTGGTGGAGGACCCGATGCCCCCAGCGCCTGTGGAGACTAAAGAATCGACGAATGAGTCCGACTATCTGGTTATAGAACGGCTTTGTTTTGAGGACTGATCTTTTGTAGACTTGTGAATATAGACTAGTTTTGTAAATGACCTAGTCAGCTGTGTATAAAGGTATGTTGTGGTTTTGAAAATAAGCTCCTGCTTTTCCATCCCATCTTTGTGTTGTTTTGGGATTTATTTATTCGCTTTCGCATGCGCATTAAAATGAAAGGGTTGGCGACGCGTCTTGGGACGTTGCAATTTAGTCAACCACCGAGGGATGGGTACGCGCTCAAGGATCGGGGTGTGACATCCCCGCCCGGAGTGGTATCAGAGCTGGTTGATAGTTGGAGTGATAAAGTGCAATAAGTTTATGGGATAGTTAGTAGGAATGGCATTTATTTCATGCTGGTGTGTGTCAGTGATAGTTGTTTGGTAGATTATTTGTTTGGGATCGCTTAACTTCTAATTCTATGTGGAATTGGAAAGCAGGTTTCTTTAAAAAAATCTGCAAAATGAGCGATTAGGAGTAGAGGACTCCTAGAAAGAGAACCTTTGGACCAGTTACTCGGGGTAGAACACTGACAAGAGTCGGTACTCGATAGGATCGTGGTTGAGCGTCGGCTCAGACCAACGCGAGTGTAAGAGTACCATTGTAGGCTAGTACTGAAAGTGTAGTAGCACTGAGCAATCCTAGGTTCGACGGGATCATTTAGGTGCTAGTGACCCTTGGGAACTTGTTGGGCTAGCAAGCATAGGACCGAGCCGTCGTTGTTGCCTTGTCACTTTGCCGCCAACGCTGTAACTATTGTTGTTGCTGCACCTACTATGGTCCAACATGGAGATGTGATCGGGGAGTGAGCCATTGCGTCTGAGACGAGGTTAGGATCCAACAAAGATAGCAATCGGTTGGGGAAGTGGCCAATGTCAAAAGGAAAGTGTTCCATCCCTCCCAACCGGAAATATGGGATTGGAAAGTCAACGCTCAACTCGAACGATGTGTGTTGTGTCTGTAGGAAAAGACATGGATCTGCCCCATGTTGTAAAAAGGAAATGACTTGTTATGGGTGTCGCCAGTACGGCCACTTGATCAAAGATTGTCCCAGAAGGCGATGGGATCGCAGGTGCCACCACCGCTAATAGAATAGAACAGAGGAAACGCACCGCAGAACGCACCACAGGGTACGATGAATGGACCTCAAGCATAAAGACAGGTGTATGCTCTCACCCGATAGGAGGCAGAGGACTCACCAGACAGGTGCCGAGTTTGTAGAATGAAGCATGGACCAACCCAGTGTCCCGGTATAACGGGAGCGTGCTATGGATGTGGCTAGCACAGCCATCAGGTGAGAGACTATCCACGTAGGTCCATGGGGAGCACAAGCACCGCTACAGCAGTTAAGGCGCCACTAGGATGGCGAAAGGAACAAGAATTAACCAAACCATGCACCGATTTGGAGAAGAATTTTTTGGGGTGATTTTATCAAAGTAGCACAACGGAGCTTTGGGTTAAGCTATTTTAGTTTGTTGTAATAAAGCTGTAGAAAGAAGAATCACTTGCTATAGTTGTACTTGACTAGTTGCTTATGTATAATTTTGACGTCATATATGAAAAGAGTTGGCTCATGGAGCATCTTGTGGTAATAAATTGTTGTCGTGAAGTAACCCAATTTAATCAGTTAGTAGGTGAAAGTTTCAAGTTACTGGGAGTCGAGAAGAACCCTCAATTACTTTAATCTTGTCCTTTGAGGCAACCCGTTTGTTAGACAGAGGTTGTCAAGGTTACTTGGCAATTGTCATGGATACGTCAGTTGAGGAGTTGAAGATCGAGAATATCTCAATAGTTCAAGAAATTCCAGACGTATTTCCAAAAGAATTGCTAGGCTTACCACCAGAGGGAGAAATCGAGTTTGTGATCGAGTTAGCACCCGGGATAGAGCCAATCTCTAAGGCTCATTATCGGATGGCGTTGTTTGAGTTGAAAGAACTAAAGGTGCAGATGCAGGAATTGTTGGATAAAGGATTCATACGTCCCAATGCATCACCTTGGGGAACACCAGTTCTGTTTGTGAAGAAGAATGATGGTTTGTTGCGCATGTGCATTAACTATCGTCAACTCAATCAAGTGATGATCAAAAACAAGTATCCACTTCCAAGGATCAACGACTTGTTTGACCAGTTGCAAGGAGTGTCGATATTTTCAAAGATCGACTTGAAGACAAGGTATCATCAGCTGAGGATCAGAAATGATGATATACCAAAGTCAACGTTTCGTACTCAATACGGCCATTATGAGCTCATTGTAATGTCATTTGGTTTGATGAACGCTCTAGCTGCTTTTATGGATTTGATGAACTGAGTGTTTAAAGAATATCTGAATTAGTTTGTGATTGTGTTCATCAACAATATTTTTGTGTATTCAAGAAGTGCTGAAGAGCACGAGAGGCATTTGAGAAGAGTACTTCATACCCTAAGGATTCATGGATTGTATGCTAAGTTTAGTAAGTGCGAGTTTTGGTTGACTCGTGTTGCGTTCCTAGGTCACGTGATTTCAAGTGAAGGAATCTTCGTGGACCCATCCAAGATCGAAGCAGTTATCAGTTGGCCAAGGCCGACAATAAAGACAGGGATCAAAAGCTTTTTGGGTTTGGCAGGTTACTACAGAAGGTTTGTGGAAGGATTTTCAGCTTTGGCTTCACCGTTGACTCAACTCTTGAAGAAGAAAAGAAGTTCGTGTGGACAAACAATTGCGAACGTAGTTTCCAGGAGCTTAAGCAGAAGCTGACTACCACACATGTGCTAACCAACCTTCTGGCCCTGAAGGATACGAGATCTATAGTGATGCATCGTTTAGAGAATTGGGTTGTGTGTTGATGCAACATGGTAGAGTTGTTGCATACGCATCCTGTCAGTTGAGACCTCGTGAGCTGAACTATTCGATGCACAACTTAGAACTTGCAGTGATTATTTTCGCTCTCAAGATTTGGATACATTATTTATGTGGAGAAAGATTTCAGATCTTTATAGACCATCAAAGTCTCAAGTATCGATTCTCTCAGAATGAATTGAATATGAGACAATGTCAATGAATGGAACTTCTGAAGGAATATGATTGTGATATTCTATATCACCCTGGAAAGGCGAATAGGGTCACCGACACCTTGAGTCGGAAATCTTCAATCACACAAATGCTGGTTAAGGAATGGATTTTACTCGAGAGAGCTCGAGATTCGGTTTTTAAATTTGAGGTAGGTCACCTCTCGAATTTTATGGCCATCCTCAGAATTGAACCGAAGTACAAATTAGAATCAAGACATTTCAATTAACAAACCCAAATATTCATAAGATTTTGCAAGAGGATATTGATAAAAGAAATGCTAACTTTCAAATTTCTGAATACGGGACTCTAAGGTTCCAAAGACGATTATGTGTATGAGACGATGTGGAGCCTAAAGAAGAGATCTTATCAGAAGCTCATTGTAGCAATTACAGCATTCATCCAAGCAGTGCGAAGATATATTGGAATCTTATTTAGTAACTTGCCAAACCCAAAAAGCTTCCGATCCCTGTCACTATTATCGACCTTGGCCAGCTAATAACCGCTTCGATCTTGGACGGGTCCACGGAGATTCCTTCGCCTGAAATCACGTGACCTAGGAATGCAACAAGAGTCAACAAAAACTCGTACTTGCTAAACTTAGTGTACAATCCATGAATCCTTAGGGTCGCCTCAATGGGCAGCGGCCCTTGGCCCGGCCGAGCAAGGGCTGCCAACCCTCGCCGGATCTAGGCGAGGGCCACGACCCCTCGCCCCAAATTGGGGCAAGGGGGCGACCCCGGCCGACCCTCTCCCCCTTCATCGCCGGCACTTAAGTGTCCCTTTTTGCCAACTTTTGGCACTCTAGGAGTCCCGGTGTCCTTTTTTCTTGTTTAACGATGAATGAAGCTGACTAAATTAATAGGATCAGTAGATAAACATATTTGTGCAAACTCAATAAAATAAATGCTTTTGAAACATAACATATTGAGGATCCACCCAATAATGGCATCTTATTTTCTATTATATATATATATATATATATATATATATATATATATATATATGTATATATATATTTATATGTCATCAACGACAGTTAACTTTGTTTGTCCACTAAGGAGAACGAAAACACGTGCTTTGGGCTAAACAAGAAAAAGGATCCAGCGCACCGACTAATTCATTAAGCAACTTGTTTTATTTTACTCTGCTAATATTGAACAAGTCACAAATCACGAAATGACAGTGTATAATCTACTGAGAATTATACTCTACCCATCACACCTATCAACAGGAAAATAGAGTTCAAAGGACCATGATTCTTGCATCAAACAATTCCCGATCATCGACTACCAAATCATCTCTCAGCAAATATTGCCACCCGTCTTTTGCTGCAACTTTTTTTTCACAAGTGCTTATTTAGCAATCCTTGGAGATTAACTCAAGGCACTTGTAGTTTCCACAATTATATACTTGTTCATGCAAATAAATCATAAACTCAGGAAGACCAAGACTTCACTGGGTATCATGAACTTTTTTGTCATGCAGGTGAAGCAAAATTGATAAAGAGCTCATGAGAAAGAAAATTTAATAAAATCTAGGAAGACCAAGACTTATGAAGATGCAAATTGGATTTGTTGCTTCACTTTTCGAATCCCTCCTCTTCCATTCCCATTCGAATCTCTTTTTTACATTACTAGTAGAATTTCCACGTGTTATATGGGCGTTATTTGTGTGTGTGTGTGTGTGTGTGTGTGAATGAGATATTATTTGACACTTAGCACTGATTATTGTTCTCTTGCTCATAATTTATAAAACTATAATTTTAGTCCAACATTAATGAATGATTAATCATATTGTGATTAATCATTAATCTCCATTGTACTTATCTACTGGAATTATGTCTAGATTTCCATTTATCTTTTCAAATATGAGTTGAATAAATGGAAAAAGAGCAAAAAGAAAAACTAAAAGAGAAAAACAGGAAAAAACTGATAAAGAAAAAAATGCAGGAGTGGGGCGATAATATTCTTCGCGACTCGCGGAGAGTTCCACTTCACATTTTTGTTTAGTTTTGTTTTTTGTTTTTTTTATGAAGATGCAATCCAAATTTATTAATATGCAAGATATGATTTTCCTAGATTTTCCAAATTATAGCATGTGATTTATGAAAGGAAACGTGCAAAACAGAGAATTAATAATAATGCACTCCAAAAAGCCTAGATGCGCATGATAATGCTTGTCCATGAAAATAATAAGTTTCCTAATATAATTATCCTGATACGGATATAATGCAATTCTATCCTAATATGTAATGAAAAATCATAAAATAGAGGTCTGAGTTTTGGCTCAAACAATTATGCGTGCAGATGTATCACCTGATTAAAACAAAATTAAGAAATCTCCATGAATTATGCAATCTCCATGAATTATGCAATCAAGCTGCAACTTTAATCTGGCTAGCAAGTATATGGCATCAACTTTCCCCGATTTTGCTATTAAACTTGCTGCATCAGTTCAAGTAAAAAGAGAGCAAGTAGATAGATGTCTTTTACCTATTCCAAGTAGACTCCCTGGAGCTGACCAGGCGAACGGGATAAGATCCACAACAGCAATCCAGCAAGCACGAGAACTAGGTTCGGCAGTTCACTGTGTATGCGTGCGTATTCAGCTGCGGCAATGCGTGGTCGCTGCTTGCAACGACGAACGATGGTATTGATTGAGCGACGCCTAGAGATGGTGGTGACAATCGATATGCATGCAAGAAATGAATTGAGTCAGGGTGAAGTCTGTGGGCGTGAGTTTAATGATGATTATGGTGGTGGTGGTGGATGAAGAAAAAGTGAGGCGGTGTGGCCTTAAAGAAAGGAGCAGGAGAATCAAGATGAATTCTGCCGTGTGTGTTTTTCTCTCGGAGGTTCCCATTTTATCTTTGCCTTTCTTTTCTTTTTCTTTCTTTTTTATTTGGGGAATAAATTCGAAAGAACCTAATCCTATTTGTCGAAATTCCGGTATATGCTTATAAAATGCTTTAATTCCAATAAACTTCTTCTTTGGGAGGAAAATCTGTTCCAGTTTTCCAAAAATATATGGAAACCACTTTTGGGCAGAAGTTAGGCATTGACAAGTTTTAACAATTAAATGATTATTTCTAAGCTATTTATACTTATTTTGGTAACTCGAGATTTCTTGCTCTAATTAGGACGCATTATCATCTCGGGAATAATTTTTTTATCATAAATGGTTTTTTTGTTTTGTTCCCGATAACAATTTCTAAGTATAAGAACGCACTTGGTAATTGCACAAAATTTTTATTCCTAGGAAGGAAATGCGTTTGGTAGAATTGTATAATTTTGTTGTTTCTTTTAATTTTTTAATATTTTTATTATATTTTTCTTTTTTTTTTCCTTCTTTCTTTTTTTTTTTTTTTTTGCTTTTCTCTCCTTCTTCCTCCTTTGTGGCTGGTCGTCGATGGCTGGCAACTGGTTGGGCAAGGTTCAATGAGCTCGCCAAAGGCTCGCTAGGCCAAGGCAAGGGCCGGCGACCTCGCCAGAAGCTCGCCTGGCCACTATGAGGCTCGGCCTTGCCTTGGTTGGGCGAGCTCGAGCTCGCCCAAATCTTGCAAGGCTGAGCATCATCATGGCTCGGCATCTCGGGGGCCAGCGATGCTCTGGCAAGGTTGCCAGCCCTCATCGATCGGTTGTCGGCCATAGCCAAGGTCGGCAACAAGCCAAAAGGAAGAAAAAGGAAAGGAAAGAGAAGAAGAGAAAAGAGAAGAAAAAAGAAGAGAAAAAAAAAATATTCCCGAGAACAATAAGTTATTTGTTTCTACTTCTTATTTTTATTCCAAATCTATTACTGGGAACAAAAATTTTACCAAACGCATTTCTATTCTTTTTCCATTCCTTGGAACAAAAGAATAGAAATTGTTGTTCCGGGGAATAGAAACAATTTTTACCAAACAGGCCCTAAGTTGCTGGAAGAAAGAACCCACCTCGCTAATAGTAGGCTAATTGATAGTCGACCTACAAAAGCAAGCCCACAACCCACGAGATGGCGAGAGAAGGAGATGAGATGGTGTTGGCGAGACCAAGACAGAGAAGAGACGCAACGGCGCCCACGGGACAGAAAAAAGAGAAAAATTGAGAGTGCCACTGGAGAAAGTCGAATGACTAGAGAGATAAAGATAGAGGGCCAAATCTGAGAGTGAGAACTGGAAAAGAAAGCAGAGCTTTTTTTTTTTTTTTTTTTTTGGTCGGAGAAAGCAGAGCTTAAATAGACAAGATTTAGGATTCGTTTTGACCCGGCTCAAAACCAGTTTTCCCCCAGAATTACCTTTGCAAGGCCGGCTTATGGGTGTTAGGTAGGGGCATTATATTTGATTTGACTTTATATTCAATTTATTAAAAGAGGTACAACCAGTTCATATTATAAAATCAAGAAGTGAACCGATGAAGGCCGATTCAAAGAATTTTTATTTGGAACTAAACTGGCCCACATGTGAACAGCCTCGAAATTAGTCGTGTTTCATTCATTTCCCATATTGAATTGGTCCAGCTACTCACCTTTAATAAAATGTCATATATGAAGTCTAACGGCAAACATTGCAAAATTAATCAATTGATTGGCAGAATGGGAAGGACCATCACAAAGCATAGAGTTCTTTTGATCTAAATAAAGTAGATAGCCCCATTCCAAGCAAAGCTCGGATTTTCGAAAAAAAATTTAAAAATAAGAGATTTAACATTTTAAGATAAAAAGCCTTGTCACCTTTGAAGATCACGAGGTCATTATACCTTACCCCACATCAACTAGTGTTTAGGTGTTGAATCGAAAAATCAAAATCTCGGTTATTTAGTGGAAAATTTTCAAGCCTTGGTATGTTCAACAGTTTATGTTGGAGTCAGAAAGAAAATGTTCATCACACAATGCTGTATGTCTCTTCTCAGCCTACTCAAACCCAATCTATTTGGACCCCTTAGAGGTTCTGATTGAGGAGCAGGCAGAATCATTCTCCTTGAACAATGTCAGAAAAAATGCCCTCATCTGATGTGGATGCCTAACTAACCTTCTTAATGGTGCAAATTTTTATATAATTTGGCCAGGGCACTTTGTGTTAGAAATTTGAAGAAAGACAGAGAAAAAAGAGAGGCGCTTTAAGGTTCTTTTGTGAAGATGCATCCGTATGATTTTACTTGTTCAACTTTTTTATTATTAGTTTATGTCACTCACGTCCCGGCTGAATTGTGGTCCCAACTCCTAACTTCAGCTTTTACAAAATCCCCCGGACGTGTAAGAGAGTACATCCAACTTAATAAGTAAGGCAAGTTGACGGTGATAATATTTTTGTAGAAAAATTATGTTAGATTAGTCCAACTTAATAAGTAAGGCAAGTTGACGGTGATAATATTTTTGTAGAAAAATTATGTTAGATTAGATTAGATGATTAATTTTTTTCCAACTTTATTGTTAATTTATATGGACAATTAATGGAATGGGAAGTGGGAGGGAATTGAGTTTTGTGATGACGTGGCCCATCCATTAAGTTCCATTCTTCTTAACTTTCTATTGTTGACGTTACGAAATAGAACGAAAAAAGGTAATCACGATGGCTCGAATCAGCTAAATTTTATGTAAATTACTTATCATTACTTACGTATTATAAAAGATTCATATGTTTCAAGTCAAAAATATGTAAAAATGTGTCGGAGACAAGACTAGATTAAATAAAATGTAAAACTCTATCCAGACAAACTTTCAGGTATTTTGTTGACATTTATGCAAGCGAAGAGCTTGAAATCCGCTAGAGATGGTGAAACATATCATTGTCCATCGATTTGGTGTGTTTTCTTCCCCCTTTTCCCCTTTTCCTTACTTTTCCTTTTCCTGAAGGCGACCAGAAAACAAAAGTTTTCCACACTTGCCCTTTCATATAAGCTGGACTTAATCATAAACTAAAGCATGCAAATATATAATGGAGAAGCAAATAAGGAATTGAAAAAAATTGAAGTCAGGATCTCCTACTCTAATATCATATAAAATTTAGTTTCACTATTGTCAAAACTAAGCTTTCAAAAGTAGATATAGTGACGACCATTTGAAATTAAGTCCAAATTTAGGAGTATTTTTATGAGCTTCTCTTGTTCAACATGAGACTAAAGATTATGCAAAACGTTTGGCAAGATGCTTCACCTCAATTAGCTGTTGGATCTCATAACTTCCCTTCCACGTTAGTTGCATGTCTAACATTTCTATGGATACCAATTTAATTATATGTCATTCCATTTCTTTCTAACCCTTCCTTGCTCCACCAGGATTTCGGAAGGAATTATGTAACATATAAGTACATATGTGACTAATGATTCTTCATAAGATTAGTAACTTTCTACAAGAAATTCAACTTTAATCTATGACTACTTACAAACTTGTTTACATTCATAGTGTTTTGTAGAAAAATTAACTTTTCTATGCTGATTCTTATCTATCAGCATATAAAAAAATAATAATAATAAATAAAAAGATAAAATTTGAACATAACTGATGATATCTGCTTAACTTTTCTATGCTGATTCTTGTCTATATTTTCAAATTTAAGTTTAAGAAAAAAATAGCAAAAATAGATAACTGATAAAAAAAAAAATTGCAGGATTGAGGCAATAATACTCTTCGTGACTTGCGGAGTTTCACTTCAAATTTTTATTTTAATTCTTTTAAACAAAGATTCAATCTACAATTAAAAATATGCAAGATCCTAGATTTTCCAATATATAACATTTGATTTATGAGAGGAAACATGCAAATATGGCAATTAATAATAATGCACTCTAAATGGCCTAGATGTGCATGATAATGCTTGTCCATGAAAATTCTGAGTTTTCTAAGCCATTAATAGAGGTCCAAGTTTGGGCTCAAACAAGTATGCGTGTAGAGGCATCACCTTATTAAAACAACTAAGCCATATCAACAATCAAGTGGCAACTTTAATCTGGCCAGCAAGTATTTGACATCAAAATCCCTCGATTTTGCCGTTAAACTTGCTGCATCAGTTTGAGGGGAAAAGAAAGCAAGTAGATGGATATCTCTTACCTATTCCAAGTGGACTTCCTGGAACAGATTGGTGAACTGGATTAGATCGACAACAGCAATCCAGGAAGCGCGAGAGCTAGGTTCAGACGAGTTGGAGGAGAACACTGTTGAGCAAGGGAACGAGCATGGGTTATGGTGAAGCAAAGTGATAATGAGCTAGTTGAGAGAGAATATAAAGTCTAGGAAGGCCAAAACTTTCACCTACCAAAAACATTAAACAAAGACCAAGACTTTGAAGGATGCACACCAATAATTAGAGGAATAAAAATAAATTTCTTTTTGTCCATAGGTGCTTGTCTCCTCATGTTTAGAGATTATGCCCAGATATCTTAAGTGAAGACCAAGACATCTACAAGCCATCAAAGACAGCTAATTTTGTCTGATCAATAAGGAAAACAAAAGCACGTTCTTTGCACCTGAACATCTACAAGTCGGGCACACTAACTAATCCATAAAGCAACTTGGTTTATTTTGCTCTGAAAACAGTAAACAAGTTAAAAAAGCCACCAACGAATATTTATAATCTACTGAAAATAACTCTTTAAGAATGACATTAATGAACTGGAAAATCGTGTTCAATCCCTATGTGGGAAGGAAACTTTAATGAAACCCAGGAAGTCCAAGACTTTGCAGGATGCAAATCGGATTTGTTGCTTGGTTTTCCACATCTCTCTTCTTCCGTCCCTAGGTGAATGCCTTTTTTTCCCCATTACCAGTAGAATTTCCAATCATTACATGGATTCTAAGTGATTTTTTTTTAATGAAATATTATTTGACAATTAGTATTGACTGTTGTTCTTTTGCTCAAAATTTACCATACTGCAATTATTGTCGAACTTTTTTCATTTTTAGTCACTCTGGGGTTTTCCATTCCTTAATCTCTATTGTACCTGTCTTTATAGTTATGTCTACATTTTCGTTTATCTTTCCAAACTAAAGTTTAATAAAAGAAGAAAAGAAAAACCTGAAAAACCAAAAAAAAAAAAAATGCAAGAATGGGGCGAGAGAGCGCGCCATCAATACCATTGTCACGGCCGCACCGTTGTGTTAGCACGACCGCCCGGGCAACTCATCCAATGCCGCCCGGGCAACTCATCCCTGCTGGCGCTTCTAAGCGGAGCAACCATCACAGGCAATTGCCTCTGATTACCTAATAACTAACCTAAATTGATCTAGAGAAGATTTCATAATGTAAAGGATTAATTCTAGGGTTATCAGTTTCTCACGTGCATCGTGAAAAATTGGGTTCCACGTGGAGCTCACATCATTCAACAGTGAATGTGAATTGGGCTCACATACTCCAGGTTAACATTTGTTATAAATCCACAGGTCATCAAAGGCGGTTACCTTTGTCCGTTGAATAAAGAAAAGGTAACTTTGTATGTTTGTGCCCATTTGAGGAACTGAGGAACTTCTTATATTTCCATAACATACTCAAGTTATTTGAGTTTATTATTTTCTCAAACGTAGGCGAATTCTTTATACTGGGACTACCATGTGAAAGCTTGCAATTGATCGCATATTCACCAATAAAGCATGAAATAAAGATATTGAAATCACAAGGATACTGACGATATATGATTGCTAAAAGAGCCAGAAAGCCAATAGTAATCAACAGATTTTTGGAGAAAATACAATTGCACTATAAGTTGGTCATATGGAAAACAATCACCTCTTATTTTCTGTTTTGCATGGCCACAAGAAAAGATCCCCTATTTCAAACACAAGCCAAAATTCTTGATCCAAAACAGAGGAGAAACTGCTATTTTTCTTCACATGACCAACTTAGAGTGCAGGCAGATTATCGTTAAACATTTATTACAAGTGTCTCATTGGCTTCTTCTTTTTTTTCATCCATACATTCTCAATGACCGTATGTTTTAATGTCTTTTTTTATGCGCTATTGGTGGATAGGCGATCAATATAGGTATTTACGTGGCAGTTATGCGCTGAAAATTTGCAGCAAGATGAGCAGCAATGATCGGCTGAAGGGTGATAAGCCAGTAGTTGACGATTGGGAGACGCTTTATAAGACAATCGTAACCCTTCACATGATTTCCTGTTCATAAGTGTGATGCATAGAGTATAATTTCTAGTATATTATAACTTGTTAGTTGGCAATACTTGACCCATTTTTTATTTAGCGATGAATAAAGCAGTCCACTGTTTAAAGGATCAGCAAATAAGCATTTTGTGCAACTAGCGTAGACTAAAATAAGCATCTTTATGCAACTTACACAAACTAAAATAAATATTTTTGAAAGATAAAATATTAAGGATCCACACAACAATGACATCTTAACTAATCCATTAAGCAAGTTGCTTTGGACTAACTTTATCTGTTCAAAGGACCACAATTCTCTTAACAAACAATTCATGATTATCAATTTCTTTAGCACCCTGCAATGGATCATTGCCACCGATCTTTCTGCAAATATTTTAGCTCTATAGCTGACATGTAAAAGCCTATAATAATAATAATAATAATAATAATAATAATAATAATAATAATAATAATAATAATAATAATAATAATAATAATAAAATAAATAAATAAATAAATAAATAAATAAATAACAGCACACTTAGAAGTAATAAATTCTAGATGTAGATATGCATGCCCCCTAAGTTCGTCATATGAAGAAAAATCACCTTTTATCCTCTGTTTTTTATGCCAAAAGAAAGGGCCATCTCTTACAAACGACAACCAAAAGTCTTGATATAGAGAAAAAGGACAACGATTGATTTATCTAAACTCAAGGACATAATGTGCATCAAGGCCCTCTCTTTGGTCTAACTCAAACAGCTTGTCATGATAATATGCTCTATTAAAATACTTTTCATCAGGAAGACCTAGATTTTGATTGGATATCATGTACGAAAGAAGATCAGAAAGTGTTGATCAGAAAGAAATTTTAATCAATTCCAAGAAGATAAAGAATTTGGAGGACGCAAATTGGCTTTACTGCTTCACTTTTCACATCCCTCCTCTTTCATCCCTGAGTGTCTCTTTTTCCAGTACAAATAGCACTTTGACGTATTATATGTCTTGCTTAAAGTTAACAATACTATAAATTAGCATAAGAAGGAAGCCATGAAAGAACCCGGAACGATCTCTCTATATTTTTAACTGGTCACTCTGGAAAACGACAAGGGATATGGTGAAGCTAGGTGATGATGAGCCTATGGAGAGAGAAAACTATAGAGTTCAAGATGACCAAAACTTTCACCAACCAAAAAGATTAAACAGAGACCAAGACTCTCAAGGATGTAAATAAGAGGTTAGACAAATCAAGTAAAATATTTTCTCTCCACAAGTGCTTATTTCGTGAATTGTTTGCCTTTTTCTTCGTATCAAGATTTTTCGCTGTCGTTTGATACAGAGGACCTTTTTCTTTTAGGCATCCAGAATAGAGGACAAAAGATTTTTTATTTTTATTTTTAATATGACCAAGTCCACGCATGTTTTCTTTCCTAACCTGTGTTTTGTTGGCTTTTTGGCTTTGAATGCATCTGTAAATTTCTAGCATCCTAATGATTTCTACATATCGTTGAATATGCAATCAACGTGGGCTTTTTCGTGGCCGTTACAGCCCTAAAAAGTCCCAAATGTTAAAGAAAACGATTACCTTGAGTATATTATGGATAAATAAGAAGGTGCTCGATTAGTCCTTTAATGTGGACGAACACGTAAAGTTCTTGCCAAAAGATTAGCAAATATTTTAACATGAATGAAGCTAACCATCATAATTGGGACTGGCTAATGAGCATCTTTGTGCTGCTTGCACTGACTGAATCTTCCGATAAACAAATGATACGCCAAGTAATGGCCGCTTAGTTTTTGTTATACATCTACAAGTCATCATGGGCGGCTAACGTTGTGTGTTGGATAAGGAAAGTAGAAACAATTGCTTAAGGCAAAACAACAAAAAAGGTTTGGCACAGCAATTGAGGAAAAATTGTCAAAAAGTCATAATCCTATTATATTTTTGTAAATTCAGTCATAAACGTTAAAATTATGTCAATTTAGTTCTACAGATCTTCACGTTTTGCCAATTGAGTCTATCTAGTTAATGTTGGTCGGAAATCACTTATGTGGACACTAGCTATCCTACATGACACGACGGGTTTTGACATGGGCAATTAATATATTACTATTTTTTCAAAATTCTTCCTTATTTTTTTCCTTTTCTCTTCTTTTCTTTTCCTTTTTCTTTTTCATTTCATTGAGACCATCAACGAGGCGATGGCTAGTGAAGGGAAAAAGGGGAAAAAAAAAAAGGTAGCGGAGGGAAAACAGAAAAAGAAAAAAAGGTAAAAGAGAAGAAAATAAAAATTAATAAAGAATGAAAATATAAGGAAAAAAAAAGGAAAAAGAAAACAAATGAATAAAAAAGGGAAAATTCTAAACAATGGCCTAAGTGCTAGCATTTTCTCAAATACAAGTTTGAATTGGACTTTGTGTCAAATAAAGACTGAAGTGATCATAATTATTTCAAATATGAGTTTGGAACAGCTATGGTTGTTTCAAATAAGAGTGACTATGTCAATCGCTGGTCGACTTTGTATTTTGAAGGTTAAAGGGTGCCTTCATCTAAATAAAATTTAATTCTAATTATTTTTATTCTCTCCTTTTTCTTTTTTCTTTTTATATTTTCGGTAAGGGCCATGCGACCACTAGCGAGGGTCAACAAGGGTTAGGTGGCCCTTGCTGACAACAAGTAAGGGTTGGTGAGGGCTCGACGACCCTCGTCGACCTCACTTGAGGCGAAAGGTCACTTGTGGCGAGGGTCGCCTCACCTAGGCAAAGCCATCCCTCGTTGGCCACTAGCGAGGGCCAACCTCACTGATGGCCGAGAAGGCTGCCTCCCCTAGGGTGAAGATAGCCTTGTCGGCCTTGTCGATGGCTGCAAAGGTAGCCTCCCCTAAGGGGAGGCCATCCCTTGCCTACGGTCGGTGAGGGGGGCCCTCATCTAGCTCTCTTTGGGCATCATCAATGCCCAGCCAACCACCAATGGAGAAGAAAGAAAAACTAGAAAAAGAAAAAAATTCAAAAATATAGATGATGAAAATGTCCTTAAGTAACTAAATAGTCAAGTTCTTATTTGAAATAGATATAGTCATTTTAAGCCCTTATTTAAGAAAACGATGACACTTCAAGTTTTTGTTTGAAATAAAGTCCTTTCAAACTCTTATTTGAGAAAATGAAGATATTTCAGGCCCTTATTTGGAATTCTCTCAAAAATATATTAAAAATAATATTAAAATTGTTCACATCAACGCTAGTTATCCTACTACATAGGATAGCTGGTGTCAATATCGTGATTTCCAATTAAAATTGTGCAAATGGATTTAATTAACAAAATATGAAAAGGTTAATAATTTAATTGACACAATTTTGACCAAAAAATTGACTTAATTAAAATATTTATGATTGAATTGATAAAAAGTGCAATGAATCTAGGATTTTTGAATAATTTTCTCCCACCAACTAATCCATTGAGTAACTTACTTTGCAATACTGAATGAGTCAAAAATCATCAATTAATACCATATAATGTATATAAAATTACACTACACATCGCACACATATAATATACTTGCCACACCAAACGACCATAGATTAAACAAAGACCAAGACTTTCAAAGTTGCCCATTAGAGGTTATAGCAAACAAAATAAAATACTTTTTTTTTTGTACAACTGTTTGTTTTGTAATATTCGAGGAATATCCCCCAAAGACTTTTTACATTTGGTCATTCGGATTTTTAATTGGGATAGGGCTGAATAGGATAGGATATGAAATCCTAGGATTTTCTTGTATCCTGTCCATTGTTTGGTGAATTATAGTATTAAAGTCGGATATGTTCACATCATATCATGTACATTTTTTTGATATAAACGGCATATCATTGTAAATGAACCTAAATGTTCATAAATAGATATGGTGAAAATCTCTCGTAACACTATTCCTTATTTTATTTATTTTATTTTTCCTCTTTTTTATATTATTTTCTTTATTATTTCTTTTTTCCCCTTCCATCATTCTTTAATAAAATTTTATCAAATAGTAAACTTTGTACTAACATACCTAAAATACAAAAATACCTAAAATATATAATAAATATAAATATTTAGTTTATAGATTGAAGGTTTATTATAAGATAGAATTAAAGTTGCATATATAAATTAAAATAAGGTTAATTAAAAATAAATTTTAATTTTAATTTTAATTTCTTAAATTAGAATTCAAATATTATTTATATTGAAATATAATTTTAATTTTTTTAATTTAATAAGTTTGTTATTTGAGAAAAATAACTTTCCTATTGTGGACATTAGAAATCCTATCCACATTTATCCCCCTCCCCTATTGAATAATTTTATTATGTCTATATCCCCCTTTGTATCCAACTTCAATCTGTCATGAGCGAGCATCAAATGTAGGATAGGATAAATCATATCCTATCTCGAATTTTATTCCGACTGCCAAACGCAGTTATCGGATATCCTGTGCTATCTTGTCTGGAAATTTTTATGCCTAAAATGTGAAGCAAAAGTGAAGCACTTAAAGAAAGACTACCAATGGAAAAGAAACTTTAATCAATTCCACAAAGATCAAGAGATTGCATGACGCAAATTGGCTTTGCTGCTTTACTTTTCTGCTGTGGTCATCAACACCACCGCTAGGACAACTTATTCCAACGCCATCGCAGCTGGCGCTCCTAGCTAGACTAATCATCTCACAATTAATTACCCAATTCTAACCTAACTCTATCTATAGGGAAATTTGCGTTGTGAATAATGAATTTTAGGTTCATAATTTTTCCGCTGCACTGTGAAAGGTTAGCTTTCACAAGGAGCCCACACCATTCGATGGTCGATTTGAGCCGAGCTCAAATGCTCAGGGTTCATTCACTATTTTCCCCTCATCCTGCGTCTAAGACTTTACAGGCCGCCACCATTTAAAAAAAAAAAATGGGTTTAGGCCCAAGAGACCCAATTCTCATTTCATCCCATGAAGCTCCGTCTTAGAAGCCCAACGGACTAACTTCCTCCAGCTTATTTATAAATGTTGGAGCTAGCTTAACAGGAGAAAGTAGAATAGTTATGAGAGAGAAAGAAGAATCCAGAAAACTGGAAAAGAGAAGTAAACCCCGCGCGCGCGCCCGCGCGAGAGAGAGAGACACAGAGTGGGGGTTTAGGTAATCTTAAACGTCGTTGCGAGCCGCTCGATAAAAAATTCAAGAACTTAATTTATCTAATTGAAGAAAATTTTCTTGGATAAGCTATAATTTCAACTCAAATTGGGATTTAGGTTGGTGAGTTGATTCAAGAAGTTGTTGAGCTATAAAATCATGTTGCAATGAAACTTACCATGCCACGGAAATATGGGATTTTATGGAAGTAAATTTGGGATTACGATTTGGTTGGGATGAAATTTTGAAGTTCATTGTGCACTGTTGGAACCATATATGAACTACTGTGTTTGACACCAGTTTTCACCCTTTTCTATACCTCTTTTAGGTTGAAGGTCGGGTTAAATTTCTAATGACTTTGGACCCACTTGTGACAAAATTCTTTAGAGCTCATTTTTTTGAAAATCGCACGTGAGTTCTACTTTAAGTGAGCTTTCTGTTAGCCTAGGTAGCACGGACACCGCGACACGACACGCAATACGACACGACACGACACGTGACACGTTATTTTTCAAAAAATAGAGAATTTCGACACGTTCCGACACGTTATATATTAAATGAATATTTTTATTTTTAATTAATTTAATTCAAATTAAGTATTTTTATTTTTTTGAAATTATATCTTAATCTCTTTTATTTATTTTTCCATTAAAAAAATATCCACTAAGGTCCAATCCACCCCTTTTAATTCTTTCCCTCGTCCATTTTCCCCCTTCCCCAAAATTTATTTTTCTTTCCCTCCTTCCCTCCCTACTATCGTCCGTTCCCTCCCCACCCCCCCCCACCCCCAAATTTATTTTTCTTTCCCTCCCCTTCACTGACAGACAGGCTGTCCCTGTCTCTTCCCCTCCCCCAATACGCAACATCAAAAACCCCTCCGTCTCTTCCCCTTCCCCCAAAACGCGATGGCCCCTCAAAACCCTAGCTCTGCACGACCCTTCCTCTTCTCGTTCCTCACAGCTCGCCACTCACCGCTCGCCGCACGACCCCCTTCCTCGCCGTTCGTTGCCTCTCGCCGCTCGCCGCACGACCCCCTTCCCCGCCGCTCGCCGCTCGCCGCTCATCGCCTCTGGCCGCTTGCCGCACGACCGCCTTCCTCTCCTCTTCCTCTCGCCTTTGGCCGTTTCTCCCTCACAGCTGCAACCTCGTCGGCTCCGTCGCAGCATCACAGTGGCACCCGTCTCTCGCCGTTGTGTCCCCGTCTCTACTCTCTCGCCGTCGTTTCCACCCTCCATCATCTTCCGGACACGCGTGTCGGAACGTGTCGGGCACGCGTTGACCGCGTGTCAGATTTTCGACACGCGTTGACCGCGTGTCCCGAGCGTGTCCGAGCGTGTCGACGTGTCCGACACGCTCCGACACGTGTCGGACACGACATGGAAGCACGGACAGCGTGTCCGTGCTACCTAGCTGTTAGCTCATTGGAGTTGTTTTGTTGCCAAATAAGCTTAGATTAGTTGACTTTTTGTTGAGGTAGTTAGTACTTAATTTCAATCTCCATTTCTCACTTGATTTTTCTGTTTGTAAGGTAGCTTTCATTGTTTGGTTTCGCATATTCAGGTGAGCGGTGCTTATTTATTGTATGATTTCTGAACTCATGTCCTGATAATGACAAAAGATACTTATGCCATAAGCAATGAAAAAGGTAACACATGGTATGCTATTCATTTAAAAGGGGAAAAAAACGGTGGTGTTTAGAGTATATTTTTTTCACATAAAACATGATCTAACATTGAATATGCTTTTGTTACTGAAATGGCATAGCAAAGTATCTCTTGAAATAGTTTGAAAATTAATTATTTGTGATATGGTTTGAGAAGGGCCATGTGAAATGCATTCTTCCTTATGGAAAGAATTGTGCAATGATACATATATTGATTAGTGAACTCCTTTATGAATTGTGAAATAGTTACGTGACTGGTTGGAGGAGTTTATGCTCTTGCAGCTATGATTTGAACCCATTAAATGGTTACGAGTATGTATACATTTCTCAAAATGTCCTGTTTTGTCTAGACTGTCAACTTATATAAAGTGGAGACCTACGTCGAAAGGGAATCTTGCTAGGTCTTGTCATGGAGTGTTAAATGTGGCCATAGTTTGATATTAAGCATTAGATTGATCAATAAACTAACTCATTGATGTTTTCTTTGATATTATTAATTGAATAAGTATTTTGGATACATATAAAGTTGAGTTGAAGCGATATAACTTCTCTTTGATCTAGCATGTATGTCATGTACTAAATTTGAGGAAAAAAAAAGTGCTTCTAGTAACATTTAAGAATAATAGAGAAAAGTATGGGAAGAAATTCACAAATAAAAGAAACAAAGAAGTAGTCTGTCATGAGTCAAATTGCAAATTCAAAGGGACATAAATCAATTGGAAATGGACGTGCTAATTAATCATCAATTACTGTGTTTAATCCTAGAAACTGTGTCATTGTCATAAGAAACAGAGGAAGAATACGCGTATGAATTAGTGGAAGATGAAGAAATTCAAGAATGTAATAATAAAGATGAATTAACATGTGGATTAGGTACTCCGAGTATAAATGTAATAACGGTAGAATAAAAATAGCAAGCGGAAGTTCAGAAAGAAAGAAGTACTTACACAGATTAAGAGATTGCCTCAAAATTCAGAAAAATTGTACGATTTGCAAGAAATTTTGACAGCGACAAAGAATAATAGAGGCGCTGGTTGAGTATTCAAGATCTCTACAAAGAGGTAAAAAATATAAAGGAAGAAAATCACAACATTAATAAAGAAATATTCAAATTAAAACTTAGGGGAAAATAAATCACTGATAATCCACTACCAATGATAGAAAGTCCAAGGACGGTGGTGGAAGAAGATTAATGGATGGATCCTACTAAACATAGAAGCACGATGGGGGGTTTATAGTATTTATCTATGACTAGACCACACATTTCGTATGCTGTTAGTATTGTTAATTAGTCCATGCATTGCCCTCGTATATCTCAGTTACAAGCGGTAAAGTGCATTATTAGATTTTTATACGGAACCATTGATCATGGACTCTTCTTGAAGCCATACTTGACAGCACCTTAGTGACGTTTCCCTCATGCTGATTTGGGCTGGTTGTCTCGATACTCGTCGCTCAACATCTGGATGTGTGACTTTTCTTGGGTCTGACATTATTTTGGCATGCTAAAAGAGCAACCCACTTGCGAAATCTGGCTACAGGAGATTCGCCGATGGAGTTGCAGAAACTTAATTGGATTCGGCAGATTTCAGTTGATCTTCATATATTTTCGCCTAAACCTGTTGAAGTCATTTGTGATAATGTTGGAGCCGCTTATCGAGCTGCTAATCCGGCTTTTCCATGCTCACACCAAGTATATTGACATTAATATCCGTTTCATTTGGGAATTCCAACCACTGATTTTTCAGTTAACATCTTCACAAGGGATTATGTTTCGTCTTTTGAAGAACAATCTCTTCGAGGTGGCATCCTGATCAAATTGAGGGGAGTTTTAGAGCATCTTTAGTGCATATCTTTGTTCTTATCATATCTTTTGGAAGTTGTTTCCAATTCAAAAGTTCTGATACGGAAAACTTTTTAGTTGTCGGTTGTTTGCAACATTTTATGTGTAATCTTTCTGGTTGTCATGTCCCCTATCTAAAGTTCAGTTGTAACTACTTGTACCTTAATTAAGTAAATGATAAGCACAACTCTATTTATTTATTTATTTATTTTTGTGGAAAGAAAGATACTATTCATATATCAAAATAATACTCGAGAGGTACATAGAAGGCTTTCAAGCTTAATAAATCCCAAATAATTGTGGAACAAATGAAAGTCATAAAGCAAAAAACAAAGTATAATTTATAGCTAGAAGCACACTTTCATCCCTTAGGAGCAACTTTGATACCATAAACTATTGATGGATGTTCACTAGCTTCAAGCATGAGTACACGCCGAAATCTTTCACTCCATTTGCAAAGGCTTGCGGTCCACATCTAGGTCCAATGTCTTCATCACCATTATCTTGCAAAATTATCTTGCAAAGACACGAGCATCAAAATGTTGAAAGAACACAGATCAAGTACTTATAAGGAGCTCATAGATCTATATTTTGATCGAGTTTGAGAGAGTAAAACCCAAAGCTTCACCTAAGTACAAATTGAGAGAAGAAAACGGCATAACCTTGAAGAGGTTGTGGAGCCACATTATGAACACCATCCTCGGTGGTTGTCGACTAGACGGATGGCCAAGCTGGTCTCCACATTCATCCAAGATCGGCTGCAAAAATATAATCATGCACAAACTCCTAGAACAGATAGGGAGAAAAAGAAAGATGGAAAACTTCAAAAAGGGGAAGAAGGGAGGGAGGGACCTCTCCCCCTCAGGGACAACACTGTAGATAGGAGGCGGCTTCAAGAGAAAAGAAAGGAAACCTTGTAGAGAAAGAGCAGTGCCAAACACAGCTCTATTTGATAAGCTAAATTACACCATTTCCACACATTTCAGTTTATAATTAAATGACACGATCCTCATTGATCAAGTTTAGCTAGTAACGATAAAGTAATTCTAACGGATCATTACATGTAACAATTTCTTCTACTTCCTTTTACTTTTGCGGATTGTAAGCACATGTCCTATTCCTGATATATTTTGATAGTTTCTAGCTCTTTGTATTAAACTTAGTATGCGTCTAGATCCTGTAGGTATGTCATTGCTTCCTGAGGATTTCTTTACAAAAATATTAGGACTCCTTTGAAAACATTCAATTCGTGTGTTCCAGCAGAACGAAGAGAGAAACTCGCGTACTTAAGAAGATTTTGTTCTCTGTTGTGGACTTGGTCAGTCGTGACTCAGCCAATTCATTAGCAAAATTACTAAGTCTGGTTTTTTTGCATCTTAATTGCAAGGCATATCTTTCTAAGCAGCCGAACAGCTTCGGTTTGCTCCGACATGGAACCGAATGGCCACCTTTGGTGATAGCAAGTGAAGTGCTAAACATTACCAGTCGAGTATAAGCTTGGTTCCATCAGCACAACGTGTTGAGACTGACGGTCGTACATGCATTGAGGAAATCGTCGAAAGTAAGTCGACAAATATACTTAAGAATGTCTCGGCTCAAGCATGCACTACACAATTCAGATATGAAAATACAGAAAAACACCTCAACCTCAAATATGCATATTAATACAGTTCAGTTATGTGAACGAGATCATCACAAAGCAATTAGTGGATTTTACCCAGGCAGTGGTTTGTACGAAGAGCAACTGGAAACAGAGCATATGCGATTCGATTGAATAAAGGATGATTACCTGTGATGATTAACGATCGGACCTCAATAAGGTGATTATAGAAGCAGCTTCATGAACAGGAACCGCCGTGAGAGACGGTGGTGACCGCAGTCCGAGCACTTCAGCAATGGTGACCGAGAACAGGGGCACACAGAGCTTCTGCTGTTGGCCGTGGAAATGGGAACAGTGACGACCGGTGGTGGTTGGTGGTGGCTAACAGTGTCCGGAGGGCAATAGAGAAGAAATTTCGATGAAGAGGTCCCTGGGAATTCAGAGAAAGACCGAGAATGAACGCTATCAACTGAATTGAGAAATGAAATCCAGAGAATGAGAGAGAACTTACCTTCAAAATTGTTGCAGTAAACGAATGATGATGAAGAGCTCGAAGTGAAGAATCCGAGCTCAGTAGAGTTTCAGTCACGGCTATTCTCCCCTGTATGGAAACCGAAGGAGGAGGCAGTGACAAAAACGAAAGATAAATGAAGTCGTCCAGCTAGAAAGGTGCTTGGCTACGATTTCCTTCCTTCTCTCTCTGGTTTCCCCGAGCGCGTGTCCGTGTGAAGCTTTAGAGCGCTAGAGAGAGAAAACGGAAGAGAGAGAAAGAGAGAGGATAAACCGAAGATGTGGCTGGGCTTGGTTCTTTTTCGCGGGCTTTGGGCTGATGGGCCTTTTGGGCTCAGCTTAAACTCGTGACTCAGTGTGATGTTACTAGTTGAGAATTTCCTGCTTGGCTGCACATTGTTTTTGTGCTATTACTTTGTATGCTTATGATACAAAATACTTTATTCAGGTCTAATTCTATTGGGCTTGCATCCACATATCGTATCATACAACATTCTAAATCTATAATGATAGAAAATAAATTTTAAGGAGCCAATCAATTGAAAAGAGTAATTTTCAATGGACAATCTATACTTCCCCCTTGTTTTTTATTTTTTGTTCCAGATAAGAGAATTTTTGTCCTGTCATACAAAATGTGAGGAAGTTGGCATTTTTTTTTTTCATCTTGGTGCTAGATGCGAATTTCTTGCTTCAATTAATAACCAACTCCAAAATTATTCAGTCACAAAAATAAAATATAAAATATAAATTGAAAAAGAAAGTAAAAGCCCCAGATTTTTCTTTCTTTCCCTGCTCTCACTAATCGCCATCATTATCAATCAACACAATTTGAATCATGCTGTCATTTGTATCGGAGACTCTTCAACAAGAAGAACAACATAAGGTGCGAGATGAACATAAGAAAATTTAAAAAATCCAAAAGGGAACAACTAATTAAAATTATCTTTCATACATAATAAACAACTATAAAAGTTCTCGAGAGAAACAAAATTATATGTAACGGCAATAGAGAGGGAGGAGATATACCAGACAAGGCATGCATTGGTTGAACCGCAAAATTTCCAGTAACACAAAAGGAGCCCAAATCAATACGGAGTCAAACTTTCGACCCCAAAAAAAAAAAATTTGGTGTCAAACTAATCAATCAAAAGAAAATCTGTGTAATAACTAAAATGAAAATCATTTGAGTGGTGATCCCAACAATCTAAATCAAGAAAACACCACTATATTGTACCAGTAAATTAGAGGGACTACTCTTTTTTCCCCCTCAAATAGTTCGTCTTACAATCTTGTGCCAAACTTTCTGAATATATCATATAAGCGATTGCTAGTTGCTAATTTCTTGGTTTTGTATTTTTTGAAATATGTGGTGGATGAAGGACCGCAGCAGAATGACACCGTCACACCTCTTTTCCGGTATAGATATTCCTCTGTACTATTTTCGTACTCAACTTTTTAAATAAAAAAATTTGTTTTCTTTTTTATTTGATTTTCCGATTGACTAAAGTAAGTTCCTTTGACCGGCTTTTTTTTTTTTATCATACTAAATAGCGAAAAATGAAAACAACATTTTTTTTTTATTAAAATGTTTCTCTCAAAACAAACAGAATACTAGAAGAAGACCCTTTCAAAGATCAATCATAAAATAATGCGGGGTGACATCTCCAGATATTCATTATATTGCAAAGCATCATCTTATAACCAAAACTTTTTTAAGAGTTCATTCTCATTTATACAAACTTTATCAAAATTACTCATAACCAATGTCAAGGATCCTAACGAAATACTGAGCCAAAAATGTCAAGTCTCTAAAAGAGAAGAATCAAGCTCCACACACGGAGAAAAGATTTTCTGTAACAATTAAGCCTCTTCAAGAACCTCTTCATCTTCACATGTCAGATATTTTCAGACCTGAAAATAATTGTTCGCATGTTAGATCTTGTCCAGTAGACCGTGAGTGTCCTATTCTCGAAAGACAACTAAAAATTAAATGGTGGGCAAAATTTGTCCCTTAATTCGCAAATGAAGAAGCAGGTATGGTTCGCTGCAGATCCTACTCGGCCAAAGCCAGAGACTACCAGGACAACCTCAATTTTTCCTCCACAAATGTCAACATCAAGCTCAATTCACAGCAGCTCCAGATCAAAAGTCTCTGCTAAAAGTAGTTCGTGAGACTGTCTCAAGCATGGTCTGACGATGAAGAAGTAGAAAAACAGTTTCGCTCCTCAACATGGAAATGATTGTCATGGCAAAAACCTCATATAGCAGGCAATAACTTTATAATGTAACAGAAGTGTCCATTAATAGAACTCATGTAACAGTATTCCTCAATATTGTATATAACATGGAAGCCATAGCAGCACATTTCCTTTTTGGATCAAATTCCCTTCGTTGCCTGAATTCAAGGTATATCTTCAACATGTGAGCTCATAACATTGAAACCATTTGCAATGGAAATGCGTGTATGTTGTCACGTGTGAATGGTACTGGATCTTCAGCACCTCGATGGGGGTAAATGTGGTGGGGCTTGCCCCCTTCAAGGAGTTAATCATGAGTGATGCAAAGTGACGATCTTCTTGGAATCAGAATATCTCATAGCAGACGCAAGTCCTCAAAGAAACATCCAGAGGGTAGCCACGGCTATTGATTCTCCCTCCCGTTCCCCGTCCTGCACAGGAAATATAATATGTAGGACCGCTAAAAATGTCGTCAAGAGATGGGAGTGGAGTGGGTATATGAATAAAAGGAAAATGAAATTCAATCTTTGACCAGGCAACCGGTTTACTAACATGTTTTCACCTGCAGGCTCATTCAGAATTTAGCTGTCACATTCGCTTACTCAAACCTTTGCTATCAGTTCCGTCTGTCCATCTGCACCGTAGCAGTTGGGGGAAAGAAAGCTTCTCATTTTCAATGATGACCAGAACATGTTAGAAGTATATTATCTGACAAATCCAGGTATTTATATGGAATTTTATTATAGTATTTTTTGGCTACGCAGGGCCTACATTATAATTAGTCAATGCAATTCTGTACTTAGAGTTGAATATAAAGTTTTGTAGACCGTGATAATATTTTCATAATTAATTCTCTTGAACAGTGCAAAGAATGAAAATAGGGAAAATATATTCATATAAAAATAGATTGTCCTACAAAATAATTTGCTATGCTAAAACGATTCTTTTGCAAATGATTAAATCATTTTACTATGTATGGGAAAGCTGACTTCCACGGCGACAGAGTATCAAACTTCTAGGGGCACAACAAGTGAACTTATTGCTAAAATAAAATGTGCAAGAAAGCATAAATTATACCAGGAATACAATCCCAACTCAGTTCTTAAGCTATTGCAAATGATACTGCACACTTAATGTCAAAACTTTGATTCATCCTTCCACAAGTCCTTATCAAGTATGTATCACAAACGAGGGCCAGGGTAACAGTGAGTCTATCTTGTACATCAGCGAAATTTTGTGACATCCCGAATTTTCGGATCTGTTTTCTATTGAATTAATCGGGCATTTCATTGACGCATCTATAGGGCTATTCTCGGGCTGATCATTCTTGAGATAATTAGACTATTTGGGAAAATTATTAAGAAATTTTAAAGCAATAAACTTGAGAACTCGATCGGAATCGAACTTCTTGACCGTGTATATCTTTAGAGGCCATTATGGCATAGTTAAAAATCGATTTAAAATCGAGATAGACTGGATCGATAGAGATGTGTGGCTAATCGTGGGTGACACTACTAAATTGGAAAATTCTCTTCGATCGGCACTATACTGATTTTCTTATTGTTTTGGTACCCTGTGTCCATATTTGTGTCCTCGAGATTTTCACGACAACCGAGAGTCGTCAATGAGTTGAGTGAGTTCATTGTGACTCGAAAAAAATCGACCACGGGTCATTTGCCCTTAAAAATTTCTGAAAGTTACCCCGTATTCTAGGTCACGCTAAAAACACACCAAGTGGAAGTTAACCGTGAATTCAAGTCTGATTTCGGAAATTGAAGTTTTTTTTTTTTCATGTCACAATAAATTCTAGGAGTATCGGCTCAGTCTTAAAAGATTTTTCTGACGCCTGACACTTTTTGGAAAAAAGTCGTCGCCGGGTTGTTTTTGTGCGGAAAATGCTGAAGATGGTTTTTGATGGCAAAATTGAGATGCATGATGGAGTCTTGAGTGAGGAAAAATGCAGAGATGATCAATGGGTGATCAATTGAATTTATTGAGGTCATTGGGATTAATTCAAGAGAGAATTTAAGTCCAATTGAAGCCATCCCTCTCAAATTCGTAACCTCCCTTAAGCCTAGCAAAAAATGGACCATTTGAGGAGTTGTGTGGTGTGTTTATGTGGCCAAATTGCAGCCAAGTAAAACTTCTTGGGCAAGGCTTGAAAGGTATTTTTTGTGGAAAAAGTAGGCTTGGTGAAGCCCCTCAATTCTCATCTCTATCCATCTCTCTTTCCCTCACCTCAACCGGACCGCTATCTCTCTCTCTCTCTCTCTCTCTCTCTCTCTCTCTCTCTTACTTCGTGCGACGCCAACACCAACAAAAGAGAAGAAGCTCAACTCCTTCAGTCGGCCTTCAACAATCGAAACCCCGCGCCCACCTGCTCGTCTCTCTGCTCAGTCCACGTCCCACGAAGCTGCTCCATCTCCACGCGGCCGTCTCCACCATCAACTTCCATCTTCACGCGCGTCCGCCAGCTCCACGCCAGCACCGAGTCAACCAGAGGCCACTTGTTGACTCTGTCGGCCACTCACGCCTCATCCCACGAATTCCTCTCCACGAACCTGCAGCTCCACTTCATTTTGTTGTTGCCAGCGAAGTTGCTTCCCTCGTCCATTTCCCCTCATCCCCAATCAACCTTCCAGTAGCAGACTTGGCTTGTTGACTGCCCCCCATCTTCGGTCTGGCTCCATGAAGCAGCTCCACGCCCCCACCGTCCCGCACGTCTTCAGCATCGTCTTCTTCATGTCTTCGTTTGAGAGGCACGAAGTCAAGCCCAACCCGCGGCCTTCATCTGGCCATGCGAAGTCCACCGAAGTCCAGCGTTGTGGGCCCATCTCAACCGAAATTCCGACACAGCCCATATTCAATTGAAGCCCAGACCACAACTTGAAGCTCAAATTAGTAAGTTCAGCCCATCCTCAATCCATTGAAGTTGCATTTCAGCCCACTTGATTCAGCCCATAATCTAGTGAAGCCCAGCAAGTTCTTTTGAAGCCCAAGCCCACGAGGCAAGGTCTTTGGGCCTGGCCCGAGGGTCCATCGACACCGCCGAAATTTTGGAATTCGGCCGCCGTCGCATCATCGTCACAAGATGTCTCGGTCTTCGCTTTGCGCAAGTGAGTTTACTCACTAACGCTTAGTTTGCAAATTATGCTTAAGACTTGATTATATTTAATTAAGTGTAATTAGGTGGTTAGATTATAGTAGAATAATTAAATTATGGATCTATCTATGCATGTTAGGCAAATAGTTAGTGTACTTAGCAAGTAGACAAGTCTTATTATTTATTGAACAAGTCTTAATAATTTTCCCATTATATCGGCTTCCAATAAGGCATTTCGGGCCTAAATTGGATTTATCGTATTTATTTATTAATTTTAGAAATTAATTTAATTATTTTTTTTCAAAAATTAGGCAGGAATAGCCAATGACCGGAATTTTATGTTGATTGTCGTGGTGCAGTCTGTTTATTTAATTGAGCTTTATTTTGTGTTGAAATGAATTAATTGTGATTATATGATTATTTTCCTGAATTAATTAAATTGAATAATTAATTGGAAAATAACTGGGTGTTAGTTGACAGCACTAAAAATATTTTGGTGCACTATTGATAAGAGTGGGATTTGTGGAAAAAAATCTTAATATTTTGGCTAAGGCCGACCACGTGCCCATGCACGTGTACTCTTGTCAGAAAAGAATAAAAATGGGCAAATTGATTGTACGTTCGAAGTATCATGTGAAATACTGACTTGGTGACCCTATAGGTCATTTCGTAAATGGACGACATGCCATAACGGTTCGATAACTCGAGGGGTTATTTTGTAGAATGAACGTTATGATGAATATACTTGGTGACTTAGCGGTTTCGAATTTAATCAAACCAAGGAAAGATCCGGTTAGATGGGCGTCCCTTATATGGGATGGATCCACAGCGCCCGATACCAGTTCATTCTTTGGCTTATTGTGAAGAAGCGTCTCCCCACCCGGTTATGCTTCTATCCTATGGCTGAATTGACTATAGTGTTTGTGCATTCTCGCAGTACCCGATTCCATAGACCATCTCTTCTTTGGTTGTCGTACCTCGTCTTCTCTGGCCTTTTTCTGGGCCGCTAGGTGCAACCTACCGTGGAAAAATCGGTGCTGGAATGAGGTGCTTCCTTGGGCTTTGAAGTTCCTTACAGGTAACGATTTCTACCACAAGATAGCTCGGTTTTCATTTGGAGCCCTTTGTCACCTCATATGGAAGAAGAGAAATGCAATACTATTCAGGGGTGAATCCTTGGTGGTCCCTGCACTCAAAAATCACCTCCTTAAGGTGGTAAGAGAAAAAGCTGTCACTTATAGCAATGTTTTCCCTTCACCGAGGAACAGAAGACTTCAAAGAGGCTGGGGTTTAGATCCTGGATTTTCTATAGTGATGCTCTTCCTTAGAAAGATTTGTTCCCGTCTTCTTTTCGCTCCCGCATTCTCATTGTAGTCTAGAGGTTTGGCAAGATTAGGAGTCGGTTCTCTAGTTGGTGCTGGTTGTATCTTTCTTGTGGGTTGTTCCCTGGTCCCTTTTACAACGGATCCCCTTCACTTTTGCCTTGGCTAAGAGTGTAGGTTATGGATCCGTTCTTTTGTACATTGGCAATCTCTTTTATATTATTATTACCTTTACCAAAATATATATATATATATATATATACTTGGTGACTTATAATGTCATTTCAAGAATGAATCGTATAAAATACTGGGCTCGGTAACCCAACAAAGTTATTTTGAAGAATGGACAAGTATTGATTAAAATAACCAAGTGATGGTCTGTTTTTATGTAAATCAACTAGGTCGATTGACCGATGCTTTGATCGGTAGCATTTGATTGGGTGTCTGTTTGAACTATATTGATTTGCAGATGGAATCTGAGGCCAAGATAAGCCTTCTCACTCGTGTGTGCTTAGGCAGCCCATAGCGTATTGGTTTATTAATCGGATTTTAGGGAATAAAACTTGTTGAGACATTGTCTCACTGGTTATTGAATAACCATTTTCAGGTCCTTAGATAGTGTTGGTGAAAGATTGGAGGCTCGAAGTGTGGAAAGGAAGCCGAAGAATTGACTACCCTATTGGACTGGCTAGTCATATGGCAATTCTCTTTTGTTAGAAGTCAATTCCATTTTGTAGACTCTGTTTTAGAAACATGTAGTTTAAACTTGGCTTAACAATTCAACTTGTATATATTTGGACTATGTTTGGCAATGTATATAGATGTGGAGGCTTTTAAAGTGAAATTTTAGAATCTTACTTTTCTCGTCCCATTGTTTTATCATCCGGGGATTTATAATTGCTTCCGCATGTGCATATTAAAATGAAAGGGTCGGTGATACATAGTCCTGGGATATCGCATTTAAATTCGACCAAGGTAAGGGATATGCACGTACCTGAGGATCGGGGCATGATAAATCCTTTATTCATCTTTTTTGGCTTTCTCTATGTAGCTAAGCCTCATTTTCAGTTTTGGAAGGTAATGGGAACCCAATGAACCACTCTCAGTTGATGGTAATAACTAGATTCACCTAATATAACAAAAATTGGAGTACCATCCTATAGTCCTGAAAATTCCCATGGATAGGTGCCACCTTGCCTTGTGGAATCACCCAGACCTCATCTGAGCTTCCAACTATTAGATGCTTATCGTGACTAAGCTGCAAATCAAGGTCAAAGGAGGGCTATTAGCTGTGAAAATGATCCATGGTTGGTCAAATTGAAGTATTTTGACAAAAAAAAAATCAATCTCACCATCTCAATTGCTCCTTAGAACAAGACCAAACCTTGAATGAGCACCTCAGCCACATCCAAATCCTCTAGTTGTGGATAGGCAAAACAAGCAGAGTCGCACTCACTCATTCGTGGACAAGAAACTAACAATTTACAAAGATAATTATTCAAAGTAGTCACTATTCATTAAAGCGAGCTTGAAGACCACATTTATAAACAGAGCCCAATACTACCTACGAGCACGATTTCAGAACTCTTTGGTATTACTGATTACTCTAATACAAAAAAACTGATCGGGCTAACTATTCTATTCTAAATATTTTCCAAGTTGAAATGGTTAGATTGGTTTCGTTCCACTATAAGTTAGATATTTGATGATAGAACAGAGGCTCTCTATAGCTGTTATCACCGATTGATTCTCCTGTTATTTCAATGTAACATCGATTCGATAAGTTCAATTAGTGCAAGAACAACAACAAAGCTAACTGAAAAGTATTTGAAGTCATAAGGTGGACAAAAAGAGCAGACTTACCAAATGATTAGATGGCTCATCAAGCAAAGCTATGTGAGGCTTTTTTCAAAGTTATCTTGGCAAATGCAACTCTACCTTTCTGAGCACTTATTTATATGGTCAAAGCACCATGTTACATGTGCAATAGCATCCAAAAAGCCTCAAAGTAGTACACAGTGAACTACACTTGAGATTGCAAATTGACTAACCTTTATTAGGGCTTCACAATGTCATACAACGATTGCTTCAATTTTTTTTTACATATGCAACGATAGCAGAGAGGGAGGCAATGTATCATAAAAGGTATACATTGGTTGAAGTGCAAGATTTCCAATTACACCAAAGGAACACAAGTGAGCTCGAAGCTTTTCTATCAAAAATCCCTACAAGAAGAATGCCACATAAGAAGGTATTTGCAGATAAAACGACATGATGTATAACAAAATCATATTCTACAAAGTGGAGTAAATGCAAACAACCAATACTTTAAAGACCCGAATAGATTTTCCCTAGAGGTCACCGCGATAATGCGAACACAAAGGCAGGTAGCATATTGTTACAATCTCAACCAAATAAACATGAGTATATAGGCTAAAAATTTCTAGCAAGTTGTAAACACAAATAGAATGTTGATCTATGGAATATCAATGCTGTCATGATGGAGTTGTATTAAAAGCTTGGAGCAATAAGCTGCCCCAGAATTGTGTCCCAAATGGATTGCTTAATACTACAAAGGATCATCATCAATAATAATAAAAAAAAGGTTCTCGATTCTAAAGAAAACCATTTTAAAAAAAAACAATGAATGAGCTAGGACACAAGAAAAAGATGGTGGGAAGAGAACATACAAGAAATGCTGAAAATGCAAAGACATATGATTGTGAAACACTATAATTCTTCGTGAGAGTGCATCTTTATTCACGGTTTGTTTAAGCATCAAGCAAAGTTGAAGATATGCCATTGATATAGCAAGAGGCAACACCGAGTGAATTTCGACCTATAGTTTAGTGTCCAACGAAACAGCCAATCCAACCCAACAAGAAATCCTGCTCAAATGTTAGTCTTTGACTTTCGGTGGTAGAGCTCACCTACTTCCAATGAATGGCTTTTGTTGACCATGATAATATTTTCATAATTAATTCTCCAAAATAGTGCCAAATAGTGAAAATGGGGAAAATATATATATTTATATAGTTTATTCAAAAAATAGATTGTCTTACAAAATAATTTGTTGTGCTAAAATATTCTTTTGCAAATGATTAAATCATTTTAGTGTGCATGAGAAAACCGACTTCGCGGCGATAGAGTATCAAACTTCCAAGCACAACAAATGAACCTATTGCTGGAACAAAATGTGCAAAGAATCATAAATTATATCGTGGACTCGCAATCCCTATTAAATATGACTCGAGTTTGAGCGTTTGCTAAAATGCGAAATTTGGTGGACTCGCGAAGGAATTACAAAAGAATAAAATAAAGAAGAAGGAACCCCTGCAATTTCTAATTCCTTTGAAAAAGGAAATCTGGGCACATGTATTATAATAAACTAGGTTTCCCTTTTGGCGCGAAGTTCCTCTGTGAAGATTGAAATTGGTGGGGCCCAAGGTCAAACTTTGACCTTGGGCATACTTATATGTATACAGGTTTTCTTTCTGCAAAGACTACATGAAGACCTATGTAAAGAACCCTACGTAGAGAGGAGCCGCATATTAGAGGAGTTTTTTGGCACATCCGACCTTGCTTGCAAAAGCCGCGAAAGAGGTCCTTTTTCCGAGGTGTTGCTGCTGCACCAGTACGAGAGAAAAGGAGGAGCCGCATATCTTCAAGCTGAAGCGTGATCAAGAAAAAGAGTTCTTTTTCAGCGTTTGTTTTGAGCTTGTGTGATAGTTTTGTGCCGTGACTTGGGTTTGGATTAAATTGGGGTTTGGGAAACACCGAGAGAGTGTTTGAGTGACTTGAGTGTGTAATCTCCTTGTATTGCTTGATCTATAGTGAAATTCGCTGTTGCTCTCCCCGTGGACGTAGGTATTTACAACCGAACCACGTAAATCCGTGTCCGATTTATTTTTCTTCTTCCGTCTATATTTTGTTCGATCGCTCGCCCAATTGCAACAAGTGGTATTAGAGCTAGGTTTGGCTGAGTTGAAGCGAATCGATGGCGACCGAAGAAGTAAAAGTGAGAATCAACAAATTTGATGGGAAGGATTTTAGTTTCTGGAAGATGTAGATTGAAGATTATCTTTACTAGATAAATCTGCACTTGCCTTTATTTGGGGAGAAACCAAAGACAATGAAGCAAGCTGATTGGGATTTGTTGGATAGATGAGCTATGAGTGTTATTCGGCTGACGTTGGCTCATAACGTCGTGTTTAACATCCTGAAGGAGAAGACCACTGTTGATTTGATGCAAGCCCTGTCGGATATGTACGAGAAGCCCTCTGCGATCAACAAGGTCTGTTTGATGCGACATCTGTTTAACTTGAAGATGAAAGAAGGTGCGTCAGTTGCAGATCATATCAATGAATTCAATGTGATTGTTAGTCAATTGAGTTCGATTGAAGATGAGGTACGTGCTTTGATTCTATTATCCTCATTGTCGATAGTTGGAATACTACCAATTCGCTGTTAGTAATTCCTCCGGGTCAACAAGTTTGACGTTTGATGGGGTTCGAGATTTAATTCGAGCGAGGATAGTCATAGAAGAGAATCGCGAATCAGTATCTAACGCTTTAGTAGGTGAAAATAGAGGAAGATCTCGTAACACGTGTGAGTAATGGTAGTACTAATATGAATAGACATAGTCAATTTAGGACTGCCAATGTTGTCTCGTTGGAGTGTGGCAAAAGGGGGCATCTTAGAAGGGATCGCCTTAAGTTGAAGAATGAAAATGGTAAGGGAATTATGGTTGATTCTGCAGATAATGTTGCAGCTATAGCAGAGATAATGCCAATTATGTCTTGTTTGTCACTAATGATTTATTGCTTGATGGATGGATTATGGATTCTGGTTGCTCTTTTCATGTCACACCAAATAGAAATTGGTTTATCACTTATCAGTGCACGGGTAGTGGTAAAGTCCAATTAGGGAACAACGTTGAGTGCGATGTTGTGGGTGTTGGTGATGTTAAAATTAGAATGCATGATGGTATGGTGAGGACATTGACTGGAGTGAGGCATGTTCCAGAATTGAAAAAGAACTTAATTTCCTTGGGTGCCCTAGTTTCAGCTCATTATAGGTATTCTTCAAAAGGTGGAGTTTTGAAGGTTGTATGAGGTGCCGTGGTGATAATGAAAGGAATCAAGCATGATGGCCTGTATAAACTTCAAGGTGAGACAATGACAAGTTTCACCCCGGAGACGTCGGATGCATCTGTTCGAGAGTCTTTTGACTTTCGAAGAAGACTTGGAGGTTTGTGCCAATGCACAAGTTTAATGCTGGTGTCAAGATCTCGCATGATCAAGAGCTTTGATCGAGACGGAGACCGGTAAGTCGATCGAGCATGTGCGGACCGGCAATGGCATTGAGTTCGCGCGAGCTAGCAAATAAATTCTGCATGAAAGAGAGCATAGTGAAACACCGCACTAGTGCCAGTAAATCACAACAATTTGCAAAATTGATGACCAGAACATTACTAGAGATGGCCCGAAAAATTATCTCTAGTGCTGGTATGGCTAGGAGGTTCCTAGTTGATGTGCTAAGTACGGTAAGCTACTCGGTGAAAAGATCCCCATCAATTGCTATTGAATGGCAGACTTTTGAAGAAGTGTGGTCAGGTAACGTTGCTAATTATTCTATTCTTAGAATGTTTGGTTGTCTATGTTATTTTCGAGTGAGTGATGATAAGCTCGATTGGAGGGCAAGGTGCATATTCCATGGCTATGCACAAGGTGAGCGAGACGATCAGTTGTGGTGCTCGGATATAAATTCACCTCTTAACAGCAGAGAAGTTACCTTTGATGAGTCTCTAATACTTCCGGCTATGAGTGTTTGTGGCAGTGTTAATATGGATCTGGATGGTGTTCAGCTTGAGGTGGAGTTGTGACTAGAGACTCTTGAGGTAGCAAGTACGAGCATTAGCAAAGTAATCGACACAGATGGTGTTTATAGCGAGTGGAGCTTATAGAGCCAACCGATTCTTGCTGTAACTGCTGAAGTTAACAAAGTACGTGTTCGATCTCCTAATAAATATAGATGCAATAATGGTTTTGCTTTATTTGCGGTTAAAGAGGTTGTGTCAAAAAATCTTTACGGATCAGTTAAAGGTGCATGTGGAGTTGGTATTCGATGAGGTCCTCGAGTTATGGCGAAGTTCAAGCGATGCTTGGACTTGGATGATATCTCGTGGCGAGTTGAGCCCATTGGGGTTATGGGAAAGTAGCGTAGAATTTGAATTTTTACGAAGCGATTGTTATTTGGCTCAAACGTCGAGCCAAGGTGGAGATTGTTAAATATGACTCGAGTTTGAGCGTTTGCTAAAATGCGAAATTTGGTGGACTCACGAAGGAATTACAAAAGAATAAAATAAAGAAGAAGGAACCCCGTAGTTTCGAATTCCTTTGAAAAAGGAAATCTGGGCACATGTATTATAATAAAATAGGTTTCCCTTTTTTGGCGTGAAGTTCCTCCGTGAAGATTGAATTCGTGGGGCCTAAGGTCAAACTTTGACCTTGGGCATACTTATATATATAGTTTTTCTTTCTCTGCGGCTGCTGCATGAAGACCTACGTAAATAACCCTACATAGAGAGGAGCTGCATATTAGAGGAGTTTCTGTTGGCACATCCGCACCGCTTGCAAAAGCCGCGGAAGAGGTCCTTTTTCGGGGGTGTTGCTGCTACACCCGTACGAGAGAAAAAGGAGGAGCCGCATATCTTCAAGCTGAAGCGCGATCAAGAAAAGGAGTTCTTTTTCAGCGTTTGTTTTTGAGCTTGTGTGATAATTTTGTGCCGTGACTTGGGTTTGGATTAAATTGGGGTTTGGGAAACACCGAGAGAGTTTGAGTGACTTGAGTGTGTAATCTCCTTGTATTGCTTGATCTATAGTGAAATTCGCTGCTGCTCTCCCCCCGTGGACATAGGTCTTTACGATCGAACCACGTAAATCCGGTGTCCGATTTATTTTTCTTCTTCCGTCTATATTTTGTTCGATCGCTCGCCCAATCGCAACAATCCCAACTCAGTTCTTAAGCTATTGCAAATGATACTTTATGCTCGATGTCAAAAACTTAAGCTTCACAATGTCATGAGAACATTGCTTCAACAAAAAAATTTATACATGCAACACTAGCACAAAGAGAGGAGATACACCAGGCAAGATACAAATTGGTTGAATCGCAAGATTTCCAGTTACTCCAAAGGAGCCCATGTCAGCTTGAACATTTTGTTCTGGAACTCCTTATGGGAAGAATGCCACATGAGAAGGTATTTTAAAATAAAATGGCATAATGTATGATGAAATCATATTTCACGGTCGAGCAAACGGAAATGCCAACCTAGAGGTCACTGCTGACGATGCAAACTGAGAGGCAAGCAGCCTATCATTACAATCTCAACCAAACAAGCATAAGTATATTTACTAAAAATTTCTAGCAAGCTGTGAGCAACAGTTCCTAAAACACTGGAGTTCAAGACCCAACTAAAAAGCGATTTATGGAATATCAATGCTGTCACGCAAAAGCTTGGAGCCATGAGTTGCCTCAGAATTTTATCCCAAATTAACTACTTAATACGACGAAGAATCATCATAAAAAGAAGAAGAAGAAGAAGAAGGTTCCCAATTCTAAAGAAAAACCATAAAAAGAAAAAAAACTGCATCCATTTTCTTCACAATCACATCATAGCTTCCGCAAAACTAATCATCCTTTTAGATTTTGAAAAATATTTGTACTTATTTAGATCATATTCACCACAAGGAAAATTCAGAACATAGCAGTGCAACAAATATATTTAATTGCTTCTTCCTTTATTGATACATTGCAAAAAAAAAAAAAAAAACAAACAAACAAAATGAAGCAAGACAATGACACCAACAGCATTAGCCCTACCTTAGCAGCATTCACACGTGATCCTTCCAAGAGATTCTGCCAATGCAAGATCACAATGGTATCTATAAAACAACCAAAGTAAATGAGCTTAAGGGCCCAAGAAAAAAGATGTTGGGAAGAGAACAGGCAATAGACATTGAAAATGCAGAGGACTATGATTGTGGAATACTACGATTCTTCGTGATGGTGCGATTTCATTCACAATTGGTTTGGGCATTAAGCAGAAATGAGGATATGTCGTCAACATAGCAAGAGGCAGCACTGCGAGCCTTTCATCCTACAATTGATTGTCCAACGAAATAGAGGCAATCCAACCCAACAAGATCCCCGACCCAAACATCAGTTCGTATTGAGCATCAAATTGAGAAAGTAGAATGGAAAATGATGCCTTCAAAACCAAAAATAACTTACCCGAACCCTAAGAAAATTGATTGTAGTGTAAATGCATGAATCAATTCATCGAATCGGCTCATCAATGTAGATATCAGGGATCTCTTCGATGAGGGGCCAATAGTCGCCAGTGAGTTTTGCGCATTGCTCTTTCAGAATCTTGCATCTAGATATGCCCAATAGTTGGAGGGAAGGAGGGAAGCCATCCTCTGGCAAGTACCTCAACTTCGGGCAATCTCCAATCCATAACATTTGGAGAGAGGAGAGATGGTTGTGGAGACCACCTGATAGTCTTTTCGCATTTCTCAAGTACCGTATCCCAAGAGAGGTTAGAGAGGAAGGAAAGAGACTCCAGGCATCCTCATCCTCTGAAGGAAACCACTCCTTCTCTCCCTCCCATCCCATGTTAAAATCAATAAAAAGACTCGAGAGAGATGTGAGCAGGTGCAAGCCCCACTCTCTCACTGGCTGCTTCAAATTCACGAGCCCCCAAATACCAAGTCTTAGCAAATAGGGAGGCAGACCTCCTTTGGGGAAGCGTGTGATATTTTCACAATAATGAATTATCATCTCCTGGAGGGATGTAAGACGATGCCACTCGATTTGGTAGGGACTTTATCATCGGACAATCCTTAAGTGAAAGACTCGGGGTGATGGGAAGGGGTGGGAAGTCGTCTATCTCTAATATCGGACACGCCATATTTTCAATTTAGTGAGATTGTTACACTTGTCAATGTTACAGTTGGCAATAGACTTTATTTTAAAACAATAACTAAGATCAAGACTCGAGAGGGTGACCTGGAAGGGGAGGAAAGTCCTCTATCTCCAATGCTGGACAATTATAAATATGCAATTGAGTGAGATGGGAGAGCATGTGAAGGCACGTGGTAAGCTTCCCAAATTTTGACAATCGTTAATTCTCATTGTTTCAAGCAATTCTATGGCAATCCCTTCCAACGACTTTACTCCCTTACAATTTTCTATATGAAGTGCCTTCGAGGAGCAAGTCTACCCCTGGCAAATGAAAAGGATATCAAAGAATCATAGTGATGTATCTTAAGAGATTCAAGTTGAGAAATCGAATTAATTCTGCGGGGTCACCTTGAGGAATGTTTAGAGCCATGATTTTTGGACAATTCTCAATCACCAAATGTCTAAGTGCATGCATCTTGCTTGGAAGCTTTTCTAAACTTGTGCAATCCACCAATTCCATCCTTTCAAGATTACAGGGTAGCTCTATCTCTCCGTCTCCTGCCACAAAAGATGTGAATCGAGCACGGCTTTTAATGGTTAATTCACGGAGGCAAGTGAGATTTTGCGTTTCATTTCCATCTTGCCACGGGCATGTTAGCTTGTCACACGAGTCCTATATGAAGCTTCCTTAGCTTGCCCAAGCAACTCATAAACCGATGATCAAAGGAAACAAGGTCTATGAGTTTGTTTATTTTGAGAACTGTCAAAGAAGTTAGCTTGAACAAGCTCTTTAAGATCTCCTTACTACAATCCTCAAGGTATAACTCATCAAGAGATGGAAGACATAACTCACTGGTTGAGTTATTCAATTGTTGGCATGAATGAATTTCAAGCTTTATAAGACAATCAAGTTGACAAGGCAATGTTTTGACCAACGAAGGACAGCTCTGGACAATAAGATGCTCAAGATAGGAGAATGAGACTTCTTCTTTTGGGCCCCTTGCATAAGGAGACCAATTCTTCCATGCCAACATCTCTTCGAACTGCAAAGTAATTAAGGACGAAAAGGGCCTATCACCTCCATAAAAATGAGAGCCTATTATTCTTACGCACTTAGACCTTTAAGAGATAATTCTCTCAATGAAGGTAGTTGTCCAAGTGAAGGCAATGATGTGACATAAGGACAGATCGCACAAGCTCAAAGACACTATCCGAGAATATGATGAACCATCTAACCATGACGGGAATATTGCACCGCCATAGTTCAAAATAATGAGATTTTCAATATCAATGGGAGGTCGCAAAGACTCAAGCACTCGTGATTCATGCTTATCATTCCGAAGAATTCCAAAATCTTCATCCCAATGCAAGAATAATTTTCTTAGGTCTTGCTTTCCTAACAAATTAGCATCAACAGCATCTCTAACATCTTCCACCTTTTGTAATTTTGATATGAATAATCCTCCTTGAAGACGCGACAAGTTCTTTAACTCATTTAACCGTAGGCCCTTCTCTCATTCCTACCACAAACTTGGATAAGATAGTAAGATTCCTCAAATTATTGATACCCAATGGCATCTCTTTTAGACTTTACGTATCTCTAATATCAAGAAATTGTAAGCTGACTAACTTTGTGATACCATGAGGCAACTTTGAAAGCCGATGACAACCTCTTAAGATCAAAGCTTGTAATTTGCACAAGTCGCCAATTGACTCGTGTAACCTTTCGATGTTAGTGTACGAGAAATTGAGATATCGAAGATGTTTTAATTCACCAACACAATTCGGTACCTCTACAATGCTACAATGACATAATGAAAACACCCTCAAATACTTCAAGTTTGTTAGCAAGTCGTGCAACACCTTGTTGGAAATAGATAAATAATTTGGGCCCTGACTAGATCCAACACGCACTAGAATCAAACTTCTTAAGACCTTCAATCCATGATATGCTCTTAAGCATTTTGATGTAACAAGCCATGATGAGACGAATGATGCATGACGAGCTCTCGCAAGAGATGCATCATCTTCATTAACTACCACCCGAGACTCCCCAGCTAAAGCATATTGCGCCCTCAATGGACTTTGCTAGATCATTCAAAAGATCATGCATTGAAAACTTAGATGTGTCAACACTTGATTGTTGAAGAAATGATCTAGATACTAACTCATTGAAGTAACTCCGTCCTAATTTCAACTTATTTTTAATTTTCTTTTCTCCATCTAAAAATCCCTCTGCTATCCATAGGAGTACGAGCTCATCCCTCTCAATTTCATAATCCTTGGGAAATATTGCACAATAAGAAAAACATCTCTTCAAATAGGAAGGAAGATGGACATAGCTTAATGTCAAAATAGGGAGAACCTCATCATTCTCTGCTGTTGGAAGATCCCCTATTATGTTGTTTAAGGTATCTTCCCATTCACCGGGATTCATTTTATTACGTAGGGCACCGCCAAACATCTTCGCTGCCAAAGGTAAACCTTTACATCTTTTAGCTATTTTCTTGCCAATTGTTTCAAATTCCGGGTGGCTCTTAAAATTTGTTGCTTCAAGAGCATGAAAGGCTAATAAGCTTGTACAATCATCAAGGGACAATTCCTCCAAAAGATACGGCTGAGCTCTTGTCATTTTAACAACAGCAAGGTTGCGAGTCGTAATAATAATCTTGCTCCCCCTAGCACCCACTACAAATGGCTTTAAGAGGTTAGTCCATTTATTGTACTTCTCATTCCATATATCATCTAGAACCACAAGAAACTTCTTTCCGAAAAGATTGTCCCTCAACATAACTTGAAACTCATTTAGATCTTTGCCCTCACAGGGCAACCTAGTGATTGACTGCAAAATAGTCTTTGTTATGTCGAGAACATCAAAATCATCTGAAACACAAACCCATGCTCTCATCTCAAAACATCTATCTACTTTGGCATCATTATATAGCTGTTGAGCCAAGGCAGTCTTTCCGATACCGCCCATCCCAACTATGGGGACTATGCTCAACGTGGCATTAGAATTTTCAACCTCATTGATCAATAGTTTGAGTATTTGTTCTACTTCCTTCTCCCTACCAAAAAAACTGAGGCTCCGATAGAGAAGTGGTTATCCTTTTGCTGGTGTAGTTGGATTTGTCCACAACATTCTCTCTCAAGTTTAGATGAACCTTTCTAGTGACAATCGCTTCCAATCGGCCATTGATCTCTTGTACCTTGGTTTCAGACATGAACGAGGGTGGTCGGCCAAAGACAGAGAACTTCCATTTCCCCAAACCTTTGTTTGTGTTGGATTCTACCTCTAGCTCAAATTGAGCAGCTTTTATCGCAAACTCATCAAGCAAGTCTTCCATGTCATAGGCCAAGTCCCTAACCTTGTCCAACCATAGCTTCACTTGATGGTTACCACTAAGTTGCTTGTTCTCGCATCAGCCAACACTTTGCATTGATTGTTACCAACACATCCTTCCACTCCTCAAGGGCGGTGTTGATTCCATCTCGCTGTGCACAACTTAATGCGGACGAAGTCAACTTGTCGAATAGGACTTGTAAGAACGAAGCCAAAAAGGAACCCAAAACGATCTCTCCAATGGCCATAGGTGAATCAGTTACTATAAAGGACAATAAAGGTGTTATGGTGAAACAAAGTGAAAATGAGCTAATGGAAAGAAAAAACTATGAAGTCTAGGAAGACCAAGACGATGACCTAGGAAAAATATTCAAGGGATGCACATCAAAGGTTAGACAAATTAAAAAAAAAAAAATACTATTTGTCCACAAGTGCTTGTTACGTCAATTGCTCTCCTTATTCTTCAGATCAAGACTTTTTTACTATTGGACATTTACTTTTGGCCATCCAAAACAGAGTCTTAATATGACCAACTTAAGAGTGTTTGCATATTTTCATTATAAGTGTTATCCCTCACAAGTGTTTTGTTGGCTTTTTTAGCATCTGTATATTCTTAGTAACCTTATGTTTCAATGTCTTTGTTTGCTTTATTGGTGCATGTGAGATTGATGAATTCTTTTATATGGCAATTACTATGCTAAAGATTCACATCAACATGGGCAACAATGATTTGTTGAAGGGTGCTAAGGTAGTGGTTGATAATTGAGAATCGCCTTGATAGGAGAATTGCGGTCCTTTGAACATGATTATCAAGTTCGTTAGTGTAATGGGTAGAGTGTGACATCTAGTAGATTATATATTGTTAATACTGGACTCATTTACCATTTCAGGTGAGAGAAAGCAACTTGCTTGATGGATTAGTCGGTGTGCTTATCCCTTTTTTCTCGTTTAGCGATGAATGAAGTTGACCAAATTAATAGGATTGGCAAATAAACATTTTGTGCAACTTAGTAAAATAAATGCTTTTGAAACATAACATATTGAGGATCGCCCAATAATTGCATCATATTTTTTGTTATACATGTACATGTCATCAAAGACAATTAACTTTGTATGTCCATTAAGAAGAAGGGAAACACGTGCTTTGGGCTTAATAAGAAAAAGGGTCAAGCACACCTAATAATTCATTAAGTAACTTGCTTTATTTTACTATGCAAATAGTGAACAAGTCACAAGTCACCAAATGAAAATGTATAATCTACTAAAAGTTATACTTTATTCATCACACCAATGAACAGGAAAATTGAGCTCAAAGGACCATGATTCTCTTTCTAGGCGATTCCCCATCACCGGTTACTAACTCATCACCTTTCAGCAGATATTTTCGCCCATCTTGCTGCAACTTTTTCTTTCACAAGTGGTTGTTCTGTAATATTTAGAGATTATCCCCGCACATTTGTAGTTTCCACGATCATATACTCATTCGTGTAAATAAATCATAAACTCGAGAAGACCAGAACTTCAGTGGGTATCATGAACTTTTTTGTCGTGAAAGTGAAGCAAAATTGGTAAAGAGCTGATTGGAAAGAGAATTTAATAAAATCCAGAAAGACCAAGACTTACAGAGATGCAAATTGGATTTATCGCTTCACTTTTCAAATCTCTCCTCTTCCGTTCCCATGCGAATGTCTCTTTTACATTTCTAGTAGATTTTCCACGCATTACGTGGGTGCCGATTTTTTCTTTTTTTGTGTGATTGACAATTGGCACTGATTATTGTTTCTCTTGCTCAAATTAACAAAACTATAATTTTAGACCAACTTTTGTCATTTTTAATCACATTGTGATTAGTCATTCATTAATCTCTATTGTACTTGTCTATTGGAATTGTGTCTAGATTTCCATTTATCTTTTCAGAATATAATTTTAATAAATGTAAAAATAGCAAAAGGAAAAACTAAATACGAAAAACAGCAAAAAACTGATAAAGAAAAAAAAATGCAGGAATGGGGTGATAAGACTCTTCGTGACTCGCGGGGAGTTCCACTTCACATTTTTATGAAGATGCAATCTAAATTTATTAATAAGCAAGATATGATTTTCCTACATTTCCCAAATTATAGCATGTGATTTATGAAAGGAAACGTGCAAAAAAGAGAATTAATAATAATGCACTCCAAAAAGCCTAGATGTGCATGATAATGCTTGTCCATGAAAATTCTAAGTTTTCTAATATAATTGTCCTGATAAGGATATAATGAATTCTATCCTAATATGTAATGAAAAATCATAAAATAGAGGTCCAAATTTTGGCTTAAACAATTATGCGTGCAGATGTATCACCTCATTAAAACAACTAAGCCACATTAAGATCAACAAATCACCATGAATTATGCAGTCAAGCTGCAACTTTAATCTGGCCAGCAAGTATATGACATCAACTTTCCCCAATTTTGTTATTAAACTTGCTGCATCAGTTCAAGGGAAAAAGAGAGCAAGTAGATAGATGTCTTTTACCTATTCCAAGTAGACTTCCTGGAGCTGACCAGGCGAACGGGATTAGATCCACAACAGCAATCCAGCAAGCACGAGCGCTAGGCTTGGCAGTTCACTGTGTACGCGTCCGTATTCAGCTACGGCAATGCGTGGTCCCTGCTTGCAACGACGAACGATGGTATTGATGGAGCGACGACTAGAGATGGTGGTGATTGGCGACAATCGATAATGCTTGTCCGTGAAAATTGTAATTTTTCGAATATAATTATCCTGACACGAATATGATGAAATTCCATCCTAATATGTAATGAAAAATCCTAAGTCTGTCCAAATCAGCAAATATGAACACACTTAAAAATGTGAATATGACTTTCCCTAAATATGTAAATGTATGATATGCAATTTCCTAAATGTGCAACACCTAATAACTCTACACGTGGTTTTATTAAACACCTCCCCTAATATACAATCTAGAATGCAACGAATGTATATAACATGCCGTGGATGACTTTTATGAAATATGACACATGTAAATTCATGAAATTACACGTGAAGACGTGATCGAGAGCAACCTAGCCATATGCAATTTCATAAACACGGATGGCAAAAATATTCAACAAATCACCATGACGCAACTTTAATCGGGACAGCAAGTATTTGACATCAACTTCTCCTAAAATATAGACAGGCATTGAGTCAGTTTAAGAACGAAAATATTGTTGCTACTGCCACCTCTTCTTTTGCTTCAAGTATATAGAAAGATTTCAGAAATGACTGGTGGCTGCTCTCGTGTAATAAAGGCCTACCAGATACTTTAGCAGTGAGGTTCTGGATGAATCAGTTTGAGGGAAAAAAAGATTTATCTATTCCGAGTAGACTTTCTGGAGCTGACCGGTGAACAAGATTAGATCAACAACAGCAATCCAGCAAGGACGAGCGCCAGGTTTGGACGAGAAGGAAGAGAACACTGCTGAGCAGGGGGGACGAGCGCTAGGTTCGACAATTCACGGTGTATGCGTGTGAACTCTGCTACGGCAATGGGTGGCCACCGCTTGCAACGATAGAAGACAATATCGACGGAGCTACGACTAGGACAGGTTTGTAGGGGACTGGGCAGATCAAAAGAGGGTGGTGTTGAATAATCAACATCCTACATTGGCCGTCAAGAAGAAAAATCAAAGTTGGCCTCCAAATCTTAGTCAACTTGCCCACTAAAGAAGGAAGAGAAACTAGCCGTGAATCTTAAGTTGAGGTTCCAAGCCGTCACTTCAAGAAAACAAGTTGACAAGACGACTTGCCTTACCCAAACGTTTCCTTCTAGTAGAGAACAAGTTGGCTTACTTGTTCAGAGCGAGCACGCAATTTATAGGAAAGCCAAACCCTTCCTCTATTATTACTAAAAGCGAAATAGCGTTATGTCTCGGTGAAAATGCAATGTGTATATGCTAATTATTGTTATTCAGGAGAAGTCACAATCATGCACTATCGGAAGCTTGTAACCAAATGATTCGTGACTTGAATTTAAACTATATAAATGAATTTGAAGCTGGATGTTTATATCCAAAGGCTCGAAATTATGTTAAACTCCATCGTTACATGGTAATCGTGGCAGAGGATCCTGCTACTAGCGATCTTGTGCCAACATATGCCTCCCCAGCAGCTCCCTGAGCATCGGGAGCCAAAACCGCGTCAAAGGATCACGGCTAAGTGGATGACTAGAGCAAAAGATAAGACCATGAAGGTCAAAGTTGCAGAGAGGAGCAGCAGGCCAGAGAAGACGATCTGGTTCCCAGAGGGCAGAACAATCCAACTGGCTCAAGTGATTCAAGATCAACACAATACTGAGACAGATTCAATCGAGTTGATAAGATGCTGAATTCAAATTGCCTTCGTAATATTTTGGTAAAAATAGAAATGCCGATAGTAAGTGCAAAGGCAGTCAGAGGCTATTGCGATGCTCCCGAGCGGGATGAGGGCGTTTAATAGCTTATTGAAGGGGAACGTGTGATCCCTCTCCTTCGGTGTGGGCTCTTTGAAATACTAACCGCACATAACATTGAGAAATATACTCGTCACTAGCCGATTGGAACCGGTTAGGAGCTAACGGGAGAACACGTTACTTTATATAAGCTAGAGAATTCAAAGATATAATTACACGTAGTAGTATTCTCCACTACGTGTCCATGCATGCTTGTTTGATCGAGATTGACTCTAAAGTGTAATATACTAGTTGAATGAATCTAAAGAAATCAAATCACGAAATCAATATAATGAAAACAGCATGACACATCAAAATGATACTAAAGGATAAGTAAAAATAAAGTGTGGAAAGTAAATCCGAAACCAGATGAGCAAAGTATACAGTGCTTTATTATTAAGTTTCGGGACATCAACCAATAAGCTCATTTTCAAAATCAAGTCAAAGTCTAATTTTGGCAAAGGAGAATTTCCTACGGTTTCAATAACGATATTAAAGACAAGAACGTAAACGAACTAAAGTAATATTAACGTAAAAGCAAGTAAGATTTTTCCATCATCATCGTCGTCGTCCTTTTTTTAATTTATTATAATTTTTTTGATTGTTTTCTTCTCGTTCTCGGTCCCTCTCCACCAACTTCATGTACGGCCACCAGACGCACGACCACGGATGAGAAAATAGGAACGCAACAGAGAGATTCACACAACCACCCCTAGAAATCGACTCCACGCAATTTTATATCTCCGGTGTCCACCGCAAATCGCCAAACGAACATGCGAAACGCAGAACAAATGAAACGCAGGTCACGTTTCTAATAAATCATGCCTAATAGCTAAAAAAAAAAATAATAATAATATCTCGTAAACTATGTCAATTTGCCTTAAGATTAGACAATTTTGGAAGAACTATATTACATTTCAGCGACATTTCATCGAACAGCTTACGGGCATCGACTGAGGATTTAAAGGAGGCATCACTGAACTCGGATTTGAGACCAAAGTCGTACAAAATCAGTTCAGGACGTTTTCAATCAACGAATGGGCTAATGGATTGAGGCCGTGGATTTGAATGGGCTTTGTGGACTGGACTGGACTGAATAGGGCCGAGGCTTTATTATTTTATTCTCCTCCTCCTCCTCCTGCGTCTTCTTCTTCTTTTGTTATTTGTTAATTTGTTTATCTATTTTTTGTTCTTATTACTATTATTTATCTATTTTAAAAAATGCAATACTTGATTTTTTCGAGAAAATTCATGTGTCAACAAAGGCAAATACAAAGAACCGCAAAAATAACTGTAATCCACATGTGAGGTTACGATCATTTGCTCCAATTCATATATATATATATTTGCTCCAATTCATATTAAGTTGCTATGTCTTTTGCTTATTTATTTATTTATCAAGACATGCATTAAATTACGTTGTAGGTTTTGAAATAGTGACTTAGGGAATATGAGTAGTTTGAGCGGAATTTGAGATCTTTTTTATTATCAACATATAAAAAGTGGTTCTTTTTGGAATATCATAACTGAGATCTTTTTTATTGTCGGCATATAAAAATTGGTTCTTTTTGGAATATCATAACTAAGTAAATGTTATTTATAAGCATTGGCATGAGGAGAGAGGGGCTTTGCTTACGACCAAGAGCATCAATTTTGGTGTTTATGATTTGACCGTCACTTTTAAATTTGACATTGCTATTGTTCATTTTTAAATGATGCCAATTACTAGTATTCCTTTTTTTTTTGTGACCCAGGGGAACCCACACAGTCGACAGCTGGGAGTAAACTCCTGGGGAGGCACGTAGGAAACCACCACTCACGCACCTTGGATAAATCGCCCGGTGTCTCCACTGCCTCCCCGCGACTTGCATCGCGGGGCTTGAACTCCGGTCTTCGAGCAAGGAAGCCCACGAGCCTACCAACGGAGCCACCCTTGCGGGTGGTATTACTAGTATTCCTTATCTCTCTCAAGTCTCGCCACTTGTACAAGGTAGGATCCCACCAAAAAGATATTTTGAAATTCCCTCTCTCCCTCTCCCTCGCTCTCTTCCCTCTCAATCCCGGCTTCTCTCTATTCCTCGGATGAACTGCGCCGCCACCTCCGCCCCCACCTCCGCCCGTCGTGTTCCAGAGCCCATCGACGGCTTCAATACGCCGTCTGGGCCTAGCGAGCTCGAGCTTGAACCTTCCGTGCGCGCGCTTCGCTCCCATTACAGCGAAGGTGTCTTCCTCGTCACTCCCGACCACGTCCCTGCCTCTGCCTCTGCCTCCATCGTCGCCTCCGGAAGCTCTACCGGCGGCTCCAGTTCGTAGCCTGCATCCGACGAGCTCACGCTAGGGTTTTTCCCTCTTTCGCGATTATATCCTCGAGTGTTACTTTTGTAGGGAACCGGTGGAATTGGTGGCTCTTTGGAAGGAATTTGTTGTCTGGGAGATTCTCTCTTTCCTGGCCGGACGTTAAGGTTATCGAAGATGCATCGACTTGATAAATTCGTTATTCCTGGTTTGGTGGATTTTTGTTTTCCTGTCGGTTTACGGCACTCCCTAATTTCCATATTTTAACTTGTATTCGAGTGTTTACACGGAATTTCATCATAGATTTTTTTTTTCTTGGGTTAGGCAAGGCCTACATTATATTTACTAAAAGCAATTCTGTACTTAGAGCTGAAAGTCAAAAATTTTGTCAATCACGAAAAAATTTTCACAATTTATTCTCCTAAAAAGTACTTAAGGACAAAAATGGTGAATATATTTTCACACGGCTAATTTCTCGTAAAACATTCCCTCGGTCTCCTCTCAGTAGTATGCAAATTGGAATGGAGAATCCATACTCATCATCAATAACTCCGCCTAAAAGCTGGTGAATTAACGTAAAAAACTTGGGAAGATAAAAGGATTTATTGGTATGAAACTTGAACCTTTATAGGGCAGACTGCAAGTGGAAAATTTTCAACTCTCAATGCCGGCTGGGAAAAGCACGTTTCCATGGCGGTCTTACAAAGTTCCATGAGAAATTCTTTGCCTTAACCATTCATAACGAAGGATAGGAAAACAGAATAGACCCTATAGAGGTTCCCATGAAAGTTACCATACTCATTATGAGTTACTCGGTTTAAGCTATAACCGCAGCTTATTTGACAAATCAGTCGCTACTGCATCACAGGATGCGAATTTAAATACAGCTGGAAGTGCTACAGTTAATAAAGGCCAGAGCAAGGCCACGTAACCTAGTTTGCTTTTAATTGGAACTAAAGAATTTTGAATCCGGATCGATGTGTTCAGAGTTGGGTCCCAGAACAATTTAATCAAATTAATCCACACATGCTGCATTCAGAGATTGGGCGAGCTCAACCAATTTCTACTTCATTTTGGGATGTTTGTCCTCCACCGTTAGTGCAGATGATGAAGGCAATAACCCCAGAGATACCCTCAGGACATCCAAACTCATATAATACTGGAAATTCCCATGGAAAGCCGCCACCTTGCCTTGAGAAACCACCAATAGCTTGTCTGCGCTTCTAGATATTAGATGCTCATCGAGACTAACCTGCAAATCAAGGCGAAAAGAGGGCTGTCAGCTGCGAAATGATCCATCCAAGAAACAAGACCAGAACTTGAATGAGTGCCTCATCCAAATCCTACAATTGGGTATAGTGGAAAAGGCGGATCATATCTATTTCTAGACAAGAAACTAACGATTTACAAAGATGACACTTGAGTAGTCACTACTCATTAAAGCAAAACTAAGAGTGAACATTTATAAGCAAGAAAAGGGTCCACATTCATTATGTGCAAAGCCCAACACTACCTCGAAGCACAGACATAGGAACTACTTGGTAGTATAATAGATTACTGTAATACAAACACACTGATCAGGCTAGCAGAACCTTTCTATTCCCAACATTTTGCAAGTTGGAAAAACGAGATTGGTCTCTATTCCATTGTAAGTTAGATGTACAATGACAAATGCTCCCTGTAGCTGTGATCACTGATTGGTTTTACTGTATTTTCAATAAAGACTAGATTCCAATAAGTTCAAATGGTGCAAGAACAATAACAAGTTAACTGAAAAAGAAAAATGAGTAAACCAATTAAATGATTGGATGGCTTGTCAAGCGAGAACTATGTGAGGTTTCTTGAAAGTTATCTTGGCAGATGCAATCTGCTTATCTAACCACCTATGTACATGGTCAAAGCACCATGTTATATGTGCAATAACATCCAAAAAGCCTCGGAGAGCAAGTACACAAAGTGAACCACAATTGAGATTACATATCAACTAACCTCCAATATAGCTTCACGATATCACACAAAAATTGCATAAATTTTTTTTTTTTACATGCGCAATGAGCAAAGAGAGAGAAGATGATCTAGACAAGGTATACATTGATGAAGTGCAAGATTTCCAGCTAGACCAAGGAACCCAGGTGAGCTTAGGAAGAATGCCACATAAGAAGGTAATTTCAGATACAACGACATGGTGTATGACGAATTTAAAGAACTGACAAGATTTGCCCCAGAGGTCACTACTGACAATGCAAACCTAGAGGCAGGTAGGATATCGTTACCGTCTCAACCAAATAAGCATGAGTATATTGGCTAAAAATTTCTAGCAAGCTGTAGGTAATAGTTCCTTACTCAACAGAGATCAAGACCTAAAAATAAGGTGGTTTATGAATATCGATCCTATCATGAATTTGTGTTGCATTGAAAGCTTAGAGCCATGAGCACCCTAAATAGACTGCTTAATACTATGAAGGATCATCATCAACAAAAAGAAGGTTCTCAATTCTAAAGAAAACCATAATTTAAAAAAAAAAATTGCATCTCCTTTCTTCACAATCGTATCACAGCTTCCACATGACTAATTTGATTTTTATATTTTGAGAGAGATAATTCTTATTTGGATAATAATCACAAGAAGAAAATTTATAGCATATCAGTGCACCAAATAAATTTAACTGCTTCTTCCTTTCTTGTAAATTGTTAAAAACGACACATAACATTGACAACACAACCCTACCTCAATGGTTTTCACAAGTGATCCTTCCAAGAAATTTTGCCAATACAGATGACAATGGCATCTTGCAAAACAATCAAAGTGGATGAGCTAGGGCACGAGAAAAAGATGTTGGGAAGATAGCACACAACAGATGTTGAAAATGCAAAGGAATATGATTGTGGAACACCATTGAATCTTCATGATTCTCATGTATTTGAATAAAATAAGGATGAAATATAATCTTTGACCAAGCTACGCAAGGCCTACATTATAGTTAGTAAAAGCAATTCTATACTTAGAGTTGAATACAAAGTTTTGTTGACCGTGATAATATTTTCATAATTAATTCTCCTAAACAGTGCCAAAGAGTGAAAATGGGGAACATAATTTACTGTGCAAAAACATTCGTTTGCAAAGATTAAATCGTTTTAGTGTGCATGGGAAAGCTGACTTCAACGGCAATAGAGTATCAAACTTCCAGGGGCACAACAAATGAACCTATTGCTAGACAAAATGTGCAAAGAATCATAAATTATATTAGGACTGCAATCCCAACTCAGTTCTTAAGCTATTACAAATGATACTTTTGCATGCTCGATGTCAAAAACTCGACTCATCGTTCCATGAGCCCTTGTCACGTATAAATGACAAATAAGGGCTGGTGTAACTATGAGTCCGTCTTGTATATCAGCAGCAATCCTCTCTTCATCCTTTTTTCTCTTTCTCTATGTAGCTAAGCCTCATTTTCAGTTATGCGAGGTAATGTGAACCCGTGAACCATTCTTAGTTGATGTCAATAACTAGATTCACCTGATTCAACAAAAACCGGAGTACATTCCTATAGTCCCGAAAATTCCCATAGAGAGGTGCCACCTTGCCTTGTGAAACCACCTAGACCTCATCCAAGCTCCTAGCTATTAGATGCTCACCATGACTAATCTGCAAATCAAGGTGAAAGGAGGGCCATTAGCTGTGAAATTATCCATTGTTGGTCAAATTGAAGTATTTTGACAAGAAAATCAATCTCACCATCGAAATTACTCCATGGAACAAGGCTAGACGTTGAATGAGTGCCTCGGCTACATCCAAATCCTACAGTTGTGGATAGGCAAAAAAACAGAAACACTAATCATTAGACAATAAAATAACAATTTACAAAGATAATTCTTTAGTCACAAGTCATTAAAGCAAAACTTAAAGACCGGATTTATAAACAAAAAGGGGTCTACATATTTGTCTCAAAGCCCAATATTGCCTATAGGCATAGAGATCGATACCATTGGGTATTGTAGATTACTCTATTAAGAATATTTTCCACATTAGAGCAATTAGATTGGTTTATGTTCCATTATTTGCTAGATGTATGATGACAAGGGCTACCGGTAGCTGTGACCACTAATTGGTTCTACTTTATTTTTAATGTAAAGACCAAATTCCGACAAGTTCAATTAGTGCAAGGACAATAATAAGCTAACCGAAAAAGTAATCAAAGCCATAAAATGGAGAAATATGAGTAGAACTTACCATATGATTGGATGGCTCGTCAAGCAAAAGAACCCATGTGAGCTTGAACATTTTGTTCGGAACTCCTACGGGAAGAATGCCACATGAGAAGGTTATTTTAAGATAAAATGGCATAATATATGATGAAATATATTCTGCGGTCGAGCAAATGGAAATGCCAACCCAGAGGTCACTACATTACAATCTCAACCAAACAAGCATAAGTATATTGGCTATAAATTTCTAGCAAGCGGTGAGCAACGGTTCCAAAATCACCGAGTTCAAGACCCAACCAGCAAGCAATTTATGGAATATCAATGCTGTCACGTGAAAGCTTGAAGCCATGAGCTGCCTCAGAATTTTATTCCGGATTGACTGCTTAATCCTACAAAGAATCATCGTCAACAAAAAAAAGGTTCTCAATTCTAAAGAAAAACATTAAAAAAAAAAACTGCATCCCTTTTCTTCCCAATCACATCACAGTTTCCACAAAACTAATCATGCTTTTAGATTTTGAAAAATATTTGTTCTTATTTAGATCATATTCACTAGAAGGAAAATTCAGACCACAGCAGTGCAACAAATATATTTAATTGCTTCTTCCTTTTTTGATAAATTGCAAAAAAAAAAAAAAAAAAAAAAAAAAAGACATTGACACTAACAAACATTAGCCTTACTTTAGCAGCGTTAGCACATGATCCTTCCAAGAGATTCTACCAATGCAAGATCACAATGGCATCTGCAAAACAACCAAAGTGAATGAGCTTACGGGCCCAAGAAAAAAGATGTTGGGAAGAGAATAGACAATAGACGCTGAAAATGTAGAGGACTCGTGATTGTGGAATGCTATGATTCTTTGTGATGGTGCGATTTCATTCACAATTGGTTTGGGCATCAGTTAGAAATAAGGATATGTCATCAACATAGCAAGAGGCAGCATTGCGAGCATTTCATCCTACAGTTCATTGTCCAACGAAACAGAGCCAATCCAACCCAACCCAACGAGATCCCCCACCCAAACATTAGTTCGTACTGAGCATCGAATTGAGAAAGTAGAATGGAAAAGGATGCCTTCAAAACCAAAAATAACTTACCCGATCCCTAAGAAAACTGACTGTAGTGTAGATCGGCTAGTCATCAATCTCGATATTAGGGATCTCTTCGATGAGGGGCCAATAGTTGCCAGTGAGTTTTGCACATCGCTCTTTCAAAATCTTGCATCGATATATGCGCAATTGTTGGAGGGAGGGAGGGAAGCCATCCTTTGGCAAGTACCTCAACTTGGGGCACTTTGCAATCGTTAAATACTTGAGAGAGGAGAGATGGTTGCGAAGACCGCTCGATAGTCTTTTCGCTTTTCTCAGATCATATATCGAAAGATAGGTTAGAGAGAAAGGAAAGATACTCCAAGCATCCTCATCCTCCGAAGGAAACCACTCCTTCTCTCCCTCCCCTCCCATGTTAAACTCAACGATTAGAGTCTCGAGAGATGTGAGCAGGTGTAAGCCCCACTCTCTCACTGGTTGCTTCAGATCCAGGAGCCCCGAAATAACAAGCTTTCGCAATTTGGGAGGCAAACCTCCTTTGGGTAAGCATTTGATATTTTGGCAAACGAGAATTAATAGCTCTTGGAGGGATGTAAGATGATGCCACTTATTTGGCAGGGACTTTATCATCGGACAATCCCAAAGTTTAAGCCTACGCAAGGTGATGGGAAGGGGTGGGAAGTCCTCTATCTCCAATATCGGACACTCCCATATTTCCAATTCAGTGAGATTGTTATTGGCAATGTTACAGTTGGCAATAGACTTTATCTTAGAACAATGATTAAGAACAAGACTCGAGAGGGTTACGGGAAGGGGAGGGAAGTCCTCTATCTCCAATGCTGGACAATTATAAATATGCAATCGAGTGAGATGGGAGAGCATGTGAAGGCACTGTGGTAAGCTTCCCATAATTTGACAATCATTAATTGTCATTATCTCAAGCGATTCTATGGCAATCCCTTCCAAGGACTCCACTCCCTTACAATTGTCTATATGAAGTTCCTTCAGAGCAGCAAGTCTACCCTTGGCAAATGAAAAGGATATCGGAGAATCATAATAGTGACGTATCTTAAAAGATTCAAGTTGAGAAATCGAATTATTGCTGCGGGGGTCACCTTGAGGAATGTTTAGAGCCATGATTTTTGGACAATTCTCAATCACCAAATGTCTAAGTGCGTGCATTTTGCTTGGAAGGTTTTCTAAACTTGTGCAATCCACCAATTCCATCCTTTCAAGATTACATGGTAGCTCTATCTCTCGGTCTCCCCGCCACAAAAGATGTGAATCGAGCACGGCTTTTAATGGTTAATTCCTGGAGGCAAGTGAGATTTTGCGTTTCATTTCCATCTTGCCACAAGCATGTTAGCTTGTCACACAATCCTATATGAAGCTTCCTTAGCTTGCCCAAGCAACTCATAAATCGATGATCAAAGGAAACAAGGTCTATGAGTTTGTTAATTTTGAGAACTGTCAAAGAAGTTAGCTTGAACAAGCTCTTTAAGATCTCCTTACTACAATCCTCAAGGTGTAACTCATCGAGAGATGGAAGACATAACTCACCGGGTTGAGTTATTCAATTGTTGGCATGAATGAATTTCAAGCTTTATAAGACGATCAAGTTGACAAGGCAATGTTTTGACCAACGAAGGACAGCTTCGAACAATAAGATGCTCAAGATAGGAGAATGGGACTTCTTCTTTTGGCCCCCGCATAAGGAGACCAATCCTTCCATGCCAACATCTCTTTGAACTGCAAAGTAATTAAGGACGAAAAAGGCCTATCACCTCCGTAAAAATTAGAGCCTATTATCCTTACTGCATTTAGACCTTTAAGAGATAATTCTCTCAATGAAGGTAGTTGTCCAAATGAAGGCAATGATGTGACATAAGGACAGTTCCACAAGCTCAAAGACACTATCCGAGAATATGATGAACCATCTAACCATGATGGGAATATTGCACCGCCATAGTTCAAAATAGTGAGATTTTCAATATCAATGGGAGGTTGCAAAGACTCAAGCACCCGTGATTCGCGCTTATCATTCCGAAGAATTCCAAAATCTTTATCCCAATGCAAGAATAATTTTCTTAGTCCTTGCTTTCCAAACAAATTAGCATCAACACCATCTCTAACATCTTCCACCTTTTGTAATTTCAATATGAATAATTCTCCTTGAAGATGTGACAAGTTCTTTAACTCCTTTAACTCAGTAGCCCTTTCTCTTTCCTACCACAAACTTGGACAAGATAGTAAGATTCTTCAAGTTATTGATACCCAAAGGCATCTCTTTTAGACTTTCTGTATCTCTAACATCAAGAAACTGTAAGCTGACTAACTTTGTGATACCGTGAGGCAACTTTGAAAGCTGATGACAACCTCTTAAGATCAAAGCTTGTAATTTGCACAAGTTACCAATTGACTCAGGTAACCTTCTGATAGAAGTGTTCGAGAAATTGAGATATCGAAGATGTTTTAATTCACCAACACAATTTGGTACCTCTACGATGCGACAATGACATAATGAAAACACCCTAAGAAACTTCAAGTTTGTTAGCAAGTCATGTAGCACCTTGTCGGATATAAGGAGAGAGTTGCCACTAGGTCCAATACGCACTAGAATTAAACTTCTTAATACCTTCATATCATGATATGGCCTCAAGCATTTTGATGTAACAAATTGCGACCAGATAAATGATGCATAACGAGCTCTCTCAAGAGATGCATAATCTTCATTAATTGCTAGCTGAGACTCCCCAGTGCTAAAGCATATCCCACCCTCAATTGACTTTGCTAGATCATTCAAAAGATCATGCATTGAAAACTTAGATGTGTCAACACTTGATTTTTGAAGAAATGATCTAGATACTAATTCATCGAAGTAATTCCATCCTAATTCCAACTTATTTTTCTTTGTTTTTTGTCCATCTAAAAATCCCTCCGCTATCCATAAGAGTACTAGCTCATCCCTCTCAATTTCATAATCCTTAGGAAATACCGCACAATAAGAAAAAGCATCTCTTCAAATAGGAAGGAAGATGGACATAGCTCAATTTCATAATAGGGAGAACCTCATCATTCTTTGTCGTTGGAAGATCCCATATTAAGTTATTTAAGGTATCTTCCCATTCACTAGGTTTCATTTTATTACGTAGGGCACCACCGAACATCTTTGCTGCCAAAGGTAAACCTTTACATCTTTTAGCTATTTTCTTGCCTATTGTTTCAAATTCCGGGTGGCTCTTAAAATTTGTTGCTTCAAGAGCATGAAAGGCTAACAAGCTTGTGCAATCATCGAGGGACAATTCCTTCAAAGGAATTGGCGGTGCTTTTGTTACTGAAACAACAGCATTGTTGCGAGTCGTAACAATAATCCTGCTTCCCCTAGCACCCACTACAAATGGCTTTAAGAGGTCAGTCCATTTTTCGTACTTCTCATTCCAGATATCGTCTAGAACCACAAGAAACTTCTTTCCGAAAAGATTGTCCCTCAACTTAACTTGAAACTCGTTTAGATCTTTGCCCTCGTAGGGCAACCCAGTAATTGAACGCAAAATAGTCTTTGTTATGTCGAGAACATCAAAAACATCTGAAACACAAACCCATGCTCTTATCTCAAAACATCTATTCACTCCGGCATCATTATACAGCTGTTGAGCCAAGGCAGTCTTTCCAATGCCGCCCATCCCAACTATGGGGACTATGCTTAGCGTGGCATTAGAATTTTCGATCTCATTGATCAATAGTTCGAGTATTTGTTCTACTTCCTCCTCCCTACCAAAAAACTGAGGCTCTGATAGAGAAGTGGTTATCCTTTTGCTAGTGTAGTTGGATTTGTCCACAACATTCTCTCTCAAGTTTAGATGAACCTTTCTAGTGACAATTGCTTCCAACTGGCCATTGATCTCTTGTACCTTGGTTTCAAACATGAGCAAGGGTGGTCGGCTAAATACAGACTTCCATTTCCACAAACCTTTGCTTGTGCTAGATTTTGCCTCTAACTCAACTTTGAGTAGCTTTGATCTCAAACTCATCGAGCAAGTCTTCCATGTCATAGGCCAAGTCCTTAACCTTGTCCAGCCACAGCTTCACTTGATGGTTATCGCTAAGTTCCTTGTCCTCTGCATCAGCCAACACTGCATTGATTATGACTAGCTTCTCCTTCCACTCCTTAGGCAAGGTAGTGCTGATTCCTTTACGTTGTGCATAAACTAATGCGGGAGAAGCCAACTTGTCAAACAGGACCTGAAAGGATGAAGCCAAAAAGGAACCCAACACGATCCCTCCAATGTCCATAGGTGAGTCAGTCACTGTAATGAACAACAAAGGTGTTATGGTGAAGCAAAGTGAAAATGAACTAATGGAGAGAGAAAACTACGGAGTCCTAGGAAGACCAAGATGATGACCTAGGAAAAAGATTATATATATATATATAAAGACCATGACTTTCAAGGGATGCACATCAAAGGTTAGACAAATCAAAATAAAATACTATTTGTCCACAAGTGCTAGTTACATCAATTGCTCTCCTTATTCTTCGGATCAAGACTTTTTGGCTATTGGACCTTTACTTTTGGCCATCCAGAACAGAGTCTTAATATGACAAACTTAGAGTGTATGCATATTTTCGCCATAAGTGTTATCACTCACGAGTGTTTTGTTGGCTTTTTTAGCGTTTGTATATTGTTAGTAACCTCATGATTTCAATGTCTTTGTTTTCTGCTTTATTGATGAATGTGAGATTAATGAAGTCTTTTACATGGGAGTTTCTGTGCTAAAGATTGACAGTAAGATGGGCAATAATGATTTGTTGAAGGGTGCTGAGGTAGTGGTTGATAATCGGGAATCACCTTAGTAGGAGAATCGCAATCCTTTGAACACGATTATCAAGTTCATTAGTGTTATGGGTAGAGTGTGACATCCAGTGGATTATATGTTGTTAATACTGGACTCGTTTACCATTTACAGTGGATAAGGAGAATAGAAACACGTTCTTTAGGCTAAATAAGGAAAAGGGTCAAGCATACCGACTAATTCATTAAGCTACTTGCTTTATTTTACTCTCCAAATAGTGAATAGTCACAAATCACCAAACGACAATGTATAATCTACTGAAAATTATACTATACCAATCACACAAATGAACAAGAAAATCAAGTTCAAAGGACCATGATTCTCGCTTCAAGCGATTCCCCATCATCAACTACTAACCCATCACCTTTCAGCAGATATTGCCGCCCATCTTGCTGCAACTTTTTCTTCTTTTTCTTTTTTTCACAAGTGCTTGGTCTGTAATATTTAGAGATTATCCCCGTACATATGTAGTATCCACGATCATATACTTGTTCATATAAAAAAATCATAAACTCGGGAAGACCAAAACTTCACTGGGTATCATGAACTTTTTGTCGTGAAAGTGAAGTATAATTAATAAAGAGCTTATGGGAAAGAAAATTTAATAAAATCGAAGAATACTAAGACTTACGGAGATGCAAATTGGATTTGTCGCTTCACTTTTCAAATCCCTCCTCTTCCGTTCCCATGTGAATGTCTTTTTTACATTACTAGTAATTTTCCACGCGTTACATGGATGCCAATTTTTATTTTTATTTTTTTATGTGTGTGATTGACAATTAGCGGTGATTATTGTTCTCTTGCTCAAATTGACAAAACTATAATTTTAGTCCAACTTTTGTCATATTTAATCATATTGTGATTAATCATTCATTAATCTCTGTTGTACTTGTCTATTGGAATTATGTCTATATTTCCATTTATCTTTTTAAATATAAGTCTAATAAATGGAAAAAGAGCAAGTAGAAAAACTAAATAAGAAAAACAGCAAAAAACTGATGAAGAAAAAAAATGCAGGAATGGGGCGATAATACTCTTCGTGACTCGCGGAGAGTTCCACTTCACATTTTTGTTTTGTTTTGTTTTTTTTATGAAGATGCAATCTAAATTTATTAATATGCAAGATAAGATTTTCCCAAATTTCCCAAGTTATAGCATGTGATTTATCAAAGGAAATGTGCAAAAAAGAGAATTAACAATAATGCACTCCAAAAAGCCTAGATGCGCATGATAATGCTTATCCATGAAAATTCTAAGTTTTCTAATATAATTTTCCTGATACGGATATAATGCAATTCTATGCTAATATGTAACGAAAAATCAAAAAATAAAGGTCTGAGTTTTGGCTCAAACAATTATGCGTGCAGATGTATCACCTGATTAAAACAAAATTAACAAATCACCATGAATTATGCAATCAAGCTGCAACTTTAACCTGGCCAGCAAGTATTTGGCATCAACTTTCCCCAATTTTGCTATTGAACTTGCTGCATCAGTTCAAGGGAAAAAGAGAGCAAGTACAAAGATGTCTTTTACCTATTTCAAGTAGACTTCCTGGAGCTGAGCAGGCGAACGGGATAAGATCTAAAACAGCAATCCAGCAAGAACGAGGGCTAGGTTTGGCAGTTCACTGTGTACGCGAGCGTAGTCAGCTACGGGAATGCGTGGTCGCTGCTTGTAACGACGAACGATGGTATTGATTGAGCGACAACTAGAGATGGTGGTGATTGGCGACAATCGATATGCATGCAAAAAATGAATTGAATGAGAGTGAAGTCTGTGGGATATGATAATGCTTGTCCATGAAAATTGTAATTTTTCGAATATAATTATCTTGACACGAATATGATGAAATTCCATCCTAATATGTAATGAAAAATCCTAAGTCTGTCCAAATCAGCAAATATGAACACACTTAAAAATGTGAATATGACTTTCCCTAAATATGTAAATGTATGATATGCAATTTCCTAAATGTGCAACACCTAATAACTCTACACGTGGTTTTATTAAACAGCTCCCCTAATATACAATCTAGAATGCAACGAATGTATATAACATGCCGTGGATGACTTTTATGAAATTTGACACATGTAAATTCATGAAATTACACGTGAAGACGTGAGCGAGAGTGACCTAGCCATATGCAATTTCATAAAAACGGATGGCAAAAATATTCAACAAATCACCATGATGCAACTTTAATCGGGACAGCAAGTATTTGACATCAACTTCTCCTAAAATTTTGTTATTAAACTTTCAATCAGGATTATAGACAGGCATGAAGTGAGTTTAAGAACGAAAGTATTGTTGCTGCTGCCACCTCTTCTTTTGCTTCAAATATATAGAAAGATTTCAGAAATGACTGGTGGCTGCTCTTGTGTAATAAAGGCCTACCAGATACTTTAGCAATGAGGTTCTGGATGAATCAGTTTGAGGGAAAAAGAGATTTACCTATTCCGAGTAGACTTTCTGGAGCTGACCGGTGAACAAGATTAGATCAACAACAGCAATCCAGCAAGGACGAGCGCCAGGTTCGGACGAGCAGGAAGAGAAAACTGCTGAGCAGGGGGGACGAGCGCTAGGTTCGACAATTCACGGTGTATGCGTGTGAACTCTGCTACGGCAATGGGTGGCCACTGCTTGCAACGATAGAAGATAATATCGACGGAGCTACGACTAGGACAGGTTTGTTGGGGACTGGACAGATCAAAAGAGGGTGGTGTTGAATAATCAACATCCTACATTGGCCGTCAAGAAGAAAAACCAAAGTTGGCCTCCAAATCTTAGTCAACTTGCCCAGTAAAGAAGGAAGAGAAACTAGCCGTGAATCTTAAGTTGAGGTTCCAAGCCATCACTTCTAGAAAACAAGTTGACAAGTCGACTTGCCTCAGCCAAACGTTTCCTTCTAGTAGAGAATAAGTTGGTCTACTTGATCGGAGCGAGCGCGCAATTTATATGGAAGGCAAACCCTTCCTCTATTATTACTAAAAGCGAAATTGCGTTATGGCTCGTTGAAAATGCAATGTGTACATGCTAACTGTTGTTATTCAGGAGAAGTCACAATCATGCACTATCGGAAGCTTATAACCAAATGATTCGTGACTTGAATTTAAACTATATAAATAAATTTGAAGCTGGATGGCTATATCGAAACGCTCGAAATTATGTTAAACTCCATCGTTACAAGGTAATCGTGGCAGAGGATCCTCCTACTAGCGATCCTGTGCCAACATATGCCTCCCCAGCAGCTCCTTGAGCATCGGGAGCCAAAACCGCGTCAAAGGATCACCGCTAAGTGGATGACTAGAGCAACAGATACGACCATGAAGGTCAAAGTTGCAGAGAGGAGCAGCAGGCCCGAGAAGACGATCTGGTTACCAGAGGGCGAAACAATCCAACTGGCTCAAGTGATTCAAGATCAACACAATACTGAGACAGATTCAATCGAGTTGATAAGATGCTGAATTTAAATTGCCTTCGTAATATTTTGGTAAAATAGAAATGCCAATAGTAAGTGCAAAGGCAGTCAGAGCTATTGAACGGGAACGTGTGATCCCTCTCCTTCGGTGTGGGCTCTTTGAAATCCTAACCGCACATAACATTGAGAAATATACTCGTTACTAGCCTATTGGAACCGGTTAAGAGCTAACGGGAGAACACGTTACTTTATATAAGCTAGAGAATTCAAAGATATGATTACACGTAGTGTTATTCTCCACTATGTGTGCATGCATGCTTGTTCGATCGAGATTGACTCTAAATTGTAATATACTCGTTGAATGAATCTAAAGAAATCAAATCACTAAATCAATATAATGGAAACAGCATGTTACATCAAAATGATACTAAAGGACAAGTAAAAATAAAGTATGAAAAGTAAATCTGAAACGAGACTAGCAAAGTATACATTGCTTTATTATTAAGTTTTGGGACATCAATCGGTGAGCTAATTTTCAAAATCAAGTCAAAGTCTAATTTTGGCAAAGGAAAATTTCCTAGGATTTCAATAACAATATTATAGACGAAACGTAAACGAACTAAAGTAATACTAACGTAAAAGCAAGTAAGATTTTTTCATCATCATCATAGTCGTCGTCGTCGTCGTTTTTTAAATTTATTATAATTTTTTTTATTGTTTTCTTTTCGTTCTCGGTCCCCCTCCACTAACTTCATGTACGGCCACCAGACACACGACCACGAGTTTCCCGAGTAACACAGAGCATGGATGAGAAAATAGGAACGCAACAGAGGGATTCACACAACCACCACTAGAAATCGACTCCAAGCAATTTTATACCTCCGGTGTCCACCGCAAATTGCCAAACAAACATGCGAAACGTTTGTCAAAAAAAAAAAACATGCGAAACGCATAACAAATGAAACGCCGGTTACGTGTCTAACAAATCACGCCTAATAGCTAAAAAAAAAAAACAAAAAATATCATGTAAACTATGTCAATTTGCCTTAAGATTAGACAATTTTGGAAGAACTATTACACAACCCTGTCTCGACGCCATTTCATCGAACAGTTTACGGGCATCGACTAAGGATTTAAAGGAGGCATCGCTGAACTCGGATTTGAGACCAAAGTCGTACAAAATCAGGTCAGGACGTTTTCAATCAACGAATAAGCTGATGGATTGAGGCCGTGGATTTGAATGGGCTTTGTGGACCTGCGTCTTCTTCTTTTGTTAATTTGTTTATTTATTTTTTGTTCTTTTTACTATTATTTATCTATTTTCAAAAATGCAATACTTGATTTTTTGGAGAAAATTCATGTGCCAACAGAGGCAAATACAAAGAACCGGTAAAGCTAACTGTAATCCACATGTGAGGTTACTGATCATTTGCTTCAATTCATACTAAGTTGCTGTGTCTTTTGCCTATTTATTTATTTATCAAGACATGCATTAAATTACTTTGCAGGTTTTGAAATACTGACTTAGGGAATATGAGTAGTTTGAGTGGAATTTGAGATCTTTTTTATTATCGGCATATAAAAAGTGGTTCTGTTTGAAATATCATAACTGAGATCTTTTTTATTGTCGGTATATAAAAAGTGGTTATTTTTTAAATATCATAATTGCGTAAATGTTATTTATAAGCATTGGCACGAGGAGAGAGGGGCTTTGCTTATGACCAGGAGCATCCATTTTGGTGTTTATGATTTGACCGTCACTTTTAAATTTGACAATGCTACTGTTCATCTTTAAATGATGCCAATTACTACTATTCCTTCTCTCTCTCAAGTCTCGCCACCTGTACAGTAGGATCCCACCAAAAAGATATTTTGGAATTCCCTCTCTCTCCTCTCCCTCGCTGTCTTCCCTCTCAATCCCAGGCTTCTCTCTATTCCTCGGACGAACTGCGCTGCCGCCTCCGCCCCTGCCTCTGCTCGTCGCGTTCCAGAGCCCATCGGCAGCTCCGATACGCCGTCTGGGCCCAGCGAGCTCGAGCTTGAACTTTCCGTGCGCGCGCTTCGCTCCCATTACAGCAAAGGTGTCTTCCTCGTCACTCCCGACCACGTCGCTGCCTCTGCCTCCGCCTCCACCGTCGCCTCTGGAAGCTCTACCGGCGACTCCAATTCGTCGCCTGCATCCGACGAGCTCAGGCTAGGGTTTTTCCCTCTTTCACGATTATATCCTCGAGTGTTACTTTTGTGGGGAACCGGTGGAATTGGTGGCTCTTTGGAAGGAATTCGTTGTCCGGGAGATTCTCTCTTTCCTGGTCGGACGTTAAGGTTATAGAAGATGCATTGACTTGATAAATTCGTTATTCCTGGTTTGGTGGATTTTTTGTTTTCCTGTCAGTTTTCTGGCACTCCCAAATTTCCATATTTTAACTTGTATTCGAGTGTTTACACGGAATTTCGTCATAGATTTTTCTTTTGGCTAGGCAAGGCCTACATTATATTTACTAAAAGCAATTCTGTACTTAGAGCTGAAAGTAAAAAAAATTTTCAATCACGAAAACATTTTCACAATTTATTCTCCTAAAAAGTACTTAAGGACAAAAATGGGGAATATATTTTCACACAGCTAATTTCTCGTAAAACATTCCCTCGGTCTGCTCTGTAGTATGCAAATTGGAATGGAGAATCCATACTCATCATCAGTAACTCCGCCTAAAAGCTGGTGAATTAACATAAAAAACTTGGGAAGCTAAAAAGATTTATTCGTATGAAACTTGAACCTTTATAGGGCAGACTGCAAGTGGAAAATTTTCAACTCTCAATGCCGCCTGGGAAAAGCACGTTTCCACGGCGGTCTTACAAAGTTCCATGAGAAATTCTTTGCCTTAACCATTCATAACGAAGGATAGGAAAACAGAATAGACCCTATAGAGGTTCCCATGAAAGTTACCATACTCATTATGAGTTACTCGGTTTAAGCCATAACCGCGGCTTATTTGACAAATCAGTCGCTACTACATCACAGGATGCAAATTTTGAATACAGCTGGAAGTGCTACAGTTAATACAGGCCAGAGCAAGGCCACGTAACCTAGTTTGCTTTTAATTGGAACTAAAGAATTTTGAATCCGAATCGATGTGTTCAGAGTTGGGTCCCAGAACAATTTAATCAAATTAATCCACACATGCTGCATTCGAGAGATTGGGCGAGCTCAACCAATTTCTACTTCATTTTGGGATGTTTGTCCTCCACCGTTAGTGCAGATGATGAAGGCAATAACCCCAGAGATACCCTCAGGACATCGAAACTCTTATAATACTGGAAATTCCCATGGAAAGCCGCCACCTTACCTTGAGAAACCACCAATAGCTTGTCTGCACTTCTAGATATTAGATGCTCATCGAGACTAACCTGCAAATCAAGGCGAAAAGAGGGCTGTCAGCTGCAAAATGATCCATCCTAGAAACAAGACCAAACCTTGAATGAGTGCCTCATCCAAATCCTACAATTGGGTATAGTGGAAAAGGCGGGATCATATCTATTTCTAGACAAGAAACTAACGATTTACAAAGATGACACTTGAGTAGTCACTACTCATTAAAGCAAAACTAAGAGTGAACATTTATAAGCAAGAAAAGGGTCCACATTCATTATGTGCAAAGCCCAACACTACCTCGAAGCACAAACATAGGAACTACTTGGTAGTATCATAGATTACTGTAATACAAACACACTGATCAAGCTAGCAGAACCTTTCTATTCCCAACATTTTGCAAGTTGGAAAAACTAGATTGGTCTCTATTCCATTGTAAGTTAGATGTACAATGACAAATGCTCCCTGTAGCTGTGATCACTGATTGGTTTTACTGTATTTTCAATGTAAAGACCAGATTCCAATAAGTTCAAATGGTGCAAGAACAATAACAAGCTAACTGAAAAAGAAAAATGAGTAAACCAATTAAATGATTGGATGGCTTGTCAAGCGAAACTATGTGAGGTTTCTTGAAAGTTATCTTGGCGATGCAACTCGCTTATCTAACCACCTATGTACATGGTCAAAGCACCATGTTATATGTGCAATAACATCCAAAAAGCCTCGAGCAAGTACACAGTGAACCACAATTGAGATTACATATCAACTAACCTCCAATACAGCTTCATGATATCACACAAAAATTGCATAAATTTTTCTTTTTACATGCGCAACAGTAGCAAAGAGAGAGAAGATGATCTAGACAAGGTATACATTGATGAAGTGCAGGATTTCCAGCTAGACCAAGGAACCCAGGTGAGCTCAGGAAGAATGCCACATAAGAAGGTAATTTCAGATACAACGACATGGTGTATGACGAATTTAAAGAACTGACAAGATTTGCCCCAGAGGTCACTACTGACAATGCAAACCTAGAGGCAGGTAGGATATCGTTACCGTCTCAACCAAATAAGCATGAGTATATTGGCTAAAAATTTCTAGCAAGCTGTAGGTAATAGTTCCTAACTCAACAGAGATCAAGACCTAAAAATAAGGTGGTTTATGAATATCGATCCTATCATGAATTTGGGTTGCATTGAAAGCTTAGAGCCATGAGCACCCTAAATAGACTGCTTAATACTATGAAGGATCATCATCATCAATAAAAAGAAGGTTCTCAATTCTAAAGAAAACCATAATAAAAAAAAAAATTTGCATCCCCTTTCTTCACAATCATATCACAGCTTCCACATGACTAATTTGATTTTTAGATTTTGAGAGAGAATTCTTATTTGGATAATAATCACAAGAAGTAAATTTATAGCATATCGGTGCACCAAATAAATTTAACTGCTTCTTCCTTTCTTGTAAATTGTTAAAAATGACACATAACATTGACAACACAACCCTACCTCAATAATTTTCACAAGTGATCCTTCCAAGAAATTTTGCCAATACAGATGACAATGGCATCTTGCAAAACAATCAAAGTGGATGAGCTAGGGCACGAGAAAAAGATGTTGGGAAGATAGCACACAACAGATGTTGAAAATGCAGAGGAATATGATTGTGGAACACCATTGAATCTTCATGATTCTCATGTATTTGAATAAAAGAAGGATGAAATATAATCTTTGACCAAGCTACGCAAGGCCTACATTATAGTTAGTAAAAGCAATTCTGTACTTAGAGTTGAATACAAAGTTTTGTTGACCGTGATAATATTTTCATAATTAATTCTCCTAAACAGTGCCAAAGAGTGAAAATGGGGAAAATAATTTACTCTGCAAAAACATTCGTTTGCAAAGATTAAATCGTTTTAGTGTGCATGGGAAAGCTGACTTCAACAGCAATAGAGTATCAAACTTCCAGGGGCACAACAAATGAACCTATTGCTAGAACAAAATGTGCAAAGAATCATAAATTATATTAGGACTGCAATCCCAACTCAGTTCTTAAGCTATTGCAAATGATACTGCATGCTCGATGTCAAAAACTCAGACTCATCATTCCATGAGCCCTTGTCACGTATAAATGACAAATAAGGGCTGGCGTAACTATGAGTCCGTCCTGTATATCAGCAGCAATCCTCTCTTCATCCTTTTTCTCTTTCTCTATGTAGCTAAGCCTCATTTCAGTTATGTGAGGTAACGTGAACCCAGTGAACCATTCTTAGTTGATGGCAATAACTAGATTCACCTGATTCAACAAAAACCGGAGTACATTCCTATAGTCTCGGAAACTCCCATAGAGAGGTGCCACCTTGCCTTGTGAAACCACCTAGACCTCATCCAAGCTTCTAGCTATTAGATGCTCAACATGACTAATCTGCAAATCAAGGTGAAAAGAGGGCCATTAGCTGTGAAATTATCCATTGTTGGTCAAATTGAAGTATTTTGACAAGAAAATCAATCTCACCATCGAAATTACTCCGTGGAACAAGGCTAGACGTTGAATGAGTGCCTCAGCTACATCCAAATCCTACAGTTTTGGATAAGCAAAAAAACAGAAACACTAATCATTAGACAATAAAATAACAATTTACAAAGATAATTCTTTAGTCACAAGTCATTAAAGCAAAACTTAAAGACCGGATTTATAAACAAAAAGGGGTCTACATATTTGTCTCAGAAAGCCCAATATTGCCTATAGGCATAGAGATCAGTACCATTTGGTATTGTAGATTACTCTATTCAGAATATTTTCCACATTGGAGCAATTAGATTGGTTTCTGTTCCATTATTTGCTAGATGTATGATGACAAGGGCTACCAGGCAATTTGTGACCACTAATTGGTTCTACTTTATTTTTAATGTAAAGACAAAATTCCGACAAGTTCAATTAGTGCAAGGACAATAATAAGCTAACCGAAAAAGTAATCAAAGTCATAAAATGGAGAAATATGAGTAGAACTTACCATATGATTGGATGGCTCATCAAGCAAAAGAACCCATGTGAGCTTGAACATTTTGTTCCGGAACTCCCCGCAAGAAGAATGCCACATAAGAAGGTTATTTTAAGATAAAATGGCATAATATATGATGAAATATATTCTGCGGTCGAGCAAATGGAAATGCCAACCCGAGAGGTCACTACATTACAATCTCAACCAAACAAGCATAAGTATATTGGCTATAAATTTCTAGCAAGCGTGAGCAACGGTTCCAAAACCACCCGAGTTCAAAACCCACCCAGGCAAGCAATTTATGTAATATCAATGCTGTCACGTGAAAGCTTGAAGCCATGAGCCACCTCAGAATTTTATCCCGGATTGACTGCTTAATCCTACAAAGAATCATCGTCAACAAAAAAAAAGGTTCTCAATTCTAAAGAAAAACATTAAAAAAAAAAAAAAACCCGCATCCCTTTTCTTCCCAATCACATCACAGTTTCCACAAAACTAATCATGCTTTTAGATTTTGAAAAATATTTGTTCTTATTTAGACCATATTCACTAGAAGGAAAATTCATACCACAGCAGTGCAACAAATATAATTAATTGCTTCTCCCTCTTTTGATAAATTGCAAAAAAAAAAAAAGAAACACATTAGCCTTACTTTAGCAGCGTTAGCACATGATCCTTCCAAGAGATTCTGCCAATGCAAGATCACAATGGTATCTGCAAAACAACCAAAGTGAATGAGCTTATGGGCCCAAGAAAAAAGATGTTGGGAAGAGAATAGACAATAGACGCTGAAAATGCAGAGGACTATGATTGTGGGATGCTATGATTCTTCGTGATGGTGCGATTTCATTCACAAATGGTTTGGGCATCAATTAGAAATAAGGATATGTCATCATCAACATTGCAAGAGGCAGCATTGCGAGCATTTCATCCTACAGTTCATTGTCCAACGAAATAGAGCCAATCCAACCCAACAAGATCCACCACCCAAACATTAGTTCGTACTGAGCATCGAATTGAGAAAGTAGAATGGAAAAAGATGCCTTCGAAACCAAAAATAACTTACCCGATCCCTAAGAAAACTGACTATAGTGTAGATCGGCTAGTCATCAATCTCGATATTAGGGATCTCTTCGATGAGGGGCCAATAGTTGCCAGTGAGTTTTGCACATCACTCTTTCAAAATCTTGCATCGATATATGCGCAATTGTTGGAGGGAGGGAGGGAAGCCATCCTCTGGCAAGTACCTCAACTTGGGGCACTTTGCAATCGTTAAATACTTGAGAGAGGAGAGATGGTTGCGAAGGCCGGTCGATAGTCTTTTCACTTTTCTCAAATCATATATCGAAAGATAGGTTAGAGAGAAAGGAAAGAGACTCCAAGCATCCTCATCCTCCGAAGGAAACCACTCCTTCTCTCCCTCCCCTCCCATGTTAAACTCAACGATCAAACTCTCGAGAGATGTGAGCAGGTGTAAGCCCCACTCTCTCACTGGCTGCTTCAGATCCAGGAGCCCCGAAATAACAAGCTTTCGCAATTTGGGAGGCAAACCTCCTTTGGGTAAGCATTTGATATTTTGGCAAACGAGAATAAATAGCTCTTGGAGGGATGTAAGATGATGCCACTTATTTGGCAAGGACTTTATCATCGGACAATCCCAAAGTTTAAGCCTCTGCAAGGTGATGGGAAGGGGTGGGAAGTCCTCTATCTCCAATATCGGACACTCCCATATTTCCAATTCAGTGAGATTGTTACAGTTGGCAATGTTACAGTCAGCAATAGACTTTATCTTAGAACAATGATTAAGAACAAGACTCGAGAGGGTTACGGGAAGGGGAGGGAAGTCCTCTATCTCCAATGCTGGACAATTATAAATATGCAATCGAGTGAGATGGGAGAGCATGTGAAGGCACTGTGGTAAGCTTCCCATAATTTGACAATCGTTAATTGTCATTATTTCAAGCGATTCTACGGCAATCCCTTCCAATGACTCCACTCCCTTACAATTGTCTATATGAAGTGCCTTCAGAGCAGCAAGTCTACCCTTGGCAAATGAAAAGGATATCGGAGAATCATAATAGTGACGTATCTTAAAATATTCAAGTTGAGAAATCGAATTATTGCTACAAGGGTCACCTTGAGGAATGTTTAGAGCCATGATTTTTGGACAATTCTCAATCACCAAATGTCTAAGTGCGTGCATGTTGCTTGGAAGCTTTTCTAAACTTATGCAATCCACCAATTCCATCCTTTCAAGATTACATGGTAGCTCTATCTCTCTATCTCCTGCCACAAAAGATGTGAATTGAGCACAGCTTTTAATGGTTAATTCCTGGAGGCAAGTGAGATTTTGCGTTTCATTTCCATCTTGCCACAAGCATGTTAGCTTGTCACACAATCCTATATGAAGCTTCCTTAGCTTGCCCAAGCAACTCATAAATCGATGATCAAAGGAAACAAGCTCTATGAGTTTGTTAATTTTGAGAATTGTCAAAGAAGTTAGCTTGAACAAGCTCTTTAAGATCTCCTTACTACAATCCTCAAGGTATAACTCATCGAGAGATGGAAGACATAACTCACTGGTTGAGTTATTCAATTGTTGGCATGAATGAATTTCAAGCTTTATAAGACGATCAAGTTGACAAGGCAATGTCTTGACCAACGAAGGACAGCTCCGGACAATAAGATGCTCAAGATAGGAGAATGGGACTTCTTCTTTTGGCCCCCCTGCATAAGGAGACCAATCGTTCCATGCCAACATCTCTTCGAACTGCAAAGTAATTAAGGAAGAAAAAGGCCTATCACCTCCATAAAAAATAGAGCCTATTATTCTTACTGCATTTAGACCTTTAAGAGATAATTCTCTCAACGAAGGTAGTTGTCCAGATGAAGGCAATGATGTGACATAAGGACAGTTCCACAAGCTCAAAGACACTATCCGAGAATATGATGAACCATCTAACCATGACGGGAATATTGCACCGCCATAGTTCAAAATAGTGAGATTTTCAATATCAATGGGAGGTTGCAAAGACTCGAGCACCCGTGATTCGCGCTTATCATTCCGAAGAATTCCAAAATCTTTATCCCAATGCAAGACTAATTTTCTTAGGCCTTGCTTTCCAAACAAATTAGCATCAACGTTATCTCTAACATCTTCCACCTTTTGTAATTTCAATATGAATAATTCTCCTTGAAGATGCGACAAGTTCTTTAACTCCTTTAACTGTAGGCCTTTCTCTGTTCCTACCACAAACTTGGACAAGATAATAAGATTCTTCAAGTTATTGATACCCAATGGCATCTCTTTTAGACTTTCTGTATCTCTAACATCAAGAAACTGTAAGCTGACCAACTTTGTGATACCGTGAGGCAACTTTGAAAGCTGATGACAACCTCTTAAGATCAAAGCGTGTAATTTGCACAAGTCACCAATTGACTCAGGTAGCCTTCGATAGAAGTGTTCGAGAAATTGAGATATCAAAGATGTTTTAATTCACCAACACAATTCGGTACCTCTACGATGCGACAATGACATAATGAAAACACCCTAAGAAACTTCAAGTTTGTTAGCAAGTCATGTAGCACCTTGTCGGATATAAGGAGAGAGTTGCCACTAGGTCCAATACGCACTAGAATTAAACTTCTTAATACCTTCATATCATGATATGGCCTCAAGCATTTTGATGTAACAAATCGACCGATGAATGATGCATAACGAGCTCTCTCAAGAGATGCATAATCTTCATTAATTGCTAGCTGAGACTCCCCAGTGCTAAAGCATATCCCACCCTCAATTGACTTTGCTAGATCATTCAAAAGATCATGCATTGAAAACTTAGATGTGTCAACACTTGATTTTTGAAGAAATGATCTAGATACTAATTCATCGAAGTAATTCCATCCTAATTCCAACTTATTTTTCTTTGTTTTTTGTCCATCTAAAAATCCCTCCGCTATCCATAAGAGTACTAGCTCATCGCTCTCAATTTCATAATCCTTAGGAAATACCGCACAATAAGAAAAGCATCTCTTCAAATAGGAAGGAAGATGGACATAGCTCAATTTCATAATAGGGAGAACCTCATCATTCTTTGTCGTCGGAAGATCCCATATTAAGTTATTTAAGGTATCTTCCCATTCACTGGGTTTCATTTTATTACGTAGGGCACCGCCAAACATCTTCGCTGCCAAAGGTAAACCTTTACATCTTTTAGCTATTTTCTTGCCTATTGTTTCAAATTTCGGGTGGCTCTTAAAATTTGTTGCTTCAAGAGCATGAAAGGCTAATAAGCTTGTACAATCATCGAGGGACAATTCCTTCAAAGGAATTGGCGGTGCTTTTGTTACTGAAACAACAACATCGTTGCGAGTCGTAACAATAATCTTGCTTCCCCTAGCACCCACTACAAATGGCTTTAAGAGGTCAGTCCATTTTTCATACTTCTCATTCCAGATATCGTGTAGAACCACAAGAAACTTCTTTCCGAAAAGATTGTCCCTCAACTTAACTTGAAACTCGTTTAGATTTTTGCCCTCGTAGGGCAACCCAGTAATTGACCGCAAAATAGTCTTTGTTATGTCGAGAACATCAAAAACATCTGAAACACAAACCCATGCTCTCATCTCAAAACATCTATTCACTTTGGCATCATTATACAGCTGTTGAGCCAAGGCAGTCTTTCCAATGCCGCCCATCCCAACTATGGGGACTATGCTTAGCGTGGCATTAGAATTTTTGACCTCATTGATCAATAGTTCGAGTATCTGTTCTACTTCCTCCTCCCTACCAAAAAACTGAGGCTCTGATAGAGAAGTGGTTATCCTTTTGCTAGTGTAGTTGGATTTGTCCACAACATTCTCTCTCAAGTTTAGATGAACCTTTCTAGTGACAATTGCTTCCAACTGGCCATTGATCTCTTGTACCTTGGTTTCAGACATGAGCGAGGGTGGTCGGCTAAATATAGACTTCCATTTCCACAAACCTTTGCTTGTGCTAGATTCTGCCTCTAACTCAACCTGAGTAGCTTTGATCTCAAACTCATCGAGCAAGTCTTCCATGTCATAGGCCAAGTCCTTAACCTTGTCCAGCCACAGCTTCACTTGATGGTTATCGCTAAGTTCCTTGTCCTCTGCATCAGCCAACACTGCATTGATTATGACTAGCTTCTCCTTCCACTCCTTAGGCAAGGTAGTGCTGATTCCTTTACATTGTGCATAAACTAATGCGGGAGAAGCCAACTTGTCAAACAGGACCTGAAAGGATGAAGCCAAAAATGAACCCAACACGATCCCTCCAATGTCCATAGATGAATCAATCACTGTAATGAACAACAAAGGTGTTATGGTGAAGCAAAGTGAAAATGAACTAATGGAGAGAGGAAACGACGAAGTCCTAGGAAGACCAAGATGATGACCTAGGAAACAAATAAATAAATAAATATATATATATATATATATATATATATATATATATATATAAAGACCAAGACTTTCAAGGGATGCACATCAAAGTTAGACAAATCAAAATAAAATACTATTTGTCCACAAGTGCTAGTTACATCAATTGCTCTCCTTATTCTTCGGATCAAGACTTTTTGGCTATTGGACCTTTACTTTTGGCCATCGAAACGAGTCTTAATATGACAAACTTAGAGTGTATGCATATTTTCGCCATAAGTGTTATCACTCACGAGTGTTTTGTTGGCTTTTTTAGCGTTTGTATATTCTTAGTAACCTCATGATTTCAATGTCTTTGTTTTCTGCTTTATTGATGAATGTGAGATTAATGAAGTTTTTTACATGGGAGTTTTTGTGCTAAAGATTGACAGTAAGATGGGCAATAATGATTTGCTGAAGGGTGCTGAGGTAGTGGTTGATAATCGAGAATCACCTTGATAGGAGATTCGCGATCCTTTGAACACGATTATCAAGTTCATTAGTGTAATGGGTAGAGTGTGACATCCAGTGGATTATATGTTGTTAATACTTGACTTGTTTACCATTTGCAGTGTATAAGGATAATAGAAACACGTGCTTTAGGCCAAATAAGGAAAGGGGTCAAGCACACCGACTAATTCATTAAGCTACTTGCTTTATTTTACTCTGCAAATAGTGAATAGTCAGAAATCACCAAACGACAATATAATCTACTGAAAATTATACTCTACCAATCACACCAATGAACAAGAAAATCAAGTTCAAAGGACCATGATTCTCGCTTCAAGCGATTCCCCATAATCAACTACTAACCCATCACCTTTCAGCAGATATTGCCGCCCATCTTGCAGCAACTTTTTCTTCTTTTTCTTTTTTTCACAAGTGCTTGTTCTGTAATATTTAGAGATTATCCCCGTACATATGTAGTATCCACGATCATATACTTGTTCATATAAAAAAATCATAAACTCGGGAAGACCAAAACTTCACTGGGTATCATGAACTTTTTTGTCAAGAAAGTGAAGTATAATTGATAAAGAGCTTATGGGAAAGAAAAATTAATAAAATTGAAGAATACTAAGACTTACGGAGATGCAAATTGGATTTGCCGCTTCACTTTTCAAATCCCTTCTCTTCCGTTCCCATGTGAATGTCTTTTTTACATTACTAGTAATTTTCCACGCGTTACATGGATGCCAATTTATATTTTTATTTTTTTATGTGTGTGATTGACAATTAGCAGTGATTATTGTTCTCTTGCTCAAATTGACAAAACTATAATCTTAGTCCAACTTTTGTCATATTTAATCATATTGTGATTAATCATTCATTAATCTCTCGTTGTACTTGTCTATTGGAATTATGTCTATATTTCCATTTATCTTTTCAAATATAAGTCTAATAAATGGAAAAAGAGCAAGAAGAAAAACTAAATAAGAAAAACAGCAAAAACCTGATGAAGAAAAAAAAAAATGCAGGAATGGGGCGATAATACTCTTCGTGACTCACAGAGAGTTCCACTTCACATTTTTGTTTTGTTTTGTTTTTTTTATGAAGATGCAATCTAAATTTATTAATATGCAAGATAAGATTTTCCCAAATTTCCCAAGTTATAGCATGTGATTTATCAAAGGAAATGTGCGAAAAAGAGAATTAACAATAATGCACTCCAAAAAGCCTAGATGCGCATGATAATGCTTATCCATGAAAATTCTAAGTTTTCTAATATAATTTATGCTAACATGTAACGAAAAATCATAAAATAAAGGTCTGAGTTTTGGCTCAAACAATTATGCGTGCAGATGTATCACCTGATTAAAACAAAATTAACAAATCACCATGAATTATGCAATCAAGCTGCAACTTTAACCTGGCCAGCAAATATATGGCATCAACTTCCCCCAATTTTGCTATTAAACTTGCTGCATCAGTTCAAGGGAAAAAGAGAGCAGGTAGAAAGATGTCTTTTACCTATTCCAAGTGGACTTCCTGGAGCTGACCAGGCGAATGGGATAATATCCACAACAGCAATCCAGCAAGCACGAGCGCTAGGTTTGGCAGTTCACTGTACGCATGCGTATTCAGCTACGGCAATGCGTGGTCGCTGCTTGCAACGACGAACGATGGTATTGATGGAGCGACGACTAGAGATGGTGGTGATTGGCAACAATCGATATGCAAGCAAGAAGTGAATTGAATGAGTGGAGTCTGTGGGCGTGAGTTTGATGATGATGGTGGTGGTGGTGGTGTTGGTTGAAGAAAAAGTGAGGCGGCGTGGTTTTAAGGAAAGGAGCAGGAGAACCAAGATGGATTCTGTGGCGTCTGTTTTTCTCTCGGAGGTTCCCATTTTATCTTTTCTTTTCTTATCTTCTTCTTCTTTTTTCTTTTTTTTTTTAATCTGGGGAATAATTTCGAAAGAACCTAATCCTATTTGTCGAAATTCTGGTATATGCTTATAAAATGCTTTAATTCCAATAGACTTCTTCTTTGGGAGGAAAATCTGTTCCAGTTTTCCAAAAATAAATGAAAACCACTTTTGGGCAGAAGTTAGGTATTGACAAGTTTTAACAATTAAATGATTATTTTTAAGTTATTTATACTTATTTCGGTAACTTGAGATTTCTTAATTTTTTGGATGTGTGGAATTGTCGAGTGATCCTTTCCAGGTGTGGCTGTAACCGCCTGCTTGTTGCTCACGTTTCACCTCTCTTTGCAGAGGAATGGCTGTGGAGGTTCAGACACTAGGATTTGTACTTGACTTCTGCTTCTTTTCAGATTTTCCGTTATGTTCCGCTTTTGGATCGAATTGAGTCAATTCCTCTTGTTTTGCTCCATCAAAATAGTTTAAGGATGTGCTTATTTCAAAAAAAAAAAAAAAAAAAAAATTGGATAACATTTTCCGAAAAATGATTAGTTATATCATTTTAAAAGAATTAATCAACGCAAAATATTTTTCATTGCCAACATCAATTTATACCTATTTATTTTAGTAAATGATGAAAAAAAATTGATTCGTTCATTTTTATGAGCTAAAAATCAATTAGTTTCTCGAAAATATTTTCTAAATCTTGAGTTTTCAATTAAAAAATATATTTTAATTATTTGAAGTTTTTATGTTCTTGCATTATACAAGGTAAAGAGTAGAAATCAAGTCAGTTCGACTTAAAGAGTCATGGAGAGATTTTACAAGAGTCCAAACAAATTTCACGATGGTTTTTGTTAATCATGCTTGCCATGACTTCAGTTTACCAAGGATGAGAGTAATCATGGAGTCTATGTATATGCTAAACCAATTATTGGATCATGTTCACCAATAGTGACCAAAGATGGGTCCTATATATGTTTAAACAAAATGATGGAACTGCGAGGGCCTTCATTGTCCTTTTTTGTCACCATATCCAATCAACCATAGCATTAAGGACTTGACCCTCCGAGGATTACCCCCCAACCAAAACACTAATACTGTTGCAAAAGGTGAGCGATTGAACAATAATATAGACAGAAGAAGAAAATAAATCGGACAACGGATTTACATGGTTCAGTCGTAAAGACCTACGTCCACAAGGAGCATAGCAGCAAATTTCACAATAAACCAAGCAATACAAGGAGATTACATACTCGAGTCACTCAAACATTGTCTCAGTGTTTCCCAAGCCCCAATTACACCCAATAATGCACCCAGTGTTTAGCCCCAAAATTCCTCAAGAAATAATCTTTCAATCTCATGAAGGAATTATACGCAAATCTTACCACAAGATTTAATTGGCTACAAACACTAAATCTTATTGGATGTAATTCACAGACAAGAACGACAAAGAAAATCCCTCTCAAGCACTCAATGATGAGATGGCGCTTCATGACCAATTCTTCACAATCAACCCTCTTCCATTATGTGTGTGTGTGTGTGTGACCCTTATTCTTTTGTCAACTTCTTATAGGATTTTGTTTCCTATCTTAAACGGTTTTATCCAAAACATATCTCTATATGTTTTAACAAAATCCAAATCCAAGTGAAAGTTGAACTTTCCCATTTTAGCGACCAAACTCTCAAACGCAGATTCAAATTTGGAAAGTTGATCTTCGGATCTTCTTTGCTCGATTTCAAATGTTCGCAACATATCCAATCTGGAATTTCGCATTGGGCTTAAACTCGAGATATATTTTAACAATCTCCACCTTGCCTCAACGTTTGAGCCAAGTCACAATAACTTCGCAAAAAATTCAAACCATGCTGCTACTTTCCCATAACCCCCGATGGGCTCAACCGCCACAGATATTATCCAAATCCAAGCCTCGCTTGAACTTTGCCATAACTAAGGACCTCATCAGAATACTAACTCCACATGCACCTTTAACTGCTCTACAAGGATTTTCAAATGCAACCTCCTCAACCGCAGATAAAGCAAAACCACTATTGCATCCATATCTATTAGGAGATCGAATACATACCTTGTTAATTTCAGTAGTTATAGCAACTATCAGCTCTATAGACTCCACCTCGCTACAAGCACTATCTGTGTCGATTACTTTGCTAGTACTCGTACTCGCTACCTCAGGAGTTTCTAGTCACAACTCCACCTCAAGCTGAACAACGTCCAGATCTGTATTAACACTGCCACAAACATTCCTAGCCAGAAATACTAGAGACTCATCAAGGGTAACTTCTCTGCTGTTAACAAGTGAATTCATATCTGGGCACCATAACTGATCGCCCCGCTCACCTTGTGCATAGCCATGAAATATGTACCTTGCCCTCCAATCGAGCTTACCATCACTCACTCCAAAATAACACGGGCAACTAAACATTTTAATAATAGAATAACCAATAACGTTACCTGACCACACTTCTTTAGGAGACCGCCATTCAATAGCAGTTGATGGGAATCTATTCACCAGACAGTTTATTGTATTAAGCACATTAGCTAGGATTCTCCTAGTAATACCAACACTAGAGATCATTTTTCGGCCCGCCTCTAGTAATGTTCTGCTCAGCAGTTCTGCAAATTGTTGTGATTTACTAACACTAGTGAGACGTTTCACTATGCCCTCTTTCATGTAGAATTTATTTGCCAGCTTCAAGCAGAACTCCATGCTATTGTCAGTTTGCACATGCTTCATCTACTTACTAGTCTCTGCCTCGATCAAAGCTTTTAACCGTGTGATCCTAACACCAGTTATCAAACTTGTGTATTGGCATAAACACCCAAATCTTCCTCAAGCAGTCAAAAGACTCTCGAACAGATGCATCTGACGTCTCCACAGTGAAATTTGTCATTATCTCACCTTGAAATTTATACAGACTTCCATGCTTAATTCCTTTCATTATCACCAGGGCACCTCGAACAATATTCAGAACTCCACCTTTGAAGAATACCTACAACCAGCTGAATCTAGAGCACCCAAAGAAATTAAATTCTTTTTCAATTCCGAAACGTGTCTTACTCCAGTTAATGTCCTCACAATGTCATCGTGCATTCTGATTTTAACATCACCAACACCCACAACATCATACTCAGCGTTGTTCCCTAATTGGACTTTACCACTACCCGTGCACTAATAAGTGATAAACTAGTTTTTATTTAGTGTGATATGAAAAGAACAACCAGAATCCATAATTCATCCATCAAACGATGAATCACTGGAGACAGACAAGACATAATCAGCATTGTCTGCTATAGCTGCAACATTATTTGCAGAATCAACTATAATTTTCTTACCATTCTCATTCTTCAGCTTAAGACAATTCCTTCTAAGATGCCCCTTTCTCGCCACAGCTCCAACAGACAACATCACCAGTCCTAGACTGACTACACCTGTTCATATTAGTACTACTCTTACCCACACATGTTATAGATCTTTCTTTATTTTCACCTACTAAAGTAGTAGATACAGATTTGTGAGATTCTCTTATACGAATGTCCTCGCTCAGAATTAAATCTTGAACCAATAAAACGTTAAACTTGTTGACCTAGAGGAATTACTAATAGCAAAAACAGTAGTATTCCAACTATTAGGTAATGAGGATAACAGAATCAAAGCACGTACCTCATCTTTAAAATCAAGATCAACTGAACTCAATTGACTAACAATCACATTTAATTCAATGATATAATCTACAACTAATGCACCTTCGCTCATCTTCAAATTAAACAAATGTCACATCAAATAGACATTGTTAATCGCAGAGGGCTTCTCGTACATATCTGATAAGGTTTGCATCAAATCATCAGTGGTCTTCTCCTTCAAGATGTTAAACGCGACGTTACGAGCTAACGTCAGCTGAATAACACCCATAGCTCGTCTATCCAGCAAATCCCAATCCGCTTGCTTCATCGTCTCTGGTTTCTCCCCAAATAAAGGTAAGTGCAGTTTCATCTAGTAAAGATAATTTTCAATTTGCATGTTCCAAAACTAAAATCTTTCCCATCAAATCTGTTGATTCTCACTTTTACTTCTTATGTCGCCATCGATTTGCTTCAACTTAGCCAAGCCTGGCTCTGATATCACTTGTTGCAAAAGGCGAGCGATCGAACAATAATATAGACAAAAGAAGAAAATAAATCGGACAACGGATTTACATTATTCAGTCATAAAGACCTACGTCCACGGGGAGAGTAGCATTGAATTTCACTATAGACTAAGCAATACAAGAAGATTACACACTCGAGTCACTCAAACACTATCTCGGCGTTTCCCAAGCCTCAATTACACCCAATAATGCACTTATTGTTTAGCCCTAAAATTTCTCAAGAAATAATCTCACAATCTCACGAAGGAATTAAACGCAAATCTTACCACAAGATTTAATTGGCTACAAACACTAAATCTTCTTGGATGTAATTCACGGACAAGAACGACAAAGAAAATCCCTCCCAAGCACTTGACGACGAGATGGCGCTTTAAGACCAATTTTCCATGATCAACCCTCTTCCATCCATAGTCACAAGTCTATATATAAGTGAGACCCTTATTCTTTTGTTAACTTCTCATAGGATTCCGTTTCCTATCATAAACGATTTTATCCAAAACATATCTCTGTATGTTTTAAACAAAATCCAAATCCAAGTGAAAGTTGAACTTTCCTATTTTAGCGGCCAAACTCTCAAACACATATTCATATTTGGAAAATTGATCTTTGGATTTTCTTTGTTCGATTTCGCACGTCCACAACATTTCCAATTCGGAATTTTACATTGGGCTCAAACTCGAGACATATTTTAACCAATCTTTAAGGCACTCATTTGTATTTCATCCGTCAATCCGTCAATTATTAAAGGATGAAATGAAAATGTTCACCATTTTTCATTCGAAAACGAAGAGCATTTAAGACTCATATGGTATTACTGATTGTATCATAAAATTAGTCCATAGTATTTTAAATACTTTTATTAATCATGTTTTAGTTGTAGGTTCTAAGAATTAACAAAAGTCGAGAATCTAAATACACACAAGCGGAACATGTAATGCGTGTGGACATGGAATGACTCGAGGTTTTAGCCGGGGAGAGAGAGAGAGAGAGAGAGAGAGAGAGAGAGAGCCATCATATTACGTCAAGTTGGAGTCTAGTGTCACGGGCCGATCGATCACTCTCGATCACTCATAGGTTGACCCATGTGACCCTAGGATTTTACCCCTAAGCAATCTTTCCCACACTCGATTCACAAGGATCTTAGAAAGAGAAGCTCTGGATTGTATTTCACTTGTGAATGAGATAATACAATGAGGGGGAGGAAACCCCTATTTATACAAAGACAAGGCAAACCGTATCCAAAGATCTCTCCTCGATCTAATGATGGAGATTATATCTCCCCAACTACCAACTACCCACATTTATTACATATGAATATAGTTACCGTATCGCCCACCCCTAAGAGTATTCTAAAAGGCTCAAGAAAACCCTATGTCTCGGGGATACAAGTTACCGGTCGGATGTGTCACACCTGTTCCATAGGAACCTCTTGGATCGGCTTTCTTTCGGGCCGTGACATTCTCCCCCACTTAATCAGGCGACGCCCTCGTCACATCTTCAACATGGAAAGCGTTGATCTCCTTCTTGAAATGCCAAAGACTCTCCCTGGACTCCCAACTTGCTTCACTCTCTAGAAGACCCTTCTATCGGATCAAATATTCTCGCTTGGGCGCGCAATACTGCTTCCGTATGATTCGATCTGCCGTGATGCTCTTGACTTCTCGATCATACGAGGTTTTTGCTCCGAGTGGCACCCATTGCGACTCCCCTCAATTTGGGTCTTCCTCATCAAACTGGAAAGGCTTAAGCATACTCACATGGAAAACCGGATGTACCTTGAGCTTTGGTGGTAGCTCTAATTTGTATATGACCTTCCCAACCCGTTGCAACACATGAAACGGCCCCTCGTAGTGAGGATCAACCCCTTGTGCACGTCCTTGTATCAAAGAACCATGTGTAGCTTGGCCAGCACTTGGTCCCTAACCTGGAACTCCACATGCCATCGCTTTTTGTCGGCCCACTTCTTCATGGGCTTGGAGGCTTTGTGTAAACACACCCTTGCCAAGTCAGCCTGCTCTTGTTAATCCTTGGCAAACTTACACGCGGGTGGACTACTCTCCCGATAACCCGAAGCAATGGCGCTAAGGGTATTTGGTTGCTGCCCAGTTGCGATCTCGAACAGGCTCTAGCTGGTTGACTCGCTCCGCTGAAGTTGTAGGAGAACTTGGCTGCGTCGATCAACTTCTCCAATTCACTTGCATTGTACTCACATAGTTTGACAATAAATCTCCAAGAGTGCATTGACCCGCTCCATCTGACTGTCGGTTTGGGGATGCAAACTCATGGACATATTTAGCTCTGACCCCAGCAACTTGAACAACTTGGACCAGAAACGCCTCGTGAAATGAGGATCGCAATCGCTCGCGATTATTTGTGGCACTCCATAGTACTTAACCACGTGCTTCATGAATAGCTTGGCCGCCTCCTTTGTCGAACAATCCTTTGTCGTAGGCACGAAAGTCACATACTTGGAAAACTTATCCACCACGACCATAAGAGTCTGACACCCTTCGGACTTTGGCAGGTTGACGATGAAGTCCATGGAAACACTTTCCCATGGACGAGTTGGAATGGGAAGCTGCTCCAACAGGCCCAACCATGATCGTTGCTCTAGCTTATCTTATTGGCACACCAAACAAGTCTTCACATAAGCTTCCACATTATCCCGCATTTGCGGCCGGTAGTACCGATCTTCGATGAGGGCTAATGTGCAGTGGATCCTTGGATGACCTACCCACTTCAAGTCATGGTACTCGCGCAAGATCTCCTTCCTTAACTTCCCATAGAATGGCACGTACAAATGCCTTCCTTGGGTGTAAAGGAGCTCGTCCTCACACCAGAATTGTCGAGTCCTACCTTCGTTTGCATACCCAATAAGGGCTTGACCTCTTGGATCATGCTTTAACCCCTCATTTATGCGGTCAACCCAAGGACAGCTCGATCGACTCACTGAGCTACTCATCAGCTCCATTTTTCAACTCAACACGTCCGCCACGGAGTTGGCCTTCCCCAGCTCGTACTCCAATGTGTAGTCGAACTCCGCTAAGAAGTCTTACCAGCGAGCTTGCTTCGGACTCAGCTTCTTCTGGGTCTAGAAATAGGTCGTGGCCACGTTGTCTATCCTCACGACGAACTTTGATCCCAGGAGATAGTGCCTCCACTTCCGAAGGCAGTGGACCATCGCGGTCATCTCCTTCTCTTGAACGATATACCGGCGCTCGGTATTGTTCAACTTGCAAGACTCGTACGCCACCAAATGTCCTTCCTACATAAGGACACCACCAATAGCAAAATTTGAGGCGTCAATTTCTACCTCGTAAGGCTTGATGTGGTCAGGCAACGCCAATACCGGCTCTTCGATCATGGCTTTTTTCAACCGATCGAATGCTCTTTGGCATCGATCCTTCCACTCTCATGGTTTCTCCTTCTTCAACAGGTCCGTGAGTGACACGGTGATACTCGAGTAGCTCCGAATGAATCACCAGTAGTAGTTGGTGAGGCCCACGAATGACCTTACCCCCATCACCTTTGTCAACGGCTCCCATTCGACGATCGATTGAATCTTCGCTTTGTTCATACGCACTCATTCACCCCCGATAATGTGCCCCAAAAAGGGGACTTTCTCTTGGGCAAACGTACACTTAACATACAGCTCATTTTTGCGCAAGGCTTGGAAGACCTGCTTTAGATGCTCGACATGCTCATCGAGCGTCCAACTATAGACTACAATATCATCTAGGTAAACCATTACAAATCGATCTAGGAAAGGTAGAGTACCTTGTTCATGAGCATACAGAATGTGGCCGAAGCGTTGATCAGGCTAAACGACATCACGATGAACTCACAAAATCCATACCGCATCACGCAGGCTATCTTCGGCTCGTCTTCTTTGGCGATCCGAACTTGATAGTAGCTAGATCGAAGATCCAGCTTGGTAAACCACTTAGCTCCACTAAGTTGATCAAAGAGATCCGCGATGAGTGGAATCGGGTACTTGTTCTTCATGGTTAACTTGTTCAATGCTTGGTAGTTGATACACATTTGAAGTGACTCATCGTGCTTCTTTTGCAACAGGACTAGTGCACCGAACGGAGCTTTGGATGGCTGAATATAGCCCGCATCGAGCAACTCCTTTAGTTGCCTCATCAACTCTTCCAATTCGGGGGGTGCCATGTGATAAGGCGCCATGGCAGGCGGTCAAGCTTCAAGCACCAGCTCGATCCGATGATCCACCTCTCTTTGAGGTGGTAACTTCTTCGACAACTCTGAAGGCATCACATCCTTGAACGAGCCGAGGACTTGGGCTACCTCCATTAGGACTTCCTTCCCTTCGCCCTTGTTGTCTTTAATCTTCAAGGCAGCTAGGATGGTCACTTCACCCTTCCTTGCCCCTTTGGTGAGTTGCATAGCAGAGATCATCCTCCTATCACGGTCCAACTCACGATGTACTGGAATCACGCATTGACAATGCTTGTCCAACACGCATATACACTCGGCGAAAGGCAATATAACAACATGGATTTTATCTAGGAATTTTATCCCAACGATAAAGTCGTAGTCATTAAGGAGAATTACCTCTAGAATCTCCCTGCTCTTCCATGGTCCGAGTTGTAGCTTCATGTCCCTTGCAACACCGATTGCATGGATTTTCTTGGAGTTTACCGTCTTGAGCCACCCGACTCCTTTATCAACCCGTAGGTTAAGTCTTTTTGCGGGTTGCTCCGATATAAAAAGGTTGGAGGCTCCTGTATCCACGAGCGCACTCATGTGGACTCTCCGATCTTCAAGTCCACGAACATCAAACCTTGAGGCTCCTTTGTCTTCTTGGACTTGGTCGTGCTAAGGAGTTGCAGTGAACCTAACCACGTTTCCTCCCTAGGCTCATCTTCCTTGCAAAGGGCGGCTAGCTTGGCCTTGTTCAGGCAATCCCGTGCTATGTGCAAACCATGGCAAAAGAAACATTTGTATGAGCGTACCTTCATTTGTCCTCCTCCGCTCGACTTCACATGAGCTTTATAAGGACCAGCCAGTGGTCTACCTCCGATCGGGCAGTTGTATCACCCCCGATCTCCCCCACAAGTGGCTTTGTTCCTTGGACCCGAGTCCGATCGAGATGTGGAAAGCGCCTTGTATTCCATAAGCGATTCGGCCATGGTCATGGCCGTCGTGAGATCTCCCACATTGCACCACTGCAACTCTTGCTTAGTCCATGGTTTGAGACTACTCATGAATTGGTGATACACTTCAATCTCGTTCATCAAAAGGGATTTGGAGTAGCACTCCGAAAACCGCTTGATGTAGTCGCGCGCACCACATTTTTGCTCGAGACGCTTCAGCTTGTGAAGAGCTTCCTCCTCCGCATAAGCGAGAAAGTAGTTTCGTAGGAACTCCTCGATGAATTTACCTTAGGTTGTGATAAGTACCCTCACATCTATCATCTGACCGACGACGCCACCACAACAATATATTATCTACTAAGTACATAGATGCAGTATTTACCCGTGATTGTTCGTCGTTAATCCCCATGGCTTGGAAGTACCGCTCCATATACCAGAGGAAATTGTCCACGTCTTTCGCCACCCGCAAGCCTCGGAAATCCTTTGGCTTCAGTGTGTCCACTCGTGGACCTTGCACAGTGATCACCCTATTCATGCGTGCAACTTCTGATTCAGCAAGCTTACCCTTAAGCTCCGCTATCTCCACGCGCATGGCGGCCATCATGGCCTTCAGGGGTTCGTACCGTTGTGCGAGTTCTTTCCGTAGGGTCCCTAGCAACTCATGGCAGAGCTCTCCCATGCTGGTTTTAAGCTCTTGCACCTTAGCAATCAGCTCCTCTCTTCCGGCGTCAACTCCATCCATGGTTTGGGTCAGGTCATCAACCAATCATTGGACATCGGTAACAAACAATTCTAGCTTCGTCATGCAATGCACAAGGTCCCCCGTTGGATCCTTTGAACTTGAACCACCACGGGTCTTCTTCCCCTTGGCAGCAACCTTCTCGATGTTCCTCCCACGATCAACATAGTCACCACCCATGGCTTGCGCCTCATCAAATCGTGGATCAACTATTGTGTTTGCGCTTGAAACAAACTCAACTTCGATACCACCTGTCACGGGCCGATCGATCACTCTCGATCACTCATAGGCTGACCCGTGCGGCCTTAGGATTTTACCCCTAAGTAGCTTTACCCACACTCGATTCACAAGGATCTTAGAAAGAGAAAACTCTAGAGAGAGAAGCTTAGGATTGTATTTCACTTGTGAATGAGATAATACAATGAAGAGGAGGAGACCCCTATTTATACAAAGACAAGGCAAAACGTATCTGTAGGTCTTCTCTTGATCTAACGGTGGAAATTACATCTCCCAAAGTACCAACTACCCGCATTTATTATAAACGAATACAATTACCGTATCACCTGGCCCCAGGTATTCTAGAAGGCTCGAGAAAACCCTAAGTCTCGGGGATACAAGACGAGGGTCGAATATGTCACGTCCGTTCCATAGGAACCTCTTGGATCAACTTTCTTTCGGGCCGTGACACTAGCATGTATTGCATGATCTTCCTTTCTTAAAGAGAAATTTGTTTTTCTTTATTTAATGTGGAAAATAAGCTAACGGTATCAAATATTTTCTAGACAATGGATCTAGATTATCTATAATTTTAGAATTTTGAGGACAATTCAACCTACTTATTATGAGTGAGCTCACAGATTAGTATTATGCCTTTCCTCTAATATTACTTGAAGTGAATTAGTATCACATGCCGGTGTATATACTAATTATAATGATTCTAGAGAATTCATAATCACGCACTATTAGAAGCCCGTTCACAAATTATTTGAAATTTGAACTTAGACCATATAATGAATTTGAAGCTGGACATCTATTGTTGCAAGAATTCTGCAACTAGCCATCTCGTGCCAACATATGTCTCCCCAATAGCTCTCGTGCATCATGGGGCCAAAATCGCATCAAAGGATCGCCGCTTTGTCAAAGTTATTGAAACCTAAATTACTGATGATATAACCAACAATGGCATCTTATTGTATGTTTTGTATTCACAAGTCATCAAAGACAGTTAGGTTTGTTTGTTTGGTAAGGAAAACAAAATCACATGCTCTGGGTCAAAAGAAATGGTCCCCTATTTTAAGCGACATCCAAAAGCCTTGATTTGAAGTAAAAGGAGAACAATATAACTCGATGACATAATGTGCGTCAAAACATGTGCTCTTCGGTCTAGCTCAAACTTCTTGGAGTATTAGAAAGACCAAGACTTTATTGGGAATCATCAACTTTTTTGTGTGAAAAATTAAGCACAAGGGAAAAAGTGATAGTGGGAAAGAAACTTTAATCAATTCTAGGAAGACCAAGACTTTACGGGACACAAATTGGCTTTACTGCTTCACTTTTTACATCCCTCTTCTTCCATCCTTATGTCAATGTCACTTTTTACATTACTAGTAGAATTTCCACACGTTACGTGTCTTCTTAAGATTAACAATACTAGAAATAAGCATAAGAAGGAAGCCAAGAAGGGACTCCAAAAGATCTCTCCAATGATCATGGGTTTACCAATCATTGAGAGAAGAACAAGGGTTCTAGGTTCCAAGTTCCATAACATATAGGGTAGGTTCCAAGTTCTAAAAAATGAGAAACCTACCCTAACAAAAACCATTGAGTCCTAAAACATTAAACAAAGACAGACCAAGGATTTTTTTAAAAAATAATAATAATAAGTGTATGGGAAGTCCGAAAACTTATCATGAAAGTACAATTGAATTTTAAAATTTTCGAAAGATAACCTAAAACTTTTCACAAAAATATAACCAAGTCCTAAAAATTTTTAAAAATGCAATCAATTCCTAAAACTTGTCTTGAAAGTACAATTAAATCTTAAAATTTTCGAAAATTGCAATCAACGAAAGAACTTAATTGAACCTATTTGACATGTTTTAGGATTTAATTGCATTTTTTGAAAATTTTAAGACTTAATTCTACTTCATAGCAAGCTTTTGGGCTTAATTGTGTTTTTGAAAGTGTTAAAACTCAATTGCACTTTTGTGGCAAGTTTTAGAACTTACAATGAACTTATCCTCTTTTTTTTTGCATCCGTACATTCTTAGTAGCCTTATAATTTCAATATCTTCGTTTATTGTGTTATTGGTGAATATGTGATCAATGTAGGCTTTTATGTGGTAGTTATAGTGCTAAAGATTTGCAGCCAAACGGGCAATAATAATCTACTGAAGGGTACTGAGTTAGTGGTTAATGATCAAGAGCCATTTGATAGGAAAATCGCGGTCATTTGCACGATTTTCCTATTCATAAGCGTGATGCCTAGCGTATATCTAGTACTTTGTTAGTTGGTGAGCCTGACCCTTTTTCTTGTTTAGCGATGAATGAAGCTGACCACAATTAATAGGACTGACAAATAAGCATCTTTGTACAACTTGCACCGACTAAAATAAATGTTGACATTCCACCTAACAATTGCATCTTACTTTTTATTATAGATCCGCAAGTCATCAAAGACAACTAACTTTGACTATTCGATAAGAAGAACAGAAACAAGTGCTTTGGGCCAAACAAGAAAAAGAGTTGGGTAGACCAACGAATCCATGAAGCAACTTGCTTAATTTTTACTTTGGAAATAGTACACAATTCACAAATCATCAACTAATCCATCAAGCAAGTTCTCTTGGGCTAGCTTTTTTTTATTCAAAGGACCACGATTTTTGTATCGAGTGATTCACTATCATCAACAACTACTTCAACACCCTCCGACAGATCATTGCTGCCCACTTTGCTGCAAATTTCTGGCATTATAGCTGCCATGTAAAAGCCTATACTCATTGGCCATTGCGGGAGAAGAAGGCCAAGAGGATGAAGAGGAAAAAAAGGAAAAGGAAAAAAATAATTAAAAATTTTAAAAAAATTATTTAAAAATTGTCACATTAGTGTTCGCCAACCGACAAACATCCACATCAGCACTAGTTAGCCAAAATTGGCCAAAAAGACTAGATTAGTACCAATGTAAAAATATTAAGACTAAATTGGTCCAACCGAAAAGTTTAAGATTGAATTGGTACCGGTGCCACGAGATCTAGGACTTTTTTTGTACTTTTTCCTATGAAGAAATATCACCTATTATCCTATATTTTGGATTGCCGCAAGAAAAGGTCATCTCTTTCAAATGATAGCCAAAAGTCTTGATTTGAAGAAAAATGAGAACAATTGATTTATCTAACTCAAGGACACTGTGCATCAAAACATGGTCTCTTTGGTCTAAATTCAAATTTGTGGCATCCCAAAATTCAAGACATCCTCTAGAGAAATTAAAGCCTATAATTAGGTAATGAAATTACCTATGGTCTATGTGCTAGCCATTAGTTTTCTTAAGGCTAGGTGTTATTGTGCTTGTGTTTATGAATTTTGAATTTAGGACTATAGGATAAATCAATAATTTATGCTTGGCCATGTACTTTATAAATTAAATTTCAATGAACAAAATGTCCCAAGACTTTGGCCAAGATGAAAATTGAAATTTAAAAATAATTATATAAAGGAATTCAAAAAAAAAAAAGGGAAAAGGGGGTTAATTTTCGAATGGGCCTTAAGCCCATTTGGCCTAAGCTTGATGGGCCAAGCTAGTCGGCCCAAGAGGGAGTTCGACCGGCCCATTAAGGCCCAAAGGAAGAGGTGGCCGGCCCATCTTGCATGAAGGAGGCCATGTGTTTCCTCCGAGTTGCCAAGTGGCGTGGAGGCTATGCAAGGTGTGGCTGCCCCCATTGGCCATCTTGGGCGGCCACATGCAATATAAAAGCCACCAAGAAAGGAGAGAGAATGGCTGGTTGGCCATTCGGCCAAGAGAGTGACCCGAGAGAGAGTGAGATGCGAGAGAGAAGAGGGAGGCCGAGAGAGGAGGAGAAGAAATCGCCGCTCGTGCTGTTCGTGAGGTCTAAAGGCAAGTTGGGAATCCACTTTCTACTATTGCACCAATGTTTTCGCATGAACTGTTTGGAGTCAGAAACTTGTTTGAGCTTGTATGTGTGTTTAGAGTCCGATTTTGGTTTTGATTTCTTCACGAAAGTTGTAGCTAACATCTTGTACTACAACATACTAAAATTTCGTGGAAAATGATGGAGATTTGAGGGGTCAAACTCTCATCCTACGGAGATGCTAGATCTGGAATATTTTCGTATGAACTGTTTGAGTCAGAATGTTGTGAGAGCTTGCATGCATGTTTAGAGTTCGATTTTGGCTGTGATGTCTTCATGAAAGTTGAAGCTAACGTCTTGTACTATGACATAATAAAAATTATTAGAAAACTATGGAGATTTGAGGGGTCAAAAGTTCTATTATACGGAGACTTAGATCTGCCAAATTTTCACTGACCTCTTGTCGATTTCTTGTTTGCATGCTGATTTATGTTGGAGATCTCACTTTGTTGTCTTCTTGAAAGTTGTAGGAAACACATTAAGCTACAACATACTCAAATTTGAAGAGAAATGAATGAGTGTAGCCTCGTAAATCGGCTAGATCTTGGAGATGGTTGATTCTGGTGAGGTGTACCGAGACACCCGAGACTTCATGGACTAAAATGGTGACCATAATCTGGTTATTTGACTTAGATCCCTTCATGAAACTTGTAAAGGACACCTTTTTACATAACATACTCAAATTTCAGAAGAAACGAAAGAGAATTGGTGGGTGAAAACTAAGAAATTCGGAGATGAGTGTTCTGGACGTCGCGGTCGTGGTTCCAGAAGCTTCGTAGGGTTGTAGAAATTAATCTAAAAAGAATTTGGCTTAGAGTTCTTCATGAGAAATGCACGAAAATGTGTTGGATATCACCCTGTAAAATTTCGTAATTTTTGAAGGCCATATGAGTATTTTAATCGAATTTATTTGGAGACTGTGCAAGTCTGGCCATTATCCGAATATAAGGTGCTATTTTGTAGAAATTGTGAAATTATGAGAAATTCAATTTGGCCATGAATTTTGGGTTAAATTGTGATCCTATTGATTTGTTTAGTGATTGTTTGAATATTATGATTTTGGGAAAATCATAGATATTGAATTTAATATTTATGGAAATAAATAATAATATAATAATATAATAATAATAATAATAGATTTTTATTTGGCCATGGATTCAACTTCATTTGTGTGGCACTTGTGTGATGAGGTTTTTGTACATGTATTAAGTTGAAATGCATATGTTATAAAGCTTTGGCATGTGTATGACATGTGAATTGAAATGCAAGTGTGATTTGTTTGATGCCATGCCAATTGCCATGTTAAATTGAGATAAAAGGATAAATGTGGATGAGAAAGAGGTTGTGGTGGAGGATGTTGTCTGGTGGCCTGGTGGCGTAATTCCAGAGATTCCCCGGGAGTGTCGAGATGCCCGGTGGTATACGGTATGTAATTCCAGGGGAGGCCTGGTGGTATGTCGGTACATAATTCCGGAAGCCTTGTCGGAGGTCTTTGCCCGAAAGGAATACCTCACGATGCCAGAATTGGGGTGCGAGATGCCTGGCTAGAAGGGTAAAGGCCAGAAGCCCTGTCGGAGGTTTCTGCCCGAAGGGAATGCCTCGTAATGCTAGTTGGGATGCGAGATGCCCGGAATGTGGGGGGCCGGAAGCCCGGTGGCCATGGGATGGCTGAGTTTGCCGGGAACCCTATCGGAGGTTTCTACCCGAAGGGTTGATGATGAGATTGATGATTTGAGAAATGGGTGATGTGGTGATCAAAATTGAAAGATAAAGATGATAATTAACTCATGACATGATGATGCATGATGATGATGGCATGTGATGCAATATGATGATCACCTATGATAATATATGCATGATGATGCATGATGATGATGATGTATGATATGCATTATGATATGCATGATGATGATGATGATATGTGATGTGATATGATGATCACCCATGGTATGATATGCATGATGATATGCATGGTGATGGAGATGATGATGTGATGTGATATGATGATCACCCATGGTATGATATGCATGATGATATGCATGATGATGATGATGATGATATGTGTTGTGATGATGTCATGATGATATGCATGATGATGATGATAATATGTGATGTGATGATGTCATGATAAGGATGACATGTTTGATATAATGATGCCATGATGATGATTATGATGATGACATATGATGATATGATACGCATGATGATAAAGCATGATGATGCATGATAGTATTACGCATGGCTGCAAGGTAAGTTACACCTGCAATGCATGTATAATTTGTATGATGCATTGAGTGGTTATTGGATTTCTTTACCTGCTGAGTGGTTGTACTCACCCCTTCTGGGGACCAACATTTCAGATTAGTAGATGGTTTGAGCGGTTGGATATGACCACGGGAAGAAGGATAGCAAAGGAGGGAACCTTTGGACGCCGACACTGGTTGATGGACCTTAAGCATACGATTGTGGGAGGAGATGTCGGTCATCTTTTAAAGTATAGCCAAGTATAGAAAGACTATGGAATTTTGATGTACCAATGAATGATGTCCATCTGCCTTATGTAAATAAACGTGTCCGGCTTTAACTTATATAAGATGTTTAGTAGGTGTGCATCGATTTCTAAATGTAGGGAAGGGAATTGTTAGATATGCTTCCGTTATGTAAATTGCGCAAGGGACCGTTAATAAAAGATGTAAACCCCCATGGTTGTATGGACCCACTGCAACTAAAAATGGTATCAGAGTGACTTGTTATTTGGAAAAGAAAAAGGAAAAGCGAACCGTGGTGACTCTAGCGGATCGGGGGCCGTCGAGGGGTGCCACAAAATTGCTTGCCATGATGGTGGAATGCAATGATTCATCAGGATTCTAATGCAAAGCATAGTGCATTTGCATTCACAATTTGTTTGGGCATCAAGCAGAGTTCAAGATATGATATGTCGTCCCACAATTTATTGTCCAATGAAACAAAGCCGATCCGACCCAATGAGAACACCCACTCAAATGTCAGTCTGACCTTTAGTGGCTAGTTTTTGGAAATTCATGGGAAACATTTCCAACGACAAAATATCAATTTGTATTACACATTGAATTGAGGAAGCGGAATTGAAATCAAAACCAAAAACTTACTTGAACCCTAGGAAACTGATCATACATGGATTCACTGGATTCAAACGTCATCAATGAGGATGCTCGGGATCTCTTGGATGAGGGGCCAATAATCGCAAGTGAGTTTTAAGCATCGATCTTTCAGAATCTCACACCCATCTATGCGCAATTCTCAGAGGGAGGGAGGGAGGGAGGGAGGGAGCCCATCCTCTGGCAAGCACCTCAACTTTGGGCAATCGTGAAGGTGTAAAAATGTGAGAGGAAAGATAGTTGCAAAGAAAGCTTGATAGTCTTCCCACGTTCCTCATTTTAAATATCCAAAGACAAAGAGGAAGGAAAGAGAAGACTCCACACATCCTCTTCCTCCGAAGGAATCCATACCTTCTCTCCTTCCCCTCCCATGCTCAAGTCAATTAACAGAAACTTGAGGGATGTGAGCATGGGTAAGCCCCACTCTCTCACTATCAGCTTCAAATTCTCACACGCTAAAACTGTAAGGTCCAACAAATTGAAGCAAACCTCCTTTGGGGAAGCATTTGATATTTTGGCAATACATAATATACAACATATGAAGGGATACATGATGATGCCACTGATTTGGTAGAGACTTTATCTTTGGACAATTATAGAGAAAGAAATATGACAGGGTGATGGGAAGTGAAGGGAAGACTCTATCTCCAATGTCGAACAGTTACTTATTTTCAAAAGAGTGAAATGGGAGAGCATGTTAAGACACTGTGGTAGGCTTCCCAAATTCAAACAGCTATCATAGAATTCGGCAATTCTACAACGATCTCTTCCAGCAACTCCACTCCCTCACAATGCCCAATAATAAATGTCTTGACAGCAGCATGTTGAGGCATCGGATTATTGCTAGTGAAGTCATTTAGAGTAATTGTTAATAATCCCATGAGTTTTGGATACTTCTCAATTAACAAATCTTTGAGCGTGCGCACCTTGCCTCGAAGCTTTTCTAAACTCGCACAATCCCTCAATTCCATTGTTTCGAGGTTGAAAGGCAACTCTATCTCTCCTTCTTCTGCCACAAAAGACATGAATTTAGGACAACTTTGGATGGATAATTCTTGGTGGCAAGTAAGGTTTCGTGTTTCATTTCCATCTTGCCACAAGTATGTTAGCTTGTCACGGCTTCTTACATGAAGCTCCTTTAGCTTGACCAAATAGCTCATAATCTCGTGATTAAAGCAAACAAGCTCTGCAAGATTTTGAATCCCGACAATGATTAAAGAAGTTATGTTGACCAAGCACTTTAAGATCCCTCTATTACAATCCTTAAGGTATAACTTGTAGAGAAATGGAAGACAAACCGCACTAGTTGAATTTTTCAAATGTGGGCACAAATGGATTTCAAGCTTTATGAGACGATCAAGCTGACAAAGCAATGTCCCAACCAACGAAGGATAACTCCGAACAACAAGATGCTAAAGACAGGAGAATGGTACTTCTTCTTCTGGACCCCCGGCATAACGAGACCAATCATTCCATGCCAACATCTCTTCAAACTTCAAAGTTGTTAAGGATGAGAAAGGCCCTTCACCTCCATAAAATGCAGAGTCTATCATTCTTACTGCATGTAGACCATTAAGACATAATTTCTTAAGTAAAGGTAGTTGTCCAAGTTGGGGTAGCGATATAACATTAGGACAGCCCCGTTAGCACAAAGACACTAGCTTACAATAGAATGGACCATCCAACCATGATAGGAATATTGCACCACCATAATATGAGATGGTGAGATTTTCAAGATTAGTGCGAGGTTGCAAAGAGTGAAGCACCTGTGCTTCATGCTTATCTTTCCACAGATTTCCAAAATCTTCACTCCAATGCAGGAACATGTTGCTAAGTCCTTGCTTTCCAAAAAAATTAGCATCAACAGCATCTCCAGCTTCTCGTACTTTTTGCAATTCTGATTTAACTAATTCTCTTTGACGATAGGACAAATTCTTCAACTCCTTTAACTGTGACCCTTTCTTAGTTCCTACATCGAAGTTAGGCAAGACAATAAGATTTTTCAAATTACCAATACTGAAAGGCATCTCATTTAGATTGTGTATCTCTAATGTCAAGAAACTGTAAGCTCACCAATTTTGTGATACCTAAAGGCAACATAAAAAGCTTTTGACAACCTCCTAAGATCAAAGCTTGTATTTACATAAGGTGACAATTGAATTAGGTAGTCTTTTGATGTCTATGTATGAGAAATTGAGATATCAAAGATATTTTAAATCACCAACACAATTCGGTACCTCTATGATGTCACAATGACATAATGAGACCACCCTCAAGTACTTTAATTCTATTAGCAAGTCATACAACACCTCGTTGGAAATGTAGAACTTACTGCCCCCTCTAGATCCCATATGAAGTAGCATTAAACTTCTTAGTACCTTCATTTGGTAAGACGCTCTCGAGCATTTTGATGTAACAGACCAAGATGAATGATGCATAACAAGCTTTCACAAGAGAAGCATTGTCTTCATTTCCTACTAGCTAAGACTCCCCTGAGCTAAAGCATGTCCCACCTACAATTGACTTTGCTAGATCATTCAAAAAATCATGTATTGAGAACTTAGATGCAACGACACTTGATTCTTGAAGAAATGATATGCATACTAACTCATCGAAGTAATTCCATCCTAATCTCAAGTTATTATCCTTTCTTTTTTGTCCATCTAAAAAGCCCTCCACTATCCACAAGAGTACCAGCTCATCCCTCTCAATTTCGTAATCCTTGGGAAACATTGCACAATAAGCAAAACATCTCTTCAAATAACAGGGAAGATGGACATAGCTCAAATTCAAAACTAGGAAAACCTCATCATTTTTTCCCATAAGAATATCCCACATTCTATTATTTAAGATAACTTCCCATTCATCGAGATCCCCTTTATTATGCAAGAGACCACCTAACACCTTCACTGCCAAGGTGAAACTTTACATTTTTCAGCTCTTTTCTTGCCTATTGTAGCTCAAATTCAAAACTAGGAGAACCTCATCATTTTTTCCCATCAGAATATCCCACATTCTATTATTTAAGATAACTGCCATTCATCGAGATCCCCTTTATTATGCAAGAGACCACCTAACACTTTCATTGCCAAGGTGAAACTTTACATTTTTCAGTTATTTTCTTGCCTATTGTTTCAAGATCAAGGTGCCTCTCAAAATTTGTTGCCCTAAGAGCATGAAAGGCTAATAAGCTTGTACAATTATCAATGGACAACTCCTTCAAAGGATGGGGCGAAGCTCATGCTAAGGAAACAACCGAACTATTTCGAGTCGGGATGATGATCTTGCTTCCCTTAGCCCTTGCTTAAAATGGCTTTAAGAGGGCAATCCATTCCCCATACCCAGATATCATCTAAAACCACAAGAAACTTCTTCCTTGATAGACTGTCCTTCAACTTAACTTGAAGCTAGTTGAGATCTTTGTCCTTGCATGACAACTCAGTGATCAACTGCAAAATAGCCTTTGTTATGTTGAGAACATCAAAAACATCCGAAACACAAACCCATGCTCCTCTCTCGAAGCAGCCGCTTGCGTTGGCATCATTATACAGCCGTTGAGCCAAGGCCGTCTTTCCAACACTACCCATCCCAACTATGGGCATTATGCTCAACATGGCATCAGAATTTTCAGCTTCATCATTCAATAATTTGAGTATCTTCGCTTCTTCCTTCTCCGTGCCAAAAAAACGAGTCTCTGATAGACAAATGTTATGGGGCCTTTTGTTGGTGAAGTCAGTTCTACCCACAACATTCTCTCATCAAGCTTAGATAAGCCATCCCGGCAACAATGTCCTCCAACCCCATCGATCTTCTAAACCTTAGTTTTAGACACGAGCAAGCTTGGGTTTGGATTGGATCTAGAAGATTTATGTTGGCTAAACAAATAGAACTTCACTCACCTCCACTTGTGCTAGATTCTACCTCCAACTTGGCCTGAGCGGCTTTGATGGCAAACTCATCAAGCAAGTCTTCCATGTCATAGGCCGATCCCTAATATCGTCCAACCATAGCTTCACTAAACCATTACCACTCAAGTGCTTGTCCTCTCGCATCATCCAAAGATCACCTTTGCATTGATTGTGTCCAGCATCTTCCCCCATTTATTGAGCAAGTCAATGCTGATTCCAGAGAAGGGCAATGCTCCTTCCCTTTGCATATAGTCTAGTCCCAAAGAAGCCAGCTTCTTGAACAGGACCTAAAGGAAGGCACTCAAAAGGATCTCCCCAATGGCCATGGGTGAATCCGTCAACTGTAGAGAACACAGGTTATGGTGAAGCAAAGTGACAATGAGCTAATGGAGATATAAAATGGGTGAATGAGTCAAAATATATAACAGCAAGGGTTATGGTGAAGTGAAGCGATGGCGAGAAAGACTTTCACCTCCCAAAAACATTAAACAAAGACCAAGACTTCCAAGGATACACATCAATGGTTAGAGAAATCAAGGTAAAATACTTTTTGCCCAAAACTTCTCCTCTCTTAATGTTTAGAGATTATCCCCGAGATATCTTATTCGAAGACAAAGACTTTTTGTTACACATCTACAAGTTATCGAGAGGCAGCTAACTTTGTATATTCGATGAAGAAAACAAAAGCATGCTCTTTGCACTACCAATCTACAAGTCGGCACACTAACTAATCCATTAAGCAGCTTGGTTTATTTTAATCTGGAAACAGTAAATGAGTTAAAAAATCACTAACAAATAACATATAATCAATGGAATAATAACTATCTAAGCATCACATTAATGAACAGGAAAGTCGTGTTCAATCCCTATGTGGGAACGAAACTTCAATGAAATCCAGGAAGACCAGGACTTTGCAGTACGCCAATTGGGTTTGTTGCTTTGCCTTTCACATCTCTCCTCTTCCATCCCTAAGTGAATATCTTCCTCTTCTTCTTCTTTTCTATTGTTTGATGCTAAAAGTTTAGTTGGTCCAGGAAAATAATTTCCACTGAGAGGAAAAGCCATGCCTCAAAATTGAGGAGAATAATTTCAGATCATAAAATCAACCGCAGTAACAAGCACCACCACAGACCCAAATCCCCAACCCATTGAACCCTCCTCCTTCAAAACCATTCCCAACCGCAGTAACAAGCACCACCACAGACTCGATCACCACGACCGCCACCGCCACCGTTCACAGCCAGCAAAAATTCAGGAAAAAGAAAAAGAAAGCTAGGGCGGAGGAAATTTCACCAATCGGATGGCCAAGTAATCGAAAAATGTGGGTAGGAGGGGCTTCTCGAGCTTTTCTGCCACCTAGTCGCCACCATTTGACTTTGTATTCTGTGACTACCATGGCTGCTGTGTGAATGAATGGTGTTTAGCTTTTCACGGTGCCGGGCAGAGAAGAAGGGATAAAAGAAAGTGGTAAGAAGAAGAATAGGAGAATGTTGGACCAAAAATGTGAAGAAATATTTGGCCCAAACCACTTTCCCTGCCCATATAAGAGAATGATATCTAATTTTCTATCCGAACAGCTTAAAATAATTTTTTTTTTTCATTTTCAAATTTCTACCAAATGCCAAAAAAAAAAATCATTTACTCGAAAATTAATTCTAAGAAACTAGTTGAAAATATTAAATTTTCAGTTAATCAAGCACAGCCCTAGTTAGTTGATAATTGCTTTCTTCAAGTAATATCAATATTATACTTATAGGTGTATATATGAAAAATAACTAAAGACCATTTTATACCACTCAACATAATAATTAGGCCCTAGAAATTTTTTTAATTCCCTTTTTTTGGCCAATTGCGATCATTAATACAAAAATTTCATATCCAATCACAACCATTTTGGACTTTTCAAGTTCCACTTGAAGTTTTTTTTTTTTTTTTTGTCGGTTCTACTCTACTCTTTTTTTAACTCTCATTCCTAAAATTAATTTGTCTCCACCCCAACGCCCCGAGAAGATAGAGATTCGAACTCTCTACCTCCCCCTTCCATGTTGAAAGAGCGGCCACTGGGATAAACCCGAGTGGTTTCACTTGAAGTTTGTTAGTGAGATGGAAAATGGGAATAAATAAAGAATCTGTGATGAGAAAATCAAATTGTCCCCATTAAAAATTAATTTGTCACGTAAATAAACAATTATAAGAGTAACTAGACAAACAAATTGTATTCATACTCACACAAAAGCAACCAAAAACCTACGAGCAAGACATATCCGAGTACTTCGTATTCCGAGTCTCATAAATGAGTGATCCTTTCGATCATTTTTTTTTTCTTGAATGGCCCTTTTGATTATATTAATGCAGAATTATGGGAGACTATAGATCCCCAGTAATGTTGACCTAATGGTATAACACGATGATTTCATAAGTGTTGGGTCACAAAGATAACCCACTGACGAAGGTAGCGACGTGTATCTTATCTTGCCTGCAAGAGGACCTCAAGTAATTTGGTGTGCTTCTTGTAACTGGACTTGGATGACAACCTTCTCACAATTTTATATCGGAATACCTTACAGGAGGCGTGAGCTTTTTTATGATAACTCAATAGAGCAGAAAAGCATTAAAAATAAAAATAAAAAGCAGGGCAATAAAGCATGGTCGCCTTGAATGCTACTCTCCACCCTTCCTTTACAACAAAAAAGAAGATGCGGGACTGGGACTGATAAAACCGTCGGTATGAGATTATGTGGGAATTTAAATAGAAGAAAGATGGGCTTTGAAATTTAGAAAGAAGTCATATTTAAATGGATTATAATCTTCAGGCTTATTTCGAATTTAGCTGTGAGATTCGCCAACTTGAGAACCCCCGTTTTCGCATCTTTAAAGTAGCTGCTGTTTAAAAAAAAAAATAGCTGCTGTTATTAGAGGTAAGAGAGGTTCTTAGATTGGCTTTGAACACCATCATACATATTAATCTTAATTAGAGCACGTTACCGCCAAATGTCAACCTTGGAACTTCAGTAGCTAGTTCGTGGAAATTAATGTGGAGTATGGCCATGGAAAAACGTGAACTTTTTGCATTGAGATGTGGCAGAAAAATTGAAGTCTGAATTGTTACTTGATGTAAATAATAAAACAATGGAGAGAAATTTTCTTATGAGATCTGAACTTAATCAATTTCAATGAGTGTGATTTCTTAGATGAGATATCAATAATCTCCTATTAGTTTTCAAGTACTGATATTTTGGAATCTTACATTGAATTATGTGGAATACTTAATGGGAGAGGTGAGGGAGCCATTCTCTTGCAATTACTTCTCAACTTATAGACCTCTATTTTATTCTATCACGTAGGTATTAATTTTAAGTTTTTGAAATCTGAAACTTATCTTACAAACATTTTGAACTTGCTTAAAATCTATTGGTTTCATGAGTTTCAAGCTACCCAATACAACCTCACTAAAAATGGATGGTAAAATGGATTTTCAATTAAGTAAGCCAAAATATCCAAAAAGAAAATCGAAAGTTTTGTTTTATTCGAAATAATTTCACCATTGGTTTTAAGCATCTACAAAGAAGAGAAAATATGTATCCTTTTTTGTTTATGGGCAGTTGGGACACAGAAATTAAACTAATATTGGTAAAAGATAAATTACACTGTCTTTTTTATTTTTTGACTGGATTTGCATGGATTCAAAATCATAAATGCTAAGATTATATCTCAAATTTGACCTCAAAAAAGAAATCCAATCCAAGTAAACTTTCTAATTTGAGTGGATTTTATAAAAGGGAAATAATTTTTATGTACAAAGTAGGTCTTCTTCATGAAAAGTATCCAAGACTAGCTTTTCATACAATCAATTACGTATTACATTCCTAAGGAATTACAAAGTGTACTGAAGCAAATTAATTTTGTGGTAAGATCTGTGCATAATATCACACGAGGAGGAGGACAGTTCGCTCCAATTCCAACCAACCAAAACCCCACGAAACTGGGAGACAACAAAATAAAATAAAAACAGAAGCCATCGGAATTTTCGAGGAAATTAAAGTTGAAACCTTTTATCTCTATTTTAATGGCAATCCTTACAACCCTCTCCTTCTCCAAACTGTCCTCCCCGAAGATCCCACCTTTCTCCTCCATCTCCCACTCCCCTGCTCTCCTCATCTCCTCCCGCATTTGCAGGAACTCGTCCAACCTCGTCGCCCGGCACCGGAGACGAGCTCGCCGGAAGAACCCGCGGCCGCCGCCGGGTAACGACATGTCCACCGCCGTCCAGATGCCGGCGGCCCCTCGCCGGTGGGACGAGGATCATGAACGGTTGCTGAGTTCTATGGGTAAATTTCATTGCGTCGATTTTTTCTTACCCAATGATTGTTTTCGCCAATTTGCCCCAATCGTGGACGCATTTGTTTTATCATTGAGGAATTTATGGTGTTAGATTGAGCGTAGGTGGAAGATGATGCTTGAATTTCGGATGTTTCTTTGGTAATTAATTATGGGTTTTGCTTATTTGGGTTTATGTTGGTCTGAAGGACTTGTGAGTCTGCTTGACGTGACGGTGGCGATGACGTTATTGTGGGTTTAACTGGTTAAGTGGTGATGGGTATAATTCAATTCATGCTGCGGTAGATTGGTCCTTTTGGCCGATCGTCTTTGCTCATACTCATCTTTGATTTAAGTTGAGCTGATCTGCCACCTGTCCAGTCTAGTCGAAGTTGTACAAGTAGAGATGTGAGTGTTCTTCGAGCATTGTAAAATACCGTTCGAGTGAAGTGAAACCTGCTGAAATATCGATTTTATGGGCAAATATGTGCTGCTTCTTGGTTGTGTGGAGTAAATGCAAGCGCATCATCTCAACTGCTCAATCTTTTCGAACATGAAAAATGTTTCGACCTGTGAAGTGATGGAGTTTCACAACTTATCTCGGAAGTGGACTCCTCTGTGAAGGGTCACTGACCTGAAGTGGCTTTTTTCCTTGTTATTCATTTTGGCAGCCGTCGAATTCTAGTCAGGAACATAATTAGCTTGTTACAATCATTTCTCAAACATTATCAATAAAAGTGTGATGCTGCTTCCCTAATGCCATTACTGCTCTGATGCTGTTTTTCCCATATCTGTTTCCGTCGGTAATCCAGGGGCAGGAAATGGGGATACGTTGACAGCGAACGATGACAAAGAAACAAGCACTTCCAGTAGAAATGTTCTTCGCAAGACAAAAAGCTATACAAGTTCTATAAAGTTTTTTGGGGTCGACTTGTCCCCAGACAATATTGCCGTTGCCATGGTTTATTTTGTTCAAGGTGTCTTGGGACTTGCAAGACTCGCTGTTAGTTTTTATTTGAAAGATGATTTGCATCTAGATCCTGCAGAGGTATGTCATTGTTCTTTTAGGATTCTTAACGAAAAATTAGATTTCCTTTGAGAACATTCAATTTGTATGTTCCAGCAGTATGAAGAGAGAAAGTTGTGAGTTTCCTCTGATAGTCTATACCTCTGTGCTTTCCTCAAGACTTAGGAAGATTTTCTTGTCTGTTATGGGCTTTGTTAGTCTTGACTTGGCCAAATCATTAGCAAATATTTACGCTTCTTAATAGCAAGGAACACCTTTTTAAGCAGCTAATCAGCTTCCATTTGTTCTGATACATATGAGGACTAATACTCTGTTTGCGGTTGACTAGACAGCTGTGATATCCGGTTTTTCTGCATTGCCATGGCTCGTAAAACCTCTATATGGGTTTATTAGGTACATTTTCTCTTTTAATCTTGTTTTAATGGACCACATTTGTTTCTCATAAGAATTGCATCTATTTTTAATTCTAGGAAAATTGTTCACAAACTGGATTGTTGTTGCAGTGACTCTGTCCCACTTTTTGGTTACCGAAGAAGATCATACTTGGTTTTATCAGGGCTTCTCGGAGCATTTTCATGGAGTTTAATGGCCACCTTTGTTGATAGCAAATACGGTGCAGCATTTTGCATACTGCTTGGATCTCTCTCTGTTGCCTTCTCTGATGTTGTATGTATCCACCCTAAATTCCATACTTCCACAGATATGATGTTTTTTGGCCTCAAAAAATAACTTTCTGTGTAGATGCCTATGATTTTCTATGACGGCTTAAAATGACAAAGTAGCAAAAGAAATGGTTTAATGCCAGATGTAGGACTCTGGAAACTGGGTATCTCTGGATATTGGCGGTTGAAATTCATACGATTTTATGAGAATCTAGTGATTGGTTGCAGGATGCCTTAATATTTTTTCCTTTTTCTGAGCATGAAAGGGCTACATGGCTAATCCAAGAATCTCTTTTCTTCGCTACTTGCACAAAGGGAAATTACACTGCATTGAGATTAGACAACGCCTATTGCTAGCATGTACTTAACCTCTTTTTCATGCGAAACTATAGTGGAGTTGAGTTGTAATGGAATGAGCAAGTATGCTGTGCTTAAATTGAACCTGCTTGTTCGTAAAAAAGGTCATGTCTTGACCAGCTTTCTCATAGCATAATCTGTCAGATTTGTTTCCACTTTCTTGTCACTCTTACTATTTGGGTTTTCCACCTGAATGTTCACAATCAAATCTATCTTAAGGAGATAATTAGCTTTAAGTTGAATATTTGCCAGTGTTGTTTCCTCTGGATACATACAAATCATGCCAAATATTGAAGTATGCTGTAGGTTGTGGATTCCATGGTTGTGGAGAGGGCCCGTGGTGAATCACAAAGCATGGCTGGATCTCTTCAGTCTTTATGCTGGGGATCCTCAGCTTTTGGTGGAATTGTGAGCTCTTACTTTAGTGGGTCCCTTGTGGACGCATATGGAGTAAGGTGCTCATTGTGAATTTTTCATTTGTTGGCAAACTAATATTGATCTTTGTTCTGGTTGCACTTCAAGCAGCCTTCGCAACTTCTAAAATACTGAATTTTCCCATGTCAATCTTGTGTCCCAGGTTTGTATTTGGTCTTACAGCCCTGCTTCCTCTGATAACATCTGCAGTAGCTGTTCTTGTTAAAGAGCAGCCAGTGGTTGGTTCAGTAAGAGGACTGAAACAGAATCTTCCTCTTGCCGACGCTGGCTTTCTGGAAAAGTCAAAAGAGGATATTATAAAGCTTTGGGGTGCGGTGAAGCAACCCAATGTACTTCTCCCCACATTATTCATCTTTCTTTGGCAGGCTACACCACAATCAGATTCTGCTATGTTTTACTTCACGTAAGTTCAGAAGTGATTGGTCTTTTTGATTCCGACACCTCTTTCTAGACGAAGGAGGATTCTCATCTCCTTACATAATTGCAATTTTGATAACATTTTTGGGAATTCAGCACAAACAAACTTGGTTTCACTCCGGAGTTTCTTGGACGTGTCAAACTTGTCACTTCTGTTGCATCACTTCTTGGTGTTGGACTCTATAATGGATTTCTGAAAAGGTTCCACTACGGAAGATCTTTGTTGTGACAACAGTATTCGGATCGGTGCTGGGAATGACACAGGCAGGTGTCATGCTTGTTTTTAGTTAAGATTAAGCTGCCCTGATTCCCAGGCTTGTTGCATCACTTGCTTTCTTTCTTTGTTAGGTTTTCCTTGTGACCGGCTTAAACCGTCAATTTGGTATAAGCGATGAATGGTTTGCAATTGGCGACTCCTTAATATTGACCGTTCTGGGCCAGGTGATTAGTTTCTAATATATTCAATTATGCTGGTGTATCTTAATCATGCACCATTTCCGCAAAACCCAGTGCACTTAGCCCATAAATAATTGCGTGCTAGGTCAGTCAGACTAGAAATACAGGTGTTAACCACATATGTTGTCCTTGGTGCTGGTCTATTGCTCTAAAATGGGGACTATGATATAGGCTAATTAGTATAATGTTTTAGATGAAGGTCCATGGACATGAACATAAGAAATTATCATGATGCTGGTCAGAGAATTTGCAGTTTTGGGATATTCTCTTTTCAGTGAAAAATGGAATTCATTCATTACTTTTTCAAATTTTTATTATGAAAGTTGTTGAATTATGGGGCCAAATACGTTTCTTGAGATTTATAGGGCCAATATGTAGCATTCTAACATATCTCTCAAATCCATATTATGTCATTTCGATATTGGAAGTGCCGCCAATAGAAGACTTGGGTCATAAGATCACTTATTTGTACATACTTGTGCAGGGCAACCAGATTTTTGTGACTAAAATGTCCTAATATGGGGCACAAATACTGTTGCCTCTTGTATCTTGTGCTGCTTTTGAGCTTTGTTTCTTTGTTAGATTACTGTACAACCTTCTAGTATGAATCTTCCAATGTGAGACTTCCATGTGACAGCATCAGCTGTCATGCTACAATCGAAGGAATATGTGTTAATTTAATTGCTTTCACACCAGTGCGTTATTCTCATCCTCTGGTGCTGACTGCTGACTTAACGAACTAGTGATTTATCCTACTGAGTCACTAGATAAGAGTACACACTTTAAATATGGAAAACAGGAAAAGGAATTACTATTAGGCGGAATTTTTTTTTTTTTTGGGGGGGGGGGATGACAAGTGTATTAATAGATAAAATGATTTCTTTCGCTAATGCTACTAAAAGGGGATCCTATTACAGGTATAGCTACTTGAATAGATGTATCGAGGGAAAAATTGGTGATCCTTTTGCCAACGGATGCTCCCATTGCACTCTTAGTCTCTGTGCTAGCGGCTAGGGAACATGTTGTTTGAGTTATTTCAGGAATAATTTTAAATTGTTGTATAAGGAAGATCGCTCAAATTAAAAGAGATGTCTCAGATAACATGATAATAATGTTTACATTTTAAATTACTATTCTGTCCATTGTTTGATAATATGTAATCAGTGTTTGTTTCCTTAGAATGCATGGGTATATTGTGGAATTTCTAGGAAAAAGTTTGAGGTTTAAGGTTCCTTTCGGGTTTGCTTTAATATATAGAGATTGGAGAGATCATTTAACCCCTTATTTCTGCATTGTAGGCTTCTTTCATGCCTGTCCTTGTCCTGGCGGCAAGACTGTGTCCAGAGGGAATGGAAGCTACATTGTTTGCTACTCTCATGTCCATATCCAATGCGGGGAGCGTGTTAGGTGGGCTTATTGGTGCTGGACTGACACAGCTCTTTGGTATCACCAAGGACAGGTTTGACAATTTGGTCTTTTTGATAGTGCTGTGCAATCTCAGCTCGTTGTTGCCCTTGCCTCTCCTCGGCCTCCTTCCGCAGGATGATTTTGACACGACCTTGAGCGACGATGAAGATATTGAGATGAAGTCCAACTGAGTGGTTTGTGCCATTGAATTTTCCTAGTTTTGGCACAGCCCCTCTTATATTATTCACCTTACTGTAGAATATGCAGAGAGAGAGAGAGAGAGAGAGAGAGAGAGGATCACAAGTATCCGCAGTCAAGGGCAAGTTGGCTGGAACTACAGCTACCACTCATTCCAATCTGTAGTTGTGAAGCCACTCTTCCTCCAAATGCAGTTGACTTTTTCAAAATCTGGGTCTAACTGTAGTAAGTGGATTGCAAGGTTCTATTAGGCCCAAACTCTCATATATTCAACGTCTGAGCAGCAGGTGCTTGAAGTAAAATACTGGGCGAGTTCACCTCATGCAGTAAGAAAGCATGACACTTTTCACTACAGAATTGTGTGCGCTAAATTGATGCGGCTTTCAGATTTTCAACTTGCAAAATATGCCGTTCACGGTGCGTATTCTTCTATAATAGGAAAGTTTCAGATTTTGGAACAATTAGGTTCGCAATCATTTTGTCAAATTGCAGTATGATATTGTCTCATTGCATATGCTTTGAACTGCTGAGTCCTCAATTGTATGCTTAACAGATAGAACAGGTAAAATACCAGCCATTTTTCTTAGGAATAGAGAGAACGTGGAAACCATTGGTAGCTGGGGAAATAGTGGGAACAGAAGCTTTTGGCTCCTGGAAAATCATGGTTTAGACTTCAAACAGAGTCATACTTCTCTATGAAATAAAGTTGCCAGCCAAATTGAGCGGTCCGAGAGTGGTAAAAATCTCTCTTGATTTCAGTCACATGAGATTCAGAGCCAGAATCAATTTGAATATAATAGGAGGCATTTGTTTTTCCTTTTCCATTTCCAATTTTCCTAATAACCCTCGTCATTTATCACTATCCACCGTTGATTCTCTAAGGATGTAGAGAACTTCGTCGAATTTCTCAGACATAAGACCATTATAATTGCTTCAAATCTCTTACGAAGTCGATGAGAAAATCTTGGATTTAGCACAAACTTATTGCTTAAACTAGTGAGGAAGTAGGAAGGGAGTCTACTCATTTTGAGTACTTTTTACCTTCATACTACAGCGAAAGCATAACAGTGCATAGCAGAGCTGGAGAAATTTGTTCTCTTCAGTGAGACGTAGGATCTCTGTAAACATAGGCCCAACTAATCAACAACATTACGTGTCGAAAATGGGATTCGATACTGGAAACTATCTACCTGGGAGCTCACCGTGAATTGCATAAACTCGCTGTCAAAGCTGGAAATAGTGATCCGATTTTGTTCCCTTGAGATGGGCAATGGGAAGAAACCCCGGTCCATTCTCGTCTCTATCGACTGAAGTTGCACGGACGTGTCGTATAACCTCGTGCCGAAGTTGGACCTCATGCGAATGTAATCCAAGCGAGCTACCTATTCATCATCTTCTCAACCTCAATCTGAGAAACACATGAAGGACGAGGTTGTGGTCTAACGATCCTAGGAAACCTGAAGTCAAAAAAGAAATGGGTTGCCATTTTCCCTCGAGGAGTTTAATGTCTCCTCAATCACACAATCAACGACTTTTGCAGAGCTTATAATTGCTACCAGTCGTTATGGAAAGAACTGATGGGGAGATAATGGGAAGAATCTCACGTAAATCAAGCCCAAGAATACTTCTATTATAACTGATTATAGAGAGGAATGACGGGAGATGGAGGAGAGAACTTGTAACGTATTATCTCATGGAAAATTTCTTTGAAAACTGATGTGTGAATCTTATAAAATTTTGATATTTGTTTTTCCCAACAAAAAGTGAGACAAGCTCACTCGCATTTGCTTTAATTTAAGTTTTACATGAATATAAGTATGGATATAAATGTAGTTATAGATACATTCGCGGTCTAAAGAAGTTCATGTGGGTGGGCATCATAATTTGTCACTAATGTCAATAATAATGTTGTTGTCAAACAGCTAAAATATATTATTCAATAAATAGACCGAGGAACTTCATCCTTCGGATCATGGTGGGTGATACCAACAGCCAGAAGAAGAAATGGGCCCCAATTGAGAAGTTAAAAAAATTAAGAATGGGTCTTCCTAATAAAGATAAATAATTAGGTCTTCATTTGTTTTGCAAAGAATAAATAATTTCAAAAATATTTTTCTAAAAATGATTGTTTGTATAATTTGAAGTAATCAACAACTTATGTTTAAATATTTTTGTGGCCAATGAAAATATTTTTTTTATTTAAGAAATGTGTTCTCCCAATTATTATTTTTTTCACGAAATAAACAATATTTTTAGTTACTGTAAAAGCCCATTTCTGCAACATATTGCGGCCTTCATTTCGTTTTTCTTCTAAGGCACCATGCAACTGGGTTCGGTCCGCATTTAGGAACGCCGCATGAGGGTGATATGATCATGTTGTACATTTTAAATTTCTACCGAGTTTAGTAGGAATGTCGGTTTTGCCTCCTTTCTATTTTTATTATTAATTTACGGACATGAACACTAGACCTCGAAAAAGTGAACCCGAGCCCAATAACCCACTCTAAAAATAGTTTATTTTTGTCTTTTTTTTTCTTCCCCATGTTAAAGCCGGAGCTAACAATAATTCATGTCGATTCGTAGTCCACAAGCTCCATCTCTTGTTATAGTTATATTTTCAAAAAGGATAAACGAAAAATATCTCAAATTTAATTTTAAGGAACTAGTTTATTTAACTCAATTGAATTTATCTAACTAAGAATGAAAAGAATGATATGATTCATCTTATCCACAAAGAATAAACTATATTCTAGATAATACAATTTTGGATGATTCTACTTAATAGGATGTGACAAAACCAATGTACTCTGGGCAAATGATTTAATTGCGTTAGTAAATTTGAGTGGAAATTAGTTAGCGATACTCCAAATAAACATCAAACTAAATTGAAACTTGAATTGGTTTGATTGCAAATTGGAACAAAATGGGCACCTACAAGGTCTCTTTCTACATTTGTTTTTTTTTTTTTTTGGTAAGAAGTAAGAAGTATATTGACTTTTGAACCAAGAGCTATGCAGATGTACAGTAAAGGATTCGGTATAAAAAAACTTGCACTCAAAAGGACATAGGCATCAAATCGAGTGGAAGAGTGTCAAGGAAAAGCTGCAAATAGAGGATAAGGCAAACAACACAGGCAGCAAAGAGGCCATCTTTCTACATTTGTTGATGAGCAACAAAATTAATAATAATATATCCAAAGAACAGTCCACATATTGCCCACTTGACAAGTCCATAAATGTGCAAAGCCAAGTCCATGGTGTTCACAAACTCATGAGTCATTCTCAATAGCCCAATTTTTCAGGACACTTGTCTCCTGTGGACGATTCATTGGACAACACCACGTGGTGGGTCCTCCGACTTATCCATTGTCTTGTCCATTCTCTCCAATCCCAACTTCTTCTCTGCATACCAAATTTAATTTTTTAGGGACTGAACTGAACATGACTTCAAAAACTTCAACATTTGATCCGCTAGGGCCTCACTAAAGGCCAAACTTCCCATGATGGCATGTTCAAGCTTCCTTACAAATCTCATGTGCCAATGAGCTTTTGAGGTTCCTGGTCAGGCCACATGTTCGTGCTTTGGTTACTTGTCCTATCCGTCTTCAATTTTCTTATCTTTGTTTTGTTTATGGAAGACCTGCTCACATAAATGTTGGGTAACTATAAAACCTGTCGGACAATAAATAGTTAGGTGGTTTCATCTTATGCTTCATCATCGTCTTTCTAATGAATTACCAAGTGTTAGGAACCAAAGATAGTTCCTCGAGAGCTTGTAAATGCACCGTATCTTTATCGAGGACAATACATTGGATCCAGTAATCACCTTTTAAATTGTAGTTGAGCCTAATGAGCAGGTGATTAATGCTAGAGACACTGAGATTGGTATACTAAATGGGTTGACTAAGTGGCGATCTGACAAATTGTGAATGGTCATTTAAACCGATGCACCCATCTAAGCATCTAACGGTGATTTGTCGTATCATTTAATAATCCAATTCAATGTGTCGGTCTTACTATCTCCAGCATTGTTCTTAGTACTTGAATAAATTTTGCTCATGAGAAAGACATGCATTCATGCACGCACATGATAGGCTAGTATAGATTGGTTTTGCATGGAGAAGACTACAGAGATACTGACCACTGCAGAAACTTTTCTTTGTTTTCCATATATAGATCAGACCTATACTTCCAGGAAATCTCCAAATATTCTTACGATTATTTCATGTAATATTTGTTAGAGCTATCTTAAAAGATTTCACAAAGGTAAAATCCTCCAAAGCTCACATGCAATGTTCTTACTTGCCTCCAAGGCTTTATTCGTTTTATAGAAAATAACGTCTTGGAAAACGTATTCTGACTTTTCCAATGTTATTTTATGGAAAATAAATAGGTAAAAAAAAAAAGTTTTCTATTATTGAAAAAAACATTTTCAAAAGTGAGGAAAATATTTTTCACTTCTCAAAAGTAGAAAACATTTTCCATAACTATTTCCAACTCATTTTCTTTCACCAAACTAATTTTCATTTTATTTTTATGTTATCTATTTCTTTTTTTCTTTAAAAATTTCATTTTTAATTTTAATTTTCTTTTCTTTTTTTTTTCTTTTCTTTCTTTCCTTTTGTTCCTCTTTCTTGACCTTGGCTAGTTGACTGACAAAAAAGGAAAAAAAAAAAAAGAAAGAAAAAAAGAAAAAGAAAGAAAAATGAAAAAATTGGCATTTAAAAAATATAATAATAACGAATTATTAAAAGGGGTGCATGGTGGAAATTTTTTCTTTATCGAATACTGAAAAATATGGTTATTTTCTTGGAAAATGACTTCTTAAAAAACATTTTTTAAAAACACCATATTTTCCATAAAATGAACGGAGCCTAAGTGTATTATGTCACAATCTCATTATAAATAACTAGTTATTAAAATATATTTTCACCATTGATAACAATTTATATATAAAATTTTTCATGAATTATGAAAAAAAATTATTAATTTATTTTTATAAGTAATACAGGCGATAATATTTTCTAAATCATTTATTTTTTCTAGAACAAATGCATTCTAAGCATACTACGTCATAATCATATATGAATATACACTCCTCATCTTTTGGCATTTCAGATTCTCTGATCTCTCCTCTCCTTTTCGTTTCCTATTTTCGCAGTGCATTCAACTCTTTCCAGCATGGGCCCTTTAATAGAGTTCGCAACGTTTATCCAAAACAATTCCATATTCAATCATGATAATATAGATATAGTACCCAGATATGTATGTAGCACATTATTTCGCCCTTAGGGTTTCATGGGTCGAGGCCAAAATATCACCCTTCCAAGAAGATTTAATATGGTGGGAGTTGGAAGTTGAAATGGGTGGTTGAGTTTCAAATGATTGAGCCAATTTTTAAAACATAAAGTTCAAGCACTAGAGAATTCAATAACTTCCAAACCGGTCCACAGAATCACAAAAGTGGAATCCATAAACCGCTGTCCCAATGGGGGCCAAAGAGAAGTAGGGTTTGGCCAAGAAAACATTTAAGAAATTGGTGGACGGCCAGTTTGGAAAAAGAGAACAATTGGAATACCCATTCAATGTGCTTAGGTTTAGACTGATATGGTAGCACATGGATCGGACTTAAGGTTCAAGCAAAAAGTAGTCAAAGCTAGAGAAGATTGGCGACGATTCTCCCAGTGGAAAATAGAAGTTACTAATAATATTTGTTTAAGTACCTTTTCAAATAAATGGTGCATTTATTTCGTGAAAAATAAATAATTTAAAAAGAAAATAAAAATAACCGTTACTATTGGTTAAGAAATTAAATGAAAAGTATTTTCATAGTTAAAAAAAATAAGACATAAATTATTGTTAATAATGAAAATATATTTCATCAAGTAATTGTTTTAAACAATACAAGCAGTCGGTCTTGGGAAACTATTTTTCAAATTTTTCATTTTTCACGAAATAAATGGAGTCAAAATAAATTGGAATGACAACATGTTAGACTAATCGGATTCCCCAAGATAATCGAATTCCGACTATGGGTCTATTGTTATTGATATTGCTCCGGCTTTAGAACGGAGAGGTGATATCTATATGTTGTAGTTACCGTTACAAGTATCCAATTTGACTTGACAATAGATAAATTGTTAGTATAACCTTATTTTTTTTGCAATTTGTACTTTTTAGATCTTTAAAGTTTTTGAGTGATTTTAAAGTCAAGGTTCAATTGACATGGTTAATGGGACAGGCTTCAATGTCAATTGAGGCATCACTTAACGTTCGATTCCTGTTTCAACTACCCATTCTACCTAAAGTAGGATTTCCGGTCACGCTTGAGCATTCATGATGCTAAAAATTTCTCCAGTTAAGGACAATCTCTATTTCTAAATTCAGTTATTATTATGATTACCATTTTTTCTGGGGATGATGTTCATATCCTATAGGAGGCAAAGTGGACATAGATGATAGTTGAAGACGAACTTTCATTTTTTCTTTATGTGGGATATCAGAATATTTCGACTTGACTAATCTTTATAGATGTACGTAAATCACATCACTCACATGCATTGCGTAAGATTTCTTGCACAGGGCAACCATCATTTCTAAAATCACTATTGAGTGCAGAATACCACGGTTCGAAAATAAAATTTTCCATGTACAAATGAAATGTCAAGTCACTCAATCCAATCCTTAGGATGGTTAGGTGAGCTTCCCTATTCAATTCGGTGCGGCTATAAATATCTAGAGCGTTCCTCATTCCCATGAACACAACACATTTTCAATCGGCGAATTGACAAATGATTGATTGCAATCAAGAGAAGATATGGAGGAGGGGAAGAGGCAGTTAGATGAGTACAGAGGAAGATCCTTAAATGAGAGTCAAGAGTTAAAGTGGATGCATGTGGGAAGCCATGTGAAGGCTTTATTTTATGATGACAACTCCAATTTTTTTTTTTTTTCCTTTTGCTAATTCATTTATTAATATATTATGTTCTTTTTTTCATTACATTAGTTCATATGATGACGGGAGAAACAGACAAGGCCCCATGTGAGAAATCATTGACCCTGTGCACGATCAGGGCGTGGAGCCAATCCTGTTGAGGGTGTGATATGATAGCTGAAGAAAAAGTATATATATTATATAGCAAATTTATTTGGATATGTTCGCATTATATGTGCATATATATACGTGGGGCTAACCAAACTCATATAGAAAAAATATTGAGATACATGTGAATTATGTAATAAATTATTTGATCCCAATGGCTTGGCTGAGACTGCCAAGCCAAGCGCCCTTCTGGCTAGAAGCCACAAAATATACACTCAACCCAAGCGTGCATCTATCTTAGAGGTAACATTCTACCTTTGGTCCCTTACTTTGCACATGTTTTTGAATTAAGTCCTTAAACTTTTAATTTATCTAATTAATTTTTTCAACTTGCATGAGTTTTGTAAATAAAATCCTTCGATTCCAAATTTGGTCAGTTCATGTTGATGTGTCTATTGGAGCTAGTAAGAGTGACTAGCCAGTTTGAGCATAATATTTCTATTGATAACTCTCATTACTCAAGATCCGGTTGAGATCTTCATTTTCAAATTCACTTCCACATTTTAATTTCAAAACGTTTTGTTTGGTAATTAAGAATGAAATGAGGAATTCAAGTTTCTTAATGTGTGAAATTGCACTCTCTCCACGAATTTGACAATTTTTATTAGATTATTAGTGATTCTTTTTCTAATAACAATGGAACAATGGGAGAAAGGCCTATATTGTGTCATCCTCCAACCAAGCGTTTGATTAATGGGTTATAAATGTCAACATTTTCCACATGCAAAACTTCGGCCTGTGCTTGCTTCAACCAATCAAAACTTCCTCCAATCAGGGATAAAGAAAAACATCACATTAGGATAATGTTACAACGTCGACTTGCCAATTATATAATACATACTTCCACAAGCAATTCATGAATGGAATGACATTGTAAACTTAGCTCTTGCAGTACTTTACAGAATTGAACAAACTACTTATATAATAAGTCGTCCTCTTTATGAGTTTGGATCCTATCAATTAACTCTCTTTTGAGATTGTGACACGTCACCACTTATTTGCTTTTTGGGAAGATAAGGTCTTTTTGAAAATATAAGGTCTACATATTCTTATATCATGTTTTTATATTGCAAGGATGAGTGAATTTATCCTCTGCTAATTAAGAAAGGTACATATCCTTAATTTATCATATAAATTTAGTGGAGTAAATGGTCATATTCTAATTATCAACCCGAGACAAGACTTTGCCCTACTTTAAGAAAAAGAATAATGATAAAGAAAATTGCTGGTGGAGAAGATCTAAATCCAAATTGATGGTGCAGCTTAGGCTTTGGTATGAGTTTGAGTCTCAAGAGGGACAGGGTTTGCTGTTGGAGACCACAAAGAAAGAGACATGAAATGCTCCTGTGGCCATTGGAAATGTGGGAGATCTACCGGACAAGCACAAGCACTCACATGTTGGAAAATTGCCTCTTGATGATGACAATTACTCTTTTATAAGAAAACATGGGTGTGTGTTTGTGGGGTTTCTTCAAGTTGAACACACGAAAGAACCCACATGCTAGGGCACTTCTTGGTTTTCGTGGACCCATTTGATGGCCAACCAATAGTTTGGAGAGAAGATTGTACCTGCTTGTTTGGTTTGGAGAAATAGAGGAGGAAAGAGAGAGAGAGAAGGGGGGGGGGGGTTCATGTTATTTTGAAGAGAGGGAAAGAAAATCCTATTTCAACTTCTATCATTGTGCATGAGGAGGTGCATGTAATGAAGTCAAATAAGACTAGAAAAGAAGAACTTTAGGTCCCATCATAAGCTATTGTCCAATTCGACCCATGTGCTCGCAATTTTGTCCTAAAAAGGGCCATAGTGAAAGAAAAGAGGAGCCCCAATAGCCATAGTCATCGTTGATTCTCAATTAACATGGACTTTGATTCTCTTAAGTCTCTTTTTCCCCCTTTATTGCAATTGAGTCTTTTTGTTAAACTTGTAGCATCAGTTTCTTCGACAAAAGAACAACCCAAGTGCCATAACTTTAAAATGGTTTCACTTGAGTGCTAATTTTGAAGTTAAATGGAACACTTAAGTGCCACTCCGGCGAAAATCCGGCCAAATGGCTGACGTGGCGACTTTCTAGCAAGTTTGGTCCAAAACGGCGTCGTTTTGCACACCGACGTGGCGGAGAAAATGCAAAAACGATGCCGTTCCGTATCTACGTGTAAATAATAATATAAAAATTAATTGAATTAGATTTAAATTAATTTTATTTAAAATATTCAAAAAATTTAAAAAAGGGGGGTTCCGGCGACGGCAGAGAGGGCGGCGGCGAGGCTCAGCCCTCGGTCACCCCGTTCGAACCCCCCTTTTTTTAAAATTTTTTTAAATTTTCTTAATTTTTTAAAATTTTTATTTTTTTAAATTTTTTGAATATTTTAAATAAAATTAATTTTAAATCTAATTTAATTAATTTTTATATTATTATTTACACGTAGACATGAAACGGCGTCATTTTTGCATTTTCTTGCCACGTCAACGTGCAAAAAAATGCTGTTTTGGATCAAACTCGCCGGAAAATTGCCACGTTAGCCATTTGGCTGAATTTTTTGGAGTGACACTTAAGTGTCCCATTTTACTCCAATATTGGCACTTAAGTGTACAATTTCAAAGTTATGGCACTTAAGTGTCTCTCCATGTCAAGTTATGGCACTCCAAGTATCCCAACCTCCAGTTCCTTCTATTATCTACTTTTGATAACTATGATAAATTTTTAATTTTAAAAAATTATTAAAAAAGTATCATTCCATGTTGACATGGCATGTGGTTTCCTAGATATAAAAGGTTTCAGTTTTGGGGGAAGGGAGTTCATCATAGACTTGATCACCTTGGGCTAATGTGAGGGTTGTGACCATCCCCTAGCCACAAATTTTGAGGGCCAACTGATAAGCATGCACTAGTTCTAAGTCTAATTGGCCAACTCTTATTAATTATGGAGGAGCAAGTTTTGTATATGCTCGGCATATATGAACTCACTTCATCTTAATCATTAGATAGTCTTAGTTCCAAGAGGAATCTGCACAATTAAACAATTGAAATGCAGTGAACTCTCGTGCATTGACTGCATGTAGAAACTTTTTGCCATGGAGAGGCTCCTTCTCTTTCTTCTGCCCCTGACTTTGGCAGTGCTCCAAGAGCGAATTGATGAAGTTGTCGCAGACAAGTCACAGAAGGATTCAATTGCGTAAATTAATGAGTCAAAAGACCTGATACCACATAGAAGGTTCAGATGATCAAGTTGCTTGGATAGTAACTAAGATTTCAAGCATTGAAACCGTTTTTGATTAACCTTTATTTTTAAACGAAGCATTAACCCCAAAAGGGAGAAAATCCTAGATAATCTATTTCTTTATGCATCAAACAAGAGGTAGTGATACTCTTCTTTCTTTTTGGACCTTTTAATTAAAGTCTCATCTGTCGGGAGAATAGGGACGAAGTTGAGTCTAATCAATCTAAATCGCTCAAGTTGGGCTATATTTGCTAGCAAACAAGAGGTAAGAGAATTTTAGATCCTCTCACTATTCTTACCCGAAAACCTAGAATCTAATAATATGCAAATGTCAGGTGCTATGACATGAATCCGATGATCTAATTATGAGATTCTATTGCATAACAAGGCCTTGGATTTGTAGGCCTCCCATCTACTTGAATCGAAGCCCCTAATCAAAGAGAATCAACACAGGAAAATGAGAATTCATTTTGAGTTACATTAAACTAGAAGAGATGACGGCATGAGGGCATGTGGAGACAAGCTCAAATTTGAAAAAAGAAGAGAAATATAGAGCAGGCCAGGACATAGTTGCGGCTCTCTAGAAGGGATATGTCATTGGCTGCTTCTGTGTTTATAGTGTTCACTTGTCGAGACGAAGTCACCCAAAAGAACAAAAAAAAATAGTACGAGGGCTCATGGAGACTAGGTCATATACAAGTATGTTCAGATGTTCCTTGAAATGCAGATAATAATCTGAAAAGCTTAAGAGGATCAATATGAACTCAAAACGTGACCTTTCTATTGGCTTTTTGACTTTTTCTAATGATTTTGGGTAAGGATGAAAATGGAGGGAGAAATGATTGGTTCTAATTGGTGAATGCAACTTGCGAACTGCAAGTGCTGAACCAAATAATAGGCATATTTCAAGCACACCAATAGTAAAGGTGGGACCATCCTTAGATATGATAGTTTCAGCTTTTTCAATGTGAACACATGATTCCATGAGCACCTACGTGTATTCCTGTACTACCTTCCTCAAGAGATAAAAGTAATAATTCTGTTTTTTTTTTTTTTCGTGTACATGTTTTTGCTCTCTTGCAAGTCAATACAAAGATAACTTTGAGATCTTCACCGCAATCTCTTCAATTACTTGACTCCATTCTTTCAAAATTTGCAATTATGCAATCATAGGAGTCCTTTCTCCTTAACCTCCATCATGTGGGTCTCTTGGATAAGGTTGAGCTAAAGCATGAGAAAGTCAAGAGCAAAATAATTTCTCTTTCTTTCTTCCTTTTCTGAAAGTGCAAGGCAATGTATAGTCCATATGATAGATCATGACTGCGCCTGATCATTGATGAGTCTTTTTCGATTGTTGCTTACGTTGAAATCAATCTTGATGATTAGATTGTGGTGAGATCATGCGTGGTTTTGACATTCATGGAATGATTGCGATCCATGTACTGGGGATTCAATCAAAATCTCCACTCTGTAAGTGGACCATGCACATATATCTCTTGAGCGTGGTTCTCTTCCGATAGATACTAGGGTTACAAGGTAGGCAAAAGGCCGCAGCTATACATGTAATAAAAATTTGGTCCATCAAGAGTCCTTTATCACCTTGAATTATTATTATTATTATTATTGACAGAATACCTCTTGCCATCTATTTATATATAGATGTGTGTGTGTGTGATTTGTGAATTAAGAATGATGCAATTCCAACCGGCCAATAAAGAAGCATGCCTTAACAAAATTCATTGGCAATTGAAGAACTCAGCTGGAATAAAAATCCTGATATTGTAATCCGTATGTAGACTCATGTTAGGTCTACTGACTGTGCAAAGATAATTTACAGAAGGCAAGTGTCATAAATCACTTATTAATGGAATTTGTCTAAACTGTATATACATGTGATTCTTCTCCAAATAACGACATGAATATTTAGATAAAACTTTTATCCAAGGTATCAGAGCCAAGTTTCAATTGTTTGCCCTCTATGTAGTTAATAGTTCATTTCAAATGCGGATTCTGATTTGCCTTATTCCACATTGTCAGTACCACAGACTAAAGTACCAAACAGGCTTACTCGGACGATAGTCATCGGTCAAATCGAATGGGTATGGAGCCCTAAGGGACCGTCCGAGTACAAATTTGGACGAACGAAACTCAGCCAATGATGAAGAGCCATATCCCAAGTTCAAGCACACTCTTTTTGACAAAATTGTCGAGCAAAAAGATGACGTGATGGAGAACTAAAGCGATGGAGAAAGCAACCAAAGCCGTATGTGGGTTAAGCACCGCTCAATACCCTACTCGTTAAGCAACTCAACATGGTGTGGAAATTTCAGGCACTGTGTCATCTAATTTGAGCAACCAATATATTTCCTTTTCAATGGTGTTGTCAAAAGAAAGAAAGAATCACGTCAACAAGAAAGTGATGCGGGATGGTCCAACATGACCAAACACATGAATTTTCAATTTGTGTTAGAAAATGTTTAATAAGGGAAGAAGGGTTTTACATGCGAAGTCAATGGAGAGGACAAGAGAAAATGGCGAAGGTGGAAATGTGAACAAATCGGGGGGGTTGGGGAAATGGGTATGAAAATGCCCTTACGTGCAAAAGGACCAATCGATTCTGACTACAAATCAAAAGTCACATGAAAAAATGTATACCTTCTACATTGAAAAAAATCATTTGCCCAATACAAGACAAAAAGCAGGTGAAGGAGAGGGTCATCAATTATTGTAGAATCGATTCCCCTTTTAGAATTACATTCAACCGTCCGAAGTGTACAGCAACCGTGTTGCTTCTCTTTCCCATTTGAGAAATCAGGATGTAGATATAAAGTGGTAGAAAATTCAAGTAATAAATTCATATATGCCTCTGAAAAATTTAAGATTCTAAAACAATTGGCAGTGATACCATACCACCTCAGATGAGATTAGAGCAAGATATTTTGAGTCAAATCTTCCATGTCCTATTGGCCTCCCAATGAGATATTTTTACATATAGTAGTACTAAGCAAAAAATAAAAAATAGACTAAGTATAAAGGGGAGTGATCAAATATTTAAATAATAAATTACGCATTTATTTAAAACGTTTGAGTTTTTGAAATAGTTAATAATGGTCCCACAAAACCTCACAAGAGGGGAAAAAAGTGTTGCATTTATTGAGGAGGGCTTGCCCATCCTTGAGTCCCTTTAGGAGCCTATCACTTAGAAAATAGTTTACGACATATGCGATATTTCAAGCTTAAGGAAGGTTATTGGCTACAGGCTTTCTCATCCTTGTACTGAAGAAGAAAGAAAAATGTCACCTATGAATTGTTCTTGTCCTCACATAATGCATCCTTTGAACAACCTTGAGGTATAATAAGGTTGGTTCAATATCGGTCGAAAAGTAAGAACCAGTATCCAATAAAATTTTTCATTAGGTCCATCGACAATGATTTTTTCGCCTGAACATTACTCTTGATAACGTAATATGTGCATAAAATCTGGCGCTATAAACAACTTAATATTTGCACGAGGGACAAAACAGAAATTAAGCTCATTAAACCCGAAGAAAGAGCAAGAAAATAGAAACATATGTCTGAGCCAGAAGCTCGAGCCATGGCTTGGTGGAGCGAAGCCAAGAAAAAAGCCAAACAACGACCGGTTCAACTGAAAGTAACCGTCAAAGGGGGCGAAAGAAAAGGTGAGAATAGAATAACTATATGGAGTTTCCAACTACCAATGCATTTGCAAAATGACAAAGGAGAGAGGAGAAGAACATGTAACCTAATGAATTTTCTATTGCCTGATGAACTGTGTCGCTCTATAAAATGCTTAGAAAAGGCCACTCATGAGGCCCCCCTGACCACATTGTCTCATTTTCCACTGCCCATGTCCCTGAGAACATGGAGTAAATTATGGCTGCCTTCTCCACTAGACTTCTCTCTCTCTCTCTCTCTCTCTCTCTCTCTCTCTCTCTCTCAATTATTGTCTAATATGTTGCAGCCTTGCAGGCAATACATAAAAAATGTTTGTGCTAAATGTTTTGAGCATCCGAATAATCTCTAATAGATGTTCCATGTATACTGTTGCTTGATGAAAAAAAATTAATGGAATGCAAAACATGCGGTTTGAAAAAAGGTGTTAAGCGAGGAAGACAATTATGCTTATTAAAATCGGATATTACACCAATTCTCTGGTAATTTTAAGCTTCGGAAATTTAGAGCCTTTTGCTTTCACCTTGGAAAGCAACAAATGTAAAAAGCATTCGATAGGAAAATGACGAGAGGACTATTAAGAACTTGTTATTGAATTATTTCGTTTTGATTTATTGCGTGACTTTTCAAATTCTTATGAGATGGTTAACCAAGCAAATTATCAAATTGCTTATGATTTCACTTTGGTAAATAGTAAACACCATTGCCTGGTGAACAATTTGACATCGAAAGACCGTGTTGCTGAAATTTTAACATTGTAATTTGTAAACTCCCTATAATGGTATAAATTTTCGAAGTTTGAAGACAAATTATCAAGATCAAATATTTGAATTTTGCATTGTAAAAGGAGACAGACGGGAGGTGTTAGTTAAACAAGACTTTTAATGAAAGGGTAATTGAGTCTAGCTATAAATGGTCTGGACAAGATAAATGAGTACAAAACCATCTTATTCCATAAAATCTGCACAAAAAACCTTGTTCATGGTTTAGGATGTGGTGTCAAAGGAGGTTAATGGGCGAAAACCACTTCATTTAATTTGAAAAAAAAACCCTCTTCGCTCTCTACAACAACAAATATTTCAAATAGTTGTATTCAAGATTAAGAGAGAGCACATGATTCGGACAATTGTGCCAAGAGATGAAAAATCTATGGTGTTTCACATAAGACGGTGGAATTGCTAGCAGTTAAAAATCTTATCAGTTCTTATATTTTTGTTAGAATTTCAAAATCATCTTTTGATTATTTTAACGGGAGATTTATATTTACATCCATAGAGGAATTTGATGATTGATTTTTCTAATATGATTTTAATGATGTTAAATTTTTCTAACCTGAAAACTCCCTCCCCCCAGGTGACAACGATCACCACCACCTCGAGGTGGCGCCCGCCTCTTTGATGATTGTTGCTGATGGAGCGCTTATTTGGCATCATGTGAGAAATTTGAGCAAATCATAAGCCTTAATGCCAATCAAATTAAACAAGTATATGACTATGAATTGTTTATAAAAGAATAACGGCCATTTTGAATAGGGAAAAAAGGTTGAAGGGCAATTCTAAATTGTAAGTATAGAAATTGGGAGTGACTTTATCCCTATTTGACACTGCCCTAGACCAACTTCTTCAATTTACTCTACGCATATGCTATGAAAAATGTTAAGAACCAAAAGAAAAAAAAAATGCTATAAAAACGTTCTCCTCCTCTTCGAGAGAGTCAGAGCTTCGCACTACTTTCAATACACCAAAAACTATCTCATGTGATGAGGCACTAACCCTAATGGGTCAGTGAAAAATGAAACAAAAAAGAAATTGTAAAGAAATCATTCATTGCTCTCCCCCATGCCCACTCTCTCTCTCTCTCTCTCTCTCTCTCTCTCATTTGCATAAGTCAAGCCCAACTATAAAAAGGCATCCTCAATTTGCGGCAGAGTCTCCCAAATTGATCACTTTTTAGCTCCTGACTCTTGAGAGTCTCTCTGGGAAAAAAAGTCCTCAAACCGCCCAAAGACAAACCCTACAAAAAAAGAAGACCCGGAAGGTGAAGAGAGAGAGAGAGAGAGAGAGAGAGAGAGAACGAGAACAGAGTATGGAGATTGAAATGGTGAAGTGCGAGTGTTGTGGGCTGAAGGAGGACTGCACCCAAGACTACATATCCCAAGTGAAGTCCAAATTTGAAGGCAAATGGCTCTGTGGGTTGTGCTCGGAGGCCGTGCGGGACGAAGTAAACAGAGCCAACAGCAACAACAAGAAGCCATTCGGGGTTGAAGAAGCCGTGGGAGCTCACATGTCCTTCTGCAGAAAGTACAAGTCCGGCCCTGCATTCAGAGTCGCTGATGGGATGAGGCAGATGCTGAGGAGGAGGTCTGGCGATCTGTCGTCTTCATCATCTTCTTCTTCTTCATTGTCTTCCTCTTCTTCTTCGTCTTCTAAGAAGTACTCAAGATCAACCAGCACCTCCCAAATTTGGTGATGAATCACCATACTCACTGTACTGATTGAGGGTAACAGAAAGCAGAGAAAAACCTAGCTATTCCTGATCTTGGTTTGGCTTTCTTGAAAACCCAACCAAAAAGGGATTAAAAAAAAAAAAATGGAGAAAGTTATCATCTTTTGTCTTGTACAGGGGATGTTGAATTCAGTGGAGGCTTCTTCTGAGCCCTGGAATTTTGGCTGCTTCTGTACCCAAGTGTTCCTGGGATGTGATTGTTTCTAGTTCTATCTCTCATTTTCTTTTTATTTTGCTTTTTTTCCAAATAATTTCCAAAACCCTCTTTTATTTTTCTAATTTTTTTTCCAAATTTTCTAGCTCAATATTTTCTTCAGATTTTCCACTGACGTTTTAGTCTGCATCATACCAAAAAAGATTTGCGATCATTGGCACTGATGATGCATAACGGAGTTAGTAAAGCAAGAAATCATTCTATATCTCCTCTTTTTCTTTACATTTCTTTCTATGACTTGGTAAGAATTCACTATTTGCGTTTTCTTCTATGGCAAGGTTGAGAATATCTAGGGGTAAATCTAGGAGCTTACAATAATATAAGTCAAATGTCGTTTCACTAAAGGAAGGACTGATTCAACATCATGACATGGGCTTCAATTATTAAAGCTGAAAATGTTTATTTTTCCCCCCACTAGGTTATTATGTTATATGTTGCAATAATTCGTTTTGTCTTTAGCACGAGGTTTAACCATCAGGGTCCTGGTTTCAATCATGGATCTCACCTATCGAGATAGACCACCATCATATGCTACACATGCTAAATCCATTATTGGTAGACCGAAACTCAATAATTTGGACAGGAAAATAATATTTTATCCCACCAAGTCAAAGAATGTGAACGCATTGTGCCAATTACAATTGAGTCATGGCGCAATGACCCTCCCTAGAAAAATCCTGGTGAAAAATCATTCAACCCCTAAGGGGGTTAAATCCAATAAATAATATATTTTTATTTTACTAAATAATAATAAATTTATTAAATCAATTTGAGATAATAATTTCTTAATTCTCACCATGATAAGTGGACCCATCAAGATTCTGTAGAACACGGTATCTCGTTTTAGTTGGAATCTATATATAAAAATAGTGTGATGAAGTTAGTCTACCTATTCACAATTTACAATTATGTAAAGAGTGCTTAATCGGAGAAGTAAATAACATTAATAGGGATATAATCGATTCACTATTGAAGTTCAAATTGTAATTTATGTGTTGATTTTGACCTTTATCATTTGTTACATTCAAGCCTTTATATATTCTGCCTTCGAGGTAGATTGTCATCATGCATGCAAGAAACGAGATATGAAATAACACTTGCACGCACAATAACACATCAAGCTTTAACACGTTCTAGCCAATATAAACTCAAACCCTCGAAAGCCTAGCCCTAATTTGTCGGTAAAGTTATTCTAATGTCATATCCGATCATCTCTAGATGTGTCTATGAACTTCGGTGCCGGTTCATCGAATCCTTTGGGGCGGTCAACCTCGAAAGAAAATCACGGGGCGATGAGTTGAAACTTCCAATTGTCTCAATACAATGGATTCCTCGCTATTTATGTATGTAGGCTTTCAATCCCATCCGAAAAGCCAACATGGAGTACGACGTCAGTAGACAAAATTATTAGGATGTGGTTCCCCATGTGATATAGTTTTGAGATCCTCTTGTTCATGAGGGGTCAATTCAGACAAGGCAGAAACCGGCGAGACATCAACATTTGTGTGGGCAGGACATGATTCGATTGCGTGGCCATTTGGCCACTGCTGTGTCCGGCTTTGCACCGTTCGATAAAGCCGCGGCATCTCGAATTGGATTCCTATTTTGAGTTCGAGACTGAAACGCAATCACCATAAAAGGGAGAATTTCCTCTCTTCGGGGGACTCGTGTCTGTCCGAATTTTCTGTTCCTGTTTTCTTTTCTCTTTTTTTGCCTCCACGTGGCCACGGGGCGGCCAAGGGCAAGATGACCAACTAATGGCGATGATCCTTCATATATATGACTACAAGAACTTTTCCGTGTCACAATATTGGGGTGTTGCTCATTGACACGATAGCACGAACTTTCCACTTTCTAATGAAGAGTAGTGGTGATCCGTTTTGGAGTGGGTGGTTTTCTCCCTGGAATCAAGCACTCCCTACTAAGGACTGACTCTAAAAAAATTGAAATCAAGAACCGCTTGTTGATTCCATAAACTCACCTGGAACCAGATCGCTGATCCAATCCAATTTTTCAATGGGTACATGGAACTGATCAAAATGTCCTCACTTCGAAAGAGACATGAGACTTGAGAGTGAATGAGGTTGGAGGTCATAAACAACCAAGAAAAAATGAGAGAGAGAGAGAGAGAGAGAGAGAGAGAGAGAGAGAGAGAGAGAGAGAGAGAGAGAGCAATGAGGCCAAAAGTGATCTAGAGCAAGAGTGAAAAAGGGATCGACAAGGTCGGAGCCCATTGAGAGTGAGAATGAGATAGGAAGGTAAGATTGCGAGATGAGTGAGATGGCGAATGGAGAGAAACGAAGAGGAAACTAGGATTTTGATTTGAAAAGTTAAACTTTTTTTTATTTAAAAAATTGTATATATATCTACTAGTTTAGTCTAAATAGGCGACTCCACATCTTGAATTGGGAATTGGACTAGTACTCATCAGTTCTAGTTAATTGGAACTGGGAACTAGACCGGTTCCCATAGGAATCGTCAATTTTGGGTCGGTCCGATCCCATTTCAAACAATTCCCAATTTTTTTTTGCATATCCCTAGTAAGCAGGTGGGGGTTTGGGGAGGCCTCTTCGATGGGGGTCACAAGAGTAGCACGCCTAAGTTGCTAGAGGGCTTTTATAGTTTAAGTCCATATTTTATTGGTAGTTTAGGCCTAAACCCATTAATAATTACTAGATATAGATAATCTCTTTTTCTTGAAGTGCGATATGCTAATTATAATGAAATCATTTACCAGATATATCCCTAGTTAAGGGTGAATCTGGATGTTGACACCTAAATTTTTGCACAAATTTTGGGTTAATTTTTACTAAAGTAAAGAAAAAAACACATGGCATATAATTTAGAAACATTTTATTTTTATTTTGTTTTATTTTAGGCCACCGGTGAAGGGAAGATTTTTCACATATTCCATTTAGATTTTTCATATTTTTAGATAATATACACTAGGGGTGTATTTTGTGCAAATAGGGAATTTTTTCTAGATAGAATATGCAAGAAATACAAAAGGGAATATTGCACGGGGTATGTATGTTTCAACGACATATTTAGGGGTATTGTATGCAAGCAAAAAAGGAAAAAATATATGTCGTGAGGATTCATTTTTTGGACCTATAAACTACACCGCACGCAAAGTAAATGGGGGCTCTTTCTTTTGGGTGAAAAAGTACACAAAAGTGAAAAGTTGAAAAAGTGACCTGAGAGAGAGAGAGACCAAACAAAAAAAAACAGAGAGAGAAAAGCCCCCACGAGACTTTTCATCTTCCTCGTCGGGGGTGTCCCTACCAGCGCCAACGCTGCTAGCCTGCACCACCGCTGCCTCACCTGCCGCCACCGCTGTGACTTGGCCACACCCACGACATCGGACTACCGCTCCGAACCTCCACTTGCGAGCCCATGTTAATCCAAAGCCCCTACTCCATCACGCTCCGCCTGCAACCTCATTGCAACCTCCGATCGGTGACCCGACGCCATAGATCCAGTGACCTGACGACCCAGGGTTGCTCTCTGCCCTACTCGTGACCGACACCAGGAGATCTAAAGCTCCTGCTTCGCCCGCGACACTCCTTGTTGCCTCACCGCCCTGACGCTGTCTCTACCTTGCCTTTGCCTGCGCTCGAAGTCCCTCGCCCGCGACGCTCACACCTAGACCTACGACGCTCCATGTTGCCTCGCTGCCATTGAGCTGCTCCGCATCTTCGCGGAAACCCTCGCCGGTGATTCCCCCACAACCGGCGGCGGGATTTCCCTTTTTCTTTTCTTTTAAAAAAAGAAAAAATTTATTAGGTATTTTTGCTTTACTTTATTAGGCAAGTTTAGGTTTTTCTCTATTTTTTTATTATTATTTCTTTATATGTTGTTTTCTTTGGTTGAAATACCTATCTATGCATAAATGGAAATCCCAATATATCACCTGATTCGCAATCGCATCGGGGTTTTTTATTTCATCTATAAGGCTTTAGATGAAATAATTAATCAAGTGGGAATAAAATTGATATTTTGATCTTTAAGGCTTAAGATCAATTTATCGATTTTATTAGCAAAATATTATCCCTTGATCTGAACAATGTGTGATATTTTTGATGATTTTGAATGAGTTGTCTCGTCTTAATTGCCTTGTTTATCTTGATATATATTTGAGTTAGAATATTGCATGTTTTAGGGTTTACATGTTTAGAATAGGAATTTTATTTCAAATTAAAAAAATCAAAATCAAAATCAAAAATCAAATAAATCAATTTAGGTTGCTAGATTTTAATTTGAGTTGTATGTTTAATTATTTGGCAATTATTAATTTCGAAAATTAATAATAATAAAAAAACAAAAAAATCATCATACATGTGTCATGTAGAATTATGGCATATTTTGTACACTATTGCATATTATGGTTAAATTGCGCTTAGTTTAATTTTAGATAATATTTTTTTCTTAATTTATTATAAGTTTAGGTATTTTTTTAGATGTATTGCATTTTAGGATTATTTAGGTTAAGATAATATTTTAGTTTAAATTAGGATTTTGCGCAACTTAATTCCTAATATAAATTAAGTAGGATCTTAATCTAGATAGGTAATTTTCACATTTCACCAAATTTCGAATTTCATGAAAAATACGAAAAATGTCATATGCACGTCATTAGGGTTAGATTCACTAAAACGCATGTCATTTAGTATTTTTGCTAGGCTCATTTAATTAGAAATTACATATCATTAGAATTAGGTTATTTAGTTAATATTGCACTGCATATTGCATGATTTTCATTAATTAAGTGAAAATAAAAAAGAAATTGTGTGTAAATTAGAAACCATATTTAGGGTTGTTGATGTGGATTTTAATTTAACATTGCAGATGCTTTCGTTACTTTGAGGTAAGTTTTTGCAATTTTTTATTGTTTATCTAGGTGTTAAATTGGTAAATTGTGCACCCACATGAATTACCTCACATGTTAAGGAAATAGATTTAAAATCAATTTAAGCTGCATGCAAAAACATTTTTTGGAAAATAAAATAATGGTACCAAAAGAGCATTAGAGGAATCTAGTGTAACCAAGTCCTCGTACCCATAGTCTCTAGTTCGTAGGAGTAAAGTAAAACTCCTGTTACTTTACTTAGGTTTCTAATCAACCCACCAAAAATAGATTAGTGGCGACTCCTAGATAAAATCCATTTGCATGTTAAAAAATTTACTTAAGTCGCGAATTAGTTTGGGCTTGGGAGAGCCCGAGCTAACTCTAGGCTTAGCAATCCATTAGCCAAACCCTAGGTGGTTCACCCCTGAAAAATTGGTCGCGATAGCTTGGCAATTCCACTAGGGACTTGTGTTAAAACACTTAGTAGACTTAGGCCAATTTTTTTTTCTTTTTAAAATGTTTTTGTTTGGCAGTGAGGATTCCAGGTACGTCTTTAACATTTATGTGTTAAATGTTATTGTAGATGGGGAGATATAAGGGGAGTAGTCTTTGCTAACCCTTGTCTTGCAAGTTGGAGTTGAGAATGAATATTTTAGATTTGAGTTATTGAAGTGTTGTTTGATTTAAATTGTTATACATGTCTAGCATTTATACTACACTTTTGCACACACAACCTACCGCCGGACCCGAGCCGCACTAGGATACATAGGATGGTGTTGAGTTGGATATGACTTCGACCATGAGGCAGCGTAGTAGAGGTTGCCCAACTCAATCCCGAAAGTTTTTCTTGGTGTTAAGAATGTTTACCTCTGCCCGCGAGGCTGCGTCGCATTGGGGTATCATTCTTGACTGAGCTGGAGTTATGAGGACTTGACTTAGTATGCGAGACTGCAACTAAGTCATCCCACCCTTTTAACTCCACCTTGCTTAGCCTTCCTAGTTAGAAATCGAACCTCACACTTCATGCGCTTGTCTATGTGGTTGCTTTAATCGTCTAGTGAAGTAAGTTTCCTACCCTTTACTCTTGCAATTTACTTATTTTATTATGTCTTTGGTCGGTCCATGACATTAGGTTGGTCGAGTCTTGGTCTATAAATAATGGGAAGATCCGACATTCGATTCGTGCCTGCACCGAAGGCTGAACTCAAATCATGGTGGAATCGTCTAGGCCACGATGGTCAAAGCTATGTGGAAAGCAGACTTGGTCGCCTTGTTCCCCTCCTCGACATTGATGTTCAAAGTGGCGTCATGCAAGCACTTGCTCATTTGTGGTGGCCCCAAACATCAACGTTCATATTCGGTAAGCATGAGCTGACCCCGACCTTGGAGGAATACAACATTGCCATCGGAAAACCTTTGGAATTGGAACTAATAAACCCACCTCTTGGAATAGAACCTGAGTCAATTTTTTCTGACTTCTTTAGGATGGATAAGAGTCAAATTAAAAGAGTGTTGAAAGGTAATTGTCTTGCATGTCATTTTTCCTTCCTAGATAAGAGTTTTGCTAGTGCTAACACTCTCTTAAAAAGTAAGATCTTCCTCCTAGCCTTTTTTCGGGTTTATTGTTTTTCCTCTTCGTAAAGGTGCCATTAATCCCGTTGTCGCATGGGTGGTCAAACAACCGTGTGCTAGGATTAGTTTTGTCAACACTATTTTAGCTGAAACATTTTTGTCACTCACTCGATTTAAAGAAGATGAAGATAAAACCTTTCATGCACCAATTGAACTCTTACAAATTTGGTTCTTTTCTCATATAAGTAAGATCGATATTCGCATGAATATTATTAATGTCATTGATTCCCATCATCCCATCAAGGTATTCAAAAATCATCAAAATCAAACTCCAAATCTTTCTTACTCAAAATAGGTCAAATTGTTGAAAAATCCAAATACCAAGATTTTCCTATGGCATGCTAAATGGTTCCAAGTCTCCAAGGCACGTCTCTCTCGTGACGATAATGAGCCGATCCCACTGTTGGGGATCACCGGTGCCACTTCCTACTACCCACTCCGAGTGGCCCGTCAATATTGAGTTGTGTAAGATCTACCACCCCCTCTCAAGCTTGGTTTGTTCCAAGTCTGATTCACTGCCAAGGATGGTGATCACAAAAAATGGCTCTGTTGTATCGAACAAGCTTGGCTCGCATGTCGTGAGCAAAAGTTGAGCTTACCTGAAGATGAGCTTGAAGGGAAGGAAAAGACTTACTATGCCACTGCTCGATACATCCGTCAACACAAGATTCCAACCGAGTATCTCCCAATGGATGTGACTGAAAAGCCCATTCAGCAAGCGGAGCTTAATCGTCACAAAAGGAAGATTGAAGAACTTGAGAAGCAAGCCAAGAAGGATGCCCAGGAGAAGAGGCAATTACGTCGAGCATTGGCTTCCCACTTGTTTGTGGATCGGGCCAAATAAAGTGGCTTGAATCTATCTAGTCTTTTTTACTTTAGCTTAATGTTTAGGAAGTTGAGTCATTTACTTTTTGTCTAGAGCTTTTCAAGTGTTTTTACATTGTCAATGTTAAACAATTTCATTAATGAATAAGAGCGATCAGACTTTCATCATGGACCGACATGTTTTATGTGAAAAGCTTATGTGTATTCACATTTCATTATGTAGGTGATAACGGATCCTCCACGCTCGCCCATTATTACGCGATTGAGAGGTAGAATGGCCGACCAAACCGAAATGCATGATTGTATCTTCACTATGGAAGGGCAACTCCAACAGTTAACCGCCTCTATGGAGCTTATAGCAACTCAAATCAAATCTCTCCGAGTGAATCCGGCTCCTGCACCCTCCCTGAGATAGTTGTCATGAAGCGTGCAAACAAGGCCTAAATGGGTGAGGATGACATGCCTGAGTTGGAAGATGACCCGTTCCCAATCAATGTGGAAAAAGCTAAGCTTGTCGACGTCCTTAAGACGGAGTAGGATGAACGCTTTTTAGAACTAGAAGAGAAAGTGAAACAACTGCAAGAGTCACAGAACTCACTCCCGTTCGACCTTTCGGTCTATGAGAAGGTCAAGATGCCGAAGAAGTTTAAAATGACAAACTTTGAGAAATACAATGGTACTTCTTACCCAAAAGCTCATTTGTAGATGTACCACGTACGCACGACCTAATATATCAAGAGCCCCTCATGATTCAATCATTCCATGCGAGTTTAACCAGGCCTGCGGTAAGTTGGTATGTCATGAAGAATGTGAACCTTCTTGACACCTGGAATGAAGTGGCCGACGCATTTCTCAAGCAATACAAGTTCAACATGGACATTACACATTCCCATGAAGATCTTGAGAGGATGGAGAAGAAGAGGAGCGAATCGTTCAAGGAGTATGCCGTGAGATGGCGAAATCTGGCAGCTCAAATCACTCCTGAGCCTATTGACAAGGAGCTGATGAAGTTGTTTATCAAAACTCTCCCATCTGAGTTCCGTAATCGGATGGCCAGCATGTACATTGAAAACTTCAATCAACTCATTCTCGTGGGAGAACAAATTGAGATGGGGATATTGAAGGCTGGTTTACAGAGCCATCGAGTAGAAGATTCTTCGCCAAGAAGGATAAAGAAGCTGTTGAAGATGTGAATATGGCTTATAACCAAGAAAGTACCAATTGTGCCCCGGCTATCCAAATGAATCAAAAGCAACAACAAGCTGCCCAAGCAAGAAGACAATTCACCCCTCTCCCTGGATCTCCATCACAAGTGTTGGCAATCCTAAGAAAGAAAGATTTGCTTACTAGTGAACTAAAGTGTCCCAACTGTGAAAGCATTCAAGACTATGACCCAATAAAGAAGTGTGACTACCATAGCAGCGAACTGGAGCATTCAACTAATGAATGTTTTCACTCTCAAGCATAAGATCCAAAACCTCTTGGACACGAAAGCCTTTTCGCTTCAAACCACTAGGCCGAATGCCCGGAAAATCCGCTACCAAAGCATGAGGGTACGGTTAATGCTATCTTGGAGCCAGACATTGAATTCGAATCGAGTTACCACTCATTTGAGTTGGTGTCCACCATACATGCATTTCAAAACTCACCACCACCCACTCCTGAAGTTTCAAATGCTGCCATTATGATGGGAAGGGTGATAGCTGGGAATGGTTTTGTTCCTGGTAAAGGCCTTGGAAGAAATGGTCAGGGTATTTGAAGTCCTAATGAAGCCCTTCGGAGGTCCCATGCTTCTGCTGGAAGAGATGGGGAAAGTTCGGAGGACGAAGACAAGAAAGGTGTAGCCCGCCACTTGACCAAAGGCGAGGAAGGTAAAACCCACCACCCTCGAGCATTCGCGAGACATTCCTTAGTTCTCCAATAATGATGTAGGATGAAGCAAAAGTAATGGACACCCTAAGGCAACCAAGTGGAAACTTCAACTATTTGGTGAAATATTTTGCTCCTCCCGGTTTCTACATTGATCCTCGCAAAGATTGTCCCGGATGGATGGGGTGGCATGGATGATCTGACACCCTCGGAGACAGAGAACCCTAATGAGGCATTGGAAGAAATCACAAATCTCTTCGATGATGTCTTCATAGGAACCATTGACGAAGAACCTCCGAAGGAAATGGGCCTTGGCCCACAAGAGTAACCTATTTATCACTTTCGCATATTCCCCTGCATGGGAATTTTTATTGCTTTCTAGTAGTTGTTTTCGATTTCTTTGTCGCTTTCTTCTTAGGGCTTGAATTTCATTTTCCATTCAATAAATTGTAATTGATTGATGAATTTCAATAAAATTACAATTTTTATTTTGATGGCATAATGAGGTACACCAAACCAGCCTAATAATGATATCTAGCCAATAAAGGAAAAAGAAAATCCAAGGAGAATTCTGAGGCCTAGGCTTCATCATGCTTTCTCGTGTCAAAATATTTCAAAAAATGTTTTTGCCAAAATTATTTTTAAAATAAATAATTAAAAAAAATATAGATTACTCTATTTGTCTTTCTAATTTATTTACTTCATGTTTCGGGAGCAATTTTATGGCGTGCAAAGGTGTGGAAATGGTCTCGCCCAATGCAACAAATGGTGACATTGATGACCTCGAGGACTTGAGTGAAGATTCCGTTGAGGTGCAGCGAAGCTGGAAACAACATGAAAAAGCCAAAGCCCTCACATCTGAGCATATTGTCACTATTAATTTAGGTGACATCGAAGAAATCAAGGAAGTTAAAATTGGGGCAAATCTCCCCAAAGACGAGGCCGAGCGCCTAATTCAGCTACTAAAGGAATATCAAGATGTCTTTGCATGGACCTATGCTGACATGCCTAGTTTAGACCCATCGATCGCTGAGCATTGCTTGCTTAATAATCCGAACATGCCACCTAAGAAGCAGAGGCTGCGGAGAACTAAACCCGAGCTCTTGAAGAAGATAGAGGAAGAGGTGATGAAGCTTTTGAATGTGGGATTCATCGAAGTCTCGCAATACCCTGAATGGGTGGCTAACATCGTGCCGGTGATGAAGAAGGATGGTTGAGTTTAAGTTTGTGTCGACTATCAAGATTTGAACAAGGCCAACCCGAAAGATGATTTCCCACTGCCTCACATAGATGTTCTTGTGGATAGTACTGTCGGATTTAAACTATTCTCATTTATGGATGGTTTTTCCAGGTACAACCTGTTGGAGAAATCTTTCCAGAATATTTTGAAGCTGACAAAACGTTTCTATCAGTCTAGTCTGGATATTTGCAGACCATCTGTTTAAAGTCTGAAGACTTTCTGATCACCAGACTCAACGCTCAAGACTCAAGACTATTCTCATTGACAGTCTTTCTGATCCAGTGACGAAGGAAATCCAGAGCCGAATATATGGTTGAGGATTTGATCCTATCCTCTGGAGAAGATCTCTTGGTTGGATAAATATAACGGATTCTTTTATTCGTATCTAGATCGATTGAAGATCCGGTAGTCGACGAAATATTCTTAGAAGGTTCTATTCTTGGAAACCAAGATCCTGATTGTATGGGCGAACAGGATTGATGGGCTATCGTCAGGTTCCTTTAATAGCTCGAATGATCTTCTTAATTGATTCCGTCCAACGGATAGATTGGAGGAATTCCTTTGGTAAGTGCCAACGGGTATAATGGCATAAAGGAGTATAAAAGGAAGACGTTCTAGTTGTTTCAGTGTGTGATCGATAGAGAAATTCCGTAGTCGAAGCACCTTGATTATTAGTCGATACATTTTGAGCGAAATTGTATACACAGAGAGTGTCTATACTTGGTGATACCTTGAGCGAGTGTGGTAGATCATCTACACCTAGAAATCAAGGAAGATCAACGCTGTAACATCTCTTTGTTCATAGTGGAATCCAGCCAATTGGATGTCAGTGCAGAAGAGTGGACGTAAGCTTGAATCAAGCCGAACCACTATAAACCACATGTTTAATTCTCTCTTTCCTTTACTCAATCTTACGTTGATTATTATTTGTCGCAAATCCTTCAACTGTCTAGTATTGTGCAATTATCAAGAAAAATCTTTTATATACCTATTCACCCCCTCTAGGTACTCGTACTAGCTATATCAATTGGTATCAGAGCTCGTATACTCACTTTATTTGAAGTGTTTTACTTCAGAGTAAAAGATCCATGGCTAGTATGCTAGCACCAGGGCTGGTGGAAGGGCAAAGCAATACCAGACCACCTACTTTGATGGAAAGGATTACAACATCTGGAAGAACAAGATGAAAGCTTTCCTACGATCAAAAGATCCTCTGGAATGGGACGTTGTAGAAAAAGGAATTACTCCTATAGCTACATCAGTCTCTGAAAGAGGGAAAGAAATTATTGAGACCAGCGGAATGACTCAGGAAGAGATAAACAAGAGACAAGCACTCGATGCAAAAGCAATTTACTCTTTATATTGTGCTTTGTCACCAACTGAATATAACAGAATATCTTCTTGTGTTACAGCAAAAGAAGTATGGGACAGATTACATATCACCTATGAAGGAACAGATCGAGTGAAGGAGATCAGAATTAACATTCTCCTCGGTCAATATGAAGCCTTCAAAATGAAACCAGGAGAATCTATAACTGACATGTTTAGTCATTTTATAGATATTGTCAATGGTCTTGAGAATCAAGGACAAAAAATTTCTGATCCTATGAAGGTAAACAAGCTACTGCGTGGACTCTCCAAGGATTGGAATCATATAAAGACTTCAATAAGAGAGACGCAAAGAATTATGCCACTATCTGTCGACGAGCTGATTGGAACTCTTCAGTCTTATGAAGTGGAATGAATTAATGAAGATAAAGATCCAAGAGGTAAGAAATCCATTGCATTAAAATCAAATGATGATTCTGATGATACAGATTCTGGAGATGATCTGGACGATGAGGAGCTTACTCTTATGATAAGAAGATTCAGAAAGCTGAATAGAAAAGGAAGAAGGTTCAACTTACAGAAACAAAGTTTCCAAAGACAGCAGACCAAGTCTGTAGATGATGAGGAACCAAACAAAGATGTAGTTTGCTTCGAATGTAAGAAAAATGGACACATCAGACCCAACTGTCCTCTTCTAAAGAAGAAGAAAGGAAAAGCTGAAAAGTTTCGTAAAGCTCTCAAAGATGAAACATGGAGTGATACAGAGTGTGAAGAAAGTGATGAAGAATATGCCAACCTGTGTCTGGTGGCACAATCAGACTCAAACTCAGACTCTAGATCAGACTCAAACAGTGAATTTGAGGCAAATAATTTTAAAATTCCTGTCAAATTTTCTAGATACATTGATGAACTGTGTTTTAGTCTTAAGACTTCTCTCAAAAGAATTTCCGAACTTAAAAAAGGAAAACTCAGCTCTAAAACAAAAGGAAAACATTTTAGAAGAAAGAGTTAAAAGTTTAGACCTGAATGTTTCTACTCTTAAAGAAAAAGAAAATAATCTTTTGAAAGAAAATGCTTTTTTAAAAACTGACTTATCAAATATCTCAAAGAAATTTTCGATAGGATCCGAAAAACTTGAAAAAGTTCTTTCAGTTCAAAGACCTTACTTCAATAAGTCTGGTCTAGGTATGACAGCAGAAACAATTCCTTTGATTGATTTTTCTAAAGTAAAAGAAAGAATTAAGAAAAGACCGTCGAGAGAGGCTTACAAAAATCATTTCAAGAAAGTTTTTGTAAAGTCTGTAGGTCGAAATGCCCTCAGGTGTTCAAAGTGCAACAGTCCAGATCACTTTGAAAAAGAGTGTCCTATGGTTTGGAAACCTGTTAAGAAAGTATGGCCTAATAATGTTTATCCTACTAACACCAAAGGACCCAAAAAAATTTGGGTACCAAAGAAAGCTTGAGACTCTCTTTTAAATGCAGGTCTTCGTCAAGAAAAAGGTAAAGTGGTATCTTGACAGCGGATGTTCAAGACACATGACAGGAGACTCAAATTGCTTCATAAAGCTTATTCAAGTGAATGGTGGAAAAGTTTCATTTGGAGGAAACGGCAAAGGAAGTATTGTGGGATTTGGAACTGTGAAAATTGGAAATCTCACAATAAGCAATGTTTCTCTAGTGGAAGGACTCAACTATAACCTTCTCAGCATTAGCCAATTGTGTGATACTAGTTTCAAGATCTCCTTTCAAGAAGGAATATGCTCTGGAATCATTAAAGACTCTACTCAGTCCTTCATGGGTCGAAGACATGGAAATATCTACCTCTTAGACATGAAACTAAATGAATCGCAATGCCTAATCTCAATTCAAGATGAAGCAAGCTTATGGCACAGAAAGCTTGGTCATGTCAACATGAAGTAATTAGCCAAAATCTCATCAAAGCAGCTTGTTCGAGGTCAACCCAAATTACCATACCAAAAGTCCGATCCATGCACACCATGTATTCTAGGAAAGCAGGTAAGAAATTCATTTAAGCCAATAAATCATGTCTCTACTAATCATGTACTACAGTTGCTGCATATGGATCTCTTCAGACCAACCAGAACCCAGAGCATTGGAGGTAAGAAATATTGCCTAGTAATTGTGGACGATTTCTCCCGCTTTACTTGGGTAGATTTCCTTGCAAGTAAGTCAGAAACCTTCTCGTATTTTGAAAAAATTGCTAAAAATGTTCAAAATGAAAAAGGATGTGTTATCTCAAGTATAAGAACAGATCATGGAGGTCAATTTGAAAATCAAGATTTTACAAAATTGTGTGATGAATCTGGATTTAAGCATGTGTTCTCCTCTCCATAAACTCCTCAGCAAAATGGAGTTGTGGAAAGAAAGAATAGATCTCTTCAAGAAATGGCTAGAACTCTTTTAATTGAAAGTAAAATTTCTTCACGATTTTGGGCTGAAGTCGTTTTTCAACAAAGATGCTATATCATCAATAGAGTCTTCCTAAGACCTATTCTAGAGAAAACCCTTATGAGTTATTCAAAGGTAAGAAGCCCATTGTTTCATACTTTCATGTGTTCCGTTGCAAATGCTTTATATTGAAAAATGCAAAAGATCGAGTTGGTAAGTTTGAAGAAAGATCGATGAAGGCATCTTCCTTGGATATTCTACATCAAGCAAAGCCTACGAGTCTATAACAAGAAGAGCCGGTCAGGGAGGAGTCAATGAATGTCAAATTTCAAGACTCTACGCAAGATGAATCCAATCGACTCGATGAAGAGTCTCGAACCCGCTCCAAATCTTCCAAAGCTTACAACTCAAGAAGTATCTCAGACTCTAGAAGACCAGCATCAAGATGTTCATGAAGATTCAAATAAAGAAAGAGATCATCATCCAAACAAATCAACCAGTAACTGGAAGCATAAGTCCAGTCATCCCAAAGATCTCATTATTGGTGAAATTAATGAAGGAATTCGCACCAGATCCAAAAGACGTGAAAAGTCTAGTGTTGTGGCTCTCATTTCCGAAATTGAACTAAAAAGCATAGAAGAAGCTTTATCTGATGAAAGCTGGATCGAAGCTATGCAAGAAGAGCTCAGACAGTTCAACATTAATGATGTCCGGGAATTGACATCTAAACCAAAAGGTAAAACTGTTATTGGAGCCAAATGGGTGTTCGAAACAAGATGAATGAAAAAGGAAAAGTCGTACGAAATAAAGCAAGACTCGTGGCCAAAGAATATATGCAAGAAGAAGGAATAGGCTATGATGAGACTTACGCTCCAGTAGCAAGGTTAGAAGCTATTCGACTATTACTTGCGTTTGCTTGTTATAAAATTTCAGGTTATTCCAAATGGATGTTAAAAGTGCCTTCCTAAATTGATTTATCCATGAGGAAGTTTATGTGGAACAACCACCTGGGTTTGAAGACCCAAAGAAGCCAGACTCAGTCTTCAGACTGAAAAAGGCATTGTATGGTTTAAAGCAAGCACCTCGAGCTTGGTACGACAGACTAAGTAAGTTCTTATTACATAATGGTTTTGTCAAAGGTAAAGTAGATACTACTTTATTTATCAAAAAGGAAAACAAAAGCTTTTTACTTGTTCAAATATATGTGGATTATATTATTTTTGGATCCTCTAATGAAAGTCTATGCAAGAAATTTTCTAAGTCTATGAAAGATGAGTTTGAAATGAGTATGATGGGAGAATTAACATTCTTTCTTGGTCTTCAAGTAAAGCAATTGAAGGAAAGAACTTTCATTTACGAAGAAAAATATGCTAATGATCTTGTCAAAAGGTTTGGATTGGAAAATTGCAAAAAGACTGATATACCAATGTCAAGTTCTTTGAAGATAGACAAAGATGAAGAAGGGAAGAAAGTTGATCAAAAGCTATACAGGAGCATCATTGGTTCACTTCTTTATCTTACTGCTTCTAGACCTGACATTTTGTTGAGTGTTTGTATCTGTGCTAAGTTTCAATCAGATCCTAGAGAATCCCATCTCAGTGCTGCAAAACGTATTATTAAATACGTTGCTTCATCTTCAAGCATCGGTTTTTGGTATCCTAAGAAGGGAGACTTTATTCTTCTGGGATATTCAGACGCAGATCTAGCCGGTTGCAGAGTCGATAGAAAAAGTACTTTAGGAACTTGCCAGTTGCTTGGAAGCGGGACAGTGTCTTGGTTTTCAAGGAAACAAAGCACTGTGGCTCTCTCAACAATAGAAGCAGAGTATGTAGCTCTTGGAAGCTGCTGTTCGCAAATTCTATGGATAAAACAACAGCTACAAGACTTTGGGATTGAAGACTTATGCACATAAATCAGATGTGACAACACCAGCGCAATCAATCTCACTAAAAATCCAATCCTTCATTCAAGAGCAAAGCATATAGAGATTCGACATCACTTCATTAGAGATCATATTTAAAATGGAGAAATCTCGATTCAATTTGTTGATTCAAAAAGTCAACTAGCGGATATATTCACAAAACCTTTAGAGAAAAATCAATTCGATTTTATCCGTTCCAGACTCAACATTTTGAAGCTCGAGGAAGTTAAAGTCTAGAAATTCTCACCCTCAGACTCTAAACCGTCAGACTCAGACATTCATGGCTATAAACTGTAAGTTGATATTTTATCTAAACTCGAAAAGGTACGATCTTTCATTCAGTTATTTTATAGTCTCCGTGAAAAACAAAATCTTGTCTTTTCAAAAGGATTAACTTCTATTTGGCAGTTATTGATTTTAAGGAAGTGTCTCTTCACTTTCCTTGTGCCGATTGAACTTTCCTTTTCAAAACTAAGTTATATATATACAGTTTTCTTTTTCACCCAATCTTCAAAACCCTAAAAGACATTCTCCTCCCAATCCGGTTTCTACTTCGTGCTCATCTTCGAGAAAGTTGTCATCTTTTCTTGGGAAAGCAAGTAAAGGAATCTTTCAACAACAAGGAATGATGTCTTCTTCGAGGAAGTCTTCAAGAATCGCGAACAGGGGACCACAGAGAATGAAGGAGGGACCTACCCATTTCGATCTCACCGAAGAGGAAGAATTATCGAGTCAGCAACAGAGCCCGATTCACTCTCCATCACGTCACTCAACGCCATCTACCCCACAAGGTGCGGGTCATCAACCAGAGGAAGAAATAATCGAGGACGCAAACCCTGTAAGAGTCCAAAAACCCTCTTTTATTTACAAGCTTTACTGTGCGTTGAAAAGCACTGGGACTCCGTTGAACTACGTGGATGATTTTCTTAAAGATAAGAATTATGGGAATGAGTATATCTTTCTACGACGAATGGAGGATTTGGGAATTGCTCCCAAGGGAAAGGCTGAGGAAGCACTTGTGAACATTCCAAGTGACCCTCGTATATCGAGACCAAATTCGACTGACGGGAACGATGATGATAAAATGTTCAATGATTTTCAACCTAGAATAGGTGTTGCTGCGAAGGTGAAGGGAAAAAGAATGGAGTTGTTTAAATCGAAGGAACAGGAGAATCTATTCTTTAGACTGCTGAAACGAGGGGTGATAAACCCTAGGAGTGTTGATTTCGATTTCTTAGATGCCATTAATGTGAACTTAAGGGAGAAGTCCAATCTGCTTCAACTTGAGCAATTTTGCACAGATACCACAGACGGTTATGTGCAATTGACAACATACTTCTATTCGAATCTCAGCTTTTTAGATGCGAATAGAATATCATTCAGTGTTCGAGACCAAGACTATGTGGTAGACGTGGACATGTTAGCGGACATAATTGGAGTTGAATGAGGATGCTATCAACCGATCAAAGTCTCAATTGCTCATGCCTCATTAGAACTTGTCAAAGATAGAGATACAGAGGAAAGAATCATCTATTCAAGGATGCGTGCCATCAATATCGTGCTGCACAAAATTGTGATCAATTGCATCAAGCCCAAGTCTACATCAAAGACTGATGTGTCTAATTCCGAGGCAAAATTGATGTACGCAATCAACTCAGGGATGAAGTTCTCTCTCCCTCACACTATTCTCTTTCACATGTATAGAGCAATGTCGAAGGATAAGGGCCAATTGCCTTACCCAGGTCTGGTGACCAAGATCTTCAGACACATGAATATTGAACCGCCACATACACTGTGTGTTCGACCGTGCGATAAGATGGTGATAGGTTTGAAGATGTTAATGAAGATGCGTCTGAAAGAACTTTCCAAGGTAATGGAGAAATTCAGAGTGAAGACTCCAGTACCGTCTGCTTCAAAGAGAAAAGGGAAGGAGGCCATTGGTGCCCCATCCAAAAAGAAGATAACTCTCATCTTGGAGGATGAAGATGAGGAGGAAGATCTCTCAATCTCTGCCTTGATAAGGACCAGACGTTCTGTACCTCAATCGACAGAACATCAGAAGAAACAGAGAGAAGAAGCGGAGCAAGCCAATAACAGAGAAGAAGAAGAGCAGCAAGAGAAGGAGAAAGAAGCTAAAGAAGAAGGAGAAGAAGAGAAAGAAAAGTCTGCAGCTGAATATGGAGAGAAGATGATTCAAGATACAGAAGAGCATGATCATCACTTTTCCCCGTTTGAGGTCCTAGAGACAGGGGGAGTTGGCGAGCAAGAAAGGTCCACACCTCATGCTGCCAATAGTGAAGGTCTAAGACAATCTCCAGCAGATCCAGAAGAGTTTCAAGCTTCTCAATTGCCTGAAGAAGGACACGATACGTCAACACCAAATCTGCAAGATTATACAGAAGCTCCATCGTCTGCATTCACTCCATCTGAGAAAGCAAATGCAAGTACATAGACGGACAATTCAACAGATTTTCATCGTATTCTTGATGTTCTTCTGGAAATACGGGGCTAAATCTATGCTCTGAACTGTGAAATTCAAGCCATAAAGAATGCTGGACAAGCATCTTCGGTTACCCTGGAGGACAAAATGAAAGACCTCACTCTACAACTTCAAGCCAATGCCAAAGGAGAGGAGGTAGCTAAACTAAGGGAAGACTTGAAGAGGCTAGAAGGCATAGTCCAGTCCATGAGAGATTTCCAGATCGTGCGCATTCCCAAGCAGACCTGACTCTTTTCTCACCTTTTTTTAATGATGACAAAAAGGGGGAGAAGCAATTTGATTTGAACCAATTTGAACTTTAAACTTTGACTTTAAATTTGTTTTTGTGGTTGAATATGTTTGTTTTTTAGTATGACTTGAGTGAACTTGGGTGTGAACTTGAATTTGACTGAATTGGCTGTAGATTTTGATGCTTGAACTGTTTGCATTTATATCAAGTGTTGTCATATGGTATTACTCATAAAAGACTAGCCAATTTTCTGTAGATGCAAAGTCTGGTTATTTTATTAATCTTTATGAGATAGCCATATTGCTTGAGAAATGTCTTTGCAGGTCAAAATTGTTCAAATCTACAGGAAAGTTTTTTCACCATCAAAAAGGGGGAGATTGTTGGAGAAATCTTTCCAGAATATTTTGAAGCTGACAAAACGTTTCTATCAGTCTAGTCTGGATATTTGCAGACCGTCTGTTTAAAGTCTAAAGACTTTTTGATCACCAGACTCAGCACTCAAGACTCAAGACTATTCTCATTGACAGTCTTTCTGATCTAGTGACGAAGGAAATCCAAAGCCGAAGTATATGGTTGAGGATTTGATCCTATCCTCTGGAGAAGATCTCTTGGTTGGATAAATATAACGGATTCTTTTATTCGTATCTAGATCGATTGAAGATCCGGTGGTCGACGAAATATTCTTGGAAGGTTCTATTCTTGGAAACCAAGATCCTGATTGTATGGGCAAACAGGATTGATGGGCTATCGTCAGGTTCATTTAATAGCTCGAATGATCTTCTCAATTGATTCCGTCCAACGGGTAGATTGGAGGAATTCCTTTGGTAAGTGCCAACGGGTATAATGGCATAAAGGAGTATAAAAGGAAGACGTTCTAGTTGTTTCAGTGTGTGATTGATAGAGAAATTCTAGAGTCTGAAGCACCTTGATTATTAGTCGATACATTTTGAGCGAAATTGTATACACAGAGAGTGTCTATACTTGGTGATACCTTGAGCGAGTGTGGTAGATCATCTACACCTAGAAATCAAGGAAGATCAACGCTGTAACATCTCTTTGTTCATAGTGGAATCCAGCCAATTGGATGTCAGTGCAGAAGAGTGGACATAGGCTTAAATCAAGCCGAACCACTATAAACCGCGTGTTTAATTCTCTCTTTCCTTTACTCATTCTTACGTTGATTATTATTTGTCGCAAATCCTTCAACTATCTAGTATTGTGCAATTATCAAGAAAAATCTTTTATATACCTATTCACCCCCTCTAGGTACTCGTACTAGCTATATCACAACCAAATAAGGATGAATGAGGAAGACAAGGAGAAGACTGCATTTATCACCTCGTGGGGGACCTTTCATTACAAGGTCATGCCCTTCGGACTTAAAAACGCAGGGACAACTTACCAACGAGCCATGGTAACACTATTCCATGATATGATGCATCAGGAGATTGAAGTCTATGTTGATGATATGATTGCAAAGACTCGGCCTAGAAGAAGCCATGTGGAAACCTTGAAGAAGTTGTTTAACTAACTTCATGAATTCAAGCTTCGGCTAAATCCCACTAAATGCGTGTTCAGGGCAACATCCGGTAAATTACTCGGATTCATTGTAAGCAGTAAGGGGATTGAGATTGACCCATCCAAGGCTAAGGCGATATGCGAGTTGCAACCTCCATCAACGATGAAAGAAGTTCAGAGCCTTTTAGGAAGATTGAATTACATAGCTCGATTCATTTCCCAACTCTCTGAAACTAGCAAACCATTCTTCAAGCTCCTTAAGAAGAATGCACAAGTCAACTGGGATGATGAGTGTCAAAAAGCATTCGATAAGCTGAAGCAGTACTTGATGAATCCATCAGTTCTTGTCCCACCCTCGCCGAGGCATCCCTTGATTCTCTACCTCACCATTCATAGTGAATCATTGGGTGCAATGTTGGCTCAAGAAAGTCCTGTGGATAAAAAAGAACGAGTCATTTATTATCTGAGTAAGAAGTTCATTACATCAGAGCTAAAATATTCTGATGTTGAAAAGACTTGTGCAGCATTAGTGTGGGTATTGCATAGATTGCGACAATACACACTGCATTACCAGACACTCCTCATGACTGAGAACAACCCCATCAAGTACTTACTTGATCAGTCAGCTTTGGTGGGTAAGTTGGCCAAATGGCAAATTTTAATTTCGGGATTTGATGTTCAATTCATGCCACAAAATTCAGTTAAGGGTCAAGCGATCGCTGATATATTGTCCGAGAATTCAGGAGTCTCTAATGACGATTACAGTTTCCTTGATGACCGTGTCTTGAGTGTAAACGAAGACTCATGGAAGATGTTCTTTGATAGAGCTGTAAACTTGTCTGGTTCTGGTACTGAGGCAATTATGATATCCCCAGACGAGCAACACCATTCGATAGCTGCAAAATTGATATTCTCATGCACAAACAATGTGGCCGAATATGAAGCATGCATCCTCGGACTTCAAGCCGCAATCGAGATGGGTGTAGCCAAATTAAGTGTATTCGGAGATTCAGCACTTATCATACTTCAGACCATAGGTGAATGGAAGACTAAAGATGCCAAATTGCTCCTGTACCACGAGTACTTAGAAGGTCTCGTGAAGCAATTCAAAGAAATTTCATTTGAATAATTGCCAAGGTCTCACAACCAATTCACTGATGCACTCATGACTTTGTTATCTATGTTACAAGTCACTGACGAGTTAGAAGTCGAGCCATTGAAAATAGAGGTTTTGCCGAAGCCGGCTTATTATATGATCATAACTGAAGAACCTGATAAAAATCATGGTATTACGATATCATGAACTACATTAAAAGGCAGGAATTTCCTAAAGGGAGCACTCCCACTGATAGGAAGTACATCACGAAGATGGCCTCAAAATTATTCGTCAATGGCAAGAATTTATATAAGAGATCTTATGATTCAGTCTTGTTGCGGTGTGTGGATGCAACCGAAGCCACTCAAATCATGCAAGAAGTGCATGAAGGAATATGTGGCCCTCATATGAATGGGCACATGATGGCTAAAAAGATTATGAGATTAGGCTACTACTGGCTCACCCTAGAAAGTGACTGCATCAAGCATGTATAGAGTTGTCACCGTTACCATATACATGGTGATAAGATAAATGTTTCCCCAACTGAGCTGCATCAGTTTTCCGAGCCATGGCCCTTCTTAATGTGGGGTATTGATGTGATCGGCCCAATAAATCCTAAGGCTTCCAATGGGCATCAATTCATTTTGGTAGCAATAGATTAAATCGCCAAATGGATTGAAACTACATCCTTTGCAAGCGTTACTGCCCGTAATGTTGCGAAGTTCATCAAACGTGACATAATTGCTCGCTATGGCGTCCCCAAAGCAATCATCACTGACAATGGGACAATTCTGAACAATAAATTGTTGATGAGTTGCTCAGCGAGTTTAATATTAAGCATTTGAATTTGTCCCCTTACCGCCCTCAAATGAACGGGGCTGTTGAAGCAACCAACAAGAACTTTAAGAAAATCTTAGGTAAAACAGCCGAGAATTATCGAGATTGACATGATAGATTAACCTTCGCACTAATGGTGTACCGAACATTGATCTGTACTTCTACTGGGACAACCCCTTTTGCTCTGGTGTACGGCATGAAAGCAGTTTTGCCTGTGGAAGTGGAGATTCCATCCCTAAGAGTTTTATCCCAAGCAGAGTTGTCTGAAGCTGAATGGTCACAACAAAGACTTAAACAGTTAAACTTGATTGATGAGAAAAGACTAAAGGTTTTTTACCATAGCCAAGCTTATCAGCAAAGAGTTGCTAGATCCGTCAACCGAAAAGTACGACCGAGACATTTCGAGATAAATGATCTTATTCTGAGAAAGCTGTTGTCGATTTTTCCAGATCCCAGAGGCAAGTTCACTCCGAATTATGGCGGCCCGTATGTGGTGAAGAAGGTACTTCCTGGAGGTGCCCTAATCTTGATAGAGATGGATGGTCATGAGTTTTCTACTCCAATCAATGCTGATGCTATCAAGAAGTATTATCCATGATAGAATTTGCCATGTCTTGTCTTGAACTGCAAGTATTTTATGATGAATAAGATGTCTCAATCAGTTGAATTGTTCAAATTTGTCATAAATCTTGCATTTTTCTTCCTTAATGAATTATGTGAGATAAATTGAATGTGTCAAATGAGATACCTTGGAATGATGAAAGGTAAGCCTTGTTCCATACACTATCCCATACACTAATCATCAGGGTTGTGTGGAGGAGTTCCATGCCCACGGGGAAGAGGGTGATCTCGCAAAGGGTACATTAACCAAGGTGACGAGAGGCAGTTCTTCATCTACCTGAAACACTACAAGTATATCCATTATTCAGCTCTTTGAGCCCACACACATGAAGAGCTTTTAAATTATCCATGTCAAGGATCATCCTACATTGGGACAAGTTTGAAATAAATGATAGGAATTTTCTTACTTACACTTGTATCAATCTTCAAGTATTACTTTCACAGTGTAACTTGTACGATAATTGAAGTGCCTTAGGATGATGAAGAGCAGTCATTTTGAAATAGCTAGTACGAGTACCTAGAGGGGGTGAATAGGTATAAAAAAATTTCTCGAAGCTTGCACGATATTTAAACAGTTAGAGGATTTGCAACAGTTAAAAATTCAATCGCAAGACTGAGTAAGGAAAAGAGAGAATTGAACACTCGGTTTATAGTGGTTCGGCTTGATTCAAGCCTACGTCCACTCTTTCGCACCGATGCCGATTGGCTGGATTCCACTATGATCAAAGAGATGTTACGGTGTTGATCTTCCTTGATTTCTAGGTGTAGATGATCTACCACACTCACTCAAGGCGTCACCAAGTATAAACACTCTCTCGTATACAATTTCGCTCGAACAGTCTCAACTAACAATCAAGGATCTTCGACTGAATTTTTCTATCGATCACACACTTAAATCAACTAGAACGACTTCTTTTTATACTCATTTATGCCATCATAGCCGTTGGCACTTACCAAAGGAATTCCTCCAATCTACCCGTTGGACGGAATCAATCAAGAAGATCATCCGAGCTATTTAAGGAATCGATGATAGCCCATCAATCCCGTTCGCCCATACAATCGGGATCTCGGTTTCCAAGAATAGAATATTCCAAGATTATTTCGTCGACCATCGGGTCTTCAATCGATCTTAGATAAGAATTAAAGAATCCGAAATGATTATCCAACCAAAGAATCTATTCCAGAGGATAGGATCGAATCCTCAACCACAAACCTCGGCTTTGGATTTCCTTCGTCACTGGATTAGAAAGACTGTCAGTGAGAATAGACTTAAGTCTTGAGTCCTGAGTCTTAAGTCTTGAGTCTTGAGTCTTGAGTCTTGAGTCTTGAGTCTTGGGTCTTGAGTCTTGGGAGTACAAAGTCTTCAGACTTTAAACTAACGGTCTCCGAACATCCAGACTTAGACTGAAAGAAACGTTTTGTCAGCTTCAAAATATTCTGGAAAGATTTCTCCAACAATCTCCCCCTTTTTGATGGTGACAAAACTTTCTTGAAGATTTGAACAACTTTGACCTGCAAAACATTTCTCAAGCAATATGGCTAACTCATAAAGATTAATAAAACAACCAGACTCTCGCATCCACGAGAAAATTGGTTAGTCTTTTATGAGAAACACCATATAACAACACTTGAATAAATGCAACCAGTCAAGCATCATAATCCACAATCAATTCAGTCAAATTCACACCCAAGTTCAAGTTCTCAAGTCATACTCAAAAATAAACATAACCACAAAGGTCAAAGTTTAAAAAATGAAAGTTCAAATTGGTTCTCCCCCTTTTGTCGGCATTGAAAAGGGTGAGAAAGAGTCATGTCTCGCTTGGGAATGCGCACGATCCGGAAATCCCCAATGGACTGGACTACTCCTTTGAGCTTCTTCAGTCTTCTCGCAGATGAGCTACCTCTTCTCCCTTGGCATTGGCTTGAAGTTGCGGAGCGAGGTCTTTGAATTTATCTTCCGAGAGACCGAAGATGCTTGTCCAAGCATGCTTCAAAGCTTGGATTTCACATCCGAACATATATCCGGCTACGCATTTCCGAAGAATATTCATGATGCTACGAAAATCTGCAGAATCATCCGTCTCGTACCGGCATTGGCTTTCTCAGATGGTGTGTATGCAGACGATGGCGCTTCTGTATGGTCTGGCAGATTTGGAATCGACGTATCACCTTCTTCAGGCAATTGAGAGACCTGAACTTCTTCTGGGTCTTCTAGAGATTGTCTTAGATCTTCAGCAGCATGAGGTTTAGACCTCTCTTGCTCGCTAACTCCCCCTGTCTCTAGGACATCGAAAGGGGAAGAGTGATGATCATGCTCTTGATTTCCTTCTCTCCGTTTTATCGCGCAGACTGATCTTTTTCTTCTTCTCCTTCTTCTTCAACTTCTTTCTCCTTCTCTCTCTTCTTCTTCTTCTTCTCTCGCTCTCGCTGAAGTTCTCGTCGGATAAGACACGAACGTCTTGTTCTTGTCGGTCTTTGGGATAGTGGGATCTTCATCATCTTCATCTTCATCTTCATCCTCCAGGATAAGAGTTCTTTTCCTCTTTTTCGATGAGGCACCAATGGCCTCCTTTCCTTTCCTTTTTAAAGCGGTACGGATCGGAGATTTCACTTTGAATTTCTCCATTGCCTTGGATAGTTCTTGCAGACGCATTTTCATTAACATTTTCAACCCTACCACCATCTTGTCACACGGTCGAACACAAAAAGTATGTGGCGCTTCAATATTCGATGTCGAAGATCTTGGTCACCGGACCAGGATAAGGCAATTGTCCTTTGTCTTTTGACACTGCTCTGTACATATGGAAAAGAATAGTATGCGGGAGAGAAAACTTCCATCCCGAGTTGATCGCATACATCAACTTTGCTTCGAGAAAGAGACACGAAGTCTTTGACGTAGACTTCGGTCTGAGACAGTTGATCACAATCTTATGAAGCACAATGTTGATGGCATTCATCCTGGAATAGGTAATTTTCTTATCTACGTCCCTATCTTTGACAAGATCCGAGTAGTACGACGCGGTGAGACTTTGATTGGGAGATAGCGTCCCCGTTCAACTCCAACTATATCCGCCAACATATTCACATCTACCACATAAACTTGGTCTCGAACACCGAATGAAATTCTATTCGCATCCAAAAAGCTAAGATTTGAATAGAAATAAGCGGTCGATTGATCATACCCGTCTGTAGAGTCGAGCAAAAAGTCTCAAGTTGAAGCAAATTCAACTTCTCTCTTAAGTTCAAGTTTATGGTATCCGGAAGTCAAAATCGACACTTCTAAGGTTGATTACCCCTCTTTTCAACAGCCTGAAATACACTTTTTCCGATCCTTGGATTTAAACAAATCCATCCGATTTCCTTTTACCTTTGCTTTGCCACACCCATTCTAGGTTTAAATTCAAGGAACATTTTGTCATCATCGTTCCCGTCAATCGATTTTGTCCCGGCATACGAGGATCACTTAGAATGTTCGCAAGAGCCTCCTCTCGCTCTTCCTTTCGGAGCAATTCCCAACTCTTCCATTTTCCGCAGAAAAAGATACTCATTTCCATAATTTTTGTCCTTAAGGAAGTCATCTATATATTTTAATGAAGAACCGAGAGGTTTTCAACGCACGATAAAGCTTATAGATAAAGGAGGGTCTTTGGACTCTTACTGGGTCGGCATCCTCGATTATCTCTTCTTCCAGATTTTGACTTGCACATTGTGGGGCAGGAGATGCTGAATGACGTGGAGGAGAGCAAATCGGACTTTGTCGCTGACTTGATAAGTCTTCTTCCTCAGTAAGATCGAAGTGAGTCGGTCCCTTCTCCATTCTCTGTGGTCCCCTATTTGCTATTCTTGATGATTTCCTCGAAGACGACATCTTTCTTTGTCTATTGGAGGATTCCTTCACTTGCTTTTCCCAAGAAAAATGACCACTTTCTCGACGATGAACAAAGAGTAGAAACAGTATCGGGAGGAGAGTGCCTTTTAGGGTTTTGAAAATTGGGCGTAGAATAACCGTATATATATATATATATATATATATATATATATATATATATATATATATATATATATCTCGGATTTGAAAAGAGAAGTTTAATCGGTACAAGGAAAGTGTACAAACACTTCTTTTCAAAATCAATAACTGCCAAAATTAACTTTCTTTAAAAAAGACAAGTTTTCAAATTTCACACGAATTATTTCTGAATGAAAGAACATACCTTTTCGAGATAAGATAAACGAGAATTCTTACCTTTTAGTTAAAACAGCAACTTACAGTCTTTAGCCATGAATGATTGAGTCTCAGGATTTAAAGTCTAAGAGATCAGAGTCTTAGAGTTGGTGAGTCTCTAGACTTTAACTTCTTCAAGCTTCAAAATGTTGAGTCTTGAGCGGATAAAGTCGAATTGATTTTTCTCCAAAGGCTTTGTAAATATATCTGCTAGTTGACTCTTTGAATCAACAAATTGAATTAAGATTTCTCCATTTTGAATATGATCTCTAATGAAGTGATGACGAATCTCAATATGCTTTGCTCTTGAATGAAGGATTGGATTTTTGGTGAGATTGATCGCGCTAGTGTTGTCACATCTGATTTCTGTGCATGAGTCTTCAATCCCAAAGTCTTGTAGCTGTTGTTTTATCCATAGAATTTGCGAACAGCAGCTTCCAAGAGCTACATACTCGCTTCACGTCGTTGAGAGAGCTACGGTGCTTTGCTTCCTTGAAAACCAAGACACCGTCTTGTTTCCAAGCGAGTTGACAAGTTCCGTAGTGCTCTTTCTATCGACTCGCAACCGGCCGATCGCATCCGAGTATCCTAGAAGATTAAAGTCTCCCCTCTTTGGATACCAAAGACCGATGCTTGAAGATGAAGCAATGTATTTGATAATATGTTTCACGGCAATGAGATGTGATTCTCTAGGATCTGATTGAAACCTAGCACGATACAAACACTAAACAAAATATCGGGTCTAGAAGCGGTAAGATAAAGAAGTGAACCGATCATGCTCCCGTACGCTTTTGATCTACTTTCTTCCCTTCTTCATCCTTGTCTATCTTCTCGAGAACATGACATTGGTATGTCGGTCTTTTTTGCACTTTTCCAATCCAAACCTTTTGACAAGATCATTCGCATATTTTTCTTGATGGATGAAAGTTCCTTCCTTCATTTGTTTCACTTGGAGTCCAAGAAAGAATGTTAACTCTCCCATCATACTCATTTCAAATTCATCCCGCATAGACTTAGAAAATTTCTTGCAAAGACTTTCATTAGAGGATCCAAAAATAATGTCATCAACATATATTTGAACAAGTAAAAAGTTTTTGTTTTCCTTTTTGATAAACAAAGTAGTATCTACTTTACCTTTGACAAAACCATTTTGTAATAAAAACTTACTTAGTCCGTCGTACCAAGCTCGAGGTGCTTGCTTTAGACCATACAGCCTTTTTCATCAAGACCGAGTCGGCTTCTTTGGGTCTTCAAATCCAGGCGGTTGTTCCACATAAACTTCCTCATGGATAAATCCATTTAGGAAAGCACTTTTGACGTCCATTTGGAATAACCTGAAATTTTTGTAACAAGCAAACGCAAGTAATAGTCGAATAGCTTCTAACCTTGCAACTGGTGCGTAAGTCTCGTCATAGTCTATTCCTTCTTCTTGCGTATATCCTTTGGCCACGAGTCTTGCTTTGTTTCGTACGACTTTTCCTTTTTCGTTCATCTTGTTCCTGAATACCCATTTGGCTCCAATAACAGTTTTACCTTTTGGTTTAGATGTCAATTCCCAGACATCATTGATGTTGAACTGTCTAAGCTCTTCTTGCATAGCTTCGATCCAGCTTTCATCATATAAAGCTTCTTTTATGCTTTTTGGTTCAATTTCAGAGATGAGAGCCATAGCACTAGATTCTTCATGCCTTTTTGATCTGATGCGGATTACTTCATTAAGTTCGCCAATAATGAGATCTTTGGGATGACTGGATTTGTGCTTCCAGTTACTAGTTGATTTGCCAGGTTGATGATCTCTTTCTTTATTTGATTCTCCATGAGCGTCTTGATGATGGACTTCCAGAATCTGAGATGCTTCTCGAGATGTAGACATTGGAAGGTCTAGAGCGGGTTCAGTCTCTTCGTCGAGTCTGGCTAGATTCATCTTGCACTGAGTCTTGGAATTTGACATTCATTGATTCTTCCACAGACTGGCTTTTCTTGTTGTAGACTCTATAGGCTTTGCTTGATGTAGAATATCCAAGGAAGATGCCTTCATCGATCTTTCTTCAAACTTACCAACTCGATCATTTGCATTTTTCAAAATAAAGCATTTGCAACCAAATACATGAAAGTATGAAACAATAGGCTTCTTACCTTTGAACAATTCATAGGGGGTTTTCTCAAGAATAGGTCTTAGAAAGACTCTATTTATAATATAGCAAGGTTAAACAACTTCAAAAAATCGTGAATAAATTTTACTTTCAATTAAAAGTGTTCTAGCCATTTCTTGAAAAGATCTATTCTTTCTTTCCACAACTCCATTTTGCTTTGGAGTATACGGAGAGGAAAACATGTGATTAAAACCAGATTTATCACGTAAATCTCGTAAAATCTTGATTTTCAAATTCACTTCCATGATCTGTTCTTATACTAGAAATAGCACATCCTTTTTCATTTTGAACCTTTTTAGCAAACTTCTCAAAGTACGAAAAGGTTTCGATTTATTTGCAAGAAAATATACCCGGTAAAGCGAGAGTAATCGTCTACAATTACTAGACAATATTTCTTACCTCCAATGCTCGGGTTCTAGTTGGTCCGAAGAGATCCATATGAAGCAACTGCAGTACATGATTAGTAGATACATGATTTATTTGCTTAAATGAATTTCTTACCTGTTTTCCCGAATGCATGGAGTGCATAAGTCGGACTTTTGGTATGGCAATTTAGGTAGACCTCGAACAAGCCGCTTAGAAGAGATTTTGGCTAATTGCTTCTTGTTGATATGGCCAAGTTTTCTGTGCCATAGAACTGCTTCATCTTGAATTGAGATTAAGCATTGTTCTTCATTTGGCTTTACATCAAGGAGGTAGATGTTTCCATGCCTTCGACCCATGAAAGACTCGAGTCGAATCTTTGCTAATTCCAGAACATATGCCTTCTTGAAAGGAGATCTTGTAACCGGTATCACACACTGGCTAATGCTTTGAGTAGATTGTAGTTGAGTCCTTCCACTAGAGAGACATTGCTTATTGTGAGATTTCCAATTTTTACAGTTCCGAATCCCATAATACTTCCTTTGCTATTTCCTCCGAATGAAACTTTTCCACCATTTACTTGAATAAGCTTAATGAAACAATTTGAGTCTCCTGTCATGTGTCTTGAGCATCCGCTATCAAGATACCACTTTACCTTCTTTTTGACAAAGACCTGCATTCAAAAGAGAGTCTCAAGCTTTCTTTGGTACCCAAATTTTCTTGGGTCCTTTGGTGTTAGTAGGATGAGCATTATTAGGCCATACTTTCTTAACAGGCTTCCAAACCATAAGACACTCTTTTTCAAAATGATCCCGATCAACACTTAGAACACCTTAAAGCATTTCGACCTACGTACTTTACAAAAACTCTTTTGAAATGATTTTTATAAGCCTCCCTCGACGGTCTTTTCTTAATTCTTTCTTTTACTTTCGGAAAATCAATCAAGGGGATCGTTTCTATTGTCATACCTAGACCAGACTTATTAAAGTAAGGTCTTTGGATTGAAAGGACTTTTTCAAGTTTTTCAGACCCTATTGAAAATTTCTTTGAAATATTTGATAAATCAATTTTTAAGAAAGCATTTTCTTTTGAAAGTTTATCTTCATTCTCTTTAAGAGTAGAAACATTCGTGTCTAAATTTTTTACTTTTTCTTCTAAAATGTTTTCCTTTTGTTTTAAAACTAAGTTTTCCTTTTTAAGTTCGGAAATCCTTTTAAGAGAAGTCTTAAGACTAAAACATAATTCATCAATGTATTTAGAGACTTTGACAGGGATTTTATAATCACTTACCTCAAATTCATTGTCCGAGTCTGATCCAGAGTCTGAGTCTGATTGCGCCATTAGACACAGGTTGGCATATTCCTCATCACTCTCTTCACACTCTGTATCGCTCCGGGTTTCGGCTTTAAGAGCTTTTCGAGACTTCTCAGCTTTTCCTCTTTTCTTTTTCGAAAGAGGACAGGTTGGGTCCGATGTGTCCCTTCTTTTTACATTCGAAGCAAACTACATCTTTGTTTGGTTCCTCATCATCAACGGACTTGGTCTCGCTGTCTCTGAAAACTTTGTTTCTTTGGGATGAACCTTCTGCCTTTTCTATTCAGTTTTCTAAATCTTCTTATCATGAGGGCGAGCTCCTCATCATCCATATCATCTTCAGAATCTGCATCATCGAATCATCATTTGATTTTAGTGCAATAGATTTCTTACCTCTTGGATCTTCGTCTTCATTAATTCGTTCCACTTCGTAAGACGAAGAGTTCCAATCGGTTCGTCTACGAGATAATGGCATGATTCTTTGCGTCTCTCTTATTGAAGTTTTTATATGATTCCAATCCTTGAAAATCCACGCGAAGCTTGTTCACCTTCATGGGATCAGAAATTTTTTGTCCTTGGTTCTCAAGACCATTGACATATCTCGTAAAACGACTAAACATGTCGGTTATAGATTCTCCTGGTTTCATTTTGAAGGCCTCATATTGACCGAGGAGAATGTTAATTCTGTCTCCTTCACTCGATCTGTCCCTTCATAGGTGATGTGTAATCTATCCCATACTTCTTTTGCTGTAACACAAGAAGATATTATATTATATTCGTTGGAGATAAAGTACGGATATAAAGAGTAAATTGCTTTAGCATCGAGTGCTTGTCTCTTGTTTATTTCTTCTTGAGACATTCCGCCGGCTTCAACAGTTTCTTTCCCTCTTTCGTAGATTGATGCGAGCAGCGGGAGTGATTCCTCTTTCCACAACGTCCCATTCCGGAGGATCCTTTGATCGTAGGAAAGCTTTCATCTTGTTCTTCCGGATGTTGTAATCCTTTCCATCGAAGTAAGGAGGTCTCGGTATTGCTTTGCCCCTCCATCAGCCCCGGTGCTAGCATACTAGCCATGGATCTTTTACTCTGAAGTAAAACACTTCAAACAAAGTAAGAACACGAGCTATGATACCAATTGAAATAGCTAGTACGAGTACCTAGAGGGGGGGTGAATAGGTATAAAAAAAATTTCCCGAAGCTTGCACGATATTTAAACAGTTAGAGGATTTGCAACAGTTAAAAATTCAATCGCAAGACTGAGTAAGGAAAAGAGAGAATTGAACACTCGGTTTATAGTGGTTCGGCTTGATTCAAGCCTACGTCCACTCTTCTGCACTGACAGCCGATTGGCTGGATTCCACTATGATCAAAGAGATGTTACAGTGTTGATCTTCCTTGATTTCTAGGTGTAGATGATCTACCACACTCACTCAAGGCGTCACCAAGTATAAACACTCTCTCGTATACAATTTCGCTCGAACAGTCTCAACTAACAATCAAGGATCTTCAAACTCGGAATTTTTCTATCGATCACACACTTAAATCAACTAGAACGACTTCTTTTTATACTCCTTTATGCCATCATAGCCGTTGGCACTTACCAAAGGAATTCCTCCAATCTACCCATTGGACGGAATCAATCAAGAAGATCATCCGAGCTATTTAAGGAATCTGATGATAGCCCATCAATCCTGTTCGCCCATACAATCAGGATCTCGGTTTCCAAGAATAGAATATTCCAAGATTATTTCGTCGACCATCAGATCTTCAATCGATCTTAGATAAGAATTAAAGAATCCAAAATGATTATCCAACCAAAGAATCTATTCCAGAGGATAGGATCGAATCCTCAACCACAAACCTCGGCTTTGGATTTCCTTCGTCACTGGATTAGAAAGACTGTCAGTGAGAATAGACTTAAGTTTTGAGTCCTGAGTCTTAAGTCTTGAGTCTTGAGTCTTGAGTCTTGAGTCTTGAGTTTTGAGTCTTGGGCCTTGAGTCTTGGGAGTACAAAGTCTTCAGACTTTAAACTGACGGTCTCCGAACATCCAGACTTAGACTGAAAGAAACATTTTGTCAGCTTCAAAATATTCTGGAAAGATTTCTCCAACACATTTCTCTATCCTATACACTTATATCCATTGCATAGCCCATTTGAGCTTATGGATTCATTTCATATTAATCCCAGTTAGTGATCATCCCCCACAACGGGGCAAGACAAAAACATTTCAAGTAGCATGAACTAGAATGTTGACAAAATGGAGACTATATTCAAGGAAAATAAGTGCAAAAATGGGATATGAAAAATATGTGTGCCTGGTAAAAGCAAGGCCAATACCCAGAAAAAGAAAAAAAAATCAAACTCTTGATATAATGAGTCGCATAACCAACAAAGCGATACTAAAACTCAAATGCTGTTGCAATCAATGGAGATTTGATGAAAAAAATTTCGATAGTGGAGAAGGAAAGTGGTGGAAATGTCAAGATATCATAAACTCTGACCCTCTAAACACTTTTTGAGCCTAATGATTTGTTCATTTCACAACCCATGAACCAAGCCTACGTTACGTCCCTTGCAAAGTCTCTTCAGATTATGGCACTTGAATTAATGTAAGAGTTCATATGCTTGAAAGCATCGCTTGAAGAAGTGCGAGTAAGATAATTACTGCCTCATTTCATATGTTTCTTGATTTGAAAATCCCAAGATGGTTATGAAATGTCATTTTTCAAATAGTCTCGACTCAAAGAGTCCCCTTTGTTAAGCCATTAACCAAGCCGACAATACGGTCCCTATTAAAGACCCCTCAGATTGGTAAGGCCGTACCACTTGCGAGATTATTCAAAACCTTGTCTGGCATGACAATGGTGAGATAGAATGATTGTCAATATCATGCATCAAAGGTCAGGATAAAACAGCCCCTTTTAAAGAGGATGAGTGAAAAGTCCTTTCAGACCGAAGGATCCCTCATTTGACACATCCATGACATTCATACGTTCAGATTAGAATCATCTTTCAAAATCATTCCTATTAGAATTAGAATGATGCATGGTTGATAAAAATCATTACGCATGAACCTTATTGGAATTAATGCATGTCTGTGATTACAAATGCATGTTGCCTCTCCTACGATCATGTTTTGCAGGAGACATATCCCCAAGGAACAGAGATGTCACTAGGTAAGTATATCCCTATCCATACCTTATATACTTGTCGTTGCATAGGTATTCCCCTTTTGAATACATTAACACTCAATTGAGTTGTCTTCAAAGATTTTTCTCCAAATTCAGTTTGATTAAGGCGATCGAAGAATGGTTCGGGTCTTGGTCAGATGATCTATGTTGCAACGCTAAGCAACCGAAGAATGGTTCGCGTCCTAGCCAAGCAAAATCTCTGTTTAGGTGTCCGTAGAATGGTACGGGTCTTAAACAACATTTATTGCTCTAACAGGCGACCGTAGAATGGTATAAGTCCTAGAAAAGCAATTTCCCCATTCAGGCAACCGTAAAATGGTACGAGTCCTCGACAACACCTATTCCTTATTCAGGATACCGTAGAATGGTACGAGTACTAGACACCATATATTTCCTCATTCAGACAACCATTAAATAGTATGGATCTTGGAATATGAATCCCCATCAAGGTGACTATAGAATGGTACAGGTCATCGACAACACCTATTTCCTTGTTTAGGTGACTGTAGAATGGTACGAGTCTTGGAAAACAAATCTCTGTTTAGGCGACCGTAGAATGGTACGGGCCCTAGAGACAACCAAATACTGTCATACTAGGTGAAAGTAGAATGGTACGGGTCCTAGGAAAGCAGTCACTTTGCAAAGCCATGTTACTATTCTAGGCGACCGTAGAATGGTACGGGTCCTACATATGTAACACCAACTACTTCGAACTACTCTATCCTCCTTGAAGGTAAGTTATTCTAGGTAGGTTCATTTATCATTTGCATTAGCATTTCCATGCATCATGTAAATCGCATTCAAAAATGGAATTATAAAAAATATATTAAAAAATAAAATCATTCATTGCATGTGCATGATCAAAATTTATGCTCAATTTATCTTTGAAGACAACCTCTACGAGTTCATCTTCAAAGAGGGGCAACTGTTGACACATAAATTTTTGTACAAATTTTGGGTTAATTCTTACTAAAGTAAAAAAAAAAAACATGGCATATAATTTAGAAACATTTTATTTTTATTTTGTTTTATTTTAGGCCATTGGTAAAGGGAAGATTTTTCACACATTCCATTTAGATTTTTCATATTTTTAGGTAATATACACTAGGGGTGTATTTTGTGCAAATAGGGAATTTTTCTGGATAGAATATGCAAGAAATACAAAAAGGAATAATGCACGGGGTATGTATGTTTCAACGACATATTTAGGGGTATGGTGCGCAAGCAAAAAAGGAAAAAATATATGTCGTGAGGATACATGTTTTGGACCTATAAAATACACCGTGCGCAAAGTAAAAGGGGGCTCTTTCTTTCGGGTGAAAAAGTACACAAAAGTGAAAAGTTGAAAAAGTGACGTGAGAGAGAGAGACCAAACCAAAGAGAGAGAGAGAGAGAGAGAGAGAGAGAGAGAAAAGCCCCCATGCGACTTTTCATCTTCCTCATGGGGGTGTCCTTGCCGGCACCGGCACCGGCACCGGCATTGCTTGCTTGCACAATCGCACCATCGCCGCCTCGCCTGCCGCCGCCGCCACTGCAACTCGGCTGCATCCGCGACGTCAGACCGCCACTCCGAACCTCCACTCACGAGTCCGCATCAATCCAAAGCCCCTGCTCCATCGCGCTCCGCCTGCAACCTCATCGCGACCTCTGATCGGTGACCCGATGCCACAAATCCAATGACCTAACGACCCGGGGTTGCTGTCCGCCCTGCTCGTGACTGACGCCAGGAGATCCAAAGCTCCTGCTCCGCCCATAACGTTGCCCGTCAGTCTCACCGTGCGGCCCGCGACGCTCCCTATTGCCTCGCCACCCTGACGCCGTCTCCACCTTGCCTCTGCTCATGCTCGGAGTCCCCGCCCACACCCTGACCCGTGGTGCTCCCTGTTGCCTCGCTGCCATCGAGCTGCTCCCGATGTCTTCGCTAGAAACCCTCACCGGCGATTCCTCCCAAAACCAGCAGCCAAGATTTCCCTTTTTCTTTTTAAAGAAAAATTTATTAGGTATTTTTGCCTTACTTTATTAGGCAAGTTTAGGTTTTTGCCTTATTATTTTATTATTAATTATTTTATTATTATTATTATTATTATTATTATTTTATTATTATTATTATTATTATTATATGTTGTTTTCTTTGGTTGAAATACCTATCTATGCATAATTGGAAATCCCAATATATCACCTGATTCGTAACCGTGTCAGGATTTTTTATTTCATTTATAAGGCTTTAGATGAAATAATTAATCAAGTGGGAATAAAATTGATATTTTGATCTTTAAGGCTTAAGATCAATTTATCGATTTTACTAGCAAAATATTATTCCTTGATCTGAACGATGTGTGATATTTTTAATGATTTTGAATGAGTTGTCTCGTCTTAATTGCCTTGTTTATCTTGAGGTATGTTTGAGTTAAAATATTGCATGTTTTAGGGTTTACATGTTTAGAATAGGAATTTTATTTTAAATTTAAAAAATCAAAATTCAAATAAATCAATTTAGGTTGCTAGATTTTAATTTGAGTTGCATGTTTAATTATTTGGCAATTATTAATTTCGAAAATTAATATAAAAAACAACAAAAATCATCATATATATGTCATGTAGAATTAGGGCATATTTTGTACGTCATTACATATTAGGGTTAAATTGCACTACGTTTAATTTTAGATAATATTTTTTTCTTAATTTATTATAAGTTTAGGTATTTTTTTAGATATATTGCATTTTAGGATTACTTAGGTTAAGATAATATTTTAGTTTAAATTAGGGTTTGGCTCAACCTAATTCCTAATATAAATTAAATATGATCTTAATCTAGTTAGGTAATTTTCACATTTCACCAAATTTCGAATTTCATGAAAAATACAAAAAAATGTCATATGCACGTCATTAGGGTTAAATTCATTGAAACGCATGTCATTTAGTATTTTTGCTAGGCTCATTTAATTAGAAATTACATGTCATTAGAATTAGGTCATTTAGTTAATATTGCACTGCATATTGCATGATTTTCATTAATTAAGTGAAAACAAAAAGAAATTGCGTGTTAATTAGAAACCATATCTAGAGTTGTTGATGTGGATTTTAATATAACATTGTAGATGATTTTGTTGCTTTGAGGTAATTTTTTGCAATTTATTTATTGTTTATCTGGGCGTTAAATTGGTGAATTGCGCACTCGCATGAATTACCTCACATGTTAGGGAAATAGACTTAAAATCAATATAAGCTGCTTGCAAAAACATTTTTGGGAAAATAAAATAATGGTACCGAAAGGGCATTAGAGAAATCTAGTGTAACCAAGTTCCCGTTTTCATAATCTCTGGTTCATAGGAGTAAAGTAAAACTCATGTTACTTTACTTGGGTTTCTAATTGACCCACCAAAAATAGATTAGTGACGACTCCTAAATAAAATCCATTTGCATGTTAAAAACTTTACTTAAGTCACGAATTAGTATAGGCTTGGGAGAGCCCGAGCTAAGTCTAGGCTTAGCAATCTATTAGCCAAACCTTAACTAGTTCACCCCCGAAAAATTGGTTGTGACATTGGATAAAAATCTTGTGTCTCAATTCCTTTTTTCACTTTTATTCTGTATTTTCTTGTGATCGTATGCCGAATCTTGACATACAAAATACACGTTGTGAGGAGAGTCCTGAATGGCTAAATCCTTATTTAAATAGATGGGTCGTCATTCTTTTAGGAATGCCCCTGAGGAGATCGAGTCCTACATGACGCTCGAGCTTTGTGGTACCTCTAGTTCTTAAGGTCAATAATCTTGAACTACATTAATCGTATTTCGATTTTTCAGAGGCATGCGCGATGTCAATGCTCTTTCAATGCCTGTGCTTTCTACAATAAGTTACAAATATCATGTAATTCTTTTTCTTGAATTGAGTACTTAATGAAATTGGAACATACCTTTATTAGTATTCTATTACTTTCTATATTGTCTAAAAATATGCAAGTGAGAAAATACACATATAGAAAGCAATTCATATATATTAAAGGAAAAAAACTACTTTTTGAAGCACGAAAATAATTTTTAAAAAGGAGTAGATGAATTTATTCGGGTGGATATATCCCAAACTCAAAAGCACAAAAATAATTTTTAAAGCATGAGTCTTCGACAAACTATTTGAATTTAATTATATAGGATAATTCCAAAACAAATTTTAATCTTTTATGAAGCACTGGTTTGTGTTTGAGTTTCATATATCAGTCAGAAAATAATTCGCACCTGAGATTTAGTTAACGTTATCTTTTTATTTGCGAAATAGTCATCTCTTTTTTCCTGCAAAATACTCCTGTTGCTATTCAAAATTCCTTTTCAACTCAATAAAGCAACCAAAATCATACCTTGGCTTAGCTTGGTTGCCGCTGCCGCCGCTGATTGCTTTCACTACCTTTCTCATTGCTCACCAGAGACCACGGCCGCAACGATCAATAGGATGCCTTCCTCTATTCATTTTAAAATTGAAGGGATAAATGTACTACATATCCAATTTTACAATTTTGTAACCATCATACATGGGTTGGCCCCATGAATTGACCCACTCAGACATCAAGAGTTGGGGGTCCCGTATACTACATAGGAAAGACAAACTTTTTATTTATTTTTATTTTTTTGGGTGAAAGTATGAAAGAGATATAATTTAACATACAAGATATTTAAAAAGACATATGAGAAAATGGATATGCAAAACACTCCAGTAACACTTTAGACGGTTGTTATAGTTTTTAGGGAGCTATTGTAGGTTTTCAGCGATGCAATGACCACTTCGAGCACCAACAAATTTCAATCACACAATCAATCATTCCATTTCTATACATTATGTTCGTTGAATTGGCGAACAAGAAGGATGATCACTTCTTCAGCAAAACAATATGGGCTATGAAGGCGAAATTTCTCAAATATTACAAAGACATTCTACTTGCTTTTTGAGTGTCTATCATCTTTAAATGAAGGTTATATTAGAGGGATTCAAGACTCTCATTGTTCCATTTTTTTTTTTTTTAAATTGCACCAGGTGAGGAGGTCCAAATGGTAGACATATTGGCGATGATGAGGAATTGGCCTTGAAATATCTATGTTGAATCTTTTGGTTGATTTGATAAGATAAATTTTTCCTATGGACAGATATGACACCCTTATTGAATAGTGCCTCGAAATTTTTATAGTCTCTAGTTGGTAAGAAGAGGAATACTTCAGTATTTTTCGCTAGCTCTTCATTTTCATCTATTAAAATTCAATGGAGATGTAACTTGTGACAAATCACTTTTAATACATTAAAGAATTGATAAAGATAATGTTGACATTCTAATATAGTGGAAGAGGAGAGGGCTGCAACTTTCCAATGCTTTCCACCATGGTTTGTGACATGGTGACTCCATCCACGTCTATGTCACCATCAAAATCCATGTTTAATGCTGGACAAGAGATCATGGAAAACAATGGGTCAAGTTTGTCAATTTAGAAATGAAAGTGGTAAGGCATGATTGGTTTTTACAAAACTTGACTCCAGCCGAACGTACTCAACATAAAGAAGAGGACAACAACTATTATATCATCCACATCATGGAGAAGGAACCAGCTTCGAACACTCCAAATCTGTTAAGACATTCTCTTGGGTATGATTTGTGACTAATCATTATTAATGCATTTATATGTGTAACTATTTCTTCCAATTTATTTGGAAATTTACTTGTACTTCATTCATGTGTGTGTGTGTGTATAGGTTGGAAAATGAAATATTTCACTAACTAAGGAAAGATGATAGGGATCGATAAATGGGAGTTGACCTATGTTAAGTATGGGCTACCCGGATCTAAGGACAATAATAGATCTTTGCATTTCAAAATAAGAGCATGTGCTTCCCAAATGAACTGATTTGGACTTCCCAAGGCATTGACTAGATTTTTTTGTATTAATTCCCTCAAGTAACTTTTGTATTATTTGTAATATCAGAAACATTAATTTAATTTTTAAAAAACTTTTAATTAAAAAGAATGTAATCTTTTTCTTCTTAAAAAAACATATAATTTTTTTTTTATACTATAGGTCCTCAAAATATGGTAAAAATCTCGTTTTATCATTTGTCATTGCTCAAGTTGGACAAAGATGACAAAAATCACCAAATAATTAATTTATTAATTTTTAGAATTATTCTACTTTTCTAACAAGTTTTAGGTTCTTGGTTCCAGCGCACTTGTAAGTAATTATAATAAGTAATAACTAATCGAAAATCAGTGCCATATACTGCTTTAAACTTCTTTTTATTATAGTTGGGAATTATGTACCCGAAAAAAAAAAAAAAGCAATTTTAAGCAAGAGTTCTTATATTTCGATTTTAGGGAATTGTAAAAAAAAAAAAAAAAGGAAAGAGATCTAAAAGATCTGTTTCCTTAAATTCCTGCTTGGCCCATTTAATTTATATAATACCTACCCCCAATAAATATTTTCTATTACTATTTTATTCTTAAACCCTAAAGTGGAACTCGGGTCGGTCCGGGATTTTCCTCGGATCCGACCCGCACGGACTCATCAACCCGACCATTAAGGCTCGCAGATGACCGTTAGAATTCAAATTTCAAAACCCCTTCAAGAAATCTGACACGCTCCGAAAACACACGACCCACCCAGAGAGAGAATCAAACAATCAACAGGCACCGATCCAACGCAGCCATGAAAGCGCTTCTCTCAGATTCGTCGTCGTCGTCGTCGTGGTCTTCGTCGGTCACTCCGAAATCAGGGACCACCACCACCAACACGTCCTCCACGCCGATCCGAGACGATGGAACCGCCAAGGCCGGGGACAGCTGCTACTTCCCCGGATGCCGGAAGGACGCCAACTGCGACTGCGAGATGTGCTTGGCCAGCATCAGCGCGACCCTCGATCTCTTGCCCGCCAGCGTCCAGAAGAGCTCCTTCACTAAGCTCTCCCCTTCGTCGCAGGCGACGGCACGGCGTCGTGCCCCAGTGTCCTTCGACTCGGCCGTTCTGTCCACCCCTGGGTCGAGTGTCTCGAAGACGGTGGACAGTCTGCCAAGCTCGAAATCAGCTGATGCGTTGCGTGAGGGGAAGGAGATGGGGAAGAAGAAGAAGAAGGTGAAGCTGGAGTCGGGTTCGCGACGGGAGAATAGGTTTCTGTGGGGGGCTCTGTGTTTCTTGATGATATTCATGGCGGATTTGGGGCTTCGGTGGGTGGTCTCAGCTGCTGTAAGGCCCAAGCTATCGAGTGATGCGGTGAGGCAGATTGGTGTGGAGTCTCGGAGAGTAAGTGATTTGATTTGGAAGATCAGGTTTTTGCAGGGAGAGTTGAGGGGTTTGGTTGAAGGGAGGGTTTTGAATTGCAGTGACCAGAATTCTGCGTGGAAGATCAGTCAGGTTTGAACAAAGTTTAATTTTTTTAATTTTTTTTTCTTTTACAGACCAATTTCTATGCAACTGAGGTTCTCTGCTCCTTAAAAATTTGACTCTGATTCAAGTAGTGATGAAGCACTGTATTGCAGGGTGGTCTGCTATTGAATTCTAGGTGCACACTGTACAAATCGATGGCCGAAGAGGTGAGCATATGGGGATGGGCTTTGCAGACTGCTGGGCTTCTCACAACCGGCGCGTCTTCGAGATCATTCACGGTGATCAGAGGCAGAGTCACAGAGGTAAATTTCAGCACCATTTTCTTTTTGTCTATTGTCACATAAAATAAGAGCTAATAACAATCCGAAATGGCTATAGTTGCAACAAAATCTGTCGAGAATATTGTTGTTTTGTTAGCATGATAAGGTTCTATCTTTTGAGGTTCCTTGGCCTTATGTAAGAAATTGAGGGTCAGAAATCTGTATGACCTTCAAAATGTGTACGGGCCATTACGTGTTTCTTGCAATTGCTAGAAGCATTGCTTGCAGTTTAATTTTCATCTTGTTGTAGCAACTAAATGAACTGCAATATTTCAAAGGGCCTATTTCTTTTCACCGCATGCCTTTACTGATGAGCTGAAAACTTGAGAAAGATCTTGCATTTCAGATTCATTTTCCATTCTGTCCGTGTTGTACCATCCGCTCATGGGTATATTTTCTTCTGTTCAATAGTGGAGCAATGGAAACATGGGCTATATCATCCGTAAGGTAACTAGTTCTTGGGTGCCCGGAAAATGGAGTGCGTCTGTTGTGCAGCTTGATCCTGGTACTTTGATTCTGGAGTACGAAAGGAGCTCGACATTGGATGAGTCGGGATTTCTAATGAAAGCACTGGAGTTCTTGAAGTACCAGATGACGGTAGCAATTGGACGAATGAATCGACGGCTTTGGTATTTACCTGCTTTCGAGGACCATCCTGGGCAGATCAGAGCAAAGTCCCAACTTGAGGAGCTTGTGTGCCGCAGAATGCTTCCGTTCTAGAGTCTCATCCCTTATGAGAAACTCTTTTGGTTTTTCTGCGCAGCATTCACATGGTGAAATTAATAGCTCTTGATTCTGACTATTCTTTTGTTTTCTAGCCTGTGCTTTGAACAGCATAAGTCCGAACAAGTTTTAGATAACGACTGTCCTTATGCGACACAGCAATTGTAAAGTTTTAGGAGCTTTGAAGAGCTAAGTTCTGATTGCCATGTTACCAGACAGAATTATAGCTGATGTAGTTGACTGTCAGTTTCAGAAATGCCCAGGATGCACAACTTCTACATTAATAAACATCCACAGAAATCAAAGTTCGCTAAACATGCAATTGCCGACATTTCCGCTTTAAAGATATCTAATGATATCCGGTTGGCGATCAAGCTCGAGTGGCATTCGTACCAAACATGAAGCCTAGTAGGCAGGGACACGGCATATATGCAGACTCTTTTTGCGCCTCAGAGTTTTGGAATTACAGAACAGCATTCTACATGAATGTTTTCTTTACAGACAACAACCACACTAGAATTTAGAATTTCGATTTAATATTGGAAGGAGAAGGTGGCAGAGCACAATTACCAATAGTCTCTACAAGAGCAACTGCCATCTTTAAAATGGTGAAACCTAGTCCTATCTCTCACAATGATTTCTCTTCTGTATTCCTTTGAGATAAGTTTCATAAAAGTATGACAGTCCTCACATATCCTGAGGTTCTTTATTATGCGGATGCATGATCCTGTTCTTTGGGTCAACAAGCCATAGCAAACTGCCAACTTCTCACTATGCCAAACTACCACTTCACTCTTATCTTCATCCTCTACATCAACCAAAACACAATGGGCACTAGGAGCATAGCCGACAAGCTTCAACTCTCTAACCACCTCATCTAATTTCACATAGATTTGATCTGCTTGATTGTGATCCCTATCAGCCATAGCAAACTGGTGTACCTCATTGTTTAATTCAATCCTACTCCATCCCCTCGCCTTGAATACACCCCTCTGTCTCATTAATTGCCTCAACTCACCGACATCTTGCCATCTTCTGTGTTTCGCATAGATATTCGATAAGACTACGTGAGCTCCATCATGATCTGGCTCCAGCTTGAGGAGCTGCTTGGCAGCAAATTCTCCTAGTTCGTCCTCACCATGAACCCGACAAGCAGCCATCAAGGAACCCCATATGACAACATTAGGAGCCAGAGGCATTGTCTCTATAACCTCCAGAGCTTCCCTCAATAGACCAGCACGCCCAAAGAGGTCTACCATACAACCATAATGCTCATGTTTTGGTTTGAAATTGTGTTCACTAACCATGGATGAGAAGATTTCCTGGCCCTTCTCAACCAACCCAGCATGGCTGCAAGCATAAAGCACACCAATAAATGTTATCTCATTAGGCTCAACATTTTCTTCTTTCATTTGATAAAAGAACCTCAAGACATTATTCGCATCCCCATGCATCGCAAAAGAATTGATCATAGTGGTCCAAGAGATCACATTTTTGCTAGAAGTTTTCTCAAAAACTTTTTGCGCTCTCTCCAAGCTACCACATTTGGCATACATATCGATAAGGGCATTCTTGACAGGCAGAGCTTCTCCAAATCCATTTTCATCAACATACTTATGCATCCATCTGCCTTGATCTAATGCACCAAGATGAGCACATGCAGATAGAGCACTAAGGATTGTGACCTGATCAGGTTTTATTCCCCACATCTGCATCTTCTTAAACAAAGTGAGAGCTTCCTGAGGTTGATCACTCTCAGCATAGCCAGAGATCATTGCACTCCAACAGACCAAGTCTTTTTCATCCAGCTGGTCAAAAATGAGCCGTGCATTCTCAATTTTTCCGACTTTGGAATACCACGATATCATGGCAGTTGAAACAACTAAATTCTTAGGAGACATGCTGTCAAAAAGCTCTTGAGCCAAATCCATGCAACCAGAACTGGCATACATGCTGATGAGGGCACTCCATATATGGGGATCCAGTATGACATTATTCTCAGTGATGTAATCATGGATTTTCTTTCCATAGCTTAAATTACCAGCCCGACCACAAGCTGAAAGTATGCTAGAAAGAATCATCTTGTCTGGTTCCACGCTAGACCTCCGCATTTCTTCAAATAGAGACATAGCTTCATCAAAGAGGCCATTCTGACAGAATCTGCCATGTCAAAAGATAATTCCGATGAAATAAAATGGCAGGGCAAGTGCAATCTATAGCATGATGCATTTAAGAGACTACTGCAATTCGGCTTCTCAACTGTTAAAGGAATATGTTACGAAAATGATTGCCCACAATCAGCGAAAATCGCCTTCAATTACCACAGGCCATAATCTCAAACGGACACAGAATCAGGTGCACCTGTACATGAAACAGCAAGAAAATCACCATACCCATCAATCATAATGCTCCAAGAAACCACATCTCGCTGCGAAATTTTATCGAACAGCAAATGCGCATCCATAATCCGCCCACCCGCGGCATACATACGTACCAAAGCAGTCTGCACAAAAGGATCACCGCCGTACCCCAACTTAACGACCAACCCATGAATCTCCGACCCTTCAACTACTCCCACCTCTTTCGCGCCCGCCTTGAGCAGGGGAGGGAAGCTGAACCTATCCAAAACAACACCCTCCCTCCACATTTTGTCAAACACAACGAGGGCATCCCCGGGCCGGTCGCCGCGGGACAGCTCCCGCAGGAACTTGTTGAGGACTCGGGTTTTGGACGAGTCGGGTACGTGGCGGAAGACGGAGAGGGCATAACCGAGGCTCGGGGAGGAGAGGAGGAGGTGGACGAGGATGGGCGAGGCGGAGGGGTGGCTGAGGTTGGTGCGGCGGAGGATCTGGGCGTGGACTTGCTTGAGCTGTGCCGGGGTGGTGGCGGTGGTTAGGGCGGTGTGGAGTGCGGTGGTTGCGGCGGCGGAGGAGGGAGGAGGGAAGGATGCGGCGGGATGGAGCAGCGCTTGCATGGCGTGCGAACTGTAGCGTGTCGTGATGATGCAAATGGATCCCGGACCATATGTTAGATCGAAACTGGACGGTCAAGTACGACGGGACACATGAAATCCACGCACGAAGAGTCAGATTTAATCTAGTACATATATGGAATGATTTTACGGACGCTCAGGGAGGGATAAGTAGTTAGTAACCTTCTCTGCTTTTGTTAAAGGGCTAATACCCTAAAAAATCATCAATTGGTACACTTGTGACAAATTTATCCCAAACTATTTTTTTGACTATAAAAAACCCCGCATCAAAGATACCCGCGACAAATTTACCCCGACTGATTATAAAAAACCTTAAATTTGTACATTTATGACAAATTCACCCCAAACTAATTTATTTGACTAGAAAAAACCCCAAAATGATAAATTTGTGACAAATATACCCTATGCTAAATTGAATTAATACCACAAAAAAATCACAAAAATTGTAAACGGTGACAAACGGAGAGTAAAATCCTAAATTGGTATACCGGCCAACCGTCACATGTCATTTAACTTAATAATTTGATAATAAAATTTATCGAAAACTAACAGAGGATAAATTTGTTACAAGTATACTAGTTTATGGTAAATTTGTCAAATGTATACCAGTTTGGGGTTTTTGGTGGTCAAAAAAATAGTTTGGGGTAAATTTGTCACAAGTGTACCAGTTTGGGGTTTTTTAGGGTATTAACCCTTTGTAAATGAAGTTCTTCGAGATAAGTACAATAGTGGTCCCCAAATTTTGGTTACATGTATAATATAATTTTTGAACTTTTAATTTGTTCAATATAATTCATAAACTTTATCCTAATATATAATGTGATTTTCAAGATGGTGCCTGAATTTTTTATAGATGTTCAATTTGATACTTAAATTATATAAAAATATTTTTGAAGTTATTTTTCCATTAATTCAGATTTAAGGACAACATTGCATATTTTTACATAATTTAATGAATAAATTAATAAATTAGAATTTTAGAAATTACATTACACATTAAGGCTCCGTTCGTTTCGCGGAAAATAACTTCCAAGAAAATATTTTCCGAAATTTCCGATGTTCGGGTGGGCGGAAAATCACAGTCAAGGAAAACATTTTCCGGTCAACGGAAAATTTCTTCTTGACATCTTGGAAAATGATTTCCTCTTTTGAAAAGAGGAAATCATTTTCCATGCCTCTCGCCTCTCGCACGAGCTCTCTTCCTTCGCGTTCTCTCTCTCTCTCTCTCTCTCTCTCTTTGCTCTCCCTGCTGCGAAGCCGGCTTTGACGACGTCCTTCTCCGGGATCAGCCTCCGCCCTCCCCAACCGCTCCTGCCTGCCTGCTCTGGCCGGGGCGCCGCCGCCACCGCCGAGCTCCGCTTCCCCAGCGGCTCGAAGCTGCTCGGGAGGATCCGGCTCAAGAGGGAGCACCGCGGCGGCACCGGGAGGCTCGCGCGGAGCCCGCAGTCTAGGCCGCTGGTCGTGCGGTGGCGAGCCGTGAACTCGTTTGATCTAGCGGCGGAGCTCATGACTCGCCGGATCTAGTGGCTCGCCGAATCTAGCGGCAGAGCTCGAGCTCCCGATCCAGGCTAGCTCGAGCTCTGTCACCAGATCGACGAGCTCGGGTGAGATCGGCCGAGCCTCGAGCTCGCCAGATTTGGCCACCGGGTCTTGGTTGGCCACTGGGCAGCTGGCCATTGTCAGGCAAGAAGGAGGTGGCGGCGGCGGAAGGAGGAGGAAGGAGGCAACGACGGAGGAAGGAGGAGGAAGGAGGCGACGGCAGAGGAAGGAGGAGGAAGAAGGAGGAAGAAAAGAAAAATAAATAATAAATAATATTTCGATTTTTAAAAATATAAATAATTAAAAAAGTATTTTAAAAAATATAAATAAATAAAATAAATTTTGTGGTCAATTAAAAATATTAAAATTTAATTTTTGATAATTTTTTCTAAACAATTAAATGAGCTAATGAACAGCGGAAAATATTTTCCACTCAAATTTTAGATTTTAGCCGAACACTGGAAAATAGAGTCATTTTCCAGGAAAATGACTTCCAGGAAAATGTTTTCCGGAAACATGATATTTTCTGCAAAACGAAGGGAGCCTAAGTTAAAGTCAAGAGCCATATTGAACAAATTCTCGCCAACCAAAACTTCTCACGATTCGCAAGGGGTGGGTCCTTAAACTATTTCAATTTATGAAAGTAACTCCTCCCATTAGCTGTTAGAGTGCCATCGAAATGCCAAGACGGCGATACTGTTCATTTTAATAACTTGGCATTTCTTAGTGTCAAAATGCTCTGTGTAGACTTTTATAATTAAGAAAAGAAAAGAGTGAAATACATTGAAACTCCATTTATTTCGTGAAGAACATATAATTCGGAAAAAATCTTCTAAAAAATCACTTATATTGCTAGAAATAATGAATCAATTAAAAATATTTTCCTAAACAATAAAATATATTGAGTTTGTTGATTTTTGGAAGCGATACAAGCGATTATTTTTAAGGAAATTTTTTTAAAATCATTTATTTTCTGCCAAACAAAACAAATCAATGAAAACAACAGTGCAAAGTCAAGAAAAAAAAACAAAGAATATTGAAGAAGAAAGGGTATAAAAAGAGAGAAAGTGACCGGACTGTTCACTCATGGCAAGTTGGCATGAGTGAACAGTAGAGAGAGAGAGAGAGAGAGGTGAGGTAGTGACATTGCCTCCATTGCGCCTCACCTTGCTCGGAATCAAGGGTTACGGCTAGGGGTGGCTATCGGGTCCGGTCAGGGTGCGCAATGGCCTAGCTAGCCTCGGCCTGCGCTTCGCACGACCTGTTCAATCAACAGGCCGTGTTAAGCCGGCCGCTGTACTCTTTTTCCCTATAACAACCAATCCATCTCCATTGATCATGGACAATGTCGATCGTCCCCGTCAATCTTCCGGGGGAAAGTGCACCGTTCCCCTAGTGAACCCATCGCCGAACGAACGAGCGAGCACGAGCAGGCCAATCAGGAGCACCGAGTCGATGACAATGAGGACAGGACACTACCACCTAACAATTGGGAGAGAGAGGGCTCTTCGGGTGCCGGCCAGGCAAACAGCAAGCTCGTTCCGTGACGACAAGGTGGCAAATTAAAGAGAGCTTGCCAGTGATGTTCTTTTTCCCGAGCAATCCTTTAATTTCACATGAGAATCGAGGTTCATCGAGTAAGCAATGACCGCGCTGCAACCATAATATGAGAGCATCCATGAACAACTTCACAAGTTATAAGAGAAGATTAAACGAAGAAACAAGGATCTGCATTGGTGCATCTTCGAGTTATGACCGTCATCAGAACCGAAGGGTTGCCTTCTTAAAGTTTCAGCCGGCACCCTCGTTTGTTGGCCGGCGAAGGCTGCGAGGGCCTCTACGCCCTCCCCTAGGTCAGGCGAGGATCATGGCCCTTGCCTAATCTAGGCGAGGGCCCAATGTCCTTGCCTATGGCCAGCAAGGGGTGGAGGCCTTCACCCGGACCTTGCTTGTAGCCCTTGAAGGTTAGGTTGGCAACCTTATTGGCCCATGGTTGCCCGAAAAAAAAAAAAATATATATATATATATATATATAGATATATATATATATATAAAAAGAAAAAGAAAAGAAAAAAAGTGATAAAAAATCAGAAAAAATTTAAAACAGGTAAATATTTTGAAAATGTACACGTTAATGTCATGCAACATTGGATGGCCGACGTTTATATTAGCAATTTTTGGCTTAAATTGACTGAATAGATTAAATTGATATCAATGCAAAATACTTTAAAATTATATTGATCAAATTGAAAATTTTCGAACTGAATTAATATAAATGCAATCGATTTATGACTTTTTTGGTATTTCTTCCCTTTAAGAGTGTTAAATATGAAAATATTTTAGTAATATGAGTTGGGTTAAGTACGAGTTACTAAATTTACAGTATATAAAAACAGATCAAATGAGTTAAATTAATCTATTTGAGTCGAACCACTTTTTATTCAACCTGATTCATCTATTTAGCGGGTCTCTAGGCCGAAATTGAGTGGATTTATAATGACCGGCTAATTTACCAAAAACAAACGTCCGTGCTAAGCTTTCACGAGGTCATCTATCTAACCTCACCCGCTCGATCACGTAGGACCCACCGACCGAACAAATTAAAAAAATAAAAAAAAAAAAAAAAAGGCTGAAATCAAGTTCCTCGGTTCGCCGACTGATGCATTCGGTCGAGGCAAGACGAGCTGAAAAATGCCGAAAAAGATGTTGCCGAGATACCAGCGCCACGTATGCACTCCCTGCGCTGCCACGTCAGCCGTTCTTCCGCCACGTATGCCAGCGTCCATCCGCCACGTGTATCGCCGCACCACTTATATCTACCGGAACCGAAATCACTTGGAGACAGAAAGCGAACGAGAGAGAGAGAGATATCCTTCAACTCAAAAACAAGTGCCATCGCTATTTTCGCTGAAGATGAGCCAAGAACAGCCGAGGAGGCCCCGAGAGGAGGAGGAGCAGCGGCAGCAGAGGCGGCAACCTGATGTCGAGCCGATCAAGTACGGCGACGTCTTCTCCGTCTCCGGCAACCTTGCCTCGAAGCCGATCGCGCCTCAGGATGCCACGATGATGCAGTCCGCCGAGGCAGCCGTGCTCGGGCAACCGCAGAGGGGCGGCCCTGCAGACGCCATGCGGGCCGCAGCGGCATGGAACGAGAGGGCTGGGCTCGTCGGCCGCCGGGACCGCACGGACGTCGCCGCAGAAGAAGGGATCACGGTCACTGAGATCTGGAGTCCCCGGCGGGCGGATCATCACTGAAAGAGTCGCTGGACAGGTTCATCTTACAAAAACATAAATGAAATTCTAGGTCATCATCCGTTTGATTTAATGGAAAAATTTTCCTCTTAAATTCATTAGGTCGTCGGCCAGTACGTCGAGGGCGGCCCGGCGGCAGAGGCGGAGGCGCAGGTGGCCCAGCAGAGTGCCATAACCATCGGTGAAGCGCTGGAAGCGACCGCTCAATCTGCCGGGGACAAGCCCGTGGACCGGGCCGACGCGGCCGCCATCTTCGTGGCCGAGCAATGCGTGACGGGGAGCAACGTGGTCGTCCCTGGCGGGCTGGCCGCTTCCGCTCAGACGGCGGCGGCTTACAACGAGGGGACGCTCAGGGACGATGCCAAGATCAAGATCTCTGACGTGCTCACGGTAATTCTTCGGAGACAAGATGGAACGTAAAATCTTTTTATGTAGATTAACATGACACAATGACACTGGCGTTGTTCTTCGCAGGGCGCCACGGTGAAGCTGCCGGCAGACCGGTGGCGAGCCGGCAGGACGCGGAGTGGGTGGTGAATGCAGAGATGAGAACGGGGAACAAGGCGGCCGCCCACCCGGGCGGGGTGGGGGCGTCGGTGGCGGCGGCGGCGAGGATCAACGAGAGCGTCACCAATCCGTGAAGAGCGTAGTAAAAGCTCTTGTTCCTCTTTCGGTGGCGTCTAAGAGCAAAGAGGTTTTTTTAACTGCGTCCGTCCAAAAGACGGTTTTCTTTTTGTCGTTGATTTTCCTCTTGGGGGATGAAGAGGTTTGCTTGTGTAATGGACGTGTTCTTCTTAGTGTTTTTTCAGTAATTAAATTGGATTTTTCCACTTTTAAATTCAAAAAAATTATATACTAGAAATACAAAAGAAATGATATACTTGTAAGGTGGTATTTATTTTATTGTTAAAAAAATTTGCCTGTTCAATTAAATGTCAAATAAGAAAAAAATGATTACTTAATTTTCTCGGGAGAAATTTCGAATGTCACATGACTTCTATAATTAAAATTTAAATATGACTTGCATAATTTTTAAAAAATTCAAAAATTCACGTGGACATCCAAAATGAAGACGTGGCATAATGGTCATTTTTTACTGATATTGAAGGGATATTTTTTAAAAATTGATTTAACATTTTAGTAATTATATTTAATAATATTTAGTATTTAAACGATTCAAATTTATAATTTTTGACATTTAAATAATCATTTGTGAATTTGTCTACACAACGTCGTTTAGGGTTTATGTCCTAACTGATATGAATAGGGTTTATATCCTAATTAGGTATGCATAGTATTTATAGTGGAAGTGATCGTTTTTCTTTTAAAAAGCGGTATGTAAGTGATCTGAAAAAACATATAATATAAAAATAAATACCGTAGACAACCTTTGGCTGTTTAGTATCGTCCTAAAGTAGCAACAATTCCTCCCAAAATAGCAAAAATTTCGAGATGAGACAAAATACATACGAATTAATTGAAAGCGGTGCTCCATCTCGGGTTTTCATGTAAAATAAAAGTTAAAAAAGTATATTAAACTCATTTTCCTTTTGTTTCTTTTTATGGATATTGGTATATGCAATACAAACGATGCGAGCCGTTCAACAGATTAATTTAGAAAATGAGGCATGCGCAAATCGGCTCAGTTACTTTGGACTCAATTTGTGAGCCTTTATTACATATCTCAAGTCTTATTCTATATGACCCCCAAAAAAAAAAAAAAAAGTCTAAATACTCTTTCCGATAAAAAGTAAAGTTTAATTTTGTACTAATTCTTCCACAAAAAAAAAATCTTTACTAATTTGTAACTGTTTGTCTAATTCCCCGGCAAATCAATTGAAACTGTCATATGCACTTCGGATTTTGGAAATGCTTTTTTTTTTTTAATTTGAGCCTTTTCAAACTGAAAAAGGAAATGTCTCGAATTCCATAAATAAATAAATAAAAAGAGGTGAAATGCACACAAAGTAAGAATTTATGCCTCTAAAAAATGTTATTTTTCCATAGGTCAAATTTCTGGCGTAAGAATGGCCTTTCCACGGCTCTTTCGCCTTTTTTTTTTTTTTTTTTTCGTCTCCTTTTCAAGTGGAGTGCTTTCGACATATTCGATGTGTTTGTACAAACCATCCTAGCAAAAGGAAAATGTCAAAAAGTGTCCTTGCTTAGGCCACTTATCCGAGATTACCACCGTTCTTTCCAAAACATCAGTATTTCTATTCGAAAGCATTTCAATTTTCAATGCGCGCTGTATTTTTTTAACACATTTAACTAAAAATATCAATTGGTGTATTTATAACACATTTAACATAACAAATATCAAAGTAGTACTATTAATATCACTGAGGCATATGTGCCACATTTTATATAAAAACTATTAAAATAATACATCCATGCCATATATAACTCAAATTGATGGTGATTTAGATATGGGGTAAATGTAATATGGATGCACTAATTTTATAGTTTTTTTAATGAAAATTAATTTATGATAAATATGGCTAGGAAGAATGCCATTCGTGCCTCATGTCTGCTTCTTAATTCTGCATTCCATTTCTTGCTTTGCACCACCAATGGCTCCGATTCTAAAGACGACTCCAAGATAGCGTCGGTCTCCGTCTCCCATTCCCGTGCGCCGGTTCCTCTCCTGGTCCTTCCTATTTCCGGGTTCTTGGCCTAGCGTCCATATACATTGCCGATCAGCTCTTCAGCTCGAAACGTGATTCTTTTGTGATCACTTGGAGGTCGAGGGGACGAACGATGGTGTAATGTTGGAATTCAAGTCGGCGGAAGACAGCTTACCTCTTTTGATGCACAGTCAATAATTTATCTCTAGAACAATCGTTGAACTTGCGGATTAATCATGAACAAAAATACTTGGTTTGAATGCAATCACGAGAAAGCATCCCAATTTCCATAGCGTAAATACCAGTTGTTCTTGTAAAAAAGAAATTGAATGTTTTCTTTCTCTTTAATGGAAACGGACAAGAAAAGAAGAGCTTTCTGAGCGTACTTTTTGCCAAACCGTATCAACAGTTATCACCATGAGTCTTTTATATGACTCCCTCACACCCTTTCAAGAGGTGTCTTTCCATCATAACATATCAAGATGAAACGATGCGTTCTCATCGCATCCTGACATACTGATTAAGTACAATATGTAATGATGAACGCTCCTAGAGTGTTTGATGAAATTCCCGTGCAAGTTCTCGTGGCGTATTCCCTGCCTTCTTCCAGAACATAAATGAACGGTGGGTCTTGCTACGTTTTGCCGTTCAACCTGTTCCTCGCACAAAGATAACATGCCCACCGAAAGAATCCAGCAAGCCGCTTGTCGCAGCCTAGATTCCTACGAGGGTTTCCGCCACGTGTCCCAGCTCCATGAACGCCTGTCTGCAGAGCCAGCCACGTGTACTATTGCACCGCCATGTCACGCCTCCGTCGCACTTGTATATCTACCAGAGCCGACGCCGGTTCTGAAAGCGAGAGAGGAGAAATCATTCGACCCGCAACCGAGTGCCATCCCTGCTTTCCACCGAAGATGAGCCAAGAACAGCCGACGAGGCCGCGAGGGGAGCAGCAGCAGCAGCGGCAACCTGGGGTCGAGCCGATCAAGTACGGCGACGTCTTCTCCGTCTCCGGCGACCTCGCCTCGAAGCCCATCGCGCCGCAGGACGCGGCGATGCTGCAGTCCGCCGAGGCTGCCGTGCTCGGGCAGCCGCAGAGGGGTGGCCCTGCAGACACCATGCGGGCCGCCGCAGCATGGAACGAGAGGGCTGGGCTAGTCGGCCGTGGGGACGTCACCGAAGTCGCCGGAAAAGAGGGGCTCACGGTCGAGCGCACCATCACCGAAAGAGTAGCTGGACAGGTTCATTTCATCTTTTATTTCCTCTTTCAAGGCAAAACAAATGATCAAATGGAAATCCAGGTCGTCATCTGTTCGGATTTCACCGAAGACTTTTTCGTTCGAATTCATTAGGTTATTGGCCAGTCCGTCGAGGGCGCATCGGCGACGGGAGGGGCGGAGACGCAGGCAACCCAGCAGAGTGCGATAACCATCGGCGAAGCACTGGAAGCAGCCGCTCAATCGGCCGGGGAGAAGACTGTGGACCCGAGCGATGCCGCCGCCATTCTCGTGGCGGAGCAGCGCGTGATGGGGAGCAACGTGGTCATCCCCGGAGGGTTGGCGGATTCTGCTCAGACAGCGGCGGCTTACAACGAGGGAATGCGCAGGGACGAAGCCAAGATCAGGATCTCCGAAGTTCTCACGGTAATTCTTCGGACAAAAGATGCACGCAAAATCTTGCATGTCGGAAATGACCGTTTCTCAAATTCAATCTGCGCGGCCTTGTTTTTCCGCAGGGTGCCACGCTGAAGCTGCCGACGGACAGAGCGGCGAACCGGCAGGATGCGGAGTGGGTGATGGATGCGGAGCTGAGGACAGGGGGCAAGAAGGCGGCCCACCCGGGCGGGGTGGCGGCGTCGGTGGCGGCAGCCGTGAGGCTCAACGAGGGCGTCGCCAATCCGTGAAGGACGTAGCGAGACTCTTATCCTCCTGGTGGTAGTGTTTCTGTTTGGAGCAAGAGTTTTCCTGCGTGCGTTTTGCTTTTTCCTTTTTGGGGTGACGGGGGTTGCTTGTATAATACGAGCTTGTGTTTAGTGCAAGCTTTATCTCACGTAAGATGAAATATTAATAGTAATGTTAAATTCAATGTCCTTTTTTTTTACGATTATTTATGTGGGTTTTTTTACAAACGATTCGACCATGCAGTTAGTTTTGCGACCCGCTTGGATATCACAGATTTATGAGGTAGTGCTAATCAAGTTGCCCAATTTGATTTATCGAGTAACTTTTAGGTTGCCCCTCCATTAAAAATCCACACACATTATGTTTAATTGGGTCTTTATATCAACAAGCTAGCGCGGGTCGAGAAATTCTGACAAAACCTATCGGAATTTGAGCTTCGATTGCTAGTTCGAGTCTTGTTGCCTAATGTGATGCGTTGCTTAGTAAACACTATAATCAGTCATCACCAGGATGACTGAAATAGAGCTATGCATCAAAGAATTTGGATAAGTGGCAGTTCTAATTTGAGCTTTTCAAATTGAGGTAATATCAAATTCTTGTGTCACATATTTGATGGATTCGAATTCCATAAAAAATAAAAATAAAATAAAAAAATAAAAAAGAGGTGAAATACATACAAAAGTTCAGAAAAGGGTTATTTTTTTCAAGTGGGGTCAAATTTCTTGTATGAGAATGGTACTTTTATACTACTTTTTCAGATAGTTGTCTCGCGCACAAAATAAGCACCGGCTAAATGAAAATATTAGAAAGAGTCCCAAGATCCTTTGTTTGTCTAGAAACATAATTATTTCCTTTTAAATCATGCTAGTTTTGAATTGTTATTTTTCAAATTTCAAAATGCATTGGCTTTTTCTTTTATTATTTTTAAGGATAAAAGCCACAAAAAATCTTAACCTATGTCATATGACACATTTTCTCCAATTTCAATTTATATTTTTTACTGGTTTTTATACAAAAAAACCCAAAATTTATACTCTGTGCGATATGTTTACCTTCAAAATGTATTGTCACAGAAGTTTTTTTGAGATTTTCTGTGTTGCAAAAAATATTTGAGATAATTGTATCATATATGTATAAGTTTGTATTATTCGTATCAGAGAAAAAAATTTGGGGTAAATATGTCATATATCACAATTAGCAAATTTATTTATTTTTTGCCTTTTTCCCTATTTGTAATTGCGTTAATTACTAGTGCCCTTCGCGGACAAACTGATACGTCCGTGAAAAGGCCAAGGCCAAGGCCCAGGCCCAGAACGAGCCAAGACCGAGGCCCAGGGTCAACTCTATCCCCTGGAAACTCCCCTCCCCTCACCCATCTCTTTCTCTCTCTCTCCCTCTCTCTCTCTCTCTCTCTCTCCCTCCTTTCTCTCTCAAGTTCCGACTCTCCGGTGGCGCAGCTCCGCCGCGTGCTGGCCGTGGAGGTACGCCACTCATGCTTCGTCTCTGCGCATAGCTTTTTCTTCTTGAATTCGCCGTCGTTTCTCGCTTTTTTTCCGCCAATGGCTCCGCCTCTTGGGTCGAGTCCAGGAACAGCAGCACCGGGCTCTGTACCCATCTGCGCGCGCCGGGTTCCCCTCTCGTTCCGTCCTCGGTTCGGGTTCTTGGGTGCGTCGTAGATCGGTTCCTCTGCTCGAAACGCGATTCTCTCGCGATTGCGGTCGAGCGGACGATGGTCGACGGGGATGCTCTGTTTTGATCCTGAATGCCCTCGAAGTGTTCGGTCAAATTTCCATGCTGGTTTTGGCTGCGTTTTTCTGCCTTCTAGAACTAAAATGAGAAGGGAAGAATATAGAGCTTGCAAGTCTCAAATGTGCCATTGCACTTGAAGGAAGTTCCAGCATTTTTTAAATCGAGATAACATGAAAGTTTCTAGCGAGCTGCGATGATTTGTGTCTGACAATGCTAGCACACCGCTCAAGGAAAAAAGGGGAAGCACTTTATTTGGGGTTCCTGCTCTTACTGCATGCTATATCACAATACCTATTCTATGATGTTGAGTTAGCATAAGAATACTAAAGCTTACTGAAGCAGTAATCTAGTTTGGTTGTTTTAGTTTAGGCTGTGATATTGAGCATTGCACATCAAACCAAACCTCTTGTGTGAGAGAGAGCGGGTGTGTGCATGCGGGCAGGGTGTGTGTGTGTGTGTCAGAGAGAGTGAGAGAGAGAGATCTTCTTTGGTACCATTCTCTTTTCCATTTGTTGGGTGGGCATTTTTCTGTGCATTTGCATCTCGAAGATGAGCTGATAGTTATGATGGTTGTTGATTATAGACGGTGTTTTTTTCCCATTACCAGTTTTGGCGTTGAAGCAGTGGATAATACCACATCAGGGATGGCTGTTGTTGCTGTAGGTGCAAACATGTGCCTTTCTGTTTCTTCCAGAGCCACAAAAACCGGCCAAATGGCCATTTCTACTCCTTCGCCATTTCCCTTTGCATCAACTCTTCGGGAAAGAGCAAAGCTGCCATCCACCTGTGTTTTGGCTAATTCCAGACCATCAATAGGTAGTGAAGGCTCTCTACTTTACAGCAATACTCATAGGCAGTCCCACGTTGTTAGGGCTGTAGAGGAGAGCCAGGAAAGAACTGAATCAGATGTTCAAAACAGTGACAATTTCAAAGAGACTGAATCGATTGACCAAAAACCAAATGAGTCAACTGCTGAGTTGACCGAGCTGGGGGCTGAGATAAAGAAAGCATTGGAGCAGAGGAAGGAGAAAGCAGATGGCAATCTGTTGAGTGGTGTGGCAGAGGAGATTGGGGAGATTGAGTGGCCCGCATTTGGCAAGGTGTTGGGAACTACTGGTGTTGTCTTGGGGGTAATCGCTGGATCGAGCGTCACCTTGCTCACCTTGAATGCCATTTTGGCGGAGCTGTCAGACAAAGTTTTTGCAGGCAAGGGAATCCAGGATTTCTTCGGTTAGAAGTGGGAAAAAGGTACAGAGAGTGCAAGGGTTTGTGAGGCTGAGGAACCTTCCTCATGGGACAAGCTAAGTTGTTTTGCTCACCTGCTCTAGAATTGAGACAAGCAGTATGTTGGTTGGGTGAGGCTTTCATGTTCCACAGCACAGTGTACTCATCTCGTATTTCACAAAGTCAAATGCATATATTCATGGCTGGCAAGCATTTTTGTATTTATCCTAAGTCTTGTAGAAGTAATGATAAAGCTGCTGAATGTAGACAAGATCAATCTTTCATGTTCTTAATCTATTGTAGATGAAGACTTATGGCATGAGTAAATCATGAGAAGACTATTATTACTCTGCTGTTATTACTCTGTAGTTCCTTCTCCACATATTTTGCCTAGACAGCTGAGTTTAACAGAGCGACTCGTGGATTGTTAAGGCATGTATCTTTTCACTTGTAGAATGAAAAGAGAAGCAAATTGCAGTTATAATTCGGAGGTGAACCATAAAATACTGCTGAACTTGATTTGGGCAAAAATTAGAAACAGTCGTGATCTGCTTCTGTATCTGTAGTAGAATGAATGACTTCTTCCATTGGTGTCAGCCATGCAAAGCCCTAAATTTCCATAGTGACGTGGTTTCTGGTTTGAAGTTTCATGTCTTAAATTTTGAAACTAACCCGCTCTTGTTAAACACCCTTTGGACTCTGTACAGCATTTCCATTGTTCAGAAGCTGATAACCTTGTATTTAAGAGCAAAACAGATGGAAGAAAGATGAACAGCTTAGTCTGAAACATGAGTAGTTCAATTTACTAATTTCCAAGGAGTAGCCACCATGTTCTACCATATCATCTTGTCAAACCTCTTCCAAGAGATTTGGTTAAAAACTGCAACTGAGTGTGGTTAAAACCCTGGAAATTAAGCAACGGCAAAGATAATCCAAACTTTGAATGCGTTTAGTTCATGGGCTCTAAAATTTATCCAACAAATGCAAATAGCGTTTGGCAATTTTCTGAAGGCCTTTGGGGCCCTCCAAAGGCCTAAAGGGAATAGAGAGTAGGAAAGTATGGGAAGATTAATGGGTTTACATCAAGTTCATGTCGTGTATTTGATAGTTGGGATGTGTCTCATTCTCTCATATTGTAAATCGAACAATCGATAAGTACATTTAGCAGCAAACTAGAAGATCAAACTACAATTCCTAATAGAATTGCTAGAAACTTTTGTTATGTTCCATAGCAAACGGAATATCTCGGGAATTCCCCCTATATAAACATAAGAGTAGTGCCATTTTGAAATGTGATAGATCGCATTTAATAGCGAACCCATTCCACACCAAATCCTACTAGCGATTGAACGGATTGTGGTCGAAGGCTGCAGGATGTGTTTTGTGATTTCATTTACAAAACCTATAAGATTTGGGACAAGGTCTGAAATTTTTCTTTCAAGTACTTGGGACCAGGACTCGGCAGCCATTTTACTAGAATATCTGTGCTCTTCTAAAGGAAATAATGTTACCTGTACAAATCTATGTACCTAAGAATAGATTATACTGATATTTTTTTTTTTTTTACTGCAACATCCCTAATTTCTTTCTCATCATATAATTCATGAAATTAATACAAGAAGTTATTATTGAAGTGGTTGTTAGAGCGTCTCCCCAGGTGACTCCTCCCACTTGACGATTTGCCTTTTAATTCACCGCAACATGTGCAAATGACGTTGCACATGCCTAAGTTTTTTGTTTTTTTTTTTTGGAGGTATCCTCGATGAACCACCTTGACGAAAACTCACTGAACAAAGTCTTGTATCAATTGCATGGTGAAGTTCAAATTGAGTTGGTATGATCGGACACGGTTGTTGTACCCCTCTTAGAACGCGATTAAATCATGATAGAACGAACGGAAATAACGAAATCGACAACGAGTTTAGAATTTTACGAAAAGAACCTTAGCCTCCCAAGAAAAGACAGCCAAAAAGGAAAAAACACAGAAATGCCATTTTCATGTTTTCCGTTCTTCGCCATCCGACAGGAAATACCTTATCATCTTCCCAAAGCTAAAGCAACCTCATTTTTTCACGGAACCAGCGACACCGCAGCGACGGAACTTTGTATGGAGCCATTGTCACGCTTACTCCGCGAGCTTCTAGGTAATGCTTTCATCCCAAGAACAACTAAGAGTCAAGTAGTTCCAAATTTCGTTTTGGCATCTTCTTACCAATTTCGTATCATTCGAGCCTGTTTAGTTGCTTGTGACTTCAGACAGTTGCTTGTTCGTTTTTCGTTATGCTGACACTGTGGATTCTCGATGTCGTGTTGCAACCTGAATCAAGAATCAGATAGGTCAATAAATAAATAAAAAACCGAGAGAGAGAGAGTTTGGATGAAAAGGGTGTCTACAGATGGGCCCTTGTTTTGGGATTAGTTCTTTGCTTGATTAGCATGGTTTGGTTAATAGATTTGGCAAGTGAAGACTAGGTTTTGGCTGGGCTTTTCTGAAGAATTATGTAACTCGACTGCGAATATCACCTGGGCAGTTGTTAATTCTTCAGGATGTTAACCCAAATGTGCTCAACCCCTCTTTTTACCCTGTCCTTTGATTTTGGAGGAGGTGAGTTTTGAAGAAGTGCAATTCTTTCAATATATTTTGGCACAGCTGGTCTGCTATGCTGATACAGCTGCGTTGATTTAATTCAGTGTGAGCATATTTTTGGGAGTTTGATTGGGTGGATACCATTTTGTTTTCCCCATCTCTTCCAGATTTGAATGTGGGCTGTTAACTTCATCAAGGATGGCTATTGTCACTGTTGCTGCAAAGTTATGTCCCTCTACGATCTCCGGAGTCCCAGAGAAAATCCCGAACTTCGTCCGTGAATGTGAGTCGGAAGTTATCAAAGTATCTTGTTCTTATTTTTCAGAAAGTTCTTATTGCAGCCACGTCACTGATTACTGGTTGTTGTAGACTTCGTTGCTGTATCTCCACTACTTTCTTTATCTTTTGAACCAACACTGTGGCTTTCGATAGGAAGGCAGCAGAATTGTTTATCCCGCTAGTGATTCTCTAACAGGAAGATTGATTTACCTAAAATTCAGAATTTTTTTTTTTTTTTTGTGTCTTCCTGCTTTGACCAGGTTAAGAATTCTTTATCCCGGTGAGTTTTAGTTGGACTGCTATGTGCATTTTCATGACTGTATTTCGTAACAGACAAACTACAATCTAGGTATCAAGTTGTGCTGCCACTTGAGGAACCAACATTCAGTCGTCGAAATGCCATTATTTGCATTGGTTCTTCACTGGCTTCTGTTGTACCTGTGAGCTATGTCTTTGCCCCATTACCGGTACTAGCCGAGGAGAATTCAGCTTCAGAGGAAGATGAAGATAAAGGAGTCATTGGGGCAATCCAATCTCTGTTCGATCCTGATGAGAAGACAAAATCAGGAAAAGTATTGCCAAAGGCGTACTTGAAATCAGCGAGGGAGGTCGTGAAGACCCTGCGTGAATCATTGAAGGAAGACCCTAAGGATAATGCAAAGTTCAGAAGGACAGCGGATTCAGCAAAGGAGTCGATCCGAGAATATCTGAGCAACTGGAAGGGACAGTTGAAAGTTGCAAACGAGGTTTGCATTCTCATTGTTTTATGGTTGAAGCTTTTAAGTCACAGATCTGTGAATTTCTCCCCTAACTTTGTTCTTCATGGCTTTTCTGCAGGAATCTTATGTAATGCTCGAGAAGGCAATTCGGTCTTTGGCGAGTTTCTATTCAAAGGCAGGCCCATCTGCCCCGCTGCCAGAAGAGATTAAGTCTGAAATATTGGCCGATCTGAGTAAAGCTGATGAATTCTTGTGAAAAAAACATTAGTCCTTTTTCACCTTCAGAACCATCGTTGTTATTAGTTCACCAGGCATTGACAGTTCTAGCTCTAAAGGCCAGGGCCTTCAACAAGTAGTTTTTATGTATCTAGATCACCAATGGCAATATTTATATGAGCATAGCTACCCAGAAAGCCTTGAGTACTGTTTTTTTCTGTAGTCTGTGTTAAAGCTTGATTTGATTGAGAGTGGTTTCAGATCGACAAAGCCAAAACAATTCATTTGGAGTTTCAGGGTCATCTCTCAGTGAAATGATCATCGTCTAGTCATTGAACATTCCAATCTCTACTTTTCTGCAAGCGAAAGCAGGTGAAGTTGAAGTTAGTGATTACATCAAAGAAGCTATAATCTGTTATTTGTGATGCTGTGTATGATACTCTTTTAGTAATTTCAATGCGTAACCGAGAATTATTATGATGACCGGGAAGATCACACGGTCTCCTCTCTTGAACAGAGTAACATGAGGCGACTGTTTCCTCTTCGCTGGCGAAAGTATAGTGTGATTCCACTAATATATTTGCTACCTTTGCTACTTTCCAAGGTATGAATTTCGCTCGAAGGGACTGAAGAGCGAAAGCCAGGGGTATGGTTTTGAGATTGTAAGTCTTTTGAATTGAAATCATTTTGTTTTTGCGGTTCTCTTTTCTGCTATGCACATTTGTTTCTCCTTGACTGTAATATACCTAGATCATGGACTGAATATTCTGCCTCAATGATTGACATGAGACTGTAAGCTTTACCGCCCAACCAAACTTAGTTTGGTCGATCCGTGTCGCGACTTTCCCGGTAATAAATCCAGGTCGGTCTCAAGCATGGCTTTGTCTATGACTGGACCAAAAAAGTAAGCTAAATTGTTGTATCACTGGATTAGCCTAGATTCTGAAAGTTTGGCATGTCATTGGAGTAAATTCAAAGAAGAATTGCAATTGCAACCAAAGAAAGAACCAAACAATTGGGTTTGTTAAAGAAACAAAAAGATGAGGGAGAATGAAAAAACAATTCGCAAGAAAATTCGAAATTACGGATGTTAGTCTAATTCGAAATGACAACAGGCCGACGACGTCTGCTGGGCACAATGTTCCTCCACTTGTTGAGCATGATGACTGCGATCCCTATAATTCTGAACCGCCTCTGATCGACAGGAGCAACCATCCCTGCTTCTTCATCGACATAGAGCCGCTGGAACCCCCATCTTTGCTTGACCCGACAGACCACGCGGCAGAGGAGAGGGACGAGCCCTGAGTACGTCTCCAATGGCTCCCTCTGCATTGCAGAGACGAGCTATTCGCGAAACAGTAGCAGTTCTCGCGTGCAGGCGAGTGATGAACTGGAACTCCTTGAGGGTACAAATAGCTAGGTAGAGAGAGAGGAGAGAAAGAAGACATGGATGCACGTAAAAGGAGAGTGGCCAACCTCAATGGACGACCACTGCAAAAGACTTGAAATAAAGAAATGGCACGCGACGCACAGCACAATTAAATTATGTAGACACGTTCTTCGATTTGATCTAGCCTGCAAACTTGTAATGCAGAAGTTACAATTTTCCTCGCCTTAAATCCTTCGTGACTTCTTCATAGTTGTAAACAAAAACTCCAAAGTCGCCGAAATCTCACCATCCATAGTTGTCTTGATATTAAATTGCTCCCCATACATGTAACATCATTCACTTTTATATCCTAATTTATAATTTGAATCAAACTTATTGCTGCCTACCAAACTTGCACGTAAGTAATCCTGAAGACTTTCTACAGGAACAGTCCAATGTTTTCATTCTCATCTCTTGAGAGTCGAGAGGCAACACTGCCATCAAAAGCCTTTTCCATTGCATTGCGGTCCTATTCTTTCAATAGAAAGTTCACGGGATGCGCATATGCGACTGTTACATGTACATCATTATTACATTAGTTGCAATCTCAAAAATCTCCTAAACGGCACACAAAGTTAAAACTAAGAAGCAACATAGGCAATTCGCATTGAGAGCATAGAAGCAACAATTTAGTCAGAAGCACATATGGCGAGATTTCAAGTCTCATCAATTATTGTCTACAAAGGAGACTGGCAACTACAATCAAAGAACCATTTCAAGGAGTACACTCATATCAGAATCAAAACCAACTACCGAAAATTTGAAGTGGAAGACAAAGCTAACCCACGCGATGAACAAAAATAAACTGTTTTACAGTCTACACAAATGGGTCGCTCATATCATTCAATCAAGCAACCTCACAATTAGACTCCTGCACTAACGCGTATTCTGAACCCCTGATTGAAGAGTCAAAACTATATGCACTAAAAAATAGAAAAGAGAAGCTTGACCTTCGCTGTGGGAGTTAACATCACTTGAATCCAATGTAGCTGCACTCCGCAGAACAGATGAATACCATAAACCTGTCTTTGTTGCCAAATCAGGAATGATGATTACACTAGACTGAGATAAACCCATGGCACCAAATGCGCAGGCAACTGGAGCAGTTCTGATTGCAAAAATTATGTAGCAAATGCTGGGCAACGAGGGTTTTATTGAATCATCACTCGTAAGACACAATAACACAGGAAAAAAGCAGCTAAAAGATTAGGATATATACACCATGAGGAAGCAAGACCACATATCCCATATATCTACTGAAAGCACCATGCCTTTCTGATCCCAGTCCATCAATATTATCGTTTTACTGCAATGGCTAATTCCCTTCTGGCAGAGACAATTCTGCTTTAACAGTCACTAGCATGAACAATAGAATGGCTGTATTGACCAAGCAAACCAAACCTTTAGAGTTACCTTGTCAGATTATCATCCCAGACAAAATCGTCATCATTGATGAACATCCAGAACCAGTGACAGAAATGTAGAAATGTACGGAGAGAGTAGCAAGAATTTGCGATGGTGGAGTAGGTTCTCATGTTGCAAGCACCATGAATCTCACCAAATCCAGGGTGCCATTTCCTATTTGCACCAACACCCTAGGCCAGTTAGCCACTGTCAATAACATCCAGTATCAGAATCAAATAACGATTGGCTCAGACTTGTCCCAAGGATATTCAACTACAGAAGCAAATCCAGCATGTAGTGTGATGATTGACCCTCGAATATCTTAAGAACAGCAGCCTCTGAATCAGATTTGAGATTAAATCAAAGAGGATTCAGTTCCCAACTGCAGAACATTGTTGCTTCAATCACACGGAAAAATAACTTCGAATATGCTGCATCTGGTGCTAAATTGTTTCGACTGATGTGTTCTCCTCTCCCACTGTAGTTGGACAATTTGATTCAGACTTGATCTGCAATGAATTCACATCAGATACAGAAGCACCTTGACAATTCTCCTCCATGGTTATATCTTTCCTTAAGTCCTCTGCTTCCTCTGATGATTGAATTGAAACCATAGTAGAGACAGGAGCATCTTCTGCATTCTCCTCCTTCCAGATTTCGATAGTATCCTGCTTTTCCTCTGAAGTTGCAAAAGGCTCAACTAGTGTATCCTTGACATCTGCATCAGCATTGTCATACTGACTGCTCCCGCTGCAAGCATCCCAGTTAGTCTCATCCAAGGACTCACCTTTAGATGGAAAACTCAACAATGATTTATTTTCTACTTCCATGTCTGCATGAGAAAGTAACTCATCATTATTGAACTCAATCGTGTTTTCCTTTCCATAACTGATTTGGTCATCTGCTTTTGAATTTACTGACATCAGATTTTCCTCAAACTGGTGAATACTAGGAGCATCTCTTGATTTGCCATCTGCACCCTCAGTTACATTCTCTGCTGAAATATCCCTTTTTTCCTCATTGACATTGGTTAGACAACCTGAATTCTGAAAATCACTCACGACACAGGAATCCGACAATGACTTGTCATCCATCCCAAATTTGCTATGGCTGACATCAGAAAGCAGGGGACGCACCTGACTTCCATTTATGGCACAAGAACCACAATTAGAAGCAGCGTCTGAAGTTCCATTGATCCCCTTAAGAATCTTCACAGGTTTCACTTCTGAATTACTAGCATACTTCTTACATGCAACACCAGCTTCAGCTTCTGGGGAATCATCGGTATAACCATCTTTGGTAGTGGATTGAACACCAACTTGAAATGGCAAAGCTGGCATTGATTTGTCTTCCACCTTACAAGCTTCTATTTCAGCATCACATGGAGCAGAACATATATGATCCACATCAGATTCAGCAGACTTGTCAGCCAAATCAGGGTCAGAAGCATCATGAGATGAGCCATTCTCTGTTGAAGCATCATCCAGGGAAACATCCTGAGACTTTGGATCACAGTCCATGATATCTGCCTTATCACCCTCCTCACCAGAATGCTCACCAGGATCATCATGCTGACAAATATCATCAGGTTCAGGGGTAGTAACTTGCTTGTCCATTTCCATTTCCATTTCCATTTCCATGGACTTGGCATCTGTAAGAAACCATATAAACAGTAAGATGCAGATACTGAGAATGACAGAAGATGTTAACAAAATTTGCAGACTTAAACCAGAACCTGAACCTTTTGAGCCCTCGACAGTATCTTGTTCAAGAAGCACTTTCTGCAACATGTCTAAACCGGGGAATACTAACATATTCAAGGACCTCATGTCCTGCTTAAGTGACTCCTTAAGAGGAGAGAAACCAAAGGCAACAGTCCAGGTGTGCATAAGTTCAGATATAGCAGGGATAATCAGCATCTCAACTTTGAGCGATCGCAGAGCCTGAAGTGGAACAAATAACTATTGAATAATAGTAATTTGGTTAAGTGTCATAATAAAATATTCAAGGTGGTCCAACAAATGCCTGTATGGATAATCTCATCTACAAAATGCTTGAGTCACCATCACAACTATCATTGCTTACCAACTCAATGGCAGAAAATAGTCTACGGCACATCCCTTGACGCCTATAAATATGCCGCGTCCCAATGAAAGGCATCTCTGCTAGCTGGGTCCCATGAAACCTATACAGGCAAGAAAGAGAGGTTGAACGATGAATATGGCCTGCCATGTCCCTAGCAAGCTGGAAGAAAAGGACAGACACTTGCTTGCATTCACACACAAGCAAATGCATCTATATTGACATGGCATTTATTTAGATAACTTGATCCCCCAGTAAACTAGGAGATAGAGAAATAGATTAAAAAACACAGTAAATAATTCAAGTTTAAGTAACAGAATGACAGAAAAAGATGGATGTTGGCTTCTCGACAGAGATGAATACCATTCAAAAGGAAATGCGCTGCAAAGTATTTTTTGACTTAAAAGCACGAAATAGAGAACACAGACAGGAAGTTTATCAAAAGTAGCATCAAAGCAGCTAAAGATAATGCTCCTTTCAAGGTTCAAGCATGTAACATAATTTCTTATGTAATATCCATTTTAGCTGCAACACAGTGCTTTCCTCACATCTTCCTAATTAAGCTCTTGAAAGGCATGGGAACAATGTCAATCTACTATAGAACTTGACAAACAACACAAATTTCAACCAGACAAACAGACTTCATTTCTTCAAGCCTCTCCTCACTCCTCTAGTCCTTCTCTCTGTGTTTTTTATTTTTTCTTTTACTATCTCCATGGTGGACAAACTACAATGACAATAACAAATAGCAGACAAACTACAATTACAATAACACATAACAGACAAACTACAATTACAATAACACATAGCAGACCAGAAACAAAGAGAAAACACACCTGAGCGATGCTGCAGAGATAATTTCGTCACCCCTCTCCAATATAGCAGTGTAAAACCCACTATAGTTAATCCTATTGAAGTTTGATCTGTGCAAAGGAATACAAAGAAAATTTTATCTGTCAGGGGGGAAGACAACAGTAAAACATCAAAGAAATGAGTAACAAGACCCCAAGGAACCAGATTGGTTGTGGAGCAAAGATAGCCTTAACTCACAACCGGACAACATAACCAGTACAGCTAAGAAATCTGCTTAATTAGAAAAGAATGCTACTAAGCATATTTTCACAGCTATTAATCTCATGTCAAGCATCTTTCACTCTCAAGGATGGTTACTGGGCCAACTAGAAGACTCTTACATACATCTCACTGTCCCACATTGATTTCAAAAGTTCTGTGAAAAGTAGACAAATGCGAGGCAGGTATCTTAAAGAGATACATACTGCAATAGACCACGCAAACACAAGATGGCATTGCAATAAATTTGAGCCTGAATTCTTGACAGCTTTATGATCAGGAATTGATCATGTTTGCTAAGAATTATATCAGACAATCCCTCCTCATTCTCATTTATATTCATCCCAGATGACTCCAATACTTGGAAAAGAGAATAAAGCAGTCATAAAATTAACAAACAAGTGACAAAAGTTGCTTGCTTGTCATTAAGGGGCAATAAATTACCAAATAAGATCACAAAAATACTCAGAATATCTTTATCCATCACAATGGAAATCCAAGGCAATTTTAGCATTAGTCATCATGTACGTGCATTTCTTTCAGTGTAACAAATCAAGGCAATCTTCAAAATAATCATTTCTTCATGAATTAGGTGCATCAACATGCAAAAATTATCTTTCAATGTACCAGTGTAACAAATCAAAGAACTTTCCAAAATAATTATTTCTTCACGATATAGGTACATCAACATAACCAATTAGTTATTGAAAGGTAAAGGATAAAAAATAGAGCTTACCCACAGTTATAAAGAACATTATGGATCATATTTATCCCACTTCTCCGGTCAACAATAGGCAAAAAACATTCATCCATTATCGTAAGCGCCACCGCTAGCTTGGAGTTGCATTCCACCCTCTGAGGAAGCCCCCGAAGAGACATATCTGACTCTGCATCCGTCCTGCGAATGAGAGACCATGAAAATCCACCTTCTAGTTCATGTTTGACTCCGAGATACTTCTGAAGATGTTCAAAGAGCTGCAAAATTAACAAAAACTTGAGTCACCAATACAAACTCCGCATAGATAATGTAAACATACCCAAAAAGGAGGAGGAAAGATATGGCTAACTAAACGCAATATAAGAAAGCCAACCAAGAAACAAAACTTGGTAGTTATAAACCTTAAAAAAATTCTTTTAATTTCAAATTTGTTAAAGTAAACATAAACAGAAAGAAGGTTGAAATAAAAAAGACCAGTAAATCAGCAAATCAGCACTACTTAGCTGACACCTGAGATCATAGTTTTCCTTTGGGGGAAAAAAGAAATCAGTTATCTATTCACCATCTCTATTTTACTATCCAGTTGCCTAAACCAAATCCCAAGCTCATCACAACATATCTGAAGTAAATATCATTATCAGCCTCACGAAATGTACAGTCCAAGCTTGGATGTTGCATGCCAATTTAAGATGGTCCATGCGAAATCCAATCTGTTAGAAAGCATGGAAACAAATGCCGTCTGGTCATAATTGCTAAACACATGATAGATGCTCCTCAAGGCAATGACTTAGTTTGATGAACACCGGCAACTGCTTGACTTATTATAATAGGGACTTTACGTTGCCCAACTAGAATAGGCACTACAAGTAGGTCTACATATGATGAATTTCTAAGCCAATTGGAAGCATAGTTTGGAACTAAAATTGCATCCAGCTCTAGGCATCAAATATAAATGCCACACATTTGGATTGGCGAGTTAAAATGCTGAAGAAAGGTAAGGAAAATTATTAAAACCAAATTTTCGAGGGTTGAAATCCACAACAAAATAATGAACCAGTTACTACTACAAAAGAATCACCTAGACAGGGCAAAAAATCAATTTCAGATCCTTTGCTGCCAAGATGTGGATCAGTATTCAGTACAACCTTATCTGAGCTGTTTTGGTTGCAAAGAGAGAACCCAAAAAGAAGATTACCTCTCCACATTTCTGACCGCAAAAAGAATGACCTGTGCTATCAGAGTCCAAAGGAAAAGTATCTGTTTCCTCAAGACATGATTTGTGATCTGCAATGAAAAAATCGAAATGCTGAGCGAATGTAGAAAGCATGTGCTAACCATGTCATATGACACTTCAAAATCTACCAGAAATAAAAAGACCTACATTTTTTCTCACATAGGTCGCACGCAAAGATTTCACTGATAGCTCCATCATCAACATGTGAAGTACATTCACTGGCTACTCCACAATATTTGCATGTGCAGTTAGGACAATGCCAGTCCCCAGGAGGAAGCTTCTGCAGTCAAACAAGATTACATTAAAACTAGAATCAGTCAAAAGGCTAATAACTGGGGGGAACCAGTTAGCTGAATTGAATGGACAAACGCAGATGTCCATATCTATGAATGTAGACAAATAATATACATACATATGCATATTTATGTCTCACATACTATCGTGATCAGTAACAGGAATATGACAAAAATTTGTATATGGGAGCAAGGTCATCAACTATTAATGAAAGCACATCCAAGAAAGGACATTGATAATTTCTTTGCCCCTAACCGACAGATGAAAACCATGCCACTGCAATTAACAGATAAAAAACATGCCACACTGAGACAATGCAAATTAGCCAGTCGAACAATCTAGAATCCATTTTACTATTGCAAGTTTCTCCACAAAAACTAATTAGATGTCAGTAATTTCATAAATCAATTCAAATAACCCTTGGAAATGCAAACTACATTTACTATTAATCTTACAAAGTTCTCGTCAGTTGGTTCAATTTGGTTGCACAGGACAGTCACAAAATCAGAGGACCCCAAAAAATTATCAGGGAAGAAGAGAATGATGACTCTTATGAATTCTTCCATTAGACTACCTCCAATTTCCAGTATTATAATCTATTGAATATCCTCACTGACAATCACTTCGAGAAGCATAATATTCTAACTAGGGAAAGGCCTCAATTGGTAGCAGAAAGCTCCAAGAATGAAGCAGAATTTTGATAAAGCAGTAGAAATTGAGATAAGCTATTGAAATGGCAAAAAGGACCACAAGGCATGAGCCATGCATGTGAAGATAACCTGTATGTTTAAGCAGCTCTGATGAAAGGTGGATGGACAACCATCACAACATATCAAATCTCCACCATCTCCACAAAGGCCACATGTATCATCATTTGGATCATCCCCATCAGCATCCACAGAATGGAATCCCCCACGTTCAGACTCCACTTGCTTATTCCATGCATCGATCTGGCACTGCAAAAGGGAGACACCAGAATCCAGATGTATGTTCTGAAATGGCTGGCGGAGTTTGCTGCCTGCATGGATCTCAAACTTTGACAAACTGAGGATTTTGCTACAGCAGCCACAATGGATGCCATCTCTTGTAACCCATCCCTCCAATAGCACCCGTGTTTTTCGACGGTTCATATACTGTACTTTCTGGCTCAGCTCCACAACCCCAGAATCAATCAGCCATGAAAGCAGGGTTCTTTTACCAGTATAGGGAACGAAACCATCACTTTCTGAGTTCAGCCCCTTCTCAGAACTGCGGACCAGTAAAGTACATCTGCCTAGTTTTCTGCCTTTTCTTCCATGTACTTGGTGAACATTGGAATCAGATGTGCCTTTCTCAATACTGCTGTGCATACTATGAACAGGACCTTTCTTTGATGACTTAACCCCCTGCTTTATGAAGGAGCTTAATTTTTCTTCCTCACTATCACTGTCCATGCTCTCTTCTTCATGCTTTGGCTTGGAGTTTCTCCTAATAGCAGCTTGTCTGGCATTGGCACTTCCAGCACCTTCTCTTTCTTTCATCTTCATTTCTTTCTCCATCTTCTTCTGGGTTTTCCTTGTTAGTTGGCCAAGAGTATCATCTGATATAAGAAAAGCAGACCGCTCTCCACTTGCCTTTTCCTCATCATTGTCATCGTCGAGTTGCTTTTGAAGTGCATCATATGCCTTAATAATAGACCAGTAAGCTGTCCCTGTGGGGTTGATGTAGACAGCATCTAGATAGTCTCTATTCCTTCTAGGTCTATAATCAATTTTCCACCCTGCATTCAGTAGCATCTCTCTTATACGTTCTCTGAGTTTTTGCTTCTCCGTGCCACTACCACGCTTCACTTTTCCTTCTTTGGGACCACTCGGAACAGGTGTTTCAGGTGACTTGGCCCGTGCAACAATTTTAGGCTGTGGGGATTTTTCTTTTTCACGGCTCATTTTAGCTTGTCGGGGTTTTCCCTTTCCACGGCTGATTTTCAATTGCGGGGATTTCTCTCTTTCATGGCTTATTTTAGATTGTGGGGATTTTTCTTTTTCGCGGCTGACTCTTGTAACTGAGTCTCGTATATCTGCATTCCTCCGTGACGGTGTTGGAGATATATCCCTGTCCTCTGATTCCCAGTCATCAGGCTTCCTGATCCTAGCAGACACAGTTTTCTGCACATTCAGCTTATTCTTCTCCATCTTCATCGTCGGATTCCGCATCTCATTCCTTCTAATCTCAGCAAATGCTGTAGGACGAGATGTGACATTATGGCTAGTATCTTCAGAGACAGAAACTTTCCTGCCTTCCCCTACAGAAACTTTCCGACGTTCATCCCACCGATCAAGATTTCTCACAGGCCCACCTACTTTTTTCTTGGGGTTAACCAGCACCTTCAGAACACCATTTTTACCCTGAACCCTGATGGCCTCGTCTGGACGGCCACCATATTTTTCTCTCAACATCTGTATAGGAATTCGACCGCTTTCCCGCTTCATCTGATACCTACTTTTACCCCCGCCATCTTCCCTACCGAAGCTACTCGTCTCATCAATATACATATTCCTTCTCCTCTCAACGACAGTCTGCCTACTTGAACTACTGGCGAAGTCCCTATTACCACCACTCCGAGCCATGGGAGGTGAGCCCAGGAATCTCCTTCCCGACGACTCCATCCCACCGTCATCAAATCGCCTGCCCCCCATCCCCTCCCCGTCAATCCCATCATACTCATCAAACTCAAACACATCCAACCTACTTCTCTTCCCCTCCCCATTCCGACCGACCCCATCACTCCCTTCCGGAACGCCCTTCCTCGGGACACTCAATCCATTACACACCCGAATCGTCTCGGCACCCACCGGCAGTCTGCGAGGCCGCGCCGAGGAGAGCTCGTCGCTCGACCCCGAATCGCTCATGACCGGCCTCGGCCTCTTCCTCTGCGAGGCACCCGCCCCGCCAACCCCGCCGACCCCGCCGACCCCATCCCTCTTCTTCCTCACGATCAAGCAGCCGGAGGAGCTCCGCTTCTTCAGCACTATCCCCGACCGCTCCACAGATCTCCTGCTACTCTCCTCCATGACGAGCACTCAGTCCCACCCACCAAACCGAAGCCCTAAGCTTCGAAACCCATCACCACCCAGAACCCCAAAACCGACAAGAAGCCTCAATTCCCTCTCCCCTCCCTCCCGGACAGTAACAAGAAAAACATACAAACAGAATCGAAGCAACGACAGATCTGGAAGCCCGCACCACCACGGAAGCTCCGAAACCTCGAACGAGGAGGGATGACTTCGGGCCGACGCTTACCTCGCCGCCGGATGCGCTCGCCGGGGATCAGTAATTCCTCGCAGCTGCCGCCGAGCCCATGCGAGCAAATTCAAGAATCGCGCAGAGAGAGAAAGAAAGAGAAAGAGAGAGAGAGAGAGAGAGAGATAGAGATGGCGATTTTCCTCTAAAATTGCCAAAGCCTTGTCGCGCTCGTATATGAAAAATGGGAATCGGGGGCGATTTTACTATTTCCCCCCTCTCTTAATTTTCCTCCTTTTTTTATTTTTATTTTGTTGCTATTTTCGCGTGTTCCCCTGCGCGCACGTGCACAGATGTCCCCCCCGGCAATCGACCCCAACCTTCGATCTCGCGGGTGATCGCAGCCCTTGTGATCCCGCCACGTGTCCCCAACGGCGGTCTTCGGCTACGTGTCGGGGGATCATTGGTGGGGAAGTTTTTCGGTCGTGCGCTCGTGCGTCGTAGTGCGATTCCTTCTCTCAGCTAAACGAGGAGCGTGTAGGACAAGCGCTATGTGAAGCGCGTGGAAGGAGGGCCGTGGGGGCGGCCTTTCTTTTGTCCCCCGTAATGTCATCATGCTTAGGTTTTCGGGGATTTATAGATTTTTAACTGGTGCGGTGAGAACTTGGTTGTGCATTTACTTTGTCCAACAAGCAAATTGTCTCTTTCACTGTAGAAAGAGGAGGTTGTGATGTGGATTTATTTTTGAGTGGAAAAGAAATTGAGGTGGTTGTTTTGGTTTGTGATGGAATTTTTCGTTTAGTCGATAAAGCATCATTTCGCTTTCAAAGAGTACTGAAAACGATCAGTAAATGATAGAATCCTCTCAACCGGTCACTTCTTGAGCCTGCGTGTTAATTAAGCATTGCAAATCTATGGTAACTAATTTTATTGAGGCTGGGTTTGGCGAGCTTATGCATAAATGGGAAAAAAAAACAATAGAGATGGTTGTGGATTTTGATTTTGTATGAAAATCTCATGTGTATTTGGAAGTATATACTCTCTTCTACTACTAAGGTCTAGCCTGGTAAAATACAAGAAGGGATATAGTGCAATTTTAGTTCCTTCAATTGTGTGGGAGTTTGGAAAAGAAAAAAAAAATTGTGCGGGAGTGGTTCCGTTTAAGTGTTTGAGCAGTTTAAGTGTGAAAATAGTAGTTTATGTCATTTTCTTTAATTTTATATTTATTTATATTTCGTTAGTTAAGCAACTATGATGGTTTGTGTTGTTTTATATTTGTCAATTCTTTTGAAATTTCCGTGTCCTTTGGGATTTTAGACTAGAAAGGATCGAAAGAGAAACAGATGAAGGTTCCATTGATTTTGTTTGACGATAAGTTAGGAGGTGTGTTTGAAATGACTTTTATTTTTTTATTGATCTAAATCTTGTGACTCTGAACGTCGATTTTTTTAAAATTCCAAACTCTTGAAACACTTACAACTCAATGTTGATATGTAGATTCCACATAATTTTTTTTATAAATTTGCTGAAATTTGAGTGGTATTTGAAATTTTAGCATGTTTTTTGTTTACTTTTGTTTAAGTGTAAATAAACATGCCCTGTATGGTGAGGATGAAATTGAATAATTGTCAAAAAAATTAATTTAAGATTTACTAATCACTTTATTAATTTGCCTGTCTTGTATCTTATCAAATTACCAAATATTTTTCTAAAATATTAATTAATTAACTAATATACCTAAATTGTGTTAATTATTGGCATAAAGCTATAATTAATTACAGTATAATTTCCTAACAAAATATGGATAACATCCACAAGTTTATTTTCATAACCATAATATAGTTTCTTGCCAATTCATATCGCAAAAAAAGTGTAAGTGTATAACATTTAGTTAACTTTCCTATTTTCGATGTTTATTGATTTCTCTGTAAATTAATATTAAGCAGTTTGAAAACTAGGAAATTTTATTTTATTAAATAATATAATTCTTAATTGCATTTTTTTTATTTAGGGCAATAAGCTATCTTTATGTGATACTCTAATTATATTGATTTCTTTCAACTTACTTTTTAAAGGAATATACTTTTCAATTTTATTTTCTTCATCACTATTAAATTATTGGTATATATTTTAGATAGGAAATAAGACTGAAATTGAGTAATAATATCAAAAAAAAAATCCCAAACAGGTGCCATGTTTCCCAAATCTAATTTTTGTGTTACGAAAAATTCAAACTAGTTTGGTCACACCATATTGGACTCAAACTAATTTTCGTATCACAAAAAAAATCACAAATTGGTACAACCATGTTACATTTACCCCAATTAGTGTCACACAAACTTCCAAAATGATATATTCGTGACAAATCCATCAAAATCTTAAAGTAACATTAGGGCAAAATTAGGAAATTAATAGATCTTTGAAATGTGAGGGAGTTCTTATAACAAAATTAGTAGATTTTAGCAAATTTTTCAATCTCAATACATTTTCTTCAAATCTACCTTCTCTAAAATTGAAGTCAATTAGTGGACCCAATTCTATTAAATTTCGACATTGAATCCACATCGCTCTCCGATCATCCGAATTATTTGCCAAGTATTGTCGATAGTTTAATATGGATATTTTTATGGAAGCTAATGAATTGTAGATTTGTCATGGGTGTAGTTAGAGGTAAATGTGACATGGATGTACAAGTTTTGGAATTTTTGTGATGCGAAAATTAATTTGAGGCAAGTGTGGCATGAGTGTACTAATTTGGGACTTTTGGTGGTATTAGCTACTAAGATTTATTCTAAATTTTTTTACCGAGTTAAAAGGCAGGGAGGGTGACTAATACTAGTGACTCTTTTGATTGTCACCATGAGGACTGAACTTGTTATGGAACGAGTTAAGATTTATTATACTAATAAGTTAGACTATAAGTTATGTCTTTTCAACCCTGTGATTATTAAATACTTTATTTTCAAATTAAGTAGATTTTCCTGACCAAAAAATAACTTAAGTAGATTTCCTCGCAAAAAATACATATTTCATAAATTTAAATAGCTTGAATGATATGAGTTCGATGAAATAACTGATATCTTATCTATTATATTAATTCTAAGTCGTTAACTTCTCACCTACCAAATATCTATAATCGTGCGAGCCTTCTTCAAATAATTCGGGGTTTCATCTTATGCATGTCTAAGGATTCTCAATGTTTTTGAATTCCCTAAACAACAATAGTTCAAAATCATCAAATAATCTGGATGGGCTTGGAGCCAAACTAGTCCATGTGCTGGATTCACTTTTACTCATGATATCGACTAATCTTTTACATCTCTCCATCGTGTATTTGGTATGGCTATAATCATAAGACTATTAAATTCAAAGTGAGTTATGTTGGAGACATTTGATTGCTAATAAAGACAGAAGATGCTTTGATGCGTGATAACAATTAGTGTCCGTAAGGTATTGTTTGCCCCCACTAATGTTGCTGCTACGTTTAGAATAAATATACCTCTTGGGTATAGATCAAAACCACAGAGATCTAAGTGAGCAATGATTTAATATCTCTCTTGAAATTTTACCTTGAATGTGTCATCAAAGTTGTGTGTATGAAAAAAATAAGAAGAGAGGGTTACAGAGAAGAAATTATTGCTTTGAATAGTTGCGATCCTTGAACAATTATTTTGAATAATATATTTTTTGCTCTTATTTATAACAACCAATGAACACATGTCATGGGAACGTATATTTTATCCCCTCAACAACCATTTTCTATGTCAACAGTAACTCATTTTATAACCAAGAGTCACATCTTTTAATAATAATAAACTATTTCAATAAGATAAAAGTGTCAAAAAAGTCTTAAATCCACTACAATGGTATCAATTTAGTCATAATTTTTTATTGGTATCAATTTAGTCATAAAGTTTATTTAATGCTAATTAAGCCATATGCTTTTTCACATAGTGTCAATTTAGTCTTTTCAACTAATTTTATCAAGATATAGTTGATACGGACGTCAATAGGCCCACATGGCATGACCAACACTATTATAAACAACTTTTACTAATATTTTGATATGTTTTCAAATTTTTATGTTTTTATTTTCAGTGACTTGCTGGAGAAAGAAGGAAAGGAAGAACAAAAAAGGAAAAAGAAAGAAAATAAAATAATAAAAAAATAAAAAAATTTTGAAAAAATACTAAAATATTATTATGAGTTGTCCATGTTAATACTGGCTATGCACATAAGTCGATTGGCGTCCACATTGATAATATTAGGCTAAAATTTGCCAAAATGACTGAATTGACACTATATCAAAAGGTTTACGATGAATTGATATAAATACAATAGGTTTAAAACTTCCTTGACACTTTTTTCCATTTCAACAATCCTCCACTTAATTTTTTTTATATGTACTAGTTTATGTAAATTAATACATTTAAAGAGGTATTTATTAAGATTTGAACGTTCAATTAGTGTAACAACTTTATTAACGAAATCAATGGTAAATAAAACTTTGAACCATGATTCTAATCGTAAATCAAATTATCAAACATATGAACACATATTTGCTTAGAAATTCCAATGCTTGACCACTTTTAAGCTGTTGTGCTCCCTTTTGCATTCATGAACATTTACAAAGGTTCATTGGACTTTTATTAGAAGTGGCACAACTTCCTATGTTCATATATATTAAGTTCCTAATATATTGTTTAGCATTGCCTTGCTAAAACCTTGAGCTTCATTAAAAACGTTTTCTTACACTCATACTCTTAACTTTCCATCCAGTAGTTGATCACCATCAAGATACAATAGTTTAGTGTTACTTTTTTTTTTTTTTGTGAAACGAAATAGAGATATCATTTCATTAAACCCAAACCTACCTACAAAAATAAGGGGCATCAAAATACAAGATCTCTTAAAGAGGGGAAGGGAGAGGGGGAGGTTAGAAACCCAGTTAAGGGAGAGAGTGTCTTACACGTAGAGGCCTTTACAACTTACTCTACTAACCTATTTGAGTTATAGGGGCAAAGGGTCAATTTTAGACTATAAAAAAGGGGCCAAGATGTGATACCCCGAATGTTCCAACTTTGAAAATCATCAGGCGAATAAATAGAAAGTTCATAAAGATGAAGTGGGCCAATTTGAACCATGATTTGGGCCTTAATATTTTATTAGTGAGCTGCTCGATGAAAGAAAGAAAGTCAAGTTGGGCCACGAGAACGGGCCAAATTAATATTATGGGCTTGAGTTAAGTTCATAGGGCCTTGAAGCCCGATTTTGTTAACAAGAAATTAGGGCTGCTCGAGACGACGCGGGCTCTATTTTAGCGCTAATTAGGCCCATTTGAGGTGGCAGAAGATTTTAAGTGCTTGTTTAGTTTAAAAGAAAGCCTTTTTTTTTTAGCCTTACGAATGCCGTGAGGTGCGGGATTTTAGACCGTGCGAGGCCTCATTTATTGCAAAGGTATTAAGACGTTTCTTATCTATTAGGCATCATAATAATTTGTCGCCGTAAATGTTTGCGAATCTATTTTGAATACCTTGGAAAGGTGCATGGGAGGACATATGCATATTGGTCTTATTTCTCTTTAACCCTAGTTTTAATGAATTCTTTTATCTAATAATATTAGGTTATTAAGTTAAGAGGGGGAAGAAGCCACCCTCGTTTTCTCCACCCGTCTCCTTGGCCACCACCACTTTTGGGGATTGAGGCACCATCTTTTGCATCAGATTTCCCTCAAAAGCCCCAAAACCCATTTTTCCTTCATCTTCTTCATCTCCCTCACATTCCCTCTCCCGAACCCACTCTCTTCTCTCTCTTTCCCTCGGTAGCAAGCACTCTTCATTTTTCTTGCTATTTGCTATTCGAGTGAAGCCAAGAGAGCTCAAAATTCTCAGTGAGGCAGATCCAAGGTGGGGGAGGAGGACGTTCCACGGCTTCAAAGGTAGGGAAAATTGTGACGTTTTAGAGTGCTTAAAATCTTTCGGAGCTCGGGACGTCTGGTCAACCAAAGTTTAGCGTCAGAAGGGCTCGTGGGGGCAAGATGAAGCCTGAAATGCCTGTGCATGTTGCGACTCATGGCTGAGCTAGGTCTGGGGGATGATAGGGGTGGTTTTTAGTTGAGATTTAGGGTCTTGAGCTATTGGGTTTTCGCTCTCGCCGGTCTTTGTTACTGGTCGTTCGCGTGTGGCATGGCTGTAGACGGTCCTAAGCACGATTGACGAACTATGAATGGATGATCTACTGTGTTAGGCTAATGCGAGGGCTGGTAGTGGCCATGTGGGTTTTTATTGGCGCAATACTACCTCTTGTGGCTTGAGGGTTAGTCCGCTTGACCAAAAGGCTTGTGGATAAGCCTTTTTGTGTAAGAGAAATGGTGCGTTCCTTGGCTAGCTGGTGCGAGAACATATGGACAGGTTAGTCGAGCCATGGCGAGGGGAAACTTTGTGGGTTTAGGCTAGGAGTTGTGTAGTGCATGGTTCAGAGAAGTTCTAAGGTAAGGAAAGTAACTAGGTGCTAATTCGTGTCATCCTCTGGCTACTCTGTGAGACAGCTGGTTCGATGTGGGGTAGTTTCTAATCGCAGGTGGTTGTTTTGGATAGAAATCTTTCATGAATGTGTGCTGGGGTCTGTGATGGTCCATGCATGGGAAGCTCTTGTGTGTTCTCGACTCAAGGACGGGATAAGTGCCAAAAAAGTCCTAAACCTTTTGCCTTTGTGCCAATTTGGTTCTAAACCTTTTTAAGTTGTGCCAATTCAATCCTTTCCGGCAATTTTGACCGGATTTTGCTGACTGGACGCCGGCCGGCTGACGTGGCCTGATTGGCGCTGACATGGATAACTTTTAATATTTTTTCTTTTTTTTGTCTTTTTCCTCTAGCCGGTCGCCGAGGTCCGGCGACCGGCCAAAGGCGACCGCCGGCGAGGGCGAGGCCGACCTCGCCGGCCCTCGCCCATGGCCGCCTCGTCGGATCCGGCCATGGGCGATGGGCGAGGCTCGCCTCGCCGGCCCTCACCCGACCTCGCCGGATCAGGCCATGGGCGAGGGCCGGCGAGCCTCGACCTCGCTAGATCCGGCGAGGCGAGCCTCGCCCATCGCCCATGGCTGGATTCGGCGAGGCGGCCATGGGCGAGGCTCGCCCTCGCCGACCGGCGGTCGAGCCTCGCCGGCCCTCGCCCATGGCCCGATCCGGTGAGGTCGGGCGAGGGCCGACGAGGCGGCCATGGGCGAGGCTCGCCCTCGCCAGATCTGGCAAGGTCGAGCCTCGCCGGCCCTCGCCCGACCTCGCCGGATCGGGCCATGGGCGAGGGCCAGCGAGGCTGGCGAGGTCGGGCCTCGCCCATGGCCGCCTCGCCCATGGCCTGATCGCGGCGGCCATGGGAGAGGCTTGCCCTCGCCGGCCCTCGCCCATGGCCGGCGAGGCTCGACCTCGCCAAATTCGGCGAGGTCGGCCTCGCCCTTCTTCGGCGGTCGCTTGGGGCTGGTTTGGGACCTCAACGACCGGTTAGAGGAAAAAAATAATAAAAGTATTTAAAAATATTTTAAAAATTAAAAAAATTATTAAAAGTTGTCCACGTCAGCGCCGATCATGCCACGTCAGCCGGCTGGGGTCCAGTCAGCAAAATCAGGCTAAAATTGGCCGGAAAGGACTGAATTGGCACAACTTAAAAAGGTTTAGGACTGAATCGGCACCAAAAAAAGGTTTAGGATCAAATTGGCACAAAGGCAAAAGGTTTAGGATTTTTTTGGCACTTTTCCCCTCAAGGACAGGTTTGGTGCGAAGAGGTTATAGATGTTTTCTAGGAGCTGACTATACTAGACCTCCTAGATTTGTCGTTTTTATGGTGTGGTTTGTGGTACAACTTTGTAGAGGTTTCCTTCATGAAAGTTGTTCTAAATATCTTAGCCTATAACATATATATATATATTTTTTTGGTTGGCATTATTGACAGCAAAAGATCGCTTCAAATGTCATAATTTGGCACAAAAGGATACTTAAGTGCCATAACTTACGAAAGTGCCACTTTGCAAGCTCCGTTCGTTTCACGAAAAATTGGCCAATTCCGGAAAATATTTTCTTGGAAGTCATTTTCCAGGAAAATGACAATATTTTCCGGTGTTCGGTAAAAACTTGAAAATGTTTCGGAAAATATTTTCCGATGTTCGGCTAAAAGTTGAAAATGTTTCGGAAAATGTTTTCCGGTGTTCGGTAAAGAAAATATTTTCTAACCATTATGCTCGGGAATAGTTTAACATGGTTTGGATCCCAAATAAGCTTTCTTTGAATGAAAGAGTTAACCATAAACATTTTCTGTCCTTCAAGTAAAGGTTTGTCTCTACATTTCTTTTTTTTTCATTCGACCGAAAATTTTTATGTGAAATTGAACGATATATTACAATACATTTATCAATAATACTCATGTTAAGGGGCGGCGGTTCCCACTGCTTATAGATAATGTCAATGCCCCGTCGATACAATAAAGAAATACGGATACCCCTTTAAGATAGGCGCGACAATCTTAATAATTGAATGGGTGATGAACGTATCGCTTTTAGCATCCCAAGATAACGTAAAACAAGCGCCTATACCAACGCGGAACGCAAGATTCAATAATGCGTCGGTGCTTTGACGAGCCTTTTAACTCGTTTTTCCTCTCGTGATATGGAGTCGGCCGATGCGAGTTCCGCGAATATTCTTCGGACATCCCCGTGTAAGAAGGAATAACGACACGCTCGAATTCAAAGGTGGTTGGGGGCCCCAAGAGCCTGTCCATGCTGCGTAGCAATTGCCCATGATTCCTTCCATGTCGCTTTTTGAAAATTTGGCCAGGACCCGGTGGCAGCGAATCGTGGCCACCAAGCTTTCCATCTGGAAGCGCTTGCCACGGTTTCCAGAATATACCCACAGCATCAATGCCCATGCACAGCTTGTCCTCGTCTTTCCTCTTCAATTGGAAAAAATAGGGAATTATACTTCCTGACACAGATGTGATAACTGGGAATACCAAAACTGCATCTCTTTAACCCACCTAAAGTGACTCTAGGGGAGATTAAAGTAATGGAGGCGTTCGATTGGCGATTAAAAGCTGCGGACAATTACCAAATTCTGTCCTGCCACAACTTGGTCGATCCGAAAAAAGAAATGAGAACCCACACCCAGCTTTTCCTAATTCGCAGAAAGGGACATTTGCGCAGAAGTGCCCACAAAGAGATCATATCTCATCTTCAGGTACTTTTATTGCCGGCATCTTTAATATGAGAATTCTGGGGATTCAATGTCGACATGCTGCTCCGCAGATTAATGCCATGCTTGCAATGCAATGGCATACAGATAACATATCCGAGAGAGAGAGAGAGAGAGAGAGAGAGAGAGAGAGAGAGAGAGGACAGAAATTTTGTCTTTTGAAGAAAGGAAAACAAAAGAGAACCCGTAGTTCCTTGAATGACAGGACTTCATCGAGTCTAAAAGAAAATCTAGAAAGTTCCCATCCTTGTAGTGATAATATGATTTGGTAAAAGGCAAGTAGCCAGTTTCATCTAACATTTGCAAGAGGAAGAAGAATTTGCATAGTTCCAGCTAAAACGACAAACCATTTTTGGAATCTTTTCAATTCATACTCTTTTGATAAGCAAACTCATCAGATCAAGCTATCAAAAATCTCGTGTTACCTCTGTTACCTTGACACTTCTACTGAGCACCTTGCATAAAATTACACATCAATGGAATTTTGGCAGCCATAATATGTCTACACACCTATCTCTTCATCTACTTTGCAGTAGGTTGTCTAGCCAAAAATGCTTGTTGATGCAGTCAACAAAGCATCAAAAATCAGTTCCCGATCACCATCACTATCACGATCACCAACCATACACCCAGAGACAAGTATATCACTAATGATGATCTCCTTTGCTTAGAAAGTTATCAACCCATACTTTGCGAAGAGTCGCACTCTTCACCATGAATGCTTTTCCAATTTTTTCATTTTCAATTAGATGGCCAAAAATTGATTCAAGGGTAATTTCATCGTATCCATCCACTTTCATCACCTCATTGTAGAGTTGAGAGTAATAGACTTGAGAGTGATCCACATCCGTATGAGCCAATGACTTAATTGCCGAGGCCATCTCTCCAAGTTGTGTTGAAAGTGCAACATACTTGTCATCATTGTTGGAACCTTTTTGCCTTTTGCGAGACCTCTTTTCTAAATGCACAGTAGAGGAACATGTTTTCGAGCCCTTCATCAACTCATCGAAGTCATCGAAGTCATCACCTAAGTCGACAGGTGAGGAGTCAACTTCCGTTGCATCGATGTCCCCGAACTGCTTAGCAAAGCTTCCGGTGGCTATATCTCTCCCAACCACCACAGCCATCTCATCATACATGTCAATCATTTTATTCAAATACTTTCCATGAGAAGGATGGACCTGTAAATGCACAATATTCATTCAATTATTAGTTCCATAGCTAGATATGAAAATAAGCTATTAAGCAGACAACACTCAGGTTTCAAACTATGACAGAAACACATTTGAAGCCTTCATTTGTTTGTTCTTTTCGTCCTTTTCCCTTCACAATTATGCCTGAACAGAAATTGCATTGTCTACAAGAGATGCAAGATCAATAAGATCTAAAGCACGAGGTTTCGAAAATGCCTATCAATGTCAAAATCAGCACCTCATTTGTGAACACCTAAATTGCAGAAGACATGGTGCCTTCTTAGTCTCTCACCACCTAAATTGCAGAAGATAAAGAGAAAAGAAGCAAACTTTACCAACCTTAGTCGCATTCCAGATATACCCAACAATCAAAATCAAAATCTCAACAACAAAAGACATTGAGAAAATTTCCAGACATGTAAATTGCTAGTATGACAGTTAATATTAAATTATGCATTACACTTGTAACAAAAACAGAAACAACACCAACACGATAACCTACACCAACACGATAAGCTATGGCTTCAGTGAAACAGGGGTGACTAACAAGTTAATAATCTGCTCTCTTTTTTTTTTTCTTTTTTTTTTTCAGTCCAACATGTTAGCAAACGCATTAAAGGTTAAAAATCTTGATTGAGATGGTTAGGAAATTATCCCTTATATGCTAAGTAAATATATAAAGACACATAAAATTGCTTATGTGAAACATTGGCTAAAAGAATGTATTGAGCAAGTGATGAGAAAAATTACCGCCACATATTGATTAAATTCATTTTTCCCAGCTATGACCATTTTCAACTTGTCATCCCAACTGAATCCACTCTTGCCACGCACAGTTTGAATCGTCTTCCAATTGTTTTTGACTGTCTTCAAATGGTTCTCAACATGGTCGGGCTCACAACAAACACTAAACTTCTCATTTATTGTATTGACAACTTGAGTAATTGAAGAGGGTTTGAATGTACTTGAAGGCTTGTTTCCTTTACTAGCTTCATCAGCGAGAATTTCAAGTAAAACACGTTCCATAGGCTTCGACCATCTAAATTGCTTGACCTTCTCATCGTTTGCCTTACTTTTACTCATCATGATAATTACATAACAGCTTTAAACAGTAGAATAAGAAAAAATATGACGAAGATGGACACATAATAAATATTTAGAGATGATTATCATTAAAGAAATGAAAAGCACATGTTCAAAATAAAGCACTCAAAAGAAATAGAAGTAAAACTATTGGCTTCTTCTAATATTTTGATAACTAATCCACATTGCATGTGCAATCCTATCCCTCTTTGATGCCCATATCCTATTTTCCTCCCTTTCCTCCCTTTGAGAAAGTTGGATTCTTGGATTTTCTCTTTGAGATTCAATTTCTCTATTCATCTCTTCCATGATAGAGTCATTGGGATCAGCTTTCATAATAAAATTGTGAATGATACAACAAACTAAGACAACATCGACTTGTTTTCTAAATGACCAAAAAGGTTCCGAATGCAATACTCGAAAACGCTTCTTTAGAACTCCAAATGCTCTCTCAATAGTAGTTCTTAGAGATGAATGCTGCAAATTGAACAGTTCATTCTCGTTTTCAGGAGGACGATCACTAAACTCCTTCAAATGGTATCTAACACCACGATAGGGAGAGATGATGCCATTTTGGATTCCATAACCAGCATCAGCAAGATAATATTTTCCTACAAATTATAAATAAGTTTATTATCAAGTTACTAATCTCAATTCACATAATGTGTGTAGATTCATTTTTCTTACCTCTAGGAATGTTCAATCCAGTCGGCCTTGAAAGTGCATCAGACAAAATACGTGAATCATGAGATGTGCCTTCCCAACCAGCTAATACATAAGAAAATCTCAAGTCAAATGTAACGGCGGCTAATATATTTTGTGTTGTTCCATCCTTCCGACCACGAAATCTTCCTTGAATTTCAAGAGGAACCGATGCACGTACATGAGTTCCATCTATTGCTCCAACACAATCCTAAAATAATCAATATAGTTACCAACCAAATACTAATGAAACTTCTCAAGCAATTTATAGACTTGTTTTTTCAAATTCCATACCTTAAAATATGGATAAAACCTTCGATTTGTTACTTATCTCGGGAGGAGTGGAATTGCCTGGTTCTTTCACCACATGCTTGTATAATTTCAAAATCGCTTGCAGGATGATTTTGAAATATCTATGAACGGTGTCTATTGATCTATGAAATCTTCCCCCAATGACTATAAACCTCACATTATGTCCAATGATATGACAAAATACCATAACTTGCTCCATAATAGAAACATTTACAGTAGAACTCAACAAGTTACTTGCACCAAGTATCTTACAAAGGTCTAAAAAAGCATTCAGCGTCATCCGTATTTGATCTACACAATGAGTATCACCACTATATAACACACGATTCATATATAACTCTCTCTCATAATCTCGATTCACATGAGGCTCTCTCGGTATGCGATTCTCCGAATGATTATAATCATCCATAACTAATGTGATAACTGTCATAACCGTTGCAGCTGCACCCGTTACCACTGCTTGAATTTTGTTATCCATCTATATTGGAACATAATAATCATGAAACACAAATTCATATGAAATACAAGAACAACAATACTAGAAGAACCAGAAAAATAGGGGACAGCGATGATTGTAAGAATGTATTACCTTACTTTGTACGTGTCAATGTGGATGTCTAGCTTAATCAATTTCCCTTTGTAGATATACTGTAATGTTATCAAGTTTAAAGTGAGAAATATATCATCTTCACAGAAATATGATTTAACTTATGTATTAATCATGCAAACGAGTATAGTTGCTGAAATATCCACCAATTCTCGAAATGTTAAAGTGAGAAGACATACGATCTTACCGATTATTCATAATATTATAGGACCCATCATCATATAAAAGAATGACATAAAAGAAGAAAGCTGATGAAGAATCAGAAAACTGACAACACATGAAGGACATGTACATATACATGGCGAGAGCGACAAATCTTCAGTTTTTACTCAGCTAATCATTGTAAAGTTCTATTTAGAAATCATACATTACGGCTTACCATAATATATACTTGATCATAATTATGACAGTAATATGCTAGTCTACAGATATAGGCATATATCCATGAATTCCGCAGAAAGAGACATGGATTGAGGAGGAGGATAAGATACTAATTCAAGCACACACAGAGATTGGTAATAAATGGTCCGAAATGGCGAAGAGACTCCCCAACAGGACCCAGAACTCGATCAAGAATCACTGGAATGCCACCAAAAGAAGGCAATACACTAATTCATCTACATCTACATCAGACTTGGACTCGCTACATCAAGCTTTAATGTTGTCGCCAAGATTGGTCAGCTTTTCTATAGGGAAAAGAAAATGAAACCTACCATAAACAGAGCATCCGAGAGCCTCTCTCTTGCAAGAATATATTCAGAGCTTGAACTTAAATAAGGGCGCTAACCGAACCACACTAAAGTTGAAATAGTTCACACCAACTACATCTGGAAGGCGACCGATGAAAGTATCAATAAAGGAGTTTTCAACGAGGGTGAGCTAACAATGGTGATTAGAAGTGACAAATCAAGATGGTGACTGCTATACATCTGGCAACAAAGGCGATTTCAACCCCTACTGATTTTATTTATTTATTTTGAGGGATATTTTCTTACCATCCTAAGAGAAGGAAAGTCAACTCGATTATACCTTTATTGATGAATTACAAATATGAGCATCACCCACAATTATTTTGATTAAGCTTACACGTAAGGAATGTCCACAATTTATGACCCGCCAATTACATATATGGTTAGAGATAGTTTTCTCCGATCCAGCCTTTTTTATTGATTGCCTGGAGGAGCTACCTATTGCATTGGGTAGATTAGAAGAATTAAAAGAACTACTCATAGATAGAACAGTTATATGAGAAATTTCTACATTTACGAATGTATAAATTCTGAATGTACTAGATTATTTACATGCTTAGCCAAAAAACAAAAATAACTGAGCGTTTAAGTTTTTAATATGTAAAATTTCATATTGCGTTGTTATAGTTTGTAACTCACATTTGCAATTTACTCGGAGTAGTGTTATTCTACATGATTATCTAGGCCGCAGAACAGATCTAGTAACAATAAGCTATGGCATAACAAAGTCTAATTGCACAAAACCAGTAACACCCACCGCAACCTCAATAAGAGCCACTACTAGTGGTGTACCGCTGGTCATAATTTTCCTAGCTAGCGATACACTGTAGGTCTAAGGTAGAAGGGCGAAGTGGATAATCAAATGAACTCATGGCACGAAAAGTTGCAGAACACAAAATCAATGAAGCAAGAGTAGCCACCAAATCCTGAAGATCGGATGCTGTACAGGACCGACTGAACCGAATTGTAGCAGTTGAACAAGAAATAAAAGCATCAACATTGTTCGCTAATCACTCAAGTACACAAGAGTCGTTTTAACTTTTGATCTACTTGAATTTTGCTGCGATGTATCGATTTGATTCATACAACTTTTGTCATCTTTTGTAAGAAGATTCTTTATGAATCAAAGAATGAATTTCTTTGTGCTTCAGAGAATCAATGAAAAGAAGAAGGGGGAAATTGATCTAACCATCTGCAGAGGCTGCTGCATCTTCGCTGTGTCTCGTCTTACTCCTCCTCCTCCTCCTCCCCAACGCGCATTCATTCGAAGGATCGATGGAATCCTCCCCCAAAAACCCTCTATACATGCAAACAAGAGGAGAGAGATCTATGAGGACGCTTCAATCCGTGCATACGCCGCTTGAAGACAACTACGCGTGGAAGAGTATGAACTGACCAGCAGTGAAGAGGAAGCAGGGCAGGTCACGGAGACCGAGCACCGCTGGACGAGGGGGAGGCTCCGCTGCTGCTAATCATCAGCGTCGAAGGAGGAGGATGAGATCATAGGGCTTCGTGAGGGCGGAGATCCAGCATTGCCGGCCCTGCTACTGCTAATCGTCGGCGTCGAAGGAGGAGGACGAGATCAGAAACCTAGGGCTTCGTGAGGGCGGAGATCCAGCACTATCGGCCCCGCTGCTGCTAATCGTCGGTGTCGAAGGAGGAGGACGACGAGATCAGAAGCCCTAGGTTTTGTGAGAAAGAGGGCAGAACGAGAAAGAGGGCTGAAGAGATGAGTAATGAAAGATGAGGCACGCGATGCGACGGGAAAAGATTTCTTCCGGAAAATGTTTTCCTCTTTTCAAAAGAGGAAAACATTTTCCAAGATTTGATGGGCAAATTTTCCTTTGACCGGAAAATATTTTCCTTGACCAATTATTTTCCGCCATCCAAACACTGGAAATTCCGAAAAATATTTTTCCGGAAGTTATTTTCCGCGAAACGAACGGAGCATAAGTGTCACATTCGAAGAGAAATGGATAACTTAAGTGTCACTTTGGCTAAAATCTCGCCAAAATGCTGACATGCGCAATTTTCAATGAAGTATGTGCAAAACGACGCCGTTTTGCACGGGCGTTGCAAAATAATGTAAAAACGATGTCATTTTGGTGCCGACGTTATAAAAAATAATTAAATTTAATTTAATTAAAATATTTAAAAATAAAATTTTTTAATATTAAAAAAATTAAAGATAAAAACAGCCAAATTTTTATATTATTTTTTTTATCACATTAGCACCAAAATGACACCGTTTTGCACTTGCTTTGTCGAAAATCGCAATGTTAGCATTTTGGCTAGATTTTGGCCAGATTGACACTTAAGTGATCTATTTTGCTTTGATTTTGGCACTTAAGTGTCACTTTCATAAATTATGGCACTTAAGTGTCCATTTGTGTCAAATTATAGCACTCTAGAGGTCAGCGTGTCCATTATTAACTTATAGGCCTAATTCTCTATTGTGGCTATTCTGCCCAAAACTGCGATTCCCATGACCTTAGTAATTTCTTGATTTTATATAAAATGTTCTAATTGGAATCATGATGTACTTCTTTCACAAAAGTTGTTGGTACATCCATATGTATAACAAACTAAAATTTTAGGTTGGTTGGTGATGTTTGAGCTTCAAAATATGTTCTCTTAGTATAAGTGATTTTGCCTTGCAAGTCTAATTTGTACTATTTTGCATGAGTTACTACTCTTTATATAGATAGAATCAAGTTTGACTTCCTTTCATGAAACATGTTTGTTAGAGTCTTACTTACAACATATTAAAAAGTTAGATTTTTTAGAGCTCATTTAATATGTTAATTCTCGAAACGGTGTGATTTTGACTTTGCATGCCCTTATTCCAAATTTTATAAAATCCAAGAGGAAGATGATGGAATTTTGATTCATGGTCTATAGATGATGTGAACTGCATTAATTGTGCTATTATTTGAGCCTATTTCCTATGCCAAGTGATTTTATAGGTTGTTGTGAATTGTGGTTAAAGTTGCAATTGTAATAAAAATGAATTGAGTATGAGATCTTGTTGTTGAATGGAATATAAAACCCTTGGGGAGTGGGGATGCCCCTGCTATGCGTCTAGGATGCCTCGGTTTGAAATCTTAGAGTAGCAACCCTTGGAGTTAGGATGTCTCGGAGTGAAATGCCCATGGCTACCGTCCTATGAAAGACAGAGAAATGCCCATGGCTACCGTCATATGAAAGACCAACCAATGAGTTGATGTTATTTTGTGAAATTTAATGGAACTGAGAAATTGGAAATAGGTAAGTTGAACTTGGACCTTAGAGGTGGTGCCATGGCTCAAAGATGATTTTTCGTTGATGCAGTAAATTGCTTGGTGGGTTCATGATGGGTTGCTATAAATATGTTGTATCATATTGATTCATTCTTTGAAGTTAGCATAGTAAGTTCATAAATGCTTACCTTATGAAACGGTAGGCCCTGCAAATTAAATTGAATGTGTTTTGAGTTATGGAGTGGTTTGTCTTTCAAGTTGTGAATGAATTTTTGCAATTTAATATGTGATTTATTTCCTCTATTGGCACAGCTTGCTTCTTAATATTTGTTCATAATATTTGTTCAGATAACTAGCAATGGATGTGCTCCCAATAGCTACTTATGGTGCATTAGCGTATGTGGAGATCTCCTTCCATGATGTATATGATGTTGACCAAAGCTGCACCTTCATCCATTATGAAGCCACCTTATGGATCAACGATGGCCGCCTTGCATGGTTCCCCATGCGGTTTGTGTCTTGGTTCTTGAACCATGATGGGGACTTGAGAGGCTCACTTCATGGGGGACCGGATGGGCATAGGGCTAAGATGGCCGAGGCGTAGGTAGTTAGGTTGGTGAAGGGTGACTTTTGCGTAAGCTTGGGACGACTTTGAGTAGAGGAGTTAGGATGCTTTTTGAACCCTCTCTCCCACACATTTCACCAGATGTTTCTTTTTGTATTTTGATGAAGTGTAAATTTTGTGTACTGTTGACACCTAATTTTAGCAAATCTAGGAAAATAAAGAAAATAAAAATTGCATTGGAACAAATAAAAGGAAAAAAAATGAAAAAATGGGAAAATTGATTCGATTGGTTATGAATGAAATGTGGAAATTCGATTAACCATTCTTGCTCAAGTGAATATTTAATTCATAGTAAACATGGAAGCAAATTTTCAATCAAAGAAATCAGATAAATAAAAAAAGTAAAGAGTTTGATAAAAGGGAAGGAATCGAAATATCCAAGGAAGAATCAAATTGATTGTAAGATTTTGCTCCAATTTACATGAATTAAGGCAAAGGAAAAAGGAAGCTCGAAAATTGCCGTAAAAAAGGGTGGTCGGGATCACTATAAAAGGAGACCAAAAATTTTTGAGCAAAGGGGAGCGATTTTCAAAAAATTTCGGGAGGAATTGAGAAAAAAATTTCAGAGGTGCGAAAAATTGAGAGAGAATTCGTGAAAAGGGTTTCTGGGGAGTTTTCGAGGTCAACAATTCAGGAAAAAAGAGAAGTGTTCGTTCCTTGGGGAAAAAGAAAAAAGTCAGCAAAGAATTTTCCCTTCTGCTGAAAAGTACTGCAGAAAGTACAACAGCAAGAGGGAGAAGACGTGAGAGGGATAGGTCAGAGAGAGAAAAAAAGAAAAAAAAAAAAAGGGAAAAGCAGGAGTTGCTGTTCATCTTCTTCTTCGCGAGTTCTCCCGCTGCTGTCACCGATCCTCTGTGCCGCTGGTTTCTTCGCGTCATCGCCGTTCCCCGGAGTCGGCCGCGCTCCCACGAACTGCCGCTCCCCAGCTGACACCGGAGCCCCGACGACCGCGCTCCCGCCCTCGCCGACGCCGCGCTACTGCAACACCCCCCTCCGCCCGCGACGCCCCCCGTCAATCTCCGAGCTCCGCCGCGCCTCCGCACCGCAACTTCGATGGTTCGCTCGCCTCCGCCGCCGCGCCTCAGCCCGCGCCCCGTCGCCGCGTCCCTACTCTGCCCGACGCCGTCGCCCGTGCCTGCGCTCGCGTCTGACGCCGTTACCGCGCCACCTCTGCCGCGCTTGCACCAGTGAAACCGAACGCCCTTGAATTCCGAAGACGGTGTCTCCACAGTCGCGACCACCCGAGCGCCTCCATCGCTGCTCCGCCGGTCTCGCTTGACGCTCCGCATCGGTGACTCGCGACTCGCCCACCTCTCGAGCTCCCGCCGCCTCACCCGCGCCTGCACCAGCAACGTCCGCAGATCCGCTAAAACACCTCAGTCCGCGCCACCACCGCCTGCGACCTGCTCACCCATCGCTGCCACTGGTCCACCCGCGCTTACTCCCATCGCGCTGCCGTGCTCTCCTGGAGCCCCCCTTTAGGTAGTTTTTGTTCTTTTTATTTTATTTTGTTTTACTTTTTATAGTTTAGTTTATTTTATTTGTTATGTTATTTTTGCTTATTTCATTTGATAGCATTTTTAGTTTAGCTATTTAATTTGTAATAATGGATGTTAATATTTGTGAATTTAGTATGCATTATCCGTAGGAATTTTGTCCGAAATTAATATAATTATTAATTTGATCCGAAAGACATCGGATCATTTTTCTAATTATTTTTAATTTTTGGGCTTTTTGGTACAATCTCAATTGTTAAATCATAATAATTAATTAATTTGGTCCGTACGACTTCGGACCAGATTTTTTAATTATTCTGAGTTGTTGTGATGATTAGGGTTAGAATAATTGTTAATTTAACCTGTGAGACGACAACTTATTTTTTCAATTATTTTGATCCTTTATTTAGTGATTATATTAATTGTTTAGATTTAACCCTTATTTAACAATTATTCAGCTTAAAAAAAACTAAAAAGAAACTAAAAAATCAAAAATCAAAATATTCAAAAAAAAATTTGCATAAGCATATAGGACATTGAGGTTTAATATAATAGACACGTAGGTTTAATTAATCAAATTTTTAGGATTATATTTCTAGGATTGCATTTTTAGATAATATTTTTAAGACTGCATTTTTAGATATTTTAAAAGAAATAAGTTAGGATTAGACTTAAATAGCCTCTTTAGAGTTTTAGATATAATTGGCACATTTTCATATTCTCATCCTCTTTTTAAAATAAAAAAAATAAAAATAGTTTTCTAAAACATAATAGGGTTTAAGTTAAATTAATCCCAAAAATGGATTAGAAAATTATTTTTAAATAGATTAAGTAGGGTTTTCATAAATTCTAAACTTCAATAAAAATACAAAAATACAAAAATACTAGGTGCATTCTAACTAGTTTGCATAATAGGCTCATTTAATTAGAATTTTCACATTAATAAGATTAAATCATTTAGTTAAAAAATGCATTTTTATAAAAGAATTCTAATTTTCAAGAAAACCCCAAAAGAATTGTTTGCTTCGTGTGATACAATTTATTTATTAAATGTTTGAGCATCCGTGTGGTCATTTGCATGATAATGATTTAGCTTAAAATAAATCTAAGCTGCCTGCAAAAATATTTTGAAAATTAAAAGAAATAGTACCGAAAGGGCATTAGAAAATTCTAGTGTAACCAAGTCCCCATACCCCTAGTCTGCGGTTCGTAGGAGTAAAATAAATCTCCATTTATTTTAGTTAGGTGTCTAATCGACCTACCATAAACCGATTAGTGGCGACTCCTAATTAATAACCTCTTGCATGTTTAAAAATTTAGACTTAAGTCGCCATTTGGTATGGGCTTGGGAGAGCCCGAGCTAAGTTTAAAAGCTTAGTAGTCCATTAACCTAGTTTTAGGTGGTGCACCCAAAAAATAGGTCGCGACATGTATATATATACATGCAGGAGAAAGTAAAGTTTATAAATAACATGTAATCTAACAGCAATTTCATGGAAGGATATAAAAGCACTCTTTTCTCTATCTTGTGCTTCTTAAATTATGCGTTAGTATGTGGATTTTGAGATCATTATTTTTACAGGTGTGGTTAGTTAAACTATATCTAAGAATGGAATGGATGTCGTGGGAATGGCTATGGTCACCAATCTTGTTTGGGTTGTATGTAGGTTGTTATCCATTTATATTTATGTTTCATTTAAATGTAGAAAATGGCACTAATGGGACACCATACAAGAGGTTAATACAATCAATAATAAGTGGCTCAACATCCCTAGGATAGAGGGGAGAATCTTTCAAACTACTCACCAAAGTTGAATAGTCTAATTGAACTTTAACAATTTCGTTAGAATTATAAAATTGAGTTTCCACTGTACTTGACTATTATCAATTGGTCTAAGCCAATTTCTTTAGCAATACTGATAATTAAACCTCTCATGTGTGAACATAAATTATTATTTGTCTTTATTGAAATAATTTCATCAATAATGGATTGTCAAACATGCTTATTCGCAAGACAATGTCTAGAATTTCCATCACATGTGTACCTCAAACATTATTACCTCACATCTTAATGTAAAGTTATGGTTGTCATTGGTTGTGGCCACAATTCTTTATCCAATAGCAAATTCCACATCCATTTACGCTCTTTGCTAATCATCAAAGGTGTTTTAAATTCCGATTCCATCATTTGAATGGGCTATACATGTTTGCTTCTTTGATGGCCATAAGAATGCACCATTTACAAGCTTGAAAAAACTATTCAAAATTAGTTGTGCTAGTTATCCAAGTAGCATCTAAATATTCTTCTAGTATTGGGATTACTAGTAAATTTGGAAAATTTACACGCAATAACTGTCATACCAAGTCTAATGTAATAGATAATGCGCATCATACTTTTAATTGTACTAGCATATTCTAATTGTGCTAAAAGTTGACAAGTATTTCCATCACTTAAATTGACCCATCATATAATACACTTGACTGTGTAATTCCCAAATGATAATATTTTAAAATGATTTTTTCTACATGGTGGCATTGACTTAAAGCATAACCCCCATTATATTTGATCACTTTAACACTTGTATCTACTACTTCCAAATCTTTTATTTGAAACTGAGAATATAGATTTTTTTTAGTTTTATCTATGCCAAGCCTTTTTGCACTAATAATCATCATACTCCATACTCTTTCATAAATTTTGAGTAATTGCACCTATCAACATTCTTATGCTTAAATCTATAAATTATTCATGCCATTGTTTTCGTTCTTTCTTTGTCTCTACTCATGTTACCATCCTCTACAAAATGCACCTTGCCAATAACTTTTTTCACATAATTAGCCTCACGATCCTGAGAAACTTCCTTAAATAGAAATGTGTTTTTATCAAATTATCTATAGTCAGGTTCTCGAGCATGTGGATAAGTTTCTTTTGATAACCATTCCAACTTGAAGGCAATTTTGAAATAATTGCAGCAACGCAAAGAGGTTCAGAAACTTTAATTATAAGGTCTTTGAGTTTGACAACATATATTTGAAGTTCCTTAACTTGATTAGAGATAGATTTTCCATTAATCATGATAATATAAAATATCTTGTAGTAATAAATCTATCTGTACCTTTTTTTGTTAATATTGTATTTGGTCTCCAAGGCATTCAAATGCTTTTGGGAATTCTGTAAGATTGCACATTTTCATATAGACAATCTAATAGAGTATTGAGAATCCTTATTGAGAATCCTTCCTCGGCACCTCCTTCTATCATCCTTTTCTTATCAAGATTATAACATGCGATCATACCACTTTTATTCTCAAATTTCAAAGTACTATAACCGATACAAGATAATCTATTTGCTTCGTCATGATTGCAAGCACTTAATGCAACCATTGTCTCAATCTCCATGAAAATATTAATACCTTAAGATTGTAGGGGAAATTTGATTGCTAATGAAGATATATGAATAGTTATAGATCTTTAATGCTTTGATGCGTAATGACGATAACTGTCCTTAAAGTATTATTTGCCTCTATTGTTGTTGTTGTTGGATTTAAAACAAATATACCTTCGGGAAACTAGAGTCGTAGAGAAATAAGTTCAGCAATTACTTAATTTCTCTTTTGGAATCTCACCTTGAATGCATTATCAAAGTTTTGTGCATGAAAAAAGAAGAAGAGAGTTACAAAGAAGAAATTGTTGCTTTAAATAGTTGTGATTCTTGAATAATTGTTTTGAGCATTATATCATTTGGTCTTATTTATAGGCAAAAAATCACTACATATCTTGAAAATAGATACTTTATTCCCATCATCACCACTTTTCAAGATGTACCATCAACACTTTTCATGTTAATGATAACTTTTTTCATAACTAAGATTGACGTCTTTCATAAGTAAGGTCACCTCTTTTAATGACTAGGAGTCACATCTTTTCATGATAATACATTATTTCAACAAGTTATTGTTGATGTCTTTAGCTATCTAAAAACCCTTACATTACGTCATCCTCTTATGGACTGTTCTATATTTCTCATGTAATTATGAAAGAAGGGAAGCATAATGCTTTAAGAAGCAGTAATGAGAGGACGGTGAATATGAGGGAACCCCTCTACATAGACTTGGCTCAAGATCATGCGTGATTGGAGACGAGATACATACGATTGAAATCCTTGATCCTAGCTTTGCTTTCAATTCTTCAAAGGAAATTTTACCACCCCACCACTTGTCTTCGTAGTTTATGTACTTTCTAATATATAGATGAATAGGGCCTATATAGATCCATCTTTTTATTGAATGCTTTGCAGAATGATGAAATAGAGGTACTAGTTCTATTTGGATTAATCTTAGATGTTATATAATTGTTGGTACCTTTCATTCTTTCTCTTATCCCTTTAATCTTTTGGATATTTAGCAGTGGTGCATCTAGGCTTGCAGATTCGGTACACAACACTTGAGCCACTTCGGTTATGAGAAATCTATGACTGGTTCAAAGTTTAATATGAATCATTTGTGATTTGCCCTATTTCCTGCATTAGAGAATCTTCATTTCAAAGTTGATCTTGGATATCATAATATAAAGTTTCTTCTTATACCTGTATGTCGACTCCACCATTTGAGTCCTATTTATTTGTCGCTTACTCCGAGAAAAAATTCCTAAATAGATTCAACTTCATAGTCTAAACTTTTGAGCTCCTACTTGTCTATCAATTTGGGGTTGTTTGTTTGTATTTCTTTTTTCTGTTTATGAACAAAAATTTTGTTTTTTTGTTCCGAGGAACAAAAAAAGAACAGAAATGCATTTGTTTGCATTTTTGTTCAAAATCTATTTTTCTGTTCTCGAGAATACATTTGGAACAGAAACAAGAAATAAAACAAAAACTTGTTTCTTGTTTCCGGAACAATTTGAAAAAACAAATTTTCTCTCTCTTCTTTCCTTTCTTCTCTTTCTTTTCTTTTATTCTTCCTTTTTCTTTGGCCGGTTGTTGGCCTTGGCCATGACTAGCGATCGGCTGTTGAGGGCCAGCGATGCCATTGAGGGCCAGTGACCTTGCCGGAGTGTCGTTGGCCCCTGGCGAGGCTTGGCCTCGCCTTGGTTGGGTGAGCTTGGGCTCGCCTTGGCTGGGTGAGCTCAGGCTCGCCCAAATCCAACAAGGCTGAGCTCACCCCCCATCCAGGCTTGGCCAAGCCACCGCTAGGCGATTTGGGGTGAGCTCGGACTCGGATGCGGGCGAGCCCGAGCTCACCCAGCCAAGGTGAGGTCGAGCCTTGCCCAACCAAGGCGAGGCTCGGCCTCGCTAGGGGCCGGTGAGCTTTCCAGTGGCTAGGCGAGGTCGTCAGCCCTCATCGGCCGGTTGTCGGCCATGGCCGAGGCCGGTGACCAAAAAAAAAAAAAAAAAAAAAAAAAAAAAAAAAAAAAAAGGAAAAATAAAATAAAAATATTTAAAAATTAAAAGAAATTTCAAAAAAAAAAAGAACACAAATTTACCAAACGTGTTTTGGTTCTTTTTTTTTTTTATTCTCGGAACAATTTACCAAACGCATTTTTTTAGTAAAAAATTGTTCCCTAATAGAAATAGTTTTTTTCTATTTCCTTTCCCTAAAAACATTTTTGAACAAATACAAACAAACGCACCATTTATAACCAGGTTTGTCACAAAGAGTTTCATCTTCGATACATAGTAGATTTTCTTTTTGCCGATACTTTTGTGGTCAAACATCGGCCACGAGGGTTTTCGATTCACAAACCCAACAACAGTTGCAGCTGCTCTAGGGTTCACATGAAGGACAATGAGGTTCTCTTCCATGTTCTCTTTCAAAGGCTTCGATTCTCTTCCATTATCTACCGCGAATATATTCTATCTGAAAGCAACAACTCCTATTCATGCAAAGGAAGCTATTCGGCTGGTGTTCTTCGCTTGGAGTTGCGTAGGCTTTCCTAATGGCAGACTTTACCACCTAAACCTTCTACAATCTTCTCTTCTTGAATGAGCATTCTTTGTAAACCTTGGCCATGGCCTAGAAGTCTAGCAAAGAAAGTCTTTGATAGTAACTGTTGAGCAACTCTATATAAGTAATAATAATAAAAATATTGGGATAAGTACACCAAAAGTTCTAAAACTTATTATGAAAAAGCAATTAGGTTCTAAAATTTTTAAAATGTGTAATTCAGTTTTAAAACTTGTCATGAATATACAATTGAGTTTCAAGACATTTTAAAAGTGCAATCAAGTTCTAAAATTTTTAAAATATGCAATCAATGAAAGGATTTGATTATATCAATTTGATAAGTTTTAGAATTTGATTGTATATTTTGAAAGTTTTAAGACTTAATTTTATATTCGTAACAAATTGTAAGACTTTCAATGCACTTATTTCAAAAATCTTTGATGAAATTCACGAGTTAGTTGCTGGAATAGCACATATTACAAATCTATAATTTCATTGGCGCATTTAAAAGATTTCATTCTTTCTATTGTTTATGTAGAATGTGAGAAATGAAGGGAATTTTCTCTTCAGGACATCCACTTGAATGGCTAGAATCCCATCCACTTGTCACTTATATCTATTTTAGATAATGAGAATTTCGATGACATTAGAGCATTACCAACAAGAGTAACCTTACATGATTGATGCGTAGCGTTTGGACTAAATTCTCACGTTATTGCTACCTTTTGACTTGTCCTTTTCGAGTACATGTTTCTTACAATCTAGATAAAAAAAGGAAAATTTGCCAATATGTCTTAAACTTATTATATGGATATTATTGTGGTCCTAAATTTTTCAATTTTATCAAATTAATTTTAAACTCTATGTGACAATTTCAAATGTAATTATTCTATTCAATTTTTGTCTAGAAATCACTTATGTGATAGTCTTTTGTCCAGGCATTCCACGTGGTATAAAGTTTCGTCAGTGATTTTTGACAAAAATTTGTTTGTCAAAGTGTTTTTACTTTATAATATAATATGTTATACTTAAATTTATGAAGCTATATAGAGTACTATTAAAAATCCCAAATTGATGCCCTCGACACATTCATCTTAAACTAATTCTCGCTTCACACAAAATTTCAAACCAGCATCCCAAACCAAAATCTTTCCAAATATTTAAATGCACACATGTCAAAATACTTGAATTTTCCTGATCAAATCTGTCATTATACACCTCTAGTCTTGTAGTCTTACCATCTAAGTGACCATGTTAAATTTCTTGATGAGAAGTTGTACCCCAAGCAGGTACGACAATTCTTTGGCATTGTTAATTACTTAAGGAGGCAGCACTTGTGTACTTTAGTGAGATAATGGGAGCAGGTTCAATTCGACTTTTCACTGGAGGAAAGTTAGTTCAGAGGAAAGTTAGTTCAGAAGGAATATCTCAGTGGACAACACTTTGAGATTTTCTTATTTGTATGAGTTAAAAATTAATTTTAGGTAAATGTGCATTTTTACCGGTATTAACCAATAAAAAAAGACCATCCACCGCGGTGGCTTAGTTGGGTAAGTGTTAGACTTTCATCGAAAAGATCTAGTGTTCGAGACTCTTATAACTTCAAGTTGCGAAAATTTAGTTTGAGACTTTGCGACTTATCCGGCAAGACGTGTGTGGTGGTACGTGTCGCCTCTAATAGTTTATTTTCGGTTGCCGGCCGTGTGGGGTCTTAGGTTACAAAAAAAAAATTAATAAAAAAATTGTGAAAAAAAAAACGAACTTTTTACCGGAATTTATTTCCGATGACTCGAATCTGATGCTCGTCCAAGTTGGGCTATAAGTGCTTAGAACTTGATGCCGTTCCCTGTGCGAATCTTTGAAAATCGCTTCATTCATCAGCACTGCCCTCGCCGTTCGCTCTGAACTCGCGCCGTCCGATTGCCGATCAGCTCGCCGGCCGCCCCGTTTCGCCTCTCTCTCTCTCTCTCCCTGCGATGGACGGCGTCACCGGCCGGAGCTCCGACGAGCGGCCGACGGTCCTGGTCACCAACGACGACGGCATCGACGCCCCCGGCCTCCGCGCCCTGGTCCGCGCCCTCGTCTCCGCCGACAGATACCGCGTCCGAGTCTGCGCTCCCGATTCGTAAGTTTTTTCACTGATCGCGCAGGGCTTTCGACTCGTGCGCTCGATGGTCCCGTCCGTGGAGGTCCTTCCGTTCGATTTTAGCCGTGAGTTTTGCGTGGCGCTTGGATGATCGGACCGTAGGAATCTGGTGCCGAGTCTGCGTTCGAGTTTTGGTGTGCTTGCGTGATGTCGCTCGCCGTATTTTCAGCTTGTGATGTTCGAGCTGCTTTTGGTTGATCTTCTGGATATCTGTGTGTAGAATTTCAGTGCACTTCAGCTGAACGCGTAATTTACGAAGGATTCGATGTCAATCTATGTAAGAACTCAAGAAATGAAGGAAAAAGAAAATGATCGGCCCTAGAATTAGTCCGCATAACGTAATCGTTAGGAGGATCTGGAACACTTATCACTTATCAGTGGGGGTATATTTGATTCCGTCCGACACGGTTTTCAGTTGTCCATACTCCATAGAGCTGTACTCTTGTTATCCATCTTTTCTTGGTAGATGCGAAGAAAATAACTCTTCGGTCCTCGGTTCAATGGAAATTAGCGCTGGACGTTTTGTCGGGACGAAATCCTTCTGTTTTGATACTGAAAGAGGTAATAGTTTAGGAGGTTAGATAGCGGCGAGTCTTCCTCTACTCCTAGCACGAGCAAGTCTACTATACCAGGCCCTTGCGTGTTAGGAATCTGTGGGATCTGCACTAGATCCCTCAAATTTTTGTGGACAAGTTGCTGTATAATTTTTGCTCTGGGATTGGCTTTGTTCTCCACATCGCTTGTAAACTAAGTTTATACGATATATTCTCCCCAGGCACACAGGTGCATATTGTTTTGTCTAATAAGATTGCTCTGAAGTCACATGGAAGTCCCAGTGTGCATATCATATGTCTTCCAACCTTTAATCACCTTGTCTGGCTTAAGAGTGAGAGAGTACTTTCTCATGGTCACAGGCTAAACAGCCACACGATATGGATATCTTTCAATGCTTCAGATGGAGAGTACTTGCAAGGTAGCCCTTGTTGCTTGGGTTTGCACCAGAGCAGGATTTAATCAAGTTCTGGAGGCATGCAGAGAGCTGTTTGCTGTCCCATGTCGACTTCAAATTTGGTAGTGTGCCTCTCTAGTGAGATATGTCCTCTCTTAGAGTATCCTTACATAAATAAAGACTCCAGTTAAAAACCATTGATGGATAGGTTGGTCTTTATTTTTAGAAAGTCAAACCCAAAAACTTGAACCATTAAATCGAAGGAGACTTTATGTACACAAGGCCCATTGCAATTCTGTAATAAAGCAATGTTGGATTTACTTTAAATTTCCTCTCATGTGCCAATCCCAATGAAAGATGACTGAATAATTATCATGCACATAAAGTGCAAGCCAAAATATGAAGAGTGATGGGATGTTTTGCATCTGAAATAGAAGAACAGGGAATATGAGGATTTGCATACAAATAAGTAGTATTTGGGATTTCAATACATTGGATCGAAAAACTAAAAGTTTGAGGTATTTGGTGAAGAGAGATTAAATGTATATAAGTGTCATTGCAATCCTGTCTTAGAGAGAGAGAGAGAGAGAGAGAGAGAGAGAGAGAGAGAGAGAGAGAGAGAGAGAGAGAGACTTCCAGAAATCCAGAAATAGCCAACCTACTCTCAGTGAATGCTTCTACATAGTCTACACAGGGTCAAAGTTAGTTCTCTGAAGTCTTGATTTCGAAACTTTGGTAGTTGTTTGTTTCTGATCAAAGATTCTCTTTTGCTCTGTCAATGCATGAATTGGATCATAGTTGACATGCAGGTACAAGTCTCGAGCAGCCCACTTTTCATTCTTTGGATGGTAGAGGGGTGTTGGGGTTGGGAGATGGCGTTGTTCATTTTTTCAGAATATGCATTCCTTTGCTTGCAAGCTTCCCACAGGAATTATTTTCATTGGCATGATTTCTATTTCCTTTTTGCAGTCCCTTTAAAATTCAAATGTTTCATAGATTTAATGGAATGCTTTTCTCATTCTGAGTTACACTGTTGGCAGGGAAAAATCTGCTGTCAGTCATAGCATCACATGGCGTCATTCTGTAGCTGTTAAGCGAGTAGATATCGATGGAGCAGAAGCCTTCGCTGTCTCTGGTTTGATATCATCACCATTCAGTGGATATTTAATTTCGAACTTTTATTATTGTCTAGATCAAGCTTCCATCCCTTTACATAGTTTATTGGATGGAACAGCATTTCCACTTTAGGTGGTTCTCTAATATTCTTAAGACGCTTGAGGAACTTACAGAAACAGAGGAAAAGAAATGAGAACGTCACTTGTGAACTAGATGTCCATATGGGGTCATAAGTGAGTCAACGCTGACTGTCTTCTATCTCAAAAGATTGGTCAGAGTCTGGCAGATAATCCAGTCCTGAATTCTCCTGTGGACTTGTTTTCCACCCATGATTGTACTCTCTAAAGCCAAGATAGCTTTGTATAGAACTCTTAACGTTATTTGTCATTTTGAAGGTGATTCTTGAAAATGGCAATAGAAAATATATTGTGGTTGACCACTGTGTATAGAGATATATATGTTACAGTCCAAATGGACCATTCCGTCTACCTAAATGTCGGTACAATAGAAGCTTTTTAACCTTTCTTCGGGAGGAACTGACCATCTTTTCATCATTATTTTCCTCCTCAAAAGTTGTGTGTGTTCGGGCTGAGTTGCATTGTAGAAGGAACGGAAATCTATACCTTTATGTCAGGATATTATTTAAACTTTCTAGAATTTGTTCTCATAGTTAAAATTGCCTTTCCCGTTGAAGTGTCCTGTTGGTTCTTCAACGACCATAGAAATATTTGTTTTTCTTCCTTTTCTTTTATGAGTTGCTAACCTGTAACTTCTTTTTCTAGTTAATTTTTTGGGCTAATCATGAACCAACTAATTGCTCTCCTTATGCTAAAGCAGATGCATTGGGACATGCCACAACCATCGAGCAGGATATTAATTTATTATGACAGTGTAAAGAAGTGCTGTGCTTTGTTATCTTAGCCTTTTCACGTCTCTTATGTACTTTGCAGGAACTCCAGCAGATTGTACTTGTTTGGGAATCTCTAATGCAATCTTTTCTTCGGTTCCTGACCTGGTATATCTGGCTTTTGGGCAATCAACAGAATAGATTATTAACATCTTTTGAGGATTTATTTGGAGACACGAACTGTTTGTTCTCCTTCTTTTACCCCTTTCTTTTCAAAGTGTCAAAGTCCAACTCTTCTATGCTAGTACAATGCAGTAGCTAGCTATGAGCCCTCTATGGGACTTTATCTATGTTAGTCTGTCAGACCATTTTACACATGTTAATTCAAAATGTGCGGAGCCCTTCTTTCCATTCTTTCTGTGCATTTTTATTCCTGTCTACTGGTAGAATTTTTGCTTTCTGATTTCTTAATCACTTCTTACATGCACAGGTACTTAGTGGTATTAACAAGGGCAGCAACTGTGGTTATCACACGTCAGTAAACTATTTCCTTTGGTCTATTCATAGAATATGCTTGCCATATTTTTTGGTATCTCAAATGCATAGTAGAGCCTCAAAATCCACTAAATACTCAATCAGCCAACATTATTTGAAATTATTTTATTTCCATATCAGATTACTCCCACATCCCTTGTTTTGGCAAAATTGGGTGACTCTCCATATTTTAAACACTGTAAAAATAAGAAAGCTCATGAAGTCTGCATTGTTTATGGATTTGGTGGATGTAACAGATTTTAGTGGGTGCATCTTGAGATGGTTTTGCAAAAGCACAGGTGGTGCTCCCACTAGTTGGTCGAAATAAAGGTGTTGGAATAATTTACTCTCTGAACTATGAGGGAACACTAATTTAGACTTAAACATCTTTACTTTTCCACAAGAAGAAAATTCAACTGCTCAATATGTCCATTGAATATATCTTTCACAAAAAATAGTGAAAAGTTCAAGCGAGCATATTTAGATTTCTTGTGACAGTACATTAATGAGGGATCTTGACTTACAAGTGGTCATACTTTTGTTGTACCTTGTCTTGGGAGGGAGGCAGAAGAAAGGACTCTTTTCATCGTGGACCTATGCAGTTTAAGTCAGATGTTGTCATTGTCGTTTTTTTGTTTCCTCATGCTAAGTCTGACATATATCATAAGATCATGACCAGTTCAGGCGTACATTAAAACTCGAGAAATTTTCCATTCTTAAAGTACAGGAAAGATATTACAAATTTGACTTGAGTATCAAAATAGATGCAAGCATAGTGTTAAATCCGCTGTACTGTGACTTCTGTGATTCTGTAGCTAGTGCCTTTGTAGTCACGATGTAATTCTGCGTAATATGCTATTGCCTGCTGACATTAATGTATACCTACTTGTTACATTACAGAGTTTACTCCGGAACTGTAGCGGGTGCTCGTGAGGCCTTCTTTAATGGTGTCCCTTCTGTCTCAATGTCATATGACTGGTATGGGCCACTAACCATTCTCCATATGCTATGTTACCCCATCGACAGCTTGGTTCATAGAGAAAACCCAAGACTTTGTTATGATCCTTTCTCGAGGCAATCTCAAGTTCTTCCTTAGACTAACTTAGTGATTTATGTTTTTGGATAATCTTTTATTGGCCGATGAGAGATTAATCTCGAATTTAATACAACGAAGATAGTTCTTCCTGCAGTTTGATCTTTAGGTTTGCAAATTCTTGATGTTTTGCACACTACTGCTAACGACATTATTTCTTGCGCGACATGAGCTGCATTAAGGCGAAATGTTTGCAAATATAAACGGGTAGTAAAATCTTTAAATTTTAACTATAAAGAGCAGTCAAGTATAGCTGCATTATATTAAATTTTACCTCATCTTTACTTGGCGTTCATGGGCTTAGTTTCAAAATATTGTTCTGTTAATACTCCCTCTCTAGCATGTACTTAGAAACCTCCACCTTCCATCCTAATGTTCATTAGCATGACCGGCATGAGGATGCAATCTTCCATCCTCTTTCCTAGTTCTGTGTGTCCTTGCTTGTCAAAGCTCGTGCAAGAATGTGTACTAGAGATTATGAGAGGCTGCTTCATTTGATTGGCTTACATGGGCCACAAACCTTTCCAAGCCTGTTCAACCCTGAAGAGGAGGCAAGGCCAGAATTTGGCTGACTTAGCTGAATCACGTTATCTTGATGAACCAGCTGAATTGGTTTACAGAATGTTCATCTGAGAAAGAAATAAAAATCAGAAACAAGTAAAAGAAAAATCGATATATAGAGGTAAAATCAACACTTGCGAATTGAGAAAGTGACGTCTTATAAGTTTGTTACAAGCTCAATTAACTAGTCAAATTTATACTAGTTTCTAGTTATTCATTTTATACAATGATTAGATAAGAGAAATAGTCACTTCTAATATATTTTCTTATTATTATGTTTACGTACGTTTGATTTTGTAAATTAGGAATATGTGGCAGACATCTTTAGGGTTGGACTGTGTGTTCAATTTATAACATTGACCTGTCTATTTCTTGGTTCTCTAGCCAAGCCGAACTTGAAAGACTCATAATATGAATCGGTGCACATGCACCTATCTGCCATATAAGTTTAGTCTCCAGCAATTCTACTATGATGAACTTGTTGAACAAATGTAAAGCCAAGATGGTTTTCTACGCACACTTTGGAAATGCCTCCAGTTCACTTGAATATATCATGTTACCAGCATTAGGTTCTCATGGTTTGGAGTTTGGACCCAACATATCAAATTAGAAAAATAGGATGCAGTCCATTTTTAAAGGTTTGTACCAACGAATGGAGGAAACATATTGCTAGGATTTTGACCAAGGGTACTGTTGGAATACTCTAATATTCATTTACAGATGTCATCAAAATGTTTCAGTATGATTGATTTATAATGGTTTGGTAGAAAGTACACATTTGTGCAGAATACGGGACAGCTTTGCATATAACCGCCACAGAGTTGCTATCTCCAAAACTTACCTTTGTTGGTTAGGCCTGATTTCAGTATTGCCTTTCAGGGTTAAAGGTAAAAGCAAGGTTGAAGACTTCACACTTGCTGCTGAGGCTTGTCTACCTATAATTGGTGCAATACTCGATAGGATCAGAAACCACAGTTATCCTAATGGTTCTTTCCTGAATGTAGATCTACCAACAGATATTGCAAACCACAAGGTAAATTTCAAAATTGCACTTTGACGGGCAGTTAGTATGGCATAGTTAGGATAATAATCTAGGCAATCACTATCACTATGAACATGTATGTATTCTTCACGCAGGTGTCTCCTTGAGGCATACTTTCAACTTCTTCTGTTTGCCATTGATGATGCACCTTTTAAACAGTGAAGTGTTTGTTGGTCCCAGAAAAAGAGAAAGCTTTATCTGATCGAAGTTTTTTTGTTTTTACACAGACATGTACTTGAATCCATGTACATGCATTCCGATCTCTTCCCTCTTTACTGTTCATACTTTCAACTTGTCAGGCTCCCTTGTCCTTAATAATTTTCTTCTTTATAATAATAGCTTGAGTCTTTTTTCACAAGAAGACACCCTCATCTCTTGGGGAGATCTGGTGTAGACTCAATTCCAGTCTTTCGTGTGCAGTAGACCCCACACTTGTCTCCATTTAATATATATTTTTTATAATATTTTTATTATTTTTATGTCTATTTGGGGGAATCATAGAACTTAAATAAGGGGGGAACTGGTCTCAGTTAAAATAAAGATGCTATTGCGCATTTATAACTTGAAATTGAGGAATCATATTGCAAAGTAATTGATTCTAACTTTTTGGATAATTTAAAAACCAGAGATTTTTTTAAAGTGGACCCAGACAGGTCAAGCTGTCTAATGACACATGCTTTACTGAAATCAGTTGAAGCACCTCAGAGTCTTCACTAGCCAATTTTGACCTATTCTTTTTAGAACATTACTATTAGAATTGATTATGGGATGATTCCTGCCATTATTCGAATGATCATGTGCTGTTATCCTTTGCCATTTTCTTTAGGCTGTGACTAGATTGAACTATTATAGATGTACAAATGGAAGGGTTGTGATATGCGTTACTCCAAAAGTGCCGTCAAGTGCCCTTGCCTTTTCATTTTTTGCTTCTCTTCTAACCAGCTGTTAGAGGCTCATGCCAGTACTCCTTGGGGAGAGCATGGATAATCGATTAGCTTAACAACAATTACAACCAGCGTGTTGAACTCCAACCTCCTTGATTGACATGGGACGTAGTCATCTCTATTTCATTAAATTTCAGATGAATGACCTCATAATGCCCAATGAGCTCTAAAGCACATCATCCATGAATACTGAATAGAATGCTTGCAACTTTACGTGTATTGGAATCTGGAACTTTTCCTTTGTGACTTTGACCGTAATTGGAATTTGAAACTTTGCTGTTGGAATCCTAACTATCTATCTCGCGACTACCCTGGAATATCTAGCTAGAGTTTTGTTGTAGTGAGGAGGATGTAATGATATTTTACTAGTTCTTTTATTTCTTTGAAAGGGCTATAAGCTGACTGAGCAGGGTAGAAGTTTTTTTGTGATGGGATGGAGACAAGTGTCCTCAGAAATGCAAGGTGGACAATTGTCATCGACAATGACTATGGATGAAGATGTAGCAGAATTGCCTGATTTGGATGCATCAACTATGTCAGCAGAACATCGTCTGTTCAAGAGAGAAGTGAGTTTCTTTGTCAATCTGTCCTCCTGTTGTGTCCTAGTTATTGTAATCTTCCACTATTTGTGGTTAATGATTTCTCACTGAGTTCTGTCCTTTTTTGTGTCTGATTATATAATTCTCAGGTTGCTTCTTCGAGAAACCTTTGTTGTCGAAAAACTATTCTTGCACTTGTCATCTTGATCTTTGACAGTGACTCTACATTGCAAAGTGAAATGCATTCTGATTAAATTAATTTTCCATCAGTCTATAAAAAATTATAGTATTTTCATGGACTGAAATTTATAAAGCAAAGCATGTCATGCACAGAATATAGGGGCTCTTCTAATTATTTGCATATACTTTATCAGCAGGAAAAGTTGGGGCACAGAATGATAGAATTTAGGGGATCGCATTTTCAAGATGTCTGAAACATTTTCCTGTAACAAGATACGCAATCAAAGTTCCTGTTTTTAATGTATCTTGAAACAATATTGAGGAGCGAAATTATGGGGGTTTTTGTTATCGAGTGTGATTGTAGATTGTCTCTATTCTAAACCTATAATTTGAACATTATTAGGTAAGGAAATCTCAAGTTGATGACAGCGATATGGACCACCATTGTCTTCAGGAAGGATATGTACGTGTTTCTGCTAACCTGTTTGCATAATTTATATGAGTTGTAACTTACTATGCTTCATTATTTTTTCAGATTACCGTCACTCCTCTGGGTGGCCTTGCTCCTCCCAAGAAAGAATTTCGGGCCTTCTTCAAAGATTGGCTGCCTAGTTTATCTGATCGCTCATCAGCCTTATAGTTCTCCAATTTTCATGTGAGTTGCTATATTACTTATTATGCACGAGTTGGAAGCATCAGCTTTCAAATAGGGGCCAAAAACTTTTATCTAAAGTAGTTAAGTTTATATTCAATTGAAAGTGCTTTTGAATATTTCTATATTGATAAACCTGATAGAATGTTTCTGCTGTATTTGGAATCTAATGTCATGCAATATTCTATAAATTGTCATTGGTAGTTAATTATTAGTACAAACACTATAGCTGCAATGGCAGACCTTTAGGTCCACAAATTTCTTATAATTCTATGTTGACAAATTTTTGGAAAGAGTTTACATGTATGGTATTTAACTAGTAATTTTTGTCTTGTCCCCCACGCTCAATTTCCCAGTCTGCCATATTGTAGCTGTGTAATGAGAATGAATTTAACAAAAGGTACTATAAATTCTGATGCCCTCTTTTTTGTTTCGGCAGATATAGCTGATTTTCTCCTAGAAGTATATTATATTCCTAAAAATGGATCATGGCCGATAGGTTTGGTGGTTTCCATTGAAAGCACTCTGAAGCTCTATAATCATCTTATTCTGCTTCATCTCGTTATCATTTCTGGGAGAACAATAGTCAAGAATGTCTACCTAAATTGTTATTTAGAACACTGTCATTATGCAAGGAAACCATCTTCATTTTCATATGATGTTTGTGGATGATACTGATCGGTGTAATAACTACCTTTTTATTTGGAATAATGCAATAGCTACTATTCCTCATAATTGACTCATCTTGTGTGGTTGCTTCTCCAACTTTTGCCTGTGACATAGTATAGGCTGTTTTAACGCCTCGGTAATCACCTTGAATCACAACGCTTATTCTGCTTTTCTTCGCGGTTGGCCCGTCTACATCACATAAACAGAAGTGCTTCTTGTTCAAGATCTTGTTTTGCTTAAACTGCATGCTCTTGTATATAATCGATGAATTGAAGCACATGATAGTGACTCAGTGAGGGGAGAAAATTTCTCTTTCATAGGTTCCATATAGATTGTGCAAACAGACCTTTCATGCATTGTGATATAACTTTCCTTAACTAAGCAAGTTTAGATTGACAAACTTCTTTTCCCTAACTTGGGAAAAGGACCTGGTGTATAATGGATCGAGTTAATCACATCTATTGATTGTGCATTCTGTAAAAATCCAACGGCTGTGATTACATTTGATCTAGGATCCCAGTAAGGCAAAAACCTCCCCCAAACTAGATAGCAACTTCTGAAGCCTTTTCACCTGCTTTAATTGCACCAGCTATCACAAAGACTTGTAGGCTGCCAGATTCAGATGCCGACAGGAATTGTTGAGAATTCCCAGTTTACTGTCATGAGGGTTGCGGTAATGCAAGATCATGGTGGTACTCAGGAGAGGTGGTCTAACATTTAAGTCTCATCAATTTACTATTGCTTGTGATGGCACTATAACATTGGCTGTCCTACCATAAGTTTTTTGAACTCATATAAAGCACGGAATTTTCACGATGGTCCCAAATTGTGCAACTACTTTACAATCTGTCATGCCAATTATCTTCTTTTACTTGTTTTATCTCGTGCGGATTGTCTGTGGTTAATCTTACTTTAGAGTTCCTAAATTGCTTTCCGGAGCCAAAGTCAAAAGTGAAATCACTGTTGAGATTGTGAATGATTGTGTGAATAGCATAGAAACCGCGTCCAGTTGTCCCATGCATTGGCTGCCCTTCAGTCCTCCCTACTTTAATATATATGAATGAGAGAGAGAGAGAGAGAGAGAGAGAGAGAGTGGCTACCACCTTCAAGCTGACGCAGACAAAACAGCAATCTCCACCATCTCTTAATTAGTTTCTAGTGCTTCTTAAGATCGGTTGCATAACTTGGATCTCAATTGAAAAGGAAAGGAGGAAATAGAGCACTTGAAGATCAAGGGGTGGGAGAGAAAGGGGAGAAAAGAAGAAGAAAACAAATTGCGCAATGCTTCGCACAAGAATAAGACATCATAAATATTATAATTGTGCAATGCTTCACACAAGAATAAGACATTATAAATATTGTATGTGCATGATGTCATTGATCTCTTGAGCAACTCCCAGAGCTGCTGTCTTCTTCAGTGTTCCGATTGTAGTGCGGGATGTGATTCTACAAGGATGGACCAGAGGACGTGAACATCCTCATACGGGCATGATTTAACGTCGTCGTACAGAATGTAGATCCCTCTTCTTCCTGGGAAACAAAAGATCGAAACGGGAGCATGGAATTAGTCGCTATCTGCTTTTGTTTGTATGAAAATTTTCGAATCAGGGAGGACACATGCAAAGCTAATTAGCAAAACTGGTTTGAAATGGGGCATGCATTGTGCATGAGGAAATCGATTCCTGTAACATGCTTTCAGCGATAAGATGGTTTATACTAGCAAGCGAGCGCTCTGAGTTTCACACTGTTTCCTGATAGAGTTTATGGTGCAATTGGAAGTTGGAAGGATGAGCATGATAAATTAGCAATGATGAATATCAGAGTCCAAAGACATGCAGATGCAAAAAAAATGTGCTGAATCTTGGTTTCAAGCAGAAAATGCAGATGCAAGATAGGCTATAGACGAGAGAACGAATAGAAAACTGCATAGCAAATGCAGATAAAGCTTCATCGAAATGCAGTACATACTCTTCTTCGTAGCAGAATGCAGACGCAGCCATAGCTTCTTCAGTGGAGCGAGAAGGGACCGATACCACCTCATGTGGAGCTGCGTCCACGGCCACTCATGTAAACCGAGGCAGCAACCGAGAAGCCCAAAAGAACAATGGCGTCGAGAGCCGAGAGAGATCGCGGGTTTTGCTCAGGCAATTTAAACATCCCTTTGCAGGGCCAAAGTTTTATGCACACCAGATGATCTTTTGGTGAGATGTCACCGTCCCAAAAAAGAGAAGCCACCCCCCACAGATCATTTTTTAAACTTATTTTCCACAATCAATGCAAGTCACAAAACATGCCTTGTTTTTCAAGCCTCAGCTTAAAAGTTCTCTCTTTTCTCCCCCTTGTATGTTCTCCCTTTTGGCAAAATACCCGAGGAGCAGCGTCACTGGGTCTACTACTCATGCTTTACCAGTTTCTGGGTCAGCCCCCCTTGTCTTCTAAGAAAGTATCAAGTTTCGCTCTAACGCAAGGAGTCTTTCACAAGGCCCCGCCTCCCGTTTGTCCATCTGTCCCTTGCAGTGCCTTTAAAGTGTGTCACTCTTATTATATGCAGATTTGGCATATTGTAAAAGTGTGCTTTTTTTGGGAATGTCGTCTTATCGTTGCCAAGGCCTTTCCGTGAGGGAGGATAATCATCATGCTGTGGTTCACGAACTTTCTCACTGCGTGGCGAACGCCACCTACTCAAGCCAAACAAGTCGTGTAATCGTCAAGAAATGGAAATTTTTCAGTGCCTTGTTGAACATAGGTGGCCTCGTCTGATTTAGGAAGAAGTGGTTTTCGCTACGTTATGCTTGTGGCATGATCGTCTAGGGATACTACGGCACGTGTAATTACGTGACAGATCCATTTCCATGCCATTCCAGCACTTTGAATGGGTTTTCTGAATCACCTCAAGAGACCCGTCCCTCTGATTAATACGAGTGAGCAACCAACTTGAAACACCTAAATTTTGAGTCACTCGTTTGCTAATCATGTAATATTTTGATCTTTCCACATTGAAAAATTAATAACTGGGACCACGCATTTCATATAGTGAAGTTGGGAAGTTGTAATTGCACATCTTAATCATTCAGCATGATTCGCTTGATTATGCTTACAACATGATCTCGGTATTTAGGGATAGTAGATCCATTTCCATGCCATTCTATTACACTTTGAAAGAGTTTTTTGAATTTTCTCGAGAGAACCATTGCTCCGATTAATACCAGTGAGGACCGACCCACAGCTGAATTTTTGAGTCACTCTTTTGCTAAGTGTGTGCTATTTTGATTTTTCAACATTGGAGAAAGTTTAGTTAATAACCAGAAACAAGCATAGCATTTCATACAGTGAAGTTGGGAAATTGTAGTTGCACATCTTAATCGTTTGGCACGATTCGCTACATTATCCTTAGGACATATTCTCAGTATCTAGGGATACCATGACCCGTGCAACTGCATAGGAGATCCATTTTAGTGCCACTCTAGCACGTTGAACTAGTGTCTAAGTCGTCTCGAGCAAATCGTCCCTGTGATTAATATGGGTGAGCTCGCTACTTGAAACACTGCTGATTTTTAAATGTCCCTTTTGCTAAGCATATACTATTTTGATCTTTCAACATTGAAAAAGTATAATCAATAAGGGAACAAGCATTTCACACGATGCTCACATTAAATGACAGATAAAATACATCAGGAAAGCAAGTACTCCAAACCCTAGTAAAACTATTTCTCCGCCTCACAAATCATACGGTTGCTTTCCGGTGAACTTGACCTCGATGGGGCTGACGTTCTTCCCGATCGACCTGAAGTTCTGGCCGACCCCTTGACGGCCCTTGTTCACCTTCTCCGGGTAGACCCCGTCCTTGGGGTGCAGGTACTGAACTTCGCCGTTGGGGAAGACCCGGTAGAATTGGTACTTGATCTTGTACTTGGACCTCAGTCGGGTCCCGAGCGCCAGGCACTGCTCCTTCCTAGCTAGCTTGAGCAAGTTCGGGCCTTCCCTCATGATCGCCGCGCCTCCGGTCGGCATCTCGAAGATCTGCTCCTTGGGCGACTCCCAGGTGATCACGTAGAACTCTTCGACCTGGCATACCCGGTGTATCATATCATCTTTTAAGAACCGGCACGGCCGACTCAATCAATCAACTACTTCAAAAATAAATTGTACATAATCCTAGTCGGTCCAAGTCTACTATGTGCGATGCCCTAAAGAGACTTTGCGCGAAGGGTTTGTAAATAGTTCTTAGCATAGTTAAAACATGATTATTCATGTTGAAATGTCAGCATCTTGATTAATGAAATGGACGTTTAAGTATAAATTTAATTGGTTTAATGATTAATTAGTCAATTTTCTAGAATCAAGACGTGCCATTATATCATGTCCATAGAGAATACGGTGGCTACTAATGTTACCTGAGCCTTGCGCAGTAGTCCGCCAGTGCTGCCGCCGAAGATCGGGGACGGGGTGTTGGGGTCCAACTCGGGCGGTGTGAACCCGACGGGTGCCTCCTCCTTGACCGGGGCCTCGGCCTTGCCCTCCGCAGCGGCAGCCCTAATGACAGTCCTTGGCGAGGACTTGGCAGCCTTAGGGGTGGCGGCGAAGGCCAGGGAGGATGCCGACTGCTTCCACGGTGCAATCACGCGGTCGACGCCGGACTTCGGGGCGGCGAGGGCTGGGGTGAAGAGGGAAGCTTGAGTAGCCATGGCCATGGAGGACTTAACGAAAAGAATAGCCAAGGCCCTGAAGCTATGGAGATGAAGAGGGGAGAGAAATGAAGGGCTGAGCGGTCTTATGGAATTTGGGGAGATAGAGAATGTGATCAAGGTTGGGGATTCTGTGGAAGGATGGATGTGTGTGTGGAACTGGATGTGGATAAGGTGGATGTGTGTTGGGCCAATGAGGAGGGTTGATTTTGATACGTTCCGGGCCCCGCAACACCTCCACAAACATTTTGTTTTTCTTTTCCTTTCCCTGTCCCCAAGAAAGATTTTTATTTTTTTTTGTTTTTCTTTTGGAAATTTTATTATTTTGGTGATTGTTCTAATCCACTATTATGACAGGGCAATTTTTCCAGCGAATTCAATGTATCTGGACTCTTGAACTCGGCGGATTGCACCTGAATCTCATCGGTTGAGTGCTCAATTTATGTTTCAATCCCCGCATTAGATTTACTAAGTAATTTCTCCTGTGAAAATATGGTGCCGATTCCTTTAAATATTTGTAATTCTACCATCCCAAGTGGATTTATGCTTTAGATTTATTTTGTCGGGAGCCTAATTAATGAAAACAGTTTGCAGTCATATATTCGTTGTGTTAGGACTTAGATGACTCATATGAATCCTTCACAGGAAAAATACCAAAAAAATTCATCAACATATTATAATTATGTCACTTCAATCATGGACTTTTTAATTATATTATTTTGTCGGAAATTCTATCAATTTAACCCTAAACTTTTTTTTCACATTTTACCAATTGAACCTATTAGACTAATTTTGATTAATTAACATGGACTTTTTTTCAATAATAGTTTAATATTTTTTTGAAAATTTTTATTATATTTTATTTTTTTCATTTTGGCTAGCAATGCTTGTTAGCAACTGGTTGAGGCCAACAAGCCCTCGTCATCGGCCATTAGGCGAGGACCAACAAGCCCTTGCTAGCTATTAATAAGGGTTGTTGCCCTTGTCGGATCTAGGTAAGAGCTGCCTCATCCAAAGCTGATAGGGTCATTGGTGTGGCCTAGCTGGCCCTGGGTGAGGCCATTGTGACATTGCTAGCCATTAGCGAGGTGGCCCTATTCGAAATCTAAGTAAGGGCTAAGGCAATAGTCACGACTGTTGCTGGCCAAAATAAAAGAAAGAAAGAAAGAAAGAAAGAAAGCAATAATTATAAAGTAAAAAAAAAAATTATCAAACAATCCACATTAAGTTGATCGTGTTACATTTAAAGGTTGGCATACACATCAGTGATTTCCAGTTAAATTTGACAAGAAAGACTCAATTAATAAATCGTGAAAAGATTTAAAATTAAATTGGCACAATTAAAAGGTTTGAGACTGAACCGGTACAAGCGATTTAAGACTTTTTTTCGATACTTTTCCTAGTCCTTGACCTCAAGTACAAATGGTGTTAGTGTGATATCACTGTTATATCAAAGGATATCTTCATATTTTTATCTAACTTTTGAAAATCTAAAGTTCCCGATTGATCAAGATGAAACTTCAAATCCTCAAATGAGGATCGGTCAAAACCTCAAAGTCCCGTTTCTATGATTATCCCAATGAAAATAAGTATACTTCACTTAAAGGTGGATACAAGTAAGATAAATCCTCTTATTACGGCAAGCTTAGCGTACTTAAATTGTCATAAGGAATGGTGATCTATAATCTAATGAGAGTCTCACAATTTTTCAAGTATAGTAATTGTTCGCAACGTATTGTGCTGTAAATTATGCTAAATACCAAAAGGTGATCTTTATGGCCGGCAAGAGGTTACACAACAGAATTAATAAATGATCAAAACTATGACTGATCTTATAAATTAGAGATGTCACGTAAATATTAGCATTAACATCATTAGAAAAATCATTTTTAAGACATAGACGTACAACGGATAATTTTATCAATTACTCATTGTTGCAAACCTTATATGTGAAGAACAAGATATTCACGTGACCACCTAGTTCGATCATCATCGGAGACAGGAAAAAAAGTGAAATAACAAGAGTATGCACCTTATATAGAATAGAGGGATAAGTGTACTAGATGTTCTAAAATTCTTCACGAAAGTGCAATTAAGTTTTAAAACTTTAAAAAATGCAATTAAATCTTAAAACTCATCACATAAGTGCAATTTTAACCCCTAATATTTTCAAAAAGTGTAATCAAGTCTTAAGATTTGTTAAGTTGGTGTAATCAAGTTATTCCATTAATTCCGTCCAATTTGATAAATGAAAAATTTTAGGACTTAATTGTTTCAAATTTGACAAGTTGTAGGAATTGATTATATATATTAGTTTTAGAACGTAATTGCATTTTTGTGATAGATTTTAGGATTTTCAGTGCGTTTATTCCTGAAATGAATATAAGAGTGAGTGTAAAGATTTGTACTCATGATATATGCTTTGACACTGTATTTGACAAGTTTTATTACCTGAAATGGTTTAAACAGTGATGAATGGGTCAAGAAAGTGCACATAATACGGGTTTTGTAATAAACGTAAAATTTAACCGATTATTCAATGCATTTTCGCCATGTTTTGCAACCTTCAGCCCTTTCACCTTCCGTAGATCCACCTAATTATGGAGGCAACGTCAGAGTCAGATAAGAAGCCCGCAAGCACTTTTTTATTTGGGCCAATGAAGCCCACACGTTCTTGGACTCTTAGAGATCTAACAAACTAGTCCGTCCTTCTGCTTCATTCAAGAAATTAATTATTATTATTATTATTATTATTTTTTGTTGGTGACCGAGGAACCACCGGAGATCCCTTATGGGGTCACACCGCCCTCTGATGCTTGGTGGCATCATCGGACGTTGTCGCAAGCCACTATTTAGATGTAAACCTTGGCGGAGACTAGCCTAGCAATCCACCAGCAGAGCCCCCCCTTAAATCATGTTAACAACGAGGGGATTTGAACTTTCGACCGCAATGTTGTGGGAGAGAGCAAATACCACCTGCGCTGCCCAATGGTGGATTTAATTTTTATTATTTGTAATTCATCGAACTGATTTATTGAGTCACAAGAAATATTTCTAGTCTCCATTTGTTCAATGGAAAATCGATTCTCATAATTTTTTTTTTTTCATTTTCCAGCACTTGAATTGCTTAGGAAAATGAGTTGACAAAAAATCTTTTCATAGTCAATGAATAATATATACTTGAATTTTGGAAAAAATGCCATCGAGGCTAGTTGTTGATTTTATAAGCCGCTTGAGGCGCCATGGAATATTACTCTAAAGATACATAAAAAAATTATTTACTGACTTTTTTTAGTGTCTTATCCTTGGCTTTTCGACAAATCTCGTTCGACCTCAATGAAACTGGTCCTTGATTATCATTTTGAATGAATGCAGTCTAGGATTTGATTGTGACAGAACGGTGCTCCTCAAATTAGACAATGGGATCGTCACAATGACAACGATCGGGGGAAGTTTTTCTTCCCTTAACCTAGAGAATACCCTTGAAGTTTTATATACCAAAAGTTTAGACATGGCGGTTTAAGGACTTACTAAGGTCCAGGCAATGCTATCAATGGGAAGCAAGATCGAAAAACGAGAAATATAGAAGGGTCTATGTCCACTTAGTTCTAGAGAATTTTATTCGACTGAAACAATGCTCAAATACACAATTATGGCATGGCATATTCCCACCTATACTCACGGTCCCAGGCGGTGCCATTATTGCTAAAGTAAATCCCATCATTTCGCAGAGACCACTTACAATCCCCACCGCAACGATATTTATCCCGCTCCTCCGTGAACACGTCGAAACTCCTGAACCGCCCCTCCCATCGGGCGGAGCAGAAGAAGATGGTGGAGCCAAAGAAGTTCATCTTAAAAACAATCACTTGCTCCTCGCCCTGGTGGAGGGTTCGGGCCCCGAGATCGTCGTCCCCAGATTTGCAATGCAGCATCATGTCACCAGCCAAGTCGTTGATGATGTGGACATGGCGCTTTATCTAGATCTCGCCGAAGATGGCCTGTGATGGTGGAAGAGAGGATATTAAGAAAAGTGACAGGAAAAGGACGAGCGTGAATTGGCTTAGGGACTTCATTTATGTAATGTATAGTGACTTTTGGTTTAATTTATAATGAACATTCTTTGTCCATCATGAACATTTATGGAAGGTCCATTCGTAGGACTTGTGAATTGACTTTGCTTGGAAAGATAAGGATAATTAGTGAGCGGAGTCTCAATTAAGTAGGAGATTTAGGTCAAATTGATAAAGAAGGAAATAAAATCTGTTTTGTGTATTGACTCTGTCGCAAAGAGAAGGATAATTAGTCAGCGGCGTTTCAATTAAGTAGGAGTAGGTCAAATCGATAAAGAAGGAAATAAAATATGTACTTGCCTTTCTAATAGGTACTCATACTTCTCCCTAAAGATGTATTTTAGTTTATTTAAGGCAAAAGAACACTTCAAGTGCCATAACTTTGGCCAAAGGGACACTTAAGTGCCATAACTTACGAAAGATACACTTAAGTGCCACATTCGAAGAAAAACGGATCACTTGAGTGCCACTCCGCCAAAGTCTGGCCAAAACGCAGACGTGGCATTTTTAAAGCGAAGCGCCCAAAACGACGTTGTTTTGCACACTAACATGGTGAAATAATGCAAAAACGGCGTCGTTTTGGCCTCGACGTGATAAAAAAATAAAAAATTAATTAAATTAAATATAAAATTAATTTTAGTTAAAATATTTAAAATTAATTTTAGTTAAAATATTAAAAAATAATTTAAAATTAAATTTAGTTAAATATTACAAAATAATAATTAAAACAATTAAAAAAACTCTAAAAAAATTTTTAAAAAAGGGAACGGGGGAGAGCGGGCGAGGATTAGCCCTCGGCCGCCATCGCCGCTAACCCGCGCTGAGAAGGGGCCGGTGAAGGCGGGGGAGGGTTGGACGGGGTCGCCAGCGCGCGAGCCCTTGCCCCGATCTGGGGCAAGGGTCGCAGCCCTCGCCCAGATTCGGCGAGGGTCGACGCAGATCTGGGCGAGGGCCGCGACACGAGCCCTCGCCGCCCGGTCGGCCCGAGGTCATCAACGCCCCTGGCCGGGCCGGCGACCCAGCCGACCCTCCCGCCATCGCGACGCTTCTTAGTGGCGGCGGGGCGCGCGCGCGGCGACGGGCGAGGGCTAATCCTCGCCCACCTCCCCCCCGTTCCCTTTTTTTTTTTAATTTTAATTTTTAAAGTTTTTTAGAGTTTTTTTAATTTCGTAATTATTATTTTTAAAAATATTTTAACTAAATTTAATTTTAAATTTATTTTAACTAATTAGTTAATTATTTTTTTACCACGTTAGGCCAAAACCACTCCGTTTTTGTATTATTTCGCCATGTTAGCGTGCAAAACGACATCGTTTTGGGTGTGCTTCGCAAGAAAATGCCACGTTGGCATTTTGGCCGGATTTTAGCTGGATTGACACTCAAGTGATCCCTTTTACTCCGATTTTGGTACTTAAGTGTATCTTTCGTAAGTTATGACACTTCAGTGTCCCTTTGGCCAAAGTTATGGCACTTGAGGGGTCCGCACGTCGTTTATTTAAAGATGATCAATTCCCCCAAAGCGAAACACTAAACTGGAGGTTTCACATTGTTAATGCCTAAAAATTTTGACTAATTATTTAGGAATTAATTGCATAGAAAATTAGGATTAATCGCATAGAAAATTAGGGATTAATCGCATAGAAAATTAGGGATTAATCTTTAGCTCCTAATAAAAAAAATATTATAATCAAATTTCAAAGCAAAATATTTTAAGAGCATTGATCACATAATGTAGTTCATTAATTGAATTTGCGTCGGATCGGTAGTTGAGAATGGACCTAAGTTAGTTGTGTGGATTAAGTTCCTAGTTTTAATTGACTCGGGTTTAGCCCTTAAAATCAAAAGGCTTTGGGTTTAATCAGAATAAGCTACAAAGAGATTAAACCTATCATCAATTAAGCCCATAAGAAGTGCCATTCGGCCAAACCCATGCAAACTAAGGGTTGGCAGAAAATCATCACGGAGATAGGCTAGATTGAGCCAACTCAGTCAAGTTTCTGCTCATCAAGAGTCTAGCTAGAGAGTGACTATAAGTTAATTGAGCTCGTTGCTCCAGAAAGGCCAAACATCAAAGATTGGCCAATTAACCTAAATTAACTATATATAAACTTTGCCATGCCTTATTGATGGTTTTATCTATGCGTTGATGGGCCCAAGTGGGCCCATCCGCCCATGTTGGGCTTAAAAGCCCGGCCCGCAAGATAAGGGCCCATGGAGGAATGGATTCGATGTGAAAGGCTACGTTTTACGTTGAAGAGTTACGTTTGTTAGAGAAGACATAAGGGGGAAAGAAAAGGGGAACGTACCCCTTCAACTTACACTCTCTCCCTCTAAGAAACGTAAGAGAACAGCACCCTCAAAACAATGTTTTTTCTTCCCTAATAACGACAGCACGCTCCTCGATAGAACGGGATCAGATTCTTCCTCGAACTTCAGCATTGGTGTTTAATATGTGGACAATAAAGTACGTTTAATTCCGTGGTGTATATTTGATTGGTGAAACATGTGATTTATGGGCTTGTTTTCCGTGTTCGTTTTAGGGGTTCGATTAAGTATCGAAACCTGTTTTAGGAAATCTGCTATAACCAACACTTATAATTAGAGGTTAGCAATTCATAATTCAGAAGATACATTTAGCAACACATGAAATAGAGAGAGAGAGAGCGAGAACAAAAGGAGACTCTTGGCCAAGCCCTTGGCCGAGATTCCTCACGACAACAATTGTCACCGCTCCTCACTGTTGACTACAATGTTGTCGAGCCCCTTGATGAAGCTGCTTTATCGACACTACTGCCCAATGATGATGAGATTTTTGCTTTTTTACGTTCCTCCATTGATGATGATGTGCTAATCCACCCTTTACGCTGCCAACGACTTGCAGTTTCGAGCCATCGAGACACGATACTAACCGTGACAAGCCGCTATCTTGCACTAACACCAATTTGCTACTTCGATCAACCTATAAGGTCTTGGTGCTTCCAGTAGCTTGCCTTTGCATTATTGCGCCTCTTGGCCGTGACTGATGCCTGCTTGAGCTGCTACCATTGGTCTTGCCGCAATAAGCAGCATGCGTCGAGCTAGATTAGCCATGAGTCATGCCCGAGTTCCTTGCCGAATAGCTTCACCGAGAAAGGCCCAATGTACCATCCTTAGCCGTGATTAGCCAGCCAACCGGCTAGGCATTGTTGAGCCACCATTGCGAGCACCACCAAGCGGCTGTCATTGCCATGATGCACCACCTCGTCGCGCTAGCCCAGCTGAGCAACCCCTTGGCTAGCTAATTGTTTTGTTTGATTGAGCACCTTCTTTCCCTCAGTCATGAACTATCGAGCTGGTCACTATCCAATCCGCCATCCATCAAGTCAAGTTTGGCAACGTTGTATTCGATTTAGGTTAAAATCACATCCTAATTCATTATAAATATTTAGGGCCCGTTCGTTTTGTGGAAAACAACTTCCGGGAAAACATTTTCCGAAATTTCCGGTGTTCGAATGGCGGAAAATAGATGGTCAAAGAAAATGTTTTATGGTCAATGGAAAATCTCCTATTAAGATTGTGGAAAATGATTTCCTATTTTGAGAAGAGGAAAATATTTTCCATAACTTCTTCCACTTATTTCTTTTCACCAACACATTTATGCTTTCTTTTTCTTTTTTGTTTTTTTTTATATCAAATTTTAATTTTTTTTTTCTCAATTTCATCTTCTTCCTTGGTGGCCGGTTGTCGGCCATGGTGGCCATGAGCGGCTCGACCACGCCCCGCGAGGCTTTGCCTAGCCTCGCCCTAGGCCGCCCCGGCTCCGGGCTAGCCCCATTTGGCGAAGCCGAGCTCGCTTGAGGCGGAGCTTAGGCTCCGGCTTAGGCCTTGGCTAGGCTCGGGCCTCGCTTGAGCTCACCGGATTTGGTGGCGGAGCTCGGGCTCGCCTAGATCGGGAGCTCGAGCTCGCCGCTAGATCCGGTGAGCTCGTGGCTCGCTAGAGCACGGTGAAACTTTGGCAAGCTTGGGCAAGATTGGCCAAGCCTCGCCCAGCTCACCGGATTTGGCGACTAGGTCTTGGTTGGCCGCTAGCCATTGTCGTTAGGCATGCGGTGGCGGTGGAGGAAAGGGAGGAAGAGGCGGCGGCGGAGGAAGGAGGAGCTGGGAGGAAGAAGGAGGAGGAAGGATGAAGGAAAAGAAAAAGAAAAAGAAAGAAATAATAAAAAAAAAAAGAAATAATGACCCAAAGTGCCTTTATTTTCTCAAAAGAGGACCAAGTGAAGTTTGTCTCAAATAAGGACTCAAAATGCCATCATTTTCTCAAAAGAGAACCTGAAGTGAAGTTTATCTCAAAGAATGACCAAGAGTAGTCATTTAGGCTCAAAGAAGGACTTTACTTGCCGACTGGTGAATAGATGCATCTTCGATGTATATTCTGGTGGCCTGATTACGGTATTTTTGTCCATTTTTTTTTTCCATTTTTGGTTGCCCTGATCATCGTTTTCTTCGTCCCCTATTCATTTCTTCTTGCCCAGATCAAGAACACTGAACTTAGGGAAAGGCTAGCGAGCATCGGCCGCTAGTAAGGGCTGGCGAGGGCTCGATGCCCATCACCGGCAGCGAGCGAGGGCTCGATGCCCATCGCTGACAGTGGGCGAGGGCCATCAAGCCCTCGTTGGCCATGGGGGAGGGGGCCATCCAAATCAAGGCCCTATAAGAAGGTCCTCGAGGGCAAAATGGGTAGCCAAAGAAGTCGTTGATCTGGGAGCAGTCGTGGGAGGAAGGGGTGAAGAAAGCGACGCGGGCGTCCTAGTCGTAGTCCTAGTAGAAGATGAGGTTGTTGATGGAGTAGCGGGTGGAGGTGGGGGAGGTCGCCCCTCACGGCCATCAGTGAGGTCACCCCTTGCTGGCCCTAGGTGAGGGCTCGCTGACTTCACCAACCACTGATAAGGGCCGGCGAGGGCTTGCAAGCCCTTGCCTGTAGTTAGTGAGGGCTCGACGGCCCTCGCCAGCCGTAGTTGACAAGCCCTCGCTCACAGCGGGCGAGGGCTTGGTGGCCCTTGCCTACTGCCGACGATGGGTGTCTAACCCTCTTCGGCCCTCGCCAACGGCCAGTGCTCACCGGCCCTTCCCAAGTTCGATGTTCTTGAGAAGAAGACGAATAGGGGACGAAGAAGATGATGAACAGTGCCATCATTGACCCAAAATAATAATAATAATAATAATAAAGAACAATATAACCGAAATTTTTTTAAAAATTTTGGACAAAAATACCCATGATCGGGCTATCGGAATATGTATTGGAAATGCATCTATTCATCGGCCGGCAAATGAGACCCTTCTTTAAGACTAAATGATTACTTTGGGTCTTTATTTGAGATAGACTCCACTTTAGATCCTCTTTTGAAAAAATGAAGGCACTTTGGGTTCTTATTTGAGTCAAATTTCACTTCAGGCCATCTTTTGAGAAAATGATGACACTTTGGGTCTTTCTTTGAAATTTTCCCAATAAAAAATAATAAAAATTTCGATTTTTTAAAAATACAAATAATTAAAAATTCATTTTAAAAAATATAAAAAAATAAAAATAATTTTTTGGTCAATTAAATATATTTAAACTCAATTTTTGATCAATTTTTCCCAAACAATTAAATTAGCCAATGAACGGTGGAAAATATTTTCCATTCAAAGTTTAGGTTTCGGCCAAATATTGGAAAATAAATCATTTTCCTGGAAAATGACTTCTAGAAAATGTTTTTTTCCGGAAATATAATATTTTCCGCTAAACGAACAAACTTGTTAATCTTTCTCATTAATATCTAGTTTGAAAATTTGATTGATATGCATATCCATTGTGAACCTCCAAATTGGGAATTTCCTAATTTGACAACATGCATAGGTTGTTAATCTATCTCTTGCCCAACATATGATTCTTGGCCGCATGAAAAATTGATCAATTCTATCCTCAAGCTATTGGATACAATTGTTGGTTTTATTTGTCACCAAACTTGAGTGGAATAGATGCATTTTGACGATTTGATGCTATCTTTGGTTGATCTAATCTGGTTTAATTGATTCTCATCCAAAAAAATAAGGTAGGATTAGAGTACATATTAGATAAGATTTGGGTAGATCTTTATAGATAAGATCGCATGTCTAGATAAGATTGCATGTTTGGATGCAATTTCAACATCCATTAAGATAAAATTAGATAGCTTTTCTAGATAGATTGTATGCAAGTATAAGATTTATCTAGTTAAAATAATGTTCCGACTTAAATTAAGACTTGGCCTAATTTAATTCCCAAATTGAATTGGATAGTATCTTAATCTAGTTCATTTATTTTCATGATTTTATAATTCGAATTTTAATGATAATAAAAAAATATATCAAATGCATCTTATATAGAGTTGGTGCATAAATGCAATGATATGCAATGTCGCCTTGCCACATCATTGCATTATGCCATATCATCATTGTATGCATGCCTTTGTGCCATGTTATCATGCCACGTTATATATGCCATGTCATTTAGGAATTGTATGTCTAGATTTATTTCACTTCGCAATAACTTTGAAATGGCAATCATATCCCAATGCTCCTTGTGTATTCAAACTTCCTTCTAACATCTTGACCACTTTCCGATCCCTACTTATTGATACTCTTGTTGACCGTCTTCGACCAAACCTCGTCATATGTCGAGAACAAATCATTGATGTGTGCCAATATTATACCAATTTTAGTCGTCATATTCTGGTCATATTCATAGCCTAGTCACTTTTTGGTGCATATAGGCACCCAATGGAGAGATACTTCCCCTTTGTCCATGGAAGATATTAGCTTGGTTGTTGATATGACATCTTCTATTGTTTGATTTGGAAATAATGTTAAACATTGTCAAATCAATAAAGGTTGAACTAGTTCGTATGAAATTCACAAACATGTGAAGAATGAGTTCCTTTGCCAGCTTAGCTGGAAGGTTCAGTCTTCAATTTTCTTGCTCGGATTTTCTATTTCAAAGCCTTAATCCCAGCTCTCTTTCTAGGGTTTATACGCTACTCAACCAAGAAGGCGTGAAATTATGAAGAAAATCACCTAATGAATGTGAAGGTTTTCTTAGAAAAGAAGGAGAGATGATCATCAATAACAAATAATATTCAATAGAATTATAGAATCGCATGCATTGACATTAGATGACTTTCTTTTACATGGTCAATCCTCCTGTCAAACCATAAACAATCCCTGTCTTCAATCCAAATACCCAAGAACTAATGCCTTGCAGAGAAGTTGATGTCAATGACTATGTATTGACTATCAAGTAAAGGCTGGCTAGAGAGTATCAATTTCACAAAAGTCAAAGTTAAACCGATAAGGGCCCGTTTGGTTTGACTTTTGAGGAATGTATTTGCCAAAATACAAATACATTTGGGTGAATGGGATTTTCCAAAATGTAAATATCATTTGATAAAATTTGCATTGAGATACAACTTTGGACAAAATACCGTTTACTAAAATTTGCATTTGTAAATGACTTTTATTAAATTAAAAAAAATTACATTTTCTTTTTTGAAGTCCGGCTATCGGATCACTGGATATGGCGGCTGAATGGCCGAATCTGGTTGCCGCCCGGGTCGCGTGACCTTAGGCAACCATCGCTGGGGGTCGCGACCCTCGATGCCCTATGGCAACCTTAGATGGCCGCTTGGGTCGCGCGACCTAGTCGTCGCTTGAGGTCTGGCGAGGGTTGCCGGGGTCAAGCAACCCTTGGCCGGCGGTCACCAGAACGTCGCCGACACGTGTGACCCCTTGGCCGGTGGTCGTCGACCTCCGATTGGCTTCTCCATCGGAGAGATGAATAGTGATGAACAGTAGAAGTTGCATTCCGAAAATGCAACTTCCCAATGGACCTCTACCCCTCCATTCCCCCAAAACCCTTTCAACCCCCTTGGAGATGCAATTACATCTCCCCAAAGTGCTCAAAAAATTGAACTAAACAACTTCGTTTTTGCCCAAACCCTTTAGAGCCCCAAAGCCCCTTCTACATGCTGAACCAAACAGGGCCTAAATATTACAACATGTGGTTTGCATGGAGCCCAGATCAATAATCGTCCACTTTCAAAGAATGAATATAGAAGAGCATCGAGTTTGACTTCTGAAAATTAATTGGAAATAAGTAAACTAGAGGCGTAAGTTAGGTAAAACAATTATTAAAATTAGACCCGTAGTGAAAACCAAGTACTTGAGATGAGAACAATAATTATCATAGATAGGCGAGAGCAGTCATCAACATCAGATTTCGTGTCAAAATTAAAATTTCAAAGAACAACATGTTTAAAACATTGACTTGGAAATAGGTCTATTGCGAACGCCGGGCTAAGTTCGCAATCCGACCCTTGGAGGTGTATGCAATGGCGAACCTAACAAAAAAAAATCCAAAACAATGCAGAAAAGAGCATTGGTAAAAGAGCATTATGATTCCTCTAGTTGTCTTTTGGCTTTCAATTCGTTTCAGATTGTGATAAGAAAGGAGCGAAAAGGCAATGTTTCTCAATGGAAGCGAAGGACAAAATACGAATTGGACCAGAACGTACCACCTTGGCTTTCAACGATGAAGACATGAGAGTGGGCTTCCTGAGATTACGAACTCCACCTTCCTCGTCCTAATGCTCCTTTAAATTTCAATTATGGCGTTCCACCATTTTTGGCATTTTCTCTGCTTTGCACGTTTTTTTATCCTTACAGTAACTCTGTTTGGACTTTTCCAATTTGATACCTCCAAATTTACTTTATTCTAAACGGTACACTGTGTTGTTATCTGAATTGAGATTGTTGATCAAGAATGTGTAAATTATTTATGGGTTATCAAAAAATTGGGCATGAATGAAATCAAGTGAAATTATATTCTCTTTTATTTAAATTTCGTTTATACTGATGATGTATGCTTTTTTTTTTTCCTTATATCCAAAGCCTTTTGGATGCATATCGATAAATCAAGTGAAATTATATTCTCTTTTATTTAAATTTCGCTTCTACTGATGATGTATGCTTTATTTTTTCTTATATCCGGAGCCTTTTGGAAGCATATGGATAAATGCTTGGTCATAGCCACTCCTTTCTTGGACGATAGCTTCCCATGTTTCACGTTGGCGTGTAATGATTAAACCTGCGAAACATCCTATTCCTGGATTTTGACTTTGATGGAGGCTGTCATAATTTATTATTGAAAAATTCAAGGACTTAGATTAAATCCTGAAAAGATTTAGGACCAGTAACTTTCAGAATGGATATTCCTTTGTCCCAGAGAACAGAACGAAACTCTCTGATTATTCTCGGGACTTATCCTATATCAATTTGGGATTTTTTATTATAGCCTTATGTAACTATCCTATGGAAGATTCTCTAATATTCCTTCTAAATTTTATAAACTTTTCATCCATTTTAATATTTTATCATGTGCAAATTTTCTTTTCTCATCTTATCCTCATTCTTCAACTTATGGGATTTGTGGAACTCCCTTTATCATAATACCTTTCTCTGCGTACTATTTCAAAATCAATAGATTGTACCATATTTAGATGGACAAAATTATATGTTTACAATTTTGATAATTAGAGAAGAGTTGATGTTAGATGGACTATCTTTGTTGACCATTGGCGAGGCTGTATCTACCTAGATTATCGACTTGAACATTGTATTAATTCACACGTACTAATATCTTCAACATTTGGATATCAATTTTGGCACTTCGGTTCATGATGAGATTTGTAAACTTGAGGTTGACTGCCTCACTATTTTTACAGCTTTTAATGGCCCTTGAGGATCGTAGATTTGTCGAGGGCCGCAAGCTTGACCTTGGACAGTTCAAGAACGTGAACCCTAACAAATAGGAACGGTTTGGGTGGAATGACTTTTTTTTTTTCTTTTATATTTTTTGCTCTATAGACTTTGAAATTTGAATTTTATTTCATGTTGAACTATCCCAATTTTTAATAAATATAGTCATTTAGGGTCGTAGTTTATTTTTCATGACCTTTTAGAGCTACAACTGTTTCCTTTTTGGATTTGAATGGGAAAATCAAAAGATAAACTGGGCTATTGAAATTAAACATTTATTCCAATTAAGTCATTGAATTTTTTAAATTTATCTAATCACGTCCTCGATATTGCATAACTTTTCTAATCAAACCATATTTGTTTCATTTAAGGGACACTGCCAAGGCTTGTCATCTCTCTGCTCAAGACTACCCTATCCTCGCACCCCTTAGATTTTTTATTTTTTTGGTAAAGTTAGATTTTCTTTTGTTCTTTCTTTTTTCTCAAAAATTTATCTCGCTCTTAACGTTTTGGATAAATAATAATATATTAAACCTTTATGTTTTACGACAAAAAAAACTTTTATGTTACCTGATTTCTTAGATAAATTAAATTTTGCTTTACATAAGCACAAGTATCTATAGATGAATTAACATCGTTTTCTGATTCTTATGAAAACACTTGATCTTAAAATTGAAGGAACGTCAATCCGGTACAACTTTAGATAAGCTTATAATTTTATTGTTATGGAGATAATAAGCCATATATATAACTGTAAAAAAAAGGAAGCCTACTTTTTTTTTTTTTTGTTGATTTAGGGTATGAATTGAAATGAAAAGACTTTCCAAAATTTAGGAAATAGTATAAATATGAAAACTTGTAAATAGCACCAAATGGCTTATTTCATATTGTAATGAAAAGCCGATAGATTAGATTGAATAAATTGAAAGTTCCATTACTAGATTGCTTATTTCACAATAACTTAAAGACTAGATTGCACATTTAACAGTAATTTAGGGACTTGTGGTGACTTCCTTTCTTGTTTGATCAAACAAAAGGAGTACATCAAATATTTTATCATAGCTTAGATATTATTAATATCATTTTCCTTTAAGAATATTAGTTTGCTACCTCTAGAAAGAGCTCCTATCAAGAAAACACCAAATTACTCTCTTTTGCAAATCATCGCCGTCCTAAGATTCTCCCACAATTCTTATCTTTTGTCGCCCACGTATCGCCATCTCTCCTCCACCGCACAGCACCTTCGGCGTCGCCGTCGATTCCCCGCTCCGCCACCGCCGTCGGAACCGTCGCGCCCCTTTGTTACTGCCATCAACCTCCCTCTTGCTGCTCAATCTAGAATTGGATGCCATGGCCACGAGCTCAACTCGAGTGACCATGCCTCTAACTCAGATTTAGCGCGGCCATTACGGCAAGGTTGAGCTCGGAGGTCGCACCCATTTAACCTAATTTTAATATTTATTGCATAAGTAAAATTCACCTCCCGAAAGCCCTAATATTACGGAAATGCAAAATTGCAGATAGGTGGACAATTTAATAGGAAGTGAAGGTTATAAATATGTATTTTTAGAAATATCGATATGTAATTGGTATTTAAGGCAAATAGTGACGTGTCGATTTGATATATTTTGAAAATTTTATTTTTACGAACTTAGTGTGCACGATTAAGTTAGCCAAATTTGATTAACCATTGTAATCGTGAGTGTAGTAAAAGTAAGAATAAATAGGGAAAACGACATGAGGTTCAATGTATAATGTAATCCCTAAATTTTTAATATGTTTAATGAAGTCCTTGAATTTTATACCAACGTGCAATGTCTTTCTTGAATTTTGTGTACATGTTCAATGTAATTCTTGAATGACATGAAAAACATTCAATGTTATCTTTGAACTTGAATTAATAAAATAATAATATTAAATTTTTTCACATTAATTCAAGGTTATATTGTTTTTTTTTGTCGGTTATATTTTATTCCTATTATAATTCTCGTTTTTAGACTTTTGCCTTGCCTCCTTACAGCGTGGAAGTCAAAACTTACACCTGAAACTATACCGTCCTTACTCCAATCAAGGTATGGATTCGAATCCCCCACTTCTCTATTCCATGTTGGAAGGGTGGCCATTGGGACAAACCCAGTTGTTAGGGATTATATTGGACATGTATCAAAAACCTAGGAATTATACTGAATAAATCAAGAGTTTAAAGAGGACATTATATATTGGTAAAAATTTAGAGATTATATCGAATAAATTAAAAATTTAAGAACCGCATTACATATTGGACCGGAACTTAGGGGCTCTTCGTGTCACTATCTCACATGCACAATTGAGTAATATTTTAAATGAAAACGAAAAACGAGACATCGGGGACGGGAATGCGGAGGCGTTGCTGTAGACAACCGAAAACGGCAAGACGACGAAAGTAAAACAAAAAAACAAAAGGAAAAAAAAAAAAAAAAAAAAAAAAAAAAAACAGAGAAAGCAGAGCCAGCCTGCAAAAACAAAGGAGAAATCTGAAACAGAGATTCGTCACGCGAATAGAGAGAGAGAGAGAGAGAGAGAGAGAGACTCCAATGGCAGCAGCAGATCTTCAGTAGCTCCTCCTCCTCTCCGCACGCCTCCGCTTCCTTAGAAGAGATCCCACCACCCCCCCATCAACGATCCTGGTCCTCTCCCGAAGACCCACATCGTCGGACTGCCGATTCCGCTGTCGCGGCGGCGGCCGATGCGTCGGCGGGGAGCGCGGGCGTGACATTCGATCGGATTCGTGAGAGCGAGGTGGCCTTTGATTCAGGCGGCGGCGGCGGCGTCGGTGTTGTTGCGGGCGGAATGGGGTCCGCTGGAGGAGGCGCTGCGTCTCAGCGCATGGATGCGTCCATTGCAGGCGAGCTTTTCCTAGATTTTCGCAAATGTTGTTCGCTTTCGGGATTCGTGTTCTTGTTTCGTTTCCCGAATCCTCGGGTGGGTTTTGGTTTTTTGTTCTTTATGGGGGAACTTCGAAGGGAGCCGAGCCTGTGAGCACGGAATGGAAGTTAGGGATCGAGCATTTCTGAATCTCCTGTAGAGATGGTGTATGAATCTGTGTATGAATCTGTGGATAGTTAGATTAATTTTATTGATTAGGTGGTGCTTTTCGCGGAATATTAACGTGGGTTTGATGCAAATCGAACGGTCGCGACCTATGCTCTTTGGGTACGCCGAGCAAGTTTGCCGATGAGGAACGGAGTTTCGGATTGCGTCTTGTTTGCTCTGGATTATAGAGCCGACCTAATTCTTGGGCATGCTGTGTAATTGAATATTTTGATAATTGAGCTTAGGAATTAGCTATGGAATATGGGAAACGTGCTCTGTCGTTGTGCACTTGTTATTAACCTTCTTGTCCTTGTGAAATCTTTAGATCAGGTGCAAGAGGGATGGGTGTCATTGACTTTGCGGTGTTGTGTCTTGCTTTGGAAGTTTTAGTTTGTGTAGAGTCTAGTGCTTGTATGGTCTTGGAGGTGCTGCAGTATATAAAAAGGAATTCAGAATAAAGGCTAGTGTTGCTCTCATTGCAGCTAAAGCAAGAGAAAAATTGAAGGTAGTGCATAGAAGTAATGTGCCAATCACAAGGTGGTCAGGTGGGAGAATATGACTTAGCAATACAGGGCCAATGGAGGCCTAGGAAGACATGTTATCATTTTCACCTGGAGGAGTTACTGGCTCCTAGTCTTTGTAGGTCTAGAAGGGTGAAGACAAACCAAGAACTCGTTGAACCTGTTATCACTGTCAAATGATTGATTGTAACAATGAAAGAACAAGGTGGACGATCTTATGTGAATTTTTGGGTTGTAGTTCATCTTGGATCGGGTCAGTGTTGATTGATTTTATAGTAAATTAAAATCCTTGTGGAGAAGTTTTGTGTTTCCTGAAGTACCCGGGTTGTGCACTTTCTTTTTCCTTTCTTTACTTCATAGAATCTAGTGGTCATTTGGAAAGAACTGATGATGCATTACTCAGTGCTTCCATTAGTTGTGCTTTGAAAGCTAATAAACCTTGGGGAAACAAAAAGAAGAGGGTATTTTAGAAAATGTTTGAGTAAGCAATAAATCAATCAACTAAAGGGCAAAAAACTCAGGCAGTTGTTTTTTCTTTGACTAGATTTTCAATTGGAAGTACTAGAAAATATTCGCTTATGTCGTTGAATATTGTCTTTGCAGTTGAATAGGTGTTTGTAGTGCTTTTTTGTCCTCAAAATTCTCTTAGTGGGAAGTTTTGAAGCTCCTTGTTCTTTCATTGCATGAATACTGTAACAATGGTACCTTAAAATATCCTATGCTCTAACATGTTAGACTGTGACGCCTCTCCAATTAAAATAAGAATGATACTTTTTTCAGGACTCCAGCAGAAGCATCAGCATGATCTGGAGAACTTGACACTAACAGCACAGCCCTTCAAAACGTTGAAGTTCTTTATTTTGGCTGTAATCCAATGTGTTCAAAGATCAATGTTTTATCTTCTCAGAAGAGGTGGTTGGCTTATGCTTTTAAGTACTCTGGCAGTGGCTCTTGGAGTTCTGCTTGTGACTTTTGATGGCCCCCATGAAAAGGTATCTCTTTGTAGTTTGTTCATCTGTGGTGTCATGTTCATTTCATTTTGTATCTGTTTGTCTGCTTATTTTTGATACAGAGGTGGTAGGCTCAGACATGAGACACCTTTGTTGTGTTTCACTTTGGGATAAAATACTATCATGTAGAGGTTTTATATCTTATAATCAATTATGTGCCATGACTATTAATTTTGGAGTTCATTTTTAGAATATAAATCCTGTCTGTGTCAGCTTTCTTCCCTTGCTGCTCTTTTTCTCCCCTTTTACGTTATGCAGCAGGAATTCTCCATCATCATGTTGGACCAATTTGGTAATTGCACAGCGAATTTTTAGTACTAATTTCTCCTTCTCCTTCTCCTTAATTTTATTATTTTTTGTTTGGGGGGGGATTAGATTGAAGCTTTCTAAAGATCTTTTGGTCTTTTGATTTTTCCCAGATAGCTACTATCAATTCTTTTAAATATCTTGGTTGTGCCTCCTTTGTTCTGAGTTTTTCTGCTTTGTGTATACAGCATGTCGAGGAGCTCTCTGAATATATTCAGTTTGGTTTATGGTGGATAGCACTTGGTGTAGCATCTTCAATCGGTTTGGGTAAGGAAAATTTATATGGAGAAAATGTGATCCACTGCTGCTACTGGTGGCAATGGAACACATTGGATTCCCCTTAAACACCCTGAGAGAAAGCTTGTTTGCTGTAGAACATTGTTGTTGATGAGTCCCTCGTAAAGGAAAAGGAAACATTTGGGAAAAACAGTTTTAGGTGTTTAATTTGTTCACAGTATATGCATCAATTATGGGAGTTTGTTTGTTCTTTGTGGAAGATTTGATATCACTGTCTTTTCATCATTTAGTATTTTTTTACATATGTGAGATGTGTGAGAGTTTCCTGCATGTGTTTTCTCCCACTCCCACTCCTTTTCATTTTCTCTTGTTCTTCTTTTGAGTGATTGATGGCGTTTCATATATTTTTTCATTGTTATTTTTTCAAATAAGCATCAAGTCATGCATGCATTAGATGTGATCTGATATGAGTGATGAAGTCTCATAAGAGCTGATCCTGCTGTGGCATGTTTATGATGTATATTAGCAGTGGTCCTCAAGCATTCCTTTTAATCATCACTATATTTGTGCATCACAATAAAAAATGCTATCATCTTGTCTTATCTTAGAACTAAATGGATGAGAGGATAAGTTCACAAAAAATTTAAGTTCGTTGTGGTAAAGATTGGGAGATATAAAGTTTCAGCTGCTTTCTAACAGAATGATTGAGCTATCCTCCGCATCCTCAATGAAATAATCCCGGATAACTGCAAGTGTTTTCTATGCCATGTATCCTGGATATAAGATGGATGAGCCTTGAGATTTTTTAATAATTTGAGAGGTGTGCCTTATAAAGGATCCTGAATAGCTCTGTTTGATTTAGAAAAGAATCTGTGTAACTCTAGGCTTGTGAGTGGTATTCACCCTTCCCATGACCTGTATTAAGATGACATGTAATAGATAAGGGTGAAACTCGCAAGAAATGGAGCAGTACCCGTAGGGCACAACTACGCCGAGGTGCCAATATCACCCAATTAAGATTGTCGGTTTCATTTGTTTTTCTATTAGTCAATGGTGTTACATCTCCACAATAGTGCAGCTGGGATTTTTTCTTGTCGAAGGTCAAATTTGTGAAGATCTGATCAAGCATTTGTTGATTGGTCATTGTGCTTTTATCTTTTCATTTGAGAATCTTAAAACCAAATTGTGCGGTTGTTTAGGAATGTATTTTATATTCAAAATTACCTGCTGCTGCTTGGACCCTATTTGGGCATTGCTATTCCATTTTTTGTCGATTAGTCTATTTATATTAAACATAAATGACTTGGTTATACCTCATCCTATGGCTTGATAACTCTCATTACTATTGCCATTTCACGTGTCAGACAAAGATGACTGGTGCATTTTGCCTGCTTATCTCTGATAACGCCTTTTTATTTATTTTTATTTTTTCAGGATCTGGTTTGCACACTTTTGTCCTATATCTTGGTCCTCATATCGCTCTGTTCACCATTAAAGCAATGCAATGTGGGAGAGTTGATCTGAAAACTGCTCCTTACGATACAATACAACTGAAAAGGGCTCCTTCTTGGCTTGACAAGGATTGTTCTGAATTTGGACCTGCTATGTTTACGCCTGTTCATGGTTTGCGGGTTCCCCTCAGCAGCATTTTACCACAGGTCCAGATAGAGGCTGTCTTGTGGGGAATTGGTACTGCACTTGGAGAGCTTCCTCCATATTTTATATCAAGGGCAGGTGTGTGGACCCATGAATTTTATAGTTCTAAAACAATATTTTTTGCTTTGAAGCTTGTCATCCTGAAGCTCTCAACTGCTTGGTGGTTACTGTTGAATGAGTAAAACCAATCTAGGAGATGGTTCATTGCACATGCAATAGGGGACTTTTCCAACATTTCTGCTTCCCAGAATTTTTCAGTACTGATTGAAAGGACAGAAACCCTCTGAATTATGTAGAGAACTTACTGTTATTCTTTCTTTTGAAAAGTCTGCTGAATTATGTAAAAAATCATCCTCAGTTTGCGTGAAGTTTGATGAAATTTCCATTATGATGATAGTATGTGTCTTATGTACCATTTGCCTTTGCTACTGTAGTGTTAATCCTTTGGTTAGGTTGGCCAAATGGTAGCTGTTCTTGTGCTTAAAGTATTATACCATAGTAGTATGAGCTCAAACAAATTTGATAATGTTTGCAGCACAGCTGTCAGGCAGCAGAATAGATGCCATGGAAGAATTGGATGTTTCCGCTAGTGAAGGTGGTGGATTTATAGCTCGTTACCTTGGACAAATTAAACGATGGCTCCTCTCACATTCTCAACACTTGAATTTCTTCACAATTTTAGTGCTTGCCTCGGTTAGCTCAATTCCTTGTGATTTCACTGTTCAAAGTAAATTTCTCCTATTTGAATACTATCTTATTATGGAATCTGAACTATCTACGTACGTATCTCATTGAACTTGACACATCTGTATTCTGTTCTAGTTGCGTATTAGGTTACTAGTTGTTGCTATATGATCACATTTATTTGCATTCCGTTCAAGTAAGGATTCTTGCCTTTGTGATTATTTAGGGGGGAGGGGGCATTTTTTTCCTAATGCAAATAAATGACTGACATTAACAGGTTAAGTGAGGGATTATTGTGACATTCAGTAGCTAGTTTGGTAATGGGCATGTGCCTTTGGAAAATCCTGGAGAATGGTTGGTGTCCCGTAGGATTACCTAACCGAGATCTGTCGAAATTAATAGCGAGTCATCTTTTGATTGTTATGATCTCTACTTCAGTGGGATTTCTCCCAATCATTGACAACTTCATCAAGCTATTTATTTGTGCTATTACCACTCCGTTGCCTGATGTAGTGACATGACCCTCTTTTGTAAGTGACAGCTATTTAATATTGCTTGTCTGGATATTGGTTTAGGTTCCAAATCCTCTCTTTGACCTTGCTGGCATTATGTGCGGACAATTTGGGATTCCATTTTGGAAGTTCTTTCTTGCTACGTTGATTGGAAAGGCTGTTATCAAAACTCACATTCAGGTATTCGGAATCTTTTTTACCGTGCTCTTTCAGGCTGTTTATCCATTCCGATGCATGCTTCTTTAAGAACAGAACTTCCTCATTTCCTGTTTAACATTTCTCTAGTTTTAGGCGTCCTTTGCATTTTATATCGTGGCTATATATCTTTGCTACAATCAACTTATAATGATATGAACAATACTCACAATGTTTCCAGATTTCGTCAATGTCTTTATGGGCTAATACTAGATGACATTCTATCTTTGATCCTTTATCTTCTGCAGACGGTTTTCATTATATCAGTTTGCAACAATCAACTTCTAAATTGGATGGAGAATGAGTTGATTTGGGCGCTTAGCTTTATCCCTGGTCTTTCTTCGGTCCTTACTAACCTCATTACCAAACTCAATGCTGTCAGAGATAAGTATCTCACGGCACCTCCTGTGCCCTCAAAAGTAAAGGTATGGCCTCTTTCTAGAAACAATTATGTATGGCCTCTTTCTAAGAAACAATTACGTATTCAATATTGTAGACTCACTCTCTCTCTCTCTCTCTCTCCCGCGTGCGTGCATCTTGTTGCAACTCACAGAATGGTATGCTTTGCAGGTGAAGAAATGGGATTTGTCATTTGCTTCAATATGGAACAGCATCGTATGGCTTGTACTCCTGAACTTCTTCATTAAGATAGTAACTTCGACTGCTCAAAGTAATCTGAAGAAACAGCAAGAAAAGGAGCTCGATGACTTGAGAAGCAGCTTATCCCCAGCAACGAACTCAAACTGATTTGTCTAATGAAGCGACTTGACAATTTGCCACCTTTATATTTCCCATTTTCTTTCTTTCCCCCTATCTTTCCCTTACGGAACTAGAGCTATTGATTTATAGTGACGGCTCTTCATAGGTCACTAATAGGTTCCCCCCGAAGATCTCCGGGAATTAGGAGTCCTTTTACAAAGCTTGTATAGATCTAGGAACGGGACGACCTTAGGAATCCGGGGCTCTGCAATCTCCATTATAGACGGGGCAAGCATTGTTTGGGGTGGGTTTTTGCCCCCACTCTCAACTGTTGACATTCGGATGATGGAAGGTTACTATTATTCTTTCAGAATGCAAGAACTGATCATCTTCCTCTCGCATATTTAATAATCTCTGGTAGGCATAATAGCGCCTCGTACGTTTATGCCGATATTTCTTCAAGTCATCTTCTTAAAGTGTGTCGGATGTGACATGCCCTGCTTTAGTGGAGCATGTCCGAAGGGCCGCGTCAGACGTGAGTTTTTTCGTGTTCACATTGATGTTGTCCATGATGTTTTGGGCCCCCTCATGAGAAAGAAGAGGTTCTGGGTTCCATCAGCTTCATGCTTTAAGTGAGTGCCAAATGACTTGGATTGACTCGGTTCTAGAAGGTGAGATCTTTCTTAGAAAGAACAGACACTTTGGACTGATATGTAACTGAGACATCACGGCTGATACAGTAAACGTTGGGCCTCCAAACCAAACTTTTCTGAGTGTTGTAGACTAAATGCAATGGCGCTAGATGTCGTCTAGAGATTAGTTGTTTTATAATTTTTGGTTTCTAATAAAAGGTTTGGCGTGTCAGAGGTCACCGTCCATGTCTCAATGAAGCATGCTCAGTCATGTCATTCATAAAGTTCCAACGAGAGGCACGATATATAATTGACTATGACATCGCCGAGAACGTGATGCATAACAAATTATTTCCTTGGTCTTTGGTGGCTCCTCTATACAACTGCTGTTTCACGCTTTAATAATAGCAGATATTGAGTACGGGTAACAATTCTTTTCCCTAACTTGGAATTGAGTCGAAATGTTTTACTCAATCATTTTTGTGAGAATACTAGAATTGAAGGAAATTTCAAAGGAAATTGCCTAGTCAATCTCAAGGTTATTGTATGGATGACAGTTTAGCCTTAAATTTTTAGGTTTCGTTAATTGAGTCATAAATCTTTGCGTGAAATTTCAATATAGTCATTTTGATCAATTTTCTCGAGAAATCGCTAACATGATGGCTTGTCATGTAAGATGGCTTGATGAACCTAATCCTAGATGTCCGCAACTAATCATAGAGGCTTTGCCGCAAATAAAGATGAGGCGCCAACTAACCTAGATCAAATGTTTGGATTGAGCCTAATATCTTTATATCTCTATTTGGGTGGATAACTCGACTAGAACCCTAGATATGAGACTAGGGCTCAACTTGACCTTGGCCAGCGATTGGCCATGGCCGTGGCTAGAATCCTAGAGGTCAATGGCTGCCCTCAAGACCGACCGAGGTTAGAGAGAGAGAGAGAGAGAGAGAGAGAGAGAGAGAGAGAGAGAGATTGTCACTGCATGTGGGGGCAAACTCCGGGTCGCAAAACATGTCATGGGCGAGCAACGGCGATAGTGGCGGAGGTGTGACGTCCTGGGCAAGGTTGAGCAAACTAGAGGGAGAGAGGACTAGGGTTTCCTATTAGCAGGTGTTAGACTGTCACATAGGCCTACACCAATGGTAAGCAACGTCGTGGTAAGAAATAGATATAGTATTTGGTAATGATATCTCCTCATCCACAATCAGATTTATTATCGTTTGAGAGGCCTTTACAAGTTTTAATTGCTCAAAAGGGACTATGTAGCTGCCCATCGAACTTTCGACTATAATTAATAGGGAGTCATGTTTTCCTCTCTATTAATGGTGGATGAGAAGAAGCGGATATTATTCATATGTAAACTTAACAAATAGCAAATATTAATGATATCCTAATGCGATTTGCCTAGTGAGAAGAAAGTTTGAAGAATTGACGCGTTTTGTTATGGGATCTTGTACTATTCTCCACCGGAATCTTATTCCCAATCTTTCAAGTGTCTTTCCTTTCAGCACACGGCCCAACTGGTGACTTTAAGTTGTATACCATCTTTTCCAGAGAATCCTTTTCCCACACATCAATCTCTTATCTCCTTTGCGTTATTTTTTTATTTATTATTAATCGTTTCTCTTTTGCTTTTGGGGCGGAGCAGCTTTTCTAATTTTCCATGTTCTTCTGGTTATAATTACTATAGTATCACGATCTAGACTCCGAAGCCGCCGTGATGTGGCGCCACTTCACATCTCTTATCCTCAAACTTTTCGAAATGTGTCCTGATATATTTTGAAAATATATATTTTTATACCTCTCAAATTACAAGCGTCAAAGATGAAAGCCTGTATTTGGTCCACTTTCGTGACAATTTTCTAATTTAGCGGTGGAAACAAAAAGCATTCTATAAAAAGAAAAAAGAAAAAAGAGAGCACTTAGATATTCCCTCCCTCCGGAGGTATGGATAAATTTCCATTCTTATGCAACCTTGAGCTATCTCTAATTAAAGTTTATTAAAAAAGAAATTTTAAACAGAATTTGTAAAAATGTATTTTAAATGTTTTAACTAGTTAAACTTATGACCTCTCCAAAATCTAGGGTTTTAATGATATTTTATGTCACATAATGACTAAAACATAAGTTACATTGAAGGGCCACTTTTGTTAATATGATGCGTACATGGACTTTGGTTTAAAATATAGGTGCACTGGGCCATTTTCACCGGAGAATGTGAGAGCGTCTAGATATCCTAATTGACTTATAGGTTATCGATCCTCGTATCTTGTTTCGAGGATGACGTTGGTGGGAAATTTCATGAGTTCGAGCTCTATTTATCTTTGAAAAAAAAAAAAGATATGGACGGCATTGTTGGACTTTCTGGAGCATTTGGATAAGCAGAAAATTAAAAGAAGGGATCACACCAAAGAATTTGCGTAGTGTCCACTAGGATCGCAACTCTTGATTAGGCCCCGTAATACCAATCTGGAATATTCGTTCCAAGCACTATGCTTTGAACTCATTTGTTATCGTTTCAGGACTCGAAATCCATCATTTTCACAGGTTTGAAGCTACCTTTGAGTTTTCTAGGTCTATTTTCTGCACTATGCTAATCCACTAATTATATTTTCCAAGTTTCTTCGTTGCTTAGGGTTAATTGCTGGTTGCCTAGAGCATTTATTTGTTCTTTTTGGAGATAACCTTTCATCATATCAATTCAGAACACATGCTTCCCGAGAGGACTTTCTCTGGATCTTCCATTGTAAGCGAATTTCCCGTGGATTTGTGCGATTGGATTATTCTCGTTTTCATCATCTCTACCACGTCAAAAGGTACCCAGATGACCATTTACGCTGATACATACGCAATCCTCTTTAGAAATCAAGCAAGGTTGTAGCTAAGTCAAAATCAATTTAATGCGTACACCGAATCCCACCCGTGCTACGAGCTTTCAACTTTTCCACCATCACGAATCTGAATCTGAAGGTCGACCGACCTCACACGTTCTCCGGACGCCTTTTCTAATTTAGATAAATCTTCCCTCCCACCCCCTTTGACCTTGAACATAAATCCCGACGAATTTCCATGCGCAATATCGTAACGTGGCACCTCTCAAATCTTATAGCTGACGCATACGCTTATCCAGTAATTCGCCAAATTCAAACCCCGTGGAATTCCTATTTCCTATTCGCAAAGAAAGTGACCAAGTTACATGAAATTTCACGAGACCATTTGCCTGATCGAAACGACATTCGACACGTGCGACGCTTTCATTTGGACTCTATGTTGGTCGAAAGTTCAAAGCAAAAAGGAGAAAGAGCGACAATGATGAGGCTAGGGTTTTACTTGACTTGGTAATTGGATAAGCCAGCATCTTTTTGAAACCGGGAAAATGATGTCTCTTCTTTTTATTAATTAAAAGACATCCGATGGTGGGGTTTGCTAATTTAGGAGTACGAGCGCAGTGGCCAAGTTATCTATCGTGCAAACCTCATAAATCAATTAAGCTCAGGTCGTTGACTTTTGCAATTAATTCTGATTTAGAGCAATTTACTCATACTTTATCAAGTGTATCCTACGTTGAAATATATTTGGACTGTCAAATTTGGTGTATCTCCTGTGGACTTACAAGTTGAGGACTCCATCAAATCTAACTTTATCCAAAATGCATCCATAGGACAATGCATCTAACTAATAATTTGTTGTCAATAATTAAATTAAATAAAAAATATATGAATAGAATGACTAAGGAGGGATGCCATATTGATTCCATTGAAATTGAAGAATTAGAGAATTCGTCCTTTAGATTAAGATAATTCAAGAAGCTTTGATTAAATTACTTTAAAAAGGAGGGTAGGATGAGCGTTATTTCATTTTTTTTTTTTTGGCATGAAATCACACAAAATATTCAAGTTTTTGTGTCAGGAATGAATCACTTGAGCAAAATGGACCAACCAATAATTGCATATAATTAAATTTGGATGTCCTCCAAATCTCGGAATTAGAAGTTTGTATTATGTGTCCCCACAAGTGCACTCCATTTAACAGTTCTTTAAGTCTCAAGTACTATATATATAATATCTCCCTGGCTCTATTATGGAAGTACAATGACCACATAACCTCTACAGCCTCTCTCTTCTTCTCCTTCGTCCTCAAAGCACAAGAGAGCTCCGAGTTTGATTATTACTTGTTATTCACAGAAGAATTAGCTCTGTGACCGTCAGAGTACAAGATGGCGGGGGAGGCTTTGCGGTGGCGGCACCGGGGGCGAGCCAGTTTGAGGCAAAGATAACGCCGATCGTCATCATCTCCTGCATAATGGCCGCGACCGGTGGCCTCATGTTCGGCTACGACGTTGGGGTTTCAGGTAAACATACCATTCGTTCGTTCATCGATTAATAGCCAAACAGCAACCTTTGTGTGTGTAGAGAAGTTCATGTTCCGACAGGCTGCGATTGTTCGTCCGGCGACGCCGGTCTTGTTCCGGGTCGGTCCAGTTTCATCCTTTGGCTCCACCGATCTTAGAGAGAGAGGGTGGGAGGGAGAGTTCAGATCGAAGTAATCTGTACGAAAACTTCACGAGTTTGAGAGAAACAGCGAGCGTTCGTTAGGTGGGTTGTGATGGAAGGGGCAGTTGCCGGTCTCTCCCAACCACTGACGCACCACCATGAAAAATTAGAATTAGATATCATTAATTCTGATTTTCTATCATCATTAGTCAACTTTTTCACGCTAATTTTAATCGATAAATTAGCTAATAACTTGTCTTTTTGAGAGACGAAAGTTATGACTTTTCCCCTTATTATATGTGATTTCTCTCTTTTTGATGACATTTTTGGTCACGTGATGTGCAACTTGTTACCTTTCTATATTGCTAATGGAATTTTATCTTACTAATTTTACGCAGGTGGAGTCACATCGATGCCCGATTTCCTGAAGAAGTTCTTCCCGGTGGTGTACCGGAGGACCCTACAGCCGGGGCTCGACAGCAACTACTGCAAGTACGACAACCAAGGGCTCCAGCTGTTCACCTCGTCGCTGTACCTCGCCGGGCTGACCGCGACGTTCTTCGCGTCCTACACCACGAGGCGGCTCGGGAGGAGGCTCACCATGCTCATCGCCGGGGTCTTCTTCATCCTCGGGGTCGTGTTCAATGTTGCCGCCCAGGACCTGGCCATGCTCATCATCGGTCGGATCTTGCTCGGATGTGGCGTCGGCTTCGCCAATCAGGTAATCCGTCCAAATACATGCATGTCACGTACCGGAAAAGATCGTAATTGTAGTGTATGGCATGTGTGTTGCGATTGTGTTTCGAAATGTGGTCCGGAAAGGGTGTCGTTATGCGATAATTTCGTCGTCGCAATCGGATTCTCGCCGAGCAAAGGACGATTTGTTCATAATGACAAGCCTGTCTTCTAGCTAAGGAAGAACATAAGGTGAGATTTGACCATCCGGTAAGGAAAAGGGCTCTTTGTTTTTTTTTTTTCTAGGAGTTCCTTGAAACGGAGAAAAGAAGAAAAACATGCTCTTGCACCTTCAATCATGTGAAATTATTCTCCTCTTGATAAACCTAACTTAAAATCCACCTAATTTTTGGGCCATGATAACATGGAGTACCTCAATTATTCCGTTTCTTTTCTTAATTTCGTTTGGAAATAAAGTTACCAGTTTCTATGATTATATAAATTAAATTTATTTTTCAGTGGCTTTCCGAATGATTGAAAACTAAAGTGGGTTAAATTACCCACTTCTTGTTGATTGTTTGATAAAATTGCTAATTTTAAAATTAAGCGTCTACCTTCCTCAAAATTTTAATCACCCTTTTTGAATAAGAGATCCGTGAAGCTTGACTTAATATTTAAATATTATAACAGATACCGTAATCCTGATTACTAGTTCTTTAAACTTATTCTGCCAATAATTTCATAAAGGTGGAGATATATTCTGTTAATTGGCAGTTTGTTCCTTGTGATTGCGACATTTCATTTAGGTATACTTTTCTGGTTGATAGTTCAAAGATAACATCATGTTCGACATCGTCCATCTTGGAGTCATCCCGATGATGCCGACAACACCCCATTAATATATGCTTCTTGCACCACTTGGCCTTTTGACAAGTCTTTTAGCCTTTTTTTTTGGTTCTGAATTAGAGTGGTTATTGGGAAATTTCCTTCTTGTGCATCTTTTGAGTCCAATCTAATGTTTAATGCTCCTTTTTAAAATTTTTCTTTTTATTTTTTCTTTATCATCTTTTCACTTAAATTAAAATTAAAATTTCAACTGCCCCCGAAGAATTTCTTCTCCAATTTCTAGGATGAACTTGTTTAACCTTGCACGCCATGCGAGTCAAGAACAAATATAAATTATTTAATCTAATGAAAAAATGACGCGGTGAGTCCCAATTAGACCACGTAATGTGGTTCCCAGGTATTTGGGGTTGGAAATAAACATCAAAGATAACACTTGGCATACCTATTAATTAATTAATTACCTTAAAAAGGTTTTCTTCGTTTCGCATTGATTAAGTTTATCGTATTAAAATATCCATGTCGCTTAATATGAGATCCATAAGTTATTGATATATACAACATATCTCTTCATCTTGTATTAAACCTCTAGATTAAATCTTCTAACATGATATATGTGTTCATTTTGTTCGTTAAATTTTACATGTCATTTTTTAGTATATCTAAATTCACGTGTTGTTCTTAATTTGGTTGTAAAATCCAAAATTTGGATTTGATTTTCAAAAATCCAAAATTTGGATTTGATTTTCCAACCCGGTCCTCACCGGGTGCCCTCCCCTACGCCAAAATTTTTACTATGTTATTAATGAAATTTTTGGATTTCTCCTCATCCCAGGAGGATAGGGGCGCCCAAGCTGAGAAAATTACCCCAGGGAAAAATCCAGTTTATATTCAAACCCCTTTTTTTATTCCTTGAGCATTTAATTTGGTCTATAGGAATTGATTCCTTGTACTTACCAAACATGTGAATGCGATAATTTTTTTTTTTTTTAAGGCGGTCCCCTTGTTTCTATCGGAGATCGCGCCGACGAGGATCCGAGGAGGGCTCAACATACTGTTCCAGCTCAACGTCACCATCGGCATTCTCTTCGCAAATCTAGTCAACTACGGCACTAATAAGTAAGTCAATTCCCCCTAAAATTGCTAATTAAATATATATTTTTCTTTCTCTTTTTTTATTATATATCTTTTTTAAAAAAATTCAGATCTTCTGAACGACACCTGTTGATCCTGCTAAAGCGCCCACCATTTTTTTTTTTTTTTAATTCCTTCTTTTTAAGTGTGGATAGAAAGTGCAAAACCCCACCCGTCGTCTTTGCTAAGATGCTGAAATCGATTGTGTGGGGTTGACACTGTTGACTGATTCGACACGCAACGGACCAAGCTACCTAAAAAGAAGAAATATTAATAATTTAGAACCAAAGAAGTAATAAAGAACAAAGTGATCTTCTTTGTTTATAATAAAGCTTTCAGATAATAAAATCTGGTTATAGGATGATTGAAATCGGATAGAGACGTTCCATGGAGGTTGCGAGGATAAATTGCACCGATTTTGTAAAGAGGTAGGTGAGGTTTTCTCCAAATATATGATGCGTGTCGACCATTTTAAGTGTTAAAAATTAAAATATAATAATTGATAAAGCTAAATATCGACCAATGTTTCATTATTTTTTCTTGCAGAATATAGAATCGTGAATATTATTGGTAAGTTTTAGGCTTTAAGCAATACAACGACAAGATTCTATTGTTTAATTTGGATGTCTTTTCTATTTAAATGATTCAAGTAAATCCATCCTTACTTAGCTAATTTAGTGATTTCTTGAATTAGTTAAATCTTTTAAGTCAAAACCAGTTGTACTTGCTGAGCGTGCTTTTTTTTTTTTTTTTTTTCCATTTGGTACTGAATAGATATAATTTTCGGCATTTTGAGTCGTCAAACACGCCCTAAGTCAAATTCTGTCTATATGAAAGTGAGAAATGAAAGCTTTTAGGGCTTTTGGCATTAATGGGCCTTTTCATAAAAATTGGGCCTGAACATTTAGTGTGTCACTAGTGAGCTCGATAATTTTCCTACCTCATTTCTCCATTCTTGGATTAGAAACTGTTAGAATATTTCCAACGGATTAATATTGTAAACACTTTTAAAAAGAGAAAACTCATATGCAGATTGCTCGGCAAATTGACTACTTCAATCCTGAGATGTAAACGATTCTCTAGCATTAAATAAGCCAATGAAAGGTTTATTTCCTTTGTTAATAGGAGATCAGATTGGATGGAGCGTCATTAGAAGAGTAATGGTGTAATATTATATGGATATATTCTTTTTTTTATGAGCCTATGACAAGTCTTACTAATAGGTGATGATATTTAGGAACCAAAGGATTAAATTTGAACCAAATTGCCAGAGGTTTTGGTGCAGATTACTCTATTTTTGCCAATAATCAATTAACCACACTGATCTCTAGCATGATACGCAAATTTAGTGTAGTTCTCTGATGCATCTTCTTTACTCCTGATAACTTGTTCTTCTCTGCTTCTTGATTTGATGCAAGGCATTCTGAGTTGATATCTCAATCAACTGAACTTCTAATCGTTCTATTAAACTGATTTGATTCAATTCGATTCGATTGTCCTAACATAACCGTGTGAAAACTATGTGACATGACAGGATCAAAGGGGGATGGGGTTGGAGGCTGTCCCTGGGACTAGCGGGCATTCCGGCCGTTCTCCTAACAGTGGGGGCTCTCATGGTGGTCGACACTCCCAACAGTCTCATCGAGCGCGGCCGCCTTGAAGAAGGCAAGGCGGTCCTCCGAAAGATCAGAGGGACTGACAACATCGAGCCCGAGTTCTTGGAGCTCGTCGAGGCGAGCCGCATCGCCAAAGAAGTGAAGCACCCGTTCCGAAACCTCCTCCAGCGGAGGAACAGGCCTCAGCTAGTCATTGCCATGTCCTTGCAGGTAACCCAATTTGATCTCAAGCTCGTGCATTATAGCTTATAAAAGGGCAATCATCCAGTGATGACAGAAGTTTTCAATTTCTTACAAAGAACGTTTCTCTTGCATTGCAACAGCTTTTCCAGCAATGCACCGGCATCAACGCCATCATGTTCTACGCGCCGGTCCTCTTCAACACGGTGGGATTTGGGGGCGACGCTTCGCTCTACTCGGCCGTTATCATCGGGGCTGTCAATGTCCTCTCCACTTGCGTGTCCATTTACTCGGTCGACAAGGTCGGTCGCCGGATGCTCTTGCTAGAGGCCGGCATGCAGATGTTCCTGTCCCAGACCGCGATCGCCATTGTACTCGGGATCAAAGTCAAGGACCACTCGGAGAATCTCAGTCACGGGTTCGCGATCTTCGTGGTCGTCCTGGTCTGCACGTTCATCTCGGCCTTCGCGTGGTCATGGGGACCCCTCGGGTGGCTGATCCCGAGCGAGACGTTCCCCCTGGAAACGCGCTCGGCGGGGCAGAGTGTGACGGTCTGCATCAACCTGCTCTTCACCTTCGTGATCGCGCAGGCCTTCCTCTCGATGCTGTGCCACTTCAAGTTTGGCATCTTCCTCTTCTTCTCCGGGTGGGTCTTGGTCATGTCGCTGTTTGTCCTGTTTCTTCTCCCGGAGACGAAGAACGTCCCCATCGAGGAGATGACCGAGAAAGTATGGATGCAGCATTGGTTCTGGAAACGGTTCATGGACGACGACATTCCAGTGGCGAACGGCAATGGCGCCTCCAAGAATGGACACAAGAATGGACTGTTAAGCTGCCTTCGCAGCTGCCTTAGCAGCTGTAAATTTTCAGTAAACGTCGACATATAGTGATGATACATATGCCAGTACGAACCATCTTCAGGGTGACTCCATGTTTAATGTATTGAGTTGCAGAGTCTATGTCATCTCCGAGCAAGATATCCGACGTGAAATCGATCTTGTTATCGCGATTGCTTGAAAAGGCAAAATCTTACCCGAGTACTTTTTATGTTGCTTCATAATGCTTGTCACAAGTGTCAAGTGAAATGCTCCAACGTATACATGCCTTGTTGTTGAGTGACATTACAAAGATTCAATCTTTCATGATCTTCAATCCGTGAATTTCTTCCAAACTGGGTGCTGCTTCCGCGCCTCATCAACGTTCGCATCTGTTAAAAAAATATTGGATGTGTGTGATGCGGAAGCATGATTTTGATGTTAGATATAGTTTTTGGTTAGTGATGTTGTGTGCAAGTGTATGGTGTAATTTATAGATGATGGACAAGGGATGAGATAGCAATGGATAGTCTAGCATAGGATATTTTGAGAAGGTTTATGGGACAACGATAGTTTAACTAGTTTATGAAAATAATTTTACAATAGTTGAAGGAGGTGTTGATAAGGGAGCATGATGTGGTTTTTATGGTTAGCTCCCTTACCCAAAACATGGAGCACTTTGCTCCTTTATATAAGCTTCCAAAATAGGTGGAGGAAGTCTGTAGACTTCTCTAACATAAGATGAAACTTACTGGCGTACGGCCCACTGACACATGAGGCATGAGGACAATTCTGAAACTTCTCTTAAATACTTTCCTTTTCTTCTTTCTTCTCAAAAATTCATCTAGGGAATTCTAGAGAATTCTAGAAGTTTACCAACTCTAGAAAATTATAGAAAACGGATCACCATTTCCAACAGCATCCTTTGGCACGGTTTTTGTCTTAGGCAGCAGGAGCAGCAGGAGCAGCTCCATCAGGAAGATCCAGCCTGCGAAGAAGAAAGCGTGGGCGCGCGTGGGGCACATTATCAAGAGCAACCCTTGAGCTTGAGGAACGTGAACAGCAAGTTGGAGCCGACCGCGATTGCAAACCGGGTGGTCCTGGTCTTTGACTGGGAATGTCTGGCTCGGTATCAGCCAACCGAGCAGGTCCGAAGGCCATGCAAATGCCATTACGAACAAGCACGACCAGGATCGCAGCCTCTCTTTTGTCTAGTGAGTTTGTGGCTTTTAAGTAAGGTTAATAGAATTGCTCCAATAGCAGCCTAAATCACAGACTTTCTCATCATCAAATCAAGATATAGCAATACGAAAAATTTGGCACGGAGAGAGAGAGAGAGAGAGAGAGAGAGAGAGAGAGAGAGAGAGAGAGACCTAACTGATGAACATTCGGACGCAGGCTTGAAGGAGCAGCTTTCTCCTTCCCCCTCTTATCGACAGCATAGATCGATACCAATGTACTCGCCACAGTCACAATCCCGGTGATCACGAAGGACAACAATGATGTGTCGTTCTTGAAGCCGACTGTCTGGAAGAGGACTGGAACGTAAAACATCAAGGTCGTTGATGCCGGTGAACTGCAGGAACACTTGCAATGTGTTGGGAATGGAATTCCTAATGCGGTTTCTTTGCCTATGTGAACGCCTAATTTTGAAGCGTCTATGGGATGTTTCCACCAAAGATTCAAGCGGAATCTCATACACTTTGATTTTATTTCATTTCTTCAATGCATGATTCCTCATAAGAGGTACAATTTATAGTTTTCGTACAACCAAGGAACTTTATTATAAAAACAAATGGAAATACTAATAATGTAAATTGACCCAGCTATAATGATTATTGATTCAACTACTAATTCTCTTCATAGTTACCTTCCCTTGATTTTTGCTTTCATCGAGAGAAATCATCATCGCTTTAATTTTGGTCTGAAAATCTTCATTCTCTGCCCTGGATTCCATTTTGAGCTTCCCTTGATTTTTTTCTTCCATCCCGAGAAATCATCCTCCTTTCATTTTTGGCCCGAAAATCTTCATTCTCTAACCCAAATTCTTGCTTTTCATTTTGGATATGTATCTTGACCGTGACATCTTCCCCCGCCAAAATTGTCCTTGTCCTCAAGGACAAAATGTGCGGAAATTGGCCCGAGATTGTGTCATAGTCTTCCTATGTGGCGTTAGCTTCCTCTAATCCCTTCCTTTGAATGCAAACTTGCTTTTGGCCTTGGTAAATTCTATTGGCAATCGTGGCCTCAGGCTCAACTTGTAACAGCCCATCTTCGACCTCTGTGTTTGGTAGCTCGACCTCGAGCCTGTCATGTGCTCCAAGGTGGGGGCTCCAATGTAGAGACCAGAAAAACAGAATGGATTTGGGCATTTGAAGGAAGCTTGAGCCAGTATGCAACCAAGCCAATGCGACCAATGACTTCAAACGGACCATAAAACCAAGGAGATAGCTTGTGGCGTTTATCGATTCGAGCTGTCATTTGGCGATAAGGTTGTAAGCAAACGAAAACCTTATCCTATCCTCCGTTACCACATCATATCAGGGGATTACCCAACCCCTGATAGTTCTAGCTTAAAATCTTAATTTGTCACCTGGTGGCTTTTTAGGGCTAGTCACCACAGCCCATTTACTTGGTTTGTCAACCGCAATTATCGGTATGTCCATGAGTTGCATTTCCTCCAAATCCTCTTGTGCATGAGACTTTACCTTGTAAGAGTTATACCTTTTAACTTTCTTTGAAGGACTTGCTTTGGCAGTCAAGCAAGTGCTTTTCATTTTCTTCGCCTTGGATGACCCAGCAGCTGTATTTCTATCATCTTTGTATTGTATAATTCTAGGGGTCTTCGCTGCTGCAGTTATTTCACCTTCGGAGATTCCAGCTTGATGGTGCCACTGAAGCGAAGCAACAAAAGTAACCAGAGAGCGGTCGGCAGGAGTCTCAATAGGTGCTTTATTTTTATCCTTCCTTTGTTGTTCTACTAGTATTATTTGGTTGGATTGTTGAGGAGTTTCCGGAGTAATGTCTTCAGTCTCGTCATTATTGCTGTGTGTCTCATAAAAGGTAACCCAAAAGGGGTTGTGTTCACGCACCTCCACTCTAAGCCATTAGCCATAATACATGTTATTCTTTCTATCCATTTTATCTACATCAAAGGGAAAATCTTTGCAATGCATTGCATAATGACCAAGTTTCCCACATGAGTAGCAATAATGCAATAGTCGTTCATAACGGAAGTCGAGCCATATGTTCTTTCCTTCTAATGGGATTAACTGGCTAGTCTTCAGCGGTTCTTGTAGGTTAATCTCTACTCTGGCTCGCTTAGCTCTAAAAGTGGTGCCATCTTTGTGTTATACTTTGACATCTAGCACCTTTCCCACATGTCGCATTGCCTTCTGTATCATGCTCTTAGTACACCTTTTTAGAGGAAGACCAAATATTTGAACTCAAAAAGCACAGGTGGTAAAATCATAACAGTGAGGGGGGGTGGTATTCGGCATCCAGGGTTTCAATATAACTAAGTGACCAGAGAAAAGCCCATGCCCATTATCTAGTATTCGCTGTTTTTTAGCTTCAGAAGGAAATTTTACTACATATAGCCCTGCCTCTAGTTGGGAAAAGTCTATTGTTTCTGTTCGCCAGGCACGCTTCATAGTGTTTTGAAATGCTTGAAAGTTGACAGACGGGTTAGATAAGATTTTACCCACTAAGATCAGCTTGCATTCCTCTATTTTCTCTACCGGTGCAGCCTCATCCCATACCTCAATCTGTTGTGCAGACCAAAGGTAGCCCATCCTATTGCTGAGAGCATCAAGGCGAGCATCTTCTTCCTGGTCATGTTCCATTGGCGGTGACATAGGAAAGCACGACCTCAGGAGGGACTAATTGGGCGGAACAGGGGAGTCCATTGGCGGTGACATTGGTCAAAAGGAAACTGAGACGCCTCTCTTCGCTGGAAGAGCTCCTCTCTCTCCTTAGGCCAGAGCTTCATCCCATTCTCTAATGGCTGCTAGCACCAAGCGACTCTTGAACCCACCGTGATTCTGGGTTTGATGCTCATTCCAGATGGATTTGAGAGCACGCCAGATCTGCTAAGTTGAACTCCAAACCCTAACCCTCAAAACCCAAATGCAAAACCTAGCTTCCCAATCCACCAAATCACACAAATCGCGACCCACAAACCAAAGCTGAGAGGTACAAATCGTGACCCACAAAGCAAAGCCGAGAAATCCCCTCATTCACCAGCTGAACCAATCAACCCATCCTCAATCGTTGAGGCGAGTCCCGTTTCTTCCCCAAATCAGCACCTCCGAGCCCCCTTCAATCTAAACCAGCAATTTAATAAGCTCATCTTCTACACCCCAGCAAGCTTGATCCACAAATAGCGAGTTTTGCACAACAAAATGGTCTTAAAACAATGTAAACCAGAAATACCGGAGCATTGCTATGACTATTCTTGTTGTGCCTTCTGGGTTCATATAGAAGGAATACCACCAGGTTGGTTTAGAGAGGATGTGGTTGCTGAATTGGCTGAAAGATTGGGTCGAATTGTAGAAATACAGATGGAAGCTAAAGGGAACGGTCCATACAGAGCAGTAAGGTGAAAGTGGAATTGGACTTGAATTTATCTCTGAAAACAAAGCACTGGATATCGGGACTAAAAACTATGGGTGGAATTTAAGTATGAAAGACTTCCACATTACTGCTATTCATGTGGGAAAATTGGCCACTATGCTACTAATTGCGAGGAAATTCCTTATGAACAGACAGAATGGGCAGAGAATAAGAAAGGGAATATGGACCTTGGTTAAAAGCGGAGGTTCGTGACCATAGCCCTTATTGGGCAACTTTTTTATGGTCAATTAACAACGCATTCAGAGGCTGATGAAGTCATTCCGGAAATGCCCGCAACAGCAAATGAAACGGAAAGAGGATTGAGAGATGATCGGGAGTTATTGGGTGTGGTTATCCGCAACAAGAAAAGAAATGATTGTCATTCCCCTGATTATATTCAAGAAGATGAGGTTATAGACCACAACAACAAAGACAAAGGGAAGCAGATAATGTGTATTGACTATCCCACAACAAAACTCCAGCCATAAAACAGCAATAAAAAGAGAACTTTGAAGGCTCAGAAATCCAAAAAACAGAGGCGATCAGAAAACAATGCTCTGTTACTAGTTGATGATATGGAGCTCTTAGAAACCCTAGTTCAGATTGTGAAGGAAGGGAAAGACTGGGCTTTGGTGGCTAGCCCTAATAAGCCACCGAAGACATCATGAAGATCATAAGCTGGAATTGTTAGGGGTTGGGTAACCCCCTGACATTCCAGGAGTTGAGAGCCTTAGTCGCTCTCGAAGAGATACAAGTGCTTTCTAGCAACAACAACCTCATTGATGTGGACTGTTATGATCTGAAGACTAATTGGGCGGAACAGGGGAGTCATTGAAGATGGAATGGCTGGTGACGGTCTGGTCAAGAGTGCACAATCATACAAGCACCAATTGTTTCAAATACGACATGGGTAATTGAAGGAAAGAAGGTAGGGAAAACAGGGAATTGGAGGCATGCAGATGAGAGGGCAAAATCGGGCAAGAACTGTCGCACAGAGAGAGAATTGGATTAGAGGACAAGGGCGGGCTATGGGACGAAGAAATTGAGGAAATGCCAAGAAAGGCGCACAAACAGGCTTGGTCAGAAGGAAACTGAGATCAACATCGGAGCGGGAATTAGGGCAAGATTGGCTGATGGGATGATTAAAAAAATGGAGCACTTGAGCGATGGGAACGAAGAGAAAAGGAAAACAACGCAAAGCCAGAACAGGCAACTATCTAAAACAGGAAGGAGAGGGAATTGCCATGGAAAGGAAGCTCGTCATATCAACGATGAGAGGAGGGTTTAACAGTCAACTACCATGGTGGTAGAGAGAAACTCTACATATCGAGAAAAAAAAGCAAGCCATTAGAAGGGAAATCAAAGTTTGTTTTGTTTTTTTGGTGGGAGTTTCAACTGGTCTTTCAATTTCTCATTTTTGGAAAATATCGATAAGGGTGCACATAGACGGGACCCTTTCCTTCCGCAATAGTAATGCGGTGATCTTGGCTTCGTGACGGTGGTAGACCCTCGAGCTCCATGAAAACCGTTGGATACTTCTTCTCGTGTCATTCCCATTTTTGTCCCAGTTTTGGGTCAATCTTGCCGATGGATTTTTTGTCGGCCACCATTCCCGAATTAACCTCCATCTGAAGCAAAAAAACCATGCACCTGTGATTGCCCAATCTGCCGACTTAAATTTTCGGCCTTGATCTCCTTTGCTTCCTCTTGCTCCATCCCAATAAATCTCACATTCTTCCCGTGACAGCGGAACCGCATCTCCATAATCTTGAAATCCCATAAAACGGGCCAAGATTTCGAAGCCATGATGCCCTTAGTACTGCATCACATTCACAAAGAGAAATTTTTCGTGGAAATCAATCGTAAATATATTATCTTGGATGGTTACCTCCATTGCGTTACAACTCCCCATGCTTACGAGCCTCTCGCCGTTAGCCACCACCACGCTCAATTACTTTCTTTCTCTATGGTCAAGCCCCCTTTGCGTGCTGTCGTGGAATTGAGGAAATTGATGTGTGCTCTCGATATCAATGAGCACACCAGGAAGCCGTTTCTTCACCATGGCCGGGACTCGCATGGTCTGTGGAGTATTCACTCCCGCAATTACGTGCAACGAGATTTTGGGGATGTCTCCCTCCTTCATGTTTGCTGTGTTGTAATTATGGTTATAATTATGGTTAATGGATCAAGGAAAGCCAATAAATTAAGATACGTTTTTTCTATTTACGTATTTTTTTTGGATTCATGAATTCCTAAATTTTTATGTTCACGTATCTATTGAATTCATGAATTTCATAGATTCATGTATCTTTTAGTTCATGTATTTATTGAGTTCATGAATCTCTTGAATTCACGTATCTTTGGATACATGAATATCTTGGATTCACGAATCTTTTTATTTATGAATTTCGTGGATACACGCGTCTATTTAATTTATGTATTTTTGTAGTACATGAACTAAAAAGCTCTATAAATAGATATGAGCATAGAGCTTTATTAAAGTTTTTGGAGCTTTGATATACGTTTCAACTCTTCTATTTTTTTCTAGGTGTGCTGGTTCAATTAAACGGTTCGACTGAGTCCTGTTTGCATAGTACTAATCCAAACAGGTTCGAGGTGTTGTATCTTGAAAGGCATAGTTCGTGAATCTGCGGAGCACTATTGGCAAGAATTAATCGCCTTAAGGAGATTTGGTTATCCGTAACTTACCTCCAATTTTATGTTATTTTTCAGTGATATCTTATTTTATTCTTCTCCAAGATTTGTAAGTTTACATAAAAAGAAGAATATTATATAGCTGTTATCGTCTTCTTTATATTAATGTTCCGATTAGAACAAACAGTGTCGTGTCTTCTTTGGATTAATTTCTAACATGCTGCTTCACGTTGCTCCTTGAAGGCCTCCGCTTCCTCTTCTACGGATTCATCCTCCCCAACCTCAATTGGGGACAACCGCTTGCATCTGTATCTGGGGTTATAAATCTTGTCACAATTATAACTTAACCCGTGGTTTCGTCATTCCTGAGCCTCCATTGGTGTTAAGCGCTAGATGGGTGCTCGAGATATGATAGGACTGGGTTTTCCATTACTATTCACTGCTTGGTTATCCTGTGGGGCCTGAGGTGGTCCCGTGTTGGGGCCGTAGTGGAATTGGGCAGTAGTTGTGGCCCTTCGTAAAGCATTGCTCCTTTCTTCGAAAATTCAAGCCAAGCTAATTGCGTTCAAAAGAGTTCTTGAGGCTGCAGCACGGACATCAAATTTTACAGGTTCTTTAAGGCCACTAACAAGACAACTTACTTCTTTCGCGGGAGAGTTGCACACCGCATCGCACAAGCAGCCGTTCGAACTGGATTTGGTAATCCTTGAGAGTTCCAGTTTGTGTTAACTTTGTCAACTCTCCAAAGAAATCATTGAATCAAGTTGGGCCGAACCTTTCCAAAAATATAAAGCGAAAATGCTCCCATGCTCACCCTTGACCTTCCTCGGGCTCTTCTCGGTCCTATGAGTTTTGGTTTACGGACCCTTGCCTCAAGCCTTGGCTCCGGCCTCCGCCGCACCCCTAGTTCCCTTCTAGTGTCGTGAGACGCTGTTGAATATCCTGCAAGGCTGCCAACACTTGCAGTTGTAAGTCTTAGGGGTTGGTCTCCTGCTCCATTTATTCCGGCTTTGATACAAAGTTGTTAGGAATGGAATTTCTAATGCGGTTTTGTTGTATTGAATTAGTACGTGCATGATGGGGTGCGATGGGAACGTACTGTTTCACCTTGATACGTTACGATAGAAAGACACCATTTGAATGGGTGTGATGGAGTTATATAAAAGACTCCAAAAGACAGCCGTTGGCACGGTTGGCAGAACGTATGCTCAAAATTCTCTCCTTGTCTTGTCCCTTTTCCATAAAAAAAAAAGGAAGTGTTACATTTCTCCTTTACAAGAACAATCGGCATTTATGTTGTGGAAATCGGATGTTTTCCTCGTGATTACATTCAAACCAATGTGAAGTATTTTTGTTCGTGATTCATCCGCGATTCAACTATTGTTCCAAGGTAAATTGTTGATTGTCATCAGAAAGAGGTAAGTCGTTTTCCGCCGACTTGAATTCCAACATTGGTATTAGAGCCCGGTCATGATTTCTGCCTTGTTTTTCATTGAATTTTCTTATTTACCATTTGATATTGAGATTAAGAGTATGAAATCTACATTGTTTGGATGTCTAATGGTTGAAATTGCTATTTGAATTGTTGAAAACGAACCGAAACGAAGAACTGGTTTAGGGTTGGGTACACCCGTACGCTTTTGGCCATTTTTTGACATATTTTTTTGGTCAAAATCAATTTTAAAATATACAAGGTGAAAGTGCTCATTGGGACGAGTCCGACGATGGGTTGAGCGTCGTTGGAGGACGCCGGATGCGCCCACACGCACGGCCAAAAGCCGTTATGCATGGGAACCACGCGCCTGACGTGCTAGGATGCTAGCGTGTGAGCGTAACGCATGCATCGGTGAAGCGACGCGTGCTGACGTCACATATGATGTCATCCAAAGGTTGGTAATCGCTGGGATGACGTCACCACCGGCGGTAGTTGGCTGGCCGATCATCGGCCCACAACCGACCCGTGACCTGACCTAATTCGAGGTTTACCTGACCCAACCCAACCATTGATCGGTCAATCGGTTGGACCGGTCAACCGATCTAGCGGTCAAACCGGTTGGACCGATTGCCGGTTGGATTGATCGGACTAGCTAGGAGCTTGTAAGGCTCGCTAGCACGTGCACCACACGCGCCGCACACTTAGGCGGTGCGTGTGAGTGTGTGGGAGCTCCAATTGGATTGGTTCGTATGGATGTGCTTTATACTATGGTATATTTATTTTTTTTTTATTTTTGAGTTTTATAAATGTTTAAAAATGTGTAGGGAACCCTAAGTACGTGTATTTTTAGGGTATAAATGCATTGTTTATTCATTTGTAACTTTTTTTTTTTTGGTGAAATGTAAGAATATATTGAGCTTTAACCAAAAATACAAAAGATCCGACACCACAAACTTGCACTCAACAAGACAACAAGTCAAGGTGAGTGGAAGGGAGCCGAATGCAAAAAAGGACCGCAAGAGCGAGCCTAAGTAAGCAAGACAGCCACATAAGGCAAAAGGCAACAGAAGGCCACGAAAGGCCAAAAGAACCACAATCTACGCATACATCCGGTAGCGACAAAAGTGAAGAACCATCAAGGAAGCAGCCGTGTAGATGAAGAGTATCCAGACAGCAAACACCAGGCTAGGGCCCTGCAGAAGTAGAATAGTCCCTAGCTGAAAAAATGATTGGATCAATACCCCAGCTACGCTGTAGCCTCCGGTTTCTATATGTATCATCCACATTTCTATAGGTGGTGGCTTTGTCTCTAACGACCTTGATGAGTTGATTCTTCACCTCTGGACGGATAAGCTTTGTGCTCGAAATAGGATGCTATTTCGTGCTTCCATATGTAGTAACAAAGAGCACCAAAAGAGAAGCGAGCAATGCACTTATAAAAGTCTTTACCCATAAGGAAAGTGGCGGCCCAATTGAGATTCTCGACCCACGAATTGTTTCGCCACGGAAGATTGCACTGGAGGCCCAAAAGAAGGCGATGCTAGCGGAGATGCGGCAGCCAAAAAATAGGTGGTCTATAGAATCCGGTACCTCATTGCAGAATGGACACAAGGCACTATCTATCCTACCATAAGATAATAATAGAGCTTGGGTAGGAAGCCTGCGTTTGGCAATAAGCCAAAGGTTAAATTGGTACCTTGAAGTGATGGAGTTGTTCCAAATGAATGTGTGCCAGGAGACCCGAGTCTTCCTCCTCCTAATCAAATCCCATGCCGAAGCCACCGTTAAGAGATGAGAGGTATTTCCCTTCCAGCAGAAACAATCGGAAGAGTGGGAGAGGGTGGGAAGGGGATCCGCCCAAGAGTCCAAGACCCCCTTAATCATAGCTCCACAATTAGTGAATAGGTCCGCCACTGTCGCCTGCCTAGGAAGGCCCGATGCATATATGGCCGAGTCCGAAAAGTACAAGTTCAAAGGGCCCCTGGGGTGCCAGTTATCAAACCAGAGAGATACCAAGCAACCATTCCCAATTCTACAATAGAAAGAGCTTCGACACTCAGTCCTGAGTTGGAGGATCTTCTTCCAGGCCCACGAACAGCAGGTTGGCTTTTTGGCCACCCAGAAATTCGCCCTTCTTAAGAAGGTCGAGTGAATCCATTTGCACCATAAAGATTCCTTATCAGTAAATAGAATCCAGATATGTTTTAACATGGCGGCCTTGTTATACTCCCGAAGCCTTCGGATCCCAAGGCCCCCCTCGTCTTTTGGGCAACAAACGTCTTCCCAGGAGACCTTTGCACCCCCTCTTCCCAACTCCGGGCCTTTCCATAGGAATTGTCTAAGTATTCGTTCAATTTGATCCAAGACAGCTGCAGGTAACATAAAAATACTAGCCCAGTATGCTTGGATGGCATGAAGGACTGACTTGATCAATTGTAGCCGACCGGCGAAGGAGAGGAAGCGATGGGTCCAAGATTGAATCCTCGCAGTGATGCGGTTGACTAGCACGCAGCAATCTGCCTTGCTGATCCGGGAAGTGATGATGGGAACCCCGAGATAGCGAGCCGGTAGGCTTCCTTCTAGGAAACCAAGGGTAAGAAGGATTTGGTTTCTTAATGAAGGTGAACCTCCTGCAAGGTAGACTTCGCTCTTATTTGTGTTTGGAACCAATCCGCACCAATCGTAGAAAATATTTGGAGACCTTCCTTGAATAGCTTCACCGAAGGCAAGTCGGCTTCACAGAACAAGAAGACGTCATCCACAAAGAATAAGTGTGTAAGGTTAGTCGATTTGCATCTCCAGTAATATTTGAACTCCGGCATCGAAGAGTGAGTGGTGAGAATACCTGATAGTACCTCCATGACCAATGTAAATAGGTAGGGAGATAGAGGGTCTCCCTGACGAAGCCCGCGGCCACTGGCAAAAAACCCATGTAACTCCCTATTCAAAGCAATGGAAAATTTAGGGGTCCTCACACACGTCATGATGAGCCGGGTCAACTGATCAGGAAATCCGAAGGCCTGAAGGACAATCTCAATGAAGTCCCAGTCAACTGTGTCATAGGCTTTTCTGAAGTCTACCTTGATTGCACATTTAGGTAAGTAAGGTTGAATGTGAAAGCCAGAAAAGAGTTCGTGAGCCAGTAGGATATTATCCCTGATTGGCCGACCTTTAACAAATGCGCTCTGGGAAGGGCCGATGACATTTTGTAGGATTGCAGCAACCCGATTGGCCATGACTTTAGTGATGCATTTGTAGATGGTATTACAACAGGCGATTGGCCTATAATCATCCACAGTAGTCGCATTCGGGGTTTTTGGTACAAGGACCAATATGGTGTTGTTAATCTCCTTTAAGAGCCTACCCGAAATGAAGAACTCCTTCACTGCCGATATAACTAACTGACCCACCGTCTCCCAGTTATGCTTAAAGAATTCAACTGTGAAACCATCAGGTCCAGGTGCTTTTCCTCTAGCTAGTGAGAAAACCGTATCACGGATCTCTGAGTTTCATTTGTAACTTGTATGTTCTTGTGTTTTTGAAAATACAATAGCTACCTTATATGAAAATGATGTCATATATGCTATGTAGAGCATGGTTTGATGGTAGCATGTATATAGTTTAATATACTTACAATTTTCTAGTTTCAAGAAAATTTGAACAATTATAGGAAATCCTTGTTTTCCCGTTACATGTTGAATTGTGGTTTTGATTTTAGTTGTAGCATGATTAGTTTTTTGTAAGTTGGTTCACAATGTGGCATCTAGTAGGGGTTAAAATGGCACCATGTATCTTTAGAGGGAAAAAAAAATTCACATCAACTCCTCTAACTAGCTACCTCGAACATATTTAATGGAGGGATTTTATTACACAAATTTGTCAAGTTTTAAAATTTGATTGCACCATTTGAAAGTTTGAAGACTTAATTGCACTTTCATAATGGGTTTTAGTGCTGTGGTACACACGCCCCTTTGAAATATTTGCCAAAATTTCATAAAAGAAATAAAATTTAAGTCATTCAAAAATATCACATTTAGAAATAAATTGAAGTTAAATAGAGCATATTTTCATTTTCATCTATCTCACATCTATCTCAATTAATAACAAATTCATTAAATTTTTTAAATTTTTTTTTGTGATTTTTAGTATGAATAATTAAATCACACAACTAATTTTCACTTGAATTATATATTACAATCAAATTAGTTAAAGGCAAAGTTAACCTAGAAAAAAAGAAGAAAGAAGAAACATTAAAATCCCCTATATTTATTGCTAATTAGAGCATAAATGATTTTATTTGAGTAATTTGATTTAGTGCAATAAAAAAATACAGTGAGGAGGTAATTTCACGGAGTAAAAAGAATTTTTATATGTTATTTGTTGATGATATGATTTATTAAAATCTTCTATTAATCATAATGAGATTAAAGGGAATAACTGACTCTAGTTACTTTAATGTTAATAAAGCATCAAGATTATCTATGCTCATAAATTGTTCGTTGTCTTTTAATGTTAATCTTCTGTTAACCCAAACAAAGTTTTATTGGGCCACATGCTTTGGGAACTCATAAATTTTTTGTTGTCTTCCTTTTGGAGTGAGTGGGTTCACAGTACCTAATGTAGAGGCATTTCAATTATGTAATTGGAAATCAAGCGTATTATGGCATAGAGTTGGCGTGGTATTCTTATATTGAGACCAACTCTATCTTTAGCCATATCTAGGCAAACTTATTGCTGCAAAGAGTTATATGATGAACTCAGGAGTGCGGGACCGGTTGTGGGATGGTATCAACTATTATGGATAGGCGGGGTTAGCAAACATAATTTTATTGGGTGGTTAGTTTTTAGAGATAGACTACCAACAACGGAGATAATATCGCGTTGGATGCCTACTATGGGAATCCATTGTAATTTTTGTTTGGGTGGTTTGGAAAATCGAGATAATCTATTCTCTTAATCCATGTGGACTGGAAGCATATGGCGTATCATCCTCGCACAATATGGAATCCGTCATTCTTTAGGAGGCTGTAATGATGAACTCCAATGGATGATCAGGGTTAACCTAAGGCAAGGACCCGGCAGCAAGGCTTCTCAAGGTTACTTTCTTAGCAACCATATATTGAATTTGGATGGAATGTAACTATAAACATTTCCAAAACAAGTCAAATAATGGCCCCATCATCGTGGCTAAGATTCGTAAACTTGTTAGAGGGCAAGCTTCATATTATAAAAATTCCATAACTTTCCAAACAAATGTAATATTAGCTACTATATGGAGACTTCTTCACTCCATTTTTTCACATTCTTAGATATCTTTGTAATGCTGGGGAATGCCCCTAAGCTCCTATACGTCATCTAATAAATGATACTTACATTTCAACCGAAAAAAAATCATTGAGATTATCTAAAATCTTCAAACTCACAATAAAATCTTTTAATAGAAAACATTTAATTACGACTTAGTTAAAACATACATCACAGTATTTTACTTATTTTTGTTTTTCACTTTTTGAACAGAAATATTTTAGATATAGCTTTGATTATTGTACACTGAAAATTAATCTTTTTTTATATTTTATGTGCTTAGAAGTATTAACATTATAGCATCAATATGGTATTTTCCTTTAAAATTATAATACATTATCGCTATAAAAATTTTCATTTTTTCCTCTACATGACATCTCATATTAATGAATTACCGATTAAAAATATGCATATTAGTGAGATCTGTTCGATGTTTGAATAAATAGGAGCGTCCGTTGGGTTTGAATAAATTACTACTAAGTAGAAAAAACATCTAGTTAAATGATATAAGTGAGCGGTTGTTCAGTCATTTATAATATTTGGGTACTCTAGAAATGCGGCAAAATTGTAGCTATTTGCATCTATTTTCATCCGAAAGAAAATGCATTAAATTAAACACGATCGAAATAGGTTAACTCCACTCTCCCCCATGCTTAACTTGGTCTTTGATCTAAGATCAATCCATGGAAATATGTAATTGAGGAGGTAAATAAGACCCTGAACCTGTTCTAAAAGTTAAGCTTGTGGCTAAATGTGTGGTTTGATTAGGTCAACAACTATGTCCGTTCAGTCTTGACATACGGTCGGATGAGTATAATTTCGCCTCCCGTCCCGCCCATGGTCACGCGAATCCTCTTGTGCAGCTTACTTCACATGCGGATGCACTGTCTCCTTCATTTCTTCTTCGTTCACATTGACCATGTACCGCTTCCAAAACCAGTGCTGCTTCCATACCTTCTCCACCATCGAGTCGATGGGGACGCCCTTCGTTTCGGGCAAGAAGAAGAGCGTGAACAGCCCCATGACCAAGACCCAAGCGGCAAAGAAGAAGAAGATCCCAGCCCTCATGTGGCACAGCATCGACAGGAAGGCCTGCGCGATGATGAAGGTGCAGAGCATGTTGGAGCTCACGGCGAACGCGAACCCGGCGGTCCTGGTCTCGAGGGGGAACGTCTCGCTCGGGATGAGCCACCCTAGCGGGCCCCACGACCACGCGAATCCCCCCACGAATATGCACACCAGGGTGACCACGATTAGGGCTTCCGTGTGGTTCAATGAGCCTGTGGTCTTCAGGTCTATCAGGAGGATCAAGCCAATCACAATCTGCAGCATCATAGCACAACGTCACTGTCAGCTGTGGTATCGTGAGGCTACTCGAATGAGCACAGGATTGAAATAAATCACTTGTAGGATTTTCTTCACCTGAGTGAGGAACATCTGGACACAAGCTTCGAGGAGCAAGATCCTCCTTCCCGCCCAGTCGACCGTGTAGATAGAGACTAGCGTGCTGAACACGTTGACAAGACCCGTGATGACTGCCGAGAGCAGCGACGCGTTGCTGCCGAATCCGACCGTCTGGAAGAGGACGGGCGCGTAGAACATGATGGCGTTGATCCCGGTGAACTGCTGGAACACCTGGAGCAGGATCGCGATCACGAGCGGGGGGCGGCTCGAGGGCTGCATGAGCTTGCTGAAGGGGTTCTTGACCAGGCGGGCCATCTCGCTCGCTGCCACAAGGGACTCGAACTCGGCGGTGACGTCATCGGTGCCCCGGATCTTCTTGAGGGTGGCGTTGCCCTCGTCGAGAATGTTGCGCTCGATGAGGCTCGTCGGGGTCTCGCAGATGGCAATAGACCCGACAAGGAGGATGATGGCAGGGACCACGGCGAAGCCAAGCGAGATGCGCCACCCATGGGGGTGGATTTTGGAGGTGAAGTAGTTAATGAGGCCGGCGACCAAGATCCCGATGGTGATGAAGAGCTGGAAGCAAATGTTGAGCGCTCCTCTCATCTTGGCTGGTGCTATTTCTGATAGAAATAGAGGCACTGCCTGCAAAGAATCAGAAACATACATGGTTAAATCTTAGAAACCATACGTGAAGGCTAACCAGCACAGCATTTACCTGATTGGCGAAACCGACGCCAATTCCGAGCACGAGTCGTCCGCACACAACCATCTCTTTGTTGATGCCGCCAGCCTGAAACCCGACCCCGATGAGGAAGAGGACCGACGCGATCTGCATAGTTGGCTTCCGGCCCATCTTTGTGCACACCCTCGAGGCGACGAAGCTGGCCAAGAGAGCAGCGATGTAGAGCGACGACGTGAAGAGCTGCAGAAGCGTGTCGTTGTATTTGCAGTAGTTGTTCTCTTGGACATGCTGCTTCTTCTCGTACACTTTTATAAAGAACTTCTTCAGGAAGTCATCCATGGATGTCACACCTCCTGTGTTTGGTTAAAGAAAGACGAATGCGCTTTATCATTTTCTAATAAATATTTTAAGATAATGAAATCTTCAATTACTACAAGTTACATTCTGAAAATCACGTAATAAAATTTTCCCTCCGAAAAGATTACAGTAATACGGTTATTTCTCTGTAAGCAACACAGGACTAGTTTACCAGCTAAAAGAGACATTTCTAGTACTTTAAAACAATATTTTTTAGAGGGTCAACGCTAAAAACAGGTGCACTTTATGTCTGTTACGTGAGCGAATCCTTGTGAACAATCTTTTCAGATCGCCAAGTTAAATGTCTTTCTAGAGAGGAACAAAAATTCAAATGAAATAATTGGGGAAAAATGAATAAGTTAAACCTGAAATTCCGATGTCATAACCAAACATAAGTCCTCCGAAGGCAGCGATGATCACGCAGACGATCACGTAGAACGTGACCTTGCCGTCAAACTCCGGGACATCGCCGCCGTGACTACTTACTACAGCAGCCGGCATTTTGACCTCTCCTTGAAAAGAAACTCCTCAAAAATCAATAAGTGGAAGGGCAAAAGATAAATTGGCATAAATGGAGGAGAGTAAAAGTACAAGAGCTGAAGAGAAATGGAGTTATCAAGGAGCTAAAAGGGCGAGAGAGAGGGAGAGAGAGTTTCACGTCCTTTGAGATGATAGAGTTTTTTTATTGCTTATCGCATTTTATAGAGGAAGAAAACTTCATTTAACTAGATGCGGAGGCAAGAAGAAATTGTTGTTGATATATTTGTGGATATAATTTTAAGGTTGTCCCTTAGGAATAGGTCTATGCATTTACGTCCTCAGATGTTTTTCCTTTATTTATTTATTTATTTAGTTTAATTTTCTTTTCCTTTTCGTGGATAGATGAAGAAAATTACTGCCATTAATGATTAATGCGAAAGATTTTGCCTCTCCAGAGAGGTTGGCATCAATGACCTAATTAATTACGTTTGACTCTTGTCCCAATCTCTTTTACATCTCACAAAGACCAGCAAAACATGATACTAGTCCTTTGTTTTCTTAATTTTATTTTATTTCTGTTTTTGTTCTCGTAATACTTTTCCGAATATGGCTCATATTTCTTTCCATCTCTACTCATTTGAGACTCATTTGAGAATTATTTCTCCAAAGGACATTAAGGCTCCATTTATTTGTAGAAAATGAATGATTTGTAAAATATTTTCCTAAAAGTGATCACTTATATCGATTAAAAAAGAAATGATGAAAAATATTTTTATCATCCATGAAAATATCTCAACATAAATTGTTGTTAGTACTAAAAAGAATTTCATTGATTAATTATTTTAAGCTATATATGCGATCACTTTTAGAAAATATTTTCCAAATTATTCATATTTTATGAAATAAATGGAGCCCAAAAAAGTTGTTTAATTAGCTCATAGGTACTTTTGAGTATTTCTTATCCTAAGTTAAGGAGTAACAATTTCTAACATGACTTGGGAACATATCGAACACGACATGAGTGAGTTTGGTATTCATATGATATGATCATGCAGGTATTGTCAACAAAGGAAATTAAAACACTCCAAAATCATGTTGCCAGAGATGTGATTTTAGTCAATCTGCTTTCCTGCTTATTATAGCTAGTTAGATTTGAAGTGTAGTGTTGTCTTGTTGTTACATAGCTTTGTGCAAGCTACCTGTTGACATGAAATTTTTTTCTCTAAATCACCTTCTCATTTAAAGAAATTCAGGGATCCAATCCGCCGACAATGACAGATTTTGACCCCTAAATAAAAATACTAATAGTTCATGCTCTTGCATTCTCATATTTTAACGCATTCCTATGCATTTATAAATTAGGAACGATTTTTATTGCTACAAGAAATGGCAAGCTCACGAATTTTTGCGAACCAGCTCGATATCGAACCTTGCAATTTTTTTTTGTTGTGCTGAATTTAAATAGACGCGGCCCAATCCAAGTTCAGCCCGAGTCCTTTAGGTAAAACTCAGCCTGAGTTGGCCACCTTTCCCTCCCTCTTGATTGTTTCTCTTCCATCGATTTTAAAGGGGAAAAAAACATGAATAATGGCTCGCACTATTTCCATTTCCTTATTGGCTCCCGACACTCTCTATTACATTGAATTAGACACATTATCCCTTGTGGGTCTCACTCTTGTATAGATGATTTCTCATATTTTTTTCCTTCTCCTTTCTCTTTTGTTTCAATTTTTTTTTATTAGAGACGGAATTACATATGCTCCTTTCAATAACATTTATTAAGGTTCAATGTGGGGCTCACTCTTGATTTAAGATTATTTCTTTTGCCTTCTTTTCTTCTTCTTCTTCTTCTTCTTCTTTTCTTTTCTTTTCTTTTCTTTTTTTTTTTTTTTTTTTTGGGTTTTTTTTCCTTTTCTTTCTCCATTTGAAATATAATTGGTGAGGTTTTTTCCTTAAAAAATAGTTTACTTGATGAATAGCTTACTAAATATTGCATTGATGAATTTTATATTTCTCTCTTTTTTCTTTTATACTAGGAAACTATTATTTAAAAATAAACTAAGCACAAGTAAGAGTGAGAAGAACCATTTACCATTTTTAGTATGCATTTTTTTTTAATTATAAGTTTAATATTAGCTATTATGCTGTAGTTTGTGTATTTTAATTGCTCAAATTTCAATTTACTTTAGATACTTTTAAAAAAATAAAAATATATGGCAAAGTTAAGGATATAAAAAAATCCTAAATATCCATTATTATCAAGCAAATGCAAAAGAAATTTATCTCTAAAATATTATTATATAAAATACTATCTATTCCTTGTTTACATGATATAATTAGCTATTGACAAGAAATTATGGTAATTGAATTACATTATAAGACAACACATTTGAACCATTCAAACACATTTTTTTTATCAATTATAAATGCTTTAAAATTTTTATATAATAATCAATGGAAAAGAAAATTATCCTCAACGTAAAAATGGACTGCAATAATAAGTTGCATATGCAACTTAACAAAAGATATTGTCTATTTAGTTGATTGACTCCCCTTAAAAAGGTTACTCTGTCAAAAGAAATAGTTAGCCAGAATCAAACAATAAAATATTTCATTTACATCATTAAGAGAGTCATTATCCACTACAAATATATATGAAGGAATAATTTTCATTGTTTAGAGTGGGAAGCTCCAAATGAATTTGTGGACATGATTGATTACTATTCTCCATTCACAATTTCATTATTCATAGATAAATTTAAGCGATTTGGGTCCTCTTCAATAGTATCATCCACAGTGGCTACACTACAAGAAAAAAAATTATAATGAAAGATGAATAAATTAGGTATAATGCATTAGTCAACCACAATATTCCATCTTTGAGTAAATTCTCGTAAATTTGTACTGCAAATGAAAGTTGAAAAATTTACAATCATTGGGATTATCGAGGGAAATAAAGTTATTACTTGGCAAAACAAGCTTAGAAAAAGACAAACATGAATGAAACATTGAAATGTAATGTGTGTGGAAGGAATGGTTAGAGTGAAAAAAGTTATTTAAGGGGATGTGGTCAGCGTTGCCTTTTAATAAAAATTAAAACAAAAGAAAAAGAAGAATAGATGTAAGAAATAATCTTTTATTGAGAGTATCACTCACAAGGTATAATATAGTCATTTCAATGTAATGGGAGTGTCAAAAGCCAATGAGGGGGTGGAAATACAGCAAGTATAATTAGTTTATGAATTTTTAATTTGTTCAATGTGGTCCTTAAATTTTAACTCAATGTATAATATTGTCTTTCAATTTTTTCTTTGTTTAATGTAATCCATGAACTTTTGATATATGTTCAATTTAGTCTCTATATCATATGAAAATGTTCAATATCATCATTCCATTAATTCAAGTTAATGGATTTCTTAATTTGCCTATGAAGCTTGTACATTAGAACAGTGGACAAAAAAAAAAGTTATCCATGTTATTTGATGTTGTTGATTATTATATCTTGATTTAAGTTGAATATCTTACGGGATAATTTATGTATAATGTTATTTTTTTTCCAGTATTAACTAAAATATAAATGGAAGGATAACTTTTGATATTTTCATATAATTTATGAACTAGATTGAATATTTATTGAAAGTTCATGATATAAATTAAAAGTTCAGGATCCACGTTATACATTGAGTCAAAATTCATATATCATTTGTATAATTAATCCATTTGAGAATGGCATGCTATGATGCAATATGTAGTTTGGTTTTCTTTCCAATCAAATGATGCGTCAGTTCAGGAAAGATCCTGAGGATTTGTAGGCTAAGGAAAGTGAATGAATGAAGGGAAGGGAAGACCGGGGAGCTCAATCTCGGCCAACACAGAAATGGAAGGAAGCTTGGCTGGCGGATTGAATGGGTGAATGAGATAATCTTTTGAGGGAAATAGGGTCTTCTCCACCGCTTGAAATAGAGGGAGGACGCACAATGTGGCGATTCGGGGACAAGCAGGGAAAGAGCCAGAAACTTTCGTCAGAGCCTTCGAGAGAAAAGCGGGAGAGAGCGGGTAAAGAAAAGTACGGGGGAATAGCGCAAAAGACGGGAAAAAGAAAGGTAAAAAAAAGGCACGTTGCATGGTCTTGCGCAAACGAGGAGAGCATGTCGGCACAGAAATCTTGAGTGTGTAAAGAGGACGGTGAAAAAGTATCTGGAAGTGAAGTTTTAATGATTAAAACAGAACAGGTCGGACCGTATGTCTAACACTGTCGCGGAAATAAAGCTTCATTGGAGACTATAGTTTAAATCAATGTATGAGCCAAATGCCGATAGGAACTAGACTCGAGGGCGATCACCGGCCATATCGCATCGGCTGCTGTTTGAGTCCGTATTGGTCCGGAAACATCCGAGACGACCGATTTGGTAAATCTGCTCCACCCGAAACGGGGACCTTACATGCTGCTTGTGAAATCAGGACCGGTCAGGTCCTTCCAGGTCTTTGTTGGTGCTCTGACGGCTCAGGCTCACTGAATCAATCTAGATTTCGATTCCATCACCGTGGTTATTCTCTCGATGTTGCTTTTAAGGATTCTGCTTCTGCTATAAGATATTCTCATTCCTAGATTGGTCTTCACTTGGCACTTAGCACCGCTCATGACCCATTCTTTAGAAGTAGGCCAGCCCCATCATTGTCACCCCCATCAAGGTGCCAAAGGTGTATGTCACAACTAACAAGGTACACGTACCTAATAAGTCATTACCCCGGTGATTAGTGGTCTCCCATACTTGCGGGTTATCATAGCTAGGAAAATTATTCAGCAGAAAAAGTGGCGTTTAGTTAGACTTTTGGAAAAAAAAAAAAAAAAACCTTCAAGAAAACGTAAAGGACTTTCCGAAATGTAAATGGCGTTGGCTAAATTGTAATTTAAAAGTCCATTGTAAAGCAACTTTGGGCAAAATGGTGTTTAGAAAAATAATTTTTGTAAGGCTTTCCTTGTTTATTTATTAGAAAAAAAGAAAAAAAAAACTCAAACTCTTTGCTGGAGATAGAGAAAGGCTCAGGTCGCCTCAGATTTGGTGCCAACAGCTGTCATTTTAGGTCATAAGATTTCAAGTGGCCCGCAACAACACTCAGCGAGGGCCGCCTTGGGTCAACAACCTCGGTTAGGGTTGTGTGACCCAAACAGCCCTTGGCGGGTGTCACACAACCCCAATAATGGCTATCAAAGTTCGTGCGACCCCAAACAATTGTCGCTTCCCTCACTGGCCTGTCGGGACATGAGGAGTTTGCATGCCTCGATAGGAAATAGATCACCGGAGTATAGCACAAGATCACCTTTTCTTACTGCTATGGGGTTGATATTTGAACACAATAAACCCGGTGGGAACCACAAAACGGGAGGGTAACGCATTGGGCAAAAGATGATCTACAAAGCGAAGGCGCACCAAGCTAAAGGAAGGAGCTTTGGAAGCTTACCAACAACTTAGGCCGCCAGGCGTAACGTAGAAGTTTTGCTTCAATTAGAATATTTGAGGCTTAGCGGGGCCTAATCGAACATTTTAATAAGGGTTGTCGAGCCAATAATTACATGGTTTTTGGGAAAAAAAAAAAAGAAGACTGAGAACATCTACTCAGGTGAATCCAGCGAGGACTTGAAAATCTAATCCGAAATAGCATCTTTAAAGCTCAAAAATAGATGTTCGAACTCCTATAAAGGCACCGCACTTAGTACCCCTTTTTCTTCCATGCTGTCCTTAAAGCGGAAAGGCGAAAAACTTCCATTTTTTGAGACCGCGACCCATCGCGGAGCACTTTCTCACTGATTTAGTGAGATAAGTGTTAAATTATCCTCCACAAGACTCTTGATGTTTTTTCAGGGCTTGGGTACGAGAACATAATTTTTAGAAATAAGAGTTTAGACCGCTCACAGTAGTTCTACCTATAGAAAAGATCATCAGAGGGGAGACAACCCATTTTTGATTCCAGCCGCGAAGACTAGTCAAAGGAAGGATCAAGAATGTCATATATATCAGGAGCTAGATCAGTTGACGATGAACAAGTAAGAATTGCCTCAACAAAAATTGATGGAATTGGACCTAAAAAAGCCATTCAGGTTCGTTATCGATTAGGTATCAGTGGGAACATAAAGATAAAAGAGTTAACTAAGTATCAGATCGACCAATGCTGACCTCTCACTGGTTGCTTTCATGTATAGAAGATGAACAATTATAACTAGGGCAAAATTGGAAAACCAAAAAATTAGTGAGAATGTTTTTGGGAAAAAAAAAACTACTAAATCCTACAACTAGCATGTCAAAAAAGATGAAAGCCCAAGGCACCCTAAGACATGCCTTAGATTTTCAGCCTTCAAAATGTTCACTTTTCCTCAAGGTTGTTTCAAAATTTTTGCCTAGGCACCTAAAATTTAGCTCAAGGAGCTTTAGAGGAAAAGTCTTTCCTAAATGAAGTGAAATAGAATCATCAAAAGGGTAACGAAGTTATAAGAATAGGAAAGCAAGATGTCTCGTGTCTTGTCTTGTTCGTACATTTTTTTTTTGTTGCCATCAGGTGGGTAAGCATAAAATTTTGTTTGTCTAATCAATTTTATAGTCGTTTATTATGCAGCAAGGTAATTATTGTTCAAGACTAATTGGTAGACACTTCCAGACTTCTTAATTCTCTTCACGCCATATGTTAAATCTTCAGGTTGAAGTGTCTCCAATAAATGACAGCATGATTCGAATTGTTTGATGAACGATGATGGCAATTTGGGAAAGCCAGGGAATTAAAAAAAATTCTGGGGCATTTTCTTTGTTTTCTAATTTGAAATTTGTATTTTTTTTTCTCCTACTGAATCATTTTGGAGTTGGCAATACTTCAAATTATACTATGAATTACTTGAAGTAAGAAATTCTCAACTAGCACTTGGCCAAAACAAAATTAACTTTCTCGAGATCTATATGACATAAAAAGCTTATCCAAAAATAAGGTACAAGAGGAGAAACTACATATTGACCATTTTAGTCTCTTAAATGAAAATACTCTTGAAAGTTGTCTTATTGCATCATAAAGTTTTCTGATAGGCATCGGCTTGTCCAAAATCCTTTGGAATAGTGCCTCTATAGATTGGAACGTTGTATGGTATGATATCACAATCACAACAATTGAAGAGCTAAATCTGAACAAGGTATTTTGCATTAAGCACATACAAAGTAATAGCACAATTATAATGTACGGTCAGTTAAGGTGTGACCTAGCTACTCATGCCCATTTCTTTGAACATGCCAATTCTTAATTGATGGTAATTTTAATCAATAACTATATTTTTAGATTACCTCCACTGATATTAAAAGAGAGATCATTTATCCTTTCAAAAACTCACTTTCCCCCCGTCAAATTGGAAGACTTTCAGTTTACCTCCATCAATTTATGACCAGATCAAGCTACTGTACCTTATCTTTGTTACATTAACCATTCAAGCATTATAGTATACTTTGTCCCCTTCAATGATGGAGCAGTGGAAGGCCCACATAGCCGGAGACAGCATATATAATATATATTTATATGTGTATATATTTTATAGTAGCAAGCTAGGTTACTGATTTTACAGAATCAAATCACAGTGCCAGACAAAAATTTAATAAAAGATTTAGCATTGCCCTACGTAATTCAGCTGTCTGGATCATTATAGAGCTACCCCCCAAATCTTTCTGCTAGCTAGTTTCCCAAGAAGCTGCATAATAATTTCCACTGGTCATTCGGGTCCCAAGATTGCCCCCCACCCGGGGCAACAAAATTACAAATTGTGCCAGGATAAGTCCCATCAGGCACGGGGCAAATAGGTCATTAAGGGGGTCTGATGGTTATCATTGGTTTTCAGCTTTGCACTGGCTCCCACATGGCAAGAAAATTAAACTCTCATGGGGGCACATGGTTAGGGGCTCCTACGATTCATGCTACAATCCATGCAGGCCTAGTCAAAGCAATTAAAGAAGGAAATTATAGTTTATCTTTGACTGATCCTGGTTTTAATTATGCGCCCCAATTGCCCACTTACATTAAAAGATAGCTCTAGGCTTCCTCACCCTAAATCATTATTTTTTTTTCTCTTCTTTCCATCTGCTGAAATCCCGTGGTGTAATGATTGAGATCAAAACAGGACTTTCAAGTCTTTTTTCAATTTTTTTAAAAATAAATATATCAAAAATTCTAAAACTTATTATCAAATCTTAAAACTTATCACGAAAATACAGCTGAGTCATAAAATTTTCAAAAAATACAATCAATTCTCAAAAGCAACTTTTTTATTTATTCATATGGATATAGTTAATAGAAGGATTTGATTGCACAAATTTAATAAATTTTAGAATTTGGTTATAATTTTTGATAGGACTCAATTATAATTGCACTTTTGTGACAAACTTTAAAATTGACTTTTTTGTTGCTTTTTTTATTTCAATTAAAAATTCATTTGACCGTTCAAGAATGTATGTAATATTCTATTTCCTACAGCGACATAATATTTGAGAAGTACGTATACATAAAAAATTTGTAAATCATTAGTTAAATTTTTTTTTTTGGTGACCAAGGATCTATCGAAGCATGCCCTTGTTCGTTTACACCGATTCATGGTCTCACAGCCTCTGTGATGGAGGACCTACAACGCCTATACCTCGAAGAGAGCTAGCCCAACAACCCACGACCAGGGGCCCCCACTTAAATCACTAGCAACGCAGGGTTTTAAACTCTCGACCTTCATGCATTGGAAGAAGTGAACTTAAACAACTGCGTTGCCTACGGGTGGGTAAAAAAAATTCTACTTATTCATGTCCTTGCAAGTAACTAATTAACTTGTTATATCTAGGTGTGTGTAAAATTACTTGCAAAACCTGTAGGACTAACAAGACGGATAGTTACTAAACGTCGCGAGGACGTTCCAGGTTTTAGAATTTCGGAACCGGGAGCATACGATATATTTTAGAGTTCAGAGTCATTTCCAAAGACACGTGAGGAAGGAAGCTACACACTAACCTTCCTTGGCGTTTTGTTTTAAGTGCAATATCTCAAGGGAACCGCTACCTAGCAATAAATATTTCGAGGCAAACCTTGGCTTATCTCATTAAGAACAAATTAATAATTATATGTCTCATTAAATTAGTCATCCATTCAAGTCTAAACATGTACTATCACGATAGTTAATAACAACAAATTAAATATTTTATATCTCATTAAATCGGTCATCAATGCAAATTCATTTATGTCTAGCATTCACTATAGTCTTCAAAGTCAAACCATGATCATTAAGGAGGATATTTGGAAAAATTACTAACATACTGCTATCACCTAAAATGTAAACAGTTCATACATGACTAATACAAACTATAATATTATCACAAAAAAAGCATTCTCTTGTTTTCGTTCTTTTGTGAACTTTTCCATTAGATAAAAAATCAATCGGATACGACCCAAATATTATAAGGAGGTGAACATTTGCAGAACATCGGATTGACATGGACAGAAACGATAAGGAAAAGACCAAAAAGATGATGTGTTCTGGTCTCTATTTGCATGCAGCAGGAAGATAGAGAGAGGCCAAGCCATTTGTCATGTATCCACCCGAGGAGGTCCATGTGCTGTTCCCATATTCTAACACACCATCTCAGCTCTGATGTTCGGGCATCTCCAGACCACCTCCATTTTTCTATTCAACCGTCCAAAAGACGACACTAGACTTCAATCGCGACAAAATTCAGATCTCAGACGGACATATATATTATTTTTGAAAAGCAAAACCAATCTTACCAAATATATATAGATGTACATATTAAAATAGAATTAATATAATGAAAAACCTCAATTAATACCTCGTGATAAATTAAATTAATTTTTTGATCACAAAAGATCTCAAATCGGTATATTCGTAACAAATTTATCATCTATTAATTTTTAATAAATTTTACTATTAAATTACTGAGTTGGATGATACTTAGCAATTAATGACTGTATCAATTTGAGATTTTACCATATATCGGTTTATGGATTTTTGTGATATTGTTCTAATTCAACAGAAATTAATGAAAAGTAAATTTATTACAAATATATCGATTCGAGATTCTTATGTCAAAAGATTAGTTTTTGGTGTGAGTTTAGAGATTCTTTTGTAATTAAAAATTAATTTAGATTTAACTTTAGAAAAGCAAAACCAAATTTAGCAAAATAATCCACCAAAAAAAAAAAAAAATCAGCAAAATAAACAAATGAATGCCATCCTTTATGGTCTCCTTCCGTTATAAGATCCCATCTCCAAACCCTCCCTCTTGTCTGTCTCCCCATCCACATCTCTCTCTCTCTCCCAAAACAGAGAAGGAAAAGGAAAGATTATGGTTTCCCAAGAAAACATTGACCCACCGTTCTCAGCCCCCAGGATCTCATTCTCTGCAGATCTTCTTGATGAGAGCGACTTCATCTCCATTAACCCAGATGGCCATTTCCACAACCAAGTAACCAAAGCCAAAGAAACCGCAGCAATGGACCTCGAAAAGAAAGCAAGAAACGGTGAGTTCGAGTTCTTGGCCGCCAGCATGAGTCCCCACAAGATGATGAGTGCGGATGAGCTCTTCTTTGAGGGAAAGCTGCTTCCTTTCTGTCAAATGCAGCAATCCCAGAGGCTCAAGAGAATCACCCTCAAGCCGAAATCTGGAGACAGTGAAGAAGCCGGAGATGGAGGTCGAGATCAAGAGCCAGATCGAGAAGAGGAAGAGGTGAGGAGCAACAGGAACTACTGTAATAGTAATAACAGAGACCAAGATCAAGAACAGAACAGGGTAAGTTGGTTTCTTGACGACGACCCATCGCCGAGGCCGCCCAAGTGCACCGTGTTGTGGAAGGAGCTCCTGAGGCTGAAGACCAAGCGGAGGGCTTCGTCCTCCCTCTCGCCCTCGTCCTCTTCATCGTCCACTTCGTCTTCCTCGAGCTCTCTCGGCGACGTGGCCTCCCTGGACGAGAGGAAGGAGGCCAGAGACAGAGACAGAGACAGAGACAGGGAGAGCAGCACCAACTATGTCCAGAGGATAAGGAAAGGGTTGGAGAGGACGAGATCGAACAGCATTAGGATCAGGCCCATGGTGAACGTGCCCATCTGCACGCACGTGAGGAGCGCGAGCGGTGGTGGTGGTGGGTCGTTGCCTCCTCTGTTTCCGCTGAAGAAAGGAAGAGTTTGAGAGAGACAGAAAGCAAGATGTGGATGGGGAAGGTGGCGATGAAAGGGAAAGGGGTTCGAATAAGGGAGAGATGTGAAGATTTTTTTGTTTATGTTTTCCTTTGCTTCTGTTTTTCTACTTTTTCGTTTTTCATTTCCGGGTCTGCTAATTTCGTTGTTACGACGGATCTGCTGATTTAGAATGTGCATATGCTGACTTTGTAATTTGTTTTGTGGAATTAATGATGATTCATTCCATTTTGCTTCTTCCGGTCTAGTGAAAAAGCCAAGCAGGAATCTGCACTGCATAATGGCTTCAAATCATCTGTTCATTTCTTTATCCATTTAGCAGATGACTGTACCAAGGTCCATTGGGATTACTGTTGATCTTGAACAGTAACCCATTATGCGCTGTGACTAATCCACGTGATGAACCCTCGAAACATGGGAGGGGGAGTTGGAGCCTTTCAGGCTTCCAAGGAGGGAGGAAATCAAGGTGGAAAATATGAAAAGATTTCGACCAAAAAAAAAAAAAACTCATATGGAAAGATGTAATGGTCCAGTTGTACTTGGGCCTTCCCATTGGGTAAGTTTTGGGTGGATCTGTATCTGATTAATTCCTTAAACCGTGTCGATTTTGATCCAACCGATATTAATAAGGAAATGAATTTATTGACCTTCTAATTTTTTTTCCAGCACTTCCTTTCTCGGATGTGCAGACAAGGGATATTTTAATCTCACTAGTAATATATTTCTTCCTACTTTGTATCTCTTCAGTGTACATCCAAAGAAGAAGTGTTGGAAGTTATGTCTTACCTTGGTTAGAAGCAATAATCATTCATTCCAACTTTGTTTAGATATGATATACTGGGTGGACTGGCACTTAAAGTTTGGAAATTCTTTTGTGAGGATCTGTTTACGCTACACGTAATTAAATGTGTTAGGATTGAGTTTTATCATATTTGTGTCAAAAATAGGTCAACTCGTTTATATGCAAAATAATAATGTCTCATTCGTGGGTTGACCCTTTAAGCCAATTTACGACATGTTTAGACATGCTCAATGACTAGGTTAACATATTAAACATGTCAAGTGGTGAATGTGTAACTACGTGTAGACATCATACATAATATACGTTTAAGGATATTTCCGCATATGTTGGGCAAAAAGAAAAAAATTATTATTTCTACAAGTTTATACATAGAAGAGTTTTGTCTTAAAGGTGTTAAATATTGTCTTGTAACTCTCTTAATAAATCTGTCGTGTTTGGATTTCAAGAACCCGACATGATTGATAAACAATGGCGCGTTCTAATCAAATTGCATTTCACAAGCAACTATTATGACACCAACATGGTTATGATAGAAAACATGAATTATAGGCCCTATTCGGAGTGTCCACTAAAATCTAGAGGTTAAATCGTGATTCCTATCCTTATCAACTAAGGGAATGAATTCTATAAGATTATAAATCTGATAATTAAAGAACAACAATTTATATAAAATGAATCTTCTTTAGGAGGAGGAAAGCGTCATTAGAACAAAATATAAAAAGAAAGACAAAGCTGCTAGTTTTGATGGTGAGGGCTTGTTCCCAGTAAACCATAGTTTGGGATATTCTCAGAGTCATGAGCGAATAACTAAAGTCGTACAAGGTCTTCCTCCTTAAGCTAGTAATAAGGGCTTCCAACAAAGTTCTTTTACTCAGGATTTAATTTTGTGAATCCACAACTTGGCAATGTGGTGTTTCCCCATGTTCATCTCTCTAGACGACGGTAGCATCTCCTTAATTGGTAACCATTCGGGCCTATCTAGCAATTGACTATCTCTTGGAGGTTCACCTTGAAGGTCACGATAGATTGTCAACTCCACTGCAAACTTAAGTTAAACTCATAGTGGATGTAGACATTGAACTTCTCTTTTGAATTTTTTATTTGTGTGAGAAACCCAAAGTTAAGGTATGCCACTGGCGTTATGTGTTAGATGGTCTTTCATATGGGAGTTATAAGAGGTGAAGTATTTACTAACCCTTGCCTTGTGGAGAGGTTGGAAATATATGCTTTTATTGAGGCCATGTTAGGATCTTCAACTATTGTGCCTGCTTAATATGCTTTAGCACTACATTTCTGTACACATGTCCCAAAATTGGCTTTAGATTCTCATGGCCGACGAAGTATCTATACAATAAAATGATTCCTAATGAGGGAAGAAGATTGGTAATAATGTCGAGATGATCACTAGTTTCAAGACCCCTTCAATGAAAAATCTTTCAGCCTAGCAAATTCTTTCGTTTCTCAAAACCTTAACCAAGTCTAAGTTACATCCCTTGTAAAGTCTTATCAGATTATGGCACTTAAATCAACAGAGGAATTTTAAATGTTAAACATTTTGCTTGAATAAGTATAGGCAAGATTGTTTATATCTCTTATGCAAGTTCTTGACTTGTAACCTCGATAGAGATAACATATAAATGAAGAATGTTTCTTTCAGAGCATATGCTTGAATTATCCCTTTTTATTAAGCCATTGACCAAACCTATATTATGGTCTTAATAGAAAACCCTCATATTGGTAATGTTGTATAGCTTGCAAGAAAACTTGAGCCCTTGTCAATATGCTGATTATGGTAAGATCAAGTGATTGTTCATTGCTCCTATTCAACATTTCAGTAGTTTTTGCTCCTATTGGACTGTAGCTTTGAAATATTTATTAGAAATTATGACTATCATTCAAGTCATCATTGTTGTAACGGTTTTACAACGGTTATATAACGACTTTGTAATGGTCATATAACGACTTCATGACTTCTGATTTATTACTTTATAAGCTTTTCATTATATTATAATGGTCATCCTTTTAATTACCAATTGATTTATGATGGTCTCCTAACGGCTCTCTCTTTCTCTTATTCAAATATAAATTAAACTTCAAACCACAATCTTTGAAGATAGACTATGTTCTCATATCTTTCATTTTCTTTTCGTAGGGTTGTACACGTAATGTTGTTCTATTCTTTCTCATATTAAATACAGAGTATAGAAAAAAGTCTATTGTATCGAGGATAGCTGCTAAGGCCTTATGCACCAAGTTTCATATTTTGAGAGACATAATTATCCTTATAGGATAGTGCTTGCATGTCTCAGACATTTGTTTTTATTTTCTAATCTTTTGCAATGTATTTCCAACCGTTATTATTATTTCCATGTCATCTGAATATTTTTCCAAAAGTCTTAAGGATAATGCACTGCCATTGCAGTTGGAATTAAAAGAATGATCGGAGATAGTGTTGGACAAGTATCGGGTATTCATGGGCAGTTTGTTGTGGAACATTATCAAGCATCAACATAAAAAAAGCTTTTGGTCATTTCGGTAAGGTTATTTAGTGTGATACCTATGTTTGTTTCTCCGAGGAACTTGGACGTTTGTAGGTGTTTTCTCTCTCAAATTTGTGATTATTATCTTGTAGGCGTGCATCTATATTTGGAGTTTGGGGTACTCAATAACTTTCTATTTTTTTTTTATTGATGAATTCACTAATCAGTGTTTGGAATTTCACTTTTGGAGTGATCGATCCGTTTGGTGCTGGATTTTCTAGCATCGTTGCCAAAATCCTTTGGTCGACCACTAGAAATTAGTCCCTCGTGTGACCATGAACCAAGCATAACAATTTGATTCTTATCTTCACTTTTAGTTCAAGGGCCTGAAGGTGTGTCATGCATAAGTGTGGGAAATAATTTACTGAAATTGAAATGTTGAACATGTTAGGCGTGGATCAAGGATTGCAACTTGATTTGACATGTTTGATCATCAATCCAATACCCATCTTGGCTCGGGAATGTTACACATCAATACTGCACTGAGAACATGATAGGATCGGCCTGTTGTGACATGTTTGCTAACCTACGGGAACGCTATGCCTCAATACCGCACTGAGACCATGAAAAGACTAGCTTGCCGTGACATGTTTACCAACCTAGTACTAAAGCTGGCTTGGGAACGATACATCTCAATATTGCACCAAGACTAACAAAAAGGATCGATCTATTGTGATCCCAAGTACGTTAAAGGTTGACAAAACCCTTTTCGGAGCTTGAGGCATGAATTAGAACATACACTTGTGAAATAGATCGAAATAGTTTGAAAATAGTTTTGCAATGGAAGAATCGAGCTATCACAAAAACATTTTCCCAAATTAGTTTGAAGTCAAGTAAAACCAAAGCATATCAAATAAGCACAAGTACTGGGCCTCTTCCAAAGTAACTCAAGTCCAAGCATGAGCCACAGCTCATCAAATAATTACCAACCTTCAAATAAAGAACAAAGTCTAGCTAAGGTATAATAAAACAAGTACAAGAATTGAGTCACTTCCAATTCAAGTCAAGCTAAAGGCTAAGCCAAGGCACAATAACCAAGCATAAGAATTGTTCCAAGTAAATTCAAGCCAAAGGCCAAGCCAAAGTCCAATAAACAAGAACCAAACTCAATTAAGGAATAAAGTCTAAATCAATCCAAGCAAACACAAACCAAGCCTCAAGCAAACAAGAACAAGTAACAAACAATTTCAATCAAGGACTCACTACACATTTGGACTAGCGTAAAACGACGCCATAATCAAATATTAGTAAGTTTTACTTACTCTTTCGTAAGCCAGTGGCCTCAAATGGCGAGGGCAACGAACAGCTAAAAGGATGCTTAGAGGAAGAGAGGGCCAACTAGAGAGAGAGATGAAGGAGTGGTCGGTTGAGCAAGGGAGAGAGAAAAGTGACAGGGAGATGAGGTGGTGTGGAAATGAGAGGAGGATGCCTCAATTTATAGGCTTTCCTAACTTGTTCTCCAAGCCTTAAGCCAAGGTTTACCCTCCAAGTCAAGAAGCATTTAAGATGAGCATTAAATGCAAGCTAACTTGATCATCAAGTCTCAAAATGAGGTATGATTATGTCTAAGTAACTTGGGACATGTCCACATGATATTGAAGAACTAAATTCTAAGCTTAGGTGTGTGACTCTCTCATTCTAGCGTGAAAAACAGTTTTGGGTGATTTTTGAAATCAGTATCATTATTTTACCAAACCGGCTCAAAAAATTATAATTAGAAGATATTGTAGAGAAGTACTTAGATAACATTTTATATGAAGGAAGACAAATCCAATTCGTGCTGTAAAAACAACAACAAATCACTAATCACACCCAACAATCTACCCTTCGAGTATATCCAATGGCCACAAAAAAAGACTCATTTCGAAATCCAAATCTTCACAAAACCCTTTAAAACATTTATATGTTGTTAATATGGATATCCTTCAAAATTTTATGAAGCAAATATGTCCAAATTCAGAAGAAAAAAATTATAAAAATTCGAGAAGGCAACTTGGTCATTGTTTTCACTGCATTGGGCAAGGTCTAATCGGTAAATGATTGGGTTCTCAACCCAGCCATTTTGCTTCAGAAAAATCTGAAATTTAAGTATGTTATAAATCAAGACATTTTGAACAATTTTCATGAAGGAACATTCTCCAAATTCAAACTATGAAAAGTTCTATAAAATTGGAAAATAGTGAAGGTCTAATAGTTTTGAAAAATGAAAGCTAGCAAATCTAATTGGGGAGAGATGACGCCTACTTGGTCTTGAGTCAAGAAGCATTAATGGTTGGATAAACTTATCCTTCAAGTTTCTAACTAGGTTCTAAGTTAGCTTAGACACCTCATCTCGGTCATTGAATGGCTAAATTCTAAAAGATATTAATGTAGGCTTATCTTGAGTCCAAAGTTTGGACTTGGCCTCCCCCCCTTCTCTCTCTCTCTATGGGCGTGTGGTCCTCTTTGTAGGGTCCAAAGTCTACTTTTCACACTTAGTTTGTAGGGTATGACTAGGCCTAGGCTATAGAGGCACATATTCCTCAATAGCCCACATTGCATTTAATGCGTTCACATGTGTTCACATTTATTCACATTTATTTTTCTAAGAGCTTTTGACTAGTCCAAGGCCTTGGTATTCCATTTATTAATGGATCCAAGTTAAAGTCTAAACTTATCTTCCAAGGCAAAGGCTCAATGTGCCAAGTGTCCACGCTTAGTCAACGCTCATTAAATTACTATGTGACGAAAGTATTAGTTATACCTTGGAAAATATCTAAGGGCCTACTCATTGGGTGAGAATTAATTGAGTATGACCATAGCCGTCTACCTTATTTGGCCTGAGGTTCGTGCCTAAGCAATGCTCAAACGAAGCCAAATGCAATTGGGTTTAATTGGCAAAATCGAGCTTGAACTCCCCTTTACCAAGTCAAAAAGGTTTGCAACAAGGTCCTAAGCCTAGGCCTTGGCTTAATCGATCAATTCTCTAACCGATTCGTGGACCAGCCTTGGGCAATTCCTCTTAGCTAGTTTTATGGCCAATCCTTAAGCTAGTTGACCAATCTTGTGGTCGATCTTGTAGTCGGTCCAAGGTCCTACACCACGAGTCATGGTAAGTTTGAAATTGAACCACCTTAATTTCATTTGATCCATGGTCAATTATTGATTGTTATGTAATCATGTGGGATCGATGTAATCATGTGGGATCGATTGATCCGTCCTAACTCATAGTCATATGAGATCATATCATGGTCATTCACAATTGGGGCAATGATCGGGCATAATCACCTGCAACTAGTGCGATGATTGGATGGAATTAAGCCATGACTATCCGTCAATCCATGATGGTACGTGACCATCCCACAGCCGATTCTTATGATCGAATAACTATCCCATGGTCGAATACTCTATACCCAGACCTTAGTTGCTAAATCCCAATAAGATCAATTGACTCATGGCCTAGTCTCATCGTTAGCATATTGATTATTAGCCTACTAGTAGAGGTCAAAATAAGAGTCGAAATCAATGATGTTACATTTTATTTACTAGAGAAGTGTAATTTTTGGTTACTCACTACTGTTAGAAGAGACTTTCTAACGTACAGTAAAGTTTTTAGATAAATGTGAAAAATATGCACTGCAAGTTTTTGTATGAGCTTGTATGGCATGTTTTGATCTTTATTGGAAAATAAGCAATAAATACTTTGATGCACCCATTATTGATGTGTGTGTTTTGTGTATACTCATTTATGCTTTAAACTTTCAAGTGGCATTTTTGCGTATCCACTCATGTGCTTGCAAGTTGTTAGGGTGTCTCGATACAAGCATATTCATAAGTTGGGCAATTCCTAGTGTTATGATGCACTTGAGGCATAGAATTCACCTTTTAAGGTTTTCTTCTCGTGCATTTTTAACATATGACCATTGAGGCATAATTTTACTAATGCTTAGACTTGTGGAATTTATTGTCACAATTGCTTTTCATGCCTTGAATTGGTAGAATTCATAATTATATGAGCTGTTCATGGTTTGAATCTATTTGATAGGCGTTTATGCTTGCTATCCATATTCATTTTTTGTTCAAATAATGAGGGTTTGGTCTCATTTGGCTATTTTGGTAACAGTGACAGATATATTCACTTGGGAGGAAGTCAAGTAGAATTTATAACGCTCCTTTGTTGAATACTTGTGTTTTCATAGCTTGAACATGTCAATTTTGACATAAAAATAAACTAGTTAATGTCTTCTTGGATTTGATTTTTATATTATTTGAGGAACCATAAATTATGGCATCATAAATAGTGGATTTTCTGCTATATGATATAGTGATGTTAACTAGATCTTGAATTTAGATGAGACAAAATCAACTATAAGATATGTGTTCACCCTCGATGGAGATGATGTAACTTTGAAATCAGCCAAACAAGATTGTGGGGGAAATGACAATCCTGGTAACCAAAATTTGACTTAGTTAAAGCAAATGATTTGGTGATATAATTGTTTTAGTCATTTTCCAAGCCAATATTTTGGCAAATTCAAAAGAATTTGAGATAGACTGAGGTGCTACCAGGTATATATGTTATAAACATAATGATTTATCCTCCTACACTCTAGTAAGGAAGGAGAAAGAAATATTTTATCTTGGTGATTGAAGACTACTCAAGTTCTTGGGAAGAAAAAAAAAATCTCAAACTCCAATTAAAATTAAGGCCGAGTGGTTGGGAAATTTCTTAGTGTATGTTCTTATAAAAATGATACAACACCTATGTCTGGACATTGTGATTGCTAAAAGGCAATAGCTATTGCAAAGAATGAAACTTTCAACAGTAAAAAGAGACACGTCTGATTGAGATGTGATGTAATAAAATAATTCTTTAAAAAAGGAATTATATCGATCGATCATGTTAAAGTCAGAAGTGATTTTGGCTAATCCTCTGACTATACATTGAGGGGAATGGGACAAGCCAATTGAAGAAAGTCAACAATAATGATAACCCAACCTATTTGATTAACGATCCCATAAATGAGGTTCATATAGGTAATAACGAGTCACTAGTTGATCTAGTGCACTATTAAAATTTTTATGTTGCTCCTAAGGTGAAAATAGTGCAAAACTACAAAGTAAAATAGGTTAAGCTAAGCTCTTAATGAAATTCCATAACCATTATTAGTGGTGTATAAGCTGCAGAATACACTTGATGAAATCACCTATATAAGTGTGGAGTGAGGCCGTTGCTATGAGAATTATTGGTGATAATTTCTAAAGCACCTACTAGCACAAAACCGCATTAAACAAGAAAGTTTGTGGGAGTGTAATGTGATTGTTGAAAATTATAATTCACAAAAAGAAATTCTTAGTTCATTGAAGTTTCAAACTTTACCAATGATTTCATAAATTATATTTCATTATTTTTAAGGTTGGTTCATAGCCTAACAAGCACCGGTTTCCATGCATTTCTCTCCAATAAGCCAACATTGTTCTAATTTTTCTTTTCAAAACTATTTGAAATAAATAGATATTGTTGGATATTTCAATTGTTTTGAAATATTAATTAGAAATTATAACCGTCATTAAAGTTATCGTTTTTATAATGCTTTTACAATGGCCGATATAATAGTTTTATAACTTTTGATTTATTATTTCATAAACTCTTGATTATTTTATAACAGTCATCCTTTTAATTACCAATTGATTTATTGTGGTCTCCTAATGGATCTGTCTTTCTCTTGTTTAAATATAAATTAAACTCCAAATCACAATCTTTGAAGATGTACTATGTTCTCATGTTTTTCCTTCTCTTTTTGTTGGCTTGTACACATAACGTTATTTCGTTCCTTCTAATATTCAGTGTAGAGTATAGAAGAAGGCCCATTGTATCTTGGGAGAATAGCTACTGAAGTCTTTGCATCGAATTTCATACTCAATGGGGCGGAATTATCATTAAGGATAGTATTTGCACATCTTAGACAATTGTTTTTATTTTCTAATCTTTTGCAATGTATTTCCAATAGTCATTATTATTTTCATGTCATCTAATACTTTTCCAATAGCTCCTACATCAGTGGATAGTGTTGGAAGATATGATTCAGTAAATCGTATCGATTGTAAATTGATTGTAAATCGTGTCTATTTTAGGACTAGAAAAATAGAAGAACATCTAATTTCATTTTATTGATTCATCCTCTATAATTAAATACACAATCGTGTACATAGAGCTACAATCAATACAAAACAATATGTAATTTTTCCTCTCAATTCCAATATATATTTTCCTTCCTTTTCACTTTGTTACATGGTATCAGAGCCTCGGGTTCAGACCTCTTTCTGCTTCCGCTTCGATTGCCTCATAAAGGAACTCCAATCTCTAGAGGAGTTGCCATAGGAATCAAAGCTTCGATTGTTTCCAAAAGAACTCAATCTACAAAAGAGTTGTCGAAGGAATCAATTTCTATTCATCATGACAAAGCCATAAGACCTTACCTCAAAACCAGTTGACCAATTTGCTAGAGATGCTACGCCACAAAATTTGGGCAGCCAAGACTCTTCTGTTGTGGTTTCTGAATCAGGACAGTAGCAGGGCTAGATCGCGCAACACCCGCAACACGTGCAATGGCAGCAATTCCAGGCTCAATCTAATCGGGGTTGCCCTTCTCGGGCCTCTTTACTAGTGGATACCCCATCCATGGTATCGGGGTCAAGCTCGAGTGCATCACTGCTGGGCTATCAAAGCAACGTGCAAACTGATGGAGGCCCGCCAACCAATGACAGGGCAAGCTCAACCATCGGCTCGGAGCAGACGGGTGGATCAATTGGACCGGGTATGGGAACGAATCCCTACTTGTGTTTTCACAATGCGGGGCCTGCAGTTGAGTCGATCGGGTCAGGTTAGAATGCAAATCCCTACCTGAGCTATTCACCCGATTTCTTTCCGTACCAATTCCTCGCTACCAGCGGTCGGCCGGAACTCGGCGACCCGCTTTATACGACAAACGGTGACGGACTGGAACTGAAAATCATCAGCCAATAGTTAACGGCATCAACAACTACTCGAGCTGGTCGCACGAATTCCGACGAGCATTGATCACGAAGGACAAAGAAGTTTTCATAGACGGGACTTTTCCAATTCCGTTCGATGAAAAAATGGCGTGGCTTTGGAAGAGATGCAGCTAGTTAGTCAGGACATGGATTGGAAATTGCATCTCAACTAAAGTCGCGACCGAACTTCCATCAACGGAAGACCTAAAAAAGATGTGGGAAAGCATAAGGGAGATGTACGGAAAACTCGATCAAGTAAATATTTTTTTTATCTCATATAGCAGATCTCAGATCTAAAACAAGGGAACTCGACAGTTGCCGGGGTTTACAATAAGCTCTCGGCACTGTGGAATGAATTAGAGGCTGTCGAAGAGAAATTCGACTGGCTCGAACACATACAACAGCATTACAATAACTTGAGAGAGAGGGAGAAGGCGACGAGGTTCCACCTCATCCTCAACGAAACTCACCAAACGTTTCACTCCCAAATCCTTACCATGGAGCCCATGCCGAGCCTCGGTCGGATCTACCAACTCCCGTTTAGGAGGAAAGCCAGCAGAGGACGGCGGACCATGGAAAGGGAGGAGAAGGAATCGTTTTGGCAGCAAGGGGCCACCCCCGTTCCTCACAGAGGAGCACGGCGAGAGGAAAAGAGGTGGGGGCGGATCTAGGGTTCTTCGACGAGAACCCTAGACATAATCGAAGGAATCTCGATGGCCCAGATTCCATTCACCAATCAAACGGGTCGTGTTTGCTGTAAGGCGCGACTAGATCTGACGGCCCACGAGGATCCCATTTTGGTGGATCGAACGGCTCATGTGGAATGGCTTTTAATGGGCCAGATGGCCCACATGGCACCTTCTTCGGTGGGCTGGACAATAATCCGTATGGCCCAAATTCGTTCGGCCTAACCTTGGATTAGGCTTTTCAGCCCACGAACAGGCCTTCCTTAGTTGCAAAAAATAGTGGCACAAAAGGGAAAGGTAAATTGTATTGTGATTATTGTAAGCGGCCACACCATACGATAGAAAACTGCTAGAAATTGCATGGAAAACCAGGAGAAAAAGAAAAAGGGAAATTTTCGACATTTTTTCAGGTATCGGGCCAACAAATGGGAAAATCAATCACCCATGATCAATATCAGGAGCTTATGGAGGCATTGAGGAAATTAGATGCTTCTTATAAAACTGGGAGCTTTACAAGTACATCATATTGTCTAATGAATTCAATTTCACAGAATGCATGGATTATTGATTTAGGTGCTAGTGACCACATAGTCTGCAATAAATCTTTCTTTTCTAAGGTGAAAAAAGTTGTTTTACCCCATATCAGTACAACTTCCAATGGAAACACCACTAAAGTCACTATGTCTGGCACTGTGAATCTTAGCTCACTTATTACACTTCAAAGTGTGCTATATGTCCCTAATTTCCATTTTAACCTCATATCAGTTTCCCGAGTTTGTGAAAAAAATTCATGTCGCATCCTGTTCCATTCTGATAATTGCTTCTTTCAGGCCCTTTCGACTAGCAAACCAATGGGCTTGGGTAGAGTCAATCAAGGGCTGTATTTTGGGGGGAATTCTCCACGATTTTTTAAATTACCTCTTGTTGAACTCAATAAGTCATTGTGTAATGCTACTACCAATGATATGAATTTTCTTAATCATCAAAGATTGGGTCATAGTGCATCATTTCCTTGTCCTCAATGCCTTATCTGCCCCATGGTAAAACAAACTCGTGCTCCATTCCCTAATAGCACTTCCCGAGTAAATGATATTTTTTTCTTTAATACATGTTGATGTTTGGGGGCCCTACCATACTTTGAATCATGATGGGTCTTGTTTTTTCCTTACAATCGTAGATGATTTCTCCCGTGCGACATGGATATTTCTCATGCAATCTAAAAATTGGGTTCTTTCGCATTTGAGAACTTTTATATCTCTATCAAAAACTCAATTCGGGAAAATAATCTGTCGGTTCGAACTGATAATGGTAGAGAATTCTTCAATAATGAGTGTGCTTCTCTTTTCTCCCTGAATGGAATCTTGCATGAGAGTTCTTGTACTTATACACCACAGGAAAATGGCGTTGTAGAGAGAAAGCATTGCCACCTTTTAGAAGTTGCACGTGCCCTTAAGTTTCAAGAATCTATTCCTGCAAACTTCTGAGAAGATTGTGTAGTCACGACAGTATATCTGATCAATCACATGCCATCTCACATTTTGAAAGGGAAGACACCTTTTGAGTTATTGTATGGAAAGAAACCAGATCTGAGTCATTTCAGAATCTTTGGGTGTCTATGTTATGTGACTATAGTGGGACATAAGGATAAAATGGCTCCCCGTGCCCATCAATGTATCTTTATGGGTTACCTAGCCTTAAAAAAGGGATATCGTATTTATGTGCCATCTACAGGAGAATTTCTTGTTAGCAGGGATGTTGTCTTTCATGAGGATATTTTTCCTTTCCATAACCTTGCTACTTCATCTGAAGATGCAAAGACAACTAATAAGAGATTCTTGGAAGAGGATTTGCCTTCCGGAGGAACACTTATCATTACTTCTCCTCCAAGATCAACTGAAGTCTCACCTCCAACACCTATTGAGATTCCTATGGGTCATTATATTGAAGAACCTCCTGAAGAGCCAACACAATCAACAGGCAATTCCATAGAAGAACTAGTTCAGTCGATGGACACCTTAGAAGCAAGCCCTAATGAGGAATCGTCTCCAATACAACATGAGCTGCCACGACGTCCTAGTCGCATTACTCGTCCACCGACTTGGACCAAAGACTACATATGTGGTTCTTCAAGGTCATCAGGTACTCGTTACCCTATCTCATCTTATGTTTCATTTGATAGGCTATCACCAGAACATTTATGCTATATAAGTCGTATTTCTAACGAATGAGAGCCCTCTAGTTATAATGAGGCAAGAGATTATCCTTGTTGTCAAAAGGCCATGGCGGTTGAATTACATGCCTTAATAGAAAATCACACTTGGGACACCGTACCATTGCCTGCTAATTGGAAACCCATTAGGTGTAAATGGGTGTACAAGATTAAATACAAAGCAAATGGTTCAGTAGAAAGGTATAAGGCCCGATTGGTGGCCAAAGGCTTTACATAGCAAGAAAATTTTGACTACCATGAAACCTTTTCCCAGTGGCAAAGGATGTCACAGTTCGTTCCTTTCTATTGGTTGCTACTTTTCGTGACTAGCCATTGCATCAAATGGATGTCCATAATGCTTTTCTGCATGGTGACCTAGATGAAGAAATCCACATGGATCTTCCACCAGGATTACAGAGACAAGGGGAGTCTAAGTTGTGTCGTCTCCTCAAATCTCTCTACGGACTAAAGCAGGCCTCTCAACAATGGTACGCCAAGTTCACTAGTGCACTCGTGGCTGCTGGATTCAAATAGTTCAAATATGATTATGCTCTATTCACCTGGACAAAAGGTATGTCATCTATTTACTTGATGATTTATGTTGATGATATACTTATCATGGGAAATGATGATTCTACTGTAAAGAGACTTAAAGAGTATCTACATTCCACCTTCCATATCAAAGATTTAGGGCCACCTAAGTTTTTCCTAGGAATTGAGATAGCCTGTTTAGATCAAGGAATCTCTCTCAGTCAGCGGAAATTTGTGATGGAAATTATATCAGAAGTAGGACTATTGGGCTGTAAACCAGCTATTATCCCTATTGAGCAAAATGACAAGCTGACTTCTGTTGACTATGATGTTGGTATATCTTCTTCTTCTAATGATCCATTGCTAGAGGATTTGCTAGGATATCGGAGACTTGTGGGAAAGCTTATATATCTTAACATGACTAGACTGGACATTTGATATGCAATACAGACTCTTACTCAATTTATGCACAAGCCAAAACGATCTCACATGAATGCAGCCTTGAAGATTGTGAGATACTTAAAGACATGTCTAGGGTTAGGGATACTCCTTTCTCGAAGATGCAACATAGAAATGACAGCCTATTGTGATGCGGATTATGCCACATGTCTTATGAGCAGGAGATCTATCACTGGCTTCTGTATCAAGTTTAGGGAATCATTGCTTTCATGGAAGACAAATAAGCAGTCTACTGTGTCCTTATCTTCAGCTGAAGCCGAATATCGATCCATGGCCAAGACAGTTTGTGAAATAGTTTGGTTAAGGGGTCTACTTTTGGATCTCGGGACAAAAGTTAAAGGATTGACTACACTTTTTTGTGATAATGATTCAGCACTCAAACTCGTAGCAAATCCTGTATTACATGAGAGCACAAAGCATATCGAGGTCGATTGCCACTTTACTCAAGAAAAGATTCAAGAAGGAGTTGTCGAGACAAGAGGAATAAGAACCTCGGAGCAACCCGCGGACATATTCACTAAACCGTTATGCCAGAGACAACATGCATATCTTCTAAACAAGCTTGGCATCTTGGACATATACAGGCCACCAGCTTGAGGGGGAGTGTTGGAAGATATGATTCAGTAAATTGTATCGATTGTAAAATGATTGTAAATCGTGTCTATTTTAGGACTAGAAAAATAGAAGAATATCTAGTTTCCTTTTATTGATTCATCCTCTGTAATTAAATACACAATTGTGTACATAGAGCTACAATCAATACAGAATAATACATAATTTTTCCTCTCAATTCCAATAGATTTTCCCTTCCTTTTCACTTTGTTACGAGATAGGACAAAATAGTCTTGTAAATGAGAGTAAGTGAAAAATCCTTTTTGATTGAAAGTCTCTCCTTCAACATTTTGAGCAAATCCAATTGTCATGATGATAACGTTTTTTCTATGAAATTTTGATGATGCGGACATTACAAAATGGGAAAAAAATGATATTTCCACAACATGCAATAGATTTTGACTAATTATCCTGAATATAATGTGTTTGCTCAAACCATGTTTAACCTATCATGCCTCAAACTGCCGAGCGCGCGAACATCCATCAACGGTCAATTAGCTGTGACGTCCCAAGATACGTCATCGACCTATTCTTTTATCTTTCGATTCAATGTAAGGGGAAGCATTTAATATAAACACCACCTAGTCAAACATCATAACAGAGATAGTACACACAACAAACATTTTCAAAATAGTGCTTTTATTTATTTGTTTCCTAACCCCAAGAAGCTTAATATTTATAAGCCCTTACACTGCAGTTTCCTACCGACCATGTAAAAAATGAGCATGGGTCAAGGTTAGCCTAAACTTTACTAACATGAGGCCAACTAATAGTGACAACAAACATCCTTGTGTCTTGGTCCAATAGGGCCCCAAACCACACGCAATGGCTCTCCATTCTATGGGCCTAAAAACAACAAGGGTGAGATAAAAATCTCAATGAGTTAACAGCTTAAACCTCGATTAGAACGCAAATTCATTTCAGAGGTAGCCTAAACATGCAATGATATACAAACTTATCTTGCCTTTGCCCACCCTTGCATATTAGTACATCCCGTATGCCAATATCAATGCAATAAACATAATCAACAATCATAACACATAATTCTCATGCACCAAGCATCCACACAGGTTTCGATTATAACGTAAAGCCTGTCTTCGCCCATCTTATGCTATGCCTCATAGTTTTACTCCATAATTAGGTGTAATGCATCACAATCATTCACATGTATTCCTATTATTATGACTTCTCGGGCCACGAATAACACAAAAGTTGGCAGTCTTTTGACATAACCGAGCATCGTCTTGCTTTATCAGGCACGACATCATCTAGGATTAGCCTAGATGGCATTTCATAAGGAGCATCAGTTCGACCTTAATCATGACTCGGCATCTAGATCCCCATCAGGCGTTCGATAAATGTTGGGCATCATCTCCAAATTCCCGTTGGGTGACAAGTTCAATTCAGTGACCACTCAAGCATGCCAACACTCAAGTCAATTCTTATTTGCCATGAATTAGCCCATTGCAAAAGAGTTCATGCTTAAAGAACAAACATCAAATAATCTTTACATTTAAAATTTTAGTAAAATAATCGCACATGGTCATATATTTAAAATCAACCCTCCAAAGTTTGTACACTTTCATTTTGAAACCTATTGCCTCATTTAGCATGTAAAACATGGTGTTCAAACACAACATCTCAAAGTTTTGCCCTATTCTTGCTAATAAAAACTTCTTTGAAATTAACATTTAAAACTCATGATTTGGCAAGCAACATCGTGGCATTATAAGACAATTAGAATTATGCATAATTTCATCCAATAAATCAAACATAAAATTCTACTTAACGACTAATCCATCATGAATTTCCACTAATCTAAATTAACTAAGCTAATTGCAATTAATTAGGCTAACTATGAATAATTAAACTAATTATGATTAATTAAACTAATCACACTTAATTAAAATAACCACACTTACTTAATCTAGTCATGATTAATTAAACTAACTATGATTAATTAAGACTAACTGTCATTAATTGATCTAACTATAATTAATTAATCTAGTCGCACTTAATTTTAATCTAAACCATCCTTAATCATAGTTAAGGCCAAACCATAATTATTTATCATTGATAACCATTAGTCTAAACTAAACCTACCCCAAATGACAATTAACTACCTAATCAAGGATTAGGAATTAACTCACGGTTTTCTAGTGGTGGCATGCTCACGATGACGAGGGCACGACATCATCAAGAATACAGTATTCTCGGCTTAAACAGAGACTTGACAGCAGTGGCAACACTACTTGAGGCTTATGGCCACCAAAGGAGGGGGAAGGGTGTTTGGTGATGGTAAAGATGTGCGAGCATTGGCGTGAGGGATGGTGAGCAACGGTGGGACAAGCATGGCAAAGGTGGCTTGAGCGGCGGCGGTGAAAAATGGCGAGTGGCGGCGGCCCAAGCAGCTCGAGTAGACAGCGGAACTTGTAATGCTCGGCAATGGCTCTTGACAAAGGGACGGCATGAGTGGACAGCGATGGCTAGACGTGGCGATGAGTGGTGATGTGGGTGGTGGTGATGAGAGTGGTGTGGGCAGTGGATGAGGAAAGATGAAAGCAATTTTTTTTTTTTTTTTTTTGGGGGGGAGGGGGGGGCGGCGTTACTAGCTGTGGAGAAGGCGTGAGGGGGAAGGGGAAGAGAGAGGAGAAAGATTTTTAACCAAAATCTCATGATTTCCTCACAACCACTCTTCCTAAAACCCTATAAGCCTAGCATTTTGTCTCTCTTATTTTCTTTTTGTTTTTAATTTCTTAAAACCCAAGTTTTTTTACCAAAATTTACAACTTTGCATTGGGCTTGCTTGTTGAATTGGGCTTGGCTTGGCCCACTTAGGCCTCTTTAGCTGACCCACAAGGGCACAAGGCCTAACAGTGCTTGCTTGGCTCGGCTTCTCTTCCTAATGTCCCGTTCTCGATCAATTAATCATTTTCCGAAAATTTTAAACTTGCCGACCTTTTGTAGATAAATGACAAGATGTCCAATTAGTTAGTCTCGAAACCCTCGAAAATTTGATACTCAAAATCGAATTAAGTTTCATAGTTAAAATCGATCAAATGCAATTTTAGTACGACCTAAACTATCGGGTGGCTTTTAGGGTTTTCGCATGATTCACCGTTCATTGATAATTTTCTATCCACGTTTATATCTCTTCGAATCTTGGATGACCCTCCATTGTTATATAATCATGAGGGTTCAATCATTACCCTAAGTACAAAATCAATAAGGAATCGGTTTATTGTCTTTTGATGCGAGTATAATAATCGTGCAAAACTACTTGTGACTCGACTATATATTTCTGTCGAATCAGTTTATATCCGTTCACTAATTGACTTATTATAGCATAGTATTAACTTTGGTTGATTTTTATGGTCAAGTGATCGATCCCTAATTGAATTATCTAGTTTTTTGCATTTTAACCATTTTACAGCCTCACCCAATAGATTAATTAACTTATGAGTGATCAATTCAGATTAAATTAACCATCGGTGCATTGATGGAATAACAATTTCATGTATTTTGAAAATGGATCAAATTTTGGGATATCACATAATTGAAATCACTTCTTAATAACCAGAGCCATTCCAAAGTTATTTTAGAATTGGACTTGAGATAAGTCCCTTATTATCGAGCTATCTCGAAATTCTACAAATTATCAGGTGGGAACCTGCATACATCATCCGATGGGTGTTTCAACTTTTGCATAATTGTATAGCAATACATGGGTGGTTCAAACTCGTCCGAGTTCTCAACACGGTTTAGATCGTTAGTGTTTTATAAACAGCACAAGCATACTCTTATTTAGACATCATGGCATTGTGTTTAAATGTTTTTATCCACTTCCTCGGTTCTTGGATTGAGTTCATATCTATCCTTGTACTTTAAGCTAATTTTGCTTGGATTAGGGGATGTGCACCACCAACTAGGGCAAAAGATAAGTGAACTCCAAACCTCGGCCCAAACGTTCACTTAAAATTGTACAAGTCCTCCGTTCATCCATCACAAACTCGCCAACCCTCTCGGTTTATTCCGAAATCTCACATCATTAACTTCGCAAAAAATTGGCATTTCGACTCTTGGTTCCTAGAAAAAAAATCCTTAGCAAAACCCATACTGGGGGAAGATCTATCGACAGAGTGGTGACCAGGTAAATAGAAGCAAAAGAGAACAGCATCGCAATCAGTATTCAGTAAGGAGCTTATGCAAGGATTTTTGTAGGAAGTATGATTCAAGAAAACATAGTCCTTGTCAACAGAACTGCATGTTATTACAGCTTGAAGTTACTTGACAACAATGACAATAGAGAGAGAGAGAGAGAGAGAGAGAGAGAGAGAGAGAGATTGGTGTGGGTAGAAAACTTCAGAATCTTGGGTCTTACATTAGAACAAAACAGAAAAAGAGACAAAAATATAAATATTAAATTAATGAACAAGAATTTTGTCACAATTTTCAATTTTTCTTCAAAATGCTTGAAAAACTCTTAGAACAATGAAAAACTATCTAAAAATAAAAACTAAACTATCTCCCCAAGCTCTTAATCTTCTATTTATATGATACATCCAAGACTCCTATCCCAAGGCAATTGCTTATTTTTAGCATAAAATTAGGGAGTAAATCAAAGAATCTCTGATTTGATATCCACCTTCCAAGCTTATCGATAAAATTAAAATAAATTACAAAATATTTGATTTGATATCTATCTTCAAATGCTTTTTGATTTGAATTCCTAATTTTTGCCATTTTTGTGCTTATTTTCTTTATATCTCATTATACAACATAAATAAGGAAAATTCGAATAATTAGAAAGAAATCCAAATTATTTCTTATAGATATTGCATTATTTATTACCTAAAATAGGTAAAATAACTCTATTTTTATAGAATTATGATCGAGCTAATATTTGTGTCATACAAGCAAGGTTCCTTTGCCATCGGTAGCACTAAAGAAATCTGGGCAAATGTATAAGGATCGTACAAACGAGAAGTCTAAGTTTGGAACTTATCTAACTTTGAAACTTGATTCCTCTTTTCTGAAATTTGTAGGACCCCTACTAACTAGGGAGGAAAATTGAGACTTGGAAAGATTCAAATTCAAAATCTTCTGCTTTAATATCATGTGAGATTTTAGGTTCATTGCCAATTATTAGGCAAAAGTACACTTCAAATGTTAAAACTTGGCACGGAGGGACACTTAAGTGTCAAAACTTTGAAAATATACACTTAAGTGCCAAAGTCAATGCCACTCTGGCCAAAATTCGGCCAAATTACTGACGTGGCAATTTTTCGACGAGTTAACTGCAAAACAACATCGTTTTGCACACGACGCGCAAGAAAATGCAAAAACGACGTCGTTTTTGTCTTTGATGTGTAAATAATTAATATAAAAATTAATTAAATTAAATTTAAATTATTCTAAAAAAACTTAAAATTAAAAAAAATTTAAAAAAAATTTGGGGGGGGGGGGCAAAGGGAGGTGGGCTGAGGGCTTAGCCCTCGCCACCGCCTCCCCCCCGCCGTCGGCGGGAAGGGTCGGCGAAGAAGTGGGGAGGGTCAGCTGGGGTCGCGGGCCCCTAGCAGATTGATGGCAAGGGCCACGAGCCCTCGCCGCCGATCGACTAGGGGTTGGTGACCCTAGCCAACCCTCACCCCTCCATCGTTGGCCCTTCCCCGTGCCGGCAACGAGGGCTCAACCCTCGGCCATCTCCCTTCGGCCCCTCCCCCCCCCCCAATTTTTTTAAAATTTTTAAAATTTTAAGTTTTTTTATATTTTGGAATATTTTAAATAAAGTTAGTTTTAAATTTAATTTAATTAATTTTTATATTAATTATTTACACATTAGATACAAAATGACATCGTTTTTGCATTTTCTCATCATGTCAATGTGTAAAACAACACCGTTTTGCACTCAACTCGTCGGAAAATTGCTACGTCAGTAATTTGGCCGGAATAACACTTAAGTGATCCATTTTACTCCGATTTTGGCACTTAAGTGTACCTTTTCAAAGTTTTGGCACTTAAGTGTCTCTCCGTGTTAAGTTTTGGCACTCAGTGTCCGTACCTCCCAATTATTATGAAAATTTAAGTGTTAGATAAAAGTGTGATTTAATATTTAAATATTCAGTCATCGCTCTATACTATCTAAAGAGGAGAGAATAGAGTAAATAGAGAATCTGTTATTTTGCATTAACCACTCAATGCAATATGATGTGAAGTCTCAAAAGTTCATAAAGACAATAACTCGGTGGACATTGACATTGGTAATAGGTCGTTAATGCCTTCTGGAAGATGAGTGCCTTGTTCCTTCAAACAAAGATTAAGTTTAATGAATATACAAGTATTTCTCCTTTAACATTTATGTCCAATTTTAAATTACGTTCTTTTAATGCTTGGGATATGCTTCTTCTTTTGAGCATATGTCCCTTGGGCTGGTCGAAAGACTCTTATTGTAGGTCTGTCTAAGTGAGGAGTATGTGAACAATGCTATGCATTCTGACATAACCTTTTTGGTTGAATGTGAGTTCTGATTGTCTGTTCAAGTTTCTGTGCTCTTGTGAATTTAACCTTATTCCTCTGACTCTCCTGTCTGTTTTTATATCAGGCTGCCTCGTGATTGAATTGCTTGTTGCAGCGAGACAATTTTATGTCCAGAATTTGCTTATCCGTTTATACATTCCTTGCAATGCTTGATGGCGGTTTACCAGGCAAGCTCTTGTATTCTTTTTAAGTTGGTAATAACCATCATTTCCAGCAGTCACGTTCCTAATCTTGAGGAAACATGCCTCACTAACCCAGTTTGTCTCATCTTAAAGAAGCCTTGTTAAGCTATTTAACTGTAGAGACTGCTACATGTGGGCACATGATGCATTTTGACTACTTTCACCTTATGTTTGCTTACAGGAGAAGGATGCAACTAGCATACAGATTCCAAACATAAGCTGGGAGATTTTTTTTGAGTTGATGATGAGGTCATGCAAGTTTAGCTTAGTATGGCAAAGGGCCTATATGCTTAGTTCTCTAACTCACTAGATCCTTTTAATGCTAGAGGTTCATGTACTCCAGGTCAGTTGAAATTATGACAGATATTGCTTAAGAGCTTCTAAGAGCTGCTGATCAGTATCTTATTGAAGGACTTAAGCGACTTTGTGAGTGTCATTGTGCAGGTTAGCTGGAGAAGTTATCTGTCTGTTTTCTTTTGATCCCTGAATGATTGGGAGTGTCTATTGCAGGAAATATCTGTGGAAAGCATTTCAACTATGTATGAGCTCCCCAAAAATTTCCATGTGACTAATTGAGAAATTCATGCAATCTTGTTGATCCTGGAGCATTTTGATACATTCAGGCATCGGTATGCAATCTCACCAGGTTTTAAACTTCTAAAATATACTTTATTCTGCTCACAAGATGACTAAGAATGTTAATTCTTTTGAAGTTGGTTTCTTGGCAACTAGCAAGCTAGTGTCCCCCGGGTTGTCATTGCTAGGGATTGCTGTACGCAAGTGGCCACAATCCAACTTATAATACCCGGGAAAGAGCCGCTGGACGTTGCTTAGGTGCTGGACATTGCTTAGGTTTTCATCTAGAATTCTAAAGCCATGCCTATTATCACCTTCTAGAAAAATTTCATCCAGGCAGAGATTTAACAGTATTATCTTTTGTTTCTGCCTGACCTTTCTAGTTTTTTACCTGTGTTTGGGTAAGTGCTTGCATCTGCCTTTGTCACCCAGTGGGTGCGCTTGCTGCATTTGTAATTTCACAAAGGCTTGCTAGGGAGAAAGTTTTGTTTTAGGTCGGTTCTTTCCAACTTTGGCCGTGGTATTGCTCCTAGCTATATAGCTTTCTAGGGGAAAAGTGTTAAAAAAAAAAGTCCTAAACATTTTGTGTTTGTACCAATTTAGTCATAAACCTTTTTTTTATGTCAATTAAGTCCTAAACATTTTTACATTGTGCCAATTCAATCCTTTCCGACCAATTTTGGTTGGATTTTGGTAACTAGATGCCGGCCAATTGAAGTGGCCTAATCGGCACGACGTGGATAACTTTTAATAATATTTTAATTTTTTTGAATTTTTTATTTTTATTTTTATTTTTTTCTTCTCCTCCTTCTTCCTCCAGCCGGTTGCCAGATCTCGGCGACTAGCCGGAGTGACGGTCAACAAGGTCGAGGTCGACCTTGCCGGCCACCTCGCCAGTGGCTGCGAGGGAGGCCTTGCATTGGGCGGTGAGGCTTGCCCTCACCGTATCTAGCAAGGGTTGAGCCTCGCCCATGGTTGGCGAGGGCGAGCACTGCCAGCCCAATGCGAGGCCAGCTTGAGGCCGCCTAGGCCACGAGGGCCGCCTTGCGTCGGGCTGGCGGGGCTCTTCTCGCTAGATTCGATGAGAGCAAGCCTTGCAACCACTAGCAAGATGGCTGGTGAGGTCGACCTCAACCTCACCAGTCGTCGCCTCTGGCGGGTCGCTGAGGTTTGGTGACTGGCTGGAGGAAGAAGAAGGAGAAAGAAAAAAATAAAAAAATAAAACGAAAAAAGAAAAAGAAAAAAGAAATTTAAATATATTAAAATATTATTAAAAGTTGTTTATGTCAGTGTCAATCAGGCCATGTCAGTCGGTCAGCATCTAGTCAGCAAAATCCAGCCAAAATTAATCAAAAATGATTGAATTAGCACAACGTAAAAATGTTTATGACTTAATTGGCATCAAAAAAGGTTTATGATTAAATTGGCACAAGTGCAAAAGGTTTAGGAATTTTTTAACACTTTTCCCAACTTTCCGGACTAATGACTTGCGCGAAGTTCAGCCATGTCAAAAGAGTAATGCTAGAGGTAGTTGATTTGGCAGTGAAATCCATCTTCCATGGATTGGTCGAGTGAGAGTGGATGGCATTGTTTTGGTAGTTCAAGTGAATCTTTGTTGCTCTAAGGATTGACTATTGCATGCGTCTGTCTTCGTGTATCTATTGATAAGTCCGGTATCTACATTAGAAATGCTCGACTATTGCCAATTGCGCAGGGCTTTACCATTTTGTGCTGAGAAACGATATATATGTTACTTCTCTTCTGTCACCCTCCTAACTTCATCGAGATCAGTCGTATAATCTTAAAATATAATTCAACTTTTTACTTTTGTGCACGTGGAGGGAAAAGCGTCGCAATCTCCTTTTGGTTCTAGCTCGTTCGTCGTTTAGAGGAGTCGGCAGTCCTCGCGACGTAGGAGCAAGCCGGTCCAAGTGGTAATTCATCTATATTCATCTTAGAGCCCTGTTTATTACATAGATAAATATTGCAAGGATTGAATAAGGTAGGACTCTGACGTAGTATAGTTCTTTTCATCTGCCACGCACATCTTTTTCCTTGCTTGAAATGAGACCCGGATAGCGTATGTGAGACTATGATTGAGTTTTCGATCTCATTTGAAAACAATGTATAAACTCAATGAGTATTGAGACTGTTTGTTTCGCAAAAATGAGTAATTTAGAAAATATTTTCCTAAAAAAGGACCGCCTCTATCATATATAAAAATGAATTAACGAAAAAAAATTTCATCATCCATGAAAATCACAAAATATAAATTATTGTCGATAATGAAAATATTTCTTGTGAACTAATTATTTCAATCGATACAAGCCATTATTTTTAGAAAAACATTTTTCAAATCAACTATTTTCCAACTAAAATGGAATCTAGATACAGTTCAATTCCCATGCAGGATTTTTTTTTTCTTTTTTCATCTGCCAACAATAAATCAACAAAAAGGAAAAGTGGTCTCTAACACGATTAGCCAGACTCATCTTTTCATCTTCTTCCTTGCTAGAATCGCACGCAGCAGCCTGGGTTGAAAATGTACAGTGATGTCAAATAAGTTGTAACCTTTTGTCTTACTTTTCCCCTAAGTTTTGCATTTTTGTGCCGATCCATCTAAATGTAATTAGGTTCTAATCTAATAGTGTCTAAAGTTATCCATTGACCAAAGGTGAAAAACCTAAGTCTTGTTTTTGCACTTCTTGTTTCAGAATTCACCAAAAGTACATCTATCAATATTCATTCATGTATTATATAAATTTGTCTGTCGAATAATTAGGGAAGAATTATGGAAAATATTCTAAACCTATTGCAATTATACGAATTCAGCAATAAACATCTTTTTTGGTCAATTCAGTTTAAATTGACACAAATGCAAATAGTTTAAGACTTAATTAGCCAAAAAAGTTAAGTATTGAATTGACACAACTATAATATATATAGGATTTTTTTGATAATTTTCTCAAATGATTAGTTTCCTTGCATAGGGAATACTTAAGTATTAAAAAATTTTAAGGAATTTATACAAAATAAAATTAGCATGTTTTTTTTTTTTAACTTTCTTTTGATTCAAAATTGTGGGCTTGACCTTTTTTCTTGGCTATAGTTGGTTGCTTGCTTGCTTACCAAACAGTCCTGGTTGCCAAAAGAAAATCTTTCTCTCTTGCCGTCTATTTTAACTCGTCTAACGCAATGTTAATTTCAGCAAGTTGCTCGGGACATATTTGAAATTAGACTTAAAGTTTGGAATTTTTTCAGAGACAAAAATAGTTTAAGATATAGTTGGGATTAGATCTAATATTTTGAATTTTTAAGGAATAGACCCAAAGTATATCTGTCACACTTATATAAGTTTGGCATTTTTTATGACACAAAAAAAAAAATTGAGTGTTTGTGTCATAAAAGTCAATTTTAGGGGATTTTAGTGATAAAAAAATTTAGAGTATTTATGGCATGATCAGTATAGCTTAGGATAACGAAGCGTGACGGTCTGATTTGGATGTGGGCCCTACAAGCCCCGGCTCAGTACGAACGCAAAAAGGCGCGGGGAAGAGCGAATCCGGTGGGAACGGGCAAAAGCGAAAGCCAACGTCCATCCCTTCGCCGTCGCCGATGGAGTCTGCCGGCGACCACGACGACCCCGCTGGCCACCGCCGCCGCCGGCCGGAGGAGAGAGGCCGGAACTGCAAGGCGGAGGCGGAGCTGGGGCTCGTCGGCTACTGCGCGTCGCTCCGCTCTCCTGCGGAGCGGGTGCCGCCGGGCCAGAGCTTGGTCACGCACGCAGCCGACCGAAAGACTTCGGTGCGCTCGGCGATCGAGATGGTCGGCTTCCTCGACCGCACCTTTTTGCACATCGATCTTTTTGAGTGAGTCCGTTTTCAGTGTGGAGGTTGATCGGTTGCCGGGACATCAGCTGATCGATTGAGGAATCTCGTCATGCCGTGCCATTAGTGTAGACTGTAGAGTGCGCGTGGTGTTCGGTGTAATGCGTGTGGCGTTCTGCTGTTTAGGGAAATGCGTGGGCGAGATGGTTGAGAATGGAATGATTCCTGTGCTTCCTGCTTTAGTGAAGCGTTCGGAAGCGCCGCCATTGGGAGAAGGTGACAGCCGCAAGAAGTTTCACCGGCGTGAAGTCGAGAAGACGAGTGAGGTACTGGGATCTATTGCTGTTGAGGTGAGTGTAGTTCATGTTGCTGATCTTTTTTTCTTCCGAAGTTTTTGAGATGTTAGATGCGATTAAGGTGAGTGTTCGTGTCTTCTTTCAATTGGAAATGTTAAAACTGCTATAGTCTAAATTTGGATTAAGTTTGAAGCACTAGATTCTGGTCAAGGGCTATTTATTCTGCTCAAGTGCTCTTTTGTGTCTCTTGGGTTTTGACAGCCTGAGCATCAACATGACTCAGATAATCATGATGCCATATCCTATCTACGCTATCTGATGAAGAGGCACGAAGCAGGCTCTAGTTCACCGTCTGTGAAGGGTCTTATTGTAAGAGCAGCCGAGGCGGTTACAAAGCTTGTTTTAGGTCTAGGTAATGGCAGCGCCGACATCCTTGTAAGGTATTGTGGCTTTCATTCTTGTGTGATTGTTTGTCGTTTTCTTAATAGCACATCTTTCCTTGATTATACGGTGAATTTGTAGGATGGGAGGCGGCATTCCACTACTTGTCGAGTTGCCAGATGCTGATGACATATATGTGCAAGGAGCAGCTGCGGCTGCATTGTGCGTGATGGCTTCGAAAAATGAAGAGAACAGGAATCAGGTGGTCACATTTTAGGAAGTTAAAACTTCCATTTTGTCCTTCTGCAGCAATCCTCGCCAAAAAGTCTAGTGTGTTTCTTTTATGTTTTAACTTTTGCTTTATTCAAAAGTTGTGCCACAAGCGTCATTTTTTTTTTCTCTTTTTGAATTTTAACGGGCTGAACTTTCATAAATACAATTATTGACACATATATCGAAATAATACATTTATTATTTTTATTGAAAATAATATTCTACACTTTAGTGGGAAAGAAAAATGCTGCTTTTTATTTTTCATATGCCATACAAATGAACTAGTAACTTGTCATTTCAGATTGTGGACTCTGCGCTTTTCCAAGCATTGTGTTGATACTCAAATCTGACAATGCTGACATACACATTAGGGCGGTAATATTTCCAGACAGTCATTGTGCTTCACTAATCTATTTATATGCTAATTATCGATTACTGACTCATAAATTGCACCACTTTAACTCACAATTTTCCGTGATCACTAGTGTTGCAGGTTGCATTGATTAGTGTTTTGGTCTTCTTAAATTCAAATTCGAGATTCTTGAAAGAATCGGGATTCTAACATATCGTCTTGCATTGCCGCCAAGGTTGGCGCAAGTACATGACGTCTTTCACGTGTCAATGTTGAGGAAGTATGAGCCTAATCCGACCCATGTGCTTAATTTTGAGGAATTGGACGTGGACGATAGAGTGTCATACATGGAAAGCCCGATCTAGATTGTGGATCGGAAAGAATAGATTCTACATACCAAGACGATCATGTTGGTCAAAGTAGTCTAGCAACACCACAGCATTGAAGGAGCAACTTGGGAAAATGAGGATTCAATGAGACAATTATACCCTCACATTTTTGTTTAAAGAATTGTAATGATTTAAATTTCAAAGACGAAATTTTAATAACAGGGGAAAAGTTGTGACATCCTAGAATTTTAGTCATGTTTTCAATTAAATAAATTGAGCCTTTCATTCACATGCCGATAGTGCTATTCTCTGAGCTAATCATTTATGATATAACTAGACTTGAGAATTTGACTAGGAATCGACTACTCAACCGTGCTCATATACAGATATCATTACAATGCAGTTAAAAATCGATTAGAAATCAAAAATAGGTCAGTTCAACTAAAATGTGTAGCTAAACATGGGTGATTTTATCCAAATTGCAAATTTCTCGTTGATCGACATTATGCCGATTTTTCTGTCGTTTTGATACCCTGCGTCCGTATTTGAAACATTGAAATTTTCACGACCACCGAAAGTTGCCAATGCGTTGAAGAGATACATTATGGCTCGAAGAAAATCAATTATGAGTTAATTGCATCAAAAATTTCTAAAAGTTACTCGGTATGCTAAATTACGCTAAAATCGTGCCATATTAAAATTAACCGCAAATTTGAATCCGATTTCAGAAATTAAAAGTTCTGTCATGTCACAAGTCATTTTAGGAAAATTGACTCATCCTCCAAAGATTTTTCTACAAATCGAGATTTTTGGCAAAAATTCGATATAGGGCCGTTTTCGACTGGAAAATTCAGGGGACCGTTTTTTATCACATTTTTGGGATGCAAGTTGTATCTATTAGCAAGGAAAAATGTCAATTTGATCGTGGACATCTTGGTGGAATTTTTGGGAGCTGAATTAAATCAATTCAAGAGAGAATTTAAGTGGATTTGGGGAATTTAACTCTAAATTCGTAGCTCCTTGGTCCATGACCTTTTGGAGCACTTCCAAGACTTCCCAAGGAAGTTTTGTGGGCTGCAAAGGGGTGTGGGAGCCTGCCGGCCATGGTGGGGCATGGTCTAGGGGACAAAGGGGTGAGGTTGAAGCCAATTGGGACCCTCCAAGCTTTGTTGTCCCCATCCTTCTTCCTCATTTGGTCATTTTCCCATTTTTAGTAGCCTTGAAGCCTCCAAAACCAGCGAAGTTGACCAATAGCTACCACTCCACTATTGACGCCCCTTGCTGCCCGTCGGACTGCCAACACGCCACCGTCACGCGCCTGAGCATGCTCGCAAGTTGCACGCCTACCCGCATGTCACCACCATCCCAGCTGCATTGTTCACCCCTACTTGCCATCCAACAAGTCGCTTGAACCATTGTGGAGGTCACCGGAGCTCAACTTGCCGCCGTCCAGCAACAGTCTCCACCCACTTGGCCATTGTTGTCCCATCCTTGTTGTTTCGCGCCAAGCCAATCGCCGGTCCACCCTTGCTCGACCCAAAGCAGAAACCAAAACCCAACCACCCACTGTGGGCTTCGAGGCCCATTTCCAAGCCCTTCCACACCTCGTAGTGCAGCGCCGCTTCGGAGTTTGTCGCTTATCTCCACCTCGCCATCACCATTAACTCATCAAAATTCCAAACTAATGAGTTTACTCACTAATCTCCACTTAGGGAGTTAATTATGCTTAAGAGCTGATTATTTTAGACTAATTAGGGATTAGATGGTTAGTTAGAATGGATTAGCAATTTAATTAATCATTTATGCATGTTAGGTGGTTAAAGCATTGTAATTAGTAAAAGATAGATTGTAGTATTTATCTAGATAATTCAGAAATTTTTCGGGCCTATTTCGGTATTTAATTAGGCTTTCCTAGCCTAAATTGCATTTTTGGCATTTATTGGTATTTATTTAATTAATTTTAGTAATTATTTAATTATTTATTTTTTTCGAAAATTAGACCAGGATAGTCAGTGACTGGAATTTCATATTGATTGCAATAGTATGATTGGTTTATTTAATTGAGTGCTAATTTGTGCAAATTGAGTGTAAATTGTAATTTTGGGGTATTTATCCCAAAATTTAATAATTTCGATATTTAATTAAAAAATACTAGCATCGGTTTACAATGTCAAAAATGGGTTTATGGATTATTGGAATTAGTGGGATTTTCAAAAGGGAAAATATTGTATTTTGGCTAAGGCCAACTGTGTACCCACACACGATTATTTTTATCGGGAATGTTAAAAATGGTGAAAAATTCTCAATGGGTGAGAATAATATATTATATTAGCCTACATGCCTCAATATATCATCTTAGAGTGAGTAGTATACTTTATCAACTTAGAGTGAGTATCATCGGTATACTATATCAACCTACGGGCATTGATATATCAGTTTAGTGTGAGCAATATACCTTAGCAGCTTCTAGTGAGCATTATCAGTATACTATATCAACCTACGGGTATTGATATATCAACTTAGCGCAAGCGGTATACTTTATCAACTTAGAGTGAACTATATTATTTATCAGCTTTGGTGAACATTATCAATATATTATATCAACCTAAGGGCCTCGATATATCAGCTTAGAGTGAGCAGTATACTTGATCAGCTTTAGTAAACTATACCATTTGTTGTTAGCTTAAGGTGAGCAAGGTTTGATTTGATCGAATTGTGTGGATGGTATCGATGGTATGGTCAAGAAAGTCGACTAATTGATGTTTGATGTGAATTAAATTGAAGTGATTGGTTGATTATATGAATTGTATTGACTCGTAGGAAGGAACTGAGGTAAAGGTAAGTCATCTATCTCGTGCGTGACTAGATAGCATTTGGGCATATTTCCTTCCTAGTTGGGACTTAGGGAGTGAACTTACTGAGACGTCACATCACCCCGTTGTGAGATAACATTTACAAGTCCTTAGATGGTTGTATTACCCCTCGTTTTGGCCAGCCAAAGAAGGTTACCGAGTAGGTATCTTATATTATGCTTCATGGGAACCCAAGGGATGGGTCTATGAACTCATGAGATCCGTTGTCTGGGTTGATGAGGGTCTACCCCATAAGGTACCTCATCAATATAAATCATGATATCATTGTGAGCGAAATGGACAAAGAGAAGGTCTCTTACCAAAATCTAAGGTCCCTATGTCGGTGCTAGGAGGTTGCTTTTGAAAAAGGCATGGCAAACCCCCTATTGGTTCATTGGTGGACCCGGTGGACCTTGTATAAGACTCGAATGCTAATATTGTACATATATCGGCTAATATTGATATAACTTGATATGTATATAAGTGCGCTATGGCTTTCAAAAATTTGTGGTCCTACTTTTCTATCACATCTTTTTTTTTTTTTTTTTTATGTTTGAGGATTTATTTATTCTCTTCCACATGCGCATTAAAATGAATGGATTAGCGACACGTCTTGGGACATCGCTATCTAATCGACCATCGAGGGATGGGCACGCGCTCGGAGAATCGGGGCGTGACACACACGCCATACTTCCCCTTTCTCTTGATCTTGCACCGTTGCCCCACATCAAGCCGCTCTCTCTAGGATTCTTGAGATTTATCTAGGTAAGTAAGATCCCCATTTCACCTCGGTAGACTCCATTGTTGAACGTAGCTAAGTGCTCACTTGTCAAGTCGTGTGGAGGATGTTGGATCTTTTGTATGGTTTGCTCATGGTTGTTTTTAACGCAAGGCAAGATCGCCTAAGGCCACAAGACCTTAGATCGGCATTAAAGCGTGCTGATTCCAAGTCTTGTTCAATGCAAGAATTGCCCAAGGCCGCAAGGTCTTGGACCGGCATTGAGACTTCAATTCTGCATCTTGATTAGTATGGGGATCACCCAAGTCCACAAGGACTTGAAAAGGCACTAAAGCACGCCAATTCTATGTCTTGATTGGTGTGGGGACTTCGTACTTGACGTTTGAACCAAACCACAAACCAAGAGTCATTCATGGCATAAAGTATGTTTGCGTTGGGTCGAAGGCAAGGTCCATTGAGCTTAAGATCTTCTCTAAAGCGAGGTGTATCCAAACCTCAAGGTCCTGGATCCGCATTAAGGCGTGCTGTTTTTTAGCCTTGTCCAATGCAGGGCTTGGTGTTAAGTGATCGATTCAAGTCACAGACCAAAGGGTCATTTCTGACATATTTATTAGTGTAATACAAAAATTCTTGGCACACGCAAATGCATGAGCATGCCTTTGGGCCATATATGTGTTGGCGAAGAGAAAAAGATAAGAACCAGCTTATATGATGCATATATGTGTGCACTTAAAGAGGAAAAAGCATCCGTCACCACACATTGTTTGCCACAATGCCCCATTCATTGAATTGAATACCCCAATTGAGCCAGGTTTTGATTTGGTTCAGCTAGGATGCTTGGGTCTTGAACTTAGAAGCCTCTAAAAGCTAGCCCTGAAAATCTTGGTAGAGCCAAGATGCCTTGGTCAAGCTAGGAAGCCTAACAAGAAGGTGGAAGACCCGGTCAAGCCGAAGTGCTTGGTTGAGCCAAGATGACGATAAATGAATTTGCATAAGTGCCGATTATGCATAAGCATGATATGTTGATGTTTTACTATTAAGCTAAAGGTAAGCATGCATTGAAACATGATGTGATAGACATCTACATGTAATCGAGATGTAATAATAAGTTTTTTATTGATTTGTCATCAACATTGTTTGCGAGTGTTGTACTTGCTAGGCTTTGATAATGAGATGCTTTCCTAGTAGAGAACTAGGAATTTTACTTACTAAATTCTCAAAACTCACTCCCTCATCTTTTAGTCTTGTAGGCATGGAAGTCTCACATAAATTTTGGGAGCTACAGTCACGCTAGAGGAGATAAGAAATTCCATAGCCTATGTGGAAACGTGTAATGGGATGTGAAAATGAAAAATGGATTGTAAATGTACTGTTGAAATTAAAAGTTATGTATTTTGTGCAATGTATATCTCAGTCTTTCAACTATTGTTTGTCTAGGGAGTTTGTTTGTTCACGCTTCCGCATGTGTTTATTAGCAAGATAAAAAAGAATTGGGACGGTGATGAGCTTGGGACATTGTGAAAATAACCTGTGCTGCTCAAGACCCTAGAGATGGGTTGGAGTCGTGATAGATTTTGGTATTAGAGCAAGGTTATCACTTGGAATGATAAAGTGCGGTGGGATTCATGGGATAGTTAGTTAGAAAAAACATTTCATGCATGTGATTGTCTTGTTTGATAGATTTTCCAAATGATGAATCGGAACTACTAATCTTTTTTTGTGCCTATAGAGAAAACATCCCTAAGATTCCTATGTTGTCCTATAAGTAAACAACATGAGTGCTCGGATTAGGTGATTTCGAAAGGAAAATCAAATGGGGACCCTCAACTAGGAGGAACTCTACAAGCATTAGCAACCATTGAAAGCTTGATGGAGCAGCAGGTTCAACAACAATTAACCTTTGCTTTTGCCAATGCCTCTACGCTTGGTAATGGGAATAGCAATGGCGGCCATCTTATGCAAGGACTAGTTGAGCGATTCTTTAAATTACAACCCTTGAGATTTGCTGGAACAAGGAATCTCAAAGAGGCCAAATCATGGATTAAAGAAATGGAAAAGATATTTGCACTCTTGAGGTGCTTGGATAAAGACAAAGTGACATTGGCAATAAACCAATTATAGGGCAATGCTAGTCACTAGTGGAATGCAATTAAAGGGGGAATATTTCCTGAAAACACTCCCTTAACTTGGGATTTGTTCAAGCTTTCAATGGAAAATATTTTTCAAAGCATGCTCGAGACAAGAAGATGGTAGAATTCCTGCAACTCCAACAAAGGAATATGGCCTTTGATCAATATGAGGCAAAATTTGCCGAGTTGTCAAGGTATGCTCCTAAACTGATCAAAGATCCAATGGATCAATCGAAAAGATTTTGAGATGACCTAAAGCCTGACATTCAAAGCCAATTGGTTCAGCTAAACCTAAAGTGTATTTTTTTTTTTTTTTACTTGTATTTGGCCATTTATTTGAAAATTGACAAAAATGCTTATGACATGGCATTAATTTGCAGATTATTGACATTCTAGCATCACATGTGGTGTTAGATGTGTTGTCAAAAACATTAAACAATAGGAAATAATAAATATTTTTGAAAAATTCAAAAAGCCGAAGAGTCGCCCAATCATGATGAGGGTCTTGTATCTCTTGTAAGGCTTCAACGAATGCAACGTGGCCTAGTGTTTCAATAAAACTTGTGGAGGTTGCGAAATTTGCAATGGTAACTATGTGGCATAGAAAAACTAAAAAGAGTTGAACCCATTAATTTTTGTTTTCATTGGGCAGAAGTACAACACAAGTGCCAAAATTTGATACGGAGAGACACGTAAGTGCCAAAAGTTACGAAAGATATACATAAGTGCCATTTTCTTTGAAAAATAGGACATTTAAGTGTCAACTTTGGCGAAGGGCGTCGGAAATCCTATGTGGTATTTTTTTAATAATATAAACTACCTATGTGGCTTGCTGAAGAGCTAAATCAATAAAAAAGAGTCAAAACAATGTCATGTTGCCTCTTATTTGAATTTTAATATAAACACTAATTTAATTTAATTTAAAACTGAATTAATAAAAAAAAAATATATATTCGATTGAAGAACAACAAGGGCCCAACCCTCATCACCACCTCCCCACCCTCGTCGAGAAGAGCCGCGATGGTAGAAGGTGGGAGGAGGTTGGGGTCATTGAGGCCTAGCTTGAGGCTAGGGAACTTGGCCTACTGCCAACAAGGGCTTGGAAGCCCTCCCTATAGCGAAGGTCACCGACCCTCGCCACAAATCTAGGTGAGGACATCCTGGCCCTCGTTGTCTTTTAGCTAGGGTCGTCGGCCCTTTGGCCAATGTCCAACCGACCCTCCCCCATCGTCGCCAGTCGGCAAGGGCTAAGCCCTCGCTATTTTGCAATAAGATCCCCTTTTTTAATTTAGTTTTGAATATTATTTAATTAATATATATTAAAATTCAAATTCGAGGTAAAACAATGTCGTTTTTCCTTTTTCTTTCCATGTTAGCATGCAAAGTGGCGTCATTTTCGGCTTATTTAGTCATGTCAACGTGTAAAACGACATGGTTTTGAACTTGTCTCCTCGGAAAAATGCCACATCAATATTTTGATCAGATTTTTTCGCCGTTAGTATTCAACTGATCCATTTTGCTCAGACTTTGACCTTCAATATACCTTTCGAGTTTTTAGCATTCGAGTGTTTCTTCGTGTCAAATTTTTAGCACTCCGGGTGTTTGCATCTTGTTTTCATCATTTACCAACCTCTGTTTTCTTTTTTCCGATGTAGTGATTGTTGGAGAGGTTGCAAATTTCATAGCTTACGCATTCACCCCGGCGGTGCTCGTCACTCCTCTTGGTGCTTTAAGTATAATAGTCAGGTAGTGTGGTTTCCCTTGAGTTTTTGGCATGTTCTTGGTAGTTTTTGTTGCAGTATCTCCATATGAGCCCTTTTCAATTGTCCCCAAAGGCTGTGTGATGTGCATTGTCGATTCTGTCATAATTGTCATCCACACACCGCAAGAAAGTCCCATCACTTTTGTTCAAGAAATATGGATTATGGCGACTCAACCAGGTCAATCTTCAAGCCTAGTTTATGTGTTCTTTATACAATCACTGATTTGTTGATAATTGACTGCATTTACATATCTTTTTCAGCTTTTCTGCTTTACGTCAGGTCAGTAATCATGCTAGTGTTCATCCTAGTTTTCCATTTTTCACCTAGATGTGGGCACACGGATGTGCTAGTTTACACTGGCATCTACTCATTAATGGGCTCTCTCTCAATAAATCAACTGCTTCTGCATCTTTTGGAATTTTTTCTTCCTTCCAACCTACTTTAGTGTATTTACGCCAACCAGATTGTTGGAAGCCCCACTTAAATGCAAGAGTTGACCTTGCATCGTTAGCTTTAGGTAGATCATTGATTCGGGGTGCAGGGAGGCTCATCACCAGGGACAAATCGTATTCTTTTCTGATTCTTTTTGTCCTGTCAAAACAAAGTTAATGAGTCACAATAATTGTCGTGGGGACATGTCTAAATTACTTTTGCATATGGGTATTTTTTTTTTCTTTCTCAATTCTCACAAGTTGTATGATCTATCTGCAGGTGATGAGTGTGAAAGCCCGTGGGACTTCTTTGAAGTTGACTTTTGAGGGGAAGAATCAGTTGATCTATCCATCGACTTGGTTCTTTATGTTGGTGGTGGCTACATATGTAGTTACCCAAATGAATTATCTCAATAAGGTTCATTCCAAGATGTTGTTCAACCTTAATTAGCTAACTTGCCCAATGATGAATTTGTAAATTTCATTTGTCATTGCCTCACAACAATCGATAATATTGAATAACACCAAATTTCCTCTTTTACTGTAACTTTTACTTTTCCCATATGTTGAGATTACATAACATTGGGAGAAAAGGAAGTCATGGAATATATGCATCTTTCTTAACTAGATATGGTGCTTGTCTTTTTTTGTGGTGCCTCCATGTTTCATGTTTCTTAGGATTGTAGGATAGGTAGAACTTTGTCTTTCCTTGGTTAGAAGCATTTTGCTAGTGATATGGTAAATTGACCAACCTGGTTAAAGTTAGCTCCTAAGATTATGATCATGAAGAAGTCAAATTTTTGTTTTTTGACATTCTCTTCTTTGGTAAGGCTGTTTTGAGATTCCAACCTCTCTACCTCTAGTCTGCATTTTATGTATACCGGTTGATTCCTAAACCTCATGAGCTGTGCTTAGAACAATCAGGAACTGCAGTTTACCTTTTTTTGCCCTTGGGTCTATGATAATTGAGGACTTCGAGTGTCTGAGTCTTGCAATTCTTAACTAAATTTTCACCTGTAAACTTAAAAATCTATGTTCCTGTGGCCTTTTGGCAAGGTCACTGCCCTCCTTCTTCATTGCTGGATAGAGTGGTCTGTCCTTTTCATTTACCTATGTGGTAATTTTTTATGTCGAGATTGGGGAGTAAAATCTCTTGCTTCAGAAACTATTTATAGTTGTTTTTTACTGCAAAAGGTGTCTTTGGGTTCTGTTTACTTATGGATAATATAGTGCTTGATGAGAGCTTATCTTAAGAGCTTTTCTTGGTCTGGTTGGTTTCTCTTTGATTTGTCTCTTTCCTTCTTCGTTATAGTCCAAATCTAAAAATGAAAAAATAAAAGAACCTGTTCGAACCTGGAACCGACCCTGGAACTTGTGACAGAGTAGGTTCTAGGTTCTTGATTCTGACGGGTAGGTTCCAGGTTCCAAAAAATGAGGAACCTGTACCCGATGATAGGTTCCAGGTTCTAGATGGAACCAAATCGGAACCGAGAACCGCTCACCCCTTTTACCAACCATACCTAATTCCAGCCAAATAACATTAGAAAAATTAAGTAGAATTTCTATCACTATTGCTCTTGATTTTTACTCTCTAAAGCAAAGCAATTGATCCTTTAGCTTGACAACGATACATTTTGTGCCCTTCCTTGTCCAACCAGAAGATGCAATAGACAAAAGCAGCGTTAGATTCCAAATTGTGGGCCTGAGACATCATCCATTATCCCCTCTCTTTAATAAAGAATCCTTGACAAGACCGTCCGTACAATCTTCCCCTTGGCCTTGATCTGGACAGCAAAACAACGACTTACATGGCCAACTCATATCTCTATGATTCGAGCTTCAATAATTGCACAATCCAATCATTAAGGTTTTCTTTTATTAGGAGCCTGATGCGCGCTGTCGTATTGCGATATATTATAGGCATTTCCAAATTGAGTTAAAAAAAATTTAAATCGTGAATAGGGACCTTTTTTTTACAATGCCTTGCCCATGAAATAAATCAGTTTCAATCAATTGACCTTATCTACAAACTCGACATCATATTTAAATCTTTGTGTACGAACTATTATTTTGATTTATGATAGATAGCATCAAAAAACAAAGGTAGATCAATTGATAAACACTAATGATTCCATTTGCTTAGTATTAACGCACTAATCCTAAACCCAACAGCTATACCCCAACTTTTGTGTGAAATCTAAAATAGCAATTATATGAATTATATGAACAAGAGATTTTATGCAAGCTTTCTCTATGTTTCTTAAATATCAACCACTTTGGTATGAATTACCATGAAAAAGATTTGTTATGGTGTGCCGCTCAAAGGTAGACAATAGCATGTCTTTTTACTGAAGCAACTTTTTTGAAATTCCACCAACGTGTTCTTTGAGGTAAGAGCACAAATTTTGCATGATAGACCAATGTTTTTTTGAATTATTTTGTAATATTAGTTTGCAAATTCAACACTTGTATTCAATGCAATCTATCACAAACTTAGGTTCTTTTCAAGTTATGACTCATGTGGACTGTGAAATTCTAAACAAATACGAGAAATAGATTTATATGCGGTGGTTGATTTTCTTGAGATCTAACACTTTTTGTAGGAACAATTTTTTTTTTTTTTAAATGAATGGTCAAAATTATGCTTCTCATGCTTTTGATGAGTATAATAAAGTATATGGACTTTTCAACTTAAACAAATGTCACAAACACATGCAATTCACCTATTCAAATGTATTTAGTAAAGCTTCTCCACAATGTGCTTAGCGAGACTTATTTGAATGCAAGACGCTACGATAAAATTTACTGCATACAAATTAAACATTTAATCATTCGGTCAATAATTCAAGATTACAAAACAAAATGATTTTACTGGAAGTTATCACCAAATGGTTTTGATCAAAGAGCCCTTTTGAACCGCCTTTTCTCGTATTAGATGCAAAATCCAGCACGCCTCTCTCTTTTGATTAAAGTAAAGTAAGACCTATCACACGACAAAAAAAGAAGTATCGAAAAGAACCTGGGATCAATCTATCGGAGACCTTTACCTTTTTTTGGTGGCTTCGGACGCAGTTGGCCCACCCCTAGACCCAAAAAAAATATTAAGAACATGCTTCGCAAATGAGTGATCCTGATCGATCACTAACGTTGATTTATGTGGGCTCTATATAAGACTTACCTCATCTAAAAACTGAAATTCATCGAGATCTTGTGCACCCGGTTCATGCAAGTGCGGCTTGGATCCGCACTAAAATCCCCGGGCCCAACGCTTGGCGACCAACACTGGTGACGGTGACACAAGACTCGCAACGCCCTCTCGGCGCAGTCTTTCGAAGAACAGGACAACATGCCAGAGAAAAAGCACACAGAGGAGACGAGACGTTGTGGGTCTCTCCCTGTCCTACGACGAAATGTGGATTAACACGAATTGAGGGCGCCACAGGGGAGATCCCACAGCGACGAAACACGTATCACGCAAGCTGATCGTCGCTCGGTCCATTGTCTATAGCCATGGAAGAGCAGTGAGCGTACAGTAGGGATCCACCACGTTAAAAGGAGAAAATGACAACACCACACATGCTTCGAGCTGATTTGACCTCTCCACCCATTTTCTTCTATATGAGGTCATCAACTTCACTGTTCACGATAATAGACCGGCCACTTGGCCCAAACCGTTGTTTAATGAGCGATATATAGTGTTCTTTTTATCGGAAATGAAATGTTGACAACATGGCATAGACTTAAAAAGGTTACTTTGCTTCTCAGATTAGAATCACTTGAACATGATAGCAATCAGAAAATTGTTATATGCACTCAATATAGTATCATAAGAATCTCATATAAAGTCCATGCACTTGATCCGCTGCTTTGTGTGTAAGTATTAACGTCGCATCTCAACAGATATTGACTTTACCAGGATCTCGGTAAGGAAAAAACATAATCCCACCCTTTGCCAAAATATAAATAATATAGAAATAATAAAAAAAATAAAAGCCTAGTGAGAAGGCAGTGCATCCATACAAAACAGTAGATGGGATTTCTCCGCATACTCTATGCTCCTTTTTATTTAAAATAGACTTGTTTACCCTATTGAGTTGAAGACGACTGTCCAAAATCTTGCCCTTCACTGTCCAAAATCTTGCCCTTCAGCATTAAAAGAAAATTTTGCACCATTTTGTGTACTAAATCCACATATCCCCTATGGTAGAGAATTATCATTTTACTTTGAAAACTATTAGTTTTTAAAAGAAGTCACCTTTTACATATTGAATTACAAATATAATGACCTTTCGTTAGCATTGACAAAGTCACGTAAGATGACCGACGTCCATGTCAAATTTTCTGATAAGGCAAATCACCAATAGTACTTAAATGATTGATTTTTCAAATTATGGAACTTAAGTAAGTTAAAAAGAAAAAAAAGGTACTCAAGCCAGGGTCTTTTACCCTATTATTTAATGGGTTGGCGTGAGCGGGTTGAACTTAGACTTCCGCTCTATGAACAAATATAGTGAGAGAGAGTTTGAGTGAGTTTTTCTTTGTAAATGAAGATGGTGCACTGGCTTATAACGTTGGCTGTGGCCTGGTGGTTGCGACAGGGTGGCGCTCAGAAGGCGCCCTGCTCACGCCGGTGTGGAAAAGTGGAAGTACCTTTTCCGTTCGGGCTCGAAATCGATTGTGCGAGATCCAGGGACTTTTTGCTCAATTGCACCTCTTCTGACCAACTACAATCGGGGAATGTTACGGTATACGAGATCGAAGTCTACAACTCGACCATGGAGGTCGGCCTACCCGAAGAACATAACGAAACTCAACTGCTGCTTGCCTTCAGGGGGAGTATTCCGATGCTCGACACCTCGTACGGGAACTTGACGGCTACTCTGGACTGGTGGATTGCAGAGAACAGGACTTGCAAAGAGGCCAAGTCGAACCAGTCGAGCTATGCCTGTGCAGGCAAAAACACGAAATGCAAGGACTCCGGGGAAGAACGGGGTTACCTCTGCCGATGCAAGGATGGGTACGAGGGGAATCCCTATGATCGCACCCAAGGATGTACAGGTAATTAATACAAGTGACTCCTCATGCGTTGTCGTACTCAAATGAATTGTGTGGATAATTAATTAATTAATCACCATGCAAGAGCCTGCTAGAGAACTATTGTATCTATGTACTGATTCCACCTAGTTTACCCATTTGCCGCTTGATTTGCACTACGCTCTCCCTCTCTCTCTCTCTCTCTCTCTCTCTCTCTCTCTCTCTCTACCTTCACTCTTCGGCTTGCACCTCACGCCATTGCCACAGCCGCCATCATTCACCCACCACCTTGGGTGAGCCCACCGTGGGCCTTCACGTGCCGTCCAACCACCATGTCCATGTCCATGTCCATGTCCACAGAGAGAGAGCCCTGGCTCTCTCGTTAGAATACCAGTACGCACTCCCTTTCGTCCACTGGCAACAGTACCTCCACTTTGGGGACGGCATTAAGCGCCACCACCAAGCAACAACGTCTCTCTCTCTCTCTCTCTCTCTCTCTCTCTCTCTCTCTCTCTCTCTCTCCCCCACCCCCCGGAGGTCTTCATGAGTCTGAATTGTACCTCATCTCGGCAGTAACAAGTCCTTGGTACCATCTCCGCACCGAAGGGAAAGAAATTTGCTTGCTTGAAAGGAGAAGACAAAATTGCAGCGACCTTTAATCAAGAGAGATTAGGCAATGGTGCATGGGGGTGGGGTCGTGACCTTAGCTCATCTTAAAATCAATCTCAACAGTGGTAGAGATGGCAATGGGTTGAGTGGAAGGTGGAGAAACTAAATCTATTGGAATTATGTTAATTCTGTCATAATTTTTATTTTAGTTAATTCTATCATAATTTGTATGTGTCCATTCAGCTATTTTTAATCCAAAATCGCTAACATGGACAACGGTTGTCCTACATAACAAAGCCAATGTTGATGTGGATAATTAATAATAATATTTTAAAAAATTTCCAAATTTTTATTTATTATTTTCTTTTCTTTTTCCTCTTTTACTTTTCTCTCCCTCTTTTTCTTCCTTGCCGACGAGGTCAAAAGAAATAGAAAGAAAAGAAAAATAAACAAATAATTAAAAATTGATTGCATCAGGCTCTCGCCACAACATGTAGGATGCGTTTTCCAATCAAAAATAGTTGAATGGATTGAATTGATACAAATGTAAAAGATTTATGACTAAATTAGCCAAAAAAATTATTTATAATTAAATTAGCATAATTACAATATGTTTAGGACTTTTTTTGTAGTTATCCCGTGAAGATGATTGGGGAAAGATAGAGAAAATACGCTTTTCTCACATATTTGATGCGTCTTACTATATGATATTATTTTAATGGGAGGCCTATATAAAGTTGGGGAATCTTGTCTCCATTCAAATCCATCTCCAAAATTGATCCTTGAATTCATGTGAAACCAGCATGATCAATGATCATGATAGACCCGTCGAATAAGTTTGGGTTTGGCAAAAATTTCTCGAGGTTGCAACTTTTTGCCTAGTAAAATAAGTCAAGGCCATTGCCATCACCCTGCCAACATCATTGTCAACATTTCTAGCAATTCTACTCCTGTGTTACAGTGATATATACACATATTCAACATGGTTTGCGTACCATAATGCATCTCAAGGGTTAGATTTGATGATAGATTTGACGAGTCCGTCATTAGTGATACGTATGCATATTAGTACATCCACCTCACTTAGAGAGTAACAGCTCATATATATAATTTTATGCACACATTTAACGATCAGACCTTCTCCTTCCTAGGCTCAGTCTTCGTCCCCAATAACCATAGACGACCCCTCGCTTGGCTCTTGCAATGTAGGACCCATGCACTATTGCAATAGCTCGATTTCCACAAGATCTGTATGCTGGAACCTTTCCTAGCTCGTGTGCCCTCAACGGGTCTATATATAGAGTTCAAGGTAGCGTCGATCTCAGTTGATGGCAAAGAACGATGAAATTGTTGTGCTCGCATTCGACTCAGAGAGAGACTCAAAATGGAGAAACAAAAAGATTTCTTGAAAGAGAGTGGGCACATGTCCCAATACTACAACCGAAAGCTAAACGGGACAGCATTGTCTATCTAATAATCCATGCACAGACTTGTCCAGTTTGTTTTTGCCATTAAACGAGATAACAGTTCAATTTCTTTTCTGCATGATGTAGACATCAATGAGTGCAAGAATCCAAACCAGTGCCCATATAATGGGAAGTGCAAGAATACGCCCGGGAACTACACTTGCCATTGCCCACTCGGAATGCGGGGTGATGGTAAAGTCACTTGCCAAATTTCTCTTTGGGTCGTACTTGTTCCAGGTAATTACATCCATATGTGTGTATTCCCCTCATCATTCACTAGATGGCTCATATTTTATCAATTCGTTGTTGATTTTACAGTAGGTTTGGGGACAATTGTCCAAAAAGTCCTAAACCTATTGCACTTTTGCCAATTTGGTCCTAAACCTTTTTTTTCTTGCCAATTGAGTCCTAAACCTTTTACAATTGTGCCAATTCAGTCCATTTGGCCGGCGGAGCTGACGTGGACGCTGGCCGGAGACAGCTGGCCGGTGAATAATTTTTTAATATTTATTTTCGAATTTTTTAAATTTTTTTCGAATTTTTTTTAATTTTTTTAATTTTTTCTACTTTCTTCTTCCTCTGGCCGGCCCATTGTCTCCGGCCGCGAGGCGAGGGCGGCGCCACGGGCGGGGCGAGGCTCGGCCTCGCCGTCGCCCCGGCCGTGCGGGTCGAGCCTCGCCTCGATCTGGCGACGGCGGCCTCGCCGTCGGGGCGAGGCTCGCCCCCGCCGGCTTTACTGGGCGAAGCGAGCCTCGCCCGCTGACGGCGAGGGGCCGTCGCCAGATCTGGCGAGGCTCGACCTCGCCACGGCTGGGCGAGGCCGAGCCTCGCCTCGGCTGGGCGACGGCGGCCTCGCCGTCGGCGGGCGAAGGCGCCCCGCCGGCCCGGGCGAAGGCGAGCCTCGTCCGGCGACGGCCGTCGCCAGCCCGGCGAGGCTCGGCCTCGCCACGGCCGGCGAGGCCGAGCCTCGCCTCGGCTAAGGGCGACGGCGGCCTCGTGGCGAGGCCGAGCCTCGCCCGCCCCGGCTCGGGCGAAGGCGAGCCTCGCCCGGTGACGGCGAGGGCCGTCGCCCGGATCCGGCGAGGCCCGACCTCGCCACGGCCGGGCGAGGCTCGCCGCGCCAATGGCCGGCGGGCGGGCCCTCGCGGTGGCCGGCGAGGCCGACCTCGCCGGCCCTCGCCTCAGCCGGCCGCCGCGCGCGCCGGCGAGGAAGAAGAAAGTGGAAAAAAAAAAAAAAAAAATTCGAAAAAATTTAAAAATTCGAAAAAAATATTAAAAAATATTAAAAAATTGGTCGCCGGCCAGTCTCTCGGCCGGCGTCCACGTCAGCTCCGGCCGGCCAAATGGACTGAATTGGCACAATTGTAAAAGGTTTAGGACTCAATTGGCAAGAAAAAAAGGTTTAGGACCAAATTGGCAAAAGTGCAATAGGTTTAGGACTTTTTGGATAATTCCCCCGTAGGTTTGACATGTGTTTTTATGGATTATTATACCGTACTTAGTCGGTGGAATCCCCGGCGACATAGACAGTGAGCCATAAGTTGCCACGTGTCCTTATTCAGTCCCAGGCCAAGGCTGATTACATCTATCCTTCGTTTTTCTCGTACCTCCTTTTTCGTCTTTTTAACCTTTTTTTCTGGCTGACACTTTGAAACCACATTGGTGGGAGGACACCGCATTCCTAGGTGAAAATTCCTATCTCAACCAAACCTGCAAATCTTGGGCCAAAACAGACAACTATAGCTTCTGATTTCAAGAGGAAAAAAGCCCTAATAATGGTGTAAATTTCAAGAATTTCTTTCTTCTCTGGTGAGTTGCTGAAGTAATAATGGCCCCTCAGCACTAAATGGACACGAAGGCCAAACGCCAGTTGGCGAACTTGCGTATAAGGATGGCCTTCAAGATTGATGAAGCCCGGTGAGGTTATCAGAATTTACGAAACCCAACTCACCTTAACGATCACACCCATGGATTGGACCCGGGCTTTTTATTTTTATTTTCTTGCGAAATCCTTTTACAGTAATTATTATTCAGACTAGCATGTCTTGTTTGAGTTGGGATTTGGGTAAAAATTGTTCCCTTTAGGTAATATCCCGTGAATGGTTCACAAGATCTCCAATTGATTATCTATTAAAAGAGATTAGAAGAGAGAAACAGAAGGAAAAAAATAAAGACAACAAAGTACAGACAAACAGAGCTTTTCAGAATAAACAGGAGTGAAGCAATTGGTCACATTATAGGTCCCACTAACGCTACTCGTGCAATTTGAGATTAGCTTGACAGGGTACGGTATAATAATCCATGGTTAATTGAGAGTTGGCGGTGGATGTATTAGTTTTTCCGGGATGTAAAAATACATTTTCTCACCTATCTTGCATATTTGAAGTTATTGAAGTTAAGCATATATATAATTAAAAGTCAAAGTTCGGATAATAAGCTACAAAAAGAAGGAATGGATCCACACCTAACAGCCTGGGGCAGCGGGCTTTCTTAGTACAACAGTTGATAGAGGCTAATAAGGCTGTTAGCGTTACCACGTTTACACTCTTAAGAAAAAATATTTTTTTTATTTTTTTAACTTTAATGTTTTTAATGGAAATACGGACTAATAATAATGATAATATTAATAAAAAAAACGATCGCTTCTCCTTGCAAGTCTCGCTTTTAAAAAAGATGCAAGTTTGGAAAGTCCTTTAGGAAAGCAATGAGGTAAATTGTTTTCTGTGTATTTCATCTTCTCATTGTCCCACGTTGACTGACTTGTGAAGGTTGGAGCTTTTTTGGCTCTATAAAACCAGCTCGTGGTAGTGGCCCCACGCCGAATATGGGGTGGCGGCGTGTTAACTTATCAATTCAATATGGGTAAAATTAGTTTTAAAAGAGAGAACTATTATGTAGATAAACAATGGTTATGTTTTATAATTAGTGTGTGGAATGATGATTTGCATTTTAATTTAATGTAATGTGCAATGCGGTTTGTTAATCTAATGTAAAGTGATGAATTTTAAATTTATTCAATGTAGTTATTAAACTTTTTGTATGTTTCAATTTAGTCATATAACAAATTTAAAGTTCAAATGACCACATTACACATTAGGCAAAAGTTCAATGACCATTTGTATCATTTACTCTTAGTGTATATGTCCTTCAATCATGTTTTTAATTGGCAAATACAAATTTGGGTAATTTAGGAAAAATTTACCAAAAAATTCCTAAACCTATTGTAATTATGTCAATTTAGTTTTAAATGGTTTAAACATTTTATTTGTTATCAATTAAGTCGTAAAACTTTTGTATTTTTGCCGATTCCATCTATTCAACCAATTTTAATCGAAAATCGCTAACATAGACGTCAACACGCCATGTAAGACAATCAATGCTCATGTAGATAAATTTTAATAATATTTTAATATTTTTTGAATTATTTCATTATGTATTTATTTCTTTCTTTTTCCTTTATTTCTTTTTTTTTCTCATTTTCTTCTTCCCTTCTTCTTTTTCCTCTAGCTGGTTGCTAGATCTCGTTGATTGACCAGAGACGAGGGCCAGTGAGGCTTGACCCTTGCTAGATCTAGCAAGGGTGAGCCTCAATGAGCTGCTTATACAAGGCCGCCTTCGCGACCTATCTCGATCGAGGGCTAGACGAGGCATGACCTTCTTGGATCTGGCAAGGTTAAGCATCGCCTAATCATGGTGGGGCTCGCCCAAAGTCAATCTCGTCGACCCTGGCCTTTGGTCAGTCACAAGACCGGCTAGAGGAAGAAGAAGAATAAGGGGGAAAAGGGAAGAGAAAGAAAATAAAATAAAAGAGAAGATAAAAATTTGAAAAAATATTAAAATATTATTTCACATTTGTGTTGGCCGCATCACATAAATAGGACGGTTTGCGTCTACGTTAGCTATTTCTAATCAAAATTGACCGAATGAAGTGATTTAGGACTCAATTAGCAAAAAAAATGTTTTACTAAAATTGAATTGATACGATTACAATATGTTTAAGATCTTTTTAGTAATTTTTCCTCATTATTCATGCATAAGTGGTTCAAAGATTTCTCTGAGTTTTCATACCATTTGTAAAGGTAAAGAGCTATAACAATGGGAGGTGAATGCTTCCTTGTTCTTTTTTGTTTTATTACAAACCCTCTTCATTATAGTCAAGGAAAGACATCGGGAGGAGTAATAGAAGACGCTGGTATTATGTCTTTGAAATGAGTTCAATTGATTACTTATTCGGTTTATAATGACGGTCGTCAAATTTTAAATGAGGACTTTCATAAGGAATGTTACGTGATGGATAATATGTCTAATCCTTTTGTTATAGAAACAATTTTTCTATCACCATTAAATTGGTAGTTATATTTTGAAGGATTCATTGATTATCCAAATAATAGTAATAGATGCAGATTATGTCAAAAAAGATTAAATGGGTTGTGGGTTTGAAATTAATTTCTTTGAAGAACTATTTGGACCATATAAGGATTACATGCCTAAATCATTAATCTAGTTATGTATATTCTTTGGCAGCAATTATTCCAGCCTTCTTCACAGCTGTTGGTGCTTTAGTCCTTTACAAGTGGAGGAAGAGAAGCAAAGAGAAGAACTTCAAACGAAATGGAGGAGAGCTCTTGAAAAACCACAGAGTTCAAATTTTTACAAAGGCAGAGTTGATAAAAGCAACCAACAACTATGATAGCAGCAATAAGCTTGGTGAGGGCAGTTTCGGTTCTGTCTATAGAGGGAGAGTAGTTGGGGACACTATGATTGCAGTCAAGAAACCTAAAGATTTGCACAAGTCTCTAATAAAGAGGGATTTCCAGCACGAACTTCAAATTGTGATGCAAATAAACCACAAAAATGTGGTGAAGCTCCATGGCATATGTTTGGAGACAAGAATACCCTTGCTGGTTTATGAATACATTTCAAATGGTACCCTCTTCCAACACATCCATCAAAATGCATCGACCATCTTGAGATTGTGGAAAAACCGGCTCAGAATAGCTACCGAAACTGCTCTTGCACTTGAGTATATGCATTCCTGTGCAGAACCCCCAATCATTCACGGTGACATCAAGTCAGTGAACATACTTCTGGATCACAATTACTCAGCAAAAGTGTCTGATTTTGGAACTTCAGTGCTAATATCACCAGAGCATAGTAATATTGTAGCCACTAAAATACAAGGCACATTGGGTTACATCGATCCAGAATATTTAACCACTGGTATAATAACAATTAAGAGTGATGTATATAGCTTTGGAGTTGTCCTCATGGAGTTGCTCACGAGAAAGAAGCCCACAAGTTTCATTACTAGGTCCGGAGAGTCGATCAATATTATCCATTATTTCATCTCTTCTGTGAAGGATAAGACACTCTTTGATGTCATAAACTTCGATGCTGCCAATAAAGATGAAATTGAGAGAGTAGGAATGGTTGCAAAGATTGCAGTGAAGTGCTTGGACCAAACCAGTGCGAAGAGGCCTACAATGCAAGAAGTGGCTGAGCAACTCGTCAAGATTAACCGAGAGCTTGACAGCTTGACAGTTGAAGAAAGCAATGAAGAGACCAAATGCGAAGTGGATGAAGAAAACCTCCCCTACCATTCGACTTCAATTATTTGCGAGACGAGCCAACAAGGGACCTCAAGCTCTCTTTTCTGATCAGCGAATGGAATCGGCAGGTTCCAACATCTGATAATATTACCATAGCAACATGTCTATTAACTGTTCATAAGGACTTCTAGGGTTTTGTGCATTCAGAATATAAATTTTGTTTGGCATTTGCTTTGGACTTATAATTGTGCAAGCATCCGTCTAAGTTTTAAGTGTCACAATCGATATATAGCAGACTTTATGGAAGGCTGGCATATGGCCATTTTGACATTATCATAAATCTCTCTTTTCCTTTTATCTTTTCTTCTGTCTTTTTTTATCCTTACATATAATAATTGGTCAGAAAAAAATATACTCACTCCTTTTTATCTTATTTTTCCTTAATATAATCCCAGTTCACTTTTGTCGCAAGTAAAATTCTCCCTTCACTTCCGTTCTTTGCCTTTCCCTCGTTATATTGCACTTAACCCTATAATATCCATAACTGTTGGCCAAAAACACAATAATAGGGCCAGAAAAACTATCTAATTTCACTATTGCTTCCGTTTTTTTTATAAATCTGATCTTAATTTGAAAAAAAAAAATCCCAATTTAATTTACTTTCTCTTTATTTGTAGTAGTCTGGATGTTAAATGGGGAGCGAGAGCGGGAAGGACAAACCGGAACTCAAAAAATACCATATCTTCCAACCATGATGTGATTACTCATACATATGATAAAGGCATCCCAGGTGTGCTTCAGCTAGATGCCTTTTGCTACTAGGTTTTCTTGTAGTTTACCTTCGAGTAATGCATCTTTGCTTTATCTCTATGACTTCCTTACACACCACAGTATTATTTTGAAACTGAATCACAATAATGGCCTTGATGGATGATGGAAACGCCTTCCACATGTGGTCTTCCCATACTCCTCGCGTTTCCTAAGTACTTAGACTTGTCACGTGCACGCACAGATAAAATCTGAGTGATGATCACTACCACCGCCACGCCAGTGCCACATGCCACATGTAATGCTAGAATGGCAATTATCTGCAACTTAATGCATGTTAGCGATAATTTTTCTCAATTAATGGACCAAAACATGTAAAGAAACGTGTACTTAAACTACTCAATTGAATAAAAAAAATACAGACTTAATTTATTTTTTTTTTTAACAGAATTACAGTCTTAAGTGAAGAGTGCAAAAGTTTTGATCCAATAGTCAATTTATCCAGCCAAGATTAGTAAGAGAGTAGAATACGTACAGGGGACTCTAGTAGCTCTATATCATCTGTGGGCACACAAAACAACATATTTTATGATGAACATTATTGTTACCATATGCGTTGCCATTTATAACTCTTACAGAAAGTCAACTGTTCTCCATATTAAGTCCTTGATGTCAAAATCAGCATACCCAACGCACAATCACAAATGTACTTTTGGATGCTAATCTAATTGAGCCAAATAAATATATTGTTATAAAATTTTGGATTAATACCACAAAAAATCGAAAACTAATACAAATGTGATAAATTTATCCAAGACCCCAAACTAGTATACTTTTAACAAATTTACCCCAAAATGGTATACATATGACAAATTTATCATTTGTTAGTTTCAGTTAAATTTTATCGATAGTGACCAATGACAGTTGATTGGTATACCAGTTTAATATTTTACTCCTTGTTTGTCACAATTATATCAATTTTGTGATTCTTTTTGCGATGTTACTCCAATTTAACAGAGAGCATATTTGTTATAAATGTACCAGTTTTAGGTTTTTAACAGTCAAACAATTAATTTGTGATAAATTTATTACAAGTTTATTAGTTTGGAGTTTTTATTTTTTATTTTTTTGCCATTTGGGATAAATTTGTCATGGTGTACTGATTTTAGGTTTTTCGTGGTATTAACCCTAAAAATTTTTAGACTATTGCAAGAATATTTTTTGATGATTCTAATACATCTTAATCTCACTATAAATGCAGTTATGTGCACATAAAAAAATCACCAAGTATATTTATTTTAATCCAATTATTAATTAACTTAAAAGTTTATTAATAAGAAATTTCACAAAAACAAAATTTTGTTCCCCGTAGCAACAGAATAACTTTGAACCGACTAGGGCAGGCAATTTTTGACACGATATTGTTCTTGTCAAGCTTAAATGGGTTCATGTCATAAATGGATCAACCGATCTATACACAATTATCGTAGATGATACTTAGGACTCAAATTGAACCTTCATAACCCTAATGAATGATTTTCACAGCTCAAATTGAATATCGATGATGAGCGAACTTATGGTAATCCTCGTAAAGAATACCTGCACTAGTCCTCACTCCCATCCTGTTATCCATAAAATGAAATCAAGCAAATAAACTTTTCCTTAGGAATAAATTTTTCTTTTGATATAGTATGCATATGATATAAGGTTCAAATTAATTTAAGATACTATGCCAATGTATACAATGGTCATGGGAAGAGGGAGGTGGAGAGCTTAATTTCTCATCTTCTCAGGAGCCTAAGGGTGGAGACGTATAGTTTCAGGTGTAGGTTTTAACTCCCATGCAGCAAAGAGACAGGATAAAAATCAAAGAACGAGTTGAGATTTAGAAAATGACAGATAAAAAAAAAAGAAGAAAGATGGAAAATCAATGCTTGGTATGTATTTCAATTTGTCGTGCAAAAAGACAGATTTCAAAGATGAATAATTCATTTTCTGCCTTCTTTTACTAAAGAAATTATTTTCTAGTTTAAGTACAATGTTTATATTGGTAACTTTTTGAATGTTGGATTTATTACCATAAAGGCTTGCACATGTAAGCATATGCATAGAAACAATATTGACCTAGACAGTATGATTTCTAAAGCAAAGAAGTACTGCTTAATGGGCATTAGATTAATCTATTAAAACCAAGTTCCCGAACCTAATACTCTTATTAAAATGATCTCCCACATTTTGGCTTGCTCCTAATCGGCCTACTATATTTGAGTGGAGACTAGACATGTCAAACAAATTGATCAAATTAAAAGATTTACGATTTAATTGGCACAATTGCAGTAAATTTATGATATTTTTGGTAATTTTCTCCTCTATAACACAGGTAAAGTAAATGCAAATTTGATGTATCCTAATATCACACAACCCTTCAAACATTTTTTGCACTACTCATTTTTTTTATATTAATCACAACTATTTTTGTCAAGATCTCAGCCTGCCTTGAATTTGATTAACCTTTCAAACCAGTCGGCCATCCTAATATAGTGAAACAAGTCGCCAATACGTGGCCATGATTTTAAAACAAAAAGGCCACTGGAATGCAAGTGGCACTCTTTGTCAATATACATGTATTGTAAGTTTCCTTTTGATTCCTGAGTTAATTGTTGAGGGTATTTTGCAGAGTTTATCATCGGGAAATATTACAGCCGTATTAGAGCTCTCTGAAAATGCACATGCGACATCATTTAAAAAGTCAAGCATCTTGTTTATCCTAAAGCATTTTGCCGAATTCAGACAATAGTATGCAATCTCAATAGTTCCCTAATTCTATAATGCTTTGTCATATATGTATGTCTTAGTTTGTCATCTCCTCATATAGGTTTTTAAGAATGCCGCATCTTTCGAAAGTGGTAAAGTGTACCTAAAAAGCCCCCCCCCCCCTTTTTTTTTGGCAAGTTGGAGTTTTAGAAGATCAAGTTCTTTGAATGTTGGTCTTGCACAGGGCCATGAGTGAACGTAGTTCTGGAATTCCTTGTCCATTTAGATTTAGTAAGCTTACTCTTGTGATCATGGCAATATTGTCTGGAAACACGGTTGTTTGCTCTTAATACATGACGCTGTCCACACCTGTCATTGCTTGGAATAGGCTTTACCTGGTTGACATCCAAGACATGCCACAGGCCCCGCATATTGTGTCCCTGGAATTTGAAAAATAAATCATGTTGGTTGTGGGGTTCGTCTCCTCGTACGCACTCTGTTGGAGTGTAATTGGAACTCTTGGTTCATGTGTCCGATCAGTATTCAGCAATATTATATCAGGATTGATTAGTTAGGCACATGGTCACTATAAGAGCCACAACTCATACCACCAGTGGTCGATCCCTTGGTGCCACTATCACTCTAAAGCCAAAGGCTGCAACATTAAGGCCACAAAGTTTGACTAAGTAGGCTAATGTCACCCTGTCTGCCATTGCAAGGGATTGCTCATTGCAAGCGGCCACAGTCCAACCTATATTACCCAATAGTGAGCCGCAGGACATTGCTTAGGGTTTATGTCGAGAATTTTTAAGCCACTTATTGTTATCCTCAGAAAAATTTCATCCAGGCAGAGATACGATAATATTAACTTGAGTTTCTGCATGAGTTGTCTAGTTGTTGCCTGTGTTTGCATTCGAGCATGTGCATTTATATGCCTTTGTCCACAACTGGTGTGCTTGCTGCATTTGAAATTTTACTAAGGCTTGCTAGTGAGAAACTTTTATTTGGGTTGGGTCTTTCCAGTTTGGCCAATTAGCATGAGAAAGGGATCGTTGTACTATGCTGACTATATGAGAGCGCTAGGGATACTCCAATGAGGGAGAAAGTGCCCCTCAGAATTTATGTGGATTTTACTCTTCCCCATTTCGGAACACTTAAATAATACAATTTGAGTGTACCATCTTCTTTCTCATTTCGAGGAAAAGGTGCGGGAGGAAAAGAAAACAACTATAAACGAATACACCACAAGATTGAACTGCACTCATACCTCTCCCGCATCAAGTTGACCACCACCCCCCTACGTAGTGATTATATCAACCATGTACGTAGGTAGGGCCCCAACTGGTAATTCCTTCGACACATCTATGGAGCTCCTTCTTGTTGTAAATATCATTAACCACAGAATTTAGTGAGCAGCGCCAAATCTTTCTATGGATTGCTTATTTTGCCTCTTTCGTGGTCAAAGTGCCTATGGTACCAGTTCATATTTGGTTACCCGAAGCTCATGTAGAGGCACCTACGGCAGGATCCGTCATCTTGACAGGAATTCTGTTAAAATCAGGAACCTACGGGTTTTTAAGATTATCTTCTAACTTCTGACTTTTGTGAGGTTCAGCCTTAATTATGTACAAAGCGTAATGCTAGAGGTAGTTGATTTAGCAGTGAAATCCATCTTCCCTAGTTTGTTTGAGTGAGAAAGGATGGCACTGTTTCGGAAGTTCAAATGAATTTTTGCGTTTGTCTATTTTCGTGTACGTATTGATAACTCTGTTGTAAATGCTCGACTCTTGCTGATTGTGCATGGATTTACTATCTTGTACCCAAAAATGAACATGTATTTACTTGTCTTATGCAACCCTACTAACTCCATCGAAATCACTTTGTGTGCAATCTTGAAAAATTTTATTTCAGTTGTTGGTGCAATTCTTCAGGTACTCTCATTTAATTCAAGGAATTGTGCCAACTATTCGTGATTATTTTTCAGAAACGTTGACTAAGTGGACCTCCATAAAAAAAAGGCATGAAAGTACCAGAATTTCATTTGGCTCTGGCTTATTATGGCGTCTAGAGGCATTCGGCAATTATTGAGCCATGTTTTGCTCTATAGATAAAATATTACAAGAATTCAGTGCAACCAACGCTGACGTAATATAGTTCTTTTCATCTGCCTATATTCAGTTAAGCTAAGAGGGTTTTTAATCCAATCAAGCACATAAATCTTCTTTCTTTGCTTGGAAAAGGACCCGGTTAGAAGACACTGCACGAACTCGGTGAGAATTTAACACAATTCAACTCTTATGCAGAATTTTTCTTTTTCATTTTTCATTTGCCAAAAACAAATCAACATAAAGGAAAAGTGGGTTTCTAACACGATGAGCCAGACTCGTCTTCCTTACTAGAATTGTAAGTTGCAACTTGGTTTGGACATGTATAGTGATGTCAAATAAGTCCTTATCGTAAGTCTACCAATGGACAAAATCTTGAAGTTCCGTTCCTATACTTGATCCATTCCAGAATTCACCAAGTGCATGTTTACAGGGGGAACTAGGATACGTGTGTGATTGTCGGAGTATCTTGTGTCGTCTTCGGGCAAAACTCTTGCTCAAAAGATGTTCATCATGTTCCCAAGTTGAACAAGAGTCTTATTTCGGTATACATGGGTGGTCTTCATTTTCTTTTTTTTGTAATGTTTGCGTTCGATAAAGTGACTCTTACCAGAGAGGGATCGTTTATTAAGAAGGGCTATGCCAAATACAAGACGCGCTTGCTCATTTTGATGCATAATGATAGTAATATGTCTTTTCATTACGCTTGTGGTGTTGAATTTATTTCTCATATTAATACACGTAATTATTGGCATTTTGAGTAAGGTCTTATTGGCAAGAGAACCATGGATAAAATGATACAATGTGATCTAATGCTTAAAATATTTAATAATATTCTTGATGAATGGGAATGTTGTGTTCCAACAAACTCTAATAGAAAATCGACTAATTCCATTACTAGATCTATGGCAAAAGAACGCTTCAAGTGCCATAACTTTGGCCAAAGGGAGACTTAAGTGCCATAACTTACGAAAGATACACTTAAGTGCCACATTCGAAGAAAAACGGATCACTTGAGTGACATTCCAGCCAAAGTCCGACCAAAACGCCGACGTGGCATTTTTGGCAAAGCGCCCAAAATGACGTCATTTTGTATGCTAACGTGGCCAAAACTCATTGTTTTGGGCTGACATAGTAAAAAATTAATTAAAAAACTAATTAAATTAAATTAAATTTAGTTAAAATATTTTAAAATAATAATTTTAAAATTAAATTTAGTTAAAATATTTTAAAATAATAATTTTTAAATTAATTTTAGTTGAAATATTAAAAATTTCAAAAAATTATTAAAAAAAAAAAAGGAAAGGGGGAGGCGGGCGGGGATTAGCCCTCGGCCCGCCGCCGCCGCCGCCCCCCGCCGTTGCGGGAAGGCCGGTGACGGCGGGGGAGGAGGGTCGGCCGAGGTCGGCCGGGCCCCGGCTAGGGGCCGAGACCCTCGGCCGACCGGTGGCGAGGGCCGCCGACCCTCGCCGGATCTGGGCGAGGGCCGCGACCCTCCCCAGATCTGTGGCGAGGACTTGCAGCCCTCACCTAGATCCGATGAGGGTCGCGAGCCCTCGCCCAAATCCCGCGAGGGTTGGCGGCCCTCGCTCGGCTGGGCCAAGGCCGCCGCCCGTCGAGCCAAGGCCGCTGCCCGACAGGGCGACCCCCGGTGGGCGGCGGCCCTCGACCCGGGGCCGCCCCTCTCGGAACTGGGCGAGGGCTGCGACCCTCGCCGGGTCGCTAGGGTCACGGGCCCCTAGCTAGGGCCCGGCGACCCCGGCCGACCCTCCCCCTGCCGTCACCGGCCCTTCCCGGCGGTGGTTGAGGGCTAATGCCTTAGCCGCCTCCCCCTCTCCCCTCCCTTTTTTCTTAATTTTTTAATTTTTTAATTATTAATTTTTAAATATTTCAACTAAATTTAATTTTAAAATTATTATTTTTAAATATTTTAACTAAATTTAATTTAAAATTTAATTTAGTTAATTTTTTTATTTTTTTTTTGCCACGTCAGCCCAAAACGACACCGTTTTAGCCACGTCAGCGTGCACAACGGCATCGTTTTAGGCTCCACTTGCTGGAAAAATGCCACGTCGGCGTTTTGGTCAGACTTTGGCCGGAATGACACTCAAATGATCCGTTATTCTTCGAATATGGCACTTAAATATATTTTTCGTAAGTTATGACACTTAAGTTTCCTTTTGGGCAAAGTTAAAACACTCTAGGGGTCCACACATCCTAGATCTACTAGTATTTTAGGATTATTACAGATAGATATATGTGATGATAATAATGATTTAACTAGAGGAGGAAAAGATCATTTATAACTTTTATGTCAGAAGAACAGCCCAAGTGTCAAAACTTGGCACGATGGAACACTTAAGTGCCAAAACTTTGAAAATGTACACTTAAGTGTCACTTTCTTTGAAATATGGAACACTTAAATGCCACCTCTAGCAAACCTTGCCTGAAATTTTACGTGACAATATTTTATTATTTTTGCTTGCCTACGTGGCTCGCTGGAGAGCTGAGTCGGCTCTAACTCACCTAAAACAACGTTGTCTGTAAAATAAAAGCCCAGAATCTGCAAAAACGACGTCATCTCCCCAAATGTCCTAAATCTAAAACCCTAAATTGGCCAAAATCCCCATCGAAGTGCTCGAGTCCAAGTCTCAAACCCTAATTTTCATTTGCCCAAAATTTCATCGTCGAATCTTGGAAATTGAGAGCAAGACTCATAGCAGCGCCTCAAATTCCTTTCACCAAAGCGAAGGAGAAGGCTAGCGTTTTTTTTTTTGTGGGTTACCGAATCCAAGAAGAACATCGTAAACTCGAATCAATCATGGGAGAAGATTTTATGGATGGGCTCGATATAAAGAAGCGTCGAAGTACAAATACTTCAAATGGGTTAATGCGAAATTCTATGACCGAGCCATAGAGATGATATTGGATCTACTTCATAAAAAGACATCAATCTCCATCTATGTTTGTGGACGACTTGAACGATATTGACTCAATGCAAGCTTGCAAGCTCAAGTGTCTTTAGCTAAAATTTTCAAGAATGAAGTCCAAATGCAAGCTCAAGCGTCTTTATCTAAATATTTCAAAAATGAAGTTTCAAAGATAAAAATTAAATGGAAATATTACTAAGTGTTTATTATGGTGTTGTTTTGTTATCTATTATACTTTATGATGAAATGTAAAGCACTTGAAGATGAAAAAAAGTTTCTCTGACTGCCATAGTTTAAGATGGTGTTGTTTTGGATTAAATGTAGACTTTGAGAAGAAGTTTGTATTGTTCCACAAGATCGTTGTGGCTTTGTTGTTGTTTGTGCTTCATATGTATTGTGAGTTACTTCTTGTGTGTTGTGGGGATGTTAAGAAAATAGAATGAGTGAATTAGATGCTGCTTGTACTATGTTTTTACCTATTCTTAAATATAAACCAATAATGATGGATGTGTATTGGGTCAATGTGTTGTGGTGGTTTTTTTACTTAAACCAAATATAAACATAAACTAGTAGAACCACTCGCGGTGGTGGCGTCGTTGGTTGAGCAAGGGACCTCCAATGCAAAGGACCCGAGTTCGACTCACGGCGTCGTCGAGCTTTAAGTGCAAGCCGTGTCTTACCCGAGGCACGTGGGTGGTGGGTCCTCACGTGTCTCCCCAGGGTTTACTCCAGTCGTGAAGCGGCGTACAGGGGTTCCTTGGGTCATCAAAAAAAAAAAAAAACATAAACTAGTAGAATTATTCTTACATTTTACCAAAAAAAAAAAAAAACATAAACCAATAGCAAATGTTGGAATTAAATGGAGTTGCCATAAGTTAATTTTCATCACCTTCTCTATTTTGCGTAACAAAGATATACACAAAACAAACATAAGTAATTACCAGTGTCATAAGTTGTATTTAGTAATTACTTAAGTGCTAGTCGCGATGAAAAAAGATCACTTTAGTATCAAGTTATTATTAAAGTGATTACTTAAGTATCACTTGTAGTTAAAAGTGAACACTTAAGTACCAAGTTTTTTAGAATGAAATCAGTTAAGTGCCAATTTTTTTGTGGGTTTTCTCTAAAAATTGCGCCTGCCACCACCACTGACTACACCACCAACATCACTACTAGCCACACTAAGCGCTCCAACCACCACCGTGTTGGTGGTATTGCTACACAAGGTACTGAGCCTTGCACTAGCTTCCACCAGTGCACATGGTGTAAGATGTGCAAACTGCACACTTGCACCAGGTACAGCATAAGCCCACAACCCCCACCACAAACTCATAATCACCGAGCATCACCACCAGTCATACCAACACCCCCAACCACCACATTAGCACCCGAACAACAAACTCACTACCACCAAGCATCACCATCCAGGACCACCAGCCACACTAGCACTCCAGCTACCACCACAAACCCAACACCAATAGCAGTAAGTAAAACTAGAATTCATAACTTACAAAAAGCAAAAATTGACAACAAGCAAAATCATTCTATTGATATTGAAATTAAGTCTCACAAAATCAATGACAAATTAAAGAAAAAAAAAAGATAATCATCCATAGCAAGTTATTATAACATTCTTAAGTTCCACAAATCCTATCACGTCCATGTGAAAGCTAGTACGAGCACCTAGAGGAGGTGAATAGGTGTAAAAACAAAATTTGCATAGTAAAATATATAATTTTGCTTTTAAACCAACTCTGTTTAACAATAGATAATGATAGACTTTGAATCTTGAGTTTGGCGGTTCGGCGATCTTCAGACTTTGACTAAAGAGTCTACAAGTCTTTAGACTAGACTGATAAAAACGTTTTGTCGACTTCAAAACACAAAAGGAAGTTTTCTCCAACAATCTCCTCATTTTTTATGTGACAAAACTTTTCTTCAGATTTGGATATATTTTTGACCTATAAAACAATACTCAAGCAAATATAGATATCTCACAAAAATAATTTCGGGGAAGAGAATGTCAACTTTACATAGCAGTCTCGCTTTGGAAGAAATATCATTCTCAACACCATTCTAGAAATCTTATCGCAGTCCAAGTCCGACCGCAGGTTGTGTGTACAATAGTGTAATGCTAAAAGCAATAAAATATGTACAACAGTTTAAATGCAAATGACATTTCTATAGTTTTAATTCAAACATTCATCCCTAACTCCAACATGCAAGACATGGGTTAGCAAAGACTACTCCTTTTATACCTCCCATATGCAAAAACATTTAACACCTTAGGAATGTTAAGGATGTACTTAGTGTCCTCGCTACCAAACAAAAAAAAAAAAAATTAAAATAGAAATTAGTCAACTAAGTGTTTTAACACAAGTCCCCAGTAGAGTCGTCAAGCTGTCGTGACCTAAATTTTGAGTGCACCACTTAAAACTAGATTAATGGATTACTAAGTCTTTAAACTTAGCTCGAGCTCTCCTAAACTCATACCAATTCGCAACTTAAGATTTAAATATGTAAATGATTATCTATAGGAGTCGCCACTAATTAGTTTTCGGTAGATCGATTAGACACCTAAGTAAAATAATTTGAGAATTATTTTACTCATACGAATCAAAGATTAAGGATATGAGAACTTGATTACACTAAATTTCTCTAATGCCCTTTTGGTAACATTCTTTTTATTTTCAGAAATGTTTTTTCAGGCAGCTTGAATTTATTTTAACCTAAATCTTTATCATGCAAAAGGGTGATCGCACGAATGCTCAGTCACTATTAAACAATCAAAAGACTTTCATTAAAAGAAATGAACACACAAAGCATTTTTTGGTTTTTCTTTTATCTTGAAATCGAAACGTGCATTTTAACTTCATGATTTAACTTTATTAACAAGCAAATTCTAATTAAATAAACCTAACATGCAAACTCAATTTTGGTTTTCACTTTATTTAACAAGAATCATGTAATGTATGCTACTAATTTAACATGAAATGATATATAATATGATATATAACATGAATAAGCATGCAATCTATCCTAAAGTATGAAATGAATTTATTCTAAAAATTTTTTTGTATCTTTCATGAAATTCGAAATTAAGGAAATGTAATAATTAAATATGCAATCTAAATTAATTAAATAACCTAATTCTAATGATGAACAATTTCTAACTAAATGAACCTAGCAACAATCATTAGATGACGAAAATTTCATAAACCTAATCCTACATGACTAATTTATTAACCTACATGCTTTGATGCAAGATTTTGATTTTTGATTTTTTAGTGTTTTCCAAGATAAGTAATTATCAACAAAACATTAAATCTAAACAATCAAGATATTCAACAAATAAATAATTAGAATAATTGAAAAATAATCCGTAATTTCATAGGTTAAATTAACGATTACTCTAACCCTAAGCATTATCAAAAAAGTTCAAAATAATTAAAAATCTGATCCGAAATCTTACGAATCAAATTAATAATTACAATGATTTAATAATTAAAATATTATCAAAGTGCCCAAAAATTAATATAATTAAAAAAGTTATCCAACGTTTTACAGATCAAATTAATAATTACAAAGTCTTGAGTAAAGCCTTAAGGATAATACCTAAACCATACAAATAATTAACATTGACATACAAAATTCTAACTTAAACAATAATAACAAAATTTAAAATAAATAAATAACGATAAAAAAATAATAAAAATAAACCACCTAAGGAAATTTTTAAAAAAGGGAGCAACAGCAGTGGGCGGCTGGGCGGAGAATGGTCGGTGTCAGAGCTCCGACGAAGGCTGGGTGGGGGCGACAGTGGCAATAGCAGCGTTGAGCGGAGATCGATGGGTCGCGGAGACAGCGCGGGCAGCTGGTGCGGCGGCCGGTAGAGGGCGAAGCTGCGTGGCAGACGGGAGGCTCGGCGTCCGGCGGGACAGCAGGGAGAAGCGGAGTGGCGGAGTCACGGCGTCACAGGAGCGGTCGTCAAGGGATGCACAGCGCTACCGCGTCGTCTTCGTCGTCGTTGTCGGACCGTGAGGGAAATCGCGAGGTGGCTCGCCGTCGATTCAGCTTAGCGTCCGATCCGATCCAGTCGTCTGCGTTTCCTCCTGCTCTTGGGTGGCGTTGGGCGGATCGGCATCGCGGGTCCACCTGGCTTGCGATCTGGGTCACTGATCGGAGGCGGGGAGGAACAGATGCGGACCGGTGCTCAGGCGAAGGCGCTGCAGGTCACGGCTACAGCAGGCGTCGCGAGCGGAGCTATCGCCAGCGAAAAGCGGAGGAGGGCATCGAGCACTACAAGATGGGCGAAGGTGCGGCAACGGTGACTCGTGCGGCTGCAGATGCGGGGTCGTCGGCAGCAAACGGGAAGCGGAATCGGGTCCGGCAGATGGAGGGCAAAGCGGAGCCAGCGGGTGTGAGGGAGACGATGAACAGTAAACGTCCCCTCAGCTCTGCCTTTTTACTTTTTTTTACCTTTTCCCCTCTCTCTCTCTCTTAGGGTTCGAATGCCTTTTCCCATTTTTCTTTTTAATTTTTTTATTAGTCTTATTCCACTCTCAGGGCAAAACCTCCTTGTAGAGCCTCCAATCCTTCTGAAAAGATGGAGATTTGAACTCTTCATCTCCTCCTTTTAAGTTGAAAAGGTGACTACTTAGCGCGAACCTCTAGTAATTTTTTTCCTTTTTAATTTCAAAAACCCTAAAAAAGCCAAAAGAACCCCATTTTCTCTCCGTACACTATTGCTTTTATAGGAGGCTGGAGATAGTGTACGGTTGCTTTTATAAGGCAAGAAGATAGATTTTCAATTTTTCCTTCAAATCAACATCCGTGATATTTTTTCACCAACTTATCACATATTGATAATGAACTCAAAATTACGATAAAAATTTCTCTAAATTCAAATCTTACAAAGATAAATCACAATATATTTTTCACACATATATTTTATTCAAAAAAGATCATATCCCGAAGAAATTTCAAAATTTCTATTTTCTCACGAGATAATTTTCGATCAATAAAAAACATGAGCTTGGGCTAACTTGCTCGTTTCGTGGGCTTAATCAATCCATCCGCCATCACCCAATAAATAAAATGTAAATTAAAAATAAATACACATAAATCTATATATTATGGAATTAATATTTTTTAGGGATAAAATTAACCCATAATTTTTTTTAATGATAAATGACTAAATGGATTATCAAAATTTAGGTGTTAACAAAAACAAATGACCCATATATCGCCCATTTTGACATTTCTAGCAAGATCCAAGGACTTTTTGCTCAATTGCACCTCTACGGATCGACTATTATCAGGGAATGTTACGGTCCACGAAATCGAAGTCTACAACTCGACCATGGAGGTCAGCCTCCCCAAAGGACATAACGATACTCAACTGCTGCTTGCCTTCAGGAGGAGTATTCCGATGCTCGACACCTCGTCCGGGAACTTGGTGGCTACGCTGGACTGGATGATTGCAGAGAACAGGACTTGCAAAGAGGCCAGGTCGAACAAGTCGAGCTCTGCCTGTGCAGGCCAAAACACGAAATGCGAGGGCTCCGGGGATGAACGGGAACGGGGTTACGTCTGCAGATGCGAGGATGGGTACGAGGGGAATCCCTACGATCGCATCCAAGGATGTACAGGTAATTAACGTATGTGATTCCTCATGCATTGTCGCGCTCGAATGAATTGTGTGGATAATTAATTAATTAATCACTATGCAAGAGCCTGATAGAGAACTACTGTATCTATGTACTGATTCCACCTAGTTTACCCATTTGCCGCTTGATTTGCACTACCCTCTCTCTCTCTCCTCTCTCTCTCTCTCTCTCTTCACCTTGCACGTCACTTCATTGCCACAGCGGTCATCATTCACCCACCACCTTTAGGTGAGCCCACCGTCGGCCTTCATGTGCCGTCCAACTTGCCACAGCGGCTCATCTTTTACAATTTCGTACCTTCCCTTTTGTCCACTGGCAACAATACCTGATTAAAGTAAAGTAACACCTGTCACACGACCAAAAAATCAAAAAAGTACAGAAAAGTACCTGGGATTAATCTATGGGGAGATCTTCACCTTTTTATGCTGGTTCGGACATAGTTGGCCCACCCCTGGACCCAAAAAGAAAAAAAAACATGCTTCACGTTTGAGCGAGCCTAGTCAATCACCAACGTTGATTTACGTCGGCTCTATATAAGACTTACCTCATCTAAAAATTGAAATTCATCGGGATCTTGTGCACCCGGTTCATGCAAGTGCGACTTGGATCCGCACTAAAATCACCGAGCCCAACGCTTGCCGACCAATAGGGGAGACTTGGTGACAGTGACAAAAGACTCTTGGCGCTCTCTTGGCGCATGAAGATTTCAAGTCGTCTCAAAGTCTTTTGAAGAACAGGACGACATGCCAGAGAAAAAGCACCCAGAAGGGACGAGACGTTGTGGGTTTCTCTCTGTCATCCATCCGAATAATGACGAAAGGTGGATTAACACGAACTGAGGGCGTCACATGGGAGATTCCACAGCGACGAAAAGTGCATCGCGCCAGCTGGACGTCGCTCGGTCCATTGTCCATTCCCATGGAGGAGCAGTGGGAGTATAGTAGGGATCCACCCAAAGCGTTTCTCGTTCTCTTTGCATGTGAATTTGAAAAGGCAGGGAAACACCACATTAAAAGTAGAAAATGACAACACCGCCCGTGCTTCGAGCTGATTTGACCTCTCCACTCATTTTCTTCTATATGAGGTCATCGACTTCACTGTACACAATAATAGACCGGCCAATTGGCCCATGCTGTTGCTTAACGAAATGATATGTTGACAACATGGCATAGACTTAAAAAGGTTCCCTTGCTTCTCAAGTTAGAATCACTTAAATGCAATAGCAATTAGAAAATTATTATATGCACTCGGTATTTAAAGCTTAATGAATACGATCTATTAAATCATATGAATCTTATGTGAGATCCATGCACTTGACCTGCTATTTTGTGTGTAAGCAATAATGTCGCATCTCAACAAATATCAACTTTAAAAGGATCTCAATCCCACCCTTTGCCAAAATATATATAATATAGCAACAATAAAAAGAAAGAGCCAAGTGAGAAGGAAAAATGTTGTTGGGATTTCTCCGCATACTCTATGCTCCTTTTTATCTAAAAGAGACTCGTCTACCTTATTGAGTTGAAGATGATTGTCCAAAATCTTGCCCTCTTGCGTTAAAAGAAACTTTTGTGCCATTTTGTGTACCAAATCCCCATATCCCCTATGGTAGAGAATTATCATTTCACTTTGAAACAATTAGTTTTTAAAAGAAGTCACTTTTTACATCTTAAATTACAAATATAATGACCTTTGGATGCTTTAGAAAAAAGTAGCCCTCTTCCATGAATATTAGAAAATATTGGATACTTTTCATATAGACTTGACATGTACCTATCACGTCAGTACTAATGAAGTCACATAAAATTATTGACATTTTTTTTTTTAGACAAGTCAAATACATCAACATACTCAAATTAAAATGATGATTTTTTTAAATTTTTCGGGAGCACTCAAATTTTCTAGAAAACAAATTGATTTTTCAAATTTATAACACTAAAAAAAAAAAATGGTACTTAAATGAGCATCTTTTACCTTGTTATTTAATGGGTTGTTGTGAGCGGGTGAGCGGGTCGAACTTAGACTTCCGCTCTATGAACAAATATAGTGAGAGAGAGTTTGAGTGAGTTTTTCTTTGGAAATGAAGATGGTGCATTGGCTTCTAACGTTGGCTGTGGCCTGGTGGTTGCAACAGGGTGGCGCTCAGAAGGCGTGCACACGCCGGTGTGGAAAAGTGGAAGTACCTTTTCCGTTCGGGCTCGAAGACAATAATTGTTCGAGATCCAGGGACTTTTTGCTCAACTGCACCTCTAACCTACTACTATCGGGGAATGTTACGGTTCACGGAATCGCAGTCAACTACTCGTGCATGGAGGTCGGCCTCCCCAAAGAACATAACGATACTCAACTGCTGCGTGCCTACAGGAGGAGTATTCCGACGCTCGACACCTCGTTCGAGAACATGACGGCTACGCTGTTCTGGAGGATTGCAGAGAACAGGACTTGCGAAGAGGCCAAGTCGAACCAGTCGAGCTATGCCTGTGCACGCAAAAACACGATTTGCAATGACCACGGGAAAGAACGGGGTTACTACTGCCAATGCGAGGATGGGTACGAGGGGAATCCCTATGATCGCAACCGAGGATGTACAGGTAATTAATATAAGTGACTCCTCATGCATTGTCGTACTCAAATGAATTGTGTGGATAATTAATTAATTAATCACCATGCAAGAGCCTGATAGAGAACTACTGTATCTATGTACTGATTCCACCTAGTTTACCCATTTGCCGCTTGATTTGCACTACCCTCTCTCTCTCTCTCTCTCTCTCTCTCTCTCTACCTCCACTCTTCGGCTTGCACCTCACGCCATTGCCACAGCCGCCATCATTCACCCACCACCTTAGGTGAGCCCACCGTCGGCCTTCACGTGCCGTCCAACCACCATGTCCATGTCCAGAGAGAGAGAGCCGTGGCTCTCTCGTTAAAATACCAGTACGCACTCCCTTTCGTCCACTGGCAACAGTACCTCCACTTTGGGGACGACATTAAGTGCCACCACCAAGCAACAACGTCTCTCTCTCTCTCTCTCTCTCTCCCCACCCCCACCAAGCAACAACGTCTCTCTCTCACCCCCCCCCCCCGGGGTCTTCATGAGTATGGATTGTACCTCATCTCGGCAGTAACAAGTCCATCTCCTCCGCAATGAAGGGAAAGAATTGCTTGAAAGGAGAAGACAAAATTGTAGAGACCTTTAATCAAGATAGATTAGGCAATGGTGCATGGTGGTGGGGTCGTGACCTTAGCTCATCTTAAAATCAATCTCAACAGTAGAAGAGATGGCAATGGGTTGAGTGGAAGGTGGAGAAACTAAACCTATTGCAATTATCTGAATTCAGTTATAGATATTTTTTTTTTGGTTAATTGAGTGCTACACCTTTTCTATTTGTATATGTCCATTCAACTAATTTTAATTTGAAATCGTTAACATAGGCACCAGTTGTCCTACATAATGGAGTCAATCTTGATGTGGATAATTAATATTAATATTTTAAAAATTTTCTAAATTTTTATTTATTTTTTTCTTTTTTCTTTTTCCTCTTTTACTTTTCTCTCTATTTTTTTCTTCTTTGCCAACGAGGTCGAAAGAAAGAAAAAGAAAATAATTAAATAATTAAATAATTAAAAATTTTAAAATATTATTAAAAATTGATTGTATCAAACTCTCATCGAAACATGTAGGATGCCCCATGTCCATGTAAGTGATTTCTAATCAAAAATAGTTAAATGGATTGAATTAACACAAATGTAAAAAGTTTATGACTAAATTAGTCAAAAAAATAATTTTTGATTAAATTGGCACAATTGCAATATGTTTATGACTTTTTTGATAATTCTTCCGTAAAGATGATTGGGGAAAGATAGAGAAAATACGCTTTTCTCACATAATTGATCCGTCCTACTATATGATAGTATTTTAATGGGAGGCCTATATAAAGTTGGGGAATCTTGTCTCCATCCAAATCCATTTCCAAAATTGATTCTTGAGTTCATGTGGAACCCGCATGATCAATGATTATGATAGATCCGTCGAATAAGTCAAGGCCACTGCCATCACCCTACCAACATCATTGTCAACATTTCTCGCAATTCTACTCCCGTGTTACAGTGATAGTTTTGCCTTCTCTCTTAAACCTTTGTGCCTCCTCTCCTATATACACATATTCAACATGGTATGCATACCATAATGCATCTGAAGGGTTAGATTTAACGATAGATTTGACGAGTCCATCATTAGTGATACATATGCATATTAGCACATCCACCTCACTTGGAGAGTAACAGCTCATTTAATGCATGCATGTAATGATCAAACCTTCTCCTTCCTAGGCTCAATCTTCGTCCCCAGTAACCATAGACGACCCCTCGCTTGGCTCTTGCAATGTAGGACCCATGCACTATTGCATTAGCTCGATTTTCACAAGTTCTGTATGCTGGATCCTTTCCTAGCTCGTGTGCCCTCGACGGGTATATATATAGAGTTCAAGGTAGCGTCGATCTCAATTGATGGAAAAGAACGATGAAATTGTTGTGCTCGGATTCGACGCGGAGAGAGACTGAGAATGGAGAAACAAAAGATTTCTTGAAAGAGAGTGGGCACATGTCCCAATACTACAACTGAAAGCTAAATGGGACAGCATTGTCTATCTAATAATCCATGCACAGACTTGTTCAATTTGTTTTTGCCATTAAACGAGATAACGGTTCAATTTCTCTTCTGCACAATGTAGACATCAATGAGTGCAAGAAACCAAACCGGTGCCCATATAATGGGAAGTGCAAGAATACGCCCGGGAACTACACATGCCATTGCCCGCTTGGAATGCGGGGCGATGGTAAAGTCACATGCCAAATTTCTCCTTGGGTCGTACTTGTTCCAGGTAATTAAATCCATACGTGTGTATTCCCCTCATCATTCACTAGACGGTTCATATTTTATCAATTCGCTGTTAATATTACAGTAGGTTTGACACGTGTTTTTATGGATTATTATACCGTACTTAGTCAGAGTAATCCCCGGCGACATAGACAGTGAGCCATAAGCTGCCACAGGTCCCTTTTCAGTCCCAGGCTTTAAGGCTGATTACATCTTTCCTTCGTTTTTCTTGTACCTCCTTTTTCGTCTTTTTTCCCCTTTTTTTCTGGCTAACACTTTGAAACCACATTGGTGGGAGGACACCTCATCTATAAGTGAAAATTCCTTTCTCAACCAAACCTACAAATCTTGGGCCAAAACGAACAACTAGAGCTTCTGATTTCAAGAGGAAAAAAGCCCTAATAATGGTGTAAATTTCAAGAATTTCTTTCTTCTCTTGTGAGTTGCTGAAGTAATAATGGCCCTTAAACACTAGATGGACTCGAAGGCCAAACGCCAGTTGTTGGTGAACTTGCGTATAAGGATGGCCTTCAAGACTGATGAAGCCCAGTTTGGTCATCAGAATTTACGAAACTCAACTCACCTTCAACGATCACACCCATGGATTGGATTGGGCCTTTTTATTTTTATTTTCTTGCGAAATCCTTTTACAGTAATTATCATTCAGACTTGCATGTCATATTTGAGTTGGGATTTGGGTAAAAAATTGTCCCCTTTACGTTGTATCCCGTGAATGGTTCACAAGATCTTCAATTGATTATCTATTAAAAGAGATTAAAAGAGAGAAACAGAAGAAAAAAAAATGAAGAAGAAAAGTACAGACAAACAGAGTTTTTCAGAATAAACAGAAGTGAAGCAATTGGTCACATTACGGGTCCTACTAGGGCTGCTCGTGCAATTTGAGATTAGCCTGACAGGGTACGGTATAATAATCCATGGTTAATTGAGAGTTGGCGGTGGATGTATTAGTTTTTCCGGGATGTAAAAATACATTTTCTCATCTATCTTACATATTTAAAGTTATTGAAGTTAAGCATATATATAATTAAAATGCCAAAGTTCGGATAATAAGCTACAAAAAGAAGGAATGGATCCATACCTAAAAGCCTGGGGCAGCGGGCCTTTTTAGTACAACAGTCGATAGAGGCTAATAAGGCTATTAGCGCTACCACGTTTACACTTCTAAGAAAAAATATATTGTTTTATTTTACTTTAACAGTTATTTTATGGAAATATGGACTAATGATGATGATGATGATGATGATGATAGTAATAAAAAAAACGATCGCTTCTCCCTGCAAGTCTCGCTTTTAAAGAAGATGCAAGTTCGGAAAGTCCTTTAGGATAGAAATTAGGTACACTTGTTTTCTATGTATTTCATCTTCTCATTGTCCCAGATTGACTGACTTGTGAAGGTTGGAGCTTGTTTGCCTCTATAAAACCAGCCCGTGGCAGTGGCCCCACTCCGAACATGGGGTGGCGGGGTGGTAACTTATCGATTCATGGGTAAAATTAGTTTTAAGAGAGAGAACTATTATGTAGATAAACAATGGTTATGTTTTATAATTAGTGTGTGGAATAATGACTTGAATTTAAATTTAATGTAATGGGCAATGCAGTTTGTTAATCTAATGTAAAGCGATGAATTTTTAAATTTATTCAATGCGGTCCTTAAACTTTTGATACATATTTAATGTAGTCCTATAGCAAATTTAAAGTTCAAGGACCGCATTACACATTGGGCCAAAGTTCAATGACCATTTGCATCATTTACTCTTAGTGTATATGTCCTTCAATCATGTTTTTAATTGGCAAATACAAATCCGGGTAGTTTAGGAAAAAATACCAAAAAATTCCCAAACCTATTGTAATTATGTCAATTTAGTTTTTAACATTTTATTTGTTATCAATTGAGTCCTAAAACTTTTGCATTTGTGAATTCCATCTATTCGATCAATGTTAACCAAAAATCGCTAATATAGACGCCAACCACGCCACATTGAACGGTAATCACGTGGATAGATTTTAATTTTAATAATATTTTAATATTTTTTAATTATTTCATTACATATTTATTATTTTCTTTTTTTCCTTTTTTTTTTTCATTTTTTCTTCCCTTCTTCTTTTTCCTCTAGCTAGTGCTGGATCTTGTTATCCAAAGACAAGGGCTAGTGAGGCTTGACCCTTGCTAGATCTAGCAAAGGTGAGCCTCGCCAACCCAGTGAGTTGCCTGGATAATTTGAGGCCTACCTTGATAGAGGGCTGGGTGAGGCATGACCTTCCTAGATTTGGCAAGGTCAAGCCTCACCTAGCCATGGCTGAGCTCGCCCAAGGTTGATCTCGCTGACCTTGGCCTTTGGTCAGTCGCCAAGACCAGCTAGAGGAAGAAGATGAAGGGAGAAAAAAGAAAAGAAAATAAAATAAAATAAGAAATAAAAAAAAATAAAAAATTGAAAAATTATCAAAAATTATTTACATCTATGTTGGCCGCACCACGGGCCGTGCCACATAGGATTGTAGACATCTATGTCATCGATTTTCAACCAAAATTATCGAATGAACTAAATTGACACAAATACAAAAGGTTTAAGACTCAATTAGTAAAAAAAAATATTTAAAACTGAATTGGCACAATTATAATATGTTTAAGATCATTTTAGTAATTTTTCCTCATTGTTCATGCATAAGTGGTTCAAAGATTTCTCTGAGTTTTCATACCATTTGTAAAGGTAAAGAGCTATAACAAGGGGAGGTGAATGCTTCCTTGTTCTTTTTTGTTTTATTACAAACCTTCTCCATTATAGTCAAGGAAAGACATCGGGAGGAGTAATAGAAAACGCTGGTATTATGTATTTGAATTGAGTTCAATTGATTACTTATTTGGTTTACAATGACGCTCGTCAAATTTTAAATGAGGACTTTCATAAGGATTGTTACATGATGGATAATATGTCTAATCCTTTTGTTATAGAAACAATTTTTCTATCACCGTTAAAATGGTAGTAATATTTTGAAGGGTTGACCAATTATCCAAATACTAGTAATACATGCAGATTATGTCAAAAAAGGATTAAATGGGTTGTGGGTTTGAAATTAATTTCTTTTAAGAACCACATGGACCATATAAGGATTACATGCTTCAATCATTAATCTAGTTATGTATATTATTTTGCAGCGATTGTTCCGGCCTTCTTCACAGCTGTTGGTGCTTTAGTCCTTTACACGTGGAGGAGGAGAAGCAAAGAGAAAAACTTCAAACGAAATGGAGGAGAGCTCTTAAAACACCACAGAGTTCAAATCTTTACAGAGGCAGAGCTGATAAAAGCAACCGACAACTATGATAGCAGCAATAAGCTTGGTGAGGGTGGTTTTGGTTCCGTCTATAGAGGGAGAGTAGGTGGGGACACCACGATTGCGGTCAAGAAGCCTAAAGATTTGCACAGGTCTCTAATAAAGAGGGATTTCCAGCATGAACTTCAAATTGTGATGCAAATAAACCACAAAAATGTGGTGAAGCTCCATGGCATATGTTTGGAGACAAGAACACCCTTGCTGGTTTATGAATACATTTCAAATGGTACCCTCTTCCAACATATCCATCAAAATGCATCGACCATCTTGAGATCGTGGAAAAACCGGCTTAGAGTAGCTGCTGAAACTGCTCTTGCACTTGAGTATATGCATTCCTGCGCAGAACCGCCAATCATTCACGGTGACATCAAGTCGGTGAACATACTTCTGGATCACAATTACTCAGCAAAAGTGTCTGATTTTGGAACTTCAGTACTAATATCACCAGAGGATAGTAATATGGTAGCCACTGAAATACAAGGCACATTGGGTTACATTGATCCAGAATATTTAACCACCGGTATAATTACAATTAAGAGTGACGTATATAGCTTTGGAGTTGTCCTCGTGGAGTTGCTCACAAGAAAGAAGCCCACAAGTTTCATTACTAGGTCTGGAGAGTCGATCAATATTATCCATTATTTCATCTCTTCTGTGAAGGATAAGACATTCTCCGATATCATTAACTTCGAGGCCACCAGTGAAGATGAAATGGAGAGAATAGGAATCGTTGCTGAGATTGCAGTGAAGTGCTTGGACCAAACCAGTGCGAAGAGGCCCGCAATGCGAGAAGTGGCTGAGCAACTCGCCAGGATTAACCAAGAGCTCGACAGCTTGACAGTGGAAGAAAACAATGAAGAGACCAACTGCGAAGTGGATGAAGAAAGCCTCGCCTCCCATTCGACTTCAGTTATTTGCGAGACGAGCCAACATGGGACCTCAAGCTCTCTTTTCTGATCAGCGAATGGAATCAGCAGGTTCCAACATCTGATCCATATTACCATGGCAACATGTCTATTAACTGTCCACAGGGACTTCTAGGGTATTGTGCATTCAGAATATAAATTTCGTTTGGCATTTGCTTTGGACTTATAATTGTGCAAGCATCCGTGTAAGTTTTAAGCGTCACGATCTATATATAGCAGACTTTATGGAAGGATGGCATATGGCCATTTTGACATTATCATAAATCTCTCTTTTCCTTTTATCTTTTTTTCTGTCTTTTTTTTTCCTTACATATAATAATTGGTCAGAAAAAAATATATATACTCACTCCTTTTTATCTTATTTTTCCTTAATATAATCCCAGTTCACTTTTGTCGCAAGTAAAATTCTCCCTTCACTTCCGGTCTTTGCCTTTCCCTCGTTATATTGCACTTAACCCTATAATATCCATAACTGTTGGCCAAAAAGACAATAATAGGGCCAGAAAAACTATCTAATTTCACTATTGTTTCCCTTTTTTTTTTTTTTTTATAAATCTGATCTTAATTTGAAAAAATAAATCCCAATTTAATTTACTTTCAGTTTGGATGTTAAATGGGGAGCGAGAGCGGGAAGGACAAACCGGAACTCAAAAAAATACCATATCTTCCAACCATGATGTGATCACTCATACATATGATAAAGGCATCCCAGATGTGCTTCAGCTAGATGCTTTTTGCTACTAGGTTTTCTTGTAGTTTACCTTCGAGTAATGCATCTTTTGCTTTATCTCTATGACTTCCTTACACACCACGGTATTATTTTGAAGCTGAATCACAATAATGGCCTCGATGGATGATGGAAACGCCTTCCACATGTGGTCTTCCCATACTCCTCGCGTTTCCTAAGTACTTAGACTTGTCACGTGCACGCACAGATAAAATCTGAGTGATGATCACTACCACCGCCACGCCAGTGCCACATGCCACATGTAATGCTAGAATGGCAATTATCTGCAACTTAAATCATGTTAGCGATAATTTTTCTCAATTAATGGACCAAAACATGTAAAGACATGTACTTAAAGTACTCAATTGAATAAAAAAAAATTACAGACTTAATTGAAGATTGTGCAAAAGTTGTGATCCAATAGTCAATTTATCAAGCCAAGATTAGTAAGAGAGTAGAACACGTACAGGGGACTCTGGTAGCTCTATATCATCTGTGGGCACATAAAACAACATATTTTATGATGAAAATTATTGTTACCATATGCGTTGCCATTTATAAATCTTACAGGAAGTTAACTGTTCTCCATATTAAGTCCTTGATGTCAAAATCAGCATACCCAACGCACAATCACAAATGTACTTTTGGATGCTAATCTCATTGAACCAAATAATGCCGTATATTGTTGTTATAAAATTTTGGTTTAATACCACGAAAAATCGCAAACCGATACACATGACAAATTTATCCAAGACCCCAAACTAGTATAGTTTTAACAAATTTACCCCAAACTTATACACATATAACAAATTTATCATTTGTTAGTTTCAGTTAAATTTTATTGATAGTGACCAATAACAGTTGATTGGTATACCAGTTTAAGATTTTACTCCTCGTTTATTACAATTATATCAGTTTTGTGAATTTTTTTTTTTTTTTTGCAACGTTACTCCAATTTAACATAAAGGATATTGATCATAAATGTACCAATTTGAGGTTTTTAACAGTCAAAAAATTAATTTGTGACAAATTTATTACAAGTATATAGTTTGGAGTTTTTTTTTTTGTCATTTAGGATAAATTTGTCATGATGTACTTATTTTAGGTTTTTCGTGGTATTAACCCTAAAAAATTTTTAGACTATTGCTAGATTATTTTTTGATGATTCTAATACATCTTACTCTCACTATAAATGCGTTATGTGCACATAAAAGAAATCACCAAGTAAATTCATTTTAATCCAATTATTAATTAACTTAAAAGTTTATTAATAAGAAATTTCACAAAAACAAAATTTTGTTCCCCGTAGCACCGTAATAACTTTGAACCGACTAGGGCAGGCAATTTTTGACACGATATGTGTTCTTGTCAAGCTTAAATGGGTTCATGTCATAAATGGATCAACCGATCTATACTCAATTATCGTGGATGATACTTAGGACTCAAATTGAACCTTCATAACCCTAATGAATGATTTTTACAGCTCAAATTGAATATCGATGATGGGCGAACTTATGGTAATCCTCGTAAAGAATACCTGCACTAGTCCTCACTCCCGTCCTGTTATCCATAAAATGAAATCAAGCAAATAAACTTTTCCTAGGAACAAATTTTTCTTTTGATACAGTATGCATATTATATAAGGTTCAATATAATTTAAGATACTATGCCAATGTATATAATGGTCATGGGAAGAGGGAGGTGTAGAGCTCAATTTCTCATCTTCTAAGGAGCCTAGGGGTGAAGACATATAGTTTCAAGTGTAGGTTTCAATTCCCATGCAGCAAAAAGATAGGATAAAAGTCAAAGAACGAGTTGAGAGTTAGAAAATGACAGACAAAAGAAAAATAAAAGAAAAGGAAGAAAGATGGAAAATCAATGCTTGGTATGTATTTCAATTTGTCGTGCAAAAGGACAGATTTCAAAGATGAATAATTCATTTTCTGCCTTCTTTTACTAAATAATTTATTTTCTAGTTTAAGTACAATGTTTATATTGGTAACTTTTTGAATGTTGGATTTATTACCATAAAGGCTTGCACATGTAAGCACATGCACAGAAACAATATTGACCAAGACAGTATGATTTCTAAAGCAAAGAAGTACTGCTTAATGGGCATTAGATTAATCTATCAAAACCAAGTTCCCAAACCTAATACTCTTATTAAAGCGATCTCCCACATTTTGGCTAGCTCCTAATCGGCCTACTATAGTTTAGTGGAGACTAGACATTTCAAACAAATTGATCAAATTAAAATATTTACGATTTAATTGGCACAATTGCAGTAAAATTATGATATTTTTGGTAATTTTCTCTGTAACACAGGTTAAGTAAATGCAAATTTGATGTATCCTAATATCACACAACCCTTCAAACATTTTTTGCATTACTCATTTTTTTTTTATTAATCACAACTATTTTTGCCAAGATCTCAGCCTGCCTTGAATTTGATTAACCTTTCAAACCAGTTGGCCACCCTCGTATAGTGAAACAAGTGACCAATACGTGGCCATGATTTTAAAAGAAAAAGGCCACTGGAATGCAAGTGGCACTCTTTGTCAATATACATGTATTGTAAGTTTCCTTTTGATTCCCGAGTTAATTGTTGAGTGTATTTTGCAGAGTTTATCATCGGAAAATATTACAGCCGTATTAGAGCTCTCTGAAAATGCACATGCGACATCATTGAAAAAGTCAAGCATCTTGTTTATCCTAAAGCATTTTGCCGAATTCAGACAACGTATGTAATCTCAATAGTTCCCTAATTCTATAATGCTTTGTCATATATGTATGTCTTACTTTGTCATCTCCTCATATAGGTTTTTAAGAATGCTGCATCTTTCGAAACTGGTAAAGTGTACCTCAAAAAGCCCCATTTTTTTTTTTTGGCAAGTTGGAGTTTTAAAAGATCAAGTTCTTTGAATGTTGGTCTTGCAAAGGGCCATGATTGAACGTAGTTCTGGAATTCCTTGTCCATTTAGATTTAGTAAGCTTACTCTTGTGATCATGGCAATATTGTTTGCATTATGGAAACACGGTTGTTTGCTCTTAATACATGACGCTGTCCACACCTGCCATTGCTTGGAATAGGCTTTACCTGGTTGACATCCAAGAATGCCACGGGCCCCGCATATTGTGTCCCTGGAATTTGAAAAATAAATCATGTTGGTTGTGGGGTTCGTCTCCTCGTACGCACTCTGTTGGAGTGTAATTGGAACTCTTGGTTCATGTGTCTGATCAGTATTCAGCAATATTATATCAGGACTGATTAGTTAGGCACATGGTCACTATAAGAGCCACAACTCATACCACCAGTGGTCGATCCCTTTGTGCCACTATCACTCTAAAGCCAAAGGCTGCAACATTAAGGCCACAAAGTTTGACTAAGCAGGCTAATGTCACCCTGTCTGCCATTGCAAGGGATTGCTCATTGCAAGCGGCCACAGTCCAACCTATATTGCCCAATAGTGAGCCGCAGGACATTGCTTAGGGTTTATGTCGAGAATTTTTAAGCCACTTATTGTTATCCTCAGAAAAATTTCATCCAGGCAGAGATACGATAATATTAACTTGAGTTTCTACATGAGTTGTCTAGTTGTTGCCTGTGTTTGCATTCGAGCATGTGCATTTATTTGCCTTTGTCCACAACTGGTGTGCTTGCTGCATTTGAAATTTCACAAAGGCTTGCTAGTGAGAAACTTTTATTTGGGTTGGGTCTTTCCAGTTTGGCCAATTAGCATGAGAAAGGGACCGCTGTACTATGCTGACTATATGAGATCGCTAGGGATACTCCAATGAGGGAGAAAGTGCCCCTTAGAATTTATGTGGATTTTCACTCTTCCACATTTCGGAGCACTTAATTAATACAATTCGAGTGTACCATCTTCTTTCTCATTTCAAGGAAAAGGTGCGGGAGGAAAAGGAAACAACTATAAACGAATACACCACGAGATTGAACTACACTCATACCTCTCCCGCATCAAGTTGACCGCCACCCCCCTACGTAGTGATTATATGAATTATGTACGTAGGTAGGGCCCCGACTGGTAATTCCTTCGACACATCTACGGAGCTCCTTCTTGTTGTAAATATCATTAACCACAGAATTTAGTGAGCAGCGCCAAATCTTTCTATGGATTGCTTCTTTTGCCTCTTTTGCCATCAAAGTGCCTATGGTACCAGTTCATATTTGGTTACCCGAAGCTCATGTAGAGGCACCTACAGCAGGATCCGTCATCTTGGCAGGAATTCTTTTAAAATCGGGAACCTACGGGTTTTTAAGATTATCTTCTAACTTCTGACTTTTGTGAGGTTCAGCCTTAATTATGTACAAAGCGTAATGCTAGAGGTGGTTGATTTAGCAGTTAAATCCATCTTCCCTAGTTTGTTTGAGTGAGAAAGGATGGCACTGTTTCGGAAGTTCAAATGAATCTTTGCGTTTGTCTATTTTCGTGTACGTATTGATAACTCTGTTGTAAATGCTCGACTCTTGCTGATTGTGCATGGATTTACTATCTTGTACCCAAAAATGAACATGTATTTACTTGTCTTACGCAACCCTCCTAACTCCATCGAAATCAATTTTGTGTGCAATCTTGAAATATTTTATTTCAGTTGTTGGTGCAATTCTTCAGGTACTCTCATTTAATTCAAGGAATTGTGCCAACTATTCGTGATTATTTTTCAGAAACGTTGACTAAGTGGACCTCCATAAAAAAGGCATGAAAGTACCACAATTTCATTTGGCTCTGGCTTATTATGGCGTCTAAAGGCAGTCGGCAATTATTGAGCCACGTTTTGCTCTATAGAAAAAATATTACAAGAATTCAGTGCAGCCAACTCTGACGTAATATAGTTCTTTTCATCTGACTATATTCAGTTAAGCTAAGAGGGTTTTTAATCCAATCAAGCACATACATCTTCTTTCTTTGCTTGGAAAAGGACCCGGTTAGAAGACACTGCACGAACTCGGTGAGAATTTAACACAATTCAACTCTTATGCAGAATTTTTCTTTTTCATTTTTTATTTGCCAAAAACAAATCAACAAAAAGGAAAAGTGGGTTTCTAACACGATGAGCCAGACTCGTCTTCCTTACTAGAATTGCAAGTTCCAACTTGTTTGGACATGTATAGTGATGTCAAATAAGTTTTTATCGTAAGTCTACCAATGGACAAAATCTTGAAGTTCCGTTCCTACACTTGATCCATTCCAGAATTCACCAAGTGCATGTTTACAGGGGGAACTAGGATACGTGTGCGATTGTCGGAGTATATTGTGTCGTCTTCGGGCAAAACTCTTGCTCAAAAGATGTTCATCATGTCCCCAAGTTGAACAAGGGTCTTATTTCAGTATACATGGGTGGTCTTCATTGATTTCTTGTAATGTTTGCGTTCGATAAAGTGACTCTTACCAAAGAGGGATCGTTCATTAAGAAGGGCTATGCCAAATACAAGACGCGCTTGCTCATTTTGATGCATAATGATAGTAATATGTCTTTTCATTACGCTTGTGGTGTTGAATTTATTTCTCATATTAATACACGTAATTATTGGCATTTTGAGTAAGGTCTTATTGGCAAGAGAACCATGGATAGAATGATACAATGTGATCTAATGCTTAAAATATTTAATAATATTCTTGATGAAAAATGGGAATGCTGTGTTCCAACAAACTCTAATAGAAAATCGACTAATTCCATTACTAGATCTACGGCAAAAGAACGCTTCAAGTGCCATAACTTTGGCCAAAGGGACACTTAAGTGCCATAACTTACGAAAGGTACATTTAAGTGCCACATTCGAAGAAAAACGGATCACTTGAGTGACATTCCAGCCAAAGTCCAGCCAAAACGCCGACGTGGCATTTTTGGCAAAGCGCGCCCAAAACGATTTCGTTTTGCACGCTAACATGGCCAAAATTCATCGTTTTGGGCTGACATGGTAAAAAAATTAATAAAAAATTAATTAATTTAAATTTAAATTTAGTTAAAATATTTAAAATTAATAATTTTAAAATTAAATTTAGTTAAAATATTTAAAATTAGTAATTTTTAAATTAATTTTAGTTGAAATATTAAAAATTTCAAAAAATTATTTAAAAAAAAAAAAAAGGAAAGGGGGAGGTGGGTGGGGATTAGCCCTCGGCCCCGCCGCGCCGCCCCCGTTCTTGGGGAAGGGCCGGTGACAACGGGGGGAGGGTCGGCCGAGGTCGCTGGGCCCTGGCTAGGGGCCAGCGACCCTGGCCGACGGGTGGCGAGGGCCGCGACCCTCCCCAGATCTGTGGCGAGGACTTGCAGCCCTCACCTAGATCCGACGAGGGCCGCGAGCCCTTGCCCAAATCCGGTGAGGGTTGGTGGCCCTCGCTCGACCGGGCCAAGGCCGCCGCCCGTTGAGCCAAGGCCGCTACCCGCCGGGGCGACCCCCGGTGGGCGGCGACCCTTGGCCTAACCGGGCGAGGGCCACCGACCCTCTCTGGAACTGGGCGAGGGCTGCGACCCTCGCCGCTGGTCAGCTGGGGTCACTGGCCCCTAGCTAGGGCCCGGCGACCTCGGCCGACCCTCCCCCTGCCGTCGCTGGCCCTTCCCGGCGGTGGTTGAGGGCTAATGCCTTAGCCGCCTCCCCCCCTTTTTTTCTTAATTTTTTAATTTTTTTAATTATTAATTTTTAAATATTTCAACTAAATTTAATTTAGTTAATTTTTTTAATTTTTTTGCCACGTCAGCCCAAAACAACACCGTTTTGGCCACGTCGGCGTGCACAACGGCATCGTTTTAGGCTCCGCTTGCCGGAAAAATGCCACGTCGGCGTTTTGGTCGGATTTTGGCAGGAATGACACTCAAATGATCCGTTTTTCTTCGAATATGGCACTTAAGTATACTTTTCATAAGTTATGATACTTAAGTGTCCCTTTGGGCAAAGTTAAAACGCTCCAAGGGTCCGCACATCCTAGTTCTACTAGTATTTGAGGATTATTACAGATATATGTGATGATAATAATGATTTAACTAGAGGAGGAAAAGATCATTTATAACTTTTATGTCAAAAGAACAGCCCAAGTGTCAAAACTTGGCACGATGGAACACTTAAGTGCCAAAACTTTAAAAATGTACACTTAAGTGTCACTTTCTTTGAAATGTGGAACACTTAAATGCCACCTCCGGCGAACCTTGCCTGAAATTTTACGTGACAATATTTTATTATTTTTGCTTGCCTACGTGGCTCGTCGGAGAGCTGAGTCGGCTCTAACTCACCAAAAACAACGTCGTCTGTAAAATAAAAGCCCAGAATCTACAAAAACGATGTCATCTCCCCAAATGCCCTAAATCTAAAACTCTAAATTGGCCAAAATCCCTATTGAAGTGCTCGAGTCCAAGTCTCGAACCCTAATTTTCATTTGCCCAAAATTTCATCGTCGAATCTTGGAAATTGAGAGCAAGACTCACAGCAATGCCTCAAATTCCTTTCACCAAAGCGAAGGAGAAGGCCAGTGTTTCTGTTTTTGTGGATTACCAAGTCAAAGAAGAACATCGTAAACTCGAATCAATCCTGGGAGAAGATTTTATGGATGGGCTCGATATAAAGAAGCGTCGAAGTACAAATACTTCAAATGGGTTAATGCGAAATTCTATAACCGAGCCATAAAGATGATATTGGATCTACTTCATAAAAAGACATCAATCTCCATCTATGTTTGTGGACGACTTGGACGATATTGAGTCAATGCAAGCTTGCAAGCTCAAGTGTCTTCAGCTAAAATTTTCAAGAATGAAGTCCAAATGTAAGCTCAAGCGTCTTTATCTAAACATTTCAAGAATGAAGTTTCAAAGATGAAAATTAAACGGAAATGTTACTAAGTGTTTATTATGGTGTTGTTTTGTTATCTATTATACTTTATGATGAAATGTAAAGTACTTAAAGATGAAAAAAAGTTTCTCTGACTGCCATAGTTAAAGATGGTGTTGTTTTGGATTAAATGTAGACTTTGAGAAGAAGTTTGTATTGTTCCACAAGATCGTTGTGGCTTTGTTGTTGTTTGTGCTTCATATGTATTATGACTTACTTCTTGTGTTTATGGGGAGGTTAAGAAAATAGAATGAGTGAATTAGATGCTGCTTGTACTATGTTTTTACCTATTCTTAAATATAAACCAATAATGATGGATGTGTATTGGGTCAATATGTTGTGGTGGCTTTTTTACTTAAACCAAATATAAACATAAACTAGTATAATTATTCTTACATTTTACCAAAAAAAAAAAAAAAACATAAACCAATAGCAAATATTGGAATTGAATGGAGTTGCCATAAGTTAATTTTCATCACCTTCTCTATTTTGCTGCAGACCAGCATATACACAAAACAAACATGAGTAATTACCAGAGTGCCATAAGTTGTATTTAGTAATTACTTAAGTGCTAGTCGCGATGAAAAAAGATCACTTTAGTATCAAATTATTATTAAAGTGATTACTTAAGTATCACTTGTAGTTAAAAGTAAACACTTAAGTACCAAGTTTTTTAGGATGAAATCAGTTAAGTGCCAATTTTTTTGTAGGTTTTCTCTAAAAATTGCGCCTGCCACCACCACCGGCTACGCCACCAACATCACTACTAGCCACACTAAACGCTCCAACCACCACCGTGTTGGTGGTATTGCTACACAAGGTACTGAACCTTGCACTAGCTTGCACCACTACACATGGTGTAAGATGTGCAAACTGCACACTTGCACCAGGTGCAGCATAAGCCCACAACCCCCACCACAAACCCATAATCACCGAGCATCACCACCAGCCATATCAGCACTCCCAACCACCACATTAGCACCCGCAACAAACTCACTACCACCAAGCATCACCATCCAAGACCACCAGCCACACTAGCACTCCAGCTACCACCACAAACCCAACACCAATAGCAGTAAGTAAAACTAGATTTTTTTTTTTTTTGGTAAAGGTAATTAAATTAAAAAGAGGGGAAGCTTACAAAAGATCGGAACCATAACCCACACTCTGACCAGTGGCGGCAAAGTGAGGGGGATCCGATGTAAAAGAGCACAAGGCTACATGATAAGTGACGAAACTCCTAAGGAAGAAGAAGACAAATGGAGACAACCTCCGAACCTCCTGCACTCTACCTAAAGGCAAAGAATGGAAATACCACCAGATACGGAAAACAAGAAGGATCAACAGGAGACCGAGGAGAAGACCGCCGGATCAAAGCCCCATCCTCTCTGAAGCCGCTTGTTCCTCGGAGCAGGATCGACATTCTTGAAGGTACTAACCTTGTCCTTAACCACCTTAATTAGGTGGTTTTTGAGCGCCGGAACGACAAGGGCTTCACCTCTGAAGATGATTGCATTCCTCTTCTTCCAAATGAGATGACAAAGGGCCCCGAAGGAGAACCGGACAATTCTATGATAGAAATCATTTCCAGTTAGGAACTTTCAAGCCCAAGAGAGTACCTCACTCCAGCATTGATTTCTCCAAGGAAGGTTGCATCTGGCGGCCCAAAAGAAGGCCAGAGAAGTCGAGATGCGACATCCGAAGAAGAGATGGTCTCTAGAATCAGGGACTTCGCTGTAGAATGCACATACACTGAAATTAATGCGCCCATGGGATAGAAGTATACTCTGCGTGGGAAGTCGATTCTTCACGATAAGCCAGAGGATGAACTGGTACCGAGGAACAATGGCATTGTCCCAAATCAGAGGAGCCCAGTTAACCGGAGTTTTCTTACTCCTAATAACATTCCAAGCAGATCCAACCGAGAAGATGCCCGATGGATGACCGCACCATATAAATCTGTCATTACTTAAAGACAAGTTCGGGAGGGATATACCCCATCTCAGTAAGAACTCCTTAAAGGACTGGTCTAACGGCGAAAATAAATCAGCAACCACCGCATTATCAGGAATATGAAGAGCGGTTCTGAATGATGAAGGCACAAATGAATCAAGAGGGCCACACGACAACCAATAGTCATGCCAAAGGGACACAGAGAAACCATTACCAACCTTCCATCTAAAGGAGCTTCGAAAGTTATCTCTAAGCTGGAGAATTTTCTTCCAAGACCAGGAGCATGCTCCGGGTTGAGGTGCATTCCAGAAGTTCCTCTTGGATAAGAAGATGGAGTGGATCCAACGGCACCACAGAGATTCCTTGTCGGAGAAAAGGATCCAAATAAATTTTACCATTGAAGCTTTGTTGCATTCCCTCAGGTTTCGGATCCCCAAACCACCTTCGCTTTTGGAAGACAAACGTCTTCCCACGCAACCTTAGCGCCTCCCGACCCAAGGCCGTACCTTTCCATAAGAACTGTCTCGTAATACGTTCAATGTTAGTTACCACGGAGGAAGGAAGAGTGAAAACACTCGACCAAAAGGATTGAATGGCGTGTAGCACGAACGGATGAGCTGTAATCTACCCGTGAACGATAGAAACCGATGCGCCCACGATTGAATTCTAGCGATGTGCGATTCGTCAAAGTAATGCAATCAGCCTTATTCAGATCTAGAGGAAATGATAGGGACTCCCAAGTACCGACGGGAGTTTACCTTCCGAAAACCGAATGCCCGGAGAGAATTCTATTCCGAATGGATTGATCACCTCCAGAAATAAAGATCTCACTCTTACTCTTATTCGGGTAGAGTCCGCTCCATGAGGAAAAGATGTCGAGCCCTCTCTTTAGAGTGGACACCGAGAACCAGTCCGCTTGACAAAACAGAAAGACGTCGTCGGTGAAGAATAAGTGAGTCAATCGGACCGGTTTACACCTCCAGAAGTATTTAAAGTCTTGGCTGGCCGTGTGGGATATCAACACTCCGGAGAATACTTCCATAACTAAAGTAAACAAATAAGGAGACATGGGATCTCTCTGTCTGAGACCACGTCCTCCGCGAAAGAAACCATGAAGTTCATCGTTAATGGCTATAGAGTATGATGGAGACCGAACACAAGCCATCACTAGTCTTGTAAGCCCAACCGGGAACTCGAAAGCAAGGAGAACCTTTTCCAAAAAATCCCAATCAACAGTGTCATAAGCTTTGTGAAAGTCTACCTTCACCGCACACTTGGGGACATACGGATGAAGATGAAACCCCGCAAAAAGCTCTTGGGCAATGAGAATGTTATCTCTAATTTTCCTTCCCTTAACAAATGCGTTTTGAGAACGACTCACAACATCATTTAACACACCCGCTATACGATTAGCTAGGATCTTAGTAATAACTTTATAAATGGTATTGCAGCACGCGATCGGCACCGAAATCCGAAACAAGACTAGCATTGGAAATCTTGGGCACAAGAGTAAGGATCGTCGCGTTTACCTCTTTGAGCATCCTCCCGATTGGAAGAAATCCCGAACAGCCAATAAGACCAAGGGACCAACGATTTCCCAATTAGATTTGAAGAATTTCACGAAAACCCGTCGGGCCCGGGGCTTTTTCCTTAGCTAATGAGAATACCGTGGACTTGATCTCGTCATCCGAAACCGGAACATTGTAGGCAGCAATCTGCTCTCCGTTGAGAGGGCGATGGATGTAACTCTTTAACTCTTCACAAGACGGTTTAGAGAACGTCTCATGAGGGGATAGCAAGTTAGAGAAAAAATTGATGAATACCTGCGGCAGCAGCGAAGGATCGGATATAACTATTCAAGAGGGATCTTTAATCGAAAGAATTCTATTGTTTAGCTGCCTTCTCTTCACCGAGTGATGAAAGAATCTCGTGTTTTTATCCCCTTCTTTCAGCCACAAAATTCTGGACTTCTGACGGAAAAAGGCCTCCTCTTGATTCCTCAAAACAACAAACTCCCGACGACAAACCATCTCCCTTTCAGCAAGATGGAGATTCAACGGGTCAGCTTGAAGGTCAGTCTGAATGGAACTAAGGTTCTCTCTTGCCTCTGAAACTCTCCCCGAGATCTCAAAAAACTCTTCTCGGTTTAAAAGCTTAAGACGGGCTTTCACGAACTTGAGTTTAGAGACTAATTGAAACATAGGAACTCCATACACCGATGTGCTCCAAGCCTGTGAGACAATGGATTTGAAATCGGGGTGGTCCTCCCAGAAATGGAAGTATTTGAAAGGCTTCAAAGTGCGAGGCGGATGAATAACTTTAACGACGGCCGGTGAATGGTCAGATATGCCCGGACTAAGGAACGTCGCCTCAGAGAAGGAGAAGTCCTCATTCCACTTGCTATTTACCAACACACGATTAATCTTTCTCATCTTCCTGGAATTCCCCGCCGACGATGTAGACCACGTATATCGAAGGCCAACAAATCGAGGTCCGCCAAGTCGACCGCTCCAAACATTGAGCAAATTCATCAAAGCGGGGATCCGGTTGGTGGAGCTACCAACACGGTCGGAAGGGTCCTTAATTGCATTAAAATCGCCTCCAACCACCCACGCCGTATCTTGAAATATCTCATTATAATGCTGCAAGTCTACCCAGAGCGGCCTACGGCGGACAAAAGTGTGCTCTCCATATATAGCAGAAACCGAACAAGTAATACCAAAATCCTTACACTTAAGACACCCATGAATTGCTTGATCAGTGATAGAAATTGGAAGGAAAGAGACAAGCTCCGGGTTCCACCCAACCCAAATCCTCCCACGGGGGGAGCAACTATAGTTCGCAACCCAACTCCAACCCTTGATGAGGGTGAAGGAGATAGATTCAAAATTATCTTCGGGAACTTTAGTCTCAAATAAGCCAATATAGCATAACTTATTAACCGCAACAAAACGCCTAACTTCAGCGCGCCTTAGCGGACCAATGACGCCCCTGATATTCCAGAAGCCAAAAAACATCCAAAAAACATAGGAGAGAACGGCTTACCTCTTCCTAGAGGTCTTGGCGCCCTTAGCAGGCTTCTTCGGACCGACAGGGAGAGGGGAAGCTTCCAGCATGTCAGCAAGGTGATCTTGTAGTCTTTCAGTCATATGGTTACTTGGTTTACTCACACGCTCGTCAGCTTTCGATAGATCATCATCAGAGGATTCCTCCTGAGAGCTTGAGCTGGATACATCCTGAGAGGACTCTTGGACAATCATAGACGGGTCCAAACCAGTAGGTTCTGCCATAGCAGGCGATTTAACATTTGATGGAGAATGCAGATCATCTACTCCCTTAGAAGGATTCCTCTGTAGCAGCTGGTCCTCCTCCGTGATAGGTGATAGACTGAAGGATGCCTTAGAGACAGCAGTCGCCCGAGAAGCTTCAGCAGCTGCTTCTCTAGCGGCCTGTTTCTTCCTTAGTCTTTTAATCTTCCGCTTGGTCTGTTTCGACCACATCTCGCATCCTCGAGCTCGCTATATCAACATTGGAGTCATGATCAATCATTGGTTCGGCCGGGCGAGAAGGAGCCATCTCTGCTGAGAGCTGGATTCACCCCTAACCAGAGGTCTAGAAGCATTCATATCAGTAGAGGATACTGCAGAAACTAGACCCCGCCGAGGATCCCGTGAATCATTATCATTATGTTCGGATGAGGCCGATACGACCACTCCGTTACCTCTTCTCACCAACGATTCGTACTCGGGGTTCATCACGGGAAGTAGCTTGACTATGAGCCATCTTACCACCCACTTCGATGAACGGAACAAGAACGATTCGACGAGTTATGGCCGAACATATCACATTTGGCGCAAACTAATGGTCTCCATTCATACTCAACTTCAACAACATCAGTTCTCCCATCTGTAACCAGATCAATACAATCAAATAAAGTTTGCCTAGCAGTTATTTCAACACAAACACGGGCAAACGATATCATAGACATTTGCTCCGTTCTTTGATCAACATATAAAGGCTTACCAAGAGAACTTACTGCCTTGCTAATCACCTGAGCAAACCAGTACTCGAAGGGAAGGTTTCTCAATCTCACCCATATCGGCACAGACATATGAGAGTCTCTCTTTAGTTCGATACCCGGTTGCCACTGCTGTAAAATAAAAGGAATTCTCGCCAGAGTTATAGGGCCGCCCTCTAGGAGTTTCCTCCTGAATTCTTTGTCAGAAAAACGAAGGAGGAACAATCCTCTTCCATTCGACGAAACTTCGCCAAAACCAATCCCCAAGCTCTCTTGAGGGACTCTTCCACAAGCTTAAACGGCAGTTTTTTACCAATGAAATAACCAACAAGACAATCATATAACTTCGGATCCGCCGCTTGAATGTCGGTTTCATCCATTTGTATGACCGGGTCCGTTGTTCACGATCTCGAGGAGGGGAGTAGTCCAGCCTATAACCCGGACTATATCCTTTGCTTGTTTGCACTAGCAACCGACGCCCATGTGCGAGGAGTAGGCTTCTTCGATCCACCCCTTGAACGAGATCGAATGGACTTGGATCGCCCCCTATTATCTGGTCGACCTCTGCGCACTACAGGAACAGTACGCGAATTCACAAAACCAGCAGAAGCAGGCGGAGCATTCCGCTTATCCGCAACCAACGAAGGAACATCCAAAGAGGGACAATCATTTCTCGAAGAAGAGGGTGCTTGGGAACTCAACCCCTTCTCATTTAACCGGAACCGCATAGACTCATCCATCGCAGCAACAAGATGCAGAGAAAGACGCTAACCCTAACCCATCGACCTCACAATAATCCAGAAATAGGCGACATACCAGGGAGAGCTTAGCAGGGGTTTGAAGAGCGTCCAGAGGCACCTCTTGCCACCGAGATTCGGGTCGAACCGCCGACGGATCGATCGAATCGCAGCGACGGATTCCGCAGAACGGTGCGGAATCGGGTGCTAGAGAGCATTTGATGAACAGTACCCCCCTTTGTGTCTAAACAATTGATATGGCATATAACCATTGAAACACTTCCCTTTGTTTTGTAAAACTAGAATTCATAACTTACAAAAAGCAAAAATTGACAACGAGCAAAATCATTCTATTGATATTAAAATTAAGTCTCACAAAATCAATGACAAATTAAAGAAAAAAAAAGATAATCATCCATAGCAAGTTATTATAACATTTACAAAATTGTTTTGACTTTTAAGCTCCACAAATCCTATCACGTTCCTGTGAAAGCTAATACGAGCACCTAGAAGAAGTGAATAGGTGTAAAAACAAATTTTTGCATAGTAAAGTATATAATTTTGCTTTTAAACCAACTCTGTTTAACAATAGATTATGATAGACTTTAAATCTTGAGTTTGGCGGTTCGGCGATCTTCAGACTTTGACTGAAGAGTCTATAAGTCTTCAGACTAGACTGATGAAAACGTTTTGTTGGCTTCAAAACACAAAAAGAAGTTTTCTCCAACAATCTCCCCATTTTTTATGGTGACAAAAATTTTCTGCAGATTTGGATATATTTTTGACCTGCAAAACAATACTCAAGCAAATATGGATATCTCACAAAGATAATTTCGGGGAAGAGAATGTCAATCTTTACATAACAGTCTCGCTTTGGAGGAAATATCATTCTCAATACCATTCTAGAAATCTTATCGCAGCCCAAGTCCAACCGCAGGTTGTGTGTACAATAATGTAATGCTAAAAGCAATAAAACATGTACATAAGTTTAAATGCAAATGACACTTCTATAGTTTTAATTCAAACATTCATCCCTAACTCCAACCTGCAAGACAAGGGTTAGCAAAGACTACTCCTTTTATACCTCCCTTCTGCAAAAACATTTAACACCTTATGAATATTAGAGACGTACCTGGTGTCCTCGCTACCAAACAAAAACATTTTTTTTTTTAAAATAGAAATTGGTCAACTAAGTGTTTTAACACAAGTCCCCAGTAAGTCGTCAAGCTGTCGCGACCTAAATTTTGAGTGCACCATTTAAAACTAGATTAATGGATTACTAAGTCTTTAAACTTAGCTCGAGCTTTCCCAAGCTCATACCAATTTGCAACTTAATGTTCAAATATGTAAATGATTATCTCTAGAAGTCGCTACTAATCAGTTTTCTGTAGATCGATTAGACGCCTAAGTAAAATAATTTGAGAATTATTTTACTCCTACGAACCAAAGACTAAGAGTATGAGAACTTGATTACACTAAATTTCTCTAATGCCCTTTTGGTACCATTTTTTTTTATTTTCAGAAATGTTTTTTCAGGCAGCATGAATTTATTTTAACCTAAATCTTTATCATGCAAAAGGGTGATCGCACGAATACTCAGTCACCATTAAACAATCAAAAGACTTTCATTAAAAGAAATGAACACACAAAGCATTTTTTGGGTTTTCTTTTATCTTGAAATCGAAACGTGCATTTTAACTTCATGATTTAACTTTATTAACAAGCAAATTCTAATTAAATAAACCTAACATGCAAACTCAATTTTGGTTTTCACTTTATTTAACAAGAATCATGTAATGTATGCTATTAATTTAACATGAAATGATATGACGTGGTAATATGACTTAAACTATATAACATGAATAAGCATGCAATCTATCCTAAAGCATGAAATGAATTTATTCTAAAATTTTTTTGTATCTTTCATGAAATTCGAAATTAAGGAAATGCAATAATTAAATATGCAATCTAAATTAATTAAATAACCTAATTCTAATGACGAACAATTTCTAACTAAATGAACCTAGCAACAATCATTAGATGACGAAAATTTCATAAACCTAATCCTACATGACTAATTTATTAACCTATATGCTTTGATGCAAGATTTTGATTTTTGATTTTTGATTTTTGATTTTCGATTTTTGATTTTTGATTTTTTTAGTGTTTTCCAAGATAAGTAATTATCAACCAAACATTAAACCTAAACAATCAAGATATTCAACAAATAAATAATTAGAATAATCGAAAAATAATCCGTAATATCATAGGTTAAATTAACGATTACTCTAACCCTAAGCATTATTACAACAAAAGGTTCAAAATAATTAAAAATCTGATCCGAAATCTTACTTAATCAAATTAATAATTATAATGATTTAACAATTAAAATATTATCAAAGTGCCCAAAAATTAATATAATTAAAAAAATGATCCGACGCCTTACGGATTAAATTAATAATTACAAAGTCTTGAGTAAAGCCTTAAGGATAATACCTAAACCATACAAATAATTAACATTGACATACAAAATTCTAACTTAAACAATAATAACAAAATTTAAAATAAATAAATAACGATAAAAAGAATAAAAAAATAAACTACCTAGGGAAATTTTGAAAAAGAGGGAGCAGCAGCAGTGGGCGGCGCCGGGCAGAGAATGGCCGGCGTCGGAGCTCCGGCGAGGGATGGGCGGCGGCGACGGTGGCAACAGCAGCGACGAGCGGAGATCGATGGGTCGCGGAGACAGCGCGGGCAGCTGGTGCGGCGGCCGGTAGAGGGCGAAGCTGCGTGGCAGACGGGAGGCTCGGCGTCCGGCGGGACAGCAGGGAGAAGCGGAGTGGCGGAGTCACGGCGTCACAGGAGCGGTCGTCAAGGGATGCACAGCGCTACCGCGTCGTCTTCGTCGTCGTTGTCGGACCGTGAGGGGAAATCGCGAGGTGGCTCGCCGTCGATTCAGCTTAGCGTCCGATCCGATCCAGTCGTCTGCGTTTCCTCGTGCTCTTGGGTGGCGTTGGGCGGATCGGCGTCGCGGGTCCACCTGGCTTGCGATCTGGGTCACTGATCGGAGGCGGGGAGGAACAGATGCGGACCGGTGCTCAGGCGAAGGCGCTGCAGGTCACGGCTACAGCAGGCGTCGCGGGCGGAGCTATCGCCAGCGAAAAGCGGAGGAGGGCATCGAGCACTACAAGATGGGCGAAGGTGCGGCAACGGTGACTCGTGCGGCTGCAGATGCGGGGTCGTCGGCAGCAAACGGGAAGCGGAATCGGGTCCGGAAGATGGAGGGCAAAGCGGAGCCAGCGAGTGTGAGTGTGAGGGAGACGATGAACACTAAACGTCCCCTCACCTCTGCCTTTTTACTTTTTTGACATTTTCCTCTCTCTCTCTCCCTAGGGTTCGAATGCCTTTTCCCATTTTCCTTTTTGATTTCGAAATCCCTAAAAAAGCCCAAAGAACCCCATTTTCTCTCCGTACACTGTTGCTTTTTTAAGAGGCAGGAGATAGTGGCCCCGTTTGGTTGGACTTTCCCAAGGTGCTTTGGGCCCCGAAAGCCCCTTGGGAAAAAAATTTTGTGTTTGGCAAAACTTTTGAATGCTCCTTGGTGGAATGTGAGCATTCCACAAGCTGAAAGCCCAATGCTGGGGTAGGGCTGCTTTCAGCTTTGCCATTTCCAAAATGCCAGAGAGTTACTGTTCACCATATTCTTCCCCATTCGATTCGTCTCCTCGCCTGAGATTCGGCCGAGTTTCGCAGTTGACGGCGCTCAGCCGCAAGCAGGCTGCCGGGATGCCTCGCCTGAGGTCGCGCAACCTCAGGCGAGGTGGCCTGAGGTCGGGCGACCTCGGGCATTGTCTGGGTCGAGCGACCCAGGCGCCGCCCGAGGTCGCTCGACCTCGAGCACGACCCGGCGACGCCGCGGGAGGCCGCGACCTCGGGCGGCGTCGCTGGGTCGGGCGACGCCGCCGAGGTCGCGCGGCCTCGGGCGGCGTCGCTGGGTCGCTCAACCTCGGCGGCGTCGCCTGAGGTCGCGTGACCCAGGCGACGCCGCCTGAGGTCGCGCCTGAGTTCGGCGCCACCCAAGGCGTCGCCGAGACAACCTCAAGCCAGCTACTCCTCGCCACCGCCACCGCCTCCCCGCCACCACCACCGCCACCGCCTCCGCCGCACCCCACGATCACCACCGCTCGCCACCGCCACCGCCTCCCGCCACCACCGAGCCACCGCCACCAACCGCACCCACGATCACCAGCTGCATCTCCTCCTCCCTTTTCTTTTTTTCATTTTTCTTTTTACTTTGAAATAGCTTTGCAAAGCATACACAAAAAATTAGTTTCCAAACACACTTCCCTTCCCAAAATGCTCATTCTCTCAAGGATACTTGGGGAAATGCAAAGCCATTTCCCCAAAGTTGAACCAAACGGGGCCAGTGTACGGTTGCTTTTATAAGGCAGAAGATAGATTTTCGATTTCCCCTTCAAATCAACATCCGTCATATTTTTTTACCAACTTATCATATATTGATAAGAATTTAAAATTACAATAAAAATTTTCTCTAAATTCAAATCTTATAAAGGTAAATCGTAATATTTTTTCACACATATAATTTATTCAAAAAATTCATATCCCGGAGAAATTTTAAAATTTCTATTTTCTCACGAGATAATCTTCGATCAATAAAAAGCATGAGCTTGGGTAACTTGCTCGCTTCGTGAGCTTAATCCAACTAATTTGAACTTATCTGTCACCGGTCCAATAAATAAAATACAAATAAAAAATAAATACACATAAATCTATATATTATGGAATTAATATTTTTTAGGGATAAAATTAACCTCTAATTTTTTTAATGTGATAAATGACTAAATGGGTTATCAAAATTTATGTGTTAACAAAAGTAAGTGACCCATATATCACCCATTTTGACACTTCTAGCAAGATCCAGGGACTTTTTGCTCAATTGCACCTCTACGGGTCGACTATTGTCGGGAAATGTTACGGTCCACGAAATCGAAGTCTACAACTCGACCATGGAGGTCAGCCTGCCCAAAGGACATAACGATACTCAACTGCTGCTTGCCTTCAGGAGGAGTATTCCGATGCTCGACACCTCGTCCGGGAACTTGGTGGCTGGACTGGATGATTGCAGAGAACAGGACTTGCAAAGAGGCCAGGTCGAACAAGTCGAGCTATGCCTGTGCAGGCCAAAACACGAAATGCGAGGACTCCGGGGATGAACGGGAACGGGGTTACGTCTGCAGATGCAAGGATGGGTACGAGGGGAATCCCTACGATCGCATCCAAGGATGTACAGGTAATTAACGTATGTGATTCCTCATGCATTGTCGCGCTTGAATGAATTGTGTGGATAATCAATTAATTAATCACTATGCAAGAGCCTGATAGAGAACTACTGTATCTATGTACTGATTCCACCTAGTTTACCCGCTTGCTTTGCACTACCCTCTCTCTCTCTCTCTCTCTCTCTCTCGCTCCACTCTTCACCTTGCACGTCACGCCATTGCCACAGCGGCCATCATTCACCCACCACCTTCGGTGAGCCCACCGTCGGCCTTTACATTGTTCGTACGCACACCCTTTTGCCCACCGGCAACAGTACATCCACTTTTGATTAAAGTAAAGTAACACCATCACATGACGAAAGAAAACAAAAAAGTACAGAAAAGTACCTGGGATTAATATATGGGAGATCTTCACCTTTTTATGCTGGCTTCGGACATAGTTGGCCCACCCCTGGACCCAAAAAGAATATTTAAAAAAAAACATGCTTCACAGGTGAGCGAGCCTACTCAATCACCAACGTTGATTTACGTCGGCTCTATATAAGACTTACCTCATCTAAAAATGAAATTCATCAGGATCTTGTGCACCCGGTTCATGCAAGTGTGGCTTGGATCCGCGCTAAAATCACCGAGCCCAACGCTTGCCGACCAATAGGGGAGACTTGGTGACGGTGACAAAAGACTCGCAGCGCTCTCTTGGCGCATGAAGATTTCAAATCGTCTCAAAAGTCTTTTGAAGAACAGGACGACGTGCCAGAGAAAAAAGCACACAGAAGAGACGAGACGTTGTGGGTTTCTCTCTGTCATCCATCCGAAGGATGACGAATGGTGGATTAACACGAACTGAGGGCGTCACATGGGAGACTCCACAGCGACGAAACGTGCATCGCGCCGGCTGGACGTTGCTCGGTCCATTGTCCATGCCCATGGAGGAGCAGTGGGAGTATAGTAGGGGTCCACCCAAAGCGTTTCTCGTTCTCTTTGCATGTGAATTTGAAAAGGCAGGAAAACACCACATTAAAAGTAGAAAATGACAACACCGCCCGTGCTTCGAGCTGATTTGACCTTTCCACCCATTTTCTTCTACATGAGGTCATCGACTTCACTGTACAAAATAATAGACCGGCCAATTGGCCCATGCCATTGCTCAATGAGTGATATATAGTCTTCTTTTTTTCCGAAATGAAATGTTGAGAAGATGGCATAGACTTAATAATGTTGCGTTGCAACAAATATTGACTTTAAAAAGATCTCAATCCCACCCTTTGCCAAAATATATATAATATAGCAACAATAAAAAGAAAGAGCCAAGTGAGAAGGTAGTGCATCCATACAAAACAGTGGTTGGGATTTCTCCACATATTGAGTTGAAGACGACTATCCAAAATCTTGCCCTCCAGCGTTAAAAGAAATTTTTTTGCCATTTTGTGTACCAAATCCCCTTGTCCCCCGTGATAGAGAACTATCATTTCACTATGAAAATTAATAGTTTTTTAAAAAAGCCACTTTTTGCACCTTGAATTACAAATATAATGACATCCGAGTGCTTTAGTAAAAAGTAGCTCTCTTCTATGAATATTAGAAAATGTTGGGTACCTTTCACATAGACTTGATATGTACCCATCACGTTAGTGCTGACAAGGCAAATCACCAATATACTCAAATTTGTGATTTTTCAAATTTATAGCACTTAAATAAGTATTAAAAAATAGTACTCAAATGAGGTAAAAAAAATAGTACTCAAATGAGGGTCTTTTACCCTGTTATTAAATGGGTTGGTGCGAGGGGTCAAACTTAGACTTCCACTCTATGAACAGATATAGTGTGAGAGAGTTTGAGTGAGTTTTTCTTTGGAAACAAAGATGGTGCATTGGCTTCTAACGTTGGCTGTGGCCTGGTGGCTTCGACAAGGTGGCGCTCAGAAGGCGCTCTGCTCACGCCGGTGTGGAAAAGTGGAAGTATCTTATCCGTATGGGCTCGAAATCAGTCGTGCGAGATCCAGGGACTTTTTGCTCAATTGCACCTCTCCTGGCCAACTATAGTTGGGGAATGTTACGGTACACGAAATCGAAGTCCACAACTCGACCTTGGAAGTCGGCCTCCCCGAAGAACATAACGATACTCAACTGCTGCTTGCCTTCAGGAGGAGTATTCCGATGCTCAACACCTCGTCCGGGAACTTGGTGGCTACGCTGGACTGGATGATTGTAGAGAACAGGACTTGCAAAGAGGCCGGGTCGAACAAGTCGAGCTATGCCTGTGCAGGCCAAAACACGAAATGCCAGGACTCCGGGGATGAACGGGGTCATATCTGCATATGCGAGGATGGGTACAAGGGGAATCTCTATGATCGCACCCAAGGATGTACAGGTAATCAACGTATGTGATTCCTCATGCATTGTCGCGCTCGAATGAATTGGGTGGATAATTAATTAATTAATCGCTATGCAAGAGCCTATAGAGAACTACTGTATCAATGTACTGATTCCACCTAGTTTACCCATTTGCCGCTTGATTTGCACTACCCTCTCCCTCTCTCTCTCTCTCTCTCTCTCTCTCGTTCCACTCTTCAGCTTGCACGTCACGCCATTGCCACAGCGGCCATCATTCACCCACCACCCTAGGTGAGCCCCCCGTCGGCCTTCACGTGCCGTCCAACAACCATGGCTCTCTCTTTACATTGCTCGTACGCACTCCCTTTTGTCCACCGGCAACAGTACCTCCACTTTTGATTAAAGTAAAGTAACACCTATCACATGACGAAAAAAACAAAAAAGTACAGAAAAGTACCTGGGACTAATATATGGGAGATATTCACGTTTTTATGCTGGATTCGGACATAGTTGGCCCACCCCTGGACCCAAAAGAAAAAAAAAATGCTTCACAGTTGAGCGAGCCTACTCAATCACTAACGTTGATTTACGTCGGCTCTATATAAGACTTACCTCATCTAAAAATGAAATTCATCAGGATCTTGTGCACCCGGTTCATGCAAGAGCGGCTTGGATCCGCACTAAAATCACCGAGCCCAACGCTTGCCGACCAATAGGGGAGACTTGGTGACGGTGACACAAGACTCGCAGCGCTCTCTTGGCTCATGAAGATTTCAAGTCGTCTCAAAGTCTTTTGAAGAACAGGACGACATGCCAGAGAAAAAGCACACAGAGGAGACGAGACGTTGTGGGTTTCTCTGTCAGCCATCCGAATAATGACGAAAGGTGGATTAACACGAACTGAGGGCGTCACGTGGGAGATTCCACAGCGACGAATGCATAGCGCCAGCTGGACGTCACTCGGTCCATTGTCCATACCCATGGAGGAGCAGTGGGAGCATAGTAGGGGTCCACCCAAAGCGTTTCTCGTTCTCTTTGCATGTGAATTTGAAAAGGCAGGGAAACACCACATTAAAAGGAGAAAATGACGACACCACCCGTGCTTCGAGCTGATTTGACCTCTCCACCCATTTTATTCTACATGAGGTCATCGACTTCACTGTACACAATAATAGACCGGCCAATTGGCCCATGCTGTTGCTTAACGAAATGAAATGCTGATAACATGCATAGACTTAAAAAGGTTCATTTGCTTCTCAGGTTAGAATCACTTAAATGCAATAGCAATTAGAAAATTATTATATGCACTCAGTATATTAAAAGCCTAATGAATACGATATATTAAATCATATGAACTCATGTGAGATCCATGCACTTGATCTGCTACTTTGTGTGTAAGCAATAATGTCACATTGCAACAAATATCGACTTTAAAAGGATCTCAATCCCACCCTTTGCCAAAATATATATAATATAGCAACGATAAAAAGAAAGAGCCAAGTGAGAAGGCAGTGCATCCATACGAAACTGTTGTTGGGATTTCTCTGCATACTCTATGCTCCTTTTTATTTAAAAGGGACTCGTTTACCTTATTGAGTTGAAGATGATTGTCCAAAATCTTGCCCTCTTGCGTTAAAAGAAACTTTTGTGCCATTTTGTGTACCAAATCCCCATATCCCCTGTGGTAGAGAATTATCATTTCACTTTGGCTGCTTTAGAAAAAATTAGCCCTCTTCCATGAATATTAAAAAATATTGGGTACTTTTCATATAAACTTGACATATACCTACTAACGAAATCACATAAGATGACCAACATCCATGTTAGATTTTTCAGTGAAGCAAATCGCTGATAATATTCAAATAATCGATTTTTCAAATTTATGACACTCATAAGTAAAAAAAATAGTAATCAAATGAGCATCTTTTACCTTGTTATTTAATGGGTTGGCGTGAGCGGGTGAGCAGGTCGAACTTAGACTTCCACTCTATGAACAAATATAGTGTGAGAGAGTTTGAGTGAGTTTTTCTTTGGAAATGAAGATGGTGCATTGGCTTCGAACGTTGGCTGTGGCCTGGTGGTTGCGACAGGGTGGCGCTCAGGGGGCGCCCTGCCCACGCCGGTGTGGAAGAGAGGAAGTACCTTTTCCGTTTGGGCTCAGAATCGATTGTGCGAGATCCACAGACTTTTTGCTCAATTGCACCTCTAATAAGCAACTATTGTCGGGGGATGTTACGGTCCACAAAATCGAAGTCGTCAACTCGAGCATGGAGGTCGGCCTTCCCAAAGAACATAACGATACTCAACTGCTGCTTGCCTTCAGGAGGAGTATTCCGACGCTCGACACCTCGTTCAGGAGCATGGTGGCTAAGCTGGGCTGGATGATTGCAGAGAACATGACTTGCGAAGAGGCCAAGTCGAACCAGTCGAGCTATGCCTGTACAGGCAAAAACACGAAATGCGAGGACTCCGGGGAAGAACTGGCTTACTTCTGCCAATGCGAGGATGGGTACGAGGGGAATCCCTATGATGGCCCCCAAGGATGTACAGGTAATTAATATAGGTGACACCTCATGCATTGTCGTACTCAAATGAATTGTGTGGATAATTAATTAATTAATCACCATGCAAGAGCCTGATAGAGAACTGCTGTATCTATGTACTGATTCCACCTAGTTTACCCATTCGCCGCTTGATTTGCACTACCCCCCCTCTCTCTCTCTACCTCCACTCTTCGGCTTGCACCTCACGCCATTGCCACAGCCGCCTTCATTCACCCACCACCTTAGGTGAGCCCACCGTCGGCCTTCACGTGCCGTCCAACCACCATGTCCATGTCCATGTCCATGTCCACAGAGAGAGAGCCTTGGCTCTCTCGTTAAAATACCAGTACGCACTCCCTTTCGTCCACTGGCAACAGCACCTCCACTTTGGGGACGACATTAAGTGCCACCACCAAGCAACAACGTCTCCCCCCCCCTCTCATCTCGGCAGTAACAAGTCCTTGGTACCATCTCCTCCGCAATGAAGGGAAAGAAATTTGCTTGCTTGAAAGGAGAAGACAAAATTGCAGCGACCTTTAATCAAGAGAGATTAGGCAAAGGTGCATGGTGGTGGGGTCGTGACCTTAGTTCATCTTAAAATCAATCTCAACAGTAGAAGAGATGGCAATGGATTGAGTGGAAGGTGGAAAAACTAAACCTATTGCAATTAGGTAAATTCAGTTATAGTTTTTTTTTTTTTTGGTTAATTGAGTTCTAGACCTTTTCTATTTGTATATGTCCATTCAGCTAATTTTAATTTAAAATGGTTAACATAGGCACCAATTGTCCTACATAACGGAGCCAATCTTTATGTGGATAATTAATATTAATATTTTCAAAAATTTCTAAATTTTTATTTATTTTTTTCTTTTCTTTTTCCTCTTTTAATTTTCTCTCTTTTTTTCTTCCTTGAGGTTGAAAGAAAAAAAATATAAATAATTAAATAATTAAAATTTTTAAATTTTTAAAATACTATTAAAAATTGATCGTATCAGACTCTTGCCGCAACATGTAGGATGCCCCACGTCCATGTAAGCAATTTCTAATCAAAAATAGCTAAATGGATTGAATTGACACAAATATAAAAATTTTATGACTAAATTAGCCAAAAAATAATTTATGATTAAATTGGCACAATTGCAATATATTTAGGACTTTTTTAGTAATTCTTCCGTGAAGATGATTGGGGAAAGATAGAGAAAATATGCTTTTCTCACATAATTGATCCGTCCTACTATATGATAGTATTTTAATGGGAGGTCTATATAAAGTTGGGGAATCTTGTCTCCATCCAAATCCATCTCCAAAATTGATTCTTGAGTTCATGTGGAACCCACATGATCAATGATTATGATAGACTTGTCGAATAAGTTTGGGTTCAGCAAAAATTTCTCTAGGTTGCAAATTTTTGCCTAGTAAAATAAGTCAAGGCCATTGCCATCACCCTACCAACATCATCGTCAACATTTCTCGCAATTCTACTCCCGTGTTACGGTGATAGTTTTGCCTTCTCTCTTAAACCTTTGTGCCTCCTCTCCTATATACACATATTCAACATGGTATGCGTACCATAATGCATCTGAAGGGTTAGATTTGACGATAGATTTGACGAGTCCATCATTAGTGATACATATGCATATTAGCACATCCACCTCACTTGGAGAGTAACAGCTCATTTTATGCATGCATGTAATAATCAAACCTTCTCCTTCCTAGGCTCAGTCTTCGTCCCCAGTAACCATAGACGACCCCTCACTTGGCTCTTGCAATGTAGGACCCATGCACTATTGCCATAGCTCGATTTCCACAAGTTCTGTATGCTGGATCCTTTCCTGGCTCGTGTGCCCTCAACGGGTCTATAAGAGTTCAAGGTAGCGTCGATCTCAGTTGATGGCAAAGAACGATGAAATTGTTGTGCTCGGATTCGACGCGGAGAGAGACTGAGAATGGAGAAACAAAAGATTTCTTAAAAGAGAGTGGGCACATGTCCCAATACTACAACTGAAAGCTAAATGGGACAGCATTGTCTATCTAATAATCCATGCACAGACTTGTTCAATTTGTTTTTGTCATTAAACGAGATAACGGTTCAATTTCTCTTCTGCATGATGTAGACATCAATGAGTGTAAGAACCCAAACCAGTGCCCATCTAATGCGAAGTGCAAGAATACGCCCGGGAGCTACACTTGCCATTGCCCACTTGGAATGTGGGGCGATGGTAAAGACACTTGCCATTCTCTTTGGATCGTACTTGCTCCAGGTAACTATATCCATATGTGTGTATGCCCCTCATCATTCAATATATGGTTCATATTTTATCAATTCATTGTTGATTTTACAGTAGGTTTGACATGTGTTTTTATGGATTATTATACCGTACTTAGTGGTGTAATCCCCGGCGACATAGACAGCGAGCCATAAGCTGCCACGTGTCCCTATTTAGTCCCAAGCTAAGGCTGATTACATCTTTCCTTCGTTTTTCTTGTACCTCCTTTTCCGTCTTTTTTTCCCTTTTTTTCTGGCTAACACTTTAAAACCACGTCGGTGGGAGGACACCGCAGTGAAAATTCCTATCTCAGCCCAACCTACAAATCTTGGCCAAAATGAACAACTAGAGCTTCTGATTCCAAGAGGAAAAAAGCCCTAATAATGGTGTAAATTTCAAGAATTTCTTTCTTCTCTGGTGAGTTGCTGAAGTAATAATGGCCCTTAGGCAATAGATGGACACGAAGGCCAAACGCCAGTTGTTGGGGAACTTGCGTATGAGGATGGCCTTCAAGATTGACGAAGCCCAGTGGGGCTATCAGAATTTACGAAACTCAACTCACCTTCAACGATCACACCCATGGATTGGACTGAGGCTTTTTATTTTTATTTTCTTGCGTAATCCTTTTACAGTAATTATTATTCAGACTTGCGTGTCTTGTTTGAGGTGGGATTTGGGTAAAAATTGTCCCCTTTAGGTAATATCCCGTGAATGGTTCACAAGATCTTCAATTGATTATCTATTAAAAGAGATTAAAAGAGAGAAACAGAAGAAAAAAATAAAGAAAAAAAAGTACAGACAAACAGAGTTTTTCAGAATAAACAGGAGTGAAGCAATTAGTCACATTACACGTCCCACTAATGCTGCTCGTGCAATTTGAGATTAGCTTAACATGGTACGGTATAATAATCCATGGTTGATTGAGAGTTGGTGGCGGATGTAATAGTTTCTCCGGGGTGTAAAAATACATTTTCTCATCTATCTTACATGTTTGAAGTTTTTGAAGTTAAGCATATATATAATTAAATGTCAAAGTTCGGATAATAAGCTACAAAAAGAAGGAATGGATCCACACCTAAAAGTCTGGGGCAGCGGGCTTTTTTAGTACAACAGTTGATATAGGCTGATAAGGCTATTAGCGTTACCACGTTTACACTTTTAAGAAAAAAATTAATTCTTTTATTTTACTTTAATGTTTTTGATGGAAATGCCGACTGATGATGATGATGATGACGATGATAGTAATAAAAAACGATCGCTTCTCCTTGCAAGCTTGGCTCTATAAAACCAGCCCGCGGCAGTGGCCCCCACCGAACATGTGGTGGCGGCGTGTTAACTTATCAATTCAATATGGGTAAAATTAGTTTTAAGAGAGATAACTATTATGTAGACAAACAATGGTTATGTTTTATAATTAGTGTGTGGAATAATGTTTTGAATTTTAATTTAATGTAATGTGCGATGCGGTTTGTTAATCTAATGTAAAGTTATGAATTTTAAATTTATTCAATATGGTTCTTAAACTTTTGATACATATTCAATTTAGTCATATAGCAAATTTAAAATTTAATGACCACATTACACATTGAGCCAAAGTTCAATGACCATTTGTGTCATTTACTCTTAGTTTATATGTCCTTCAATCATGTTTTTAATTGGCAAATACAAATCTAGGTAATTTAGGAAAAATTACCAAAAAATTCATATACCTATTGTAATTATGTCAATTTAGTTTTAAACGTTTTATTTGTTATCAATTGAGTCCTAAAACTTTTGCATTTGTGTCGCTCGACTAATTTTGACAGAAAATTGCCAACATAGACGCCAGACACGTCACATTGGACAATCAATGCTCATGTTGATAAACTTAAATAATATTTTAATATTTTTTGAATTATTTCATTATGTATTTATTCCTTTTTTTTCCTTCATTTTCTTCTTCCCTTCTTCTTTTTCCTCTAGCTGGTTGCTGGATCTCATTGATTGACTAGAGACAAAGGCTAGTGAGGCTTGACCCTTGCTAGATCTAGCAAGGGTGAGCCTCAATGAGCTACCTAGACAAGGTTGCCTTCGTGGCCTACCTCAATAGAGGACTAGGCAAGGCACAACCTTCCTGGATCTGGCAAGGTCAAGCATCACCTAGCCATAGCAGGGCTCGCCCAAAGTCAATCTCACCGACCCTGGCCTTTGGTCGATCGCCAAGACTGGCTAGAGGAAGAAGAAGAATGGGGAAAAAAGGGAAGAGAAAGAAAATAAGAAATTTGAAAAAATATTAAATTTTATTAAAATTTATTCACATTTGTGTTGGCTGCGCCATAAGCCACACTACATAGGACAGTTGGCGTCTATGTCAACTATTTTTAATCAAAATTGACCAAATAGACTGAATTAACACAAATGCAAAAGGTTTATGACTCATTTATTTATTTATTTATTTATATTTAAAACTGAATTGACACAATTATAATATGTTTAAAATCTTTTTAGTAATTTTTCCTGATTATTCATGCATAAGTGGTTCAAAGATTTCTCTGAGTTTTCATACCATTTGTAAAGGTAAAGAGCTATAACAATGGGAGGTGAATGCTTCCTTGTTCTTTTTTGTTTTATTACAAACCTCTTTCATTATAGTCAAGGAAAGACATCGGGAGGAGTAATAGAAGACGCTGGAATTATGTATTTGAAATAAGTTCAATTGATTACTTATTCGGTTTATAATGACGCTCGTCAAATTATAAATGAGGACTTTCATAAGGATTGTTACATGATGGATAATATGTCTAATCCTTCTGTTATAGAAACAATTTTTCTATCATCATTAAATTGGTAGTTATATTTTGAAGGATTGACTGATTATCCAAATAATAATAATAGATGCAGATTATGTCTAAAAAAGGATTAAATGGGTTGTGGGTTTGAAATTAATTTCTTCTAAGAACTATGTGGACCATATAAGGATCACATGCTTGAATCATTAATCTAGTTATGTATATTCTTTGGCAGTGATTATTCTGGCCTTCTTCACAGCTGTTGGTGCTTTAGTCCGTTACATGTGGAGGAGGATAAGCAAAGAGAAAAACTTCAGACGAAATGGAGGAGAGCTATTGAAACACCACAGAGTTCAAATCTTTACAGAGGCAGAGTTGATAAAAGCAACCAACAACTATGATAACGGCAATAAGCTTGGTGAGGGCGGTTTCGGTTCTGTCTATAGAGGGAGAGTAGTTGGGGACGCCGGGGACACCATAATTGCGGTCAAGAAGCCTAAAGATTTGCACAAGTCTCTAATAAAGATGGATTTTCAGCATGAACTTCAAATTGTGATGCAAATAAACCACAAAAATGTGGTGAAGCTTCATGGCATATGTTTGGAGACAAGAATACCTTTGTTGGTTTATGAATACATTTCAAATGGTACCCTCTTCCAACACATCCATCAGAATGCATCAACCATCTTGAGATCATGGAAAAACCGGCTCAAAATAGCTGTCGAAATTGCTCTTGCACTTGAGTATATGCATTCCTGCGCAGAACCCCCAATCATTCATGGTGACATCAAGTCGGTGAACATACTTCTGGATCACAATTACTCAGCAAAAGTGTCTGATTTTGGAACTTCAGTACTAATATCACCAGAGCATAGTAATATGGTAGCCACTGAAATACAAGGCACATTGGGTTACATTGATCCAGAATATTTAACCACCGGTATAATAACAATTAAGAGTGACGTATACAGCTTTGGAGTTGTCCTCGTGGAGTTGCTCACAAGAAAGAAGCCCACAAGTTTCATTACTAGGTCTGGAGAGTCGATCAATATTATCCATTATTTCATCTCTTCTGTGAAGGATAAGACATTCTCTGATATCATTAACTTCGAGGCCACCAGTAAAGATGAAATGGAGAGAATAGGAATGGTTGCTGAGATTGCAGTGAGGTGCTTGGACCAAACCAGTGCAAAGAGGCCCGCAATGCGAGAAGTGGCTGAGCAACTCGCCAGGATTAACCAAGAGCTCGACAGCTTGACAGTGGAAGAAAACAATGAAGAGACCAACTGCGAAGTGGATGAAGAAAGCCTCGCCTTCCATTCGACTTCAGTTATTTGCGAGACGAGCCAACATGGGACCTCAAGCTCTCCTTTCTGATCAGCGAATGGAATCAGCAGGTTCCAACATCTGATCCATATTACCATAGCAACATGTCTATTAACTGTCCATCAGGACTTCTAGGGTATTGTGCATTCAGAATATAAATTTTGTTTGGCATTTGCTTTGGACTTATAATTGTGCAAGCATCCGTGTAAGTTTTAAGTGTCGCAATCTATATATAGCAGACTTTATGGAAGGCTGGCATATGGCCATTTTGACATTATCATAAATCTCTCTTTTCCTTTTATCTTTTCTTCTGTCTTTTTTTCCTCACTCTTTTCCTTTTATCTTTTCTTCTGTCTTTTTTTTTCCATACATATAATAATAGATCAGGAAAAAAAAAATATACTCACTCCTTTCTATCTTATTTTTCCTTAATATAATCCCAGTTCACTTTTGTCGCAAGTAAAATTCTCCCTTCACTTCCGGTCTTTGCCTTTCCCTCGTTTTATTGCACTTAACCCTATAATATCCATAACTGTTGGCCAAAAAGACAATAATAGGGCCAGAAAAACTATCTAATTTCACTATTGCTTCCTTTTTTTTTTTTTATAAATCTGATCTTAATTTGAAAAAACAAATCCCAATTTAATTTACTTTATCTTTATTTGTAGTAGTTTGGATGTTAAATGGGGAGCGAGAGCGGGAAGGACAAACCGGAACTCAAAAAATACCATATCTTCCAACCATGATGTGATTACTCATACATATGATAAAGGCATCCCAGGTGTGCTTCAGCTAGATGCCTTTTGCTACTAGGTTTTCTTGTAGTTTACCTTCGAGTAATGCATCTTTGCTTTATCTCTATGACTTCCTTACACACCACAGTATTATTTTGAAGCTGAATCACAATAATGGCCTTGATGGATGATGGAAACGCCTTCCACATGTGGTCTTCCCATACTCCTCGCGTTTCCTAAGTACTTAAGACTTGTCACGTGCACGCACAGATAGAATCTGAGTGATGATCACTACCACCGCCACGCCAGTGCCGCATGCCACATGTAATGCTAGAATGGCAATTATCTGCAACTCAATGCATGTTAGCGATAATTTTTCTCAATTAATGGACCAAAACATGTAAAGAAACATGTACTTAAAGTACTCAATTGAATAAAAAAAATTACCGACTTAATTGAAGAGTGTGCAAAAGTTGTGATCCAATATCATCTATCCAGCCAAGATTAGTAAGAGAGTAGAACACGTACAGGGGACTCTGGTAGCTCTATATCATCTGTGGGCACATAAAACAACATATTTTATGATGACAAACTCTTACAGGAAGTCAACAGTTCTCCATATTAAGTCCTTGATGTCAAAATCAGCATACCCAACGCACAATCACAAATGTACTTTTGGATGCTAATCTCATTGAACCAAATAATGCCGTATATTGTTGTTATAAAATTTTGGTTTAATACCACGAAAAATCGCAAACCGATACACATGTGACAAATTTATCCAAGACCCCAAACTAGTATAGTTTTAACAAATTTACCCCAAACTTATACACATATAACAAATTTATCATTTGTTAGTTTCAGTTAAATTTTATTGATAGAGACCAATAACAGTTGATTAGTATACCAGTTTAAGATTTTACTCCTCGTTTATTACAATTATATTAGTTTTGTGAATTTTTTTTTTTTTGCGACGTTACTCCAATTTAACATAAAGCATATTGATCATAAATGTACCAATTTGAGGTTTTTAACGGTCAAAAAATTAATTTGTGACAAATCTATTACAAGTATATAGTTTGGAGTTCTTTTTTTTTTTTTTTTTTTTTTTTTTGTCATTTGGGATAAATTTATCATGATGTACTTATTTTAGCTTTTTCGTGGTATTAACCCTAAATTTTTTTAGACTATTGCTAGATTATTTTTTGATGATTCTAATACATCTTAATCTCACTATAAATGCGGTTATGTGCACATAAAAAAAATCACCAAGTAAATTTATTTTAATCCAATAATTAACTAACTTAAATTAATAAGAAATTTCACAAAAACAAAATTTTGTTCCCCGTAGCACCAGAATAACTTTGAACCAACTAGGGCAAGCAATTTTTGACACGATATGTGTTCTTGTCAAGCTTAAATGGGTTCATGTCATAAATGGATCAACCGATCTATACACAATTATCGTGGATGATACTTAGGACTCAAATCGAACCTTCATAACCCTAATGAATGATTTTTACAGCTCAAATTGAATATCGATGATGAGCGAACTTATGGTAATCCTCGTAAAGAATACCTGCACTAGTCCTCACTCCCGTCCTGTTATCCATAAAATGAAATCAAGCAAATAAACTTTTCCTAGGAACAAATTTTTCTTTTGTCACAGTATGCATATTATATAAGGTTCAAATTAATTTAAGATACTATGCCAATGTATACAATGGTCATGGGAAGAGGGAGGTGGAGAGCTCAATTCCTCATCTTCTAAGGAGCTTAGGGGTGGAGACGTATAGTTTTAGGTGTAGGTTTCAATTCCCATGCAGCAAAGAGGCAAGATAAAAGTCAGAAAACGAGTTGAGAGTTAGAAAAGGATAGACAAAAAAAAATAAAAGAAACAGAAGAAAGATGGAAAATCAATGCTTGGTATGTATTTCAATTTGTTGTGCAAAAAGACAGATTTCAAAGATGAATAATTCATTTTCTGCCTTCTTTTACTAAATAATTTATTTTCTAGTTTAAGTATAATGTTTATATTGGTAACTTTTTGAATGTTGGATTTATTACCATAAAGGCTTGCACATGTAAGCACATGCATAGAAACAATATTGACCAAGACAGTATGATTTCTAAAGCAAAGAAGTACTGCTTAATGGGCATTAGATTAATCTATTAAAACCAAGTTCCCGAACCTAATACTTTTATTAAAGCGATCTCCCACATTTTGGCTTGCTCCTAATCGGCCTACTATATTTTAGTGGAGACTAGACATGTCAAACAAACTGATCAAATTAAAAGATTTACGATTTAATTGGCACAATTACAATAAATTTATGATATTTTTGGTAATTTTCTCCACTATAACACAGGTTAAGTAAATGCAAATTTGATGTATCCTAATATCACACAACCCTTCAAACATTTTTTGCATTACTCATTTGTTTTTATTAATCACAACTACTTTTGTCAAGATCTCAGCCTGCCTTGAATTTGATTAACCTTTCAAACCAGTTGGCCATCTTCATATAGTGAAACAAGTGGCCAATACGTGGCCATGATTTTAACACAAAAAGGCCGCTGGAATGCAAGTGGCACTCTTTGTCAATATACATGTATTGTAAGTTTCCTTTTGATTCCTGAGTTATCATCGGAAAATATTACGGCAGTATTAGAGCTCTCTGAAAATGCACATGCGACATCATTGAAAAAGTCAAGCATCTTGTTTATCCTAAAGCATTTTGCCGAATTCAGACAACGGTATGCAATCTCAATAGTTCCCTAATTCTATAATGCGTTGTCATATATGTATGTCTTACTTTGTCATCTCCTCATATAGGTTTTTAAGAATGCCGCATCTTTCGAAAGTGGTAATGTGTACCTAAAAAGCCCCATTTTTTTTTTTTTTGGCAAGTTGGAGTTTTAGAAGATCAAGTTCTTTGAATGTTGGTCTTGCACAGGGCCATGATTGAACGTAGTTCTGGAATTCCTTGTCCATTTAGATTTAGTAAGCTTACTCTTGTGATCATGGCAATAGTTTTTGCATTCTGGAAACACGGTTGTTTGCTCTTCATACATGACGCTGTCCACACCTGCCATTGCTTGGAATAGGCTTTACCTGGTTGACATCCAAGACATGCCACAGGCCCCGCAAATTGTGTCCCTGGAATTTGAAAAATAAATCATGTTGGTTGTGGGGTTCGTCCCCTCGCACGCACTCTGTTGGAGTGTAATTGGAACTCTTGGTTCATGTGTCTGATCAGTATTCAGCAATATTATATCAGGATTGATTAGTTAGGCACATGGTCACTATAAGAGCCACAACTCATACCAACAGTGGTCGATCCCTTTGTGCCACTATCACTCTAAAGCCAAAGGCTGCAACATTAAGGCCACAAAGTTTGACTAAGCAGGCTAATGTCACCCTGTCTGCCATTGCAAGGGATTGCTCATTGCAAGCGGCCACAGTCCAACCTACATTACCCAATAGTGAGCCGCAGGACATTGCTTAGGGTTTATGTCGAGAATTTTTAAGCCATGCTTATTGTTATCCTCAGAAAAATTTCATCCAGGCAGAGATACGATAATATTAACTTGAGTTTCTGCATGAGTTGTCTAGCTGTTGCCTGTGTTTGCATTCGAGCATGTGCATTTATTTGCCTTTGTCCACAACTGGTGTGCTTGCTGCATTTGAAATTTCACAAAGGCTTGCTAGGGAGAAACTTTTATTTGGGTTGGGTCTTTCCATTTTGGCCAATTAGCATGAGAAAGGGATCGTTGTACTATGCTGACTATATGAGAGCGCTAGGGATACTGCAATGAGGGAGAAAGTGCCCCTTAGAATTTATGTGGATTTCTACTCTTCCACATTCCGGAGCACTTAAATGATACAATTCAAGTGTACCATCTTTCTTTCTCATTTCGAGGAAAAGGTGTGGGAGGAAAAGGAAACAACTATAAACGAATACACCACAAGATTGAACTGCACTCATACCTCTCCTGCATCAAGTTGACCGCCACCCCCCTACGTAGTGATTATATCAATCATGTACGTAGGTAGGGCCCCGACTGGTAATTCCTTCGACACATCTACGGAGCTCCTTCTTGTTGTAAATATCATTAATCACAGAATTTAGTGAGCAGCGCCAAATCTTTCTATGGATTGCTTCTTTTGCCTCTTTTGCCGTCAAAGTGCCTATGGTACCAGTTCATATTTGGTTACCCGAAGCTCATGTAGAGGCACCTACGGCAGGATCCGTCATCTTGGCAGGAATTCTTTTAAAAATCGGATACCTACAGGTTTTTAAGATTATCTTCTAACTTCTGACTTTTGTGAGGTTCAGCCTTAATTATGTACAAAGCGTAATGCTAGAGGTAGTTGATTTAGCAGTGAAATCCATCTTCCCTAGTTTGTTTGAGTGAGAAAGGATGGCACTATTTCGGAAGTTCAAATGAATCTTTGCGTTTGTCTATCTTCGTGTACGTATTGATAACTCTGTTGTAAATGCTCGACTCTTGCTGATTGTGCATGGATTTACTATCTTGTACCCAAAAATGAACATGTATTTACTTGTCTTATGCATCCCTCCTAACTCCATCGAAATCAATTTTGTGTGCAATCTTGAAATATTTTATTTCAGTTGTTGGTGCAATTCTTCAGGTTCTCTCATTTAATTCAAGGAATTGTGCCAACTATTCGTGATTATTTTTCAGAAACGTTGACTAAGGCCCCGTTTGTTTGCGTTTCTTTTTTTTGTTTTTAAACAGTTTTTCTGTTTTTTTGTTCCTTTAAACAAAAAAAAAACAAAACGCGTTTGGGTGCGTTTCTGTTCCTTTTTTGTTCTTTTTGTTCCCAGGAACAAAAAAAAAAAAACAAAAACAAAAAAAAACTTGTTTTGTTTCGAAACGTAAATGAGAAACACTTTTTGTTTTTTTCTTTTTTCTCTTAATTTTTTGTTCTTTTTCTTTTGGCCGGTCGCCGGCCTCGGCCATGGCCGGCGACCGCCGACAATGGCGGCGGCCCGGCCGACGAGGGCCGGCGGCCTCGCCCGGCCACGCGCGAGGCTCGCGGGCCCCGGCGAGGCCGAGGCTCGCCGTAGCCGGGCGAGGGCGGCCTCGCCATGGCCGGGCGAGCTCGAGCTCGCCCAGATCCGGCGAGGTCGACCTCGCCCGGCGCCGGGCGGCGAGCCTCGGCCTCGCCGAGCCACCGCCAGCGACGCCAACCCGGGGTGGCTCGGCCCAGCCGAGGCTTGCCGGCCCGGCGAGCCCGATCTCGCCAGATCCGGCGAGGCCGAGCTCGCCTGGCCGGCCGCCCGCCCGCGACGCCGACTGGCGGTTGCTCGGCGAGGCCGAGGCTCGCCGGCCGCCGGCGAGCTCGGCCTCGCCGGATCTGGCGAGATCGGGCTCGCCCGGGCCGACCCGCCCGGCGGCCGGCGAGCCTCGGCCTCGCTCGGCGGTGGCCCGAGGCCGCGCCTCGCCGCCGCCGGCGAGCTTCCTCGCCGGCGGCCGCCGGCCATGGCCGAGGCGGCGACCGGCCAAAAGAAAAAAATAAAAAGAAAAAGAAAAAAAGAAAAAAAGGAAAAATAAGAAAAAATAAAAAAAATAAAAGAAATAAAAAAATTATCCAAATTTACCAAACATGTTTCTGTTTTATTTTTTATTTCCGGAATAAGTTTACCAAACGCCTTTTTTTGTTCAAAAATTGTTCCCCGAACAGAAACACTTTTTTCTATTTCTGTCCCCTGGAACAATTTTTAAAACAAAACACAAACAAACGTTGACTAAGTGGACCTCCATAAAAAAAAAAAAAAAAAAAAAAAAAAAAAAAAAAGGCATGAAAGTACCACAATTTCATTTGGCTCTGGCTCATTATGGCGTCTAGAGGCAGTCGGCAATTATTGAGCCATGTTTTGCTCTATAGATAAAATATTACAAGAATTCAGTGCAGCCAACTCTAACGTAATATAGTTCTTTTCATCTACCTATATTCAGTTAAGCTAAGATGGCTTTTAATCCAATCAAGCACATACATCTTCTTTCTTTGCTTGAAAAGGGACCCGGTTAGAAGACGCTGCACGAACTCAGTGAGAATTTAACACAATTCAACTCTTATGCAGAATTTTTCTTTTTCATTTTTCATTTGCCAAAAACAAATCAACAAAAAGGAAAAGTGGGTTTCTAACACAATGAGCCAGACTCGTCTTCCTTATTAGAATTGCAAGTTCCAACCTGTTTTGGACATGTATAGTGATGTCAAATAAGTTCTTATCGTAAGTCTACCAATGAACAAAATCTTGAAGTTCCGTTCCTACACTTGATCCATTCCAGAATTCACCAAGTGCATGTTTACAGGGGGAACTAGGATACGTGTGTTATCTTGTGTCGTCTTCGGGCAAAACTTTTGCTCCAAAGATGTTCATCATGTACCCAAGTTGAACAAGAGTCTTATTTCGGTATACATGGTTGGTCTTAATTGATTTCTTGTAATGTTTGCGTTCGATAAAGTGACTCTTATCAAAGAGGGATCGTTTATTAAGAAGGGCTATGCCAAATACAAGACGCGCTTGCTCATTTTGATGCATAATGATAGTAATATGTCTTTTCATTACGCTTGTGGTGTTGAATTTATTTCTCATATTAATACACGTAATTAATGGCATTTTGAGCTAGGTCTTATTGGCAAGAGAACCATGGATAGATGATACAATGTGATCTAATGCTTAAAATATTTAATAATATTCTTGATGAAAAATGGGAATGCTGTGTTCCAACAAACTCTAACAGAAAATCGACCAATCCCATTACTAGATCTACTAGTATTTTAAGATTATTACATATAGATATATGTGATAATAATAATGATTTAACTAGAGGAGGAAAATATACATTATAACTTTTGCAAATAACTTTTCTAAGTACGCGTATGTTTATTCATTAAACAATAAATATGAGACAATTAGTAAATTTAAAATTTCTAAGCACAAGTTGAAAAAATCAATTAAGACAACAAATTAAAAGATTTAGAAGTACTAGAGGTGGAGAATTTTTCCACATGAATTTAATTCTTTCTTGTAAAAGTCATGGTATTATCCATGAAAGAACCGTGCCTCATGACCCAAATCAAAACGGAGTAGCTGAAAGAAAATAGAGAACTTTATGGAAATGATAAGTGCTATGTTATTGAGTGCTAATTTGCCTCTAGTTTCTTGGGGTGAAGCATTACATACTACATGTTATATTACTAATAGAATTTTGCATAAAAATTTGGATACGATACCCCGTGGAATGTGGAAAATTAGAAAACCACAAAATTTGTAATATTAGAGTTTAGGGTTGGGTGCTTTAGTTTTGGATCTTTCTCATAAAAGAGCCAAACTTGGATCAAAGGCTATTAGATCTATCTTTTTTGGCTTATGCAATAAATAGCAAATCACGTAGATGTTTAACTCTTAGTGCTAATATTATTTATTAAATAAAAATGAATAAATATTCAACATTTAACAATGAAAGATGCTAAGTATCTTGAACTAGACAAAGATTTGAAAAAAGAAACTGTTTCCTTAGATTATATAAAACAAAGAAAATGGATACTAAATGCCATTACTTTCATATGATGCTAACTTTAATGTCAAAACTTTTCATCAAATTATTCAAATGTCATATCAAAAAATAAATGATCACTTGAGTGCCTCCGATTACAAATTCCATCAAAAGGTCCTACATGGTATTTTTAATAGAATTTTATCCATTTACTGAATTTTATCCATATATGATTTTTAGCTAGGTAAAAATGATAGCAAAGAGAAAAAGAATTTTTTTAGGTAAAAAACAAGTCTAACATGGATGATGAAGTGGTTCATGACAAAACTACCGCATATCCTTCAAATTTATGTTAACTTGGTTTCTCTCCCCCATTCTCTGTTCACACTCGCTCGCTTGCTTGTTTCCTATCGCGCTCGCTCTTTCATTCAGTCAATCGATCATCATCATCTCACTCACTCAATCGGCACGAGAAAAAAAAATTAGGGCTCTATACGAGGGGAAAAAATAGGGCTCAATACTTTGTGGGAAAAAAACTCAGTTTTTTACTTGTTTTTTTGCTGATGCCGCTGAATACTATTAGGGCGGTTGTTGTTGGAAAGGTTTTTGACTTGTTGTGGGTAAATGCGTAATTTAGTCGTTTTATATGTAGTGAAATGAATATTTTAGCACATGAAATAATTTACTAATAGATGTCATTGCTTAGGTATTTTTTTTGTTAGTTTGCTTAGTCGAGTATTACTCTATGCAGTAAAAATTTAAGAGTGGATATCACCTTCTTGAATTATCTATGTTTAATCAAGATGTCTTAGAGAATATGAGGGAAAATAACATTAGAAGTGTCATAACTTTTGCATTGTACTCACTTTGATATCAAAACTTTTCTAGATCACTTAAGTGTCAAGTCGGATTAAAAAATGATCATTTAAGTACCTTCGATCGAAAAAAAAAAAAAAAATGCCTCCAGTAACAAGTTCCAACATTTCATCCCATGTGTCTTTTTCTTTAATCAATTTTAATGTTTATCTGGCTTCGTTGGAAGAGGAAGTCTAATGTGGACTATAACATGGCCTTAAAGCTCATTGTCTATCCCGTTCTCTCCTCTCTCTTTCTAATCCAAACATACGTTGCTTGGCTTGAAGCTCAACCGCTCAGAAAGTCAGATTCACCTTCAGTGGCGACCAACTCACTCCCAATTGACCTCAAAGCAGTTTCTAAAGCTCCAACTCCACCTTCTACAGCAAGCGCAATCCATTCCTCTCCCTCCCATCCCTCCCTCGACATTGCCACAACCTTCATCTCCTCTTGTTCGCACCGCATCTACACTGCCTTCATTGACATCTCCTCCAGCCTCCACATCTCCTTCCACAAAGGTTTGGCACTCCGTCGACCCCCTTGCCTCCCGTCTCTCCACCATCGGCATCCGCAAGGACGTCGTCCTCTTCTAAACCTTCATCACAACTCTTTGTTACCATCTATCTTCAAAATCCCATCGCAAAAATTGCAATTCCGGTGGAACAAAATCACACAAATGAAGTAGCAAACCTCTCTTGTAAGTTTCAATTACTAATTTTGCCAAAAATCCACGTTTGTAATATTAGGGGTTGAGGAAGAAGTTGAATCTTTCTCGAAATCATCTATTGTGAGGTTAGGGCTCGAAGAAAAGTTGAATTTGGGGCAATCATGTTAAAGGGCATTGTTTAGGGCTGTTAATGCTGACTAGGCATATTGGCGAGTGATGTTAATCGAAAAAAAATGTTAAAATATTGCTACGTCGGATTTCCAGCGTCCCAAATCAGAGTTCATACGTAAGTGATTATTTTCTTTAAAAAATTAACATTTAAGTAATCTAATAAAAATTTTGGTAGCAATGTGCTTTTTCCCAAGAATTTCACTTAATGGGCACAAAGCGGGATTCATTTGACAAAAAAAAAAAACTGAAAAAACCTCCCTCTTTCTCGCGCAAATTAGTCAATTCTAGAAGCAGATAAGGGATATAACTCAGCGGTAGAGTGTCACCTTAACATGGTGAAAGTCATCAGTTTGAGCCTAATTATCCCTAAAACCAATGTGAGTTGAAAGGAGTCCACCGGCGATCTCGACTCTGCAGGCCACTACCAGTCGAAGGAGAGGCCAAAAACCCAAAGCGGAGGCAAGGCCAGGGCTTGTCGATCCTTGGAGGTTGCGCCTCTCTCGTCGAGCGCTACTTGAGCTTGTGGTCGCAGAGGACAAACTCACGAGTTTGGTGCACCTCACGATCGAGAAGGCCAACATCCTCAACTGCATCTTTTCTTGGAGTGAGGACAATCTCATCAACACCAAGAACGCCCTTCTCACCCTCGTCCCACTCGCCGAGGAGGGGAGCCACCGAGTAAAATGGAGATTTCAATGGCCAAGTATAAGACATTTTACCTGTTAACGACTCTCGTATCATACTCAACTTCAATTATCTAAGTAGACGAGGAAAATATGCGCCTTGCTACTGCTAGGGTCTTTGTATAATATATGGTACTTGTGCCAATGAGATTGTTTTGGTATTGCCAAATTGTTGGATGATCTTGAGCTTCTCTCGCCCTAAAACCTAGCTCAAATAATGAAGTTTTCCTTCACACTTATAAACTATCAATCTCTTTCACAATCAATATGTAACAACCTCAACAATCTCCTCCTCATACATTGGGCTTGAGTTAGAGCCGCAACAACCTATAACAAAAAGACTAGTGGTCGGTTTATAAGTGTTAGAAAAACCTCATCTTTAAACTAGCTTTTAGAGATAAGAGATAAGCCCAATATCACTTAACATTGGTACTAGAACCCAAGTTACCAACAAGTCGAAACCCAACAGTCACTTAGAAAAGATTGTCACAACTCCAACTCATGCCTAATGTGTGAAGGGAGATTGTTGATGTTGTCTCACATTAGTTGTAGAAGGGACTAACTATCAATTTATAAGCATGAGAAAAAATCTCACTCTTTGAGCTAGCTTTAAGATGAGAGAGACCTAAAGCTGCACCACTAATATCAGAGCTCAAGTTGCCAATAAATCTAGATCTAATAGTCACACAAGAGAGCTTTGGTTGTTGCGACTATAACCCCATGATGTGTGAGGGGGAGATTGTTAAGGTTGTAGAGACTAGTGATTGATTTATAAGTGAGAGAAAACCTTACCATTTGAGTTAACTTTTTGGAATAAAAGAGGTTCAAGACCACAAGAAAGTGAACAAAAAGGCACAATTAGATTCCGCTATCAAGAGAAGGCTTTCGCACCTCAACATCTAGTTTCCTCTGCTCGCTTGGAGTTTAGGTCAATAGACAGAGGATCACCCTCAGAAAAGATGATGATACTTAACACTAAGCCAATCATACGGTGACTTTTTTAGGAATCCTTCATTAATGGTTGTGAATGACTGATTTTGTTTTCAATCTTTTCAACCTTGGTTCCATAGGAGCAAGTCAAAAGATTCAAGCAATTAACTACGTTAATCGCCCCGCCAAACAAAAGGGCTTCGAAAGAAAGAATATGGAGAAGACAAAATTGTTTCAAGCACCAACAAAACTATAAGATCCCTTGTTTCAAAGAGAGAAGGACGGGTTATTCACATTTCATTTGATGGTGAGAGGTGAATTAAAAGCTAAGCAGTGGTAATTCGAAAGGTTGGCTACTAGGTAAATCAATTCAAAGGTCGATTTCGATGCATTGACTTGCTCCAACAGAACCAAGCTCGAAAAGATTGAAAAAAAAAATTCAGTCATTCACAACCACTAATGAAGGATTAGACATTAATGTCAATAAATAACTACTAACTATTCACTAGCGTTCAATGGGGTCTCTTGAAACAATTCAACATAGACATATTAGATAACCCGATTGGCCAAGTCAGCACTCTCTATGTTTCCTTATCACCCAACACTTAAATTGAGACGATAGAACTTTTGCATAATAAGCGAGTCACATCAACAACTAGGCTTACCTTTTGATAACTAAGCAAGCCACATCAGCAAAATCACATGACATGGCAATTTATGTAACAGTGACCTCACAATGAGCGTAATTTAAAAGTTCAGCTACTTGATTGTTAAACGGAGGAAAGTGCAAATACGTGCATGTCATTATTCCTTTTAAATTTGACTATACAAAAGATGAAACATATCAGTATAATATCAAATTCAGAGTTATCTTAATAGATACTTTCGTGTTCTAGTTTGATTATTGAGTTTTGCAATCACTCCATATATGAAATCACTTAAGAGCCTCGCGTCCATCTTTTGAGTTTTGAGACACAAATCACCTCCTCGAGCCTACCCTGCAGAGTGAACAACCTAGATCATTGGATTATCGGTTTGTGCATTGTGATCCTGGATCAAATGCTGCTCAAGTAAAACAACTAGCAACCTCGATGCATATATTCATGGAACGACGGCTTGGCTTCAACATACTGATAGTGTGCATTGGGGCTAAAGACTAGCCAATGAGGGAGAAATTACCTAGAAAGTCTTATATTTATTATACAATAGCCAATTAAGTTATAAACCTTTCAGTTGTGTCAATTTAATCATAATTTTTTTGACAATTCACAAATTTAGTCCTAAACATTTCAATTGGGCTATTTAGTCCTAAATATTTTAATAGTTTATCAATTTAGTCCTTTCAATAAAATTTAAACAAAAATCACTAATGTGATGGTCTAATATATGACAGTCATCCTACATGACATTATTAGGGCTAACGTGAATAATTTTGAAAAAAAATTTCAATTTTTTCTTTATTCTTTTTATTCCTTTTTTTTTGTCCGCTGGCCACCAGCCTCAAATGAGGGACACTTGAACCTAGGCCAGCATTGGCTGATGGAGGGAAAAAAAAGACGAAAAAGAAAATGACAAGAAAAAATTCATAAAATTAAAAAAAAAAAATAGTAAAAATTGTCCATGTCAATACGTAGGATAGTTAGGGCTAACTAGATCATCGTCAATAATTTTCAGTAAAAATTATAAACTAGCAAATCATTAAAATATTTAAGATTAAATTGATAAATCATTAAAAGGTTTGAGACTAAATAGGCAAGTTGTTAAAAGGTTTATGATCAATTAGCACAATTAAAGAGTTCAAAATTGAGACTATCATACAATAGGTTTATGACTCTTTTGACAATTTTCTTAACCAAGGAGCATTTAGATCATCCTGAATTCCTTGCAAATAGTTGGCTCTTGGACGCCTTTCCCATTAAAAAAGTTGTGGGCATTTCATGGATGTTCAATATAAATAATGTTTTCAGCAAAAATGCTGTACACATTTAACAGATCAGTCTTATTAAATCCTACTGAAGAGTAACTACTATTCTTTATGGACATTCAAAATGAATTTAGATTTGTTTCAAACTTACTCATCAACAACGACAGCCCTTAAGAGTGGATTATGTTCCACCATAATGGCATCTCTCTCGTCATCTCAGATAGCCAGAACAATCAGAGAGGGTCAAAGCCTGGAGGAGCCAAGCTACGATGTTGTCATCAGACATTTTCTATGTACCCCGTGAATGAGGGTCTGTCAAATGATATACCAAGGTCGGATTTAAAAAAGAGGCACAGCCCGCCTACTACATTTCATATCGGAGTTATGGAAAAATGCAAAGAGTCAAGATCCGCTAGGATCCTTAGATCCATCCCTCGTCGTACCCCAGGACTAACCCCATTAATAAAAGCAATTATGCCCTGTCATGTTCATCTGGTATCGTTTTCTCGCCGAGTATTTCATTCAACTCTGGCACCTTTCTCCCAGTCGTCAATCTATCCAAAGAACGTGCGTCGAATTTAAAAAGGACAAAAGATGGAATGAAAGGGTACATCTTTGTACACTAGGTAATTTGAATTGCTTCTGGTACAACACAGCCTTCGTCCATTAAAATGAATAGAAGCCGAGCAGACAATAAGCCTCGGTTACGGGTGTTGTCACTATTTGCTGCCCCTAAAAATCCACTTCTGCCAGAATTCTATTTTGCAGCTCGACCACATGAATGAGAGAGGGGAAGGAGAGAAAAACCATAAAAAGGATGGAGCACGAACTAAAAGAGCAAGAAAAATTGTTGACTAACTCCATCCGTTCCCTCTTCCATTAAAGTTCGGTCCCCTCGAGTCTGATGAAGAGGTGGGCATATAGCTGGATCTCTTCTTTTTATGGGTATTCCATGTTAGTATGTGCCCGTTCCACCCACCCCTCCTAGCACCCTCATATTCAGGTTTTTCGATGCTTTCAGTCTTCAATCTCTTCAGCCCAGAACCATAAGTATCTTCACTGTTATCCTCACTCGCCAAAGGCATATTTTCATCATCCAAGTCAACTGCACTGTCATGACGTAACTCGGTGGACTCGGAAGGAAGCTGATCCTTTTTCTTCCCCTTAATTGAGAATTTAGAAATATCTTCCCTACTTTCACTTTCCAACTCCGATACTGCATCATTACTAGCCGAATTATTGGCACTTGAGACGATATCATCTCTCCTCTTTCCTTTTACTGAGAACTTTGATGACTCTTCTCCATTTTCATTTCCCCGTTCTGATCCTGTACCAATTAACCCATTGCTCTCAGAAAGAGGGTAATTCTTCCTCTTTCCTCTGCCAGAAAGTTTAGAAATATCTTCACCATTTTCAACTGCCTTCATCCACTGCAAATCGCTCAGACTGTCTGCATAAAGAACCTCCTTTCTTCGTCGCTTTCCAGTGATGTTGCTGACATCATGATCAAAACCCTTGGACTTACCTTCATTCGCATCAGGTGTAGAATAGGCCCACTCTGGCACCTCATGCTCTTCCATGAGACGGGACCTGTAATTTTCCCTTTGCCTTCTCTCCTCATCCATCTTCTCAAAGAGCCAAAACTCTTCATCTGATCGTGCTGCAAGGCGATTGATCTCTCTCTCACTTGGCACATCCGTGCCCAATGATCTGGTACCTTTACGCATTATCTCTTCCAACATCTCCCTTCGGTCCCGAGCTGTGACATCAAAGTAACATGGATTTCAACATGAAATTAATAGAAATATACCAAAGGCACTATTTCACGGATATTTTTTTCTTTATCACCCAAATAATAGGACTAGTTAGAAACTTGACAACTTCTGCAATATACAGCATTCTAAATTAATCCAAGACTCTGGCATGGTCAACAATCATGAATAAAATATGCAATTTCTATGACTCAATTTCTTCCTGAGTCTAAATGGCCTTGCTACAATTTGGCCAGCTGAACAGTGTACTGAATACAAAATAACACAATTACCTTCTACTCCAGCACCTCACTTTCTAGTTGCTTCTCAACCAGAAGCAAGGCATAACAAGTACACTTGTGTGTACCTGCAAGCATGCTGCATGTGTATATAGATCTAAAGCAAGCAACACAACTCAATCAACTAGTACAAGTTCCTACCCAGTCACTGATAAGTCACAGGTTACTCATCCATAGTAAATCTTTAAAGAACAGATATCTCGCATTACTCTACAAGTTTCTTTCTCCCTTTTTCTTTCACACTTCAGATCTGTCAACTGTACAAACTTCTATGTATTACCATAATAGGTGATTGAGCAATCATCGGTGGATGGTTAAGCACTAAAATATGAGCACAACTCACCTGTGGAAGTCGTATTAAAAAGTCCAGCCTGGATAACCTTGGCATCAATACCCATCTTTTGTTTCGCACGCTCCAGAATTACCTCCTCAATTGATCCAACACTAACCAACACAAAAACTCTGACCTCTTTCTTCTGTCCAATTCGATGGGCCCGATCCTCTGCCTGTTGATCCATTTGGGGGTTCCAGTCACTGTCAAATATTATTACTGTATCTGCTGTTTGCAAATTCAAACCAAGGCCTCCAGCTCGAGTGCTCAAAGAAACATAAAGTATGGGGAATTGGGAGCATTGAATTGTTTCAGCAAAAGCCCCCTTTCTTCAGTTTTTGTTGAACCATCCAGTCGAAGATATTTGAACTCATGAAGTTGCAAATAGATTTCAAGAATGTCCATGAGGCGAGTCATTTGTGAGAAAAGCAGGACCCTATGCCCAGATCTATGGAGTTTTGGGAGCAAGCGGTCAAGTAGCTCAAACTTCCCTGATGCTCTGGCGATCTCATCCTTGCGCCACATGTTGTATTCCCCAACAAAAAGGTAAGGATGGTTACAACATTTGCGAAGCTGCATCGAGAGGTTCTGTAGAGACTTTGATTTTCCAGATCCTGAAATGGGTTAGGCTAGTTAGCAAAGACGTATATGCTTAAGTAAGCAGGTGACTAACAGAACCAGAAACCAAAACAAAGCCCCTAAAGTTACTTCTCATTATTCAAGTCCATTAGAGTAATATTCATTATTAAAGGACGACATGTGAAGCTTATTTATGAACAGATAACACAATTAATACACTTCCTAATATATTTGTTTCTCTTGGTGTTAAGTGACGTCGTGGGACCACAACATACAGAAATGGTCAAGGAGCATAAGCTACAAACCAGTATCTAGCCCAACTCTGCCAACATCCGTCACTTGCTGATAGTATACTTTCTGCCAAGCTGACATATCACATTTCAATATAACCTGGGACTTCCCTGGAAGGAACTTCTCCACTTCATCTTTCTTCCTTCTCAATATGAATGGTCTTATAACCTTGAGAGTGAAACATATGATTAATAAAAAAGAAGAAAATGGTCAAAAGTGGGAATTTGACAACAAAAGGTTTATACATACTTGATGCAAACGATTAATGATTAATAACTCTTCTTCATCTGAGAGGGATACGTCACCACGGTCCGCAAAGGGTGCATTAAACCAGTCCTCAAAATTCGAAATTGAATTGAAAATACTAGGAAGAAGAAAATTAAGCAGTGCCCATAGTTCCTGCAAACTATTCTGAATTGGCGTGCCTGTTAAAAGAAGCCTGCGTTGAGTCTGATAACTGCATATGTGAGCTTCCATTAATTAGACCATTTCCCAAAACATCCCAACTAAATCAGTCAGCTGAAACAACAGATATAACAACATAAAGGGATAACAAATATTCAAAGGCAGTATTCAAATGGAAAAACAAAAATCCACCTTTTACATATATGATTACTTTGTTAGCAGGCATTTCTGATGGTATAATCAATATAAAGCAGTTTAATGTGGATTAACTTGGGGCACCAAGAGACATTTAATAATTTTCTTCTGGTCAAATTATTAAGATACACCCTAAAAATGCTCACTTATTAGATCTGTATGAAAAACCATTATCTAATAATTAAAGGAGTTGAACCATCTCCTGTTCATTAAAGACCTACACATAATAGGGAACTGTATCTGAACACATAACTCATGTTAGAGCAAAGACTCTATGATGCAATATTAGACATTTTTTTTTTTTTTTTTTGGGGGTTGAAGCAATATTAGACAATTGGATAGTTGCAATATGATATCACCAGCCTTGAATTTTTTTGTCAACCTATAGCAGACAAATGGACTTGCCTTTTATTCTAAACGTGGTTTTGACACAAATACTGGAAAAACATTCTGCAATTAAAGTACTGAGATTTTCCTAAGGTGGTCGAGGGAAGCAGAAGAAAAGCACTGCCTTTGTACTGATGTAAAGGTAACATGCTCCTTCAATGTGTATCTAGGCAAAGAGTATTATTCATCTACACCGAATCATGATAGTGCTAATGACTATCCTTGTTTAACAAAATATAGTAGATGGAAGACAACTATGCAGTATCGCTAATGAAGCAAATAAGGCATAAATAGTTCGTCAAAAAGAGGTTCAGTGTAACAAAAGTGACTCAGCTACAAATGACATGAGAGTAAAAACAGAATTCTCAGTGGTTAAATATGTCAATATTGATGGCAATAGTCAGTTCAAGCATAGTGCACTAATGGTGGATTAATCAAGCAAATAAAAATGTCAGTAGCATCATACCCAGATACAAGAGTCCTTGACAGAGAACATTCATGATTCTTTAATCGATGTCCTTCATCTATAATCAAATAGTGCCACTGAATTTTCTTCAGGAATGCTTTATCTCTCATGATGAGGCCATAATGAGTAATTAAGACGTTAAATTTCCCCTCTCCAGATAACTCTTCCCTCATCACCTTCCTCTCATCCAGACGTCCATCATAAAGCACAGCTGCAATACTGGACATGAAGAAAATAATAAGCATCTGAAAGTGAAGTGAGGTATGCAAGCAACTGCAAGCCCATCACATACGCGTGAGAGACCTTGGAGCCCAAGTAGAAAATTCAATAATCCAGTTTGGCAGTACAGCTTTTGGAGCCACTATCAAATGAGGCCCTGCAACACCCTTGTTTTCCATAAGATAGGCAATCAATGAGATGGTTTGTATTGTTTTCCCTAACCCCATCTCATCAGCTAGAATACCATTTAGGTTGTTATTAAATAATGAAACCATCCACTGAAGTCCTTCCAATTGGTAGGGCCTCAATTCTCCACCTTGAAGCATGGATGGCTGCTCATTTACCTGTAGAATCCACAATTGATTTAGACTATAGTAAAGACAGGCAAACTGAAGTGATAAAGATTGTAATGGAATTTTTTGGGTGGAAAAATTGGGTGAATCCACAATTCACATGAGAGTGCCTCCTTAGCATTCTAAAGGTTTTACAAAAGATTGAAAAATCAAATGATAAGAATCTTAGATTCATCAGAGAGATCAAATGCTGAAGCCAGTAATTTTTCTCATTTAGATCACTTTATAGCTCATAAAGGTGGTAAGAGAATATATCACAAAGGCATTTATGCAAAAAAAAGAAAGAAATAGATAACAATGGCTTTACCTTTTCCTGAATGGAATGAATAGCGGAGTTATATTGCCGCTGACCCTCAAGAAAGTCGCTGGCGTCATCATTGCGATCTGATTCAGAGACGTCAACCTCTTCGTCAGGAAGTCCATCCGCAGGAGTTCCACTGCTTGAAGCATCCAAGTCAGCTTCATAATCTTTAAGATCCTCACTTTCATCAGCATGTCCAGCATCTTTTTGACGCTGGACAGCAGCTCCCAAATTGTGAAGCAGCTTGTTCGTTTCTGCAAGAAGCGTATTCAATCGCTCATTTTTACTTTCCTTTACCATTTTCATATATGCTTCCTGATCATCAGCCTTCAAAGCTTGGAATCTCAATTTTTCAGCGCGGGTAGCCCGCTGTCTTTGCCTTGCATGCCAGGCCTGCATCAAACGATAATTGTAAGGATCACGATAAGGAACATTTAAAGCAGAAGTTTATGTATTCTTATCTCCTAATAGTTAGTATGCATCAGATAATTTTTATGGTCGCATTCAGCCTAACAGAACCCGTACAGTTCATACCACATCAGTTGTAAAGTTGTTACCTTCTGAGATCCAACATCAGCCAAATATCCCGGTGAACAGTTCCCCCAAAATAGAACTGGAAACACTATTAGAATAATTGGATCCAATATTAGGCTTCATAACTGATTTGAGCCATTATTCCTAATTGGTCAAAAATAAAAGTACTACCCTAAATGTGAATGAAGCAAAGGACAGTCTGGAACTCTCAAGACCACTTCTAAGTTGGAGTAGCTTCGTCATCCTATTTCACACTGAAAGAACCCAACCTTCTTTGTTTCAAGTGCATGAAGGTTGCTTTCTAGACAAGGAAAAGTTTAGTGGACTCATTTGACCAAAGGTCATCCTATTCTCTCAAACTGCATGAGAACTTTCATAGGCCAGATGATTAATGTGCCTGAATATATCCAATCCAGCATGCCCCACATAGACCTAGCATCAAATCTTTGACTCAAGATGACCATATTCTGAGAATAAATATGAGCTCAGCCTGCAGTGCCAAACCATCACAAGAACCACATTCTAATATCGACTTCCCATTTTGTGACAGATAAATGAAAAGAAAAGAATAAGAGAGAAGGATGCCCACCTGGATCCCATCATTCCTCTGCTTTCTTTGCTTTAGAGAAGCCTGATTTTGTAAATGGAATTCTCGTACTGCATTAAGTATTTCTGCAAAAAATTTCCTTTTTTTCGTCTCTACAAGATTCTTTTCTTCTTCTTCCAATCTCGAGAGCCTCTGCAAATCACAATTGAGCTACCAGCATCAGAAAGAAGCTTTTCTCCACATTCCCATCCATGTCTATAAACAATTGAAAAACAAATGTAACTAAAGGGTGCATCAATTCAAAGTTAGTTATGGACTTGGCTATTGCCATATAGAATTGGAACAGACTGTACATATGTATTTCTAACAATGAATTCCTAACAAGATATTATCTCATCTTATCTCATGTAAGTCATATCACAAAAGTGTTCCAGTATTTCCCCTCCATAGCCATGTAATAAGTGGTGCATCTCCAATTAGATTACCTCGGCATCCCGTTTCTTTCTGAAATGATCATCAGCTTCCACGGCAAAAGCATCACCAACACCATATGGAGTGCGGCGCAATCGCATCATACCCCAGTCAAACAACTGCTTGTCAGGGTATGCACAGTTCAGACGAAGCCAGTACTCTGAACTTACTTGGGAGCGAACCTTACTTTGCAAATCTGCTAGCTGAGAGAAAAAAGTGTTTCCCCGGAAAGTCAGAACTCTAATCATCCCACAATATCCAAAAGCTAAATGAAACACATGAATATCCACATTTGCCAAAAGATAAATTACGCCCTGCAACCATTAACTTACATAGCTGACTGTAAATCCAAGAAACAAAACAAAGGTTGCCAAGGAAATCACTAGCTTAATCACGAGGATCTAGTTGCTGTTGAATGCACAAGACATTTCAAACAGTTACTGTTTGTGTAGCCATTCATCACCAAACACAGTCAGCAATCTCCTACAATAAACATTCAGATATCTGACGGCAACCTTTTCAATTACTCCAGTCTAAATAAGGAAGAGTTATGGATCTCACGACACAAAACATTCAAATGCTATAATCACATTAAAATCTCAAGACCAAGATCCAATGAACAGTCCTTTGTACAATGCGTTTTATAAGGAATAAAGCAATAAGCGAAACAAGAACGTCAAGAGAGTATTTACCTTCAGTCCATAAAGTTCAAGTAAGCACTTTGTCTGCAGATCATCCCCTCTAGTTGATGGCAATTCTAATCCACATTTAAAGCATCAATTAGAGAGACAGAATAAGTGTAACATGCAGCTTCAAGCCCTAGATGCATACTTAACATGAAGCAGTATGCATGCATTCAATAAGCAACCTACTCACTAATATTTTTTCTCGAAAACAGGAGAACTCGTGCTACAACATGCCAAAGTATAAAGTGAATCATGTGAGGATGCATGACAAATTTGAGACCATAATAACCTTCAAGTTCACTTATGCGATGCTGGACTTGGCTTTGAAGACGCTTTTCCTTTGATTCAGCCAGTTTAGAACCTGACATGCAATTTATCCGCTGTCTCAACAGGGCATCCTCAAATTCTGCAAGTAAATCTCGTCTGCCAGAGTTAACATGGTCAACCTGCATCAAAGGTACCACAAAACATGAATTTTGAAAGGGGGAAGAACAGAAATTTAATCGAACAAGCCAGCATTAGAAGGAGCAAATAGTGTTTCTTGATAATTAAGCACGGTCAGTGATATAAGATGACATGATAGCTTCTAAATTACTCACAACTATGCAAAACCTCCCAATAGAGGTTGGACCCAAATACCTAATTTACAAGCACAACCATTATAAGGTTCCAACAACAAGAACAAGCAAAATCCCAAGTGAGAATGACAACCAGAGAGACGTTGTATCTTGCAGAATATTGCACAAAGAAAATTATGGCAATATAAGGAAGAAACCAAATTTATATTGGGTTTGCTCCATAGAATACGCAAACCCAAGGAAGTCCACAAAACTCTACTTGTCCAACATATGCTCGCAAAACCGCCCTATCCAAGACCCTCACATAGCACCGTACGGCATCAGAAAAAAATCACCACAATTCGCACGCAATCACCAAAAACTGAAGAGGAACCGCGAAAAAACCCTAAAATTCACAAAAATCGCGCAGCCCGGTCGCCGAAATCCGCAACGCGGGCATTCCACGATCTCTTCAAAAACCCCAAAACCGAAACCGAAACGCCGCAGAATCCCCATCGCGAACCGCTTCGCATCATCAAAAACCCCCAAAAAGATCAACGACCGAGAGAAAAAAACCCTCACCGGACCCTTCTCGACCGCCGCCGGAATCTCCTCGGATCCGCCGCCCGCGCCGCCCTCGTCGTCCCCCCGTCCCCGTCCCCGTCCCCGCCCCCGTCGCCGCCGCCGCCGCCGCCGCCGCCGGTCGCCGCGTCGTCGCAGATGGAGGAGACGGCGCTGAGCAGGTCGGGGGGCAGGGGGAGGTTGCGGGAGATGAGGCCGAGGGCGCACATCAGCGACTTCGTCTTCCCCACGCGATCATCGAGCGGCGACGACTCATCGCGCCGCGGCTGCTGCGGCTGCGGCTGCGGCTGCTGCGGCTGGGGCGGGGGCTGGGGGCTCTCGAGCTGAGCCACCATGGCGGGAGGCGCGCGAACTCGAATCAACGGCTCGTTTTCAGCGTGCTCTCTCCTCTCCTCTTTTTTTTTTAACTGTTATTTAAAAGGGGGGAAAATCTGAAGGGCCAATATAAAGGTGTGGGATTTTTATGCTGGCTTGGCTTTGAGTTCGAGCGTGAGAAATTGAAAAAAAAATATGAGAGCGAGAGAGGGGCTTTGGCAATGGATCAAGGAGCTCCTTCTTTCTCTCCTTCCTGTGTTTTGTGCCCGGGGAAGAGAGGCGTTGTGGGGGTGAAATTACGGGAATGGGCATGCGTGCGTCTTGTTATGACGGAACCTGCCACTCGGTTCGGCCGGTGGAGTTTCGATGGGGGGAACCCGACATCTAATTCCTTTCCTTTTTTTGATTTTTTTTCTAGATTGTCCATCCCGAGTTTCTTTTTTGGGCATGGAATTGCTTTTTTTTTTTTATCATTTTGGTCTGATAATGGGGAGAAGTTAGGTAAGGAATAAATTACATTCCCCAATTGTAGGTTTCCATTAAAATGTTACCAAATTAAAGAGAAAAATTATTATCAAGAAAACTCCAACCTTACTAGAGAATGTCACATTTGACATTCCAATGGAGATCTAACTTGATGCCATAGTGGATGGAGCTTGAGCTAGATAGGCATCGAACCAATTAAATGAAGGTTGATATTGTATCAATTCCAATTTACCCATGAAAATTATTTTCAATGTATGCAACACACTTTGGACACATTCATTCGATCATAAGAGCTCCACATGATAAGACAAATAAAGAGTAACATGATATCGATTCCAATTTATCCTACATGATCTCTTTCTCAACACTCATTCCACTAATCCATCAATGTTCCTAACTTCAATGCCGAATTCAATCAACCTTACATCACTCCCAATCAGCATCACTCGACATAATCAACTTCATCAAATGAAGTGAGACGGAGATCAGACTAACTCACACTGAAATTTTCGCCTATACTGACCACTAATCAAAATCGCAACATGCATGACTTTGTATCGACGTATTCTCCATCAAGCACAAGTTTAAATATAACTGAAACAATGTCCAACAAAACACCAGTAAGGGTTCAGTAACAGGAGCCATACCTTAGCTTCCAGCATCAAATGGAAGATCCGAAAGACATGAAGTTGGAGCTTCTGTGGTACTTATTTCCTTTATCTAGAGTTTATCCCTTCACACTCTTATTCCATCGGGTGATATGCTTCGGTTGCTTCGCTTGCAAGACTAGTCTGAACATAACATGTCCACCACTTCATTTTCAAATAATTAGAATATATTAATCAAAAGTCTTCAAATTATTGTACTTAACCTCCATTCTCAAGGGCTCATCTTCCATCTTACATTTAGATTATGTAGAGTTTTAAGTTTTATATTTAGTGTGTACTTTGGACTAGTTAGGTCCATTGTCAATGCAACAAACTAATTTTTACTTTGCTATAGATTTAGGACACTTGACCTTTATTAGATACGATTATCTCAAATTGCATATAGATATCAACACTTAAGCGTCGTTCATTTCATGGAAAAGCAATGATTTAGAAAAAAAAAATATTATAAAAAAAAAGATTGATTTTATTGCTTATAAAAATGAATAAACAAAAAAAAAAACGTCATCATCTATAAAACTTTTTTCATTAATTAATTATTTCAAATAATACAAGCGATTATTTTTCTAGAAAATGTTTTCCAAATTATTTATTTCTCACGAAATAAATGGAGTATTCACCCTCATTTAAAATTTTCTACAATCTTTTCTAGATTATCCGACAATTAAAGTAATGTTTTATTGTTAAATGATAGCATCAAAGCGCATTCTAGATGTGGTATATCTTATTCTAATTTTATGTGCTTTTCCCTCTACCAAGTGCACATGGTCATCGACATGATAATACCATGAGCGATGAGTACCCTTTACACAAGACACTATAATGTTCTAGAAAGAAAAAGAATGCCACTATAAGGTTAAAAAGGATTACTGGAGTTTGATCAAGAGAGAACGGAAATTCCAACCTGCTCGCCATGGCCATCTTGCAAGCCTTGAGTTTTTCTTTGACCATCCACATCTCCTCTCTCGAAGGTATTCCACAATGAACTTGAGAGCATCATTCCTCTCGTGCAATGAGCCAGCGACTTGATTTAAGGCGCTTAAGAATTCAAGACCCTTGTCTCCAGGAGCAGCAATCGCAATAAAATCCAATTCTGACATTCTCTCAATCACTTGATGTGCACCTCCAAGTCTCTCAATCATGCCCTAACAACTTACTTTGATACCACTTACTACGAGTCGACACTTGAGATTGTGATGGTGCGGCGCTTAGGGTTTCTTTGAGGCTTAAGGCTCAGCCGCTCGCTTGGCACACATCAAATCAGAGAGAGAAACTCTAATGAGAGAAGTGTTTTGAAGAGAATGCTTTTATTGCTCTTCTTTGTATCGGAGTTGAGGAATGATACAAAAAAGGAGAGATGACTCTTATTTATACATGAGCCTACTTAATTATAACCGTTGATTTTCCTTTCATCTAATGGCGGAGATACGATCTTCATATCTACCAACTCTCCTATAATACAAACATACCTTATGTATAATACCTTCGAGAATATTCCAGGCTATTCATGAATCTATGTATAATACCTTCGAGAATATTACAGGCTATTCATGAATCTATAGATCCCAAAAAGTTTTGAGACATGTCCTATTCATCTTGACCACCTCCTCAGCCTATTATTTCCTTGAAATCCTATAGACACAAAGTGGTGGCTTAGCCTGGAGCAATGATGCAGTGGTGGAGTGACGACGGCGAGGCGACCATCGTCAGTGATTGAGGCCCGGAGGAAAGGCGCGGCTAAGTTGTGGTTAGATTTGGTTTCGATATGGTTTCCAAGGTGGGAAGATTTGGGAACAGGGGGAGGGCAAATGTGAAAGAAGAACGACGATGTCATAAACAGGACTATTCCAATAAATGATGCAATTTGAAGTAAAAATCACAATAGTGATGATGCAGATTATAGAAAATTGATATGCGTTCAAAAATAGCAAATCCATTTTTAGATTTTCTTGAAAAAATTGCACTAGTACAAACATATACAATTGGAGGAGGAGAAAGAATACATCAACCGTAACCTACAGAGTGCATCGAAATAAAGCATGATTTGATCGAACTTGTTTTGCTAATACACTAAACTTATATGACCAACAGACGGTCAAAATCACACTCAAACATACATTAGTCAAAGAAGTCTTCAATTTAGCTTACTTGACCTCCATCTCAAGCGGCATTCTTGCATGTTATATTTACGTCATAAAGAGTTATAACTTTTATCTTGAAATTTTAGTTTGTAGTTTGGATAATTATTAAGTCCATTTGTACTTCTGCTATATAATTAGGACATTTGACTCTTGTTAAATACAATTATCTCAAATCTTTTATACGTATTGACATTTAAGCTCATTTGAAATCATCTAAAATCTTTCATTTTCTAACAATTGAAATTATTTTTTTCACTTCGACAAATAACATCAAAGCACACTCTTCATGGGGCAAATCTTACATACTAAATTGGCATAACTGAAAGATTTAAAATCAAAATACCAATTCATTAAAAGATTTAGGATTAAATTTATACAATTGAAAGGTTTATGAATAAATTGATCTCTATACAATAGATTTAGGACTTTTTGAATAATTTCCTGTCATTGACATAAAGAGAATATGAGTGTTGAGTGCACTTAAGTTTTTATGCAAGGCACTATAATGTTGTTATAGGAAAAGAATATTTTCCAAATCATTTATTTTTTTCATGAAAAATTATTGTCTAAAGTTAAAAGGTTGATTGAAGTTTGATCTGGAGAAGATGAAAATTCTGACCTACTTGCCATGGCCGTCTTGCAAGCCTCGAGTTCTTCTTTGACCATCCCTAACTCCTCTCAAAGGTATTCCACGATGAACTCCAGCATCATTCCTCTCGTACAACGAGCGGGCGAGTTGATTTGAGGCGCCTAGAATTCATCAGCAAGCGTTTGCTCGACCACGTAAATCCACTTGACCCTTGTCTCCAACAGCAGCATTAGCAGCAGCATCCAATTCGAACATTCTCTCCACCGCTTGGTATGCACCTTTGTATCTCTCCATCGTGCTCTATAAACTTGTTCCAATACCACTCGCTACGGCTTGACCATTGAGATCGCGACCACGACGCAACACTCATCGTTCCTAAATAGAGTTGCCCGGGCCCGGCCCTCTCTCGAATTATCACTTGTTCCTTTTCATTTTCTTCATAACTGGCACCGCATCAACTTCGATAGAGCGATCGACAGCCTGCCTTTGGATTTCCTGTTCCTCGTCAAAAGCGCCCTGAACCAGTGCAACACCCCCACAGTGAAGAGGTTCCACTCACCAACTTCGAATTCTACTGCGCCGACGACCCCAATGTCGACTTCTGGCTCCGCTTCGCGGCGCGGCGCCGTGTGGACGATCTCAACCTGGGGCTCTCTATGGAATCGACGTACTTTTATGGCCTGCCGGAGCTCTTCTATTGCTTGAGTTGGGTGGTGTTAGAAGTAAGATTTTGTGTTTTCTCGTTGGATAGGACTACTATTAGGTGGCCTTGTCTCAAGTTCTTGTGGATCAGAGATGCGGATGCGGAGTTAAGTGATGATTTCCTCGGCCAAATCTTCAGGGAAGTCCTTGTTTTAGAGTCATTTGAGTTGTGCGGGCGGTCGGGGGTAAAAAAATTATAATAGATAAAACAAGTGTGAAAGAGTTGGTATTCAATAATGCAGAGAAAAATTTGGGCACCGCATTTGATATCGTTGCATGTATCAGGGACGTGGTATTCCAGTTGATGGTTCAAACTCAACGATATATGTTCTTTGGTGGAAGCCAGGTAGATTTTGTCATTCGAGACATGAGGTTGGGCTGCACCAAGTTCCTACAATCACCATTGGCAGTTTGGTGTTTGGAGGTACGAGCTCAATATTTTTACCATTTATAAAGAAGTGCTCTTGTTGATTGGCGTCTGTGATTAGCACTATTTCGTGGTGTTGGTCGCCCCGGCTGAGTGAGCTCAGCTTTTTGGGGCATTCTAGTCTTTCATCAAGTGGAATCATTGAGATCGCATGTATTAATTCAGCTGATGGGATGATATATAACTTTGTGTTCCAATTTACAAGATAAGAAAGTATTGTGAACCTTGAAGCTTACTCCCTATGTTTAATTTCCAATAAATGGGTCTGAGATGAGTCAACCTTTGGGACAATGAATGCCTGCTAGATCTAGGATCAATGCAACATTCTTAGACGTGATTTTCACAAGAAAAATGCATGAAGAGATTGTTTGAAAAGGTTACATTTTCAATTCATTCTTTCAATTTGCAGAGAAAATTCTATTCTTCAAAAATATGAAAAAGAGCAATGGATCTAGTCATCTCAGGTTGAAAATCTCGGCACATTAGGCTATTGTTTCATAGTCATCTTATAAAATATTCTCACCGTATTTTACAATGGCCATGGATGGATTAACTTGGAAATTTAAGTCGACAATGAGGTTCCCTACCTCATGTGACCAATTACTAGAATTTTCAATCCTTCAAATATCACAAATTCTATGTGAGAAATCCATAAATAGAAATAAAGTGGAATGACTAAGCTTCAAAATAATAAGGTGCTAACATCCTATCTACGAAGTCTTCTCAACTCATATTTAAGATACTTTACTTTTTTTGTATCATCTTTTAAGCTCATGAAAACTTGTTTATTATCTATCTTTTCCTTTAAATAAGAAATTGCAAAAAAGTATAAGTTTTCATCTTCCACAATCTCAAGTACAGAATTCAATATCTCTATGAGGTCCTCATAAGGACCGACTAAATTGATTGCTTTAGATGCAGCAATGATAGTGTTCTTACTCTCAGAGAACTGTAAGTATACATAAAATGATTGATATATTTCTTTCATTGTCCCTTTAAGATCCATAGGCATTGCGGCGGAAGTGATGCTTCAGATCTGGAACGATCGCTCTCCGGAAGCGTCGCATACATAAAAGGTATCAATTCTTTAAAGAAATTCATTTGTTCATTTCTACTTTGTTGGACTATAATTTTGTTATTCTCTATTCATGTTAAACTGGAAAAACTAGTATTAATTAGATTTTCTATGTTGCTTGCTCAATGTGCTTAGATTCTATCTCTTATGAAGATGGAAGAAGTGCCATCTTTATTGTTAAAATGTCAAAATCTGACACTATACGAACCAGTTAATCAATATGACCTTCTTGCAATAGCATACATGCTACGAGGTTCACCATGCTCTAGAAAGAAAGAAGCATTTTTATTACTAAAAGGATTGAATTGATACAAATGAGGTGGAGGGCACCCATTCTTATACTAGAGGCCCACGGATTACATCCGTTGATCGACTTTTTATCCGGTGGACAAGATCGCACCGCCATATCTACCAACTACCAACACTTATGATAGGAGACTTCTAGAATATGGCGTAATGACCGTATCACCCGCCCTTGGAACGTTCTAGAAGTCTTCTTGTTGGGAATCCAAGTGAGCACAAGAGGTCCTCCTTGAGAAGGCACGGCCCTTTAGCTCCAGAAACCTCTTGGCCGTGACAATGTACTGGAGGTTCCTTTGTTGCCATGTAGCATTAGGATCTTGAACTAGGAGTGTAGCAATGTGCACTTAGAAGGAGAAGATGTTTTTATATGTATAGATGAGTTTAAAAGCTTAATTTGATTAAGACTCGTTATAAAGTAAAACTAACTAGCATTTGTAGTGAACAAATGAAAGTTGTTTGTTTGAAATTTCAGCGAGTCAATAAATTTTTTTTTCCTATGGATCCACATATGATATGGAGTAAATTTCTTAAATGAGGTAATACATGCAATTTGAGCTTGATGAAGAATCTCAAGAATGTTTTAACTTTGACGAAGGAGTTTTTTGTGTTCACATAAGGGAACTTTCAATGTTTGGCGAAACGTCTCAAAAGAGTTGAGATCATCAGTTTGGAAGCTGATAGTTTTGGGTTGAAACATCTTCTCACCCTAATTAAAGCTTCTTCTTGAAATACACATGTGCTAGAGAAGTTTATTATCAAGGCTAAATTGCCCATACAATATGGACAAAATTGTTTTGAAGCCACATTTATGTCGAAACTACTTGCTGTGAAAAAAGATGTGCTCAGCTTTCGAAGAGCTTCCAAAAATGTTGACATAATCTTTGATTATCCTTCTGAATAGGTGTACTTAGAAAATCATATGGATGGCCGAGTTTCAGGTTGACCTCATCGCAAGGGTATGTTGCCCTAGGAGCCACTAAGTGATTTTGTTTTCATAGGACCGCAAATATCATAATGCACTAAATCCCGGTATACGAAATGCAACTCGACACTTCTTTTGAACTTTTCAATCACGAAATGAGCTTCTTCTTGGCCAATATTGACAAACCCTTCTCAGTGTTTCTTATGCCATAACTCGCCCGCATCTTCGTTATCTACTGCATTTTTGTCTGTGGACAACTTTGCCTACATAATGTAAACTATTTTTCACCTCTAGCCACAACAAGAGAACCTTTGGTGAATTGACCATTCATGAAGGTGCTTTGCAATGCGGATATCGGGTATATGTTTAACATTATTCAATACTAACCTTGTGCCATTGTTGGTTTCTTCACCGATGCCTACGGCTTGAGCTAGTCCATTGTTTCCCATCTTCACGAATCCAAGTCACACGATCGCTGATGTAAAGAAATTAGCATGAACGGATGCACCACTATCAATTACCCAACTAGTCTCATTTCACCACATCACGCACTACACTGCTCTCTCTTATTGACACTCTTTTGACGGTAAAGCTACCTGAATGTGACAGTATTAGGCTTTTTTAACATGCATGCTCTTGTTTCAAGTTTCATTCTAGTTGTAATTATGAACCTCTCATGGAAAGATTTTAATGCTAGTGCTTTGGTTAAAGGGGAATTTTTTCCCAACAAAAAGTTTGCAATTGGAACTAAACTTTATTTACGATTTGATTTGGTTCGGCTTTTTGAAAATCAAAACAAATCGTGGATTCTCGAGTCTTTCCATTGGCTCCGCTAGGTTTTATTGGATGTTCACATGTCATTTTTTTATTTGATGGTCACAGCATATCAAAAAAATGAAAAAAAAAAATCACATGACATTTTTTGTTCACTTAAAATTGACGAAGTTAATGAAAAGATCCAAATACATCAAAGTTGTATGTTTGAGTATTTAAATGCACGCAATTCAAGTTTTTGGAATTCAAGTGCATTGTCATAAGAAAACTTGTTCTATAATTATCCAAAAAAAGCATATTATGTAGCTTGTCCTATAACTATCTGGAAAAAAAAAAGGTATATTATGTAAGACTTCAAGTTTGGCTAATTCCTTGGAGTAAAATCTAATTATTTTTTACAAAAAAAAAAAAAAAAAGGTATGTAAGGCCTATTTTAAGTTGCACGAACTTTTAAATCTGAAATTTAATATAAATTGACGGCATTAAAGCAGGCTATTATATGCCCTTCCTTTTGGCCCGTTGGCAAGTTATCACTAGTTGAAAAAGTATATTTCAACTGCTTCAACTTTTAAATGTTCTACTTTCTATTTATGATAATTTTGAAAATTTGCAGCACTTATAATTATATTTTTTATTTAACGTGAAACACTTGAAACATTTTAAAATTTTTACATAATGTAAAGTCAATTCATATATTGTTTTTTCATCCTTTTTAGGAGAAAAATACCAAAAAAGTCATAAACTTATTGTATTTATACCAATTCAATCCTAAACTTTTCAATTGGACCAATTCAATTCTAAACATTTTAATATTGATACCAATTCAGTCCATCCAGCCAATTTTGGCCGGCTAGTGCTGATGTGGACGTCAGCCAGTGATTGGTCACTAACCTAGCAATTTTTATGATTTTTTTTTTGAATTTTTTATTATTATTTTTCTTTTTCCTTTTCTTTTCATCTTCTTCCCGATGGTGGCCGGCGAGCCTCACAAAGCCCTCACCAGCCGCCAGCGAGGGTCGCAACCCTCGCCCGACCTCTCCCAAGGCCACCGACGAGGCGGCTTCGCTTGGATCTAGGCGAGGCTAGACTCACCCGTGACTGGCGAGGCCATGACGGCCATCACCAAGGCGCAGGCGAGGGCCACAAAGCCTCACCAGCAGCCGGGGAGGGTCACAGCCCTCGCTCGGCCTTGCCCAAGGCCACCTCGCCCGATGCTTAGCCCAGCTCTTGACCTTGATTTCCTCTGCTTCGTCGCCGCCAGCTTTTGCTCTTCTTCTCCTTCTATGAGTAGAAGCCGAGAGCAATCCCACCAGCTGCTCCAACAACGAAGGCTGGCCTCACCCAGATCTGGGCTAAGCCGCAAGCGAGGCAACCCTAGGTGAGGCCGAGTGACGACCGCGACCCTCGTCGGCGGCTGGCGAGGGCTTCGCAACCCTTGCCTTCGCCCTAGCATGATCGCCATGGCCTCATCGACGGCCCTGGGAGAGGCCAGGCGAGGGCTGCAACCCTCACCGGCCACCACTAGGAAGAAGATGAAAAGAAAAGGAAAAAGAAAAAGAAATAACAAAAATTCAAAAAAATAAAAATCATAAATCATAAAAATTACCACGTCAGTGTCCAAATCACGGCGACGTCCACGTCGGCACACCAACTAGTCAAAATTGGCCGAATGAACTAAATTGGTACTAATATTAAAAGGTTTATGATTGAATTAGTCCAATTAGAAAGTTTAGGTTTATGACTTTTTTGGTACTTTTTCCTCCTTTTTAATTTCAGATTTTAAAGCAAAATCATGAGCATAAATATTGAGTAATTTTCTATGATTCACAAACACGTGGGCGATGCTCAAATATAATCATCCAAACTAGAATTAAGTTCTCAAATATTAAACTATTGAATTAAATGACATTTAAATTACTGGATAACTCAATTTTCATACTTAAATAATTAAGATATTAATTATCATAATTAATTAAAGCGATTTCATCATTATTGATAGTTATAATTCATTTCAAAAACTGCTGAAACTTAATAGTCCCTAACCTGTAATCGTCAAGTTGTCTATGATTTATAATCATTACCATAAGTGATAAGTGTTTGAAGTCCTACAACTTATCACAAAAATGCATTTCGGTCCTAAAACTTGTAAAAAGTGCATTTAAGTCCTAAAACTTGTCAAATTGTTTCAAACGAGTCCTAAGGTCGACGCCGTTAGCCTTTTCCATTAAATATGCTTTACGTGGCATTTTAAATAATTTTTTATTTTCCAGGTGTATTTTTTAATTAATTTTTATCCATTTTTCATTTTAAAAAATTAGATTTAAAAACTAAAAAAATTAAATTTATTCTTATCCTATTTTCAACAAAAACTAAAAAGAAAATTTTAAAAATTTATTTTAAAATTATTTAAAAAAAATTAGCGCGACTCTTCTCCCCGCCACCGTGGTCGCGCCACCGTCGCCGCCCGGGCGAGGGTGGCCAGGCCTCACCGGCCCCCTCGTGAGGGCCGGCGACAACTCACCCAGGGGGGACGACGGCCGCCAGCCCCTCACAAGGGCCGGCCTGCCCAGATCTGGGCACCCACACCAGAGCTAAGCGAGGGTGCCCCGATTTGGGTCCATCGGCCCTCGCGGGGGGCCGTCGCCCCCCCTGAGTGAGTCGTCACCGGTCCTCACGGGGGGGCCGATGACCATTGCGCGCCCTGGGTGACGCCTCGTCGGCCCCAAGCGAGGGTCAACGAGGCCTCACCCAGGGCACGCGACAGTCGCCGGCCCTCGCCTGGGGCGGGCGGGCCGCCACCCGCTCGGGGCCATCGCCTGGCCCCTCCAACGATGGGCGGCGGCGGCGGTGGCGGGGAGGAGCCGCTATTTTTTTTTAATAAAGATTTTAACTTTTTTAAAGTTTTTGGTAAAAAAAAAGATAAAATGAATAAATTTGATTTTTTTTAGTTTTAAAATTTAATTTTAAAAAATAATTAAAAAAATTCATGTGGAAAATAAAAAAATTATTTAAAATGCAACGTCAGCATATTTAACGGAAAAGGCTAACGGCGTCGACCTCGAACTCGTTTGAAACAATTTGACAAGTTTTAGGACTTAAATGCACTTTTTGCAAGTTTTAGAACTTTAATGCATTTTCGTGACAAGTTGTAGGATTTCTGAACACTTATCACTTACCCTAATATAAAAAGATATCAATGCAATATTATATGATATTAGGATTTAACCATCATATAACTAAGGAAAATTCTAAAAAAAAATGCCTAAAGTGGACCTATTTTCAAATAATAGCACGAAGTGCCATCATTTTTTTATAATAAAAATCTAAAGTGGACATTATTTCAAATAAATGGCTAAAATTGCTATGTCAAAATCAAAGAATGGCCTAATCTCATTGACTGACAAGGGCATTTTTGTCCTTTATTTTTTTATTTTTTTTCCTTTTTCTATATTAGATGACAGATAAATTAAAAAAGGGAAGGGAAAACAACAAGGGCCTGCAGAGCCCTTGCACCGCCACTCCACCATCGCCAAGGGTTGGTGAGGGCCTATATTGCTGGGAAGGGCTAGCGATGGTGGGGAAGCAACGGCAAGCCTAATTTCCTTCCTTTTTGAAAAAAATTAATATATTTAAAATATTATTTAAAATTAAAATTATGTTGGACAAAAATGCATTTGACCAATCAAAATATTTAGCCAACCGACAAAGTTAAATCCTTATCTAAAACTGTCAAGACTATTTTAGACTCTTATTTGAAAAAAAGTCAACTTCAACCTCTTACTTGGAATTTTTCCTTTTATTAAAACCAATAAGAAAAAAATGAAGCTTGCTGATGTTATTATTAAATTATCCTATTACCAAATAGATTATATATTTTTCAATATCCATTCCGAGTTTGATTTATATTCATGAATTCGCAAATCAAAGGGTGAGGGGTTCACCCTGTCCCTTTGCCTAACTAAAAAGATGGAAAGTTTCGACCAAAAAAAAAAACTAAAAAGATGGAAAGCGGTCGCTAGAGCAAAAACTAGCCAGCGACAACTCAAGAAAAGTCTCACAGCTTGTGCTCGATGCTCTTCAACACCCACTCTCTCCCTCCCTCCCTCCCTCTCTCTCTCTCTCTCTCTTTCTCTCTCTCCTCTCTCTCAAGGAAGGCAGAAGAAGAAGAGCAGCATCGACTAGGACCGCTCAACGAACCCACAAAGGCCACTCATCTAGACCACTCATGGCCCACTATTCGGTTCCACTTCCCTCATCAAAGAGCCTATCATTTCCACACACGGTTCAGAAATGATCAGAAGCCAAACAGCTTTCTTGGAGGCATCAAATGGTGCGCAATTATCATGTTTCCTCTCGATGGGTGTTTTGGTTGTTCTCTTTCTGAGCAGTGGTGTGGCCTTCTGGAGCGATGAACGCACAAATACAAGCTCGTCTGATTTTTATCAAGGTACAGGTCACCAGGCATTTTGTGGTCATGTAGAATGTGTGTTTGTTTCTGTGTATTTAGGTAGCTTGAAAGATGTTAGCTTTAGCACTGCTAAGATATTTGCATATAATATCTGTAACCAAACATTTGCAAATCCGGACAACGGGTGGTCCATGTCTCATGTTGTCTCTCTGGTTGCAGATTCCTTGGTAGCGGAATCTTGTCGTGGCAGAAGGGGAATCGATTTATGATTTCTACTGGTACCCATGCATATCTGCTACACCAATTAATGAACATGGTTATTTTTTCAGCTGTGGTTATTTGTCCTCAGGTAATTAGCCACAGCTAGAATTGAGCTTGGAAGTTTTTCATTATTCAGACCCGGTTAGCTGTGTATTTGCATCAACTACTTGGGATCATCCGATTTATGTCTTAGCTGCTACTACCGACAGGTCAGAATTGTTAAGTTTAGTTTAGAGGTTTTAAGATCTCTTAGGGAGACTTTATGGTGTAAGAATTATTGTGGTCCACATGATATGATTTATTATATGGTTTAATAATTGTTGAAATGCTATAAAAAATAAATATTGGTTATAAGAAGTTGTGACCCTAATAAAATGAAATTGTATAATCCTCAAGGGAAGTTACTATTTTTTCTGAATAGGTGTGACTTTTATGAAAGTTAAAAGGCACTTTGATGGAAGGCACCTATCAATAGAACGTATAAATAGAGTCCGGTCCTCTCTCCACCCATATGAGCAATAATAACTAAAAAGAACTCAGTATTCTCTCCTCCATCGATAGAATACATTAAAGAATAGTGCGGTAAGAGAGAGAAATCGGATTTCTTTATTTGGTTTGAGTTCTTCGGTTTTCTACAATGATTATCATCGAGGGTAATGCTATGTATAAAGATACGTCTTCATCTATTCGTAAAAATCATGAAGATCAAATATTACTGTTTTCTTTTGAATTTCCGCATTAAAGAATTATATATATTATCTAACATATGGGAGCCATACAATCGTTTCGGCTTACACTGGAGTTGTAGACCCTGAGCTTATCACACGTCTTAAACCCAAGGTGGCATTATCGGGTAAGATCCATATGATAATTTGGTGACTCGGGTCGGGTCACGTGAGAGGGGCCTGCTATTGGGCTTTTCATTGGTGAATCTATGAGCGACAAAACTGAGCACGACCAATGTATTTGAACAAAACCAAGGGAGACATTTAGATTCGGGGTGGTCTGCGTTTAATAGCTAGTTTAACCTTTTAGGGTCATTGGTAAAACTGGAAAAATATGAATTGTGGATATAAAGATAAACAAAGAATTGAGTTGATGAAGCACGCTCCTTTCATTGATACTTCTTCATACAGTACAAGTAGCTAGATATCACCCTCCCTATAATCACGGTGGAAGTTGAACAACAATTTGATTTACATTAAGATCGAAGAAAATCAAATTGAGGGGAAAAAACTCTAAATGATCAACTCATGAACGCTCTACTTGATATATTCTATTTGTGCTGATTTGTAAGAGATTATGCACTATATTTGTGGATGGACAGAGGAGGACTGGCAGGGACGTAGCACTTTAATCATTTGTCATGCAAGCATACTTAAATTATTATAAAGTTGATGCTAGACCTTCTCGTTTACAGTAAAAATTCAATTAGTTGTGTTGGGTATTTATATTTATTTTGAAGTTTAGTGTTCAATAGTGGATCTAAACTTTAAGCTATATCATACATTGACATTGGACTATATTTACATCTTTGTATACAGGAAAAGTATTTAAAAAAAAAAATCCTAAACCTAGCCATGTCACCTAGAATGGCCGACGTTCACGTCAACACATTCCTAAATAAATTAACTGGATGGACTGTATTAGTACCAATATAAAAAGGTCTACGACAAAATTGGTCAAATTAAAAGGTTTATGATTAAATTTATATCGATACAATAGATTTAGAACTTTTTTTTGTACTTTTTCCCTTTTTGTAATGTGCAAACCTAATATGTGCGGCCCAGGATTGAGAAACAAACTCTTGGGAAAAAATAATTGACGGAGCATTTGAGAATTCAAATTACAAACATTCTTAAAATATAATTTTTTTAAATGACACGTATTATACTTTACAACTTAACCCATCTAAATTCCTACCTCCAAATCCGTCCTTCCATGTCAGCTACTTTTTTATAAATTAAAGCTATTGAACGGTACATTCAAGACATTACTCATAAGATCCAAATTGAAACACACTTAAAGATAGAAAACCCACGTTGTCCTTCAACTACTTTCCATTCACCGTCCGGTTTAAAACCATCTCTGCACCGAAACATATAAATTACGTTTGGTCGTTTGAATTTATAACTAAGATAGGATTGGATATATTATTTGGTATTAATGCCTATATGAATCACAAATTTTACAATAAAGATAGTAAAATTTCCTTGTCTACTTTATTTTTATTTTCTTTTTTATTTTATTTTCCTCTCTTTTTTATTAATTTCTTTTCTATTTCTTTCTTCCCCTTCCATCATTCTCTAATAAAATTTTATTAAATAGAAAATTGTACTAATATACCTAAAATACTAAAACACCTAAAATATGTAATAAATATATTTATATATTGAATTTATATAATAAGATAGAGTTAAATTCAAATATATAAATAACAATAAGATTATATTAGAAAACTAAATTTTATTTTTTGTTATTGTGAATTTCTTATATTAGAATTCAAATATTATTTATATTGAAATATAATTTTATTTTTTAATTTAAGAAACTTATTATTTAAGAAAAAAAAATTATTATGAATATTATAAATCATATCCACATTTATCATATCTCTCTCGTGAGATAATTTATCTAGTCTATATCCATTTAAATCCAACTTTAGTAGACATCAAATGCAAGATAGGAGATCCTAAATTTTATCCTGACCGCCAAATATAACCATAGGGATCACAAAAAATCTTAAATGGGTACACCTATAGCAATATATGCCTAACTAATTTTATTAACCATTAAAAATCTCAAACTAGTGCGCTTGTAACAAATTTATCCAAATTTATCATTCGTTAGTTTTTATTAAAACAAGTACATTGTTGAGTTGAATGACACTTAACAATTGATGGTGTATCAATTTGGGTTTTTACATAAGCATATTAGTTTGTGATTTTTCATTATATATTTTCAAATTAAGATAAACTAACATAAGGTAAATTTATCACAATATACCAATTTAGAGTTTTTAGTGGATAAAAAATTAGTTTTGAGGTAAATTTACTATAAATATATTAATTTGAAATTTTTTGCGGTATTATCACAAGTGTATATTACTAAACGTGCCTATTAAAAATCACCAAAATAAAAAGGAAAAATACACAAGGTACTTTTTTTTCTTTTTCTGGGTCAGAATACAAGGTACAACAGTTCACGGGTACGACCAGGACACAACTCCCTATCCATATGTGTCGGTACAACTACAGCCATGACGAGCGTCCAGCTTTCGCCCGAAGTTCCGCGTTGAGGCTGGAAGGCCAGTCAGCGCATTGATTTCTGTCGGTCGGTGGTGGGAGGATCGGCTCGCGATCTTTTTAAAAAGCCCATATAATGCAGAGCCGTCCGGGTTGACCGCAAGCAAAATGCGTGACACGATGCTGAAAAACAGGAGCTCTCCGTCCGGGAGGAAACATCGCTGTTTTCTCTCCATGCTCTTTTGCATTTTGAATTTCTCATCTCGGCAATTTCCTTTCGAAATTGGTAAGAGGGTATCCAAGCACTGTTCAGAACAATTAGCCGTGCGCTATGTCGACAAGAGTGGACCAAGTTTTACTGGGTTGATTGTAGACAGATGTTTTATGTTGGAAAAACTTTATTGTTGATGAAGATAAAGAAGTAGTAATAGATTCTCCATGCTTTGATGCATGGTGACGATTACTATCCTTAAAGATATTATTTGCCCTATTATTGTTGTTGTCTAGTTTAGAACAAATATACATTCAGATATAGACAAAAGCTGCAAGAAACGAGTTCAACAATTATTCACTGTCTCTCTTAGAATTTCATTTTAAATATATTATTAAAGTTGTAAAAGGTAGTTTTGAAGAATAAACATGTATGAACAGTTGAATTATAAATAATTTATGAATAGTCTTTTTTGAAAAATATGTACATTATCCTCAACTATCATCACTCTTCATATCAAAAATTATTTGACGACATCTTTTTAGGACAAGAGTCACTTCTTTTCATAATCAAGAGTCACCTCTTCTTTTAACCAATAGATATTTTTTTTCTTATGAAAACAAATTATTTCAACAGCGTTTTGTCCAAACCAATCTGGTTAAATAACAGGGCATATTCAAGATTTGGCCAGGAAGAAACCTTGCCGCGTCCGCTGGCGCTGGCTATAAAGGGTGGCCTTGGCTTTTTTATTGTATTGTTGCCTGTCCTTTTGTGCTGTGTGGCCGCTCAAGGGTTATATATTTTCAAGTGGTGTGAGGAGCTCCTCCTCCTCAAGCCTCTCCCTCTCAGCCTCCACCCCCTTCCCTGACGCACTACAAATTCACACCCTCCCAGCTCCATCTCCTCATCTCATCTCCTCTCACCTGCTCTATCTTCTTCAGCTATATCTGCTGAACTTTCCAAATATTTTGCCCCCTCTTCTCCTTTCGGTTCCTTCTTCTGGTATGGGGACCGTTGTCTGCCAAGATCTGCAGTCATGTCTGGAATCCCAAATCATGGAGCCGGTGTCTCTAAGGCTCAAATTGACTTCACCAAGTCGTCCCCACTTCTCTCAGTCCTTAAACGTGCCCTCAAGGAGTAGCCTCTTGGGTAACTCCTGCGACTTTCTTGCCAATCCCGTCTCACCAGTCAACAAGCGACATTTTGCCTATGTCCCTCCACTGACAAGGAGCCCTTCTTCGATATCACTCCGCGAAAGAAGCCTAGGAGATGTGCACTGAGGATCTAGGGAATGAGACTGGTATTGTCGACCATGTTAGCGAAAGCGTGGTTGTACCGTCCATTCCGACCGACCGGTCAAGGTCTGATCAGAATTCGCTTGAACCCCCTCAACATGCCGGGGCTAAGGAACCAACGCGCCGTAGCTTTCCACCTCCGCTTACCACCATCAGCGGGGTAAAGTCCATCCAATTTCGGCCTCACAGAGAAGACGGGAGGTTGGTCATCGAAGCCATTGAGACCCTGACGAGTTACCCTAATTTTCAAGCCGAAAGGAGCGACGGCCGGCTTCGGCTATGTTTCCTGAGAGAACCCGCTTCATCATGCGTTGATTCTATAGATGATGATGAAGAGAGAATGTCCGACGACGACGACGCGATGGAAGATGATGAAAAGGATTGGGGAGAAAACGGTCTCTTTGAGCTAGAGGAAGCTGATGGTGATGAAAATGATAAGAGAGATGACGATGCCCCTGGGGATGTCAAGGAAATCTTTCAGAGAATTGGAAGATGCAAGGAAAGAGAGCCTGAGAAAAGAAGGCTGTTAAGTTGGGAGCCACACTGGGTGGCCACATCTTGAAGCTTTTTCTCCTTTTTTTTTTTTTTTTTTAATGAATATCATAGTTCAATCTTGTAAATTGTAGTCCTTTTCCATCTTGTTATCCTTTCGTTCTTTGCAATTGGGTTTTCTTTTTTCTAACTTGATAAAATCAAGAAAGCAAAAACACACGTTTTAGTCAAGGGGGTGTCATTCTTTGTTACCATCTCCTGTCCCCAAGTTCACTTAAGGGTACATGTCTGCCAAACTAGACATCTCCTTTTCTCACTAAACCACCACGCTCTTCCCTTTAGACCATCTCAGCCGCCGTCGGCATCCTCGCCGCCTCCGTCTCCCTCCCCCGGTGTATGTTTGTGCATGCGCGTACATCTCTCATGCATCCTGAGCTCTCTCTCTCTCTTCTTTACTCAATCTCGCTCTCACTGTCGTGGTTGGCGAGGGCTTCTACAGTAATTTTAGGACATCTCCGATGAGAAGTGAACATACTTGAACAAGTGATGATGTTGCATCCTCTCTAACTTTAGGTGTTCATATCCATATTCAAAGCAACCTAATTCACGAATTGAAGAGTATGAAAGAGTTGGGAATAATTGTCAAAAAAAATCTTGAATCTATTATACAATAATAAATTCAGTCATAAATATTTTAATTATTTCAATTTAATTTTAAATCTTTTGATGCTTTATCAATTTAGTCTTAAACATTTCAAATGTATTAATATAATACTAAGCATTTGGAAAATTTGCCATTTTAGTCCAATACCTATTATTTGAATAATTGGTCGGAAAGACTATATCAACAAATCGTCAAAAATTTTAGCACTAAACTGATAAAATTAAAAAATTTATGATCAAATTGATAAATTATTAAAAAATTTAAGATTAAATTAGATATTAAAAGGTTTAAATCTGAAATAGATTTAGGATTTTTTTTTTTTTTTTTTTTTGTAATTTTTCGAATGAGTTGCTTGGTACACATGACTTGACTGAAAACACATACAGACATGTGACCGTGGAAAGTTAAAACCACATCTTGTCTCGCATCCATCCAACATAAAATAAAAAGGATGTCCTGGCACCGCCCTCGAAACGGCCAAATGTTCCTCAATTTTCTGCATATTTATAATTTTCCAGCTCATTCGACGTGGCCGATGCAACTCCAATCTTCTCAGATTTGGATTAGGTTGTCTAAAACTATGAACCATATTCAATCTGCACACCGCACACATAGCAGCATGTGTTGAAAATGAAAACATGGTGGCACCATCATGAAAAAGGACATAAAAAAGAACAATCTTTTGTCCTCGTGAAATAATAAGATTTCACTTTATTTGCAATACGGAAAAAATTATCTAAAAAGTCCATAATTTATTACATTTCTACCAATTCAACCTTCAATATATTAATTTTACCAATTGAATTTTAAATCATTTCATATTTTTTCCATTGAGCCCATTCGGCCAATTTCGACCAAAAATCGCTAACATGAATATTGATCGTCTTATGTGGCATGACCAGTCTTAACGTAGATAAATTTTAATAATATTTATTCAATTTTTTTATTAATTTTATCTCTTTTTTTTTTTTTCTCTTTAAAACAATTTTGGTTCTCACTGGCTAACCATTGCTGGCCAAGGGGTTCTAGCCCTTGCCCACCATAACTCGGATCTAGCGAGGGCCGATGCCCTCACCTCTTTGTCTTCAACGCCATTGAAGATGAACTCATCATCTTGGACTCCTCGTCCTCCCAAGCATGGGCGTTGCGAAGACCAGGCTCATGGTGAGCAACCTCCATGGCTAGAGGTGTAAAAAAAGAAAATAAGAAAATAAAAATAAAAACATCAAAATATTGAAATATTATTAAAAATTATCAATATCAACTTCAACAATATCGCATAGGATAAGTGGCATTCATGTTAGCGATTTCCAACCAAAATTGATCGAATTGATTCAATTGATAAAACATTAAAATGTTTAAGACTCAATCAATAAAATTAAAAATTTTAACATTGAATTGACAAAAATACAATAAATTTGGGATTTTTTGGACAATTTTCCCGAGAAATAGGCACGATCTAATGTAGGTTTCAAATCAAGAACTTTGGAAATTACCCAGTGATTTGTATTCTCTTAGAAATTGATTGGTTCCAAAGTGACCCGAGAATCAAGCCAACCTTTATGATGAGAGGGATCTATGCTTAGAACTAAGGAAGACAAAGTCGGTTGCAGCAAGTATGCTATCCCACAATAGGCGAACCTCTTTGTTTAAGCCTTCAAAAGATTGCCTTTTAGCCGTGAACTACTCAAAAATTTAATTCAAAAATAGAGACGCTCATGGGTATCAAGATTGTGACATTTCTAACTTGGTAGAGCTGCATTTTTTGAGGGATCTTACCAGGCTAGAGAAGAATAAGTATTTAAAAAGACATGGAGAGAATTTGCATAAGTACACACTTTACTTTAAGGAGCTCTACCTTTTACATTTCATCATATTTACCTTTTATAGGCATTAAGAGGTCACAAACAAATAATGACCATATTCACAGGTCCGAAAACACACAGGCTCCAAGATTCATGAAGAAGAATCTGCCTCAAGCAGTCAAAGTATGTGGGAAACTCTAATCTCACAAAGGGAATCCTCTCACAATACCAATAATCCTCCTTATAATGTTGGAATGGAACAACGCTACAAGAAAAAAAAAGGGCTTGCAACACATAACTCTGATGATTCAAACTATGACTATAACTCTCAAAATGACAAATATACTTGTAGCCAAAGTTACTGTAGCACAAGTCACTGTAACAAAGTATTGTAGTAATAAGCTAAGAGAATCACTATTCATAGGCACTGTTCATACCATCTAAAATAATTCGTGACGTAAAATTTAAGTAATAATCATGTGAACAACTTATAGTATAATGGTTAAGCCATTGACAATTCATAGTATAAAATTGGAAACTATATTGGTCAAAGCCAATTCAATTGATTCTCGAGTTGAATTAGAGTAGTTGCTTATGACATGTTTAGTAACATTTCTGTTCCGGAACAATTTTTGAATAATTTTTGAATAGAAATAGTTTTTTTTTATGTTTCAAAGAACAATTTCTAAGTATAAAAACGTGTTTGGTAACTGCAAAAAATTTCTACTCCGGGAATCTAAACACATTTGGTAAACTTATATAATTTTTTTGTTTTTTTAATTTTTTAATATTTTTAATATTTTCCCTTTTTTTATTTTGTCTTTATTTTGTCTTTATTCTTCCTTTTGGCCAATTGGCCGGCTTCGGCCATGGCCACCAACCGGCCGACGAGGACCAACGAGACCGAAGCTCGCCGGTGACTAGGCGAGCTCAGCCTCACTAGATCTAGGCGAGCTCGAGCTCGCCCAAGTGACATGAGGTCAGCCTCGCCTTGGCTAGGCGAGGCTAACCTAGCGGTGGTTGGGCGAGGCCGAGCCTCACCGGGGACCAATGACGTTCTGGCGAGGCCAACAACCGGCCAAAAGTAAGAAAAAGGAAGAAAAAAAAGAAGAAAAAAAAAGTGTCTCTAGAAAGTATTCCTGGGAACAAGTTTTTTCTACTTCTTGTTTCTATTCCAAATCTGTTCCTGGGAACAAAAGTGTAAACAAACGCATTTTTGGTTTTTTTTTTTTTTGTTCCCCGAAACAAAAATTTGTTTTCTGGTGAACGGAAACACATTTTGCCAAACATACCCTTAGTGAGCAACCATAACACCATGTCTATAGTCCAAATGTGACGATGTTTATTGTGATAACTTGCATGGACGATACCAGATATAATTTTGTGGTTCACATAATCTCATAATAATTATCATAGTCAAATTACTTCCATTAGATAGAAAGGAATATGCTATTTTGTTGTTTTCTTTTGCTCATTTGTTGAGAGCATATTTTGCTCCGCGTGAGAAATGAATAGATCCAAAAAAAAAAATTCTTCCCTGTGGAATCGGCAGAAGATATGGTTCATGTTGCCATCACCTTGCTGTCCCGGTGGTCCCGACACTATAAGTCAATTTAACGTATTAGCGTGTTATTTCAATATAACATAATTAGACAGTTTTAACACATTTAACACTCATATTTAAAGACTTGCATGCTATTGTTTGTCTAGAAAACTGTTAAATGCGTCAACGCAAATGATCATGCATAAACGCGTTTTACATATTTATTATGTCTATAGGTTTTTTTTTATATTTGTAAATATATGTCAACGGATAGTGTCATTTCAATACCTAATACCATATGACATGATTGATAATCGTGTGAGTCATACAATACCACGTAATCCATTTTGTTAGGCATTTCATAATCGTGTGTCATTTTGACACCTTCAATAATAAACATGTCACATTCAAATTAGTCATATTCGTGCGATATCTTGTTTTGATACAATACAAAGCGATTAATATGATACGACACAAGTAACTATCTCTATATAGGAATATATTTTTAAAATTTTATAAGTACTAAAAGAAAAGAAAATTTTCCCCGGTCTAGACCAGGTAAATTTTACCTGCGGTAACAAAACTTTGATGGATTCATTGACTTTTGATGTCAATTACTTTATGTATATTAACCTTCCATTTCTTAAAAATTACTGCCCTTTTATCGTAATTTACAATCCATCCATCCATGACGTCAGAAAAAAAGGGGGACCTGGCGGCATAACGCTCTGACGTGGCTCTCGGCACATCAACCCTGACTAAAACAAAATTAAAAAAGTTCACGAATATAACAAAAACAAAAAGGAAACAGAGAGCGGCAGAGAAGGGGCTGTTTGTTTGGTTTTTACTTCTATTCTTGGAACACAATTTTTATTCGTTTTTTTTTTTTTATAAATTTTATAATTTTTTTTAAATTTTTTAAATTTTTTAAAATTTGTTTTTAATTTGTTTTTTCTTTTTCTCCCTTCCCTCCGCCGGCGTCCGGCGAGGATTCCCGGCGAAATAATTTTTAAACGGCCCTTGCCGATCTCGGGCGAAACGTTATTAAACGAGGGACACCGCCCTCGCTGCGTCCGGCGAGTGACCCCGCCACCTTTGTTTTTTTTAAAAATTTTAAAAAAGAAAAAACTTCCTTATTTTCTATTTTTCAGATTTTTTTTTATTTTTCTTAATTAGGGTTGAGTAGGACAACATGACATCTTCGCGCTGTATTAACATTTTGCAAAAAGACTGATTGGTGTATTCTTATAGCAGAAAATGAATAATTTTCAAAATATTTTTCAAAAAATTATTGCTTATATTATTTAGAAAAATTAGTAAATAAGAAATATTTTCATCATCAATAATAATCTATATCTAACTAAGAAATTCCATTCATTTATTATTTTAGACAATATTAACAATCATTTTCAGAAAATATTTGTTAAATTACTCATTTTTCACGTGATGAATGCGTCTTTAGTTGTGGTTAAAATGCGTTAGTTACAGAGAAAGGGAAAATTCGGTGCATTAAAAATTGAAATCTAAGTTCCATGCAAAATCCTTCAAAGTAGCCTGTCAATCAAATATACCCAACTAATTTTGGGTCCCTCGTTTGTACCTCATCCGTGGTCCGAAAAGATAAGGCACTTGCACAAAAGAAATTGGAAAAAGTACTCGAAATAGATTAAATAGAGTTAAGTTATCCTGCTAGTATGTCAAACTCGACCGACGACTTTTCAAGATCAACTCACCTAATACAAATATGAGGTCAATTTCAAGCTGCCCCAAATATTTTTGTCAAGCCAAATTCAAGCTTGATTAAGCTTCAACTATATCTTTGAAGAAAATTTAATAATTGTAAAAATAGATACAAAATATTTGAAATTGCGAAAAAAAAAAATGCTCAACCTTTATTCATAAATAGATGACTATCTAGTCTAGTCGAGTTGAGGTGATGTATCCCAACTTTATAAATAAGTCGAGTTCAAGCAGGAAAATTAATGCACCATGAAGTTTGAGTTGCGTTTCAAGCAACGATCATTTGAGTAGAGTCAAGCTCTAAGTTTTGACGATGAATTAACTCGACTCGGCTCAATTACAACACGGTGAAAAGTGAAAAGATACAGTTTGTGTTTTCCTATCTTTTCTATAGTTCTTGTTCTGTGTCAAAAAAAAAAGAAAAGATTACTTGATATTTGTATTGAATTTGATAGAGATCCCTTGTGAATTGCGATGCAACACCACCCTTTGATTTTTCTTAAGTATTTCATAATAATTCCATCCCTTTCTGAGAGTGGGTTGGGTTGCCTTTATGCTAATGCATTTGTTTGTAGTTTAGAAAATATTTTCTGAAATGTGATTGTTTATATCTTTTAGAAAAACTAGTCAACATAAAATATTTTCATCATTAACATAACAACAATCTATGTTTAACTATTTTTTTGGGCAATAAAAAATTTTCATCCATTTATTTTTCAAGAGATATAAGCAATTATTTTTCGAACAATATTTTTCAAATCACTCATTTTTTGCAAAATTAATGTACTCTTAATTGGTTTTGATAATTTGTTAGGGAATGGTCTAGATATGAATTTTGGCTCATCTTAGCATGGCCACCTTTGGATCTTTGGGCGAGGAACCCTCGCAGTGGAGTCTTGATAACGGGCTCGCTGACCTCAAAATTTTTTTTTTATCACCAATGGTGCAGAGTAGTTGTGATTGTAATTGATCATTTCGTAACAGGGCATGAGACCCTTATAACAACAGCACAATGTGGGATTGCTAGTCCGGTGTAAGAAAGTGATGAACACAGAGAGAATTTTGTGTATTTCTGTATATGTTCTATTCAATGTAACACGGCACGTGTATTTAATTACAGAGAATGAATCAATAAAAGGAAACTAGATATTCTCCTATTCTTCTAGTCCTAAAATAAACAAGATTTACAATCAATTACAATATGATACGATTTAGTGAATCATATCTTCCAACACTCCCCCTCAAGCTGGTGGTCTATATATGTCTAAGACGCCAAGCTTGCTCAGAAGATATGCATGTTGTCTTTGACACAACGGTTTGGTGAACATGTCCGCAGGTTGCTCCGAAGTTCTGATTCCTCTTGTTTCAACAATTCCTTCTTGAATTTTTTCTCGAGTAAAGTGGCAATCAACTTCTATGTGCTTCGTCCTCTCATGTAATATAGGATTTGCTGCAAGCTTGAGTGCTGAATCATTGTCACAAAAAAGCATAGACGGTCCTCTAACTTCTGCGCCAAGATCTAAAAGTAAACCCCTTAACCAAACTATTTCACAAACTGTCTTGGCCATGGATCGATACTCGGCTTCAGCTGAAGATAAGGACACAGTAGATTGCTTCTTTGTCTTCCATGAAAGCAACGACTCCCCAAACTTGATACAAAAGCCGCTAATGGATCTCCTGCTCATAGGACATGTAGCATAATCCGAATCACAATAGGCTGTCATTTCCATATTGCATTTTCGAGAAAGAAGAATCCCTAATCTTGGACATGTCTTTAAATATTTCACGACCTTCAAGGCTGCACTCATGTGAGATTGCTTTGGCTTGTGCATAAATTGGCTGAGAGTCTGTGTTGCATAGCAGATATCTGGTCTGGTCATGGTAAGATATATAAGTTTTCCCACCAGTCTCTGATATCCTAGCGGATCTTCTAGCAACGGATCATCAGAGGAAGACGATATACCAGCATCATAATCAGCAGAGGTCAATTTGGCATTCTGCTCAATAGGAATAATCGCTGGTCTGCAGCCTGACAATCCTGCTTCTGATATGATTTCCATCACGAATTTCCGCTGACTAAGGGAGATTCCCTGATCTGAACGAGCTATCTCAATTCCTAAGAAAAACTTAGGTGGCCCTAAATCTTTAATATGAAAAGTGGAATGTAGATACTCTTTAAGTCTTTTTACAGCAGAATCATCATTGCCCATGATAAGTATGTCATCTACATAAATCATCAAGTAAATAGATGACATACCTTCTGTCCAGGTGAATAACGCATAATCATATTTGGACTGTCTGAATCCAGCGGCTATGAGTGCATTGGTAAATTTGGCGTACCATTGTCGAGAAGCCTGCTTTAGTCCATAGAGAGATTTGCGGAGACGACATACCTTAGACTCCCCCTGTCTCCGTAATCCTGGTGGAAGATCCATGTAGATTTCTTCATCCAGGTCACCATGCAAAAAAGCATTATGAACATCCATCTGATGCAGCGGCCAGTCACGGAAAGCAGCAACCGATAAAAATGAACGAACTGTAACATCCTTCGCCACTGGCGAAAAGGTTTCATGATAGTCAAAACCTTCTCGCTGTGTAAATCCTTTGGCCACCAATCGTGCTTTGTATCGTTCAACTGAACCATCTGCTTTATATTTAATCTTGTACACCCATTTACACCCAATGGGTTTTCTATCAGTAGGTAAAGGTACAATATCCCAGGTGTGATTTTCCATTAAAGCATGTAATTCAACTGCCATGGCCTTTTGCCAGCGAGGATCATCTCGTGCTTCATTATAACTAGAAGGTTCCCGTTCTTCAGAAATACGGCTTATACAACATAAATGCTCTGGTGATAGCCTACTGAATGAAACATAGGACGAGATAGGATAACGAGTACCTGATGACCTCAAGGAACCGCATATGTAGTCTTTGGTCCAAGTCGGTGGGCGAGTAATGCGACTAGGACGTCGGGATGGCTCATGTTGTATTGGCAGCTCATGTTGCATTGAAGGCGAGTCTTCATTAGTGCTTGCTTCTGAGATTTCTGATGATTGAGCTGGGTCTGCTATGATCTCTCCTGTTGATTCTGTTGGCTCTTCAGGAGGTTCTGTGATAATATGACCCAGAGGAGTCTCAATGGGTGTTGAAGGAGATTCTCCAGTTGATCTTGGAGGATAAGCAATAACAAGAGTTCCTCCGGAAAGCGTGTCATCTTCTAAGAATTCCTTATGAGCTGTCTTGGTATCTTCAGGGGAAAGAGTTATGGTTTTGAAAGGAAAAATATCCTCATGAAAGACAACATCCCTGCTGACAATGAATTCTCATGTGGATGGCATATAAATGCGATATCCCTTCTTTAAGGCTGGATAACCCATAAAGATACATTGATGAGCACGAGGAGCCATCTTATCCTTATGTCCCACTGTAGTTACATAACATAGGCATCCAAATATTCTAAGATGACTCAAATCTGGTTTCTTTCCATACAACATCTCAAAGGGTGTCTTTCCTTTCAGTATGCGAGATGGCATGCGATTGATCAGATACGCTGCCGTGACCACACAATCTCCCCAAAAATTTTCAGGAATAGACGCTTGAAATTTAAGAGCTCGAGCAACTTCTAAAAGGTGACGATGTTTCCTTTCTACCACACCATTTTGTTGTGGTGTATAAATACATGAACTTTCATGCAATATGCCATTCAGGGTAAAAAAGGAGTCACACTCTTTATTGAAGAATTCTCTACCATTATCGGTTCTAACTCGACGGATTATTTTCCCGAATTGAGTTTTTGATAGAGATAGAAAAGTTCTCAGATGTGAAAGAACCTGATTTTTTGATTGCATGAGGAATATCCATGTGGCACGGGAGAAGTCATCCACGATTGTGAGGAAAAACCGGGATCCATCATGATTCAAGGTATGGTAGGGTCCCCAAACATCAACATGTATTAAAGAAAAAATGTCATCTGCTCGAGAAGTGCTATGAGGAAAAGGAGCACGAGTTTGTTTTGCCATGGGGCAGATGGGACATTGAGGACAAGGAAAATATGCACTGTGACCCAATCTTTTATGATTAAGAAAATTCATATCATTGGTAGCAACATTACACAATGACTTATTGAGATCAGAAGATAAATACTGTGGGAAATTTTCCCAAAAATACAGCCCTTGATTGACTCTACCCAAGCCCATCAGTTTGCCAGTCGAAAGGGCCTGAAATAAACAATTATCAGGATAGAATAGAATACGGCATGAATTTTCTTCACAAACTCGGGAGGCTGATATCAAGTTGAAATGGAAATTGGGAACATATAGCACATTTTGAAGAGTAATGAGTGGGCTAAGATTCACAGTGCCAGACATGACTACTTGAGTAGTGTTTCCATTTGGAAGTTGTACTGATATGGGGCAAGACAACCTTTTAACCTCAGAAAAGAAAGATTTATTGCAGACTATGTGGTCACTAGCACCTGAATCAATAATCCATGCATTCTGAGAAATTGCATTTATCAGACAATATGATGTACCTGTAAAGCTCCCAGTCTTATCAGAAGTATCCAGTTTCTTCAATGCCTCCATAAGTTCCTGATATTGATCTTGGGTGACTGTTTTTCCCATTTGTTGACCTGATACCTGAAAAACTGAGGAAAATTTTCCCTTTTCTTTTTCTCCTGGTTTTCCATGTAATTTCCAGCAGTTTTCTATAGTATGGTGTGGCCGCTTGCAATAATCGCAATATAATTTACCTTTTCCTCTTGGCCCACCAATTTTTGCAGCTGACGAAGACCTGTTCATGGGCTGGAAGACTTGGGCCGAAGTTGGGCCAAACGAATTGGGCCCATCAAATCCTCCGAGAAAAGCACCGCGCGGGCCGTCTGGCCCATTGAAGCTCATTCTGTGCGAGCCGTCCGATCCACCGAAGCCAGAGCCACGTGGGCCGTTGGATTCATTCCCAGCCAGGATTAGACGTGAGCCGTCCGATTGATTCGCTTGATCTGGACCGTCCGGATGTCTTCGGATATTTCTAGGGTTCTCATCGAGGAACCCTAGATCCGCCCCCGTCTCTCTTCCTCTCGCCGAGCTTCTGTGAGAAACGAGGATGGCCCCTCGCTGCCAAAACGAGTCCTTCTCCTCCCCTTCCATGATCCGCCGTCCGTTGCTGACTTTCCTCTTGAACAGCGAGTTGGTAAATCCGACCGAGGCTCGGCATCGGCTCCATGGTAAGGATTTGGGAGCGAAACGTCTGGTAAGCGTCATTGAGGATGAGAAGGAACCTCGTCGCCTTCTCCCTCTCCCTCATGCTTCTGTACTGCTGTTGTATCTGTTCGGGCCAGTCGAATTTTTCTTCGACGGCCTCTAATTCGTTCCACAGTGCTGAGAGTTTATTGTAAATCCCTGCAACTGTTGAGTTTCCTTGCTTCAAATCCGATATCTGCTGTGTGAGATAGAAAATCTTCACTTGGTCGAGCTTTCCGTACATTTCTCTTATGCTTTCCCATAATTTCTGTGGATCTTCTGTCGGCGGAAGTCCGGCCGCGACTTCGGTCGAGATGCAGTTTCCAATCCAAGTTCGCACTAATTGGCTGCATCTCTTCCAAAGGCGCGCCGACCTCTCGTCGGACGGAATAGGGAAAGTTCCGTCTATGAAAACTTCTTTTCCCTTCGTGATCAGTGCACGCCGGAACTCGCGTGACCAGGTTGAGTAATTATCGACGCCTGTTAACTGTTGGCTGATGATTTTTAACTCAGATCCCTCGGCATTTGATGTATAAAATGGGTCGCCGGGTTCCGGCCGACCACTGACAGCAGGGAATTGATACGGGAAGAAACCCGGATAGAGATTTGCATTCTGACTCGACCCTATTGCAGGCCCCACATTGTGAAAACCCGGGTAGGGATTCGTTCCCATACCCGGTCCAGTTGATCCGCCCGTCTGCTCCGCGCCGATGGTTGAGCTTGCCCCGTCACTGGTCGGTGGGCCTCCATCGGCTCGCACGTTGCCTTGGTAGTTCGGCAATGATGCACTGGGGCTTGGTCCCTGATACCATGGATATGGTATCCACTGGTAAGGAGGCCCCGAGAAGGGCAACCCCAGATTGGTCTGAGCCTGGTAGTGCTGCCATTGTGCGTGTTGCGGATGCAACGCGATCTGACCCTGCTGCTGCCCTGATTCAGAAACCACAACAGAGGAGTCGAGATTCTGTGGCGTGGTGTTCCCAGCAGACTGGTCGACTGGATTCGAGGTAATGTCTTCTGGCTTTGTCATGATAAAAGGAGACTAATTCCTTCGGCAACTCTTTTGTAGGCTGAGTTCTTCCGGAATTGGTTGAAGGCTTTGATTCCTACGGCAACTTCTTTGAAGATTGAAGTTCCTTTATGAGGCAATCTTGAGCGGAAGAAAAAGGTTTGAACACTGTAGGCTCTGATACCATGTAAGAAAGTGATGAACACAGAGAGAATTTTGTGTATTTCTGTATATGTTCTATTCAATGTAACACGGCACATGTATTTAATTACAGAGAATGAATCAATAAAAGGAAACTAGATATTCTCCTATTCTTCTAGTCCTAAAATAAACAAGATTTACAATCAATTACAATATGATACGATTTAGTGAATCATATCTTCCAACATCCGGACATCCCTCCTCACCTTTTTAATATGGCGAAAGTCAAGTACAGTGTATGATTGTAACCGCTAATCTTTCTATGATTTGAAACTTACCATTTCAAATTGCTATACCCAAAAAGCAAAGTGGCCAAGTCTGCTTACTAAAGTGAAATTTTCCGTACAAGAGTTATCCAATTCAAGCCTTAGGATGTGTTTATTTTACGAAAAACGTAACGTTTTTGGAAAATGTTTTTTGGGAAACCATTTTCCAGGAAAACAGTTAGCTTTCCTTTGTTTGGTGATACGTGACTGAAAATATTTTCTAGCATTTGGATTGCATTTGAAAAATGATTGAAGGTGTAGAAGACGCCAACGAAGAGGAAGAGGAGGGAGTGAAGCCAATGGGAGTGCAGGAGGAGCTAGGGTTGGAGGAGGGGTGGTGATGAAAAGGAGGGGGCGAAGGAGAAGGAGAGAGGGAAGGGAGAGTTAGGGTTTATGTTCATAGGCAAAAAAAGAAAAGAGAAAATAAGAAAAAAATAAAGAAAATAAAAGATATAATAATAAAAATTCAAAATTTTTAATTAGAAATTCTTTTTAATAATAAATTTTTCATTAAGCAAGGACCTCAAAATATTTTGAAAAACGTTTTCCGATTTTTTCAAAAGGGAAACATTTTCTGATTTCTTGAATTTAAGTTTTGGAAGGAAAACATTTTCCGTTGACTAGGAAAATATTTTTGATTGACTAATTTTCCTAAATGAACCAAACGCTGGAAAATGAGGAAAACATTTTCCCGGAAACTGTTTTTTGTAAAACAAACACACCCTTAGTGATCTGTATATCTACTCGTCTATTTTATCAACTAATTTTCGATCGCTCACTCATTCCTTCATCTTCACATGTTAATACCAACTTTAGTGATAAGGAAAATTTTAAATTTTCCACGTTGTCTTGTTCAAATTAGTGAAACACTGAAATTATATCAATAAAGATGAGTGGGAATGCAACTCACATTCCACCAGTTTCATGATAACCACATGAGTGCTAAGTGAACCATGGAGCAATCCGACCCAAAAAAAAAAAAAAAAAAACCATGGAGCAGACGATAAACAGGCCTATAATTAAACAATTGAGTCGTATTCAAAATGTAAAAAAAAATATATGAATGGTTCTAAATACTTGAAAATAAATCTTCTATATTTCCATTTTTTTTTTCATTCTGCGCGCAGCACTAAAGATGTGAATAAAAAATGAGTTTTTATTTTGTTGATAATTTCAATGAAATGCAAATATGTTCTCACAATTTTCATTCTCGGAGGCAAGACCTGTTTATTGGGCGAGCCTTCCTGCCCAAGCCCGCCCAGGCCCGAACTTGCGGGCTTGAGCGATTACCCAGGCCCACCCAAGGGTAAAACATGGGCTAACCAGGCCCATCCTATGGACCGCCATTCTTTTTCTAATTTCTAAAATTTTCAACTAAAAAGGAGATAGAAATGTGAAAACGGAAATTACTTTTAGGGCTTCCAGTCATCTTATTTTATTAGTTCACCTACGAGTTTTATGCTATTTTTCTCTACTATATAGAAATAAAGGCTTATTTTATCCTACTAGCTTTTATAAATAATAACTATTTAGAATCAAATTATTATGAAAATTATTCTATGATCTTTTTCAAGAATATACGGGCAAGTCGAATTGGGCCTCAAGGCACACCAAATCTGGTGTCAACTAAACCTACCCATATTGAAACTTTGTTACAACTTTTCATTCCTCTATATAATAAGGCCCAACGAATGTTTGGCAATGTCATCAATAGTAGATCGCCACATAACCTTGAGCCAAACACTTATGCATCATTAAATCGGTAAGAGCAACGTGAGGTAGAATTGATTATGCCACTTGTGCCTTCTGCAATGAAGTTCTTGAATCTATAGATCACTTGTTTTTTGATTACCACATATTGGCTTCCATTGCTTATTTTTGGGCTACTCAATGCAACCTTCCTTGGCGACCTAGGCCATGGAAGGAGAATCTCCAATGGGCTATCTCCTTCCTAAAGGCAATGATTTTTTTCACAACTTAGCTCATTACTCTTTTGTTGCCATGTGCCACTTAATTTGGAAGAAGAGGAATGCTATCATATTCCACAACGAAGCGATGGTTATTGCTGCAAAAAAAAACATTATCAAGATGGTCAAAGACAAAGCTCTCACTTTCTCTGATGTCCCAAATACTCCAGGAGATAGAAGGCTTGAGAGAAAGTGGGGCTTTGACCCTTCCATCTTCGTTGATCTTGAGGAGAATGTGTAGATTTGGATGAAGACCAGGCTATGCGATCTTTTCTCCTACCCTCCTTGGGTGTCCGACCCTCGGCCTTCTCCTTAGGTGGATGAGGTTTTGTTTAGCGTTTTCTTTTTGCTTGTGACCGGTTGGTCTTTGCTTCTTGCTTGTGCTTGTCTCTTTCTCTTCTTTGTAATCTTTTTGTTTCGGCTCCCTAACACTCTCTATGCGTAGTGCCCCGAGAGTGTAAGCTTTGGAGCCAGTCTTGTATATTTGTCTAAAGCTATAATACCTTTTACCCTTACCAAAAAAAGAGCAACGTGAGGTGTGTGCAAAGTCCTCATTAGCCAAAAAAAAAGGGTGTAGAAGCTGCAACAAAGCAATTTGGTTAACGAAAAATATGTGTAGCTACTAGATAATAATCTCCTTTTGTAAATAAAGAATGAGTGTAATAGAAATTTTAAAACTTTTAATCTATGCAATTAAACAATAGAATTTTTTAATTGGTGCAATCAGATACCTTCGTTCACTCAATGCATTCGACAAAAAACGACAAGATTGCTTTTTTATAATAATTCTAGACTGCAAGTGGCCCTAAGTGGGCGCCGCCGCATAAGAGGACAAGACCGAAATCATTATTATTATTTTCTTTTTAAGAACAGACCATAAAAAAGGCCAAAAAGGGAAAATATGCCAATAATTCAATAAAAAAAAGTGTTTTTTAAGAGAAAAGGAAGGACAAAGTTCAATCTTGAAAAGCTAGCAAGGAGTGACTGTTGAAAACGTGGTTCCACAAAAGCTTACAACCGCCACCAACCCCTCAACTAGGATTCACAACTCTCGTTAGGTGTAGGCAAGGATTCAATGACCCTTGCACAGTGATGATGCCATCCAACCAACCTCGCATCAAGTTCATCAAGTTTTTTTTTTTTTTAGACCAAGGAATTATTGGAAATCACTCTTCAAAAATTACACAACTTTCGACTTCTGACAAGAGAAAGAACTCACACTAACCACGCTACTTGTGACTGGGTCTCTCTCAAGTATTAGATATGGCTTTTTCCTTTTATTTTGTGGTTTTTTGTTTTTCCATTTTTTTTTTGGGTTTTTGTGAAAGAGTAGCTTTTTTTTTCTTATGTGGGACCCATTCAATGCCACAATAGCCTTTTCCGGTGTCAATGAAGTTAACAAAGTTTACAAACTATAAAGTTTTTAAAAACTTGATTACAAAACTTGAAATTTTTAAAATGCAATTGTATTTACGTGACCAATTTATGATTTATTGCACTAATTCCTGCAAACAACTTACGTATGAAAAAAATTTCGTTAAAAGCAATAAAGAATTGATGTGCAAAAAGTCATTAGTCAACTTTGTTGTGAATAATAATCATACATTTGTCAAATTAGTGGAATTACTTCTTAAATCTCACTTGCATATGTCTATATACAATTGAAAAAGAAAAGGAATATAAAATTAAAAATTGAAATGAATCTTTGTAAAACGATGCATTCGTCAGAAGGTTCTATTTTGTTCTTTTTTTTTTTTTGGGTGGGATTAAAAGCATCTATTTTAAGTAGACTTATTCGGCAACACTCTACTTATTTCCAACCCCATTTGTCCCTCATGATATATCGCTTTAGTCAACATCATCGAATTGGTATAATTTTTTTTCCAAATTCCATTCTCATTAATCAATCTATAATTCGAAAAAAATAAATTTGGAAGAACAGTCAAAATTCTCTTGTCTTACTCGATTGTCACCTTTTCTTTTCTTTTATTCCTTAAATCTTAGCAACTTAAGTACGAAACAACAACTACTAAAGTAAAATACAATTATATTGTATTTATATATAATTTATAATCCAGATATATACGGAATGCAAAAACAATCTCCATCTTCTTCTCTCTCACACGTCGGAGAAGTCAAACGAACAACTCTTTCCCAGAAGCTCGCGGCTTCCCAGCTTCGCTTGTCCCCGCCGTGATCGGATTCTCGACCCGCGGCGACGCCACGCCGGAGCCACCCTGCTCGTCGCCGTCGTCTTCGGGCCGCAGGTACCCCAGGAATCCGGTCTTCTCTCTCTCTCTCTCTCTTTCTCTCTGTGCGTCTGGTGCGCGCGTTGGCCGATTCTCCCTGTATGTCTAGCTTTCGTGCATGCGTTGGAACTTGGTGAATTTGGATTTCTGGCGGAGATCGGTGCTTGGCATGTGGATGTGCGATTTGGGTCTCTGAATTTTGAGATGTTATGAGTTGTTGGATCTTGTTTTTGGGGTTCAGTCATGTAATTGGTGTCTGAGACTTGATGGGTGTGTGAAAGAAAGAGGCTAGAAATGAAAGAAAGGGGCGGCGTCGATGGAAGCAAAGGAGCTTCCATGGCTGAATAAAAACTGTCGGATTGAATTTTGCCCATATGGGGCGGGGTCCCCGTTGGGGCTGGCCATTACCTAATGGCGGATGCCCTTGGGTGAATTTCCCCACTGCTGCCGGGAAGGGTGGCTGTACGCATTCCTGTTGAAGTAATGCCTTTCGCCCCATTTTCTTGGAACATTCGTATTTCATCAGAATTGGATCATATGGATATGGCGAAAACAATCCTTGCTTTTTTTGCTTTCATATTCGAAAAGGACTCATATTTGGAGTATCCCTTTGAAGGAGTTGTTGTTAGAGCTATTTACAATTTTTTAAAATCCTATGTTGATGGATAATTCTTCTATGAAGGTTCTCTTTTTTTGCCTAGTGGTGTTTTTTACGGAAATAACTTATTGCGAGATTGTCAACATCCTGCAACCTGTTGGCAAAGAAAAGAAGTTCACATAGGAAGGACTCTTTAAAAAACTCCTCTGTTTTTGACCTCATACCTCTTTCCATCCTCTGTTTTATACAGCTTGCTCTGCATAGGCTACACAAGCCTTGCTCGAATGAATCAAAGAAGTTCTCAGGAAGCAGAATGCTCTGTTATTGAAGTTGAAGATAAAGAGGCAGTGAAGGGAGAAAGATTTGAAACCTACCATTTGGACTTGGTTCCTAGAGTCTAGTTCTCAAGGAGAAAGGAGAGGCATTCCTTGATTATCTTGGTGCGGCTAGCATCAATAGAGTAGGGGTTTTAGAGTAAGGTCACCCAGTAGCCATCTTGCTGGGAAGAATCCCCTAACGCAATTTGTCTCTAGTAGGAACCAGATTTCAACCTTCCACCTACCTTAATTACCACTTTGCATCTTGAGTTTTCATCTTGGAGACCAAATTGCACCTCACAATAGTTGACATCTTTGATTTGTTTACAAAAACTCTATTTCTTCCTAAATTAGCCCTGTTATAGTTTTGAAATTCCCACACTCCATAAAAACCCTCCCTGTTAGAAAAACCACACCCCTAACCTCCCAGCCTAGCTTCTGCCTCCACTTCCACAGCGCCACACCATCCACCGTCCCAATCATCTATTGACTGGCTGGTGGATTTCTGAAAGTTGTGCGTTACTAGGGCTTTTGCATCTATTCTTAGGTTTTAACCAGAGTTGCCACCGATGACATAGTTTGTGGCCCTTCTCTTATGGATTTCAGTTGGTCCTAGGATTTTTTAAGATGCTCTGTGCCAGGTCTGGTTAAAAGTCTGCACTTGAATGAAGTTGTTAAGCTATATTTGAGTCAATCGGATCACATGATGATGGAGTTGGAGTTTCAGTGATGTTCCGCTGGGAAATTCTAATCTCGAAGTTTTGACTTTTTGCTTAATTGATCAAGCCATGTTCTTCGTTTGCCTTAGAACTGTTATCATCTAAGGAAATTTCTCGTATAAGAATGTAGTGTTCTTTTATTGCTTGTAATCGTTTTGGCAGTCTTTGCACCATGCTTTATGCCATATTCTTTCATGTTATGGTCTTGTTATCATACAGTAGTTTGTATTAGTGACGAACTGGCATCAATCGCCAAAATTCGATTAATGCTACTGGTTCAAATAGTTTGAACAATTAGCATTGGCCCTACATGACATGTGGACTGTCAAAAGGCCTGTGCTTGCCCCTTTTCTTTGACCAGTAAATATGCTAGCCCTTTGTCCATGTAGTTGTTGCCTATGTAAAAAGCCAGATTGTTTATGACAGATCTATGCTTCTGTCGCCTGTGTAGCTGTTTCTTTATCTGAACTTAAATGAAAAAAGTGGGCTTAACATTTGCTTATGGAGACTCACTAAGGCATAGCTGCACAAATAAAGGAAGCCTACTATAAGCACCTGTTGAGCAATAGATGGCGATTTGTATACTATTTACTACTTTTAGATCTATGGTTATCTTCTGCATTCATAAATTTGTGCTAAGAGTTGCAAGATTACTTTTCCAAGATAACCTTTGTAATGTGGTTGACCATTCTCCAAGTTTTGCATGAGAGTTATATCTACATAATTCAGAGGCATGCTTCTTATGAGCCCAATCTGCTTTTTCTGTAAGGAATTACTTGCAGTAAATGGCTTCTTTTCGAGCTTTCCTGAACAGTCCTGTTGGCCCCAAAACTACTCATTTTTGGGGACCTGTTGCAAACTGGGGATTTGTGGTCGCTGTATGCTTCTCTTCCTACTGTCTATTTCTACGTGCCCTAATGAAACATCTTGAAGTTTTAGTTTTGTCACTGGTGTTTTATTTACTTGGTGCTTTCAATAGGGATTGGTTGACATGCAAAAACCACCGGAGATGATATCTGGCAACATGACTGCAGGTGAGCGATTTCTGATCCAAGAAAATGCATCAATTTATCTTCTTTTCATGCCCAGCTAGACACTGTTTTCACCTCCTTGTCTTGGTTGCAGCTATGTGCGTATACTCAGCACTGTTTATGAGGTTTGCATGGATGGTGCAACCACGCAACTATCTACTTCTTGCATGCCATGCTTCAAATGAAACCGTCCAGCTCTATCAACTCTCCCGTTGGGCAAAGGGTCAGGGGTAAGTACCGACCACCATATTGGTTTAATACACTATGTGCATATTACCTCTAGTATACACTTAAGATTTCTTAGGCTCATTCATCATTTTACCTTGCCGTTTCTCTATCCAGGTACTTGTCGGAGAAGAAGAAAGATGAAGCCTCATCACAGTGATGTTATGAATGTATCTTTCCTGTTCCATTTGTCTTTTGATATTTTCACTGGAGTTCCATAAAACAATTTCCTTTCTTATGCTATTAAAATCGCGATTTAGCAAGACTTGATTGATCCCAGCTGGATTTGTATATCTTGGTGTTGCAATTTACAATTTATGTTAAACAAATGGTGCTTACGATTGCACATTTGTGAATGGATAGGATCACGCTGTCTATTTGTGCTTGCAATGAAAATCGCATCGTACAATCTATGAATGTACTGTGCAATCCATTAGGCAAAGATTATTTACCTGTGGGGAAAGGAGTCAGGAAGCGCAATCTCTTTGATTTATAATTGATTTCTAATTGGCTGGCTTTCTATGTGAAGTGTCGACATTAGATCGAAATACATAACAATTTATGGTGTCTTCATTATTCTTTCCTGATTTCTCTTGTCTGGTGTTAGATTTGAATTACAAGATCCATAACTTCCGCCTTATTTTCACAACAAGAATCCCTCTCAGCTTTATCATTTGCCTCCATGAAGAGCTTCTACTTTCTTAGCTTCAAGCCTTCAACCATTCCTTCTTTAATGACCCAAATGACATGAAGGCAGCTCTAGATTTTCAGCTAATACTTTTAAAATTGAGGACAGAACTTGGTTAAAGGGTGTTTGAAAATTTCGCTTTTATGGGGATGTTTTACAAATATTATTCCTTAATTGAAAGGGCAATTTGGGAAACAAGCGGCCAGGATCACTGCCGGCTACCCTAAATCCACCGACATATGTGGTAGAACAATAGTTTAGGGTATTTCTGAATTGAGGTTTCACATCTTGCATCTTTTCCAGCAAAAAAAGCTATCGTGGATAGATGTTCCGTCCTTGTTCGCCCGTACCTAATTTCATTTTGTCTAATCTTTGATCTAAAATGTCATATTTTATAAATAAGGATTAATATTACGAAAAATCCCAAACCCTCGCTTAGTTTTTATTAATTTTACCGTGATATATCTTTTCCCTCAAATAAAGCTATCGTGGGTAAATGTTCTGTCCTTGTTTGCCCGTACCTAATTTCATTTTGTTTAATTTTTTTATCCAAAATGTCATATTTTATAAATAAGGATTAATATCACAAAAAATTCCAAACTAGTATACTTATGACAAATTCACGCTCAATTAGTTTTCATTAATTTTACCATCATGTATCTTTTCCCTCAAATAAAGCTATCATGGGTAAATGTTCCATCCTTGTTCGCCCATACCTAATTTCATTTTGTCTAATCTTTGATCTAATATGTCATATTTTATAAATAAGTGTTAACATCATAAAAAATCTCAAACCGAGATAAATTTATCCTCATTTAATTTTCATCAATTTTATCATTAAATTATTATGTTGGATGATAAGTGACAATTGATGGATGTACAAATTTAAAGTTTTATCATGTATTTATCATAAGTGTAATAGTTTATATTTTTTAGAGATATGTTCAGCAGAAGTTCTAAAACTTGTTAACAAAGTGCAATTGTGTTATAAAATTTACAAAAAGTGTAATAAAGTCTTAAAACTTGTCAAGTTGATTCAATTGAATCCTAAAGTTAACATCGTCAGATTTACTAACGGAAATTGCTGATCTCATATATCTAAATGAATTTTTTATTTATCATATGGCTTTTTAAAATTATTTTTTATTCAAAATATTTAAAAATTATATTGAAAACTAAAAAGGAAAAGCTAAATTTATTTTTAAAAAACAAAATTGTTAAAAAAAAAGAAAAAAAGGCATTGGTGGAGCTTACGCCGCCGCCCGTCACCGGCCTTAGGTGGGGTGGCCAGCCCTCGCTTAGGGTCGGCAAGCAGGCGTTGTCCGACGAGGCCCTATCGGACAGGTCCAAGGGGGAGAAGCAGTCATAGCTCGATGAGCTGGTCAACAAGGAGGACGAGGAGGAGCTTGAGGTCGTTGCCTGCTCTGCCAGCTTTACTGACGAGGACGACGCTGCCCCCACCAACAAGAATGGCGAGGCCGAGGAGGAGGAGGACCATGAGGTTCGATTGCTTGGCGCCCAAATCTGAGGGAGAGGTCGGAGGAGAGGGGCTGAGCGTGAGAAATCAAGGTTTGAGATGGAGGAATCGATGTTTGAGAGAGAGAGAAATCAAGGTTGAGAGAGAAAGATTTGAGTATGCAGGAGAGATTCGGGACTCGTCTCGGCCCCCGTCACCTCTGTGGCATTGCTCGTTGTCGGCCCGGTGACCAACCACGAGCCTCACTGTGCTGGGCTCGTTGGCCTGACACTCACTGCCTGTCTCGACACCATCCTCGACACAGTTGTCCCTACAACCGCTTGTCTTGACGCCATCCCCGTTGCTCCTAAAACCCTATAGTTGCTTGTCTCCATCGATGTTGCCCCCAATCGTCGCCATCCCCTGCATCTCGTTCCTCGTTAGGCTCAGATCTAGGTGAGCATTGTTGACCCTAGGCGAGGGCCGGCGAGGCCTTGCCCAGGGTGGGCAATGGTTTCTGGCCCCCCAGGAGGGTCGGTGTGCCCAGATTTGGGCATCCTCACTCGACCTGGCAAGGGTGGCCGGCCCTCCCTTGGTGCCGGCAAGGCCTCGCCCGGGCAAGGGCTGGCCACCTTGCCCTAGGGCTCGGCGACCGTGCCGGCCCTTCCAAAGAATCGGCGGCGCGAAGCTCTACCAGTGCCTTTTTTTTTTTTTTAACAGCTTTTTTAAAAAAAAAAATTCGCATTTCCTTTTTAGTTTTTAATCTAATTTTTAAAGATTTTGAATAAAAAATAATTTTGAAAAGCCATATGAAAAATAAAAAAATCATTTAAAATATAACATCGGGCCACGTCGCAATTTCTGTTAATAAATTTGACGGTGTTAACTTTAGGACTCAATTGAACTAACTTAACAAGTTTTAGGAATTGATTGCATTTTATATAATTTTTAGGATTTAATTGTACTTTCTTTACAAGTTTTAAGACTTTTGCTGAACATATCCCTATTTTTTTATGATATTAATTTAATTTAATGAAAAATGAAAGGATGACAATTTAGGATTTTGGATGGTGAAAAAATTATTTTGGACAAATTTATTATAAGTGTATTAATTCACTTGGGGTGAAGTTATCATGAATGTGTCAATTAGGATGTACATTTGAAGATTATGGTGTGCGTGTATATATATCTAGAGTCCATCGTAGATAGTCTCTCGACCGGCCAATCCTGTCGGTCTTGATTCGATTTGTAAAGAGATTCGGTAGGTCTTTGATCTTGAGATTTCTGGATATATAGAGTCTAATGACGGTTTGTCGACGCGAGTAAAACAAAAGAAAAGCCCCGTTACAAGACGTTCACGTTTCCGATTCCCGAAAAGATACACCATCACACGCCACAGTCTCTCTGTAACCAAAGCCCATCACTTCCCTCCATCACTTTCACTACCTCTCTCTCTCTCTCTCTCTCTCTACTGTGGTCTCTCTCCTCTTCCTTGATCCAGCTGCTCACCTCCCGGAAGACGACGCGCTCCCTTCCATTCCCCGCCCCTCCAACTGGGCCTAATGGACGCGGCGGCGGCGGCGGCGGCGCGTGAAGTACGGTGACGGCTCGGTTCTCCCTTTTGTCCGCCGGCGAGAACTCGGAAAGGCTTTCTTGAATTATGGCGTTTAACCTGGAGTCCATCTCGGAGGCGACGTCCGGAGCCATCGGATCTCTGGTCAGCACCACCGTCCTGTACCCGCTCGACACCTGCAAGACCAAGTACCAGGCCGAGGTTCGATCCCGCAACCACCAGAAGTACAGGTAATACGAGATATTTCTCTCTCTCTCTCTACTGGGTCCCACTCAAAAAAGCACGAGTTTTTTTTATGCTGTCGTGCTTGCTTTCGGCGGGATTTTCTTTTGGGTTGTGATGGTTAGCGTTGGTTTCTTGATGTTCTTGGATCAGGGTCTTGTGTTTTGAAGATGATAGTTTGTCTTGAGAAGATGCTCTGTTGCGTGAACTTCTTTTTAGCCGGATTATGGGTAGTTTTCTGCTTCGAATAGTGCCAGTGTTTTCAGTAACGCGATGTTGTTAGTGTAAAAAACGGTGGGATGGCTCGGAATTAGCAATGGAGATATCAAAATTTGCAGCTCGTCTTGCTTTCCTGTTGCTGTTTTCGTACTTGAGTCAAGATGCAATATAGATAGTGTTCGTCAGCGGCTTCGATGAGATTGTTCAGAGTATGAGTGTCTAGGCGGATCCGTGTACCGTGGACATAGAAATCTTGCAATTGGCATGGCCTTCGACTCTCCTGAGGAGTTGTTTCAAGTTTCGACAGAACGTTGTAATAGCATAGGCTTATACTGGATGCTAGACCTTTGAGGAAGCATTCATTGTGTCAGGCAGCTGCTTTTGCCGAGAAACATCACGTTGTATGAAGGAATCATGAATTCAAACTCAGTCCCTTATATCTCATGCTTCTTATAGCTTTCAGACATCCACTGTCTATTTTTTCTTTGATTTCTGTTGGAATCATTTCTCCAATTACTCCATTGTATTCTTGCCGATGAATGAATCTGAGAAGTGAAACCTTGAGATCCTTCATCATCAATGGGATAATCTAGGACCAGGTCACATCCAAATACTAGAAGATTGTTTTGTTCAGAGCATACGGTATAAGTGGGCGAGTGACAGTTCTAACACTCACAAGCTATGCATGCTGGACTTCGATGCCCAATTTGTGGGACCTTGGGAGATTTCTGTCTGGTTGACTTCATAACCCAGTAGTTCATTGTGCGTCAATGGTTTTTTTTTCTATATTTGTTGTTTATTTATTTATTATGCAAGCTAAGGATGCCGTGCATTTCCTGGTTTCTGCTAAAACTGATTGGGTAGTTGTCTGGTGTTTGTGTCAAGTGTTAATCTGTACATTGCTTTTGCAATGTGCTTTGCAGTTGGATGGGGGTGAACCATCATCAAGTTTGTAGAATAGCAAAAAGGAGGTTATTGCTGACAAGATGTGAAACAACGGTATTTGTGTTTTTATTAAACCGAGGACTGACTAAGTTGGAATTTTCAAACTAGTTGGAGTCAATGTTGCTGGTTCCCTCATGTTATTTCAAATTTCTAGACCTTCCATTTATGGGGATGCCTGATCTGTTTCAGTGTTCACATCCTCATCCAAGTTGCTGACATGGACCTTCTGAAGATAGCTTGTATTCTGTGTCTTGCTTCTTCAGGAACATATCAGATGTCCTATGGGAGGCAATTTCTACTCGCCAGATTCTTTCATTATATCAGGGACTTGGGACAAAGAATCTCCAATCTTTCATTTCACAATTTATCTACTTTTACGGATATAGCTTCTTTAAGAGACTTTACTTGAAAAAGAGCGGCAATAAAAGTATTGGAACCAGAGCAAACCTGATTCTTGCAGCTGCAGCTGGAGCTTGTACTGTCATTGTGACACAGGTAGTTAACATGGGCTTTTCTCGTGTCTAAAATTATATACAATATAGGAGGAAGGGATTGGTGTTATTTATCTTGAAAACACAAGGGAAATATGGAGAGGTATCACAAGTAGAATTGTAATGAAGGAGTAAAACCATTAGGTTAATGTCTAATGCGATATCTACAACATCGGCTAATCTTTTTCTGCCATTGATGAAACCTGACATTTAGCCCAGTGAAAAGGCACTATTTCACCAATATGTTTAGAATTCTTCTTCCATAATAAATGTTGATGTCAAGAGTGAATAGATCTGTTTTCGTTTGATCTCTTTTTAGTAGTCTAATATCAAAAGCATGATGCAGCCCTTGGATACAGCATCATCCAGGATGCAGACAAGCGAATTTGGTAAATCTAAAGGACTTTGGAAGACCTTTTCAGAGTTTACGTGGAGGGAAGCATTTGACGGTCTTGGCATTTCTCTCCTCCTAACAATAAATCCATCTATTCAGGTAGGTGATTCTCTTTCAATAGGTAGTCACATGTAGAGAGCATCTACTTTTCAAGGCTGTGAGATTCTTGATGTTATAATGTACAAAGATGACTATGGTGTGTTCTGTTCTAAAGAGGAAAAAGGTAACTAATGTATCCAAGATCCATTTTCATGCATGATGTTACTGTAATAGCTGATGTCAGGAACTAATTGCTGTCGTCTAATTCATGTTAGCTGCTTCCAATTCTGCAACATTTTTAGAGAGGGTTAAACTGTAGCTCAAATGTTACGACCCAAGGAAACAACCTGATGGCAGCTAGTAATAATTAAGACCCACCTTATAGAATCATTCCAAAAAAAAAAAAAAAAATAGAATCCACTTGCTTTAACTATAGATATATGTTTTTCTTATTTTTATGTCTAGTTGAAAAGGTTAAATGCAGACAGCATAGTTAATAATGGAAGTATTTTTGTATTCTACAGTACACTGTATTTGATCAGCTGAAACAGAGATTGTTGAAGGAAAAGCAGAGCAGAAGTAGAGGTACCGGGTCATCTCCCGAGTCTCTCTCTGCCTTTTCTGCTTTCGTCCTGGGTGCTGTCTCCAAGTGTGTTGCGACCTGCACAACATACCCAGCTATCAGGTGAACTTATTAGTTTTTCTTTTCCTGACACATGGTGAATTTAACCTAATTCTTGAATTCATAGTTATGTTGCAATAGCCAGTTGGGGTAAATGAATGGTAATAGTTACTGATTTTTTTTTTCTTCATCTTGTCTGTTGTTTCAGTTTATGCAAAATACATCAATAGGAGGCTTTCATTAAAAAATTTTGACGGAAAGATACTGCAATTGCCATACTTATCTGTATAGATCATTCGAATTTTCTATGGAAACCAAATACTCATATATTGTGTAAAGTTGTCTATCTAAATGCAAGCTTAATAACTATTATCTGCTGGGCTAGTTTTCCTGAAGCTTGATACGAGATATTTTGATGATGACTTGTGCGTGATTGTCAATTTAGTGATATGAGTCTAAAAAAGAGGGCTGCTTTTGTAATAAATGCTTGTTCACATGCTATCAGTGAACCTTGATTAAAGGAGCAGTAGTAAATCTATGAGATACTTAATTCCACATATTTTTCAGCTCTTAATGAGGTCAAACTTGACTCTTATTGTGTGTTCCATGGTTGTCTTCAACCTGCTATTCGTCCGTGCCTTCTACAGTACTGTCTACAGAACTTACTTTATCGAGTTTTGAGACAGGTGTAAGGTCACGATTCAGGCTGCGGAATCAGATGAAGATGAGACAAAGGAACCTCGGCCTAAAGCCGAGAAGACAATTTCTGGTGCAATGTACGCAATTTGGAGACGAGAAGGCTTGCTGGGTTTCTTCAAGGGACTGCAAGCTCAGATCCTGAAGACGGTGCTAAGTTCAGCATTACTCTTGATGGTTAAGGAGAAGATCACAAAGAGCACGTGGGTTTTAATGCTTGCGGTTCAAAGGTATATTTTGGTCAATCGTGTCAAATTAAAGAATGCTTGATCATTGCTGCATGTCGTCAAAGTTGTGGGTTGTAGAGCGTCAGGATTCGAAGTTGTGATTAAGAGCCTCTTCCAAGGGAAAGGGAAGATACATCAAATTCTAGCAGATGGCGGCTACTTTCCCCTTGTTTAATAATGTGGGAATGGTTTAGGTTTGTTAAAAGATTATAAGTGGATGTATTTCTAGATCTCTTCTGCAAATGTGATGTTACTTTGCCAATTGGATGTGATTTGCTTGCGTACTAGAAAATCAAGTCCGCAAACTCATTCTGTGGAGGAAATGAACTCTGTAAGCCAAAGAAAATAATTCATATTGCCCGTATGAATGCTGGATACGGATTCAACAGGGTCCCTGCAATGGTAAATTGATGCCACGGCATCTTGGTCTCTTAAACAGGTTTTCGTCCCTGGTTTGTATTATTTGAGGTGATTTTAGTTCGGCATGTGAATAAAGAATGGATTTCAGATTTTGTTTTGGTCAATAAATTCGAACGTCTATAGCTGTAGTAGTTCTTGCGCACACAAAAGGAACTTGGGCGTGCAGAAGAACCCATTCAAAAAGATTAATCGCTCAGCAAGATAAGTAAGTGAAATATATTAGAAAGTCTTGTATATTTTGTTGAGATTTTCTACACAAAATAGAAAATTAATTACAATTAGTAAACATATAATGATGTAGCAGGCTTGAGCTCCTATTCTAGTTATCGATATTTTGGAAAATGTTTTCTCGATCAATTTCCATCAAAATATTAGCCCACTCTAATTGCTTAATGGCCTGGTCAAGATAAGATCGACAGGTCTAGTTGTTTCGAGTTAAAAGAGAGGCTAGTCATCAAATGGGCCGAGCTATCTAGTGAGCGAGAGCTACTCATCAAATTGTCCTTTCACTGAGTCAAATGATTGTTCATGCCATAAGCTTTTCTCTATGCAAAATTTAAACAGTCAGAAGAGCCCGGTCATATATATATATAGAGTATATTAAGTTATTATTACTTTTCCCATATGCGATCTCTTTGTATTTGTAAGCTGGGTCTTATATGTGAAATACAGAATTATAACGATTTAGAATTTTAATTTGAGGCGGACGATATATGAAATTTGACTGTATATAAGCTTGGCATGGGCGAGATCTAAATATTTTTAAAAGGAAATACTAGCAAATTTGACCCCCAAAAGAAATAAAAAATCATAATCTCCCCTATCACTTCCAAAAAATCATTTGGACCCACTTAAGACTTTCTTGCGTTCGGGTAATTGACCAAGATATTAAAAAGTGGTGAAAATCAAACAAAAAACGACTAAAATAAAACATGACCGGCCTCAAAGTAACACTTTCTTTATTTCATATGCCAAATTAATACAAATTTCGGTAACCGTTGACCTAGGGAAAGCAGAAAGAAAACCAAAACATGAGAAGACCTTCCCATGGCTTCTCAAGCAAGCTTGAATTGGATGGCTGTTTCCGCAAACCGCCCAGAATTTTTTCGGCGACAATTTATGGTGGCGTCGCCTTCCCTTCCTCTTCCTCTCGATCTCCTCTTCCCTCTTTTTCTCTTTCGCTCTCACATCGGTTTTCAGGTTATTACAGTTTCCTTAATGAAGTTTCTGTATTATCCTTGGGTGATGGAATTGTTATTTCACTGATCTGCCATTTGGACATTTTGGATCTATTTATAGCATCATAAATTAGTTACTTAAGTGCATGTGCGCACATGACAAATCTTTGCTATTCTTGATCACATTCGTATTATCCAATTCTCCAGAACAATCCAGGTTTAGATAGATGGATGGGATAAATATGCGCAAGAGCAATTTTCTTCTCGACTGGGGTTATTAGCGAGATGTGCATTCTGTATTACCCAATCGGAAAAGCTTGGCAAGATGTGATTTTTTGGTAAATTGCTTCCGTTGACATTCAAAATATAAACAATACACTTTCAACTTCAGAGCAGTGCTTATTTTTAAGCATGCATACATACGTAGACCCGGACAGACAGACAGAGACAACGACATGCACTTATTTGCCCAAAAACCAAAGTTAGCTACTTGCTACTTTGGGTTAGGGGCTACATTATTGTTTTCTTATTCTTTAAGGAAATCAGAAATTACAAAAAAGCACACAGTATCATTGCACACAAAGGTTCTTGTTCCTTTGATGGCCACACCAACTTGAACTGTTGTCGTCAAGGTTTGACTGTGAAATCGAAGTTGGCGCAAGTAGTGGCTTTGCCCAGCAATGAGGAACTGAACCCCAGGGTCGATTGAGCCAGATCGAACACAAGGAAGTTGTCCTCCATTTGGTAAGATCCGATGGCCACTGCATGCTCGGCCTTCTTCCCTCCGTCCACGAAGGCCAGGCAGGCCACATCCTTGCTCACTTGCTTCATCGAGTTCGCTCCATAGATTGTCCAGTCCTTCCCACCCGCTACTTGCAGACTAATCTGGGGGACCTGTAAACCGACCCGAGTCGATGCAATCGCGCTTGACTTGAGACAATACTCGAAGGGCTTCACCTTTCTTGCTTCAGGAATGCGCTTGGTAGCCATCTTGAACTCCCTGACGAAGGCATCATAGACATCGCTCCTGAGAACAGTGTAAGGAAGTACAGTGCTCAGCTTTGTGCCGCCTCGGCCAAAAGAATCAATGGAAAATGCGTTTCTCGGGAAACGGACTGCCTTCCCAGCAATTGATATGCCGCCAAGGCCGATGTAGTAGTCAGATGATTTAGGGTTCTTTATCAATGGGGTGTAGGAAAGGTATCTGGATACATCAACCAAGGCTGGGCTCCTAAAGAGATACGGGCCGTTTCCAAAGAAAAGCGTACCCTTACCATTACGAACACTAGGAAGACACATAGCGAATTTCTTGGTTATTCCCAGACGAGGAGGGGTTAGTTGTGTCGAAAGAGAGAGAGAAGCCCACGAAAGGGAAGCCAAACCGGAAGTGCCCGAAGGAAGAGACTTCAGAAGGTACCCAGGAGCACAAGACATGTATATGTCGTTCAAAGTTATAGAACTAGTCGGGCGTCCGCCATTTGTGATATAAAGGGCGACGTTCTTGTACGTGAGGTCGGACAGGGCGCAAGTTTTGGTAAGCGGGTTGACGGGAGTGGTGATGCAATTTTGGCAACGGTTGTTGGAGGAGCTGCTGGATGGAGGGCAAAGTGGGGAGAGGTAGGACCTTGCCGACATGCATGGCGCAGCCTTGCAATTTACGGGAGGGTGCTTATACTGGCAAGAGTACCATGAGAATGGAGCGCCAAGATCGACGAGGTAGTTCTCATGGAAGTTGAGGGTGGTGGTGTAGAGAGAAGTGGTGGTGTCTTTGGTGATGGGTGCAACTAGGGTTTTGTAGGGCGGAAATGCTGAAACATGAGAGCCAGCAAGGGCAAGTGCGAGAAGCAATAATGCTTGAACTAGATGCATTTTTTCTCTTCTCTTGGATTGGATCAGTGTTGAGGCTTTGAGGGATGATTTTGGGTGATTGGAGGAGATGGTTATTTATAGGGAAAGATAAGCATTGACTTCTTGATGGATCAAGGAGAGTAGCTACTTCACTGGGACTGGAGAGCATATCCTCATGGATAAACGGCGTGCTAACTTGAGCAGAAGACTTCAACTGATTCTGACCAGAGCTACTAATACAGCCAATTGCTGGTCTCTTAGCTGTAACGACTTCTTCATTATTCAACTAATCTGTGTACATGCCATTAATAAATATGTATTCTCTCACCTGTGAAGTACATTGATGAGTGCGCTTAAAAAAAAAAAAAGAAAAAAGAAAGTACATTGATGAGATGAGTGTTTTCAATAATTCAAATTAAATTACTTGTTAACCATACTCAATCTTAAAAATTCAATTTCAATAATATTGTTTATTTTGAACTTAAGCAAGTTCTTAAAAGGTTTTGTTTAAGTACTTGTCTAGATCTCATAATTACCTGGATGTAAAAAAAAGAAGAAGAGGAAATTATTGGTACAGGGCAAGAAAAAGATACCATACCAATATAGGGCGCATGGTGTGAGTCAAAATAAGAAATGCATATGTGAAACCTGTCATCCTTATATATAAAACGGACAAGCAGAGGGCCCTTTGAGAGTTTCAGCTCTTCTTACATGGTCATAACACAAGGAAAATAATGCATTGAAAATTAAGAGTTTTACTAAATTGATTGCTAAAAAATTTGCCCAGTGACCCCTTGATAGGCTCCTAATAAAACAATGAATTATTGATTGTCTAATTACGACTCGAAAGCACCATAAGAGCATTAATAAAGAATCACACAAACTTCTTTTTGGAACAAAACCAACAAGTAGAATATGAGCACGTATTTATATGGTAATATCAAAAGTATAACTAATTCAGCTAAATTAAAATATAAGGAAAAAAAATAATATTAACCATCTCTGCCAAATTTTTAAAATAGATCATTCATATCAGAAAGATTGTGCAACGTTTTTGTAAGCCCATGTGCTGGATGAATGTGCTGAAGGAAGTCAAATTATAGAAACAGCATTATCGTCACTCTTCTGTCTAGTATTTTAAAGGCACTTCCAAAAATCCCAGAGGATCCGACTCTTGGAGAAAGGCGAGCGTTGGGTTATTAGAGAATGAATCTCGGTCTTTCATTAAAAGCCTCTAAAGTATTTGTGTAGTACAAGATTTGGTGAAAAATATATCACAAAATGTAATTGAGTATAATATTTTCAGGAAGGTAAATCAGTATCTCGATAGACCATAAAATTCCCATTTATACTTTGAGGTGACAACTCTCCTCAACATGGTTGCATTTAGTAATGGTTGCTAGATTGAGAGTAAACTGTGAACCACTACTAAAGAACTTTCAATCAATCCTCAAGAGGGTAGGAGCGATGACTGGTTTGATTAGTAGCTTCTTCTCGTTAGTCAAAATACATGGGCTTTGGCTTGGGACTTTTACCTTTGCTTTTCTCTTTTTCTCTTTTCTCCCTTTGATTTTGCTTTTGAGAGCTTGGCAATAGGGCCTCTAGGAGTTGAAAAACTAGTGTTAACATTCCGCGGGTAGCCGCAAGTCCGAGAACGCATTCTTTACAGGGCTTGGAGTCTTGTCGGAACTTAGGAGCAAAGCAGGCTGACAGCTTTGACCATAGCCGTTAGCTTAGAGTATAGCATCCATCAACTACATTGTCCCAAAGTGACTCGTTATCTTGGAGATGGCCGGATTCAATAAAACAATCAACAACCTGCAATTAAAGAAATGGTTTTTTAACAGGATTCTTCCGCTAAGCATAAATGCGCAACCCATTTTGGGTCGAAAGTCTGCATTCGAATTGAAGGCATACTTGCCATATGTCGGTGACACAATGACCAATTGCCTTTGAAACTCAAAAACCTTGGAATTAGAAAGTCCTCTCATGAATATATCAGCAATTAAGACTGGCCTCTCCGGGATAAAGTTTCTGGTTTCAGCCTCTAGCAGTTGCCGCGTCATGTGATGAACACAATTAACACGTGAACTAAAGAGAGTATAAATACTTTGGAATGATTAATTAGGTGAAGAACAGTGATAGCACAAGAATATTGCGGATCCACAGACTTAAAGCTTGATCTACTGCACTAAGTAAGCAAAAAACAATTAATATCTCATCGATGCCACACAGATTTGGTAGAATCTTTGCCCATAGGCCACCGAACATTTACTTAGCATAAGCTTTTCTAAAGGAGTGTGAACCTTTTGACAGCGAAAAAGAATCCTTCCTTCCATGAAGCCTACTACCTTTTCTCGGCAGAGCTATAGCATTGTTAATAGCCACACAAAAGCTCTAGAGATAGCCAGCTGTGACATACTACGCGTGGTTACTACACAATAGTGTGGAACAGTTCCATCAATCATCAATTGTATCTTAATCATAGAATCAAAGATTAAGGGTGCGTTTGGTAACATTTCTATTTAAAAATTGTTTTTGAGAACAGAAATAGAAAAAAATATTTTTGCTTCAGGGAACAATTTTTGAACAAAAAAACACGTTTGGTAAATCTGTTCGGAAAATATGAAAAGAATAGAAACACGTTTGGTAAATTTGTATAATTTTTTTTATTTCTTTTAATTTTTAAATATTTTTATTTTATTTTTTCTATTTTCTTTCTTATTTTTCTTATTTATTTTTCCTTTTTTCTTCTTTTGGCGGTCGTTGGCCTTGGCCATGGCCGCGGCGACCGGCGGGACGAGGGGCCCGGCCTCGCCCGGCCACACGGCAAGGCTTGCCGCCCAGCTACGGCGAGGCTCGGCCTCGCCTAGATTCGGCGAGGCCGAGCTCGCCCAGTGACCAATGAGGCCGAGCTCGCATAGCGGCCGGCGATGCTGGCACAGTGATGGCTCGGCGACGCCGAGCCTCGCTAGCCGTTGGGTGAGCTCGGCCTCGGGTGAGGCCGAGCCTCACTAAGGGCCGGCGACGCTCCGGCGAGGTCGCCGGCCCTCAATGGTCGGGTAGCCGGCCCTCGATGGCCGGTCGCCGGCCATGGCTGAGGCCGGCAATCGGCCAAAGAAAAAAGAAAGAAAAAAGAAAAAGAAAAGAAGAAGAAAAAATAGAAGAAAATGGAAGAGAAAGAAAAAGTGTTCTTAAATTTTGTTTAAGAAACAAGAAACAAATTTATTTTGTTTCTTGTTTTTGTTCTAGATGTGTTTCGGGGAACAAAAAAATAGATTTTGAACAAAAACCCAAACAAAGCGTTTTTGTTCCTTTTTTGTCCCAGGAATAAAAGAACAAAAATTGTGTTCCAGGAATAGAAACAAAAGCCAAACAAACAGGCCCTAAGTAGTTAATTCTTGTTTTCTTCTTCTATTTTTTTAATTGTTGGTTTTGTTCCAAAAAGAAGTTCGTGTGATTCTTTCTTAATGCTTTTGTGGTGCTTTCGAGTCGCAATTAGACAATCAATAATTCATTATTTTATTAGGAGCCTGTTAAGGGGTCACTGGGCAGATTTTTAGCAATCAATTTAGTAAAACTCTTAAATTTCAATGCTGTATTTTTTCTTGTGTTATGACCACATTAGAGGAGCTGAAACTCTCAAATGGCTCTCTGCGGCTTGTCCATTTTATATATAAGGATGACAAGTTCCACGTATGCATTTCTTATTTTGACGTATCGGTATTCATACACCATGTGCCCTATATTGGTATAGTATCTTTTTCTTGCCCTGTACCAACAATTTCCTCTTTCTGTTTTACATCTAGGTAATTACGAGGTCTAGACGAGTACTTAGACAAAACCTTTTAAGAAATTGCTTAAGTTCAAAATGAACAATATTATTGAAATCGAATTTTTAAGATTGAGTATGGTTAAAAAGTAATTAAATTTGAATTATTGAAAACACTCATCTCATCAATGTACTTTTTTTTTTTTAAAGCAGACTCATAAATGTACTTCACAGGTGAGAGAATCCATATTTATTAATGACATGTACACAGATTAGTTGAATAATGAAGAAGTCATTAATGCTAAGAGACCAGCAATTGGCTGTTTTAGTAGCTCTGGTCAGAATCAGTTGAAGTCTTCTGCTCAAGTTAGCACGCTGTTTATCCATGAGGATATGCTCTCCAGTCCCAGTGAAGTAGCTACTCTCCTTGATCCATCAAGAAGTCAATGCTTATCTTTCCCTATAAATAACCATCTCCTCCAATCACCCAAAATCATCCCTCAAAGCCTCAACACTGATCCAATCCAAGAGAAGAGAAAAAATGCATCTAGTTCAAGCTTTATTGCTCCTCGCACTTGCCCTTGCTGGCTCTCATGTTTCAGCATTTCCGCCCTACAAAACTCTAGTTGCACCCATCACCAAAGACACCACCACTTCTCTCTACACCACCACCCTCAACTTCCATGAGAACTACCTCGTCGATCTCGGCGCTCCGTTCTCATGGTACTCTTGCCAGTATAAGCACCCTCCCGTAACATGCAGGGCTGCGCCATGCATGTCGGCAAGGTCCTACCTCTCCCCACTTTGCCCTCCATCCAGCAGCTCCTCCAACAACCGTTGCCAAAATTGCATCACCACTCCCGTCAACCCGCTTACCAAAACTTGCGCTCTGTCCGACCTCACATACAAGAACGTCGCCCTTTATGTCACAAATGGCGGACGCCCGACTAGTTCTATAACTTTGAACGACATATACATGTCTTGTGCTCCTGGGTACCTTTTGAAGTCTCTTCCTTCGGGCACTACCGGTTTGGCTTCCCTTTCGTGGGCTTCTCTCGCTCTTTCGACACAACTAACCCCTCCTCGTCTGGGAATAACCAAGAAATTCGCTATGTGTCTTCCTAGTGTTCGTAATGGTAAGGGTGCGCTTTTCTTTGGAAACGGCCCGTATCTCTTTAGGAGCCCAGCCTTGGTTGATGTATCCAGATACCTTTCCTACACCCCATTGATAAAGAACCCTAAATCATCTGACTACTACATCGGTCTCAACGGCATATCAATCGCTGGGAAGGCAGTCCGTTTCCCGAGAAACGCATTTTCCATTGATTCTTTTGGCCGAGGCGGCACGAAGCTGAGCACTGTACTTCCTTACACTGTTCTCAGGAGCGATGTCTATGATGCCTTCGTCAGGGAGTTCAAGATGGCCACCAAGCGCATTCCTCAAGCAAGAAAGGTGAAGCCCTTCGAGTATTGTCTCAAGTCAAGCGCGATTGCATCGACTCGGGTAGGTTTAAAGGTCCCCCAGATTAGTCTGCAAGTAGCGGGTGGGAAGGACTGGACAATCTATGGAGCGAACTCGATGAAGCAAGTGAGCAAGGATGTAGCCTGCCTGGCCTTCGTGGACGGAGGGAAGGCGGCCGAGCATGCAGTGGCCATCGGGTCTTACCAAATGGAGGACAACTTCCTTGTGTTCGATCTGGCTCAATCGACGCTGGGGTTCAGTTCCTCATTGCTGGGCAAAGCCACTACTTGCGCCAACTTCGATTTCACAGTCAAACCTTGACGAGAACAGTTCAAGTTGGTGTGGCCATCAAAGGAACAAGAACCTTTGGGTGCAATGATACTGTGTGCTTTTTTGTAATTTCTGATTTCCTTAAAGAATAAGAAAACAATAATGTAGCCCCTGACCAAAAGTAGCAAGTAGCTAACTTTGGTTTTTGGGCAAATAAGTGCACGTTGTTGTCTCTGTCTGTCTGTCCGTGTCTACGTATGTATGCATGGTTAAAAATAAGCACTGCTCTGAAGTTGAAAGTGTATTGTTTATATTTTGAATGTCAACGGAAGCAATTTACCAAAAAATCACATCTTGCCAAGCTTTTCCGATTGGATAATACAGAATCCACATCTCGCTAATAACCCCAGTCGAAGAGAAAATTGCTCTTGCACGTATTTATCCCATCCATCTATCTAAACCTGGATTGTTTTGGAGAATTGGATAATACGAATGTGATCAACAATAGCAAAGATTTGTCATGTGCGCACACGCACTTAAGTAACTAATTTAAGATGCTATAAATAGATCCAAAATGTCCAAATGGCAGATCAGTGAAATAACAATTCTATCACCCAAGGATAATACAGAAACTTCATTAAGGAAACTGTAATAACCTGAAAACCGATGTGAGGGCGAAAGAGAAAAAGATGGAAGAGGAGATTGAGAGGAAGAGGAAGGGAAGGCGACGCCACCATAAATTGTCGCCGAAAAAATTCTGGGCGGTTCGCGGAAACAGCCATCCAATTCAAGCTTGCTTGAGAAGCCATCGGAAGATCTTCTCATGTTTTGGTTTTCTTTCTGCTTTCCCTAGGTCAACGGTTACTGAAATTTGTATTAATTTGGCGTATGAAATATTGACTATGATGTCATTTAAAAGAAAGTGTTACTTTGAGACCAGTCATGTTTTATTTTAGTCGTTTTTGTTTGATTTTCACCACTTTTTAATATCTTGGTCAATTACGCGAACGCAAGAAAGTCTTAAGTGGGTCCAAATGATTTTTTGGAAGTGATAGGCGAGATTATGATTGTTTTTTTTTTTTTTTTTTTGGGGTCAAATTTGCTAGTATTTCCTTTTAACAAATTTTAGATCTCGCCCATGCCAAGCTTAGATACAATCAAATTTCATATATCGTCTGCCTCAAATTAAAATTCTAGATCTATCATTATAATTCTGTATTTCATATAGAAGACCTAGCTTACAAATACAAAGAGATCGCACATGGGAAAAGTAATAAGAACTTAGGGTCCGTTAGTGTCGCTGAATATGGGCAATTTTCGAAAAATATTTTTCCAGAAGTCATTTTCCAGGAAAATAACAATATTTTTTGGTGTTTGACTAAAACCTGAAAATATTTTAGAAAATATTTTTCCGGTGTTCGGTAAGAAAAATATTTTTTAAGACTTCACTACTTAGGCATGTATCACTTACTAATCTATAAATCCATCAAATATGAACTTGCTTTTTTAAATCCGAGCAATTTTTTTTTCATATCTTTGTTCTCTCATTGTCGCTAAACTCCCATCTACTCTAAAAAATATTTGTATGGATTTTAAAAAGAAGCAAAAGAAAAAAGAAGTAAAGCATGTATAGCCCTAATGATAATCTTCCAGTTAAGTGGCATGTTCTCCCCCGTGTCTTTTGTGTTCTAATAAGCAAAAAACAAAAAAAAAAAAAAAAAAGAAAAAAAGAAGCAAAACATATGGAGCCCTTTGTTGAGCAATGTACAACTACACAATGGAGTAAATAAAGAAAAGGATAAGCAAGAGTGCATAACACGAGCTTGAGATTGACAAGCTCGAGGTTTGCTTGGCAACGGCCGACAACTAGCCAAGAAAGAAGAAAATGGGAAAAAAAGAAAAAGAAAAGAAATAGAAAGGAAAAAGGAAATTAAAAATAATTTGAATTAAAAAAGAAAAAAATAGAAAGGAAAAAAGGAAATTAAAAATAATTCAAATTAAAAAAGAAAAGAAAATAAAAAAAATAATTCGAATAAAAAAAAGAATAAGAAAAAAGGGGAGGAGGAAGTGATGATTTGTAGAGGTGTGAAATAAGAGAGATCAAGTGAGGAAACTATTTTCCATTTTTTAAAAGTAGAAAACATTTTCTCCTGATTTATAAAACTTTTTTTCTTTCATGGAAAACATTTTCCCCAAAGAATTCATTTTCCGTGAAACGAACGTCGGAAAATCCGGAAAACGTTTTCCCATAAATTATTTTCCGTGAAACGAAGGGAGCCTTAATATACTCTATCTATATATATATGACCGGGCTCTTTTAACAGTTTAAATTTTGGATAGAGAAAAGCTTATGGCATGAACAATCATTTGACTTAGTGATAACTCGACCCATTTGATGACTAGCCTCTCTTTTAGCTCGAAACAACCGGACTTGTTGATCTTATCTTGACCGGGCCATTTCGCAATTAGAGTGGGCTAATATTTTGATGGACATTGATCAAGAAAACATTTTCCAAAATATTGACCACTAAAATGGGAGCTCAACCTTTCGACCAAAAAAAAAAAAAAAAAAAAAGAGCTCAACCTTGCTACATTATCATATGTTTACTAATTGTAATTAATTTTCTGCTGTGTAGAAAATCTCAACAAAATATACAAGACTCCTAATATATTTCACTTAATTATCTTGTTGAGTGATTAATCTTTTTGAATGGGTTCTTTTGCACACCCAAGTTCCTTTTGTGTACGCAAGAACTACTACAGCTATAGACGTTCGAATTTATTGACCAAAACAAAATCTGAAATCCATTCTTTATTCACATGCTGAACTAAAGTCACCTCAAATAATACAAACCAGGGACGAAAACCTGTTTAAGAGACCAAGATACAGTGGCATCAATTTACCATTGCAGGGACCCTGTTGAATCCGTATCCGGCATTCATACAGGCGATATGAATTCTTTTCTTTGGCTTACAGAGTTCATTTTCTCCAGAGAATGAATTTGCGGACTTGACTTTCTAGTACGCAAGCAAATCACATCCAATCGGCAAAGTAACATCACATATGCAGAAGAGATCTAGAAATACATCTACTTATAATCTTTTAACAAACCTAAACCATTCCCACATTATTAAACAAGGGGAAAGTAGCCACCATCTGCTAGAATTTGATTTATCTTCCCTTTCCCTTGAAAGAGGCCCTTAATCACAACTTCGAATCCCAACGCTCTACAACCCACAACTTTGATGACATGCAGCAATGATCAAGCATTCTTTAATTTGACACGATTGACCAAAATATACCTTTGAACCGCAAGCATTAAAACCCACGTGCTCTTTGTGATCTTCTCCTTAACCATCAAGAGTAATGCTGACTTAGCACCGTCTTCAGGATCTGAGCTTGCAGTCCATTGAAGAAACCCAGCAAGCCTTCTCGTCTCCAAATTGCGTACATTGCACCAGAAATTGTCTTCTCGGCTTTAGGCCGAGGTTCCTTTGTCTCATCTTCATCTGATTCCGCAGCCTGAATCGTGACCTTACACCTGTCTCAAAACTTGATAAAGTTAGTTCTGTAGACAGTACTGTAGAAGGCTTCTGTAGACTGTACTGTGTAGAAGGCACAGACGAATAACAGGTTGAGGACAACCATGGAACACACAATTAGAGTCTTGAAGTTTGACCTCATTAAGACCTGAAAAATATGTGGAATTAAGTATCTCATAGATTTACTACTGCTCCTTTAATCAAGGTTCACTGATAGCATGTGAACAAGCATTTATTACAAAAGCAGCCCTCTTTTTTAGACTCATATCACTAAATTGACAATCACGCACAAGTCATCATCAAAATATCTCGTATCAAGCTTCTGGAAAACTAGCCCAGCAGATAATAGTTATTAAGCTTGCATTTAGGTAGACAACTTTTCACAATATATGAGTATTTGGTTTGCATAGAAAATTTGAATGATCTATACAGATAAGTATGGCAATTGCAGTATCTTTCTGTCAAATTTTTTTCATGAAAGCCTCCTATTGATGTATTTTGCATAAACTGAAACAACAGACAAGATGAAGGAAAAAAAATCAGTAACTATTACCATTCATTCATCCCAACTGGCTATTGCAACATAACTATGAATTCAAGAATTAGGTTAAATTAACCATGTGTCAGGAAAAGAAAAACTAATAAGTTCACCTGATAGCTGGGTATGTTGTGCAGGTCGCAACACACTTTGAGACTGCACCCAGGATGAAAGCGGAAAAGGCAGAGAGAGACTCAGGAGATGACCCCGTACCTCTATTTCTGCTCTGCTTTTCCTTCAACAATCTCTGTTTCAACTGATCAAATACAGTGTACCGTAGAATACAAAAATACTTCCATTATCAACTATGCTGTCTGCATTTAACCTTTTCAACTAGACATAAAAATAAGAAAAACATATATCTATAGTTATAGCAAGTGGAGTCTATATTTTTTATTTTTTTGGAATGATTCTATAGGGTGGGTCTTAATTATTACTAGCTGCCATCAGGTTGTTTCCTTGGGTTGTAACATTTGAGCTACAGTTTAACCCTCCCTAAAAACGTTGCAGAATTGGGAGCTGCTAACATGAATTAGACAACAGCAATTACTTCCTGGCATCAGCTATTACAGTAACATCATGCATGAAAATGGATCTTGGATATATTAGAACATTAGTTACCTTTTTCCTATTTAGAACAGAACACGCCATAGTCATCTTTGTACATTATAACATCAAGAATCTCGCAGCCCTGAAAAGTAGATGCTCTCTACATGTGACTACATATTGAAAGAGAATCACCTACCTGAAAAGATGGATTTATTGTTAGGAGGAGAGAAATGCCAAGACCGTCAAATGCTTCCTTCCATGTGAACTCTGAAAAGGTCAATGTGCAATTGGCTGTTTTAGTAGCTCTGGTCAGAATCAGTTGAAGTCTTCTCCTCAAGTTAGCACGCTGTTTATCCATGAGGATGTGCTCTCCAGTCCGAGCGAAGTACCTACTCTCCTTGATCCATCAAGAAGTCAATGCTTATCTTTCACTGTAAATAACGATCTGCCCCAATCACCCAAAATCATCCCCCAAAGCCTCAACACTGATCCAATCCAAGAAAAGAGAAAAAATGCATCTAGTTCAAGCATTATTACTTCTCGCACTTGCCCTTGCTGGCTCTCATGTTTCAGCATTTCCGCCCTACAAAACTCTAGTTGCACCCATCACCAAAGACACCACCACTTCTCTCTACACCACCACCCTCAACTTCCATGAGAACTACCTCGTCAATCTCGGCGTTCCGTTCTCATGGTACTCTTGCCAGTACAAGCACCCTCCCGTAAATTGGAAGGCTGCGCCATGCATGTCGGCAAGGTCCTACCTCTCCCCATTTTTCCCTCCATCCAGCAGCTCTTCCAACAAGCATTGCCAAAATTGCATCACCACTCCCGTCAACCCGCTTACCAAAACTTGCGCTCTGTCCGACCTCACATACAAGAACGTTGTCCTTTATGTAACAAATGGCGGACACCTGACTAGTTCTATAACTTTGAACGACATATACATGTCTTGTGCTCTTGGGTACCTTTTGAAGTCTCTTCCTTCAGACACGATCGGTTTGGCTTCCCTTTCATGGGCTTCTCTCGCTCTTTTGACGCAACTAACCCCTCCTCATATGGGAATAACCAAGAAATTCGCTGTGTCTTCCTAGTGTTCGTAATGGTAAGGGTACGCTTTTCTTTGGAAATGGCCCGTATCTCTTTAGGAGCCCAGCCTTGGTTGATGTATCCGGATACCTTTCCCACACCCCATTGGTAAAGAACCCTAAATCATCTGACTACTACATCATGTTGGATGCAAATTGTGCAATCCCAAGATCTCCATAACCATAACAAAAATATGCATAATTGAGCAGAAATGCTAATGTATCTATTTTGGAATCCATCGTTTTTGAAACGAAAGCGAAAAACCGATGTTTCACGCACAAGTCATTCTCCTTTATTGCCTTTTGTATCATTGGCTCAATGAGACGGCCACCATTAGGTTAACGCTCATTATGTGAGTATATATGTGAGAATTAAAGTTAGAAAATAGACTTGAATACTATTTATAGAGTTTCTATAGAGTTTCCAGCTAGACTTCCCCATTACAAGCTAGGCTCAACTCAGCTCATACTAGCCAGCTCCATATTAAACTAATTAAAAACATTTTTATCTCACTTTAAACCAATCTCTATTTTACAATAATCGTAAAATAGTAAATTATAATATCAATTAATGTAGTCAATATTAGTAAAACTCTTACATTCTCTCACTTAAACTATATTAATTGAAATTGTACTATATGTGCGCATATTAGTCTAGAGATAATTTTTAATAGTCAATCATATTTCATAAAGTCTCAAATACTAAATCATGGCGGTAACTGCATATATATACATAGAGCTTTTCATGGTCACAAATATTCTCAACTTTATTGATATGGATTCAATATGGTAGAGTGTCAAATGGATAACACCTCTCATAGAGAGATCCTATTTGTCAGTCACTATTCTCTTATCTTAAGTATCACAAAAAACTTGTGCTACTAGAGAATGCATTTATGGTTCCAATAAACTTATATATGTCTTGTTCTTACGGTTAATCTTTATTTATGTATAACAAGATATATGCATAAGGCTAATAATCGGATGCCTTTAGCCTTCACTCAAAGTTTAAGCACTACCTTGAGACTTTTATTAATATGTATTCAATATAATAACAATACCTTCAAAATATTTTATTGAATTGCAAAAATTGATATATCAAACCGTTACTAAGTGTAATGAACACAGATATAAACTTTATTTAAGGAAAAATAAAACACAGCTCCCACTAAATAACAGTATCCCAAGATGCTCTTAGGCCCATGCTAATGACATGTTGCTCAAATACACACGGGCGTAGGCCTTTAGTTAGTGAATTTGTAACCATATCATCTATGAAAATATGTTATATTACAACATCATCTTTTTGCACTGTTTCTTTAAGGTAAAAAATTTGATTACTAAATATTTAGACACATTGAGACCTCTATTATTAATACTACAAATTTATTGTCTCAATACAACCATATGAGTCAATTCATAAAATTAAAAACGATCAACTCCTTAATGAGGTTCTAGAGCATAATAGCCCAAGTAACAATCTAAAAGAATGTTACAAACTATGCTTCTATAATAGAAGATGACATAGAACTTTATTTACTGCACTTCATACCGATATATATATATATATATATATATATATATATATATATATATATATATATATTATGTTATTGATATTATGTCATCTTAATAGCCAGTAAAGTTTACATTTAAATATCCTACTAGCTGCAAGAATTGAACATATCTGTATATTAACATATAATCTCTTGTCCTCTTTAAGTTTCTTAAAACCTTCTTGACAGCAACCTAATTATTGCGTCTTGAATTTAACTATGTACGCCTAGAAGTCCCATCGTAAAGATAATATTTAGTTTAGTGCAAATTTGAGCATACATTATACTTTTAAGTGCACCGACACAAAGTATACCCTTTAACTAGATTTTCTTAATATCTAAATAAAGACAATGTAATTAATTTGATCCATCACCCTTAACGATAAGAGCAATTCCTAACTTGCATTGATGTATATTGAATATTTCTAAAATATGATCAGCAAATGTTCTCTGAGATAAATCTAATAAAATATGGCAAGAACAATCCTTACGAACCTTAGTGCAAAGAATAAGAGATGTCTCAAGGTCACTACTTGTAAGTGAAATATCATGTACAAAGAGTATGGGAAAAATAAATTTTCTCCCACTAATCTTGTAGTATAATATCTACTGAATTACTTTATTCCCAATTGAATGAAATAACAACTCTATGAAATTTTAATAATATTATTTGGAAACTTGTTTAAGACCATGAATAAGACTTTTCAATCTACACACAAGTTTACTTAAAACATGTGCTACAAAATCTTCTGATTGCACCATACTTTGTATTTATTTGGCGTAACTCCATATAAAAAATAAACTATTAATATCACGTTCATTCTAAAAAGAATCTTTAAAACATACTAAAAGAAATAATTATTTTTTTACTATAAACTATCCACCCCTTCTTTCAAAGTGAAAACTTTATTATCTTTTATGATATCTAATCACATACTTGATTGAGAACAATAAATATATATATATATATATATATATATATATATATATATTGTTAAATCAACCATGTAATGAATATTGTAATCATATTTTCACAAATAGACTATGTAGTTTGATGGTATAACTAATCATCTTTCCCAAACAAATCTCATAAGTAAAGCTACAACCACTTCATTCTGCACTCGAGAGGCTTAAGAAATTTCATTATAACTATATTAAGAATAGTTCCTTAAACCTCAATAAGTTTAGTCTATGGTATAAGGGATTCCACAATTGTTTGTATCACAATTGGCTGTATAAGCAAAGACAAAGACACAATGATCTTCCATCGCACTATTATTCTTAATAGTCTGAGAGCATTTATCCTCTACAATTACGTTAAACTCTAAAAATTTTACTGTATGTGATTCCATAATTCTTATACCTTTATTAGAGTCATAAAATAAATATCTCTTTGAACAATTTGGGTAATATATAAAATAATTTTAAGAGAATCTAAATTCCAACGCACTTAATATTAGATTAGATAACCTCATTTCTGCATGAGACTTCTAAATTTAATATGATTCAAGTAATTTATGTTTAGTTCATAACTCAAAAGAAATTTATGAAACAACTTTGGTAAGAAACACATTTTGTATATGAAAAAGTTGCTTTTTATTATATCAGCCCACGTAAACCGGATAAATTAGTCTTACTAATCATACTCATTACTATGTTCATTATGGTGCAATTATGCATTTTGGCCAAATTTTCTTGTCAAGATTTTCAAGCATAGTAATTAAATTACTACCCCAAAATTTATCAAATATTTAACAAATTACCCTTTAAGCTATTCCGCATTGTCATACTTGCCAAAATACTCACTACAACTATTAAACCTGACAATATTTAAGACCAATTTAATCAATTTATTCTTTATCTCAGTCATTTTACTTCCACAATAATCTTATAGAAGTTTTTAGATAACCGTTAAGAGTAGATAAATATTAACATTGTCAACTTTTCTACTCTTTCTTTAGACATGTGTGAGATTATTCCTTAAACAAAAAATTTTGGAAACAACTTTTTCAATCTTATATGAGACATATATATCATTAGAATTTAAACACAATTTTTGCAGATGTGTTCAAATTTTAGTATTAGACAAGATATAATTTTAAATCACTAAGGCTTCCATCATCTTTTAGCAGTGCAATCAGTAGATAAATCATTTTTCAAGTGTTCTTGAATAGAACGCTTTTTGAACAGTAAGCAAATTCTATTACTCATTTCCTAAACAACAAATTATATGTCCACTACTTAAAATTTGAACTAGTAAAAACTTCAATAATATTGGAGTTATTAATTACAAAAATGTGACTAAAATAACAATCAATGTATGTAATTAGCATCATGTGAACACTATGTAACTTGATGTATAAGTACATATTTAGAAAGTTACATGCAAAATCATATAATCACATTTGGGAAAATATTTAGCATGCAATTGTACACTCTTCACATGATAATGGTTATGAGAATATATTTCAATTTTCGTGAATTCATCACCTTTGGGCATATGAACCACTAGGATCAGTCACTCATTTTATCATTCCATGAATTAATACACAATCACCTCATTTGGGAGTATGACTACGCATTAGACTAGGAGACATCCCAATCAATATACGAGACCGAAATTTCTCAAATCCAATTAAACGTGTCACTTTGGCGGTCACTATTCAATTGAATCATTAAAACTCTCTCATACCAGAGGGATATAAACCTTATTACTCACATACACCATATATATATATGATTTTAACTTTAGTAACATGGATAGTAAATCACCAAAATAATATATCATATGTAATTACACTACTTTATTAATTTAGGAAAATCATCGATCATTGCAACACAAAAAACTTCTCATAACATAGAAGAAAGCGTCTCTTATGCACCCAAATTACAGATTACCAAAATAACATAAAAAGAATGCCGATCTAGATGATCTATTACAAGTTAACATCAATAGCAATATAGGGTATCCCAGATCAACAAGCCTGACAGCTAATCCACTATCGCTCAAGAGTTTTATGAGGCAAAACATGACTTCAATACCAATAGCTGATTTATTAGTCAATTTTAAGTAACAAATTATCATTGCATCAACAAGTGACCTATAAATTGAGTTAAAACACATAACCAAATATCTAAACTATAACAATAGATACTATTACTTTGCGTAAATGTTATCATACTTTTTAACCATAAAAAAAATGTTCAACTTCATAGACTTTAACAAGTGACTAGCTGAGTTTAGGTACAATATGCAATAACTTAACTAACATGCATTATCCACATTCAGTAGATGTGTTAATTAGTACAATCAGTTTGGTTACGAGTTCTTAAAACATTTATCATTTAAAGATTACCAAAAGAAACAAAAATACATCAAGATATGTATAAAGAACTATACTTGAGCAACAAAAGTTTCATAAACTTTATTGTTTCTCATCGCCTCAATACATAATTCAATTACTATCCCATAATAATTGTATCTCATTAATTCATAATAAATTTTAATTTTTTATTAATGAATTACATTTTTATAATGTTATGATAACATACTCGTAACCCAACACTTGTATTTCCAAAATCACAGAAAATACAAGAAAAATACACAAAAATATACTAAAAATACGCGTATTTAGGGTTTTGTATGTATTTTTGCATTTATAAAATCAACGGACACATAAAACAAATACACCACAAGATAGAGAATGGCCATACGAATCCAACTCCACTAGCCACACGCCCTCACACGGAGCTCCGAGTGACCATAAAGGTTGGTCAAAAACGGCATAAAGGCCGGTCAAAAATCGGTCCAACCGTCCCAATTTGATTGCTTGGTCCAATCGGTAGCGGTCCAACCGTCCCGGCTCAATCACTCGGTCCGATCGGCTGATCGATTCGGTCCACCATTGACCGGGTCGGGTCGAGTTAACTATCAACAGGTTGGGTCGGATAGCAAACGTCATCATGATGTCAGCCTAAGTGTGTGAGCACGCATGGGGCGCGTGCTCGATGCCTTAGCAGTGTGTGGCCACGCGTGGGGGTGCGTGCGGCCCTCTCTAATGATGTGCCGCACATAGATCCACTCATCTCGTCGAGGCTAGTCCGAATTTGTGATTTAATTTTATTTTTATTGATAAAAAAATCACGAAAATCACAAAATTAAGGCAAAATTCTAAGCGTTTGAGTTCTAGGATTATGGAGGCTTTGATACCAAATGTTGGATGTAAATTGCGCAATTCTCAAGATCCTCCATAACCAAAACAAGAACATGCATAATTGAACAGAAAGATTAACGCATCTCTTTTGGAATCCATCGTTTTTTAAGCGGAAACGGAAAACCAATGTTTCACGCACAAGTCATTCTCCTCTATTACCCTCCGTATCACTAACTTAATGAGACGGTCATCTCACCCTTTAACTAGGTTAACGCTCCTTATGTGAAGATACATGTGAGAATTATTGTTAGAGGAGAGATTTGAGCACTATTTATAAATTTCCAGCCGGTTCCCTCATTACGAGCCAAGCTCAACTCGGCCCACACTAGCTAGCCTCATATTAGATTAATTAAGAAACATTCTACCTCACTTTAAACCATCCCTATTATTATAAAATGATAAATTACAATATCAATTAATGTAGTCCACATGAGGAAAACTCTTACTCATCGGCCTTATGGCATATCAATTACTAGGAAGGCAATCCATTTCTCGAGAAATGCATTTTCCATTAATTCTTTTGGCCGAGGTGGCATGAAGCTAAGCATTATAATTCCTTAAACTAAGGGTGGCAAATGGGTGGGTCGAGTCGGGTATGGGTTAGGTTGAAAATGGGTCAACCCATATTTGACCCATTTAACCTGTTTGGACCTATATTCTTGTAATGTAAATCTAGTGACCTATACTTGACCTAACTCATACCCAACTCGACTCGTATTGCTAAAACTTATTAATATTCTAGGAAAACCCACTTCTACTATATGCTAATTGGATTAAAACTCAAATTAAATTAAAAATAATAAATAAAAAATTTTTTAAAAAAACCTATAAATTAAAATATTTATTAAAAAAATAAATTAGACTATGCACATGCTTCTCTCATTTGAATAACATACCATTGAATAACTAAAAATTGTAACATGAAACTAAAAAAAAAACTCAATTTTATGATTTTTTTATATAAAAAAAAAAAGTATTGTTAAAACATTTTTATGCAATACAAAATTTTTAACAATTTTATGCAATTTTAATGGAAAATACCATCCACCTACAGATTTAATAAAAAAAATTATAATTAATTTTTAAAAAAATATTTTTTAAAATCGAATTTTTAATTTTTTAAATATAATTTTAAATTTTTATTTTAAATTTTTAAAATATAATTTTTATAATTTTTAATTTTTAATTATTTTTTTCTCTTTTTCTTTTTTTTTTTCTTCTTTAACCGACCGCCACCACATGGCGGGCTAGCGATCGGCCACGGCAAGATCGGGCTCGTCAATGTTGGGCATGGCTCAATCTCGCTAGATTTAGCGAGGTTCGAGCCTCGCCCGTGACTGCCGACGAGCTCGAGCTCAAGTCTCGCCTATCACCGGCCATCGCCTTGCTAGCCGCCGACTAAGGAAGAAAAAAATTTAAAAAAAAAAGAAAAAGAAAAATTGAAATATTAAAAATAATTATAATTTCATTTTTAATAAAAAATCATTTTTATAAAGTTAAGAAAGGTTATGGGTTTAAACTTTAAAGTGTGTTTCCTAATAATTCATTTAGACCAATTTCTTTTTGTGTTTTACTTTCTTAGATCCATTTTTGACCCATGTTTAACTTTTACTTGACCCATATATGACTCATTTAACTAAAAATGAGTCATAATATGGGTTTATGACCCATTTTGCCAGCTCTTCTTACACTGTTCTTAGGAGTGATGTTTATGATGCCTTTGTCAAGGAGTTCAAGATAGCCACCAAGCACATTCCTCAAGCGAAAAGGGTGAAGCCCTTTGAGTATTGTCTCAAGTCAAGCGCGATTGCCTCGACTCGGGTAGGTTTACAGGTCCCTCAGATTAGTCTGCAAGTGGCGAGTGGGAAGGACTAGACAATCTATGGAGCGAACTCGATGAAGCAATTGAGCAAGGATGTGGCCTGCCTGGCCTTCGTGGACAGAGGGAAGGCGGCCGAGCATGCAGTGGCCATCGGGTCTTACCAAATGGAGGACAACTTCCTTGTGTTTGATCTGGCTCAATCGACGCTGGGGTTCAGTTCCTCATTGCTGGGCTATGCCACTACTTGCGCCAACTTCGATTTCACAGTCAAACCTTGACGAGAACAGTTCAACATGGATAAAGTTTCTGGTTTCAGCCTCTAGCAGTTGCCACATCATGTGATGAAGGCAATTAACATGTAAACTAAAGAGAGGATAAACACTTTGGAATGATTTATTAGGTGAAGACCAGTGATAGCACAAGAATGTTGCAGATCCACAGACTTAAAGCTTGATCTACTGTGCTAAGTAAGCAAAAAAGAATTAATATCTCATCGAGGCCGCACAGATTTGGTAGAATCTTTTCCCATAGGCCACCGACCATTTACTTAGCCTAAGCTTTTCTAAAGGAGTGTGAACCTTTTGACAGCGAAAAGCAATCCTTCTTCCATGAACCCTATTACCTTTTTTCGGCAGAGCTATTGCATTGTTAATAGCTACACATAAATTGTAGAGATAGCCAGCTGTGACGTACTACGCGTGGTTACCACACAATACTGTGGAACAGTTCCATCAGTCGTCAATCGTATCTTAGTCGTTGTATCAGAGACTAAGTAGTTATTTAAAATTTATTTAAAAATCAAAATAAATTATTTAAAATTTATTTAAAAATCAAAAGAAATTTTTGGAACGAATCAATTCTTCTATTTTTTTTTTTAATTGACCACTTAAAAGATTGAAATTAGCAAAAGCCACAAAATGACTAATTGAATGAATTTCGATGCACATAAGGCCGTCCTATCCTATTGACATCCAGCCTCACTCAACCACACCCAAGAATGCGAGAGCAATTGAGATAGCACGGATGATACTGTTCCAGTCTCGAAGGCATAGCGCCACAGCCGCCGAGTTAGACTTTTCACCAAGGAAGTAATGAGCAAGGGCAACAAATGATTTAAGGTTAATCACTATTCTAGGGCTTTGCCCTAGAGGCCAACTGCTCTTATGAGAATTGCTAGGTTCGACTCTCAAGTCTCTCACCTTTGATGGGGTTGGAGACTAAATAGCCTATGAGCTCTTGAGATGCAATGCAGCAACAAACCAAGAAAGAAAAAAAAGGGAAGAAAAGGTTTATGGTCTAATCGCAACAAATGGAATAATAAGAAAAGCTTTCGGAAGAACAGAACCAAGAAACCTGCGAGTCTTTTGCACCAATTACCTTTGCAATGTACCTCAGTATTCAAGTAAAGGATGAAATTAGGGCAAAAGGAAGAACACATATAACATAGTAGAATCCTCATACCAAGTCACGTGTTACATATTTCCAGCCACAACAAAAGCTACTACGAAAAGAATGTACTCAAGATCATTCTGCAATTTCACCTTTTCCTTCAAATTAAAACAATGCAATGAATACTCTGTAGCTGTTCTTTGATTGCTCTCCGTCAAGCAGCCATTAGGCCATGTTATCGCCAGTCTCATAATAGGAGCACAAAACCGATGAGTAAAAAAAGCAATTGATAAATGAAACTGCTTTTCAGAATCAAACTGGCTGACTTGACGCTCATGTAGCTTCCTTCAGGTGTATTCGTGGTTAAGATGACTACCATCCAATCATCTTCAGAACTAATTCCAATTCCTGTATACTTGCTATCGTTTAGGCTAACTGAATACTGAGACTGGGTGAAGTTAGTGAGGACAAGGCTTGGGACCAAGTTGGGAACACAAGCAGGCATTATTACCCCATCCCTTGTAACAGTGACATTCAGATGGCAGTTGGCTAAAAGTGTTGGATAGTTGGAGAACTGAGGCTCAGTACCAGGTACAGTGTTAACACCTGTCGTATTAGTGCAAGGTTGAGTCTTATATTGATCAGCCATTTCCTTGGCAAGGCATTCCGCATTATCATTTTTTGTAAGGGCTGTTAAATTCAAAGATGTCCGATAACTATTAATGCCTTGAAGAAGATTATCTTCCTCACCTGCAAGGACAATGAGAAGATGAATCAGATGGTAGTTTGGAAGCATGAGCAGGTGTGCATATGAGAGATGGGAGAGGCAGTAAGGGGTTTGTTCCTTGGAGATGTGATATTCATGGATATTTAAGAAATGCATTAGGTGGCACTGATTTTCAACAGCATACCAGCTCTAAAATACAAAATTGTTCTAATTTTAGCATGTCAGTCATTTAACTAAATAAGCTACCAAAGTTATAAAAAACAACCAAAATACAAGAACATGGTAGGTGGGATTTGCCCATTGCAATAGAAAGGCCTCAGTCATCCCCCACATGACAATGAAAGACATGGCTTGTCGATATGCAGTGCAACTATCCAAAAGACATGGCTTGTCCATGCGCAGAAATTGAAGGCCAAACTTTAGACTGGGACACCTAAATATATTGATGCTCCATACTTTAGGTGACCAGAAATTATTGTAAAAAGTCACATGGCACTCTGCGTCAAACTACCAATGGATTCAGAATTTTGTGAAATACACTACATCCAGACAAGCATTATGAGAAAGTGCAGTGAGAGGAGTAGCAAAAAAAACAGCATAGGCATTTATCTCTCCTGGATATTAACAGAACTGCCTTGATGGCAAAAAAATCAAACGACTTGCCTAAAGAAAAACATATTCAGCTCTAGTGTAAGGATCATAGGAACTAAAAGTAAACATACGGCTCGATAACCTATTTACTGCCAAGTTACAGATTGACAACATGGACAAAGAATCGAAGTCAGTCCATCAGAAGGTTTGATGATAAAACAAATTGTTCGATGGCGATATCTGAGATAAATCTACTTCACTGACAGCAATTACCATAATTTTCTCCAGATGATTCTGTCCAGTTAAAGAGAGTCGATTCCATCTAACTATGACATGAGTGACAGTCTGGCAGTGACATAGCATTTCTAAATGGAAAGGCATGTCCCTATGATCTACACGAGAATCAGTTAAAGTCAAGCAAAATGATCGACTTCCAAAACGTGGCATCTGTATGCTCTTATTCATCAGTGTAAGACACCTCAGAAACCATCTCAGAACAAGCGGCAAAGAAGAACCCAACACACCAAAAAAAAAAAAAAAAAAAAAAAAACTTACGGAGAAATGACAACATGACATACAGAAGACTGTCGATCATCAAAAAATTTTACGACAATTGCATAGATTTTCGGGGCCACCCAAGCCTGGAAAAGTTCAGATCAGATCTGTTCCTACCAATTAAGAGACGGCATAACACAAACCCAAACCCTTAATTCGCCCGCTCTCCGTAACAGTCAACCACACATCGCATCGGACATTTATGAATTGCTTCAAATATCTACACATCCACCGACTACGTTCACAGGATGATCAGAGACCAATTCTTTCCTATCAAAGTTCTCCATCCAGGTCTAAATCTTCCTAAGACGAAGAAAAAGATTCAGCAGCGTTCCTGAACGGATCGAAGCATAAATAAACCAACGGCATCAACTACTCCAACATCCAATCAGAAAATCAACAGCGTGACCGCAAAAAAGTCCTCCATTTCTCTAAACCGAACGACAACCGCGAAATCGCAACCGAACCGAAGTCAAACCGACGTCAGCGGATGTAAACAGCGACTCTCCGAGCTCAACAGCGAAGCTAGACCAGATTCGGCGCTCGGATCAAAGGATGCTCAGATCTCGCTACCTATCCACGTCCGCGGCACCGTCGGAACTCGCGATGCTCGAAATGCACCTCTCTCTCTCTCTCTCTCGGATGCAGCAAGCGAAAAGGACGGACGAGCGAACGAGAAAGCAAGCGGGAGGAAAGGAATGCCGAAGCTTACTGTCGCACTTGACCAGGAGGCGGTCCGAGGAGAGGATCGCGACGGCGAGCAGCGCGAGGAGGAGGCGGTGGAGCGCCGAGGAAGACGAAGGCAGCGGCGGCGGCGGCGACGCCATTGTTGTCGGGACCTGACGAGAGAGAGAATGAATGCCGGTGAGCTCGCTCCGTCTGTTTCTCTCTCTCTCTCTCTCGCTCTCTCTCTCTCTCTCTAGCTTTCTCTGTTGCTGCAGGTTGCTTCTTTATTTTGTTGGTGCAGAGCACGAGGAGGGAGGGAGGGAGGACGGTAGTTCGGGAGAGGAAGACGGGCTAACTCACGAGACGACGACATTCTAACAAGTAACCACTTTTCTGGTGCAGGTCAGGACCGGGACCGGGACCGTCTTGACTTGACGGTCGGACCGGGTTCGACCGGTTGTGACTGCGGTTCTTCCGCGAGAGGAGGCTTGCTACCTGGGCTTTTTATCCGGTTGGGCCAGGGCCGATTCAGCCCCATGAGCCCTTCCGAGGCCCATTTTGTTAATTGAGTGAATGAAGTATAGGACCCGATTCGGGCCGCGCAGCATGGCCCGATGGGCATCCCTAATTGTCACGCTACCTTCAGCATGACCTTTCGACTTTGAATCTAACTACTTTTTGGAGCTAGAGATTTCAATTTTTTTTTTGTTCAGTAATGAAGTCTCGAAGGTGTTTGAAGGGACGGGTTTTGAGAAATCATATCTCCAGTATCAACAGTTGAGATTGCTTCACATAAAGCTTATGTATCTGTCACGATCTCGAGGTCCCGCTACTACCAAAGGATCACGCTTGATCAAGGAAGACCATCCAAAATCACCTAGAGTTTTCAGAACCTTCTCAAGGACGAGTGTGATGATAATTGTGTTGAGTTCTAGAGCTTTCTCGATTTAAATGCTAGTAGATTGTAAGAAGGTAAATGCGATCTCGTCCACTAAATCAAATATGAATCAACAGTTGTAATGAAGGGGCTTATAGTATAAGAAATGATGTGCTCCCTCTCATTGTAATCGTCTAAGCATTTCAATAATATAGTTCCTTTCTCTCCAAAAGATTCTTTCTCTCTACAATCCGGACAAGCGAACAAGCGAGCAATGATTCCTGGGAAAGGCTTACCTTAGGAGCTCCAATGATCCAAGAAAGCCTAAATTGCCGCACGATCTCCATCCCAAATGATTGACTTGTGACAAATGGTATTAGAGCGATAGAGGAGAACCGTTCCAAGAGATTGAGGAGCACTAATTGGTCGAGAGAATGTTGAGCCAAGGTGCTATTATAGATGGAGAGATCACCCAAGTCAAGGAGACTTGCGGCAAAGCCAAGAAAAGGGATACTGTCATGTCCGTCCTTGATGAGAAGCTTGCTTTTGATGAGGAGTGCCATGGCGAAATTCATGGATGGACTCCACGAAGTGAGAGACTATGTCGACAAAGTCGAAGACATTATTCCTTCTCAAGTAATCTATTGCCATGAATGAAACCACAACATCTTTGCATAAGAATAATGAGGCCCTTAAAGCATTGATCAATGCTATAAAGGCAGAGGTCCAAGAGCTCAAAGAGGACAGCCCCCACAATGCCGAGGTTGAAGCCATGAAGGCCGAGATCCAAGAGCTCAAGACCAAGCTCACCTTATGCAAGCTAAGCATCACAAATGGAACAATGCTTGTTCAAATGGCGCCCAAGCTTGAGGTGCTGAAGCTCAAAGAGTTCGAGGGCAACTAATCTGTCAAAGAGGTGGATAACTTCTTATGGAGCATAGAGCAATACTTTTGATGCCGTTAATATCCAAGAAGAGATGGCCAAGGTAAGAACCACTTTGATGTTCCTTAGTGACAATGCAATGCTCTGGTGGCGCAATAAGTGCGATGAGACCAAGTGAGGTGCTAATCCTGTCAACATGTGAGATGACTTTGTGAAGGAATTTTGAGACTACTTCCTCAAGTTTGCTCACCAAGAAACCTGAAGTAAACTCCATCGCCTTGAGCAACGAGGCATGATCCAAGAGTATGTGAAGGAATTCACCGAGCTTAAGCTCTAAATTCCCAATTTAGGAGAGGAGGAGGCTCTTAGGGCATTCATGGATGGACTAAAATTGTGGGCACAACTTGAGGTCAAATGAAGGGATGTCCAGAGTATCTCGAGGGCACTCACCATGGCTATGTCCCTTGTCGACTTTACAAGGTGGAGTCATCCAAGTTCAAAACAAGTGGGTGGAGAATAGATCACCACCATGAGGACTAGGAAGGAGAAACCAATTATGGCCAAAGAGACCAGGGTAGTCAAGACAAGTCATGAGGAGAAGGATCGTCTAAGCTATCCTTCCAAAAGAACTAGCCCCAAGTGGACTTCAATAGAATAAATTCGACCAACCTCCACCATCCCCGTGCTTCATTTACCAAGGTCCTCATTGGACCAAAAAATGTCCCAAGAAGAGCAAGATCAATGCCCTTCTCTAAAGTAAGAGAGGAGGAAAGTACAACTCAAAGTTGTGAAGGTTCCCAATTCTGTGTGAGCCTAAACACTAACGAAATCCACAAACACAAACATGTCACTCATTCAAGTCAAGGTATGTGGCACAACCCTATATGCCTTGGTTGATACAGGTGCTTTGAATATGTTCATGTCTACCAATGTGGCAAATGTCTTGGGACTTCACGTGGAGCTAAACAAGAATCAATTCAAGGCCGTCAACTCAGATGACATCAAGGGCATAGGCTCAACCCAAGATGTGGACATCCTAATTGGCGGATGAAAAGACAAACTCTCCTTCGAGGTAATTCCAATTGATGTGTACAATCTAATTCTGGGTTTGGAGTTCCTCAATAATGCAAAAGCCATGGTTGATGTGAGGACCAAGGGCATCATAATTACCAACCCATGGCACCCAACGGTGATGCTGAAGTTGCAAGGAATGATGGACACCAAGAGCATCTCCACAATTTGATTCATGGAAAAAGGGCCAATAGTTGAAGACCTCATGATTGAGTCACACCCAAAGCCACAACCTTTGGAGAAGTCGAAGATAGGGTTGGATCCTCCTACTCTAACTTGTGACATGCCGATCCATGTGCTTTTTACATAAGTAGAGTAGCACCATGGTGATGACCGAACCAAAGAAGGAGCCGTCTAGCCGACGAACTAAGAAGCCTAAGACGAAGCAAACTTGGAAGAAGAAGAATCACTCCAAATGACGAACACCCTGAGTTGAGAGCACCGAGGGTGTCACTTGAATGGGTGGGAGAGAATGTCACAATTTTGAGCTTCTTGTGACTAAAGGATTGTCCTTGATTGTGGAAGACCATCCGGAATCACCTAGGGTTTCCAAAATATCCTCAGGGACTAGCAGGATAGTAATTGTGTTAAATTCTAGAGTTTGCTCAGCTTAAATGCCAACAGTCGGTAGGAGGGGAGATGCAATCTTGTATGCTAAATCGAATATAAATCAATGGTTATAATGAGAAAGCCTCTAGTATAAGAAGGGGTACTCTCCTCCTCATTGTAATCATTCGAACATTTTAGTAATTGAGTTCCTTTCTTCCCTTAAGCTTCTCTCCCTAGAATTTTCTCTCTTTATGATTTGGGTGAGCAAGCGAGCAGTTGATTCCTGGCAAAGGCTTAGCTTACGCGCTCCAACAATCCAAGGAGGCCTAAGTTGGTGCTCTAATGATTCAAGGAAGTCTAAGTCGCCGCACAATCTTGATCTCAAACGATTGGCCCGTAACTTATTTGTGTCTGATAAAAATATAATTACGCACTCATATTAACACCTATTTATTCGCAATCAAATGTTTGTCTTGAACTCATAGAATGGTAGGCAGATTGTTCAATGAAAAAGGCAACAAAACAAAAGCTTTGACTCGAGGCGAGTTGCCGCTTAATGTCACTTGAGGAATGTCATTGTAAGAGATGGTGAGATTTTTGGTCTTTCAAACATGGCAAAGAATCTAAATCATGATTTTGTGCTTAAGTGCTTAAAAAGTATGGTGATTTGTATTAGCATGTCCTAATCAAATCTGTAATTTGCATCACTTCGTGTCGATCTAAAGCATCTTGATTTTGGTGATTCCACACGTCAAACGGTTGAATTACAATAAAAACATGTTAATCCGTCTTAATTCGTGTCAATATATAAAGTTAGACATATCACATTGTATAACATTAGGTTTTTATCTTCGTGCGGTGTAAATGAGTCATGGTCAGCGTCAGCCAGTCGAAATTATGGATCGTATTAGTAGGAGCAGGTGGTGGAAGCATTTAACCACACAAGTCGCATAAGCCTAAGCATTCAATTGGGAATTCCAAACCAAAAACCTACTACAGTAGTTTCCAACTTATTCATGGATTATGATTTTTAAAATCTTATTCTCTATGCTAGTTCTCCATAAACTCAATAACATGATTAAGTAGTAATACATTGATTGAGATAACTTTTGAATTAAAGAAAAAAATCACAATGGTTTTTATTCTATTAGCATGGGAATTTTGCATCAAGTGTTGCCAAATTTATTGTTTTTTCCCTCTTCCCTCGCATGGGAAGGAGAAAATTCTAGCTTTTTTTTTCAACCAAAAGTTAAAACGCAAAAAATAAGAAAGAAAAGGTTGGCATGGAGAATGCCCTAATTTGCTATCAACGTCACAGATAATTCACATAGTATCGCAATTATATTCAGTTGGATAACAGAAGATTTCGTTATGAAACTTGACTTGCTTATACGATATCATCAGCATATCGGGCGCAAAACCGATACTTTCTTTCGTGATCACAAGAGGAAAAAGGAAAAGTGATTGTGCTGTATAATTGCAAATTCTAGATGAGATTAACGACGTAGCAAAATGTTCTACACTTGTGAACCGTCGACTCAAAAGGCAGGTGGCCGAATGATCTTGAAACTCTGAACATGTGATTGATCATGGAGGGCAAACTGATTTGCAAAAAGCAAGACAAAATAGAAATATATCGCATGTGACCAAAGTTCCGATGAGAATATGATAGAAATTAACACCAGAGGTATATTGAAATATATCTTTGACGTATACTTTTTGAGTTATGAGTAGTCACATGGAGAGAGAGAGAGAGAGAGAGAGAGAGAGAGAGAGAGAGAGAGAGAGCGCTAAAGGGCAAAAGGAGAGTGATTTTCAAAAAATTATAAGGCAAATTACAAAAACTAAAATATCGTGAGGCAACTTGCTATGATCTCAAAAACTATGGAGCAAAATGTGAATCACATTATTAAATCGATCATCTCAGTCGAGTAGACTTTAGTAAACCAATATAAATGGGCCTAGTCAAATAACGGAATTACTTATCCAAGCCCACCCATATGTCCCTTCGAGCTGACAGAGCTTGATTAGGACTGGTCAAGACATTGGGCTACCTCCATAAGGATCTTGTCTAGTTATTGGGTTTTGGAAAAGTTGTGATACATTTTTGTTATACCTTGTGTGAAAAGACTTCTCTACTACTTGTATTGTGAAGGAACTATGATGATGTGCTCTCCAATTTCAAACCCTCGGGTCGGGGATGGTATAAAGTAATTATAATTAAATTCGGATTTTTCATAGTGATTGATGGGCATATTCCCTATTTCACGGTTCCAGAATCAAACGGATAATGGCGAGGAGTCACTAGTTACAAAAATGGCATGTCATGCAACTTCTTCTTCAAGAGGACCACAAGTAGCAAAGACAAGAAATTGGTGGACGCCATTTATTGAAGATAACGTGGCCCAATTTTCCATTTCCATGCATTTCCATGAAATCAAATATTTCTCTGTTCCTCTGTCCCTCTCTCTCTCTCTCTCTCTCTGCCTTCACTGTCCTCTGCTCAGTCTCCATAGTTCACAGTACTTCCTCAACGTGAACACAGAAAACGCTAAAACAATTGACACTTCTCCAAAGTTCGATCTTTTCTCTACCATTTCTTGAGGAGGAGATGGCGGTCTCGGCTGATGGCCGGGTGTCGCTCTCAGCCACCGGGCAGCTGCATGGCGCGACGGGATTGGCAGGCCGGAGCTGGAAGATGGTGAAGTTCTGCAACGGGGAGTTGATGGGGAAGAAGCTGAAGATGAGCCAAACGGGTCACGGGGTCAACGGAAAGAGTGATGTCAAGAAGCATGTGTCCATGTCTCTCGCTACTGATATTGCAGGCGAGGCTAAGGTAAAGCTAACAGTTTTGATGCTCGCTAGACACTATGCAGTTCAAGAAAATGCGAAAGCCATTTAACCAGGCATGAATGCACTTTGTTTAGTTTTTATTTATTGAATAACCATCAAGAGATCACATTACTTAAAGATAGTTTAGTTATTGCATTATGTACAAACAGGACAGGGTTCTCTGGGCTGCTAGCATATGGTAGTTTTTTTAGAGTTTTAACCATTTAAAGCTTAGGATGGCAGACGTTTTTTCAACAACCCTTTTTTCCATTTTCGGTTGTGGAAGTAGCAAAGCATGAAGGAAGAGAATCATCGAACCAAAAGACATCAGGATACCATGTTTTGGGAATTGTGGAGTGTTAGAAGATCCTCTGTTGTGGATATGATGTACATGTTCGAAAAGCAAATTGCTGGATTCATATTACTCTTTCTATTTACAAGGCTCGGTATGTTTATTCAGGACACGTCGGCGGGATGTAAAGGAGTTTGCAATTTCTTTCACTGCTTAAATAGTGCAATCTTCTCTCACAAACAAAAATGCGACCCAGAAATGGATTTTGAATGCCCATGTGAAATTGTTAGTTAGCAACGCAATTCTACTTGGTGACGGAGTTGCATTCAGCAACAAAAATTAGCTTCTGTATGATGTTACATGATGCAGTTGAGGGACTTGGAGATGGAAAGGAGGGATGCAAGGACAGTTGCGGCAATTATATTGGGAGGCGGTGCCGGTACTCGTCTCTTCCCTCTTACCAAACGCCGTGCCAAGCCTGCCGTAAGTGTCATAACATCATCTCTCTACCTCCAACCTTCTCTTGAATTTGTCCTATAGAATTGACTTCAGTGACGAACACAAGGGGCCTACATTGGGTTCAGACATGTTGGCCACATGTTTCGAGTTATGTTCGCTGAAAAGCAATTATGCCTAGCAATTTTGCCTGAGCTAAGTGACGCAGGTGGTTCTATGATTCTACGAATAAGTATCTTACGTGGATTGCAATCGACTGTTTGATAGAACGACTCTTACAGAATTTGCTGTGTTTCTTTTGCTCCTACTTGTAGGTTCCGATTGGGGGCGCGTATAGGCTGATTGATGTGCCAATGAGCAACTGCATTAATAGCGGAGTCAACAAGATCTACATCCTCACTCAGTTCAATTCAGCATCTCTCAACAGGCACCTCGCCCGTGCTTACAATTTTGGCAGTGGAGTCACCCTTGGAGATGGCTACGTCGAGGTAATCGCTTGTCTACAACTTATTGTTTCTTGTTGCATGCAGTTGATTAATAGACTCGCTTATGAATAAATCTTGGGAAGTGTGAAGTCAATTTTAACTGAGGCTTACTAGGGCTGATTTTTGGCCAGGTTCTTGCAGCAACCCAAACTCCAGGAGAGGCAGGTAAGAGGTGGTTCCAGGGCACTGCAGATGCGGTTCGACAGTTCCATTGGCTTTTTGAGGTACTGTGCAAGGCTACTAAGATGCTTAGCTCATAATCTCAAGACATTGAAATGATGTGCACTTCTACTGTTCTGCAGGAGTTGAATTTACTGAGATTGACTGTTTGCTCAGAGTCAAATACTCTCGAGATACCATAAAAGTGGATCATTTCAGGACACGTAGAACATAGGAAAGTGGTTTGGATGACATTTTAACATGTTCTAGACGAGGTTTATACTATGTAGTCGGCCTTTATTTGCGAATTAGCTGATGATCAACCAGGTTGCCCCTCTATTTCTATGCTCCTCAAGACTGAATCTTGGAGAGAGACATTGATGCTCTTGATATTCCAATAGGATGGTGCAGTAACAGCTAGCATTCTATGGTAGAAACTGAATCCAAACATTAATCAACACTATGATACAGTCCATGTCAGTTTGACCCTTTTCCTACTAGACAGAATCTGTATGTCCAGTGAGAATGTCGATGCATTTCGACCTGAAATGACATTTTCATCACGTGAATGATGGTAAATAAATCGTTCCTTCCTGATGCAGGATGCGAGAACCAAGGAGATTGAGGATGTCCTTATCCTATCCGGGGATCACTTATATCGGATGGACTATATGGATTTTGTTCAGGTGATGAACCATTGGAGAACTCCAGGGAATCTTAGTGGAACTATTCTCGTTTCTTAATGGCATTTTACAGTTTTATAACACTCTCACACATGATTTTATATCTTCATTTCAGAACCATAGACAGAGTGGGGCAGATATCAGCATTGCTTCTTTGCCAGTGGATGACAGGTAGAGCACTGATTCAATCAAACCCAGGTCTATTTCCATGCCTAAAAACATTTCTTCAACTTACCCAAAGCACTAGAATTTCACGACCTTCTTGTGGATACTTTGTGTCGTGTCCAGTTAAGCTTTGATCAGACGCCAAACCTCTGTATCGGTCTCCATTTCCCACATCCAATCAGCAGTCACTGTCTCTTAATGTTATGTTGCTTGCATTTATTCATGATGAAGATTACCTATTTGACAAGCTTTCTTCTGTTTCTACACAGACGGGCCTCGGACTTTGGTTTAATGAAGATCGACAACAAAGGAAGAATCCTTTCCTTCAGTGAGAAGCCCAGAGGAGATGAGCTCAAAGCAATGGTACTAACAAAAATCAGAATACTTTTTATGAACTTATGGTCATATTCAGAAACTGGTAACATGCTGATACAAATGAATGCTTCAGCAAGTGGATACCACTGTTCTAGGTCTTTCACGGGATGAGGCACAGAAAAAACCGTATATTGCTTCCATGGGAGTCTACGTCTTCAAGAAGGAGATACTTCTGAATCTCTTAAGGTACTGGTTCACTCAAAGTTGTGCTTCTCATGCACGAATGTGCAGAACTATGGCACATCTTAGGCTGATCAATGCAAATTAATTCTATGCCTCTTTGTCGATTCAGATGGCGCTTTCCCACTGCCAATGACTTTGGATCAGAGATTATCCCTGCCTCTGCCAGCGAATTCTATGCAAAGGTCAGAATTGTTCCGTGCTTATTGTCATCGGTGAAGTATGTTTTTGGTTCATTAGCTAGTAACTTTAGGTGCTAGCATCAACAGATTCATTGAGAAGTTGTTGCAGGCTTATCTATTTAATGATTACTGGGAAGACATAGGGACCATCAGATCCTTCTTTGAGGCAAACCTCGCTCTGACCGAGCATGTAAGTGCAATATTTAACTAGATTGTATCTCACTTCTGTCAACTAGCTTCAATGCTTCTTTCTGTTTCCATCTGGAACAAAAAGTATGACATTGACTGCATTTTTTACATGTTCTGGGTTCTTATTAAGAGCTCTAACCCATACAGAGCCTTTTTTTTTTTTTTTTTTTTATCTCTCAGCCACCAAGATTTAGCTTTTACGATGCGACAAAGCCAATATACACATCAAGAAGGAACTTGCCACCGTCCAAGATCGACAGCAGCAAGGTGAGTTTAGGTTACATTCCCCATTCCATGAACCTGGTAACTTGCATTTATCTTCAAATAGTTTATATTGGGGAAGGAAAATGTGCGGAGATATCTTTTGTCCTACCAATCGTTGGCCAACTGTTCATCCTTTCTTCAGATTGTTGACTCAATTGTATCACACGGGAGCTTCTTAAATAATTGCTTCATAGAGCACAGCGTCATTGGTATCAGATCACGCATAAATGCTAACGTTCACCTGAAGGTAATTACCATAGTTTACTCTGATCTTAAGTGAATTAGACATGTGCGAAATTGCTGCTTTGGCAAGTTTATTATGATCTCATTTAGGAGCTCAGTTGCTGCTTAGCATGAAATGTTCTGCTTCAGCTAATTACATGGTGCTACAGGACACAGTGATGCTCGGAGCTGACTTTTATGAAACTGATGCCGAAGTAGCCGCGCAGTTTGCTGAGGGAAAAGCCCCCATTGGCATTGGAGAAAACACGAAAATCAAGTACCGCAACAATGCTCCTAATCTTTCCATTAATTCCGTTCCATCCTCATTTCATGTCTTTCTCCATGTGCACTAGAGCGAGGTTGAGCATGTTTGGTGAATATCTGCGCGCGCGTGAAACACCAATGAGCCTGGATCAAGCTATGATCCTTATGCACTCTTGCCTTCGACTTGATTATCGTTACATATCTGTGTAGGGATTGCATCATCGACAAAAATGCAAGAATTGGGAAGAATGTCGTCATTGCAAATTCCGAGGTTTGCTGAATTGAATTCCCCTTGATATGCAGCCTAAAAGACATTTCATTTCATACATGATAAGGGGAGTTTATTCATTCAATTGTCAGATGTTCACATTTCACCATTCTTTTTGCAGGGAATACAAGAAGCTGACAGATCTTCGGAAGGCTTTTACATCAGATCCGGCATCAGCGTCATCCTGAAAAACTCAACGATCCCGGATGGATTTGTAATATAAACTGACCGCCCTATCCTTTCATTTTGTTCTGCGATTAGGATGGGATATCAAGGGACCAAAGAAGACAATGAATACAAGATTATGTTTGCTAGAGAAGGAAAGAAACATGTCACTGCAAATAGCCAGTGTCTTCAAAAGGCATACGTCAATATGCAATGCAAAATGACCCGAATTCTCACCAGTCTTTCAATTGATTCCTAATGCATCTTAAATTTAGATTCTTTCGATAAATATATGAAACGGTTATCAAACAATGCTAAATTTGTTAACGCAGATTACAAAATAAGAAGAAATTGCCAATTGCTTTCATAAAAAAGATCATAGTTACATAGGTAAAGATCTTAAGAATATGGCCACAATGTAGTCCATAGGTTTGCTGCAATAATCCTGGGACTAGAATCAATTGGACTGGCTGCAAATGGGCGGGCCAGAATCAATTGGACCGACTAGTTGGCCCTGACTAGGCTTTTTAATTTGGATTACTTTTTCGAACCCGACCAATGTCGAGGCCCAGGTAAGGGTGTCCTCCCAAGTCTTGTTTCTCTAGGGAAGGCCACACCGAGTCGCCCAAAACAAGGCAACGACCGAAGTAACATGGCACTAAAAAAATAAATGATTAATTGAGTCCAGCACCTCATTACAAAACGGACAAAAGGCAGCTTCTATCCTACCATAGGACATGAGAAGGGACTGGATTGGTAGCCTTCGCTTGGTAATGAGCCACAGGTTGAGTTGGTATCAAGGAAGGATATCATTATTCCAGATGAAGCCATCCCACCCCACTTGATTCTTTTCCCACCTAATAAGCTCCCAAGCCGAGGCCATTGAAAACTTACCCGATGAAGCCTCCGACCAGCAAAAACGATCCCGAGCGTTCATCAAAGAGGGAAGCGGCGAATCCCAAACTTCGATCACCAATCTAATAGCCTAACCATCATTAGTGAAGAGATCCGCCACCTTAGCTTGCCTAGATAAGCCAGAGCTATAGATGAGAAGATCTAAGAAGAATAGATTTGAGGGACCCCTGGGGTGCCAATTATCAAACCAGAGCGACATGGAACGTCCGTCACCTATTCTCCAATGGAAGTGGAGCCAAAATTGTGTCCTTAGTTGAAAGAGTTTTTTCCAAGCCCAAGAACAATAGATCGGCTTCTTTGCCACCCAAAAATTCCCTCTTTTTAAAAAGGTAGTCCTTGTTCGAAAATAAAATCCAGATGTGTTTGAAGTATTCTCAACTTGTTTTTTTTTTTTTTTTTGGTGAAAGGTAAATAGAATATATGGAGCTTGGAAAATTACAAAAGATCAGGTCCATAACCTACACTCTCATAACATAAGAGTGAAGGGGAACCGATGTAAAACGAGCAAGAACAGAAGCTAAGGAAAACAGCAAGCGAAGGCAATGGCGAAAGCACCATACAACCCACGAAGACCCTCTGAACTAAACATACAAAGGCTAAGAACGGAGAAACCAGAACAGAGGCGAGCGGAAACAAGATCAGCGAGTAGAGAAGACCATCAGATTGAATCCCCATCACCTTTGAAGCCTTTTGTTCCTCGGAGATGGAGGAACATTGGAGAAAGAAATAGCTTTGTCTCTGACTGCCTTAATAAGGTGATTTTTAATTGCAGAAATGGTTATTGCTTCACCCCGGAAAATAGGAGCATTCCTCTTCTTCCAAATTAGATGACACAAAGCTCCGAAAGAGAATCGAACAATCCTGTGATAGAAATCCTTTCCACTGAAGAACTTCATAGCCCAGAAAATGAGATCCTTCCAGCTTCTGTTCTTCCACGAGAGGTTACACCTGGCAGCCCAAAAGAAGGCTAGAGGTGCCAAGGTGCGACAACCGAAGAAAAGATGATCAACAGAGTCTGGAACTTCATTGCAAAAGGCACATAGACTATAGTCTATTCTGCCATGAGATAGAAGCATCGCTTGAGTAGGAAGGCGGTTTTTTGTTATAAGCCACAATATAAACTGATACCGCGGAGCAAGGGCGTTATCCCAAATGAGAGAGGCCCATTTGACCGGGTTTCTCTTGACCCTGATGGATTCCCATGCCGAGGCAACCGAGTACGCACTAGAGGAATCGCGGCACCAAATAAATTTGTCCTGCACAGAGGATAGCGGCGGCAAAGCAATCGACCATCTTTCCAGAAGATTTCCGAATGCAGTACCTACTGGGGAGTAGAGATCAGCTACCACTGCATAATCCGGTAGGCAGACTCTGTCCCTAAAAGAGATAGGGATGAATCCCTCTAAAGGACCACACGGAAGCCAATAGTCATGCCACAGCGAGACGGAGTATCCATTGCCAATCACCCACCTGAAAGATAGGCGAAAAAGGGGCCTAAGCTGGAGAATCTTCTTCCACGTCCAAGAGCAAGTCCTTGGCTGAGCGGCAATCTAGAAATTTTTCTTCTTTAGGAAAACCGAATGAACCCATTGGCACCACAAGGATTCTTTATCGGAGAATAGGATCCATATATATTTAACCATAGAAGCCCTATTGCACTCCCTTATATTCCGAATGCCGAGGCCCCCTTCAGCTTTCGGACAACAAACATCTTCCCAAGCCACTTTGGCGCCACCCCGACCTAGTGATGTACCTTTCCATAAGAATTGCCTCATTATCCGCTCAATATCCGCTAGGACCGAGGATGGAAGAGTGAAAACACTCATCCAGAATGCTTGGACGGAATGAAGAACAGATCTTATAAGTTGCAGCCTACCTGCAAATGATAGAAACCGATGCGTCCATGATTGGATTCTTGCGGTAATGCGATCTGTAAATGCTATACAGTCCGCTCTATTCAATCTAGAAGAGATAATCGGTACACCAAGATAGCGGACCGGTAATTTCCCCTCCTGAAATCCGAAGGCCCAAAGGATTCTATTCCGAATAGAAGTATCACCACCAGCCATGAAAATCTCGCTCTTGTGCTTGTTAGGAAGTAAACCACTCCAAGAGGAGAACAGATCAAGCCCTGTTTTCAACATAACAACCGACTTCCAATCTGCTTGACAGAACAAGAAAACGTCATCAGCGAAAAATAAATGGGAGAGCTGAACCTGTTTGCATCTCCAGTAGAATTTAAAATTTGGATTGGAGGTGCAAGAAATCAAGATATTGGAGATCACCTCCATTACCAACGTGAATAGGTATAGGGACATTGGATCTCCTTGCCTTAGGTCTCTACCCCCTGGAAAAAAACCGTGAAGATCCCCATTGATGGATATAGAGAATTTCGAAGTCCGAACACATACCATAATGAGCTTTATAAAGTGGGAAGGAAACCGAAACGCTTCAAAGGCCAACTCTAAGAAATCCTGGTCGACAGTATCATAAGCCTTATGAAAGTCAACTTTTATTCTCAACTTGTTTGTATTGCTAAAAGCCCTAAATTTGCCAAATGTGACAAAAAATGCCACACTTTTTTTTGTATCATAAAAACTTCTAAAACTTATACCAACGTGACAAATATATCATGAATAGAACTAAAATAAAGAATATATATGTCGCATGTATAATGTTTGGATTTTTCGTGACACAAAAAAATAATTATTACTTTGAAATTTTCTGGTATTTACCCTAAAATAAACTCAAAATAAAGAAAAAAATTATTTTAAGATAAGGGAGGAAAAGATTGAGGGTGAGATGAGGATAAAAAAGAGTGTTTGGGAACCCTTGCTTGTAGTCATCATGAGGGCATCCGAGGGCCAACCGGCCCTTGCCCAATGACGACTAGCCATGTTGTCACAACCGTCGAAAGTGGGCCATTGCCTTCTTTTTCTAAACATTCTTTTACGATGAAATGTTCAGTAGAAAAATAGTCACTTTTCTTAATATTGCAATTTATACAATTTCTATCATTTTGCACTAAACATTATTTTAATATTTCAAAAGAAAGCAAAAAACTGGATCGAATTGAACCAAGTATTTGGTTTGGGGCACAATTCGGTTTGGTTTTATCTGTGTTAGGAATAATGGATTCCCTAAAACGGATCCTAAAACGGATCCGATACTCAAGCGAACCCCTAAAACGAACGCGGGGAACGAGTCCAAGAGTCACATGTATCACTGATCAAAGATACACTACAGAATCGAGCATACGTTGTCTTTCACAGATTAAACACCAATGTTGAAGTTCAAGGAAGAATTCTGATCTCATTTTACCGAGGAGCATACTGTTGCTATGCGGGGGAGAAAAACATTGTTTTTGGAGCGTACTGTTCTTACGCTTCTTGGAGGGAGAGAGAGAGACTAAAATGTACATACACTAAAGGGTACATTCCTTTTTTCTTTTTTCTTTTTTTCTTTTCTCTCTTAAAACGTCTTCTCCAAGAGACGTAACCCCTCACTATAAAACGTATTTTCCAAAAGACGCAACCCCTCAACATACCATTTCATATCTTAACCTTTTCTCCATGGGCCCTTAACTTGCGGGCCGGGGTCTTAGGCCTATCATGGGTGGACGGGTCTACTTAGGCCCATCAACGCAGAAAAAACCCATCATCTCCCACTCGCACGTGGTGGGCCAAACAGGATCATCTTTACCTCTCTGCAACATTCATACTATTGAATAATCCGTACGACCAACATACTTTGAGAACTCATTGCCATACATCCGTTAGAAATATATAGCATCTCATAATAGGCATCACACTTTGAGTAGATTTAGTATGCAATACCCTAGATCGATCAATCACATTTATATCTCTATCTTGATCTCATTTTAAACAATGATATATTATATTCACATTTATGATTATCCCAAAAACAATCATAATTAGTCGACCGGTGAATACAAAACGAGAATGTGATTTTTCAAATTCGACCTTCATATTTCCTTCAAACTCTCAATTTCAGTTCAGCTTGCTTTTCTAGAAATGTCCCATTAGATTGAATCAAATTTATGGTCATTAGCAACATCCTAAAATAGTAAATAGTAAATAGAAATATTAAAAATAAGCAAAAGTCATGAGGGTACTAAATTGAGGAATTATTTTCCTCAAGAGTCTCACACGGCATAAAAGTTAATATCAAACTTTTGCCACTCTTATTGGTCGTCTCATGCATACATAGTATGAAATACGTATTACGGTATTAACTCATTTTCCATGGAGTGTATGTATACATCATCAATACTGTACAGATGATAGTTCAGACATACCTAATGTTTAACTTGAGTTCACATATCTACTCATTTACAGAGTTCATCAGAACTCACATATGACATCATAGACAGATAAAGTAAAATATGTGGGTTATTTTACTTTCAGACATAGTAACTATTATGTTCTCATCCTAACACTTAGTTAAGATGACATATGTATTTTAAGCTTGAGCTCTAGATTATCACCTTGATAATAAGCTTAGAAATAGTTTCATCTTTAGTTATGACATAGTAAATAGAAACGATTAGCCGTGTGAGTGTGCTAATCTTTTATCTCGTCCGACATACTTTCTCAACATAATATAATGCACTGAATATTAAGATACATAAACATCAAATTTGTCATATGATCTGCTACCATTTTATGCGTAGATATATACTGTAAGTTCACATCTTTTCGTGCAACCATATCCTTGACAAAATTATACTTTGTATCTATATGTTTATTCTTGTTATGATATTTTGGATATTTGGTATACAATATAGCTGTTTGGCTATCACAATTAACCAATAATGGATTTGCAGCATATCCAATAACACATAAATGATCCAAAAATCTCTTAAGCCAAACACTTTATTGTACTGTTGCTGATAATGCCATGAACTCAACTTCCATCTTGAATAAAGCTATACACATTTGTTTCTTACTGCTCCAAGATATGGTGCAATTATTCAATAAAAAAGCAAAATCAGAGGTAGATTTCATTTCATATAAATCTTCTCCCCAATCAGCATCTGAATAGCCTTTAAATCGCAGATCATTTTCTTGGTAATTCAACTTATAATCAGCAGTTCTTTTCAGATACCTCAATATTCTTTCAATAGCTTTCCAATGTGCTTGACTTGGATTGGATTGGTATCTACTCACATTCCAACTGCAAAATATATGTCAAGTCTTGTATACATCATAACATATATTAAGCTTCCCACAACAATAGTATAAGGAACATGTTTTATTTATTCCTTCTCTTATGGAGTTCTTGGACACAGTTTATGACTCAATCATTTATCTTTTACAATAAAAGTATCTATGAGTTTATAATCTTGCATACGAAATCATTCAAGAATCTTATTTATGTATGTTTCTTGCGAAATAAATAATGACATCTTCGAACGATCTTTTAAAATCTTAACTCCAAGAATGTACATAACCTCACCCATATCTTTCATCTCAAAATTGGAAGATAACCAACTTTTGACAGTATGAACAAACTTCATATTACTTCCGGTAATTAGTATATCATCAACATATAATAATATAACCACAAATTGATCTTTATATCTTTTGATATATATACAATGATCATCATCAATCATTGTAAAATCATATGCCATTATGGCATTATGAAAACGTATATACCATTGGCTCTAGAGTTATTTCCTACATAAATCCACTTAGTTCCAGTCGGTACTTGTCGAAATTACACAAAGGATTCTTTATCATTTGCTACATGGTCCGTTGCTCCCAAATCTACAGTCCACAAAGGATTAGATTCAGTTAAGAATACATAATTTGACACATGAACAAAATTATTAAGAGTACAAGGGGTGACTACCTTTTTTGGCTCACGACAGTCGTAAGTACAATGACTCTTTTTTTTGTTATAGTTATAACACTTTACCCTTGAAATATTTTTCACTTGATGACGTTTTCCTATCTTATATTGGTTAGCTCTTGGTTTCTTGCAACAAGAACTTGATCCATTGCATTTCCACATATTGAACCAATCAATGCGTTTGTGCTTGGAGCTCGAAGCCCCTTCTGAGCTGAAAGCAACACATCAAATATCTGTATTCTCCTTAAATGCCTTAAGGCAGTCCTCTATTAGCTCAAGGCGGTACACAACATCCTCAAGCTCTTCCATAACATCGTCAAGAGCTTTTAGTGCTTCTTGCTTTTCAAGCACATATTGAATTTTCATATTTAATATTTCATAATTCTCGTCGTTCAATTTCTCTTCTTTGTTCAAACTAGCAATTATATTCTTAGTTGTTGAAGCCATCATCCTAAACATATCAGACACATATGCACGAATTATTAATGCCTATCATTTATGCATCCATTTTACACTGACTCATTATATTAATGAATAATTTTAACTAAGGTTTCAGAATCAAAAGATCACTATGTTTTCAATCATCATCCAAAAAATCCTAACTTAAAACTATCATTAATATAATATTCTATGCAAAATAAGTTCAGCAAAGTCACTAAAATTTTCTTGAACTTCCCACAACGAATTGTAAATTAATATACTAATTTACAACAATAAATAATATTGAACATTCAATAATTAAACATGTCTATTACTCTAAGTAATATATTCAAATGAAAAATATCAACATAGAAAGAGATATTTACACCTAAAACATCTCAAACTAATCTAAGAAATAAATTGGGAAAGTCTCTTCTAATCTATCACTAAAAATCTCTAAGAGATTTGAAGGCACGTTGGTCAACCACGGAAAAGCCTTTGGAGAGCTCTCACGCACCTCCAAGGCATATTCACTCTGCGCCATGTGACACTCAACCCAAGGGTTGAAGTTTTGGTTAACTCGATTCTATAGTACTCTCTTACAAAAGCCACTGCAAGCCTCCTATAATCCGAGACCACGTTGACCTCTCATAAGTGATCTAACATTGTTTGCCATTCAAGTGGAAGAGTATTTATTAAGGCCGATACCTTCTCAAAATCCAGCATAAGATAATCATTCTAGATGATTTCATATATTATCTGATTGACTCTAACCATGTGTGATACCATATCACCGTCATTCCATAATAATTAGCTAACTCTGTCATTAGCTCTTTAAGTTTTGTACTTTTTTTTTTTTTTTTATATCCAAGGAACCCCATACAGCCAGCAACCAGCGGGTAAATTTTGGAGTGACGCTAGCGGAAGACCCACCACCTCGACATCACGCTTAAAAACTAAGTGCCTCCACTAGGTTTCGAACCCCTCACCTCTAGGCAAGGATCAACAGCGAAGCCACCACAACCGGTGGTTATAACACGTCATAGTTCCTACAACAAATGCAAAACAAAAATGGATTATTTATAATCCACAATGAACAAAAGGGAAAATACATAGTTTTTTATGGTTCCTGCAACAAATGAAAAACAAAAGTAGATTACTTATAATCCACAATGAACAAAAGGGAAAATACATAATTTTTCATAATTCCTATGACAAATGCAAAAAAAAAAAATGATTATTTATAATTCACAATGAATAAAAGGGAAAATAGAGAATTTTTTTTTTCGCCGGTCAACGATGGTCAACGGCAATCAAAGTAAGTCAACGGTCAATGGATCGTACGGGTCAAGTCAAACCAACCGACCCGGCATGTGCCATGTGTGTGCGCGGCACACGCCAGCAACTGCATGCGTGTGTCGCACGCGCCTAGGACCAAAACAGCGTGTGCATTGCATGCACCTCGGGAGGACTGTATCGGCGCGTGCAATGACCCTAGTTCATTTTGACCATGCGTGACGGTGCGTCCGGCGGCCCCCAACAACGATCCACCACTTGTTTTTCTCGTATCGACAAGAGCTTCAACCCTAAGTTATCAGAAAAGAATTTTGATTTATAGAAAATCAAAAAACAAGGGGGAACGGTACGGGTGTCGGGATTTTTTTTGTCATCCCCGATCGATCGACAACGGTGTTTCATGAAAAATCAATCAAAAACAATTCATAAACATGAAAAGGGATCGAGAAACATGAACTATGGCTTTGATATCAATGTTAGAAATAACATATTTCTTAAAATAGATTCGATATTCAATCGAACTCCTAAAACGAATGCAAAAGACGAGCCCATGAGTCACATGTATCACCAATCAAAGATATACTACGAAATCAAGCATATCTTGTCTTTCACATATTAAATACAAATGTTGAAGTTCGAAGAAGAATTATGGTCCCGTTCTACCGAGGAGCGTACTATTGCTATGAGGGGAAAAAACACTGTTTTAGGAGCATACTGTTCTTACGCTTCTTAAAAGGGAGAGAGAGACTAAAATGTACGTACACTAAAGGATACGTTCTCTTTTTTCTTTTTTTTTTTTCTCTCTTAAAATGTCTTCTTCAAGAGACGCAATCCCTCAATGTAAAACGTCTCTTCTAAAAGACGCAACCTCTCAACGTACCCTTTCATATCTCAACCCTTTCTCCATGGGCCCTTAACTTGCGGGCTGAGTTCTTACGCCCATCATGGGCAAACGGGCCTACTTAGGCCCATCAACACATAAAAAAAACCCGTTAATCTGAAAATCCAAATTGACTCAAACCGAACTGAACTATTAACACATTTAGTGGCAGCAACGCTAGTGAAGCACTCAAGAACCTTGCCAAGTCGCTACGAGGGCATGCAATGGCCGATCGACCCTTGCCCAGTGGCAATGAGCTACATTGCCCTGACCATCGGGATGATCGTGGCACTCGCCTTCTTTTTCCAATCTTCTTTCACGGCGGAATCTCGTAGAAAAAGGGCCAAAACTGAACCGCGTTAAAAGCAAGTCTTTCTTCAGCCAAAAAAAAAAGAAAAAAGCAAGTCTTTCCACGGCACAACTCGTCGATCCTTTTCACTTTTTACGGCCGTGGCTTCCCGTACAAAAGAAAAAGGTTAAAAAAACTAAAAACCGAACGACGACACGTCCACACGAAGCTGCTCCGAAAGTCAAGAGATTCTTAAAAGACTCGCGACGCGACCGAAGGGGTCGCGCGTTGGGCCATGCTCTGCTCCTCGCACTTTCTTCGTCCCTCGTGCTTTTGGAAATTTTCACTGGTTCAAAGATGACATCATCGATTTTCTTTCTTTGTCTTAATTTTCTGCCCCCACTTTTTGACCTGGATTTTCGAGCCATGTTATTATTATTATCCTTCTATAGGCGGCTGCCAATGGTAAAAAAGAAAAGAAAAGACAGTCTGACGTGCGATTCACGAAGGGGGAGATCCCATAGGACATGTCGGCATGTTTGGGTTGCTACAGTGCCTTTTCTTTTAAAATTTAATTTTATCATATTAATATCATTATAACAAATTTATCTCAAATTATTTTTTATCACTAAAAACTCAAATTTACAATCTATTGATTTATGTTACATAGACTAAATACTGCGAAAAACTACAAATTAGCTATATGTGACAAAAAAAGAAGTAAAATCCCGAAATCACGAAAAATTATAAATTGGTACTTATATGACAAATAAAAAGTAAAATCTCAAATTGCATAACTATCAATTGTCACATGTCATTTAATTTAGTAATTTGATGAAAAAATTTAATTGAAACTAATGAAAGGTGAATTTGTCATGAGAATACTAATTTGAGATTTTTCTTGATTAGAATCTTTAAATATGGTTAAGATTTAGATTTACATGCATCTTTTTTTCACAATTTGTTTGGCATATTTTGGCAAGAAATCCGACTTCCAAAAAGTTTAGACAAAATTAACCCTAATTGCGTGGGAGTGTGACAATCTCCCGTGTTGTCATGTAATTGGATAATTTTTGTGATAGGAGACTCGTATGTCACAAGTTAACACTTCAAGACTTGCCTGGTCATCTTGGCCATCTTCACGGTCTATTAGGCCTCGATAATGTCCAATCCGTGACACATAATCCTATAAATAAGTTTTTAAATGATCAATTTGAATTGCAAGTGCCATAGATTATCACGAGGGTGACGAATTCCATCGGATACGGCGGTCCAGATGCTTTCTATTATCGTACCATGCTCATAGAATAATATTTCTTCATCAAACGATCCTTTGCGTGGCTTCGGTGGGAAGATCCGAATCCAAATGGATAGCCGTGGGATCGGAAGTGGAAAGCTCCTACTGGCCGTCAGATTACGAAGAGGATGAAAGTTCTAAAGCTTGGGGATATAAAGGTGGGAGGAAAGTGGGGTTGGTGAATGGATTTTGATTTCTCAACCCTTGATTTAGAAGTGAAGGGACATCAATGCCGAATCGAGTGGAGGACCAAAAGAGTAATTACACAAAAAATTTTAAAAATAACTTACGAATTTAAGGTGACGTGCAATAATTACACAATAGTTAGGTGATCATAGATGTAATTATTGCTTCTCATTTTACTTATTTCTTTGAAGAAAATACTCATATACATTAAGCCACTTATGTATTGATTTGACATTGAAAGATTTACCTTCGAAAGATTTTACTTATTGATCATTTGACAAATCAAACGTGACATTAAATTTCATGGAATTTATGGTGGGCCTTTTTTCTTTTTCTTTTTTTTTTGTAATTCTTACACTCAATGATTAATTAAATATTATAGTTATAAGATTAAGGATTTCTGGTGAGGTGAAATAATTAGGTGACCATAGCCATGGTTATCGACAATGTGTTATTATTGCTTCTCACCTTACTATTTTTCCCCCTCCAGGAAAGATTTTCTGTTATATTATATACAGACATACACAAAATCAGCTTTGCAAGAAATAAAAATGGAAACTAGGTGGTGTTCCATAAATGAAGATTGTGAGAAATGCTTTAACTTGACCTCATACCTAATTTGGTTTAAACCGTGAAGATTTTGACTTATTATTTGCTCATGTTTCTCAGTTGTCATTATCCCTCGAGGTTGCTACTTTTAATCCAACCGCAGCTTAGAAAAATGGGTCAAAAGGGCTTTGTTGATTATGAGTTCATGAAAGAGTTATAACTAACAATGAACAAAGAAATTATTTTTCCTTCACATTAAACAAACATGAGCAATTTAAGTTAAACACAAGCGTGGTCGGATTGATGCTATTTGTTTTTTTTTTTTTTTAATTCGACTTCACTTAACTTTTCAACTATGAATTGAACCTGCCGATATATGATATGAAGTACGAATTGAAATTTTTTTTATATATAGATACATATTTAATATTGTATTTTAATTTATTATTTAGTATTTATATACTATAGTTTATTTTACTATTTAATAAAAATTTGATTAGTTAATATTTTTATTACTTAGTATAAATATAATTAATCAATAGAATTTCTATGATTTGATAGAATTTTAGAATGGAACAAAATTCTAAATTCGAATTCTTTTGAAATTGAAAATATAATAAAATATAATATGATTTTTTCACTCATAAGAAGACAATTATATTGCTAAGTGGTCCAAGAGAATTTAATATCAAATTTACATTCATCTAAAAAAGTAATTGAAAAGAATTGGAATAGAAATTTTATGCAATTATTAAACGTGTTTATGTTCTTTTTCTATTTCGGAATCAGAAATTTTGTATAGTTACCAAACGTTTTATTTTACTCAGAAATTGTTTTCGGTAACAAAATAAAAAAGAATAATTTCTGATCAGAAATTATTCTTAGGAACAGAATAATTACTAAACGCGTCCTTACTCTTCCTGTAATGACAAACATCCTCGCTTATGAGTTTAGACTAGTATGGCCAAGAGAGAGAAGAAAAATAATTTGATTTTTTGCTATGTAAGCCTAGGATAACATAAATTGAGGGTTGAATGGATTTATGTAAATCTAACGTGTCTATTACTAAGGTACCTAGTATTTTCTCGCCGTTGTGTTATTTATGTGACGAACAAAGGTTGCAAGAGTTTGGATCCAACGCTATCATGGGCCACCTTTGCTTCCTCATATTGCCACTGCTTCCTGAAGAAATCAACACGAATGTATGTACAGAGAAAACGCAATAAAAACATGGGAAAACACTTTATTGCAGCTGGATGTTTCACACGCATCCAACTGCACAGAACTAAATGAAAACAACCGGAACTGATGAGACCGGAGTTACTAGGGGCATAGAGAACGATCTAGACGGGGCAATACACAACAGGACTGTCTACAAAATCGTTGGAGACTCGCCCCAATCGCGAAGCAATGTCCGTACAAGCTTAATCTCTTCTGGGCGACAACAACACCTTGTTGATCACCTCGTCCAAGTTCAAGAACGACGACCCGGAAGGATGCGTGGCCTCTCGGGCCATCTCCTTCCACTCCATCGCCTTCCTCTTCATCTGCTTCCCTTTCTCCCCCTCCATTAGCTCCTTCACTTGCCTCTCCACCTCCTCCCTTTTCACGTCGCTATCAATCTCCATCCCGATCCCCCACTCCTGGCAACTGTACCAGCAGTTCGTCTGCTGGTCCCCAAAGAATGGCCAACACACCACCGGCACCCCGGCCACGATGCTCTCGATCGTGGAGTTCCACCCGCTGTGGGTCAGGAACCCGCCAACTGCTGAGTGGCTTAGCACCCACTCCTGGGGGCACCAGCTCACCAGCAGGCTCCGCTCCCTCGTTGCAGCCAAGAAATCCGGAGGTAGTATCGCCGCATCACCAACGACCAAGTCTGGCCTGATGACCCACAGGAACGCCTGGCCGCTGTTCGCGAGCCCCCATGCGAACTCCACCAGTTGCGCTGGCGACATCACTATGATGCTCCCGAAGTTCACGTACACAACTGAGTTGGGTTGTTTCGAGTCGAGCCACTCGATGCAACCTGGCTCTTCCTTCCATAGGTTGGACTCGAACGGCCTGGTGTTATTATCGGATAGTTGCTTTGTAAGGAGATGAAGGGGGCCAAGGGTGTAGATGGGAGGGAACATGGCCTTGAGGGCATCGAAGGACCTCGTGCTCTAATCGGTCGAACGTGTTGAAAACAATGGCTGAGGCTCTCTTCGCTCGCTCGACCTCTCTCAAGCAAAAGGGTATCATCAGGTCGTTCGGATCAGTGGTTCGGATGAAGGTCGGTAAGTCTCTCAGGCGGATGTTTCTCATCCCGGGTATCCAGTCAATGGTGGTGTCTAGATACCCATTTGTCAAGTAGCTGGCATCTACAAATTTAGAGTCAATCAATTAAACCGTTTAACCATTCATGATAACGTTCTTACATCTAAAATTCTACTTTTCACAGTTGACTTTGTTAAGTACTTAGAAAACTATGACACAGTCCGCCACTGGCTAATCTTGTAAATCAGGAACAAACAAATGCCAACCAAATCCACAAAAGAGAAGAAAAATCATTAGCCGTAAATCTGCTAAGTGAGATTACTTAATTAAACCAAATCGGACAGTTATTTAGTAATGCATACCTTTGAGTGGAATAAGACCCTTGTCAATAAGACTGCGATACTGCATGTAGCCCATGAAGCTGCACGCGCTCGCCGTCCAGAGCAGGACCTCCGGCACGCCGATTGCCTCTGCAGCATCGAGTGTGAAGGTCATCGCGCCATCCGACACCACGCAGCTCACCAGCGGGGAACCCAACGTCACGCTCTCCTCGTTGAGCCTCTGGAGCAAGTCCCGGAAGTAGGGCAAGCAGAACTTACTCGTGGACTGGCACAGGGCGAGAATGTCCTGTGTGGCGTCGGTGGCATCAGAGGGCGGGAGGCCATCGGGGATGGTGCGGAACTGGAAAGATGGGAGGCCATCGAGAGAGGAGGGGCCGCGGGAGCGGATGAGGCGGCTGTGGTTGTACTCGGTGTTGATGAAGGTGACGTGGAAGCCCCGGTGGTGGAGGAGCTTGGCGAGGTTGAGCATGGGGTTGATGTGGCCCTGGGCTGGGTATGGAATGCACACCGCGTGCGGCTTTTGGATCATATCTATCTTATCCATCTCTCTCTCTCTCTCTCTCTCTCTCTCTCTCTCTCTCCTCTCTGTGTTTCGACCGTTTCTCTTGCTGTTGTCTTGCCCTTTTCTGGTTTTGGTCTATTTATAGGCGGGGCGAGATCGAGAGGAGGCAAGAAAATATTGGATGGTCCGGGAACTCCACGTCAGCGTGGCCCTGCCATTCATGTCGGCGACAGAGGAATGAACAATTGAAGGAAAGGGAAAAGTTTAAGCCGCTCTGACCGACTTGCAAGACCACACCGTCGGAGACACGTGATTTGCAAGACGTGAGAGACACGTGATGCGGTGAGGGATGAGAAGAGCGTGACATGGCTCGTCGTTCACGTGCATTTGCAGATCTCATAATCCAAAAATCGGTCGACGCCATAATCCTTGGCGTGTTTGGTTTTTTTCCGCTATAAAAAAAATAACTAAATAATGTTTATTTATTTTTAGTGGTTTGATTAATTCGTAAAAGTTAGGTAGTTTATAATATTTTAGATACGGCCTGATATATGCCTTTTCTTTATTTTTAGTGGTTTGACTAATTCACAAAAAGTCAAGTAGTTTCTAATTTTTTAGATATGGCCTGATATATGCTATTGCAAGACCGTCATTAATGAATAAATTCAAGTGCTTTACAGGCAGATTCAGGGTCTTTGATAACTAGACCATGGAAACTAGTGATTAGATTTAGATCCTTGATGCTTGGATTGTAATTTGAAAATTTTAAACACCAAAAGATGTTCGAACAAGCGAAATATTTTGAGAAGTGAATCCATCTGTTTATATTATCTTATAGGCTAAATTTACACCATTATCATCCCCATTCCCTTGTTCTCTATATGAAGCTCTATGAGCCATTGATTTAAGCAGCATATGCTTGCATGCCTAGTGTGAACAAAGGTTTTAGACATGCGTCATGCACTTATAAGAATTTGAAACTTTTGGGAAAGCAAAATATTACTTGATTTACAAATCCAAATCCATTTCAACCATCAATCAATCAGGTGAATCTACACTAAAATGTGCATAATTGATAATCCAGATAATAATGATTCGCATGATTTACGAATCATGCAATATACTTTTCGAAATTTACCCTGGCTTGTCAAAATAGGCAACGGTTATTATTTGGACTGTTGTTATCTATTTTACTTTCGTGTTCCAAAATTCTGGCCATAGAGAAAAAGCAGTGCGAACTGCGCTGCAAAGCCAAATTTGAGTGAAGGTGACTGCAGAACGCATGCTGCACTTTTCTATTTACATGTTTCCAGCTTTGTTTGTAGTAGTCATTGGATCTCAGTTCTCCTTTGGATTTGATGATTGAGATTTCTCCTCGAGTGACGATAGCGGATAGCCCTAGTTTAAGAACTCGTCCGATATTAAGGATTTGCATAGATAGTTTAAATTAAAAATTGAATTTTAGGTAATGAGAGAATTATTCGATAACATTAGCAAAATACGGTTGTCCATGAAAAACATTTTGGAAGGTGAAAGGCCATGGAGAGATATTGTCTACGACTCATGTATCTCTTATTCAAGCTCATAATCTTCTATCCATTTATTTGTTCCTTCATATGCCTCCCCAACAGTAGATCTCAAGATCGGATTCCATCCTTGTGTAGCCGATGGATTAAGTAGCCATCTTTATCATCTTTTTCTTAAACGGAACGAATTATGTTGTGTAGCCATTTTCTTTTTCCTTCTTATTGCGTAAAGTAGCAACTTTCGTGCTGACCAAGCTAAGTGATTTTTTGACTTTATTGAATATTTTTAATCTACTCAAATTATGCTTGCTAGACATCAAATGGGTTCAAAAGGCTGAGTGATTTGGAGGCTTGCTTGACTCTGCATGCCTCATGAATCGATTAGATAGTCAATACACGTGTTTTAACTTGAAAGAGTTTACACACAATTAGTTAGATTTTAGCAGATGACTTTTAGATTTTGAGCTAAAAAATCCAGAACAGTTTGTAGTACATTTGAATTTTCCGGTCTAGTTAGCTAAATGCTTACGCAAATTCAACAACTGTTTTTGATCCTAGGCTAGCCAAATAAACTTCACAAGCAAATGACTGAGGAGGTTGAAATTTGAAGAACTTTTGTTCTCAAAACGTGTATTTTTTTCGCGGGTTACGCACCGCATGACCCATTTTCGACCTCAGCAATGGAGAAAATGTTAAAAAATTTCATGCATTGCTTCGCCTCTTGTCCATGCGCTCATTTAAAATAATGTCTTCTAGAAAATTCTTTGGCTAGGTATTTTAGTTATAGGGACGTCTTTAATTACATTTTATTCAAAATAAATTATTTTTCATGGCATTGGTTGTACAAGAGTCTTTAGGATACTTATCAACAAAATTCAATAGTGTAATTGTCTCCTCGAATTGAAATGTGGGTCGACGACTTTAAAAAAAAATAAGAAATTCAAATAGCCTCCTTCTCACAGTAAGTGGCGGCCAAATAAAATAATCAATTATTCAACTAGCCATTGACTCCATATAAGCCGCCACGGGACTAATTAAATGATTTAAAAACAAAAATGCTCATTTCTTAACATACTGTGAACATAAAAGGTAATTACCAATTTTAACAGTAACACTTGAACGTTTAAATTGTCAAAGCGAATAAAATGAGACTTAATAAATAGCTGAAGGACACTCTTTAATATTTTATGGTGTGTTTGTTTTGTTAAAAAAAAATTGATTTAAAAAAATCACTTGTGTCACTTACGAAGAAAATATATTTTCATCATCCGAGAAGTTATCAAATATTCTACTCAATTTTAGCCCGGATTATTGCGCGCGTAGTTTGGTCAACGGAAACTGCACATCATTTATTATTTTTGCTCGATTGATTGTCTATGGTGGAACCAATCTTTGCGTTTCGTACTAGGCCGACATTGACGGATTCGTCATTTTCAATTTGGCGGAACTAGAGTCCAAGGAACTTAATTGGAAACCTTTCTACAAGTTGGACAATATATAACAGAAATGACAAATGGAGAAGTTAAAAGAAAACAATGCAAGTTTAGGCTGCGTTTGTTTGTGTTCTTTTTTTTTTTGTTTTTAAACATTTTTTCTGTTTTTTTGTTTTAACAAACAAAAAGGCAACGTTTGGAGTGCGTTTTTTCCTTTTCTTTTGTTCGGAACAAAACAAAAAACAAAAACACAAATTTTGTGTTTCTTTGTTTTACGAACACAAATGAGAAACACTTTTTTTTCTTTTTCTTTTTTCTCTTATTTTCTTGTTCTTTTTTTTGGCCGGTCGCCGCCTCGGCCATAGCCGGTGACCGGCCGACGAGGGCCGGCGGCCTCGCCCGGCCACGCGAGGCTCGCCGTCCCCGGCGAGGCCGAGGCTCGCCGTAGCTGGGCGAGGGTCGGCCTTGCCATGGCTGGGCGAGCTCGAGCTCGCCCAGATCCGACGAGGCCGACCTCGCCCAACGGCCGGCGAGCCGAGCTCGCCCAGCCATGGTGAGGCCGACCTCGCGCCGGCTTGGGCGAGCTCGATCTCGCCCAGATCCGGCGAGGCCGAGCTCGCCCAGCGGCCGGCGAGCCTCGGCCTCGCCGGCGGTGGCCGGCGAGGCCGCGCCTGCGCCCGCCGGCGGGCGAGTCGGCCTCGCCGGATCTGGGCGAGCTCGAGCTCGCCCGGCCATGGCGAGGCCGACCTCGCGCCGGCACCGGGCGAGCTCGATCTCGCCCGGATCCGGCGAGGCCGAGCTCGCCCGGCGGCCGGCGAGCCTCGGCCTCGCCCCAGCGGTGGCTCAGCGAGGCCGCGCCTCGCCCGCCGGCTGGTGAGCTCAACCTCGCGGATCAAGGCGAGGCCGACCCTCGCCGGCCAAGGCCTTGGCCGGCGACCGGCCAAAAGAAGAAAAAAATGAAAAAGAAAAAAGAAAAAAAGGAAAAATAAGAAAAAAATAGAAAAAATAAAAGAAATAAAAAAATTATCCAAATTTACCAAACATCTTTCTGTTTATTTTTTATTCCCGGAACAAGTTTACCAAACGCGTGTTTTTGTTCAAAAATTGTTCCCCGGAACAAAATACTTTTTTTTATTTCGTTCCCGAACAATTTTTAAACAAAAACACAAACAAACGCGCCCTTAGTAATCAAATGTACATCGTGGGTTAATTTTTCAACAAATTCAGTCTCTATTTGAAATGGTTTTTAGAGTATATTTGTTTCACGGAAAATTCAATAAAAAAGCATTTTTCAAGAAATACGATTATTTTTTTTATTTGGTGATATATGATTGAAAACGTTTTTTTATGTTTGGATCTTATTGGAAAAGAATTTAAATCTCATGCCTTCTTTATCTTAGGCCAAAATTCAATTTTTTTAAATTGAATTTTAAATTATTTTCTTTTTCTTTTCTTTTTTAAATTGAATTTTTAATTATCTTTTAATTTATTTTTTTCTTTGTTCTTTCCTTTTTTTTTTTCTCATTCCTTGTTGTGACCGGCCGGCAACAATCATAGGGAAGCTCTAGGCTTGCCCAATATTGGCCGTGGACGAGCTCAAAATCACCAAGATTTGGCGAGATCAAGCCTCGTCGACCATCACCGAGACATGACAACCGGTTGAGGGAGAAATAAAAAGAAAAATATGGAAAAAAACTAAAAATTCGAGATGAGCGATTTCGAAAGGTATTTTCGCCTCTTTAGATTTGGGAATTCACTTTCCTAGACTTATACATAAATATTTTCATTGACCGGAAAGTGTTTTCGGTCAACAAGCCATTTTCTGTGAAAGTCCGAAAAATCAATTCCTGAAAAACGCTTTTCCTGAACAAACACACCCTTACTTTTTACTGTTTTACTTAATCTAAATCTCTCAACTCACGCACTTTTTTTTTTTTTCCTGAAAGTCAAAACTCCCAAAACATTTACAATACTCCCAAACTGTCACATGAAATTCACAATTAATTTTTTTTTCCACAATTTTTTGGAATTCAGAACAAAAATCTAAATGTTGGCGAGTACTTTCCTTTTTATGAATACGTTGGAAGAAAATTTGTTATATCTAACATAGATCCTTTGGTGTCAATCCACTTCCAAGATGGGAACTCGGCACTTGAAACTTGAAAGAAATAATACACAGAGACTCCTGCAATTAGAAGGCATTATCAAAATTCACCGCCATGATCGCACAGTGAAGTGTCAAATTATAGCAATAATTAAAATACCCATCATAATAATGGTGAAAACAGGATATACTCAAATTATTTCAAGCAGCCTTTTTATGACATCACTACGTACAGAGCGAGAAAATATTTGGTACGCTTGGGGTGCCAAGTCATCTTCTTACTATTCCATTTAATGTATGACGTGTTCAAAAAGGGTCCCACTTGTAAGATTTTTCTCTCTTCTTTACCCTCTCTTTTCTCTCACCTTCTTTTTTTTTGCTTGTTTTCTTTTTGCAGACGACCTTGCACAATGCCGTCTCTTCCCTTACCCGCCTCTCCTCCCTTCGGCTCTCTCCCTCACCTGCATGACGATGGCAATCATTCACCTGCCATCTCCCGCACCTGAGCCTAACCTTTGCACCTCCCCCACCAGCGACGACTCCACCAATGAAGCCATCCACCACACCTGCGACCCCTTGGGTCCAAGAACAAGCCCAAAGTCCCTCCGTCATCATCACCCGCGACCCCGAGCCCTCCTTCTCCCTCTCCCTTACACCCCGCATCCTCAAGGTTCTTTGTGGCTCTGCCGTCATTGTCTCCCTTCACAACTTCCGGATCCGACGAGGGCTCAACCCTCGCCAAATCCAATGTGGTCGCTCCTCACCTTAGGTGCAAGAGCCGCCCCTCACCACTGTTCTAGGTCTTTCACGGGATGAGGCACAGAAAAAACCGTATATTGCTTCCATGGGAGTCTACATCTTCAAGAAGGAGATACTTCTGAATCCCTTAAGGTACCGGTTCACTCAAAGTCGTGTTTCTCATGCACGAATGTGCAGAACTATGGCACATCTTAGGCTTATCAGTGCAAATTAATTCTATGCCTCTTTGTCGATTCAGATGGCGCTTTCCCACTGCCAATGACTTTGGATCGGAGATTATCCCTGCCTCTGCCAGCGAATTCTACACAAAGGTCAGAATTGTTCCGTGCTTATTGTCATCGGTGAAGTACGTTTTTGGTTCATTAGCTAGTAGCTTTAGGTCCTAGCATCAACAGATTCATTGAGAAGTTGTTGCAGGCTTATCTATTTAATGATTACTGGGAAGACATAGGGACCATCAGATCCTTCTTTGAGGCAAACCTCGCTCTGACCGAGCATGTAAGTGCATTATTTAACTAGATTGTATCTCACTCCTGTCAACTAGCTTCAATGCTTCTTTCTGTCTCCATCTTTTGACTGCATTTTTTACATGTTCTGGGTTCTTATTAAGAGCTCTAACCCATACAGAGCATGTCTTTTTTTATCTCTCAGCCACCAAGATTTAGCTTTTCCGATGCGACAAAGCCAATATACACATCAAGAAGGAACTTGCCACCGTCCAAGATCGACAGCAGCAAGGTGAGTTTAGGTTACATTCCCCATTCCATGAACCTGGTAACTTGCATTTATCTTCATATAGTTTATATTGGGGAAGGAAAATGGCGGAGATATCTTTTGTCCTACCAATCGTTGACCAACTGTTCATCCTTTCTTCAGGTTGTTGACTCAATTGTCTCGCACGGGAGCTTCTTAAATAATTGCTTCATAGAGCACAGCGTCGTTGGTATCAGATCGCGCATAAATGCTAACGTTCACCTCAAGGTAATTACCACACTTTACTCTGATCTTAAGTGAATTAGACATGTGCGAAATTGCTGCTTTGGCAAGTTTATTATGATCTCATTTGGGAGCTCAGTTGCTGCTTAGCATGAAATGTTCTGCTTCAGCTAATTACATGGTGTTACAGGACACAGTGATGCTCGGAGCTGACTTTTATGAAACTGATGCCGAAGTAGCCGCGCAGTTTGCTGAGGGAAAAGCCCCCATTGGCATCGGAGAAAACACGAAAATCAAGTATCGCAACAATGCTCCTAATCTTTCCATTAATTCCGTTCCGTCCTCATTTCATGTCTTTCTCCATGTGCACTAGAGCGAGGTTGAGCATGTTTGGTGAACATCTGCGCGCGCATGAAACGCCATGGAGCCTGGATCAAGCTATGATCCTTATGCAATCTTGCCTTCGACTTGATTATCGTTACATATCTGTGCAGGGATTGCATCATCGACAAAAATGCAAGAATTGGGAAGAATGTTGTCATTGCGAATTCCGAGGTTCGCTGAATTGAATTCCCCTTGATATGGAGCCTAAAAGACATTTCATTTCATATATGATACGGGGAGTTCATTCATTCAATTGTAAGATGTTCACATTTCACCGTTCTTTTTGCAGGGAATACAAGAAGCTGACAGATCTTCGGAAGGCTTCTAAATCAGATCCGGCATCAGCGTCATCCTGAAAAACTCAACGATCCCGGACAGATTTGTAATATAAACCGGCCGCCCTATCCTTTCATTTTGTTCTGCGATTAGGATGGGATATCAAGGGGACCAAAGAAGACAATGAATACAAGATTGTGTTTGCTAGAGAAGGGAAAGAAACATGTCACTGCAAATAGCCAGTGTCTTCAAAAGGCATACGTCAATATGCAATGTGAAATGACCCGAATTCTCATCAGTCTTTCAATTGATTCCGTAATGTATCTTAAATTTAGATTCTTTTGATAAATATATGAAATCATTATCAGACGATGCTAAATTTGTTAACGCAGATTACAAAACAAGAAATTGCCAATTGCTTTCATAAAAAAAGATCATAGTGACATAGGTAAAGATCTTAAGATTATGGCCATAATGTAGTCCATAGGTTTGCTGCAATAATCCTGGGACTAGAATCAATTGGACCGGCTGCAAATGGGCGGGCCAGAATCAGTTGGACCGACTAGTTGGCCCTGACTAGGCTTTTTAATTTGGATTACTTTTTCGAACCCGCACATTTGCGCTTCGGGCTCCGTCGATCTACTGGGTACGTGAACATGTTTAGTTGTTTACAATTAGTTTAGGAACAATTAGAATGGAATTCCTAAAATTTGTAACCACTTAATACTTTTACCGTATTTTAGTTCTAAAACTTGTCGCCATTCTCCATTTTAGTTAGTGTTTCTGTGAACTCTGTTAGCTTTTCGTGGACCAAAAGTCCAAAACAACAGGTTTCATTAAATTTTTGGTCTTTGTAGGGTCCAATAAGCTGATGGAGTTCATTAAAAGTTACAAATTAAAATGAAAATAAAAAAATGATTAATATTACAAAAAATCTGCAAACTATATCTACAACGATACAAGTATTCTCAACTTGTTTGTGTTGCTAAAAACCCTAAATTTGCCAAGTGTGACAAAAAATGCCACACTTTTTTTCGTATCATAAAAACTTCTGAAACTTATACCAACATGACAAATATATCTTGAATGGACTGAAATAAAGGACTTATATGTCACATGTATAATATTTGGATCTTTTCGTGACACAAAAAAAAAAAAAAAATCGTTACTTTGAAATTTTGTGGTATTTACCCTAAAATAAACTCGAAATAAAGAAATAAACTATATTAAGATAAGGGAGGGAAAGAATGAGGGTGAGACAAGGATAAGCAAGAGTGTTCGGGAACCCTTACTGTAGTCACTATGAGGGCGTGCGAGGGTCAACCAGCCCTTGCCCGGCAACAACTAGCCATGTTGTTACAACCGTCAAGAGTGGGCCGTTGCCTTCTTTTTCTAAATCTTCTTGTACGATGGGATCTTCAATAGAAAAATAGTCAATTTTCTTAATTTTGCAATTTATACAATTTCTCTCGTTTTTCACTAAACTTTTTTTTAATATTTCAAAAGAAAATGAAAAACCGAACCGAATTGAACCAAATATTTGATTTCGGGCACAATTCTGTTTGGTTTAACTGAAAATCCAAATTGACTCAAATCAAACTAAATTATTAACACCTTTAGTGGCGGCAATGCTAGTGAAGCCTTCGGGAACCTTGCCAAGTCACTACGAGGGCATGCAATGGCCAATCAACCCTTGCCCGGTGGCGACGAGTGGCATTGCCCCGACCATCGGAATGGTCGTGGCCCTCGCCTTCTTTTTCCAAACCTTCTTACACGGCGGAATCTTCCGTAGAAAAAGGACCAAAACCGAACCGCGTTAAAAGCAAGTCTTTCCACGGCACAACTCGTCGGTTCTTTTCACTTTTGACGGCCGTGGCTTCCCGTAGAAAAAAAAAGTAGAAAAAACTAAAAACCGAACGACGACACGTCCACACGAAGCTGCTCCGAAAGTCAAGAGCTTCTTCTTAAAAGACTCGCGACGCGACGACGGAGTCGCACGTTGTTGGGGCCATGCTCTGCTCCTCGCACTTTCTTCGTCCCTCGTGCTTTTGGAAATTTTCACCGGTTCAAAGATGACATCATCGATTCCCCTTTCTTTATCTTAATTTTCTGCCCCCTTTTTGACCTGGATTTCCGAGCCATGTTATTATTATTATTATGCCAATATAGGCGCCTGCCAATGGTTAAAAAGAAAAGAAAAGCATCTGACGTGCGATTCACGAAGGGGGAGATCCCACAGGACATGTCGGCATGTTTGGGTTGCTACAATGCCTTTTCTTTTAAAATTTAATTTCATCAAGTTAACATCATTACAACAAATTTATCTTAAATTATTTTTTATCACTAAAAATTAAATTTACCATCTATTGATTTATGTTAAATTGACTAAATATCACTTAAAAACTATAAATTAATACATATATATATATAAATGAAAAGGCAAAATCCCAAAATCACCAAAAACTATAAATCGATATATATATGTGACAAATGTAGAATCCTAAATTGTATAAATGTGTCAATTGTCATGTATCATTTAATTTAACAATTTGATAAAAAAATTAATTGAAACTAATGAACTAAAATCTGTCATAAGTATAATAATTTAAGATTTTTCTTAGTCAAATAATAAATCTAAATAAATTTATTATAAATATATTAATTTAGAGTTTTTAATGATATCAATCATTTTTTTTTCTTAATATTTTGTATCTTAAATTTCGTCACGAAAGTACAATTAATTTTTAGAACTTTTAAAAAGTGCAATCAATTTAATGGAATGACTAATTATACCAATTTTGACAAGTCTTATAATTTAAATGCACTTTTTTTGAAAGTTTTAGAATTAATTGCACTTTTATGATCAATTTTACGATTTTTAGTGCACTTACGGCTTGTGAAATTTGTATTTTTTATTGTAATATATTCGGAATCTTTAAATATGGTTAAGATTTAGATTTACATGCATCTTTTTCACAATTTGTTCGACATATTTTGGCAAGAAATCCGACTTCCAAAAAAGTTGAGACAAATTAACCCTAATTGCTTGGGATTGTGGCAATCTCCCATGTTCTAACGTAATTGGATAATTTTCAAGATAGGAGACTCGTATGTCACAAGTCAACACCTCAAGTCTTGCCCGGTCATCTTGGCCATCTTCACGGTCTATTAGGCCTTTATAACCTCCAATCCGTGACACATAATCCTATAAATAAGTCTCAAAATGATCAATTTGAATTGCAAGTGCCATAAATTATCACGAAGGTGACGAATTCCATCGGATACAGCGGTCCAGATGCTTTGCATTATCGTACCATGCTCATAGAATAATAAGTCTTCATCAAACGATCCTTTGCGTGGCTTCGGTAGGAAGATCCGAATCCAAATGGGTAGCCGTCGGATCGGAAGTGGAAAGCTTCTACTGGCCGTCGGATTACGAAGAGGATGAAAGTTCCAAAGCTTGGGGATATAAAGGTGGGAGGAAAGTGGAGTTGGTGAATGGACTTTGATTTCTCAACCCTTGATTTAGAAGTGAAGGGACATCAATGCCGAATCAAGTGGAGGACCAAAAGAGTAATTACCCAAAAAATATTAAAAATAACTTACGAATTTTAGGTGACGTGCAATAATTAGGTGATCATAGCCATGGTTATGGACAAGATGTAATTATTCCTTCTCACTTTACTTATTTCTTTGATGAAAAAATAATTATATATATTAAGTCAATTCTGTATTGATTTGATATTGAAAGATTTACCTTGGAAAGATTTCACTTATTGATCATTTGACAAATCAAACGTGACATTAAATTTCATGGAATCTATGGTGGGTTTTTTTTTTTTTTTTTAATTCTTACACTCAATGATTAATTAAAAATTATAGTTATAAAATAAGAATTTTTGGTGAGGTGAAATAATTAGGTGACCATAGCCATGGTTATCGACAAGGTGTTATTATTGCTTCTCACCTTACTGTTTTTTTGCCCCTCTAGGAAAGATTTTCCGTTATATTATAAATGGACATATACAAATCAGCTTTGCAAGAAATAAAAATGGAAACCAAGTGGAGTTCCATAAATAAAAATTGTGAGAAATGCTTGATATAGACCTCATACCTAATTTGGTTTAAACCGTGAAGATTTTGACTTATCATTTGCTCATGTTTCTCAGTTGTCATTATCCCTCGAAGTTGCTACTTTTAATCCAACCGCAGCTTAGAAAAATGGGTTGAAAGTGCTTTGTTGATTATGAGTTCATGAAAAAGTTATAACTAATAATGAAGAAAGAAATCATTTTTCCTTCATGTTAAACAAACATGAGCAATTTAAGTTAACACAAGCGTGGTTGGATTGATGCTATTTGGTGTTTTTCTGAATTCGACTCGACTTAACTTTTCAACTACGAATTGGACCTATCGATATATCTATAAATTTCATCTCAACTCAACTCAATTTGATTTTATTATCGTAAGTAGAATTTTAGCTATAACCCAACTTTGAAGTTCGATTTATGATCTTCCAAGTACCCTAATAGTTAAAAGTAAATATTTTACACACGTGTTCAAAGGATAAAATTCTCTTATCCCTATAGTATGTAATTTATACATGGCATCCAACATTACTTTGCATGAGCACAAGGAGGAAGGGGGGGGGGCAGCTTTTTGAAAAGTAGTGTTTTTTCTTTTTCTTCTTTATTTGTCTCCTTTCCTTTTCCCTCATTAAATTGAAATCAAAAGAGCTTAATTGTGAGAATCCACTAAAAAAGTGATTAAATAAATGAATAATTATCATTATTTTTTGTTGAGATTGATGGGAAAAAGGTGAGATGAGATGAGCTGAAAATGAAGAAAATGGTGAAATGGAAAATGGCAAGAAAGAAAAAAGGTAGGGGGGTTTGATCCAATCAAAGCGTCTGAATCGGGTGTTCCCCCTTACCCTTCCTTCCTCCCATGTCCTTTCCCTTCCTTTCCCCCTCGCTTCACTTCTCTCCCCTCTTCCCCCATGATTCTCTCTTTCTCTCTCCCTTGACTCTCTCTCCTCTCTCTAGTTTCTCTCTCCTGTTTCTCTCTCCGCATTTCTAGGGTTCTTTCCTTCTCCTGCTCCACAACCCTCTCTCCTCACTCCTCCCCATTCCTCTCTTCCCATCTCTCTCTCTCTCTCTCTTTCCTTCTGTGTGAAGCGACCAGTCGAGCTCCCATGGCGAATTTCGCGCCCTTTCCGTCTTCCCTGGAGAAACCCACCAGCTTCACCGCCTCGTCCTCCTCCGGCGCCGGCGCCGGCGACGACGACGTCTTCGAGGACAGCTGCAGCATCTGCCTTGAGTGTTTCACCTCCCAGGACCCCGCCACTGTATGATCGCCGTCGCTTGAGCCGCTCCTCAGTGTTTTTTTTCTTTTCTTGCTTTTGTTTGCTTTTGTGGGTTGTGTGTGTGACGACGGGAACAGTGTAGCGGAAGTGGTTTCCGTGGTTTTGGGGAGGCGATGCGGGGTAGTGGGAGCTTTACGACGTCGGAATTGTCGAAATGTCGGATCTTTTTAGGAAATGGGTTGAATTGCATTCGGTTGAATTGATGTTGTATCCGGTAGATTCGTACTTATGTTGCCTCTGATTAAGGGTGTGGTGGGAATGGTTCTGAAAAATCACCATCTGCTTCGATACAGGATGTAGAACTTGGGAGGTTTGGGAGATCATTGATGGATCTGCCGGAGTCAAAACGAAATATGGGTTAGTTTTTGTTAGCAGGTGCGAGCAGGATAGGTGTTGATTTTCTTTGGCCGGCCCAGATATGGTAATTGGGGAACTGTAATGCCGGGTCGTTCGAGGTTGCGCTGTATTGTCTTTTAGTATGGTCCTGTTGATTTTTTGGGTGCAAATGTTGTAATTCCTGATGCATATTTGGGAGATGAGAAGTTTCAATAGCCAACTATTTTTTATTGGATGACACAAAAACTACTCGTTTATGAATGCCTAAATCTCTCTCTTTTGGATGCATCAATTATTGTATTTTCACATTAAACTCCTTTTTGTTCAGCCGATGAATTTTTTTTTTCCTTTTGTGAGAACTACTGTGTGATCTACTTTATTTTCTAAGTGGGTCATCTCTATCCTTTTCCTGTTGCAGGTTACAACTTGCAATCATGATTATCACCTTCAATGTATTCTTGAATGGTAAAGCCTAACCCAATATTATTTGATTCTAGTTTTAAAGTTTTCTTGGTTAAGTTTCCTACCATTAGGGATTCTAGTTCCACCTTGTTTGTGGTGAGTCTATTACATCCAGGCAATCACCCAGTCACAATAATTGAGATCACTTTCTCACAGGTCACAGAGAAGCAAAGAATGCCCAATCTGTTGGCAGTTACTTTCCTTGAAGGATCCTGGCAGGTATGCAGTCATTGTGGCTGGTTATTCCTTGGGATTATTCTTGCATTTGTAATCTGAAACCCAGCTCACAAGCAAATAAGATGTTTGCATGTTGATTCAGCTTTCATTTTATCAAGCACTGCTTCTCATGTATATGTTACTTTTTCCATAGCCAAGAGCTTCTCAGTGCTGTTGAGCAGGAAAGAAAGCGAAGGTCGAGGAACAGATCTACCCCTTCACCGACCACTGTCATCAGTTTCCATGAGGATTTTGGCATCGGACAAGTATTATACATATAAGAGTCATTTTTCTTTTACTTTCACAAGTGCTGTTAGAGGCACATTAGATGAATGGGTATTTATTTTGTCCCTTTTCACTCCCTTCAGGAAATTTCCTCACAAGATGTCTCAGATATTGATGAGCGTGTTCTGCAGCATTTAGCTGCTGCAGTGAGTAGGGCTCATTATTTACGCAGAAGGGAGAGACAGAGATCGTCTGGACTTGGTTCTTCCAGAATCCGTGTTTCTAGCTCTCCAGACAATTGCCCCATGATGCGGCATTCACACCAGACCAATGTGGAAGGGCAAGAAGGTTTCATTGTTGAATCTTCTAGCAGTGATTTAACTTCTGGAACTCCAATCTGTCTAAACATTCGTCCTCAATCCCCAATGTCCCCTCCTTTTGCAAACATGGCTCCCAGTGCTGCAGTCAACAGAGGAACTTTTAGTAGCAGGTAGAAAGTTGAAAATTGCGTCTTTTGAGAGTAAATTTTTCAGTGTCTTGCCTTTTCTGATGAATCTACTCTCTTTTTATTATCGATATATCTCTCTTTAACTCATGCTGATTGAAGGCATCGAATAGGTTTTTCACAATCTTGATCAACAGAAGGATGATACATCATGTGACATATTTATGTGTAACTTGTCATCCTATCTGTGCTAGTGCCAACTGCAATCACTTGTAGGATGTTCTCATATCCGTTAAACACCTGTGGAAAATGTCCTGTGTGGTATGGGTACTCCTAGTGGGATTGATTTTCAGAGTGGTGCCTTTTTTGATTAGTGGTTTTCAAAGATGTTCTTATGATTTAAAATTTAATTTACAGAGTTCTTCAGAGCCAGATACGAGTTAACAGTCATCAGAGCCCACAGGAACCTAGTCCACCTGAAATGTCCTCCTTCTCAGAGTCTTTAAAATCTAAGTTCTCTTCTGCAACCGCCAGGTAAAAGTATTTTGCAACTTGATAATTTTGGAGAATTAACTTCTGTCATAGTAATTCTTTGAAGAGCCTAATCTATAATATAAATGTGTATCAGATACAAGGAGTCAATCTCAAAGGGCACTAAAGGTTTGAAGGAGAAGATACTTGCTCGCAACAGCTCAGTCAAGGAACTGAGTAAGGGAGTTCAGCGTGAGATGAGTGCTGGAATTGCTGGTGTTGCGCGAATCATCGAGCGCCTAGACCTGAAGCGATCTGAAGCCTCTGCATCTGTCCCTGGTCATGTTGTGGTAACTTCGGATTTCTCCAAGAGAGAAAAGAGTTCACTGGAGGATCTTCTGACTCAATCTTTTAGAGAAGCTCCAGTAAGTCCAGATGCAGATTTACATGACATGGGTAATATCCCAGGCCGACTTGAAGTTATTCCTACCCAGGTAACAAACAACCTTCTTTCTGTGGTTTGACTATCTACTTAATTTTCTTGCAGAATGTATTTGCTCGAGCTGTTTGTGTTGGATTGAAAGGGCTATTTAGAATGCAAAGTCGTCAGTTAAAAGTCTTTCTTTGAAAAAGTCTTGACTTTTCATGTTGAATCATGTGAAAAAGTATTGATATAACATGACCGGCCTCGATACATTTACTATAATGATAGTATCCCAAAGGTGAAAAAGAAGGTGGCAAAACAAATAGTGATGTGGCGCCACATCGCTTGGCTGATTTCTTTTTGGCACATGGAAGCATGATGAATTGTTTTCGCCTTATATTTCTACAGGAGAGACATTGATGCTGCTATGTCGTGGGTTGGCCATGAGCTATTCTGGTTTTTCTACTAGTGGCTTGTCTGAAGGCATGTGGAGCAAGTGACGTACAGTTAGAAAACCAACTTCTCTCATTGGTTTCTGCGTCCTGTGTCCGCTGTTCATGTGAAGGAAGCATCAGCTGATTGTTTAACATATGAAAGCATTCTTTATATATATATATTTGAGGGTATTGAAGAAGGATCATTTGATGATTCTCATATTACTTGTATGTTTCTATTTGCAAAGTTGCTTGCCCCTTCAAGAATTCAAAGATATGTCCATTTCCTCCTATACAATTTACTATGGACAGATGAAGATGCTGAATATGTTTCACTATAGGGATCATACAGAAATACTTCTCCGAACCCCAGCATCTCGTCCTTTTCTTATTGCAATGGTAAAAGCATAACATTGGCACGGAAGGAAAGAAAACAAAATCCCAATGCCAATTGTTTAAGAAAAGAGAGGTTTGTGGAAGTCTTCCAAGGCTTTAATCTTAATGAACAGTGATTGCTGATCGTTTGTTTGTTCGGTTTTATTTCTGAGATTCTTGATTAGCATATCGCTGCACTTTTGTTCTCTGTAAGTTCTCGAATGCCTTAACGATTTCCCCTGATGCCTCTTTTCACCTCTTTTCTCCGCATCGCTTATCTGAGTGACGATTCTGCTCATCTAAGGGGGGAGTGTCAGAGTCAAGCTGCTCTGACCCTTCTGTGCTCAATTTGTTGATCATTCGTACTCGGTTCATTTTATTTCTGAATAACTTGAGCTAGAAACGTGCTCCATATCTATCATTGAGAAGAAGATCCAGAAATCTTTTTTAATAGCAATGGCAAACAGATTCAACTTTAGCGCGCTTTCAAAATTCTAGTTCGAGCTTGAGTTTGGACTTCGGTGGGAATCAGGACTGTTTGGTTTGGCTTTGGAAAAATGTCATTTGGAAAATGCAAATATTTTTGAGAGAAAGGGGCTTTCGGAAATGTTAGACCGTTTGGTAAATTTTAACATTGAAATGCAACTTAGCATAAACACCATTTGGCAAACTTTGCATTTGTAATTAGCTTTTGTTATTTTTTATTTTCTTTAAAGTTTGAAATTAAATTTTGGCGGCTAGCCACCGCCGGACGACTAGATCTAGCCGTTGTCGGACCATCAGATTTGGCCGCTGGAGATCGCAAAGGCCAGATTTGGCCGTCCGACGGCCAGATTTGGCCTCGCCTGGTCGCCTGGCTCGCGCGAGACCAGGCGACGACGGCTGAGGTCGCCCGACCTCAGGCGGCGTCACCTGAGGTTGTGCGACCTCAGGCGAGGCTTCTCGGCGGCCAGATCGCGGCTGAGCGCCACCTTTGGCAAAGAAGAAGACGAACGGCGAAGAAAAAGGCGAACGGCGCAAGAGACGATGAATAGTGACGCGGTGAACAGTAAAATCGCATCTCCAGAATGCCCAATGCTCAAAGCTGGTCCCCCTCGACATTCAGCTATTGGTATTTAAAATGCCCACATTTCACAAATGGGCATTCAAAAACCCTTGCCAAACACCCAAAATTTCCCCCAAGGGGCCAAAAACTCCTTGGGAATGCCCAACCAAACACCCCCTCAATATATGTGAACAGACCGAGTTGAGCCTAATGAAAAAGTTATTGGGGTTGAACCTTAGAAGACAAGTTCGAATTTGAGTTAGGCATCACCGTACGCATTCGATTGGGGTTCCACTTAAGTCACGAATTCTGGTCAGGCCACTTCTGTCAAAGGCCACATATTACGCAGAATGCGTCAATCAAGGACGAATGACCTCAGGGGTAGAGCCACTAGGCGTTTTGAGGCTATTCGGTCTTTTCACGGTGAAGAAACCATCGATAAAATTTTTCATTTTGGTATAAGAGCACAAAAAAGTTGTTCACAATCAACTTATTCTTATGATACCTCATGGTCAAGCTGCAATTAACCATTCTAGCCCAGATAAAACGATATCGATGAACAGACAATCTCACGTAACTTGTGCAACAATGGACACAGCAGCTAGTCATGACATTCTCTCTGAGAGTCGTGCCTTATCAGTAAGCAAGTGCTCCTTGAAGGATTGCGAAAGAGAAGGTTTCCTCATATCTGTCCCAGAATAACCTCAGCACCAGAAACCTTGAGGTCGGATGGAGCTTCTTCCACATTGAGAGCCTTCACTTTCCCGTCCTCCACATAAGCTGACCATCTACACCAGAGCAGCCATTTGATTACCAAAAAAAGAGTATTCCAAGTACAAACTGATATTTAGTTAGGCATTTCATCCATAAGGTGATGGTCCAAAGGTAAAAATGACAAACGGAAACAAGGATGTTTGGTGTCCAATATTAACTTATTAAAGCCTAGGGTATACCTTTCAGAGCGAAGTCCAAGCAAAGCTGCTGAGAGATCTTTAGTCAAGTCCAAGCTCTTATGGAAGCTAGCATCAAAATCCCCATAGAATTCGATCTGTTATGATTAAGATAAACAAGCACAAGTTCATGTCAGAGCCTTCTTTCACTTTAAAATGTGGGGAGGCAGAGATGACAGAAATTCACAAACAAGGTAAAAATCAAGCTTTCCTTCTTGTGCATACATGAACCACATTCCTTCACTGTGTCATACACATACTCTCATAAAAGAAGCCTCATTTGCATCTCTGGAAATGGATTGTTTTGCCCAAGAAAACTACTGTAGTAGTACACTTTCTTTTAAAGATGGCGCTAATAATAAAACTGAGGTAAGTATTCTAGCTGCTCTACTGCCATTTCACCTCTGATTGTGATCACCGCATGTCCTAACAACATGTATTTACAGTTTTGCAAATGGAACGTTGTAACATAAAGGAGAGTCATCCTCTTGAAGAAAATAAAAACAAAAGAAAGTAACCTCGTATTGATGTTCTACAAGTTGCAGGAAGAAATGTGAGGCAATACCAGAAATCCTCACAACAATCAACAAATTTTTCCTCAAGAAATTATCAAAAAGATGAGACAAGGAACTTAACACCCAACTCAAACATTTCAAAACCATTCATAATTCATTTAAGAGAGAACAGACTGCCAAAAGGATATTTGGATGAAGAAAATATGTAAGCCAGACACAGTAGTTCATCTCTAGAAGCAAAGAATTGGGTTTCAAAAGTAGTAACTTACAGCATCTTTTGCTTTGAGACTTTCAGCCCAGCCATTCATGGTGTAGGGGTCATTGACAGCCACACAAATCACAGAGTCTATGCCTTTAGCCTTAAACTTATCGATATTATTCTTGTAGCTAGGCACATGCTGCTGTGAACAAACTCCAGTGTATGCACCCTGGGAGACATCAAATATGAAAACTTGAATAGAAAGCAACAAGAGAAAGAAGAAAAAGAAAAACCAGTAAAGAATTGTTAAATATCAACTTGCTATCTTTTATTATTTGACCTGCAGTAGCTACAGCTTCAATATGTCAAATCTTCTTAAAGTTAATGTGTCTCAAGATAATGCACATCATGAACTATAACCAGATAATGCATTCCGAGAAAACACATGCAACGGTATTGAGCAGAGACTGCATAGACTGACATATGCAGTCTCTCTTGGGCATTAGATGCAAGATGAATTCAGCATCAAGGACTTGGGTACAAATTAAAAAAATAGAAATATGGTGTATATAAAACTAGAAATGCTGTAAGAGGTAAGATGGAAGATTAAATATGGCATCACATCAAACTACATTATTAACAGACAATAACAAAGTTTTCTCTAAACATACTAACTTTGTTGTGCAAGTTTTGTTCAAGGTGACATGTTTTTCAACTTCTTATTTCTATTTTTTGCTTTTAGTGTTTTAGATTGACTTTTATCTAGTATTGAACACCTCAATATCAAAAAGTATGTGAATTATAACATTAATGTCTGGCGAAACTTATTTAAAATTGTCTAAAATCCAAATCTTTTTTTTCTTTTTTACTTTCATTTTGGTTGGAAGTTATAACAAGTTGGTTAAATAGTCACCTCAATGTCAAATTTTTGTCAATGATGCAGCTAGGATCATGAAGTAAGTGAACCACAGAACCTAAACATGGTGGACTAGCATGCAATCTCATATTATGGACTGCAATGCCTTTGAAGTTTCTGCTAAGAACCCAGCACCCATCCTTTTTACAAGTACAACAAATCTTCAAAGAATGGGAAAATACCCCATAAAAGCGACAAACATTGAATTTCAATGCGATGTCATATATTAGGCTGTTGTCCAGGTTTTTATATCCTCCCTTCCAGCTTTCAGAAAATAAGAACTCTGCAGAGTTCAAAAGAAAGATTTCTATTTTTGCTATCTGTTAGGACAACAAGTCTGGCTACATGTCATTGTTTATTGATCTATTCAAGCCTCTGCACAATGACACCAACCAAGAAGGCGAGAACATAAAAGCAAGCCATTAAACAAACAATTGAAACGATTCCCATTAGACAATTCAGACGCATCTCCTCTGTCCTATTCAACCATTTCAGATGTCGGAAAAAAAAGAGCAATCTTCGCAGCTAAGTTAGCACTAAATAAGGAATATATTGCTTGCTGCAATCGACACCCATGAATCAACTGCCCAGAAGACAAAAAGGGCTCGATTATTTCCCACGAAACTACAGACATGAAAGAGCGGAGAGTTCACTCACCGGGAGTCCGAAAATTACCACCTTCTTGCCCTGAAAACTCATGTCCGAACGGAGCCCAGGCAAAGCAAATTAGTAAAATTCAGAAGCTGAACTTCCACTGCGAATGAAGGAATCAGCAAGAAATCGAAGACCAACCTCGAAGATATCCTTGAGAGGGGTGGTGGCGAACTTGGAGGACACGCCCTCGTCCCAGCTCCGAGCCTTCTGGAGGGAGACACCCGGCGCGGCGGAGACGATGTCGCCGCCGACGGCGACCGAGGCGTAGGTCCTGGCCGCCGCCGTCCATAGGCCGCCGATGACGGAGGAGCTCGAGCGCTTCGCGAGCAACGACGCCATCGCCGGAGGTTTTGCAGTCGACGGAGGTGGGTTTGTGCGGAATGGGACTGGTGCGATTCCTTCCTTCTCGACCAGTTTTGCTCCACACTTTTGGGGAAGGAGTGTCGTCTTTTTCGACCCATTAAAAATGAAAATATATTTTGACCAAAATACAAAAAGGAAATATATTAACGTTTGTTTTATTAAAAACTCAAGATTCGAAAAATATATTTTTAAAAATTAATCGGTTATATTGCTTAAAAAATCAATTGATAAAAAATATATTCATTATGGACAATAGTTTCTAATTAATTATTTTTGATGGGTGATAAAAATATTTTTTATTTATCCATTTTTGTAAAAATATAAATAATTATTTTTTGAAGAATATTTTCAAATCTTGATTTTTTATGAAACAAATACACCTTAAAATGTGACAAGAAACAAAAGAACTTGCAATAACCTGCCTTAAAGTGGAGCTACGCACGAATAGCTCAAGCTTGACCAATGGTTACTCAAGATTGACTCGTCTAGTTTTGGATCAAGTTCCACCTCAAAATACTTAATTATTTGTCAAGCTGAGCTTAAAGTTGCCAATATTTAGTTCGAGCAAACTCAAGAGGTTAATCCAATTTCTATGATTGTCTCTTTTTTGCAAAGATATTAATTACTTATGAAAATAGAAAAAAAAGAAAAAAAGAAGCCTTTAAAACTACATTATACATCCATATTTCCAGGCTATTTTTAAGATTGAGCTCAAGCTCGAGTTTTTTTCACAAAACTAATCAAGTTGAAGTCGAGTCAAGTATATAAATTATCTATACTAATGAAGCTCAAGTAGGAATTTTTATATTAGATCTATTCAAATCAAATTTCAAGCATCGAGTATAAAAGTTAAATCAAGCTTGAGCTCTATGATGCCGTTCAAGTTCACCTTTTTTTTTATTTTTAGTAAATGTCTAGTTACTACTTAAGCTGGTTAGTGTTGCGAAAAAACATGCGATCGAACAATAATATAAATAGAATGAGAAAATAAATCGGATATCGAATTTACATGATTCAATCATATCCTACCACAAGATTTAATTTACTTGAATACTAAATCTTCTTGGATGCAATTCATGGACAAGAATGACAAAGAAAAATTCCTCCCAAGCACTCGACGACGAGATGGTGCTTCAAAACCCTTATTCTTTTGCCACCTATATCTTAAACAATTTTATTCAAAACATATTTTTGTATATTTTAAACAAAATCCAAGTCCAAGTGAAAGTTGGACTTTCTTATTTTAGCGGCTAGACTCTTAAACGCAGATTCAAATTTTGGGAAGTTGATCTTTGCATTTTCCCTTTAATTATGATTATAAAGGTTTATATATGTTATGATTATAACAGTTTATGGATCCTTGATTTTCTAGAAGTGTCTCTTTACTACTTAGGCTTAGTTAGCAATCCTTCCATGTTATGGTTAAGAGGTTTTTTCATTATATACTTTTCTGTATCCTTCTGTAATTTCATTATTAGTTTGCTGAACCTGTCTCATGAGCATGAAGGCAAGTTTGCAACATTGGAAATTTTTTGCAGGTCTGTTTGTTTTTCAGGAAATATATACTTTGAAAATTTTATCTCATTTTTTCAACATGAAATTGCCTAGAAAAATAAGTTGATAGAAAGTCTTTTATGATGATGGAAAACTTATATTAGAAAAATGACTTTCTTTACTAAAAATCAGAAATCATTTTTTAAAATACGACTAAATTCTGATGTTAAAACCTGGGCAAGAAGCTGGGCAAGACCCTCGAGGCCAGGCCCGGATCCTGGCTGCCGAATAGACCGGCTAATGCTTGAGAAAAAGGCAAATGAAGCGATAGCATATTCGACAGTTTTCATCGTTTGCTGAAGTTCCAAAGACATATCCAACCAAACCCCCCAAATTCAAGGATTCTGTCAGGTTAGATAGAAAATGTCTGCTTTTGGCGGGGGAAGAACATGTCTGCGCATCGTTCACTTCCCTCCTTGCATATGCCGAACGTTACAAGTTGAAATTTGAATGATTCACATAGAACATGATATTTTCAAACATTTTGACAAATACAGATCTATAAAAACATCACTCCTTTCTCATGTAAGATCTAAATCGGAGCAGCATTGAATGTCAACAAGGAAATTTCCCAAGAGAAATGTAAGTAAATCTAGACAAGATCACATGATAGGGTTCCGAGGATTTAGGCTTTTCAAGCACATCAAGAAGTCCCAACTCTCAAATGAGATACCTAACGTTCAAGAGAACCAAATACAAGAGGATCAGACTGGATGAGATTGAGACAAATTTTATGGCTGGTTTGCTTCATGACTAAAGCAAATGGTGTTGAGAGCGTACGGCAGAAGTTTGATACCTTCACCTGATGAGATCGTTAAGAGAGGGCCTAAATCCGAGCTTATCAATATATTCAGAAAAATCATCAATTTTCTGCTGTGTGACTTTTCTAACATAACTTAGTCACATGTGCATCCTAACAAATGGTGATCAAAAACTTCATAAAATAAATTGTCATATTTTCACCCTCATTTTGGGGGAAAAGTGTCAGAAAGTTCTAAACTTATGATATTAGTGTCAATTTAGTCCAAAATCTTTTGTTTTAGAGCCAAATTAGTTCTTTGCTAACATGAACATTTTAAATAATATTTAAATAATAATTGATTTTTTTAAATGTTTTCTTTCCTCCTCTTTCCCCAACGGCTGGTGAGGTAGTCTCTAGGCAATGCTTGGCCTCACCCATTTTTGTTTGCCCTTGCCTCAACATGGGGGGCCACCTTGCTCAAGCGAGGCCAACCCTTGCCGAACTAACACCAAAGGAAAGAGGAAGAAAAAAAGAGAGAAAAAAAGAAAGAAAGGAAAAAAAGAAATAGAAAATCTAAAATTATTAAAATATTATTAAAAGATATCTAGTCAGTGTTGACTATGCTATATAAGCTAGCTGACATCCACATCAACAATATTCAACCAAAAATAGTTGAAATGATTGAATTGACTCTAGCTCAAAATATTTAGGACTAAACTAACACCATTAAATGTTTATGATTAAATTAGCACAAATGCGATATGTTTAGACTTTTCTAATACTTTTCCTTCCATTTTGGCTAAGACATTCCATTTTTCTAGTTAGCTTACCAAAATACCCTCATTCCTCTCTTAAAATTATTATTTCTTTTTTTTTCTATCAGGCTAATCCACAAAGCCACATTTATTTTTATCATCTCTCTTATCGGTTTCACAATTTAAATGCTCCCTTACAGCCTGTAAAATATCATTGTATCATGCATTTTATTATAACTTTGCCTAGAGAATGTTGTCAATCTTAATTTACAAATTATATTTTCAATCACAAGATAATTGTATTTATGATAGCTTATGAACACAATTAATTTCCTATTTTTTTATCAAATAGTATAAGTGAAAGTATAATTGAAAATTGAAAATTAAAATTCAATTTAATATCTAGTTGATCTTGATAAAAAAATGTAAAAGAAAAATTGATCTAAATTTGGAAAAAGGTTAAATTGTTAAAAAGCATGATCAAATGTCAAACATATTTATTTTTAGATCATACGTACATAAAGGAAAAAAGAAAATAAACTTTTTGTTGTTCTACTCTTATTATGATGAAAGCAATTACTATCAATTGTAAATTCAATTTCATATCAAGAGTATCAAAACTTTAAATTATACTTAAAACTTTCCTACAAGAAAATCTGATGTGAGTTCGAAAGTGAGAGGCGTCATTTAATCATTCGGTAATTCATATTAATATGTAAAAAGCTCAAAAGAAAGCACAAATAAGTATTATTTGACTTTAAAAAGCTACAAACTTATCATGGAAAGACGCTCACAATTAAAATCGGCTAGATAATTATATTAAATTCTAATTTTTAACTTTGAAATAAAGTTTTGCTCAAACTACTTGATAAAAAAAATACAATTAATTGTGTATTCATAAGCCATCATAACTACAAATTTCTAACATTTTGTGTAACTTTTGTGATTAATATATGAGATCATATATTAAAATGAATAACCTTTTCTAGGCAAAATGATAAAAATATACATGATAAGACATTATCTTGTTGAGTGTAATCTGACACATATATTGTGAAACTAATAAGATAAAAAGGACGACAAAATAAAGGTCGTTTTGTGGGTTAGGTCGATAAAAAAAGAAATAATAATTTGAAGAGAGAGAGGGAGGGAGGGTATTTTGGAAAGTTTATTGAAAAAAAATGGATTGTTTTAGCGAAAATGGAGGTGCAAATAGCACTGCCCTTACATTGGATGAACAAGCATATCATATGGTCATCCTGTTACATGAATGGTAGCTTTCTCTTTAGCTAGCAATCCAAGAAATACGACTTGAAATTGTCGAGCCTCTGAAATCATCATCTTTTTACAATATTTCATTATATTCCATAATGTAGGAGGAAAGTCAGCAAAAGACGACTTACTTATTTTGGATTCGCAATAAACAATTTACCTCGGAATAAATGTTGACTTGCAGATGAATGACAAACAATATTATTTCACGTTAGTCTCAATGTAGTCATGAGGAAAACATTCAATTTCCACAGCATAAATGTCAATTGTTTTCGTAAAGAAGAAATGGAACGCCTTCTTTTTTTTTTTGATGGAAATGATACAGGAAAAGAACAACAATTTCCTTATGAGTGTACGTTCTACCAACCATTCCAACATTTATCTTCAGAATTTTTTACACGACTCTTTCATACCCTTTTAAATGGTGTCTTTCCATCATAATATATAGCGAATAAAATGGTGCGTTCTAATTGCACCTTATCATGGATGTATTAATAAAACACAACACACAATAACAAAGGTATCTCAAGGTATAAAGAGAGAAGTCATCGTGTCATATAACTAAAACCAACGATAGCAGCAACAGATGACAAAGCAACCCGGCATTGAGGATGTCCACTGCAGAACACTCACTGGTCACTGTCTTTTTGCGCATACCACTTTTCTATACTGCTATACCAGTTCCACAGTAAGAAGAGACCCGCGAGACGGGAAATTCCAGCACCAACCACTTCCACGAATGCCATGACGTCCGATCTCTGAGGAGACAAACCAGCACCCGCAATTGCTAGCAAGTAGCCCACAACGTTGCAAGGCACAATGAAACTGCCAGATTTAATCCCGTTTATTGTCTTCTCCGCAACTTCATCTGCTTTCATTGCAGCGGAAGTAGCAGCTATGGTGCTTGATATCTGAGGTCTTCTCTTTTTTTCTGCAGTCAGGAAGTGATGTATCCGTTAAAAAGGAAAAAAAAAAAGATGGACTAATTCAAAGAGCAGAGGCAAGAACAAGAACAATTTGCTGGCATGTCCTGCAACTAATTTAGAAAGCATTTATAAAAGCAGGAAAGAGATCATAAGCTAGGAACAAAGTAGATGCAGCTTAACCTGAACTAGCGGGAATCATGCATGCTAACTTCATTATTCTACACTTTTGTGCCGCGGAAACAACTATGTGCTTCAGAAACTACCAGCAAAAAACCCTGGGATTGCCGAGGAGCAATTACTGTGAACTAACAAAAGAACTCTATGGTTTGGAAAAAAGAAGATCCACTTCTCCTTCGATCATTTATGGAAGTTCTTAGAGAATGAATTGTCATTCAGGTTCCATTCATTTCATGAAAAATATATCGTTTTTAGAAAATGTTTTTTTAGAAAATGACTTTTCAGTGTTTTATCGAAATCTGAAAATGAATTAGAAAATATTTTCAATCAATTAATGAGGAAAATATTTTCCTCAATGCATTCATTTCAATATATTTTTTTTAAATATGATTTTATTATTATTATTATTTTATTTTTTTTTCTTCTTAGCCATTGGTGAGACCCTCCCAACTCACTTGATTGGCCTCAAGTGAGCTCGGGCCTTACTAGATCCAACAAGCTGATAAGGGTTTGAGCCTTCCCCGAGTCGCTAGAGGTGGCAGGCTCAAGCCTCACCCACCTTGCCATAGCCGATGAGGCTCGACCTTGCATGGCCAGTTGCTAACTGAGGAAGAAGAAAATGAAAAAGAAAAAAGAAAAAGGAATAATTGAAAAATCGATTTAAAAAAAAGAATAATTAAAAACTAAAATTTAAAATAAAAATAAAAAAAAAGTAAAAAGTGTTTTGTGATAAAAAGTGAGGTGAAAGAAAATATAGAAAATGTTTTTAGCTTTTTCTGCTACTTGAAAAGTAGAAAACATATTTCCTTCTTTAGAAGACCTTTTTTCTATTAATGAAAAGTGTTTTCCCCATCATTTTCCATGAATCTAACAACAGAAAATCCAAAAATCATTTTCCTGAAAATTATTTCCGCAAAACAAACTAACAAACTGTTAACACCAAAAGTTGACTCCGTGGTTGTTGATAGTCAATAAGGCCCACCGGGCTTGTGATGGACATATCGAGCCACGGGACTTTTAGATGTAGCAATAGTCATAGTTAATGACGGCTCGACATCAACTACCATTTGAATTCTACGAGGATAAGAAAGAGACCAGTTCCCGAATTACTCGATGTTAACCACTTTGTGGATAAAGCGATACAGAAGTCAATACACAAAAAACTTGACAAAAACATGATATATTTGTTATTTTCTTTTTGCGATTAAAGATATTTTTCTTTTATTCAAATAGTCATCTCCAGTTGCTCCCTTTCTGGAAAACCTTCTCAATACACGAAAAAGCCGAAGTGCCAACCTGGAAAAGATATTTTGTCGAAAAAGCCTTGCTGGAACAAGAAAGGAGCGTTACATATCAAAATTCTACCACATTTAGATTATCTTGTTCCGTTATAGTCACCCAACTACATAGATTTCACAAGCGATATATGGTAGAGCATCTAATCCTTGCAACTGGAAAGCGATACAACTAAAAACATTGTACACAGAACAATCTACAAGAGGCGAATTCACGATGAGATGCCTAGACTTGTCAAACCGGTGGTCACGTTGGATCAACAATGATCCAACTCAATCTAGTGACCTATACCCGAATCAACCAATGTTGCTAAAACATTTTCTTATATATCCAAATTTATGAAAACTCATAGTGCGGAGTAAGTGAGTGCAAGATCAAATGAGGGCGATAAAGAATGAAGATAAATTAATAGATGTGGATTGGGTCAAGTTCTAAATCCATTTATGACATTTTTTTATACCCATGTTATGTTTAAACTCATTTATAACTTATTTATTAAATAGAACTAACCCATCACCATATCTGAAAGAAGACAGGTTTGGATATACCTTCCACTAATCCAGGAGTATCGGTATCCGGTGGGAGAACAAGGGAAACATGGATGTCATCAGCAATTATCTCTTGTTGCAGTGCTTCCGCTAATCCTCGGAGCCCGAATTTGCTTGCGCAGTAAGCAGTGTAACCGTAGATCCCCACCTACAGCAATCACCGGTCACCAATTCCAATTCAAAGCATAGAGACAATGCAAAACTAATGCTCTTTTCATTTTGTGGAAAACAATTTACAAGAAACTATTTTTCAGATTTTTCGATATTCATTTCACGGAGAATGGAGAATGAACTAGTAGTGGAAAATATTTTCCACCAAGAAAAAAAAGTCTCTTCAAGTAGGGGAAAATATTTTTCACTTTTCAAGTTGGGGAAAACATCAACAACAAAAAAAAAAAAAGTTGGGGAAAATATTTTCCTGACTCATTCTCTTTCATCTCATATCTAATAACCCCTCTTCTTTCTTTTTCTTTTTCTTTTTTTTTCATTTTTAAAAGTTCAAATTTTTAATTTATAATTTTTTTTGCTTTTATTTTTTTTCCACATGCTTCGGTAGATTGTCGGCCGTGGCTACGATCAATGATTGGGCCACAGGTGAGCGCCTTAGGCCTCGCCAAAGGCTTTGCCCTCACACTTGCCTATTTCTACCGATCTCTAGCAAGCGATGAGCTCAAGGTTTGCTGACCTCTAGTGAGCTCTCAAGCTTGCCGCTTGCCAAATCGGCAAACGATGGCGAGTGCGAGCCTTTGGCTCGCTAATCTAGCGAGGCCCGATTTTGGCGAGCTCAAGGCTCGCCCTCATGCTCACCAATCTCTTGCAAGCTCGAGCTTGTCTTTGGCTGGCGACTAGCCAAAAAAGAATAAGATAAAAAATAAAAAATATTAAAAAAACATTTAAAATTTTTTTTTGAAAAATTAAAATAATTAAAAAATCGATTTCAAAATATAAAAAACAAAAAATTTATTGAAAAAGAGTGCATGTTGAAAAAGATTTCTTTGCCAAACAACTAAAAATATTTTCCACTTTATTTTTAAGTTTCAGTCGAATACTAAAAAATAATTACATTTTTCTAAAAATTATTTTGTGGAAAACATTTTCCTAAAATGTTATATTTTTTTGCGAAACAACTATAGGCTAGATTCTCTCACCATTAATTGAAACAGTAATTACCTGGCCGGCCTGAGAGGACATGAGGACAATTGAAGCCGGCCTACGATCGGTCCTTGCTTTCATCGCCGGCAAAACTGCCTTGATCATGTTGAAGCTGCCCATCAGATTGACGTCTATCATGAACCTGACCTCGTCCAGATCCTGCCTGACCAGTTCCTCGGGGAGGAACACCCCCTGGTTCACCACCAGCACGTCGACTGGCCCGGCCTCCTCTGTGGCGCGCCTCACGACGTCAAAGTCACGGACATCAGCGGAGAAGGTCGCGACATCGGTGCCTGTGGCGAGCCGGATTTCCTGCTTGGCCTTCTCCAGCTTGGCCTGGGACCAGGGCGAGGATCGAGACGTGGGCGCCCTCCGAGGCGGCACAGTGGGCGATCGCGAGGCCGATGCCGCTGGAGCCGCCGGTGATGAAGACGTGGCGGTTCTTGATGGGGATCTTAACGGGGCGGGGGCGGACAATGAGGAGAGAGGAGGAGGAGGAGGGAGAGAGGGAGGAGGAGGAGGAGGAGGAGAGAGAGGAGAGAGAGTGCCGCCATTGAGAGCGTTGACTGAGGAGCCGGCCAATTCAGAAAATAAGAGCACTGCCTCCTCAAATATAAGTCAATTAGTGTCACCACCTGAAATTTTCTATACAAAATTTAAGCGAATAAATAATTTAATTTCACTTTTTTGATGAATGACTAATTTATCCTTAATCGTATATATAATTTAACCTCAACTCATATGCATTGATATCTTTTATATAGAAATACGTCTTTACAAATGTTGCGCGCTCTGATTTAATCTTTCAAAAAGATTTTTGGAAGCACTAATCTAAATGCCCTCGAGATCCGAACTAGATCCGAACTAGACCAATCAAAGTTATTTGATGTGAGAATAATCTAATAGATGAAAGCTTTAGGTCTAAAGTAAGAGATCTACTTGCCACTCGACCATAGAGCACAACATCATACTAAAAATTAATAAATAATATCATTTTAGCAAAAAAAAAATAATATCACATATCATTCCGAGTCACTATGATTCAGAAACTACCAATCACTTATTTCTTAGTTATTTACATTTTCATAAAAAAGTTCAATCACTTGAGGAACATAATATATATTCTACATAATTTAAGTGCTTGTAATTGATAACTAATTCACCTATTGCAAGCATGCACGATGACGTAGATTCACAATCATATCAAGATCCACATACTCACAAAAGCAATTGCAAGCACCAAGCACTAGTGTCGATTTTCCTTCAACACTTGCCCACTACAATAGTAAGGAAATCAATATACTCAAAACAACGTGTTCTCACATACACTTCTTTCTATTTACATTAACAAAATGACAAAACTTTTTGTTATCATCAACATGTGAAAGACTTAGTTAATGAGAGCAGAATTTGATTATTTATGAACAGAATCATTGATAACTTAAAGAGAATCAAAATTTCATCATTGAAGATATTGATGACATACGACATGAAGATATCGATGAGAACCTTGAAGTTAATCAAAGAAATCATCGACATTGACAGTAAGCAATTAACAAGAGCATAATCGCCGATTGGTCATTTTGCCTCCATGTTTGGGATTTTTGTAACTTCTCGTAACCACTAGGAAGTTATTCCTTTTTAATAATTGTTTGTAACCTATGTTTGTAATCTCCATTGATATTCGTTGATTGTAGGAAAAATAATCACATTGTATTCTCTAGAACCCCCCCTCCACCACACACACAAAAATAAACAAATATTGTTATTATTCAATTATCTTTCAATTTCTATATTGTAATCATAGTTGTAGTTTCTAGGTTCTCACCATCGACTAAATTCAAGTAAAATTTGTGTATTTTCGGTTTCGTTTGAAGTGAAAATATCGATTTCCTTGTGTATCTGTGATTTTTCCTATTCGGAGTTAACCCAAAACCTATATTCTCTCACAAAACATCTTTTTGGCACGCCCAGTAAGACAAGTGCAGTGAATTTGAGGAAATACGATGCTGAGAACAAGGAATCATTCAAAACTTGATCAATGCTGTTGTAACAACCTTGGTGATGCAGCTATTTGATCTGAGACCTCATCCTTTATAGTAGCATAGCCAAACCAAGAGGGCAATCTCAAAATCCCTTTGCACTTTATAAGGAGTAGGCGAGGGTGTTAGTACCAAAACCCACTTTGAAGGCTATTCAAGAAACAATAGAATAAGATGGCAAATTATGTAGCAAGACAAATATTTAATGCGATCAAACTCGAGACATCAATCAGTCCATACTAATATTACCCAATATGACAGTTTTCAAATATGTTCCTTAAACTCTTAATCAATTGAATAGTGAAAATAATTTAGGCCAAATAATTCCAACACCAGAGGATTTTACAAAGTCCTTAAAATCTCATATTCCTTGAACCTAAAGGATAGGAATGTCAAGTTTATTGATTTGTCTATGCTAAACCAAAGGGGGCAGGAAGACAAGTATATCCACTTACAAATCCTAATTAAGTGGATAGGCTCATATTACAAGAATTAGGTGCCGATAAAGAAATGACCAAGCCAATATATGGGAAGCCACATCATGATTGGGTTGACACTAGACCTTACCCAAGAGAATTCAAAACTCCTAACTTTGTTGTTTTCACTAGCTAAAGATGATGACTGTTGCATGTTGGTCAACTTATTGCCTAATGTGGAGAGGTAGGAACAAATGAATTCTTGAGACTTAGGTGTTCCCTTTGCCTTCATCAAAAACTGCCTTTACTTAATATATAAATTTATCTCCTAATTTAGTTCATACTTGGGTTAAGATGGAAGGATAATAACATTCTCAATTTTATAGAATGATATTTAAGGTATCAACTATTGATTTGACTTGAATCTATCAATAAGATAATGAGTTAGTCAATTAGTTTGTTGCTTGATTCAAGGGGGCTAGAAATAGATGCCTCACTTCACTCTTAGAGAAATTATTCACAAATATGCCTTTCAATGGATTGAAATTCAATCCTAGAGGAAAAATAAAGTCAAAATTTTGTAGATTCAGTCCAATTGGCAATGAGAGTGTCTAAGTATAAGCAATTATTTAAGGACAAAGATAGAAAGCCATATGAAGACAACACAAAATGTGCCTTTCATGGAAAAATACGAGTTGGATAATGAATCTGACTAAAACAAAATCAGCAAGGAAAAATCAAATTTGTTGATGACAAGGTGGCTCATGATGACTCATTATTATCTATCTAAAATAATCGAATGATCAATGAATCATTTATTTCTTTAAAGGCGGCATTTGCTTACACCAAAAAATGATCAATTTTTGATTATTATCAACATGTGATAGATTTAGGCAATGAGGGTATAGTCTAGTCATTTATGAATAGAATTATCAGTAACTCAAAGAGAATTGATAGTTCATTAGTGAAATTATTGATGAAAACCTTGAAGTTGATCGATGAAGTCACTGAATCAACAACAAACAATTGACAAGAGGATAACTACCGGTTAATTATTTAGTCACTATTTTAGTATCATTGTAACTTTTCATAACCACTAGGAAGTTATTTCTCTTTTAGTAACCTTTTGTAACCTATATTTGTAACCACCATAGGCAATTGTCAGTTGTAGCTTTTAAATAATCACATCATACTCTTTGAAAACCCCTTTGCACCAACAAACAAATTTTGTTATCTTGTGATTATCTTTCAATTATTGTATTTTAGTCATGGTTGTAGTTTTCAAATCCTCACTATCGATTAAATTCTAGTGTTGTATCTTTATATCCTTTAACTTAGTTGTTGATTATATTTCGGCAAAAGTTTTATGCTTTTAGTTCCATTTAAAGTGAAATCATTGGTCTCCTTGTGTATGTGAAATATTTTCTATTTAGAGTCATTGCATAATTTGTCTTCTCTCATAAAAAACTGAAGAATGACTTTTGGTAAAAGATATTTCATCGTGGATGGAAATTCTGGTGAAACACTTTCAAAAAATATTATTTAAGTTTGTTCAAGATAATGGGAATAATGACACTAAAGTTGCAAAAAATTGTATACAACACTCACTTTAGTGCCATAAGTTTTCACTGGCGCATGTGTCAAATTGGAAAGTCCGACGTGGACTTTTGAGGTGGCTTGCCTAAATGATTTCACAGAAAGCTTCACGCATTCTTCCAAAATAGATAGTCATGAGCTTCATTCAATGCTAGTGTTTTGTCCTCTCTCCCTCTTGCTATCGTTGACTGTTCAAAGTCATCAATTGACGTTGCTTGGTCATAACCACTTGCTTGCTCATGTGCCCTTTCTCTTGCTCTCATTCAAACACTCACTCAAGGTTGGTCATCCTCTCTCACTTGCTTAATTTGTTGGAAAGGATTCGGTTCATGGTGCGATTGTGGCGATGTCAATGCTAAAGAAGGAATCTCACAACAAATCAAAGGTGAGTGATTTATTTTGTTTGGTGAAATGCATTGTGTTCTCTATCCATTAAATGACAACCACTTAGTCATTGTTTATTCAATTCGGTGCGATTGTAAAGACCTCTTATGAAGTTACTATCCTTTATGTATTGTGATCCCAAAAACTAATTATATTTTCTTATCTTGAGTGCAACATTGACATGGGTACCATTGCATTCATCACTGTTTGTGATGATTGAAAATTTTTTATTAGCAGTGATTAGTGGGAATATATTGGTGGGAATATTGGTACTATCCTTGTTGATGTAAGTAGACTATCATATATTAATTTCGAGACAGATATAGTGCAATATTTAGGATATAAGAGATCATTTTTTGTGGAAATGTCGGTACTATCCTTGTTGGTGGAACTGTAGTACAATTTTTTTCATGAATGATGAATTTTTTCTTTCATTTATCCATTTTTGTAAGCAATACAAGCGATCATTTTTTCAAAAATGTTTTCCAATTTTTAATTTTTCCATGAAACAAATGCACCCTAAAATATAACAAGAAATAAGAGAATTCACAAGTAAATTAATAGTCGAAATTCACTTTCTTGCAAGACTAGACTTTGGGTAAAGCTAGGGACGGATAGTTAAGCTTAACTTGATGATTATTTCAAATTGACTCATCTAGTTTTGAATCAAGTTTGAGCTCAAATTTCTTAATTATTTGTCAAGTTGAACTTGAGGTTGCCAATAGTCACCTCAACAAACTGATGAGGTTAATCCAATTTCTATTTATTTTTTGCAGAGATATTGATAACTTCAAAAAATAGACAACAAAAGGTCTTACATTATACATCCATATTTCCTGGCTACTTTTTGATTGAGCTCAAGCTCGAGTTCCTTCACTAACTGATTGTAACTGAGTCGAAGTTGAGTCAAGTACATAGATTGTTATCTAAAGGAGCTCAAGTAGGGGATTACATATTAGACCCATTCAAATCTAATTTCGAGCACCGATTATAAAAGTTGAATCAAGCTCGAGCTTGGTGATGTATCTCTACGTTTCAGTTCACCTTTCCAGTGATTTTCCGTAAGTGTCTCTTTACTACTTAAGCTAGTTAGCTTCCCTTTAGTTATGATTATAAAATAAAAGGTCCATTTATGTATATTTATACAACCTTGATTTTCTAGGAGTGTCTCTTTACTATTTAGGCTAGTTAGCATTCCTTTAATTATGGTTTTAAAGGGCGCATTTGGTAACGTTTTTGTTCAAAAATTGTTCCAGGGAATAGAAATAAAAAAATGTTTCGTTCCGGAAAATAATTTTTTATGAGAAAGATGCGTTTGGTAAATTTGTTCCGGGAATAAAAAATAAATAGAAACACGTTTGGTAATTTTATATTTTTTTTTATTTCTTTTCATTTTTTTTAATATTTTTATTTTATTTTTCCTTTTTTCCTTTCTTTTTTATTTTTTCTTCTCGGCCTCGCCTCGCCATGGCGAAGGCTCGGCCTGCTAGGGGCCAGCGACACTTGGCCTCACCGAGGGCTAGCAACGCTCCAGCGAGTTCGCCAACCCTCGATAGCCGGTTGCCGGCCATGGCCGAGGCCGGCGACCGGCCAAAGAAAAAAGAAGAAGAAAAGAGAAGAGAGAGAAGAAGAAGAAGTGTTTCTTCAAAATCGTTTCTGGAACAAGAAACAATTTTTTTTTTATTTCTCATTTCTGTTCTTTTTGTGTTCCGGGAACAAAAAATCCGATTTTGAATAAAAACGCAAACAAACGCGTTTATGTTCTTTTTTTGTTCTCGAGAACAAAAAAACAAAATTTTTGTTCATAAACAAATAAAAAAGAACGAAAACATGCAGGCCCAAAGATTTTTCATTATATGTTTTTCTGTATTCCAAAGTAATTTCATTATCAGTTTGCTGATCTTGTCTCAGGATGACGAAGGCAAGTATGCAACATTGGAAGATGATTCTAGGTCCCTTTATTTTGTGGGAAATTTGAGTTTGAAAAATATTAATCTCATTTTTCAGCTATTAGATTGCTTAAAAAGTAAATTGATGGAAAGTCTCTTACGGAAAATCTCCCGAAACTCAGAAACTATTTTTCAAAGTACGACTAGACTCTAACGCTTGGACCTCGGGTGGGACATTTGGACTTGGGTACCAAGACCGGGCCAAGGACCCTTGTGGCCGGGCCCAATAGCCTCAACGCTAGGCCCGGATCCCCCAACACCAGACATACCGGCTTAAGCTCGAGAAAATGGCAAATGAGGTGATGGCGTATTCGACGGTTTTCGTCGTTTGCTGTTGTCCCAAAGACATCCAACCGGTAAACTGGAAGTTCAAGGATGCTCTTAGGTTAACAACCAGTCATTCAAATGATACTTAGTCTTGCCTCCAATTTTGCGGGTGAAGAACATGCCTGCGCATTGTTCCTTCCCACTTTGCATATGCCAAAAGTTACAAGTTGAAATTTTAACGATTAACAGTCGAACATGGTTTTTCCTAACATTTTCACGGATACAGATCTATAATAGCATCACTCCTTTCTCTGGTAAGATCTCCATCAGAGCAGCATTAAAAATTGACAAGTTAATTTCCGAGAGAAATATGAGTAATTCTAGTCTGAGAGCACATGATAGGGTTCCAAGGATTTAGACTTTTCAAGCACACCAAGAAGTCTCAACTCTAAAGTAAGACATCTAACGTTCAAGAGAAATTAATACTAGAGGACCAGAGTGGATGAGATTGAGACCAATTTTCTGGCTGGTTCGCTTCATGACTAAAGCAAATGGCAGTGAAAAACTTCAGAAAACGACTTTGACAATATAAGGCAATACAGAGATCAAATAAAAGCATCCCATATGAAGTCATCGTGTTATATAACAAAACTCAAAGCAATGACAGAAGCAACAGATGGCAAAACAACCCAGCATTGAGAAAGACTGCTGCAGAAAACTTTCAGTCACTGCTTACTTTGCGCATGCCACTTTTCTATACTGCTATACCAGTTCCATTGAAAGAACAAACCAGCAAGACGGAGAATACCAGCACTGACCACCTCCACGAATGCCATGACGTACGATCTCTGAGGAGACAAACCAGCAGTCGCAATTGCTAGCAAGTAGCCCTCGAAGTTGCAAGGTACAATAAAACTGCCAGATTTAATTCCATTTAATGTCTTCTCTGCAACTTCATCCGCTTTCATTGCACCAGAAGAAGCAGCTATGATGCTTGTCAGCGGAGGTTTTCTCTTATTTTCTGCAGTCAGGAAATGATGTATAAATAATTGTCCATAGGAAAAAAAAGATGGACTAATCCAAGAGCATAGGCAAGAAAAATAAAACACAATTTGCTAGTGTGGCCTCAGCATTCAATTCTTGACAGCACTCAGAGCACAGGAGATACGGACATAAGGCCAGTCATAAAAACGCATATGCCTTTTAGGTACTAATTTATGGGCCAGAGCTGTTGCCATTAATAGCTAGAGACAATGTCTATTATAAAATGCCCAACATAACAATAGATGAAAATGCATTCCTGCAGTTAAGTTAGAAAGCATCTATCAAGAGCGGGTAAGAGATCATGAGCTAGGAAACAAGTAGATGCAGCTTAATCAAAGTTAGCTGGAATCATGCATGCTAACTCGATCATTCTACACTCTTGTGCGGTAGAAACAACTACATGCTTCTCATCATCCAATCATGATCGATGAAACCAGCGGAAAGCCTGGGGATTGCAGAGCAGCAACTACTGTGAAGAAATAAAAGAACCATTTGGAAAGCAATTGATTTGTTTCTCCTTCGATCATTTATGGAAGTTCTTAGCGAATCAACAGTCATTTACATATCTAAATTCTACCAAATTCAGATTATCTTGTTCCAATAAAGTCAGCTAACTACACAGATTCCACAAGCAATATATGGTCAAAGCATTTGATCCTCAGCAATTGCAAAGCAGTACAACTAAAAGCACTACACCAGGGCAATCTGCAAGAGGGGAATTCACAACGATATACCTTCCACTAGTCCAGGAGTATCAGTATCTGGTGGGAAAACAAGCGAAACATGGATGTCGTCGGCAATAATCTCTTGTTGCAGTGCCTCCGCCAATCCTCGGAGCCCAAATTTGCTCGCGGAGTAAGCAGTGTAGCCGTAGATTCCCACCTACCAGCAATCGCCCAATCACCAATTCAATTCAAAGCATGGAAATAAAGCAAAGCTAGAATGCTCTCGCGGCGAGCTATAGCAGGAATTACCTGACCGGCCTGAGAGGACATGAGGGCAATCGAGGCCGGCCTCCGGTCGGTCCTCGCTTTCATCGCCGGCAAGAACGCCTTGATCATGTTGAAGCTGCCGATCAGGTTGACGTCTATCATGAACCTGACCTCCTCCTGCTCCTGCTTGGCCAGCTCCTCGGCGATGAACACCCCCTGGTTCACCACCAGCACGTCCACCGGCTCGGCCTCCTCCGCGGCCCGCCGCAACGCGTCGAAGTCGCGGACGTCCGCGGAGAAGGTCGCGACGTCGATCCCCGTGGCGAGCCGGATCGCCTGCTTGGCCTCCTCCAGCTTGGCCTGGGACCGGGCGAGGATCGAGACGCGGGCGCCCTCCGCAGCGGCGCGGTGGGCGAGGGCGAGGCCGATGCCGCTGGAGCCGCCGGTGATGAACACGTGGCGGTTCTTGAAGGGGAATCTTGACGGGGCGGGGGCGGACGATGAGGGAGAGGAGGAGGAGGAGGAGGACGGGGAGGAGGAGGGCGGGGAGGGCGACGAGGGAGAGGAGGGAGAGCGCCGCCATCGCCGGAGGAGAATTTCGGAGCTCGAGCTCGGGCGATAGTGGTGGTGGTGGTGGTGAGAGCGGGGGCGGAGGGGACAATGCGGGAGGGGAACGGACGGTGGTGATGTGAAACGGAGGTGTGGGGCATCGATCAGCCTTTTCTGACCGTTCGATGAGATCGAGAGCGTTGACTGAGGAGTCTAACCGATTCTGATTGGCGCAGCGAGCTCGCGCGCAGGGATCAGAAATCTCGCGTACGGGGATTAATTTGGGAGGGGGGTATCGGACGTGGACAATTTTGGGCGCATTTAAGTCCTCTTTGGTAACCATCCAATTATGACCAAATTCTAATTCTTTGTTCTCGGAATCAGTTTCGATCTAGAATCGTGTTTGGTAAAATTTTTGTTCTCGAGAACAGATTAGGAATAGAATCAAGAACTAAAAAAAGGTTTATTCTCGTTCCAGGAACGAATTTGAGAATCAAAATCAATAAATTTTCTTCTTCCCTTCGGCTATCTCGCGACCGCCACCGCCGTCCACCGCCGCTACCAGCCGCCGTCCACCGCCGCCGACCGCCGGTCCGGCGAGCTCGCTAGACCAGGGCGAGGTCCGGTGAGACCGAGCCTCGCCGGTGGCCAGGCGAGCCTCGCCGGGACTGGGCAGGGGTTGGGCGAGCCTCGCGACGCCCAGTCCCACCGATGGCCAAGTGAGGCTTGCCCTGCCCTGCCGGTGGCCTGGCAGGCCTCACCCAACCCTGATGAGGTCGGCCTGGCCACCAGCGGGGCTAGGCGAGCCTCGCCCGACTATTGGCGAGGCTCGGTCGAAGAGGGCCGGCAATGCTCCGATGAGGTCGCCGGCCCTCGTCTAGCCGTCGTCGGTCCGAATCGGCCGGAAGAAGAAGAAGAAGATGAGAAAAAAGAAAAAAAAAGGAAAAAAAGAAAAAGAAAAGAAAAAAAAGGAAAATGAAAAAAAGAAAAGAAAACAAAGGAAAAAAGTAAAAAAATATTTAAAAATTAAAAAAAATTGATTTGGAATAGAATTAATGAACACGGTACCAAACACAATTCTATTCCAGAATCGAAAAATTTTGAACGATTACAAACGGCTTAAAATGCTTAGAATCGGTTCAGAGAACGAATAAAAAAGAATCGATTCGATCGAAATCGGCTCACAGGAACAAATCGTTACCAAACACGCCCTAATAACATTTCAATTTTGGAATAATTTGCGAATAGAAATAGTTTTTTTTTTCTTTTAAGGAACAATTTCTGAATATAAAAACACATTTCGGGCGCATTTAATAACATTTCAGTTTTGGAATAATTTGCGAATAGAAATAGCTTTTTTTTTTCTTTTAAGGAACAATTTCTGAATATAAAAACACATTTGGTAGTTGTAAAAAATTTTTACTCTAAAAATAGAAATGTGTTTGGTAAACTTATATAATTTTTAAATATTTTTATTATATTTTTCCTTTTTCTTCTTTTTCTTTTTGGTTGGTCGCCGGCCATGGTAGTGTCGCGATCGGCTGGGCGACATCCAGCGAGCTCACCCGACCCTCGCCATGCCAAGGTGAGGCCCAGGGAGCTCACCGAAGGCTAGCCTGGCCTTGACGAGCCTCATCAGGCCACCGGCAAGGCTTGGCCTCGCCTAGATTTGGGGAGGTCGAGCCTCATTGGGCCTCGCCTTGGCTTGACGAGGCTTCGACAAGCTCGCTGATGGCCTAGCGAGATTACCGCTAGCCAAGGCTCGGCCTAGCCCAGGCAACGTGAGGTCGACCTCGCACTGGCTACGGAGGCTGAGCCTCGTTGTGGCCATGCAAGGCTCGCCCTAGCCCAGGCAACGCGAGGTCGGCCTTGCCCTGGCTTAGCGAGACCCAACCTTGCATTGGTTAGGGATGTGACAGCCCGATTTTCCAATTTTAATTTCAATAAATTTAGACGGGCATTTCTTTGGCATGCATATAGTCCATTTCCTTGAGTCGGCCACTAATGTGAAATCCAGTCTATCCGGTGAAGCCGTTATGAAATTCTAATGCATAAGACTCGAGAATTTGATTAATAAGCGACCTTTCGACCGAGATAATCTGCAAGGGTCATTACGGCACAAATAAAAATCGATTAGAGATCGGAAATAGGTTGGCTCGACAGAGGCATGTGATCAGGTGTGAGTGATTCCACCGGATCGCACAATTCTTACCGACCGACACTGGGCCGACTTTTCTAACGATTGGGTACCCTGTGCCCGTATTTGAAACCTTGAGATTTCCCCCGACAACCGAAAGTTGTGGCTTGAAATGATCAATCGCAAGTCGAATGCACAAAAATTTGTAAACGTTGCTCGGTAGATTAGAATGCGCTAGTATTGTGCCAAAGTGAAATTAACCGTGAATTTGTGATTGAATTCTGAAATTGGAAGTCATGGTACGTCACAAAGCTTATTAGGAATATTGGATTAATTTGTGGACTTTAATTTGGACTCAATTGGATGAGGATTGATGGAAATTGAAGTGAGGGAATGTGCAAGGACTTGGACCCCGGCGGAAAATGAAATTGGACCCATTGAAATAAGTTGTAGAGGAAATGAGTTAGTGGAAGATGATATGGGATGATGCCATGGTAGTTGGGCCAAGAGAAGGAGATTTGGACAAGTGGAGGGTGGATATTGCCTCTTGGAAAGGCACCCATCAACATCATCTTCTTCCTTTTGAATTTGGAGGAGAGAGAAGAGGGAGAGGAGGAGGAGAACCAGCAGATCTGCCGAGCTTCGTCCGCCCCCGTCGCCCGCACATCGTCGCCGTTCGTCGCTCGCCACCGGAGTCCGCCGTCGCCACTCGTCCGTGCGCGACCGCTCGCCGTTCCGTGCGCCGAGCCGTCTTGCCTCCGTCTCCGCCGCGAGTCCCGCACCGTCGTCGCCCCAAACCAGCTGCTGTTCGCCGCCGTCGAAGCCTCCGTCGCCGCCGTTCCTTTGCCCAAGCCACCGCCGGTTCTTGCTCGAGCTACCGCCGGTCCTTCCCCGCCGTCTCTCCGCCTGTTTAGCCGCCGTCCGCCGCCCTTCGAAGCTCGGTTAGTGCTGGAAAAAAACCGGCAAGAACCAGCTCTTTCCAAGCTTGCTTTGGCCCCCTATTAGTCCTCATTTGGTGTTGATCCGTGTAGGTTTGTCGTCGGCGTTGTCGTGCTCTTCGCCGGAGACTCGTCGGAAAGCGATTCCGGTGAGTTTAACTCACTAAACCCCGATTAGCGGGTTAATCATGTCTTAAGTGCGTTTAGTTTAGGTTGATTGGAATTAGGTTGTTTTATTAGTTCATTTAAATATGGATTAGATTAGGTGGTTTAATTAAAGTAAAGCATGTTTAGTTTAAGGGTTAAGTAGGTTTATTTAAAATAAGCCTTGATGTGACTTAAAGGAATTTATTTATGATTTAAATAAATGGTTCAAAATTGTTGGATTATTTAATAATAAATCATATTCCGAAAATCATTAAAATATTATTTATAAAAAAACTCGAAAAATTATTTTTGGCCCTAATTGCTCGAATTTCGTGCCGATCGTCGCTGTATACTTAGAATTTGAAATTGATGAATGGTTAATGCAAATTGAGTGTTGATTGAGGAAAATATGGATTTTAATTAGAAAATCTCAAATGTCGGGTTTGATATCGAAATTGAGTTCTTAAAGATTAATGTTGCAATTGAAATATGTGAATGACGTGTGACGTGCTTTAAATTGATTATGAGTGGTGTTATGATAATTGTGAGAAATTGTTTTGAACTATTAAGTGGGAATTGCCCCTATATGGGATGCCCACGCGGTGGATGCGGGTCGCAGTCGATTCTGGGCTCATGCTCCTTCGGGAACGCCGTCGATGTACTGATGAAGCCGCGTTCCAAGGGGGGAGGCGATGCCTGGCTTTATGTCAGTAGATAGCCGAACTGTGAGTAGGCTATGCCCTTGTGTGGCGCCGATGAATGATGAATTGAAATGCTTGCTGTGAATTTGAAATTAAATGAATTGGATTGTGTTCCGATAGTCCACATGCGTATTATAATTTGTACTTGAGTGCTATGAATTGTACAACCTGCAGGAGGGCTAGAAGGCGAAGTAAGTCTTCTGTACTACGTGGCTAGACCACTATGGGGCGTATTTTTTTTCTAATAGGGGTTTAGGAGGGGTGAACTTGCTGAGACAAAGTCTCATCCCAGTTTGGGAAAAAATATTACAGGACCGTAGATGGCGGGATCCCCAGAGAGGAATGGCATCCCGGTGCAAATTATCGAGCAGGTGCACAACTTCCCTGACCCTGGGAGCCATTGGGTCTATGAGTTGATCAGGACTACTGTTTGGATCCAGGAGACTGAAGATGTTAGAGTACCCCATAGGTATAGGGCTTGGTTCCGTTTTGGGGCCAATGGCTTTAGGATTGGTCCGCTTGACAGTTTTGATATCCCACTGGCCGTGATGGACGCTATCCTGGGGTGAGGGTATAGCTGACCTGCCTGATGGAAGGGTGGATGACCCATCGTCTGTGGACTCGGTGTCGTCTGATGTGGAGGATGTGGGATCGACGAACGAGTTCGACTAGTAGTTATAGGACCGTTCCTCTTTTTGGTGGGCTGATCTACGTTATGTAGGTTGACCCCTTTTTGTTAATGCACATAAACTCTGACCCATTTTTGGTGCATATAGTCTCCGGATCCTGTCCGTGTATGTAAGCACTGGATTGACAATGATGTATGAAAGTATGATGTTTGATTTTGACTTGATCTTTCTATTATCCTATCCCGTATGTTTTTATGTTTTCATAAGGTGCTTCTTAGTACGTTTTGCTTGCGTATTAATAATTAATTTGGGGTCGGCGACACTACTTGGGAATGTCGCATTTTCATGATCATGGCGGGATGTTGACGCGCTCGACGTTTCGGGGTGTGACAAGGGAGGCTGAGCTTTGCCATGCCACGCAAGGCTCGGCCTCGCTTGGGCTGGGTGAGGTTGTGACATCCTGGATTTTCACTTATTCTTTTAATTGAATAAATCGAGCCTTTCATCAACACGTCTATAGTATTATTCTCAGGCGATCACCCGTGAGATAACTAGACTATTTGGGCAACTCAATAAGGGATTAGTTAGCATTCCTTTAGTTATGGTTTTAAAGATTTCTCATTATATGTTTTTCTGTATCCCTTAGTAATTTCATTCGCAGTTTACTGATCCTATCTTAGAATGACAAATGCTAGTATGCAACATTGGAAGATGATTCTAGGTCCCTTTATTTTGTGTGAAATTTGTGTTCGAAAAATATTTATCTCATTTTTCAGCTATTAAATTGCTTAAAAAAGCAAATTGATGGAAAGTCTCTTACGGAAAATCTGTACTTATATTTGGGGAAATGACTCTTCCGAAACTCAGAAACTAATTTTCAAAGTAAGACTAGACTCGAGTGCTTGGACCTCGGATGGGACATTTGGACTTGGGTACGAAGACCGGGCCGAGGACCCTTGTGGCCGGGCCCAATACCTTCAACACTAAGCTCGGATCCCCCAACGCCAGACTTTCCGGCTTATGCTCAAGAAAATGGCAAATGAAGCGATGGCGCATTCGACGGTTTTCGTCGTTTGCACTTTGCTGTAGTCCCAAAGACATACAGCCGGTAAACTGGAAGTTCAAGGATGCTCTTAGGTTAACAACCAGTCATTCAAATGATACTTAGTCATGCCTCCATTTTCGCAGGCGAAGAACATGTCTGCACATTGTTCACTTCCCACTTTGCATATGCCAAACGTTACAAGTTGAAATTTTAACGATTAACAGTCGAACATGATTTTTTCTAACATTTTCACGGATACAGATCTATAAAAGCGTCACTCCTTTCTCCGGTAAGATCTCCATGAGAGCAGCATTAAAAATTGACAAGTTAATTTCCGAGAGAAATATGAGTAATTCTAGTCTGAGAGCACATGATAGGGTTCCAAGGATTTAGACTTTTCAAGCACACCAAGAAGTCTCAACTCTAAAGTAAGACATCTAACGTTCAAGAGAAATTAATACTGGAGGACAAGAGGGGATGAGATTGAGACAAATTTTATGGCCGGTTTGCTTCATGACTAAAGCACATGGCAGTTAAGAACTTCAGAAAACAACTTTGACAATCTAAGGCAGTACAGAGATCAAATAAAAGCATCGCATATGAAGTCATCGTGTTATATAACAAAACTCAAAGCAATGACAGCAGCAACAGATGGCAAAACAACCCAGCATTGAGGAGGACTACTGCAGAAAACTTACAGGTCACTGCTTACTTTGCGCGTGCCACTTTTTTGCGCGTGCCACTTTTCTATACTGCTATAGAATTTCCACCGAAAGAACAAACAGGCAAGACGGACAATACTAGCACTGACCACCTCCACGAATGCCATGACGTACGATCTTTGAGGAGAGACACCGCCAGTCGAAATTGCTAGCAAGTAGCCCTCGAAGTTGCAAGGTACAATAAAACTGCCAGATTTAATTCCATTTAATGTCTTCTCTGCAACTTCATCCGCTTTCATTGCACCCGAAGAAGCAGCTATGATGCTTGTCAGCGGAGGTCTTCTCTTGTTTTCTGCGGTCAGGAAATGATGTATAAATAATTGTCCATAGGAAAAAAAAAAAGGATGGACTAATCCAAGAGCATAGGCAAGAAAAATAAAACACAATTTGCTAGTGTGGCCTCAGCATTCAATTCTTGACAGCACTCAGAGCACAGGAGATACGGACATAAGGCCAGCCATCCAAACGCATGTGCCTTTTAGGTACTAATTTATGGGCCAGAGCTGTTGCCATTAACAGCTAGAGACACTATCTATTAGAAAATGCCTAATATAACAATAGATGAAAATGCATTCCTGCAGTTAAGTTAGAAAGCATCTATCAAGAGCAGGTAAGAGATCACGAGCTGGGAAACAAGTAGATGCAGCTTAATTGAAGTTAGCTGGAATCATGCATGCTAACTCGATTCTTCTACACTCTTGTGCGGTAGAAACAACTACATGCTTCTCATCATCCAATTGTGATCGATGAAACCAGCGGAAAGCCCGGGGATTGCAGAGCAGCAACTACTGTGAAGAAATAAAAGAACTCTAAGATTTGGAAAGCAATTGATTTGCTTCTCATTTGATCATTTATGGAAGTTCCTAGCGAATCAACTGTCATTTACATATCTAAATTCTACTAAGGGTGCATTTGTTTCACAGAAAACACAATAATAAAGGAAAATGCTTTCCGGGAAAGCATTTTCGAAAGTATTTTCCAAAAATATAGTTTGTTTTCCTTTATTTGGTAATGTATACTTGAAAATGTTTTCTGCCGTTTGGATTCCATTAAAAAATAATTTCACACTTCATCACAGGAAAAAAAAATGAATTTTCAATTTAAAAAACTTCAAAATTTTAATATTGTTGTTTTTTATTTACTTTTATTTTTTATTTTCTTTCTTTTTATTTCCTTTTTCTTTTTTCTTTTTCTCTTTTTTCCTTCTTCTTGTCCTTCACTCCTCAACTTCCTCACGCCATTCCTTTTGCTTCCTCTAGCAGTTCATTCTCGGCTAGCTTACAAGGGATAAACTCCAACTGTTGCCAAAGGTGGCGAGCTTGCTAGCTGGTCGCTAGAGGTTGTGAGCTCGCCCAATCTAGCGATGCTTGAGCCTCATCGCTGGAGGCCACGAGTTCACCCAATTTAGCGAGGCTTGAGGCTCATCGCTCTCGGGCAAGCTCAACCCTTGTTGTCGAAGGTCATGAGATTGCTCGATCTGGTGAGACCAGAGCTCACTAGCCGTCCTCATGGCTGATGACGGGTGAAGAAGAAGCAAAAAGAAAAATGAAGAAAAGAAAAAGAAGCAAATTCGAGTTTTTTATTTTTATTTTTATTTTTATAATGTTTTCTAAATTTTTATTTTTTTAAAAAATAAAAAAATTCAAATTCAATTTTTTTAAAATATATTTTTATAAGAATAATTGTTTGTAAACCAAGCATCAAATCTAAGTGTTGGTAAATTCAGAAAACATTTTTCGATCCTTTCAAAGGGAAAATTATTTTTCTGAATTTAAGTTTTGCTAGAAAAACATTTTTTGTTGACTAGGAAAACATTTTTCAATGACTCATTTTCCTAAGCGACCTAGACGCTGAAAAATGAAGAAAATGTTTTCCCCGAAAATGTATCCCGCGAAACAAACGCATCATAAATTCAGATTATCTTGTTCCAGCACAGTTGGCTAACTACACAGATTCCACGAGCAATCTATGGTCAAAGCATTTGATCCTCACAATTGCAAAGCAGTGCAACTAAAAACACTACACCGTGGCGATCTGCAAGAGGGGAATTCACAACGATATACCTTCCACTAATCCAGGAGTATCGGTATCCGGTGGGAAAACAAGGGAAACATGGATGTCGTCGGCGATAATCTCTTGTTGCAGCACCTCCGCCAATCCTCGGAGCCCGAATTTGCTCGCCGAGTAAGCAGTGTAGCCGTAGATGCCCGCCTATAGCAATCACCCCATCACCAATTTCCATTAAAAGCATAGAGACAATGCAAAGCGAGAATGCTCTCGCGGCGACCTATAGCAGGAATTACCTGACCGGCCTGAGAGGACATGAGGGCAATTGAGGCCGGCCTCCGGTCGGTCCTCGCTTTCATCGCCGGCAAGAACGCCTTGATCATGTTGAAGCTCCCGATCAGGTTGACGTCTATTATGAACCTGACCTCCTCCAGCTCCTGCTTGGCCAGCTCCTCGGCGATGAACACCCCCTGGTTCACCACCAGCACATCCACCGGCTTGGCCTCCTCCGCGGCCCGCCGCAACGCGTCGAAGTCGCGGACGTCCGCGGAGAACGTCGCGACGTCGATCCCCGTGGCGAGGCGGATGGCCTCCCTGGCCTCCTCCAGCTTGGCCTGGGACCGGGCGAGGATCGAGACGCGGGCGCCCTCCGCGGCGGCGCGGTGGGCGAGGGCGAGGCCAATGCCGCTGGAGCCGCCGGTGATGAACACGTGGCGGTTCTTGAGGGGGATCCTGACGGGGCGGGGGCGGACGATGAGGGAGAGGAGGAGGAGGAGGAGGGCGGGGAGGAGGAAGAGGGCGACGAGGGAGAGGAGGGAGAGCGCGGCCATCGCCGGAGGAGAACTTTGGAGCTCGAGCTCGGGCGATAGTGTGGTGGTGGTGGTGGTGGTGGTGACGGTGAGGGCGCGGGCGGAGGGGGCAATGCGGGAGGGGAACGGACGGTGGTGATGTGTGACGGACGGGTGGGGATCGATCGGGCCTTCTTTATTTTTCGATGAGATCGAGAGAGGAGACCGAGGAATAGACCAGTTCTGAATTTGGGAGGGAAATCAAGGCATGTGATGTGGACAAATTAGTGTATTGAAACTAAGAATATTATTTTATTAAATATAACTAATCAGTATTTCGAGACCCTAGTTAAGAAAATCCATGGGACAGTACCCTATTAACCGATCGATTTTGTCCCAAACAAATTTTCGACAAGCATTTTTTTTTTATAGTAGCCATCAAAAATTATAAATTATATCCACTATGACAGAATTATCATGAATTTTTTTATTGTGACACAAAAAAACTCAAAGTATATTTCCTGGAACACATTTACTTTGCATCAATATTCCATTAGATTATTTGTCAACCAAAATAAAGTCATTCTTAAGTCACATGTGCGTTATGTTAACATTATTTGTTTTCTAGAGTCAATGTAGGCAAATTTTTAATAATTCTAATCTTTTGCGGAACAAGTTCATACAAGGGGATTAATTTGGGAGAAGAAATAGAGACATGGGATTGTGGACAAATTAGTGTATTGAAAATAAGAATTTTTCTTTCTTAAATATAATTAATTAGTGTGTGGACAGACCATTGTTAAGAAAATCCATGATACAGTCTCCTACTAACCAATTGATTTTATCCCAATTTTTTTTTTTAGAAGCATCCCTTTTTTTGTTTTTTAAATTTTTTGGTATAACAGAACACTGGTATTTGAGAAATCATTTTTCTCCCAAGAATCTAGACTATTTGGAAAGGAAATCAGTCATAAAAAATCTTAAATTATATTTCCATTATGACATATTTATCATGAATTTTTAATTGTGGTATAAAAAAGCCCAAACTATATCTATTAAGATACATTTACCTTTCATTAGATAGTTTAACAGCCAAAATGAGGTCATTTTCATTTTATTTAAGTCACGTGCATGTTATATCAACATTGTTTGTTTTTTAATATTCATGTAACTAGATTTTTAACGATTATGATCTTTTGTGCAAGAAGTTCATATAAGAGGATTGATTTGGGAGGGGAAATTGAGGCATTGGATGTGGACAAATTAGCACATCAAATCATTAAGAAAATCTGTGGTATAATCTCCTTTTTTTTTTTCCCGAAAATACAAGTGCTATTCATTTACTTAGGCAAGTTTGGAGTGATTACATCAAAAACATCTGCGCATAATAAATCAAACGAGGCTGTTGGGAGGTGATTCTCTCTTTGTGCTCTTGCAAGCCAATATGTAGGTTTGTTGGACTCTCTACTGCAATGAGCCAAAGTCAGGCCTAGAAAGTCCTTTATTTTTTGCCTTGATTTGGTCCACGAGCGGTGCCACTTCCCAGTTTGGCTTTGTTGTATCTTGAACTGCTTGCACAAGCAGCAGATAGTCGGATTGTACTTGGAGTCTTCGAATAGATCTGGTGGAGAGGCTATTGGAGAGGAAGTCTAGGGTTTCCAAGAGAGCAAGTGCTTTCGCCTGTTCAGCCGAGGATGCCGCCACCGTCTTGGAGAAACCGTCGACCAAGCGGCCCTGAGAGTCTCAACAAAGGCAGGCGATTGCTCCCCTATGCTTAGCCAAGGATGCCGCTCCTCTGTTCTCTTTGAAATATGGTGTTACGCCTTCATTCCTGACAAATGAGGCATTGATGTTGATTCTCAGAGCATCCAAGTTCGGGGGAAGCCATCTTAGCGTGTGAGTGCCACTTCTTTTCTCCATTTTTGCGTTGTTGTTCCATACTGTGAAATCTTCGTTTAAAGCTATTGATTTCAACAAGGTCTGGTGCAGGTGCAGAGGATTTTTGGCAAAGATGCACCAGTTTCAATCTTTCCACATGCACCACATAGTAGTGGCGATTAGTTCAAATTTTCGTGCGCTTCTTGGGTCCTATTTCCTCATGCACAGCCATTCATCAAGTCGTGTTAATTTGAGTCTTGTGATTTCAATTTGCAGAGGGCTAGCTCTCCATATCTGAGATGTCCAAGGACAGAGCAACAAAGTGTGTTCGATAGTTTCAGCTTCGTTTTTGCAGATAGGGCATAAAGGATCGGGTGCGATTCTTCTCCTGTGCAAGTTTTCCAATGTAGGTAGTGCGTTTTGGCTTGCATTCCAGAGAAATTGTTTGAATTTGGGGAGAGTTCCAGAATTCCAAATAAATTTCCATAGGTCTAGCTTTATTAGGCGAGAAGAAGTTGCCGTTGTGGTTTGTTGGTTGGTTGATTGATTTCTAGTGGTGAAATAGCCATTTTTCACTGTGCAGGACCCTGATTTGCTGTTAATCCATACCATTTTATCCTTTGTAGTAGGTAATCCAATAGGGGTTGCAAGGATTTTTTTTACTCTGTGGTCATCAATCAACGACCTTACCATTGTCTCGTTCCATTTACCCTCCTCGTTCTATTAATGCACCCACTTTCTCTTGCTCATTTCTTATCGCCGGTCCTCCAATAGGTCCACTTTTTAGCCATTTATCTTCTTTAACCGAAATTTTCTCTCCATTTCCAACGGACCACACAACTTGTGAAGCTATAGAGTCTATTCCCAATACAATACTCTGCCATCCCCATGAGGGCCGTGAGCCTCTTCCAACTTTCAAGAAATCACAATGTGGGTAATATGAGCCCTTTATCAGTTGACTTAGAAGGGATGTAGGTTGCTGTGACATACGCCATGCTTGCTTTCCTAGCATTGCCTTGTTAAAAGCCAGGAGATCTTTAAAGCCGAGACCTCCCTCATCCTTCCTAAGTTTCAAAAGTTCCCATTTTTTCCAATGAACCCCAGCAATTTTGTTTCCATTCCTCCACCAGAAATTTGCAATCTTCTTCTCAATAGCTTTACATATTGACATAGAAATTTTAAAAATGGACATTGCATATTGTGGAATGGCCTGCACCACTGGTTTAATCAATATCTCCTTACCTGTTTTTGACAGCAAGTTGTCTTTCCAACTCTCCAATTTCATGTGAACTCTGGCAAGAATCTAGGCAAATATGTCTTTTTTTGAACCTCCTCAATCTGAGGGAATACCTAGATACTTTCCCGTTTTCTCTATTTCTAGAACTCTTAGCTCTGCAGGCATATTCCTTCTTAGATTCATTGGGCAACTTTTGTTGAAATAAATTCCTGATTTGTTTAGATTAATAGCATGTCCTTGTGAAACAATATTGGTGTAGAATAGCCGCAAAATTCTGAAATTTCAATACAATGCCATTAAGAAAGAAGATAGAGTCATCCCCGAATAACAGATGTGATAATGTAAGGCAGCTACTATTAAGCTTAATTCTACGGAGTGTTCCATCTACCACTGCTCGATTCATTAAGTGAGATAGGACATTAGCCACTAAGATAAAGAGGTAAGGGGATAATGGATCACCTTGTCGAATCCCTCGTGTAGGCTTGAAAAACGGTAGAGGATCCCCATTGAAATTTATGTTGAAGGAAATCATTAATACACATTGCATCACCCATTGCACCCACTGATCACATAAACCCATCTTGGTCAAACATTCTCGAAGGAAATCTCATTCAATTCAGTCATATGCTTTTTGCATGTCAAACTTTAGGATAGCTTGGAACTTACTTTTCATCTCTCGTGTGCGCAGCTTATGTAATACTTCCTACACAACCAAGATATTATCTTGAATTTGTCTGCCACCTACAAAGGCACTTTGTTCTTCAGCAATTAGGCTTGGTATTCATGGTTTTAATCTATTTGTCATTATTTTGGAAATGATCTTATAGACAAAATTGCATATGCTAATAAGTTGGAATTGTTCAAGCTTTTTGGGGTTTGGGATCTTGGAAATTAGAGTTATTTGGGTTATGTTCATAACTGAGTTTAGGTGTCCAGTGTCAAAGAAATTCTGCACTTCTTTGAAAATGTCTTGACTTATATTTGGCCAATGATCGCGGTAAAATAGCCCATTTAAACCATCCGGTCCTGGAGCTTTAGTAGCTCCTAACTCTTGCATTGCAATAGTAATCTCCTTCATTGTAACAGGTTCTACTAACCTTTGGTTCATCATTTCATCGACTGTGGTTGGTATTTGTTGTATGATCGACTGAAAATTGCGAGACCCCATTGACTCGTATAAGTCTTTAAAGAATATTTCTGTCATCTCCTGCAAAGGTTGTTCCTCTTTCACCCATACATCTTCTGCATTTTTCAGCATAGTAATTATGTTTCTAGTTCTTTGTTGAATGGTTGTTGCGTAGAAAAATTTTGTATTTCTATCCCCCCATTTTAACCTATTGATTCTAGAGTGCATGCCCCAATACATCTCCTCTTGCCGCCATAGCTTTTTAATTTCTTGGGTTATCTTCTTTGATGTCTCACTCTCTTTGTATACTTCATTACTATTTGTCAGCCTTTGTAATTCATGCTTCAGCCAATCAATTCTCATCTTTGCATTATAGAATCTATTTTTGCTCCATTTTACCAGTTGTTGAGTCACAATCTGCAACCTTTCCACTATATTTAGACTTTGAGAATCATTATCAGCCCATGTTTTCTTAACTAGTTGCACACATTCCTCTTCTTCTGCCCAAAACGCTTCATATCGAAAAACCCTCCTCCTCCGATCTTTCCACATGTGTAATGAGAGTATGAGAGGGCTGTGATAAGACCCTATGGCTGGTAATGCGACACATTCAGCATTAGGATAAGCTATCCTCCATTCAAAATTGCATAGTGCTCTATCTAGTCGCTTCTTGACAAATTGATCTCCTTCTCGATTGTTTGTCTAGGTGAAGGCAAATCCCTTGGATTCCAAATCCATTAAGGAGCATTGGATAAGAAAATCTCTAAAGGCTGTAAGCCGGTAATTTTCTACTCTCTTCTTGCCCACTTTTTCCCATTAATACAATATCTCATTGAAGTCCCTCATGCAAAGTCAAGGTCGATGATGATTTACACTTGTTCTATATATGGCCTCCCATAACAACACCCTTTCTTGAAATTCATTAGGAGCATGTAAAAAGGTAACATGCATCCTCTGCTTGTTTCTTTAATTTGACATTGAACTTTTATATAATTATTTGAGAATAAGTCAATGGATAGCACTACCCGGTAATCCTAGAGAAGGGCTAAACCCCCTGCAATTCCTTCGGATTCACCAAAAAGCTATTCTAAAAATTCAAACTCATTCTTAATCATTGCACCTTTTGCTCTTGATTTTAGTCTCCATTAAAAATATAATACTAGGTTTTTCCTGAGTCACTAAGACTCTTAAAATTTGAATTGTCAAGGGTGTGTCCAACCCCTAACAATTCTAACTTAGTAGCTTCATGGATGATTCGGTGGCTCATTAGGATTAGCCACCAAAGCCCACTGATTTGACTTCTTCGCCACCTTAATAGGGGTTTCCACTAGCTGTGTATTATTGATAACCGGTGTTTTAGAACTTTGAGCACCATATGGATAGAACTTCTTTCCTTTTTCAGCTGTTGAGTGCTTGATGCCTTTGGATTTATGCCGTATCAGCCCCTTTTCACTTGCTGGGGCCTCTAACATATCAATTTCTGCTTCCTTTTGTTGTTCCTCAAAGAGTACTATAATTGATTCTTCATCTATGCAACAGCTTCCTCTCTTTTGTGGGCCTTTCTCCTCCATGAGTTATAGTGCTAAATTCTTTGTAGACATAATATTCTCCTGTTGAGTTGGCTGGTCAGTACTCTTTTGTCCATAAATGTTATTCAAATTTTGATTCTGCATTTATTGTTCATTTTCAGGAACTGAATGGGTAGGGGCCTCTGGCACACTCTCATCATCTTATGGTATAATTTCTTGTTTGTCATAGAAAATTTTACCATACGGGCTGAGTTCTCGCACTTCCGCTCTTAGCCATTGCCCAAATCTTCCCAATAAGTCCTCTGCTAGCCCTGAATTCTCATAGGGTATTTCTTTGCAAGATGTAGCATAATGCCCAATCTTACCGCATGAATAGCAATAATGCGAAAGTTGCTCGTATTTAAACTCTACCCATAGTCTCTTTCTCTCCAAATTAACAATGAGTCCTATCTTGAGAGGGTTTTCTAGATTCAGCTTTAATTTTGCCTTACCAATAACTATTGATTTTGTACCAAAAGAATTTTCTACATGCATCCTTTTTTTTTTTTCTGGTGGGGGGGGGAGGTATAGCAGAACATTGGTATTTGAGAAATCATTTTTGTTCCAAGAATCTAGACTATTTGAAAAGAAAAAAAAGCCATCAAAAATATTAAATTATATTCATTATGATAGATTTATCATAAACTTTAATTGTGACATAAAAAACCTCAAACTATATGACACATTCTATACCTATGACACATTTACTTTTTGTTAGATGATTTGTCAACCAAAATAATGTCCTTTTTATTTATCTAAGTCACATGTGCAATATATTAACACTGTTTGTTTTCTAATGTTCATGTAGGCAAATTTTTAACTATTATAGTCTTTTGTGCGACAAGTTCGTATAAGAGGATCAATTTGGGAGGGGAGATCAAGGCATGGGATGTGTAAAAATTAAAGTATTGAATCGTTAAGAAAATCCATGGTATAATCTCCTATTAACAAATCGATTTTGTCTCAAAAGAATTTTTGGCATGCATCTTTTTTTTGGATATAGCAGAACATTGGTATTTGACAAATCATTTTTCTTCCAAAATTCCAGACTTTTAGGAAAGGAAAAAAGCCAACAAAAATCATAAATTATATCTACTTTCACAATTTACCATAAACTTTTTATTGTGACATAAAAAGCCCCAAACTGTACCTACTTGGACACATTTACCTTCCATCAAGGTTCCATTAGATGATTTGTTGGCCAAAATGAGGTCATTTTTATTTCACTTAAATTACGTATGCGTTATGTCAACACTATTTGTGTTCTAACTTCTATCCAAGCAAATTTTTAATGATTATGATCTTTTGCGCAACAAGTTCATATAAGAGGATCAATTTAGGAGGGGAAATAAAGACATGGGATGTGGACAAATTAGCATATTGAAAATAAAAATATTTATTTATTAAACATATTTGATCATTGTCTTAAGATCCTCATTAAGAAAGTCCATGGTATAAAGGGTAGGATTGTTGGAGATGGCCAGCAAAGGTCGCTAATCTTAGGCGAGGGTGGCTAGTCCTCTTAGCCCTTGGGTGATGGTGAGGGCTGATGAGGCTCACCCAAATCTGAGTCGAGGGTGCCCATATTTGCTGGCCTTTGGCGATGGTGCTGGCATTACCCCACTGGTAAGGGCCTTGCTATTCTTTTTTTACAAATTTTTAATAAATTTTACCCTTACATTTTTAATCTAATTTAAGTATTATTTTAAGGAGACTATAACAAAAAAAATGCCCCATATGACAGGAAAATAATTGTAAAAATGTAATGTCGATATTTTTCATTAACCAACTTAATCATGTTAATGGAAGAACTTGCATTAATTTGATAAATTTTAGAATTTAATTGTACTTTTTGAAAATTTTAGAGCATAATTACATTTTCATAATAAATTTTAGAACTTCAATATGTTTATCACATCATTAAATTATTGTTTTGTCATATTTAAACTTGTCTTTGATCATTTATCCTAAATTTTAACAAATGGACAAATGAAAATATCTTTAAATGATGTAGTTTATTTTCGACAATCTTAATATATTCTTAAAATATATGTTCTTATATTGAATGACATAATTAATCGATCTTAGTGCAGTTGTGTTAGAGCGTTCTGAGATTTTTAATTCAGAAATCAAAGGTCACATAATCGGTTCCAATCGTTAGATCAAGACCACTACACAATTCTAAGACTTGAACTTAACCAGTCATCCAAATCTCGTGCCACCGTGAGCGCTGGGGGATATTTAGTTGTATGTTTGCAGAAGGATAAATTGATTCATTTAAGTTGATGTTTTGTTTGGAGTTGTAAATAATTTATTTTGGAAAGTGAATAATCAAATTCATATGAGTGCAGCACCTGGAGATGGTATTTACGATTATTCCAAAATTGTATAGCCATATATAAACATTTTTTGTTTCTTTAATCAATAATTGGTCCGACTTATTAGTTGTTTTGGCTTATTTGAGGGATAATACCAGAGTCATGCATAAAGTTTTTTATTTTTATTTTGAATGATTATTACTTTCGCTTTTTTTTTTTCAATTCACGTGGCACAAATGCTGTGACTTTGTTTGATTTCAAGCATCCCAAACTTTCAAAAGCATATAAAATGAGAACACGTAATATTTTTTTTTGAAAACTTAAATAATGTTTTTGAAATTTTCAAAAAGAAGCAAAAACACTTGCATCTTCAATTTTAGGGCCAATACCACGAAAAGCCCCAAATTAATACACTTGTGATCAATTTAATCCAAATTATTTTTAATCACAAAAATTCCAAACTGATATAATTATAATAAATTTATCTATTGTTAATTTATGTTAAATTTTATTGTCAAATTTTCCAAATTGGTTTGCACGTAGTAATTGACAGATGCACCTATTATCAGTTTGTGGTTTTTTTTTATAATGTTAATATGATTTAACATAAATTATTTGAGGGTAAATTTTCATAAATGTATTAATTTAGGATTTTTTGTGATTAAAAAATTAATTTAGAATAAATTTATCATAATTATATTATTTTAAAGTCTTGATGGTTAAAGAATTAATTTGGATTTTGGCTAGTTTGAAATTTTTCATAATATTAACTTGATAAACTTCCAAGTTCATATGTAAAGATAAACCCTCGCGTCAAACTAATCCATATCTCTACTTAATCCCTCCATTCCCGTCCGCTTTCGTTTTCTCTCCCAAGCCCCAAAAAGTCAAAGCCGACGACGAGGTTTTCCAAGTCAAAATCTCTCTCTCTCTCTCTCTCTCTCTGTGCAGCAAGGCACGGCAGCTCTGGGGGCGGACGCCGGCGGAGCAAAGCGGCGACCAAGGGAGCGGCTGCAGGACGACGTCCACGATCTCCATCCTCTGTAAGGTATCCGCACGTGAAGCCGAAGGGTTCTTCTGTTCGATTTTTTCTTCTCTTTCTTTTGGGTTCTAGTTGTTCCTGGCGAAATTTTATGTCGGGGTTTCCAACGATCGTTAGATCTCAGGCTCAGTCATTACAAATCGCCATCTTGTCGTGCTCTCGGTTGGACCGTTTCCTTTTTTTGTTTTGTCCCTTTGGAATTTCTTCTGTCATCCCAGTATTTCCCAGCAAAGAGTAGGGATTTGATTATACTGGTTTGAGGGTACATGAACTGGTAGTTGATGGTCTTTACCAAAAAAAAAAAACTGGTAGTTGATGGTTTCTTCAGGTCTGGAAAAATCTCATGCTCGATTGTTTCGATGAAACGCGAATTTAGAGGCTAGAAGTTGGTGTAATTCTGTTGATCATTCTCTTAAAGGAATGTTGATGGATCCCTAGGCTTCAGCTAATGTTTGTGGACGCTTTTAGTAGGAGATAAGTGAGCAGGAGCTATAATTTGGTTGTGTTCTTTGTTTAATTTTGCAGAATTACTTGAAAGATGCCTCCACAGAAGATTGAAAGTGGACACAAGGACACGGTCCATGATCTGGCGATGGACTACTATGGTAAGAGACTGGCCACGGCGTCGTCAGACCACACCGTTAACATTGTTGGAGTCAGCAACTCGGGATCTCAGCATCTTGCCACCCTGACCGGCCATCAAGGACCCGTTTGGCAGATATCTTGGGCTCATCCCAAATTCGGGTCTTTGCTTGCTTCGTGCTCGTATGACGGGCGGGTCATCATATGGAGGGAAGGTAATCCAAATGAGTGGACGCAGGCACACGTATTTGAAGAGCACAAATCATCGGTCAATTCCGTTGCTTGGGCTCCTCATGAGCTTGGCCTTTGTCTGGCTTGTGGTTCGTCCGATGGGAATATTTCGGTGTTCACTGCTAGACAGGACGGCGGCTGGGATACTTCAAGGATTGATCAGGCTCATCCGGTCGGGGTCACCTCCGTGTCGTGGGCCCCGTCGACCGCCCCTGGTGTACTTGTTGGTTCTAGCATGATGGAACCTGTTCAGAAGCTCTGCTCAGGTGGTTGTGATAACTCCGTGAAGGTGTGGAAGCTCTACAACGGGGTATGGAAGTTGGACTGCTTTCCGGTGCTTCAGATGCACACTGACTGGGTGAGGGACGTTGCCTGGGCACCCAACTTGGGCCTTCCGAAATCGACTATCGCAAGCGCATCGCAGGACGGGAGGGTCATCATATGGACCGTGGCCAAGGAAGGGGATCGATGGCAGGGGAAGGTTTTGTACGATTTTAGGACTCCGGTTTGGAGGGTCTCGTGGTCCCTGACCGGTAACATTTTGGCAGTGGCAGACGGGAATAACAATGTCACCCTTTGGAACGAAGCTGTCGATGGTGAGTGGATTCAGGTTTCAACCGTCGAGCCATAGGATTCAGTTTGGGGTTGTCCTGTCGAACTGCTTTTAACTGCGCAATGTGCATAGAGAACGATTTGCCAACATAATAGAACCCGCGAACATGCTCGGGTTTACTTCATAGATGAATTTATGTTCTTTTTGGGCTGGTAGAGATACTTTAAATTGTTCTTGCTTTGCGGCTAGATGTCCTTATGAATGAAGTTTGGATGATAAGTGGCGCCAGACTTTCTACTCACCCTTTTTTGTCAGCCTTGTTTTGAGCGATGCTGTGACCAATTTGGCCTGAATAGTTGGTCTCAATGGCTTGTGGATTTGCACCGGCTGTTTACCATTGAAACTTGTATGACCTATTGCTGATGAACTTCTTAATCTGCTCAGAAGGGCGATCGTTTAGATACATGTGTTCCAAATGGAGGTGGTAAGCGGGTGGCTCGACTCGAATGTGGATTGGGTCGTATTTGGGTTAAGACCAAATCGACCTGGTTAACTGGGGATGGGCACTTGGCACGTGGCAGGGCGGACTGGGGTGCGCCTTTCCCAACGATTGTCCTTGGCAATCGTTTCTTGTGGTGGAAAACTAGCTCCTTTGGGTCGGGTTGGGGCCTGACGGGGCGGCAGGCCTGAGCCTGAACCCCTTGCCCATTGCTTCGTTTAATCCATCTATAACCATAATTCTTATTTTGAATTTGGCCTTTAGTGCATTTGTTAAACACCCTTTAAAGAAGATGTATGATTTTCAATGCAACGTATTCCCTTGTGATATGTGTAATCAATATATTGAAAATCAAAATATTTCCTTTTATTTAGAATGCTTAACAAGTGTTTATGGACAATCGTTAATAAGATGCTTCTTATATGATAGCTACTCCACTCTTATCGCCGTCGCCGCTGCTGCTGCCATCGTTCCATTGCCACCTTAATCCTAGTGAAATTTTCATAAATACCATGATACGGAAAATTCCATTAATTTATAAATGGAAAAGCCTTGCAGTGGGATGCCCTGTAAAACATAGAACTAAATAATCAGATCCTTCACCCTAGGACTAGTAGAATTCTTAAGACGAGTTGAAAAGGACACCGCACATCTGCCGTGTAACGATGCATATCTATTCGCCGGTCATGTCTGTCGAGTAACGATACATATCTATTCGCCGGTCATTGCTAATGATGCTAAGTGTGATGCAGACCTAGATGTGTGAAATGGGTGGGTCGGGTTGGGTCGGGTTTGGGTCGGATCATTAATGATCCAACCCAAATTAACCCATTAACTTATTTATGACCCATTTATGCCTAATGTAAATTTTCCAACCCATTCCCGACTCAACCCATACTTAACCGATTTAACTAAACTTAAAAAAGTTTATTTTTTATATATATGTTTAAAAGAAATGATATTACTAAAATAGTTTTATACAACACAAAATTTAATGGATAATTTTTATAATTTTTAAAATAATTATTTTTAAAAATCGAATTTTAATTATTTTTAAAAATTAATTTTTTATTTTTAAATATAATTTTAAATTTTAAATTTTAATTTTAATTTTTTTTTTTTGTTGTTCTTCTTTGGCCGATTGCCGGACACGACGAAAACTAGTGGCTGGCCACAGGCAAGCCTTGAGCTCATCAAATCTGGTGACGAGCTCGAGCTCGCCCCTCGCCGAATCTAGTGAGCTCGAGGCTCGTCGGCATCGGGTGATCTCGAACTCGCCCCTTGCCAAATTTGGTGAGGCTCAAGCCTTGCTGGATGTTGGTGAGGCATTCGCCTCGCCAGATCTAGCAAGTTCGAGGCGCACCAATGTTGGGCGAGCTCGAGCTCGCCCTTCACCGAATCTGGTGAGGCTCAAGCCTCGCCCAATACCGATGAGCTCGAGGCTCGCCTGGCCGGTCGCCAACTATTGCCGTGCCGACAACCGGAGAAAGAAAAAAAAAAACATAAAATTAAAATAAAAAATAATTATAAATAAAAAAATAATTATAATTTATATATATTATATATATATTTGTAAAGTTAAATTGAGAAGAGAGAGTCTCTTTGTAAATTGGTTCATTTTTAATGTGTTGATAAATGGGTTTTAAATGGATCTACTCTCAGACCCATTTAAGACTTATATATCTTAGCCTCTTTATTTTTAAAACTCATTATGGATGTTTTGAGAGATAAGGCTTAACTCATTAACAACTCATTTGACTAGAAATGAGTCCATAAATAGGTCAATGACCCATTTTGACACCTCTATGAAAATCCCAACCTCAAGCCTCACCGGCGCCGCCGATCGCTGAAGCTGCTCTCCACCTTTGCGCATAGCTCGCTTGATTATGTTTGACCTTCTAAAGCCGTAAAGTTCATCGGGAACGCGACCTCCACGAGATAGGAGAGATCGATAGAAGCAGTGTGAGTGGCAATCGGTTTACGATGGCTTCGCAAATTTCAGAAAGACCTGCCATAATTATTACTCAGCAGAGTTGAAATTTGGCTATAATAGAAACCCGTTCAAGACACATTCTGCTGGGTTTCATCTTTTGAGGATCCATTTTAATTTGTTTTCCATAATTATTGAATTATGGAACTAAACACATCCTTAAAAGGCTTCATCATGATTTAATTTGAACCTCGAAACTTCCTAAACGTAAAACAACTTAGAGGGTATTACCTCCTTCTAGGGAAAATAAATATACAAGGGAACTTGAGAATGTTGGTCATGCCTGTACTGGCACATTATACATCCATATTTTCTGGCTATTTTTTGGATTAAGCTCAAGCTCGAGTTCCTTCACAAACTGATTGCAACCGAGTCGAAATTGAGTCAAGTATATAGATTGTTATCTAAAGGAGCTCAAGTAGAGGATTACATATAAGACCCGTTCAAATCTAATTTCGAGCACCGAGAACAAAAGTTGAATCAAGCTCAAGCTTGGTTGATGTATCTCTACGTTTCAGTTCACCTTTCCATTGATTTTCAGTCAGTGTCTCTTTACTACTTCAGTCAATTAGAGCACGTTTGGTAACATTTCTGTTTCGAAGAACAATTTTTGAACAGAAATAGATTTTTTTTGTTTTTGTTCTTGGGAACAATTTTTGAATATAAGAATGTGCTTGGTTACTACAAAAAATTTATATTTTAGAAATATAAATGCGTTTGGTAAACTTGTATAATTTTATTTTTTCAATAATTTTATTTTTTTATTTTTTATATTTTTTATTTTTTTTTCTTTCTTTCTTTTGTGGCCGTCGACGACCACAGTGGTGGCTAGCGACAGGCTAGGTGAGCTTTGGCAAGCTCGCTGGAGCTCACCGATGGCCTCGATGGCCAAGCGAGCCTCACGTTGCTTGAGCGAGTTGGAGCCCCGCCAATGGCCTCAACCTCGCCCAAGCGGCGCAAGGTCTGCCTTGCGCTGGCCAAAGAATAAGAAGCAACTTTTATCTATTTTTTATTTTTGTTCCAAATCTGTTCTCGGGAACCAAAGTTTTACTAAACACGTTTCAGTTCTTCTTTTTGTTCCCCGGAACAAAAGAACATAAATTTTTGTTTCGGGGAGCAGAAACAATTTTAAACAAACAAGGCCTTAGCTTCCCTTCAGTTATGATTATAAAATAAAAGGTCAATTTCTGTATATTTATACAACCTCGATTTTCTAGGAGTGTCTCTTTACTATTTAGGCTAGTTAGCATTCCTTTAGTTATGGTTTTAAAGATTTCTCATTATATGTTTTTCTGTATCCCTCAGTAATTTCATTATCATTTTATTGATCCTATCTCGAATGACGAAGGCAAGTATGCATCATTGGAAGATGATTCTAGGTCCATTTATTTTGTGGGAAATTTGTGTTGGAAAAATATTTATCTCATTTTTCAGCTATTAAATTGCTTAAAAAAGCAAATTGATGGAAAGTCTCTTACAGAAAATCTATACTTATATTTGGGGAAATGACTCTCTTCCGAAACTCAGAAACTATTTTTCAAAATAGTAAGACTAGACTCGAATGCTTGGACCTCGGATGGGACATTTGGACTTGGGTACCAAGACCGGGCGGAGGACCCTTGTGGCCGGGCCCAATACCTTCAACGCTAAGCTCGGATCTCCCAACGCCAGACTTACCGGCTTATGCTCAAGAAAATGGCAAATGAAGCGATGGCGCATTCGACGGTTTTCGTCGTTTGCACTTTGCTGTAGTCCCAAAGACATACAACCGGTAAACTAGAAGTTCAAGGATGCTCTTAGGTTAATAACCAGTCATTCAAATGATACTTAGTCTTGCCTCCATTTTCGCAGGCGAAGAACATCTCTGCGCATTGTTCACTTCCCACTTTGCATATGGCAAACGTTACAAGTTGAAATTTTAACAATTAACAGTCAAACATGATTTTTTCTAACATTTTCACAGATACAGATCTATAAAAGCATCACTCCTTTCTCCGGTAAGATCTCCATGAGAGCAGCATTAAAAATTGACAAGTTAATTTCCGAGAGAAATATGAGTAATTCTAGTCTGAGAGCACATGATAGGGTTCCAAGGATTTAGACTTTTCAAGCACACCAAGAAGTCTCAACTCTAAAGCAAGACATCTAACGTTCAAGAGAAATTAATACTGGAGGACCAGAGGGGATGAGATTGAGACAAATTTTCTGGCTGGTTTGCTTCATGACTAAAGCAAATGGCAGTCAAGAACTTCAGAAAACAACTTTGACAATCTAAGGCAATACAGAGATCAAATAAAAGCATCGCATATGAAGTCATCGTGTTATATCACAAAACTCAAAGCAGGACAGCAGCAACAGATGGCAAAACAACCCAGCATTAAGGAGGACTACTGCAGAAAACTTACAGGTCACTGCTTACTTTGCGAGTGCCAGTTTTCTATACTGCTATACCAGCTCCATGGAAAGAACAAACAGGCAAGACGGACAATACCAGCACTGACCACCTCCACGAATGCCATGACGTACGATCTTTGAGGAGAGACACCACCAGTCGAAATTGCTAGCAAGTAGCCCACGAAGTTGCAAATTACAATAAAACTGCCAGATTTAATTCCATTTAATGTCTTCTCTGCAACTTCATCCGCTTTCATTGCACTAGAAGAAGCAGCTATGATGCTTGTCAGCGGAGGTCTTCTCTTATTTTCTGCAGTCAGGAAACGATGTATAAATAATTGTCCATAGGAAAAAACAAAAGGATGGACTAATCCAAGAGCATAGGCAAGAAAAATAAAACACAATTTGCTAGCGTGGCCTCAGCATTCAATTCTTGACAGCATTCAGAGCACAGGAGATACAGACATAAGGCCAGTCATAAAAACGCATATGCCTTTTAGGTACTGATTTATGGGCCAGAGCTGTTGCCATTAATAGCTAGAGACAATGTCTATTACAAAATGCCCAATATAACACTAGATGAAAATGCATTCCTGCAGTTAAGTTAGAAAGCATCTATCAAGAGCAGGTAAGAGATCACGAGCTGGGAAACAAGTAGATGCAGCTTAATCGAAGTTAGCTAGAATCATGCATGATAACTCGATTATTCTACACTCTTGTGCGGTAGAAACAACTACATGCTTCTTATCATCCAATTGTAATCGATGAAACCAGCGGAAAGCCCAGGGATTGCAGAGCAGCAACTACTGTGAAGAAATAAAAGAACTCTAAGATTTGGAAAGCAATTGATTTGCTTCTCATTTGATCATTTACGGAAGTTCCTAGTGAATCAACTGTCATTTACATATCTAAATTCTACTAAGGGTGCGTTTGTTTCACAAAAAACTCGATGATAAAGGAAAATGCTTTCCGAGAAAGCATTTTCCAAAAATAATGTTTTTTTTTTTGTTTAGTAATGTATAATTGAAAATATTTTCTATAGTTTGGATCCCATTAAAAAATAATTTCACACTTCGTCACCGGAAAAAAAAAATGAATTTTCAATTTAAAAAACTTCAAAATTTTAATATTGTTGTTTTTTATTTACTTTTATTTTCTATTTCTTATTTTCTTATTTTCTTTTTCTTATTTTCTTATTTTCCTTCTTCTTGTCCTTCACTCCTCAACTTCCTCACGCTATCCCTTCTACTTCCTCTGGCAGTTCGTTCTCAGTTGGCTAACAAGGGATGTGCTCCAGTTGTCGCCAAAGGCGGCGAGCTCGCCAGCTGGCCGCTAGAGGTTGCGAGCTTGCCAGCTGGCCGTTAGAGGTTGCGAGCACTCGCCCAATCTGTTGAAGCTTGAGTCTCATTGTTGAAGGCCATGAGCTCACCCGATTTAGCAAGGCTTGAGGCTCATCGACCTCGAGCAAGCTCAAGCCTTATTGTCAAAGGTCATGAGATCGCTTGATCCGGTGAGACCAGAGCTCACTGGCCGTCCTTGTGGCCGATGACGGGTGAAGAAGAAGCAAAAGGAAAAAGGAAGAAAAGAAAAAGAAGCAAATTCGAATTTTTTATTTTTATTTTTATGTTTATAATGTTTTCCTAATTTTAATTTAAAAAAATGAAAAATTCAAATTCAATGTTTTTAAAAAATATATTTTTATAAGAATATATTTTTATAAACCAAGCATCAAATCTAAGATTTGGTAGATTCAGAAAATGTTTTCGGTTATTTTAAAGCGGAAATCATTTTTCTTGAACTTAAGTTTTGCTAGGAAAATATTTTTTGTTGGACTAGGAAAACGTTTTTCGTTAACTCATTTTCTTGAACCACCAAAATGCTGAAAAATGAAGAAAATGTTTTCCCCGAAAATGTATCCCGCTAAACAAATGCACCCTATATTCAGATTATCTTGTTCCAGCACAGTTGGCTAACTACACAGATTCCACAAGCAATATATGGTCAAAGCATTTGATCCTCACAATTGCAAAGCAGTACAACTAAAAACACTACACCGTGGCGATCTGCAAGAGGCGAATTCACAACGACATACCTTCCACTAATCCAGGAGTATCGGTATCCGGTGGGAAAACAAGCGAAACATGGATGTCGTCGGCGATAATCTCTTGTTGCAGCGCCTCCGCCAATCCTCGGAGCCCGAATTTGCTCGCCGAGTAAGCAGTGTAGCCGTAGATGCCCGCCTATAGCAATCGCCCCATCACCAATTTCCATTAAAAGCATAGAGACAACGCAAAGCGAGAATGCTCTCGCGGCGAGCTATAGCAGGAATTACCTGACCGGCCTGAGAGGACATGAGGGCAATCGAGGCCGGCCTCCGGTCGATCCTCGCTTTCATCGCCGGCAAGAACGCCTTGATCATGTTGAAGCTCCCGATCAGGTTGACGTCTATTATGAACCTGACCACCTCCAGCTCCTGCTTGGCCAGCTCCTCGGCGATGAACACCCCCTGGTTCACCACCAGCACGTCCACTGGTTCGGCCTCCTCCGCGACCCGCCGCAACGCGTCGAAGTCGCGGACGTCCGCGGAGAACGTCGCGACGTCGATCCCCGTGGCGAGGCGGATGGCCTCCCTGGCCTCCTCCAGCTTGGCCTGGGACCGGGCGAGGATCGAGACGCGGGCGCCCTCCGCGGCGGCGCGGTGGGCGAGGGCGAGGCCGATGCCGCTGGAGCCACCGGTGATGAACACGTGGCGGTTCTTGAGGGGGATCCTGACAGGGCGGGGGCGGACGATGAGGGAGAGGAGGAGGAGGAGGGCGGGGAGGAGGAGGAGGGCGACGAGGGAGAGGAGGGAGAGCGCCGCCATCGCCGGAGGAGAACTTCGGAGCTCGAGCTCAGGCGATAGTGCGGTGGTGGTGGTGAGGGCGGAGGCGGAGGGGCAATGCGGGAGGGGAACGGACGGGGGTGATGGGTGACGGGGTGGGCATGGACAAAATATTAGGTGAGTTTTATTAGGTGAGTTTTACCAGAAAATATTACAAACCCTCAGAAGACGACATCATTTATGCTCTGATGCAATTACGGGTCGACACCTGTCCAGCAGTAGGTATACGTCTGCTCTCCCTCCTCGTCTCGCTTCTTTCTCTCTCCTTTCTCTTCTCACCCTCTTCCAAATAACTTTCGGCTTGTAAGAAAAAAGGACAGATGGATGTGTAATAAATCTGCAACTTTCCCACTTAAAATTTCTCTTTCCTCACTTGGATGTTTCTCTCCTCGTGAAAGAGCAGACAATCTTCTCCCTCCTCTTTACTCTTTCTAACTCACATAACATTAACATGGACACACAACACGTGATATGATATGTCGATATGTCATTTTTAAAAATAGAGAATTTCGATACGTTTCGACACGTTATATATTAATATATATTTTTTTATATAAATACATAAATAATAATAATAATAATAATAATAACTTAGAATTAATTTACATGACAAATATTAAATAATATCATTCATTATTTTAATTTGTTACAATAATACATAAAACTTAGAGAAAAAAACTTTGTTTAAAGAGAAATGCTGAAATGATATTTTTAAATTTATTTATTTATCATATATAACATTTTTTCTTACTTCTTTCATAGTAAAAGACTTTTAAAAAAAATAAAACAATTATAAAAAAAAAACTAAACTAAAAAAAAATGGCCTCGTGCGTGTATAGTTATAGCAATTTTATTACTTCTTTTATTAATTTTTTTTGTGTACATTTAGATTGTGACCCCTCAAGTATTAGAAATTTTTGAAAATTAACCCCATGCATGTGAGAATTTTGGACTCTTGTGTCGGAGAAAGTTGATTACGTGACGAGACGTGTCAAAGCGTGTCGGAGTGTGTCAGGACGTGTCAAATCGTGTCGGGATGTCGGACACGACATGAAGGCTTCTGGAAAATGTCTGTGCTACATAGTCTCTACCTCCTTTGACGGTCCATCTGGTCTAGCGATTCCTCCGACGACCGTCCTCCCTCCCAACGATGGCCTTTCTCTCTCCACTCGATGGCCTCATCTTAGGGCTCCATTCTCTCGGTGCACTTCTTTCTAAATCGCGCTCTCTCTTGGCCGCCGATTTCGCTCGCCTCTCCCACGACCTCCACGCTTTTGGCGGTTCTTCCCTTGCGGTTTGATGAGGTCTCGGGTATGTGTTGTGTCTCTTCTTCCTTGCTCAGCAACACCATAGTGACTCTCTCTCTCTCTGAGTGTCTCTCTGTGCATTCTTTCATCCATGAGGCAAGCATTTTGACTAGGGTTTAGGGGTTTCGCCACCACTTCTTCGAGGTTCGTCCAGGTACCTCTCATTTTTGCGTGAACCAAGCATGAATTTTATAGTCTTTCTTTCCAAATGACTACCCTTTTCACTTCGATCGGTCCTTCGACAATGCGACGGCAGTTTTGAATCCTAGGTTTTGCTCTATGATGCTAAGCCTTGCTTTGGTTCCTTAAAAAGTTGCCAACCTTTTCGCACGTTGTAGCTTCGCGGTTGCTTCGAGATTCATTCTATCGTCTTGCTCGGAGCGAGTGAAATGGTGTCCAAAAGGGGCGTGTTGAATTCATCAACACCTTGAGTCGGCGGCAACTTCTGAGGACAAGAAAAGGAAGAAATCGAAAGGATTGGCGGCTTCAGTTCCTAGTTCTACCAAAAGTCATGTCAAGGTATTGTCTTTTAATCGAACCTATCATTCCACCCCTGTTTTGGGGACTTGACCATTTAGCATTCATTTTTTCTGCAGAAAAATTCTGGTGCAAGCATTGGTGAAGTCGTGTTGCCTAATAATGACCTAGCCAAAATTGAGGCAATGACATTTCACGAAGTGAGAGCTACATTGAGGTGGGGATGAATTGTTTTAGTTGCAAGCCTGTGATAGTCATTATAGTGTTTCTTGCGTAACCTTTACAGTAAGCCAAAATCAAGTTTTTCTATTTGATGCTTGCAAGGGAGATTATTGAGCAGGGAAGTGAATATTATTTGATGCTGGTCTGAGGATACTGGTGTCTAGTAGCCTAGATCTTATGCGTGCTTGATAATGTAGCGTACACTATCCTGTTATAGTGCTTAATGCATGCTCTGTTTCTCTGTGTCCTACAGGAACGTTGAAGACAACCAAGGCATACGAGAAGTGGGCAAAGCAAATTTCCAAAACTGAACCACCCACAGATCCTCTTAGAAAGAGGGGGAAGTGAGTGACACAGCTGCACTAGGCATTCTATTCTGCATAATTTTTGCTTTGATTTCTTGACTGTACTGTTAGTAGTATGTTCTTCTTTTGAATTGGAATGCTAACCTTTGTTTCCCATTTTTGACAGAGCGAAGAAGAAGTCAGACGATCTTCTTGCAATTATATCTCAGCGTCGTAGCAAGCAAAAGGAGCATTTTGATTCCATGTTTTTATCTCTGGTGAATAAATATGGTGGTGGAATGCAGAGTTCGGAACCCAGTGAAGAAGAGTTTGAGGTTGCAAAAAAGAAACTTGAGAGCCGAAAGTCTGCCAAAAAGTCCAGGCAGACATAACAGGAACATGTGATGTAGCTTTTGATTGGATTAACTGTGTATAGCTTTGGTTGCTTTGAGCACTCTCTTATATGCTCCTAATTTCTGTAGCCAAAATTGGTGTGTTTGATTTCCCCTTCGTTTGGATGATATTTTGGGATGACAGATGCTCAATGCACTCTTGGTTTGTTCCTTATCTTTTGGCAACGCAAGAACTACATTTGTTGTAATACTGGAAATTGCTGCCCATAGTTTTGTGCACGCTTAAGTTATAGGAACCACGAGAGCCCCGAGTTTGGAGACAACGACGACTCGTTCGTCGAGGAGCAAGCGCCGATGACGTCGCTGGCCTCAGGAGGGAGGTCGCCGAAGAAGCCATTGAGGTTGATGTGAGACATCACGTCATCCTCCAAATGCAACTCCAGATCCACCATCATAACACTAGGGATAAAAAAAATAAACAACAACAAAAAGAAAAAAAGGGGGGGAGGGGAAGAAGATGAAGGCAACAATGGGAGATTTTTACAAAAATATCTTATTTGCTCGCGGTGGTTCGCCGGTCAGAAAGAGGGAGGGCAGAGAGAGAGGGAGGTCGCAGTCCTCTTGCCAATCCCGTGCAGTGGTTTGTCGATTGCTCGCAATCCTCTCGTCGGTCCCGTGTGGCGGTTTGCCGGTTGGAAAGAGGGAGGGCAGAGGGAGGGAGCTAGGTCTCGCGGTCCTCTCGCCTATCCGGTACGGTGGTTCGGCTAGCGATGGTTCACTGGTCGAAAAGAGGGAGGGTAGAGAGAGACTGGGAGGTCGCGTCCTATTCATGGGAGAGAGAGAGGGAGGGTAGAGTGAGGAGTGTGCAGAAGGTGGGCCAGGTCTACAGGAGAGGGAGGGGGAAGAGCGAATTTTGAATCTACATTTGGCCCACGTGGAGTGTGAAACCCACATAATATTTTCTCACATGGGATGTGGACAAATTAGTGCATTGAAACTAAGAATATTATTTTATTAAATATAATTAATCAGTATTTCGAGACCCTAGTTAAGAAAATCCATGTGACAATACCCTATTAATTGATCGATTTTGTCCCAAACAAATTTTCGACAAGCATTTTTTTTTTTATAGTAGCCACCAAAAATCATAAATTATATCCACTATGATAGAATCACATGAAATTTTTTATTGTGACGTAAAAATTTCTGAAATATACTCATTAGGACACATTTACTTTCCATCAAGACTCCATTAGATTATTTGTCAACCAAAGTAAAGTCGTACTTAATCACACACGTGTTATGTTAACATTATTTGTTTTCTAGAGTCAATGTAGGCCCAATTTTTAATAATTCTAATTTTTTGCGGAACAAGTTCATACAAGGGGATCAATTTGGGAGAAGAAATAGAGACATGGGATGTGGACAATTTATTGTATTGAAAATAAGAATATTTATTTATTAAATATAATCAATCAGTGTGTAGAGAGACCATGTTAAGAAAATCCATGACACAGTCTCCTACTAACCGATTGATTTCATCACAATTTTTTTTTTTGACAAGCATCCTTTTTTTATTTTTTGGTATAACAGAACATTGGTATTTGAGAAATCATTTTTCTTCCAAGAATCTAGACTATTTGGAAAGGAAATAAGTCTCGAAAAATCTTAAATTATATCCATTATGACATATGTATCATGAAATTTTAATTGTGGTATAAAAAATCCCAAACTATATCTATTAAGATATATTTACCTTCTGTTAGATAGTTTGACAGCCAAAATGAGGTCATTTTTATTTTATTTAAGTCACGTGTACGTTATATCAACATTGTTTGTTTTTTAATATTCATGTAGCTAGATTTTTAACGATTCTGATCTTTTGTGCCAAAAGTTCATATAAGAGGATCGATTTGGGAGGGGAAATCGAGGCATTGGATGTGGACAAATTAGCACATCAAATCATTAAGAAAATCCGTGGTATAATCTCCTATTAACTATTGATTTTGTACCAAAAGAATTTTCTACATGCATCCTTTTTCTTTTTGGGTATAGCAGAACATTTGTATTTAAGAAATCATTTTTGTTCCAAGAATCTAGACTATTTGGAAAGAAAAAAAGTCACCAAAAATATTAAATTATATTCATTATTATAGATTTATCATAAACTATTAATTATTACATAAAAAACCTCAAACTATACATATTATGACACATTTACTTTTTGTTAGATGATTTGTCAACCAAAATAATGTCATTTTTATTTCATCTAAGTCACATGTGCAATATATTAACACTATTTGTTTTCTAATGTTCATGTAGGTAGATTTTTAACTATTATACTCTTTTGTGCAACAAGTTCGTATAAGAGGATCAATTTGGGAGGGGGAATCAAGGCATGGGATGTGTAAAAATTAAAGTATTAAATCGTTAAGAAAATCCATGGTATAATCTCCTATTAACAAATCAATTTTGTCTCAAAAGAATTTTCGGCATGCATCTTTTTTTTTTTTTTGGATATAGCAGAACATTGGTATTTTAGGAAATCATTTTTCTTCCAAAATTCCAGACTTTTAGGAAAGGAAAAAAGCCAATAAAAATCATAAATTATATCCACTTTGACAATTTACCATAAACTTTTTATTGTGACATAAAAAGCCCTAAACTATGCCTACTTGGACACATTTACCTTCCATCAAGGTTCCATTAGATGATTTGTTGGCCAAAATAAGGTCATTTTTATTTCACTTAAATTGCGTATGCGTTATGTCAACACTATTTGTTTTCTATTATCTATGCAAGCAAATTCTTAATGATTTTGATCTTTTGCGCAACAAGTTCATATAAGAGGATCAATTTGAGAGGGAAATAAAGACATGGGATGTAGACAAATTAGCATATTGAAAATAAGAATATTTATTTATTATACATATTTAATCAGTGTCTTAAGACCCTCATTAAGAAAGTCCATGGTATTGAGGGTAGGATTGCCGGAGATGGCCAGTGAAGGTTGCTAATCTTAGGCGAGGAGGGTGGCTAGTCCTCTTAGCCCTTGGGTGATGGCGAGGGCCGACGAGGCTCACCCAAATCTAAGTCAAGGGTGCCCATATTTGCTGGCCTTTGGCAATGGTGTTGGCATTGCCCCTCTGGTAAGGGCCTCGCTATTCTTTTTTCGCAAATTTTTAATAAATTTTACCCTTGCACTTTTAATCTAATTTAAGTAATATTTTAAGGAGACTATAATAAAAAAAAAATGCCCCATATGACAGAGAAAATAATTGTAAAAATGCAATGTCGTTATTCTTTGTTAGCCAATTTAATCTTGTCAATGGAAGAACTTGCATCAATTTGACAAATTTTAGAATTTAATTGTACTTTTTGAAAATTTTAGGCGCAATTGTATTTTCATAGCAAACTTTAAAATTTTTAGTACACTTATCACATCATTGAATTAATGGTTTGTCATATTTAAACTTCTCTTTGATCATTTATCCTAAATTTTAACATATGGACAAATGAAAATATCTTTAAATGATGTAGTTTATTTTCGATAATCTTAAATATATTCTTAAAATATATGTTCTTATATTGAATGATATAATTAATTGATCTTAGTGCAGTTGCGCTACAGCGTTTTGAGATTTTCAATTTAGAAATCAAAGGTCACATAATCGACCACTACACAATTCTAAGACTTGAACTTAACTAGCCATCCAAATCTCGTGCCACTGTGAGTGCTAGGGGATATTTAGGGGTGCATGACAAACAAGAATATTCCAGAAACAATTTTTTTATTCTAGACTTGTTTCTGGAATAGAAATCCGTTTAATAAACCTATTCCATTTTTCTATTTCTGAAGTACATTATTGTTCTAGAAATAGGTTTGGAATAGAAATTAGAAGTAGAAATTTTCTACTTCTTTATTTCTGAAACAGAAATGAGAAATAAAAATTCTTCTCAACGTTTGTCAACCGGTCCTTCATCGGTCGTTGTCGACCATCGTCCGTCGGTCGCCGGCCGCTGTCCCCAGTTGCTGCCCACCGCCGTCCCTGGTCACCGCCCTCCATCGATCGCTAGCTGCTAACCGCCGCCAATGGTCACCGGCCATCGCAGCTGCCCGCCAGTTGCCGCTTGCCGGTCACCAGCCACCATCCGAAAAAAAAAATTTGTGTCGTTATTGAACGAATTTCTATTTTTAGAGTAGAAATTTTGTGTCATTATCAAATGGTTATTTTTGCATAAAAACTCTTCTAGAAATTGATTCATTTAAGTTGATGTTTTGTTTGGAGTTGCAAATGGTTTATTTTGGAAAGTGAATAATCAAATTCATATGAATGCAGCACCCGGAGATGGTATTTACGATTATTCCAAAATTGTATAGCCATATATAAACATTTTTTGTTTCTTTAATCAATAATCGGTCCGACTTATTAGTTGTTTTGGCTTATTTGAGGGATAATACCAGAATCATGCATAAAGTTTTTTATTTTCATTTTGAATGATTATTACTTTCATTTTGAATGATTATTACTTTCACTTTTTTTTTCAAATTCACGTGGCACAAATGCTGTGACTTTGTTTGATTTCAAGCATCCCAAACTTTCAAAAGCATATAAAATGAGAACACGTAATATTTTTTTTGAAAACTTAAATAATGTTTTTGAAATTTTTGAAAAGAAGCAAAAACACTTGCATCTTCAATTTGAGGGCCAATACCATGAAAAGCCAAAAATTAATACATTTGCGATCAATTTAATCCAAATTATTTTTAACCACAAAAAATTCTAAACCGATATAATTGTGATAAATTTATCTATTATTAATTTCTGTTAAGTTTTATTGTCAAATTTCCAAGTTGGATTGCATGTAATAATCGACAGATGCACCTATTATCAGTTTGTGGTTTTTTTTTTTTATAATGTTAATTTGATTTAACATAAATTATTTGAAAGTAAATTTATCACAAATGTATTAATTTAGGATTTTTTGTGATCAAAAATTAAATTTGGATAAATTTATCATAATTATATTATTTTGAAGTTTTGATGATTAAAGAATTAATTTGGATTTTGTCTAGTTTGAAATTTTTCGTATGATAAACTTCCAAGTTCATATGTAAAGATAAACACTTGCGTCAAACTAATCCCTCCGTTCCCGTCCGCTTTCGTTTTCTTACCCAAGCCCCAAAAAGTCAAAGCCGACGACGAGGTTTTCCAAGTCAAAATCTCTCTCTCTCTCTCTCTCTCTCTCTCTCTCTCTCTCTCTCTCTCTCTGTGCAGCAAGGCACGGCAGCTCTGGGGGCGGACGCCGGCGGAGCAAAGCGGCGACCAGGGGAGCGGCTGCAGGACGACGTCCACGATCTCCATCCTCTGTAAGGTATCCGCACGTGTAGCCGAAGGGTTGTTCTGTTCGATTTTTTCTTCTCTTTCTTTTGGGTTCTGGTTGTTCCTGGCGAAAGTTTATGTCGGAGGTTCCAACGATCGTTAGATCTCAGGCTCAGTCATTACAAATCGCCATCTTGTCGTCCTCTCGGTTGGATTTCTTGTTTTCTCCCAAAGAAGAGGTTTATTTCGGAATTTCTTCTGTCATCCCAGTATTTCCCATTCCTTTCCGTGCTCTCGGTTGGACCGTTTCTTATACACAAAAATGCTGAAAAGAATTTGAATTCTTTTGTTTTGTCCATAACATTTTAAAAATCAAAAGTTACAGATTAGGCTTTGTCAAAAAAAGGAAGAGCGCATATTTAAGGAATGTGTCATTGAATTTCTTCTGTCATCCCAGTATTTCCCAGCAAAGAAGGTAGGGATTTGATTATACTGGTTTGAGGGTACATGAACTGGTAGTTGATGGTTTTTGGAGCTTCTAGGTCTGCTCGAAAAAAAGGCGCGCTAGCATCTCGTCATCGCTCGACACGCATGTTTCGATGAAACGCATGAATTTAGAGGCTAGAAAAATCTCGGAAGTTGGTGTAATTCAGTTGATCATTCTCTTGAAGGAATGTTGACAGATCCCTAGTCTCTAGCTAATGTTTTTGGACCCTTTTAGGGGGAGATAAGTGAGCAGGAGCTATAATTTGGTTGTGTTCTTTGTTTAATTTCGCAGAATTACTTGAAAGATGCCTCCACAGAAGATTGAAAGTGGACACAAGGACACGGTCCATGATCTGGCGATGGACTACTACGGTAAGAGACTGGCCACGGCGTCGTCGGACCACACCGTTAACATTGTTGGAGTCAGCAACTCGGGATCTCAGCATCTTGCCACCCTGACCGGCCATCAAGGACCCGTTTGGCAGATATCTTGGGCTCATCCCAAATTCGGGTCTTTGCTTGCTTCGTGCTCGTATGACGGGCGGGTCATCATATGGAGGGAAGGTAATCCAAATGAGTGGACGCAGGCACACGTATTTGAAGAGCACAAATCATCGGTCAATTCCATTGCTTGGGCTCCTCATGAGCTTGGCCTTTGTCTGGCTTGCGGTTCTTCCGATGGGAATATTTCGGTGTTCACTGCTAGACAGGACGGCGGCTGGGATACTTCAAGGATCGATCAGGCTCATCCGGTCGGGGTCACCTCCGTGTCGTGGGCCCCGTCGACCGCCCCTGGTGCACTTGTTGGTTCTAGCATGATGGAACCTGTTCAGAAGCTCTGCTCAGGTGGTTGTGATAACTCCGTGAAGGTGTGGAAGCTCTACAACGGGGTCTGGAAGTTGGACTGCTTTCCAGTGCTTCAGATGCACACTGATTGGGTGAGGGACGTTGCCTGGGCGCCCAACTTGGGCCTTCCGAAATCGACCATCGCAAGCGCATCGCAGGACGGGAGGGTCATCATATGGACCGTGGCCAGGGAAGGGGATCCATGGCAGGGGAAGGTTTTGTACGATTTTAGGACTCCGGTTTGGAGGGTCTCGTGGTCCCTGACCGGTAACATTTTGGCGGTGGCAGACGGGAATAACAATGTCACCCTTTGGAACGAAGCTGTCGATGGCGAGTGGATCCAGGTTTCAACAGTCGAGCCATAGGATTCAGTTTGTGATTTTCCTGTCGAACTGCTTTTAACTGCGCAATGTGCATAGAGAACGATTTGCCAACATAGTAGAACCCGCGAACATGCTTGGGTTTACTTCATAGATGAATTTATGTTCTTTTTGGGCCGGTATAGATGCTTTAAATTGTTCTGGCTTTGCGGCTAGATGTCCTTATGAATGAAGTTTGGATGATAAGTTGCGCCAGACTTTCTACTCACCCTTTTTTGTCAGCCATGTTTTTAGCGATGCTGTGACCAATTTGGCCTGAATAGTTGGTTTTAATGGCTTGTGGATTTGCACCGGCTGTTTACCATTGAAACTTGTATGACCTATTGCTGATGAACTTCTTAATATGTCGTTTAGATATATGTGTGTTCCAAATGGAGGTGGTAAACGGGTGGCTCGACCCGAATGTGGATTGGGTCGTATTTGGGTTATAAAGACCAAATCGACCTGGTTAACTGGGGATGGGCACTTGGCACATGGCAGGCCGGGCCGGGCTGCGCCTTTCCCAACGATTGTCCTCGGCAATCGTTTCTTGTGGTGGAAAACTGCCTCCTTTGGGTCGGGTCGGGGCCTGACGGGGCGGCAGGCCTGAACCCCTTGCCCATTGCTATGTTTAATCCATCTGCCCTTTGCTACGTTTAATCCATCTATAACCGTAATTCTTATTTTGAATTTTGCCTTCAGTGCATTTGTTAAACACCCTTAAAGAAGATATAGGATTTTCAATGCAACGTATTCCCTTGTGATATGTGTGACCAATATATTGAAAATCAAAATATTTCCTCTTATTTAGAATGCTTAACAAGTGTTCATGGACAATCGTTAACAAGATGCTTCTTATACGATAGCCACTGCACTCTTATTGTTGTCGTTGCCGCCACCGCCACAGCTGCAGTTCCATTGCCAACTTAATCCTAGTGAAATTTTTGTGAATACCATGATACGAAAAATTCCATTAAATCCCACCCATGCGCTAGTTGAGGCCTAGCCTCCTGACAGCCAGGTTAGAGGTTCGACTTTCAAGTCCGCCACAACTCCTAGAGCAGCTCTGTGACTTAAGCAGAGGGTCCCGGCCGGTGGTTTGCTAAGCTAATTTCTCCCGAGATATAGTTGGTGTTGTGTTCTCGTAAAGTGAGTTACGCCGGATCCTCAGCATAAAAAAAATTTACATTAATTTATAAATGGAAAAGCCTTGCAGTGGGATGCCCTGTAAAACATAGATCTAAATAATCAGATCCTTCACCCCAGGACAACTAGAATTCTTAAGACGAGTTGAAAAGAACACCGCACGTCTGCTATGTAACAATGCAGATCTATTCACCGGTCACCGCTAACGATGCTGAATGTGATGGCCAGACCCCAACCTCAAACCTCAGGGAAATTACTCCCACCGGTGCCGCTGATCGCTGAAGCTGCTCTCCACCTTTGCGCATAGCTCGCTCGATCATGTTCGACCTTCTAGAGCCGTAAAGTTCATCGGGAACACGACCTCCACAAGACAGGAGAGATCGATAGAGCAGCGCGAGTGGCAATCGGTTTACGATGGCTTCGCAAATTTCGGAAAGACCTGCCACAATTATTACTCAGCAGAGTTGAAATTTGGCTATAATAGAAACCCGTTCAAGACACATTCTGTCGGGTTTCATCTTTTGAGGACCCATTTCAATTTGTTTTACCTAATTGTCAAATTATGGAACTAAATATGTCCTTAAAAGGCTTCATCCTTATTTAATTTGAACCTCTAAACTTCCTAAATGTAAAACAACTTAGGGGTATTACCTCCTTCTAGAGAAGATAAATATAAAGAAGGGAACTTGAGAATGTTGGTCATGATTGTACCAGCACATTAAATCAAGAACGTAATCCTGTTAATTATCAAGCAGGTAGGGCGACCCCAACATGAAAGCGAAAGTTTTCTACCGTTTGGTAAGATTACCTTGTAACTAGATATTGAGGATCAGATAGTATTCTTAGTTATTCTAATTTAATATGATTTCTTAATCCACGTTCTCACCTCTAGTTTTATAAACTCATGACAATCTATATGATAAGAATAAAGACAAGGGAATACTATCATCATAAAAGCTGATGGAAACCATTACAAAGTTCACGTAAATTGATACCCACCTTCAAACAGAAGAACAGACATTCTGGGTTTAAATGACTGAGAAATTGAATGACGTACGATCATGCTATGCTGACCCGGTTTGGCGATGCAACGAGTAATAAAGGCGTGTAACTATTCAAGTTAGAAAATAGTACGTTTGATTGATGGATGCCCCTTCTCACACATCGTGCAAAGATCCGAATCAAGGGGTGCCCCTATTATGGAATTGAAAAGACACGACCCAAAACAGGATAATTACAATAAAAATCACAAATTTATTATATGAATATTAATTTAATTATAAACCATTTAATTTTAATCAATTTAGTACTAAATCTTTTAATTTAATATAATTATTTCGGTCAAATTTATCTGAAAATCGATGATATAAACAATATAATTATTTTACATTTACCTGAAAATAGTGTTGAACACTTTATTTATTTATTTATTTATTTTTATAGATTTTATGAATTTTTTTAAATTTTATAATTTTTTTTCTTCCTTCTTCCTTCGGGTCATCAAACTTTGGCAATGACCCGTGATCGACCACAGGTGAGGGTCGACTTCGCTTGACCTAGTGAGGTCGAGCCTTGTCTAGCCATTGGTGAGGCTCGACCTTAATAGATTTAGAGAGGTTAGGCCTCGCCTAGCCTTTGCCTCGTCAGATTTGGCAAGATAGACCCTCACCCAATCTAGTGAGGTTAGCGAGGTCCACCATTGCCAAGGCCAAGTGACCAGCAAAGGGGAAAAAACAATAAAAAAAAAATTATAAAAAATCAGAAAAACTGAAAACTGGCCTCATGGAGTGTGTGTTTGACGGGGCAAGAAAGCTGACGATGACTGAAAACTGAGGCAACCCATGAGATTAGCACATGCGAAGTTAGCTATAGCTTTCCTCCAAAGATAAAGGCACCGCTCCATTTGAGGTTATTTTTAGCGGTTCTCTCTCTCTCTCTCTCTCTCTCTCTCTCTCTCTCTCTCTCTCTCTGTGGCTTTGCCTTTGATGATAATCTTGCTTAGAACCTTGTGTTACTTGTGAAGACTCTAGCTTCTAGAACTTAACTTCAACATATCAAGCTCAAAGATAAAACTACGGGTGAGTTACTACACACCCTATTCAGTGAAAAAATCAGTTTATTTTTTTCGAGATTATGTACTATTGGCATCGTGAATGTTTGAATTTTAATCATTATCACAATCTCAACATCCAGCTCAATTTGATGTTGAAGCCACTCAAACTCACCTTTCGAATGATACCAGGAGTGCTATCTTGCGAATTGCTTGACCTAGTTGCATCCCTAATCATTTGATCTTTGTCTCATCGCGAGTCCCTCTCTTGGAGGCATCATCCCTTCCAAGCAATTTTGAGTGTTGGATAGTGACATCGTGGATTGGACGTACAACTGCGATCAAAACGGCCTATAAATGATGATGAACATGGTTGTTGATAAGATTGCCAAATCTCATGTACCAGGACAGCTTCAATAGCGACCTTAAAAATATCCCAATAATATCACTTACCCTATTTAATGCTTCATTAATTGGTAGAAAAATTGATGATTTGTAAAATATATATTTTTTTTTAAATTGTGGATAATAGGAATATTTTTCATTAACTAATTATTTTAAACAATCATTTTTAGAAATATATTTTTTAATTATTCATTGTTTACAAAATAAATAGAGTCTAAGTTCAGTAACTTATTATTATTATAATTATTACTATTTTGAATTTGAGCTTGTTAATTGGCGGCCTAGTGGAAGCCAACGATAACGGCAAAGAACAATCTTTCACATCATCAGTCCTTTTCATTTTAGGCTGGCTTTGCAAGTTGGGGAAACTTTTGTCTCTCTCTGTGGCCCACATCCGATAAAAAAAATGCTAGGAATTTTTTTTTTTTTTAACTCTTGGTTGGGACGAGGTCAAATCGAAGTTGCAACTTTTTCTGGGGTAATATAAGCTATGACATGACTGATTCCCCACCGAGTGAATCTAGTGACATGTTCATCAATTATCACCGACCAGCTAGATAGATGTCCTTAGCTATAATTGTTGCATTGGCTACTACTTTCTTAGGTGCAAAAAATGTATAACGAGATAATCATGATAGTAAGGTGATTTCAACTTGTACTGAAATAATTGAACAAATAAAGTTATTATTCAAATCTTTTAGACTCCACTTCCATCTTTATGTATATTTCTTACTTTCTCCTATGTCCTGAAATCACATTGCTTTTCTTTAAACAATCCAATTAACTTTTTATTGGCCTAAAATAAGCATTGATTCACTCTTTTTGAGACTAAGACCTTTCAAAGGAAGGTTCTGACCTTCCAGTTATGGGAAAAATACTAGCCGATGCCATTTTTGTCACATGGACCATACGTAATGCATTTTTTTATCCAAAAGGTGTTAAGTCTGTCACTATGGTAAAATGTTCTACAATTCGAAGGTTGTGTAAAATTTTTCACAGTGGCAAGAGTTTGTGTTTATTTTTTTTTTAGCTGTAAGGTAGTGCAACTCCCTGTGTAATCTTAAAGGCATGCTTTTCTGTATTGGCTCGGTGCATTCAATATTTTACTCTTAAAGTATTCCCAATAAAAATTTGAACCCAAAACCACAAGCAGAAAAACAAACTCTCTTATCTGCAAAGTCGATATCTTGTTGGCAATTCTTCTACTTTTAAAACATTAATTCCTTTTAACGCATGATTGCGGAGTATAAATTATATAATCGGTTTGTGGAAATAAATAAGTAAATATATATATAAATGTAATGTGGTTACTAACAATGAATAAAACAAGCTATAGAAGGCGAAGGCATTATCTTATCAGGAGACCCACAGGACCATACGATTGATGGGCCTTATTACACCTGAAAATTGAGAACACCATGCATATCCGAATTATGACATCAGCATCTTCTTCCCTAACAACCAGACCCATTTGCCAAGCACCAACCATTTGATTTCATTTTGTTTTTACCATAATTTTCTATGAATCCATTGCCCTAGAATTTAGTCTTGGGATTCGAAGAATTGGTCTGAGGAGCTTGAGAGAGCCTTCTTGTGCTGTCAGTTTGCCTGTAGGATCTCGTACTGTTGTTGAAGCTCGAGCTATGTCTTCCATGTCTGCTTCTTCTTCTTGGATGAGAGCACTTGGGAATGAAGACACCAGTCCCTTTGCTTTCCCTCGCGCAAACCTGCTCGTATAATGACGGAGATGGCATGGATGATGAGTTAATTTCCATTCTTGAGAAACCCTGCGATATATGGAGAAAAATGTAAATGACACAGCTATAAACCACACGGAGGAAGTATCTTATAAATTCATGTATTTCACGTAGTATTATCAATCAGAATCGAGATTTTTCAACATTTTCAAATACCATCTTCTTTATTTATTGTGCTACAATTACTTCACTGAAAAGGGATAGATTACTTGTTTCATCAGGAATACAACTACTACGGCACAAGGTTCCTCAAATTTTGAAGCTTTAGCAACTAAAGGAGAATTTGCAAATTAAGCGGAGCAATGGTCAAGGAAAATTCACGGATGGGTATTGAAAATGTTTGCATAAGAGTTGGTCTAAACATTCTAACAAAAATATAAGAGAAACTGTGCAACATAGAACAATTTGGCCGAATCATATGAATCCTCCTTCCATAATAAACTTTGCAATTTTTTCCAGCAAAACTCTTCTGGGAAGATATAGCGAGTTGAACTAGCGTGAAGTCTAAATATGACAAACGGATAAGCAATCCCGTTGAACTAATTCAGTGTGATTTGACATAGCTATTTGAGCTACGAAGAAGCAGATAGCATTGACATAGCAGTGAAGGGAAGTTGAAAAAAATACCTGGAGAGGAGCAGAAGGCCACTGAGTAACAGGCAAGTGTTCATCTTCATCCATGATCAGAAGAGAAATCTGCTTGCTCAAGTCTGCAAAATACACATCATCTTCCACATCCAGCGTTGCTACTTCCATTTTTATCTCTCTTCCAAAAACTCTAAGCTTGATGTTTAAGACACACTTTCTCTACTCTCTAGGCTCCATAGCTATCTTCTCTCTCTCTCTCTCTTATGTTGTCCAAGAGGATGAAAGAAACCCGAACAAGTGTTATTGCTATTTTCAGTCACTTGGCCTTTTTTCTTTCCCTTCCCAGTTGAGCGGGACTTGAAGCGTGTTTTTAAGTAGTGGAAAGGGAAGGAATGGGTGAGGAGTTGAGTTCATGGGCATGTGGGATGGTGGGTCATGAGTGACAGTTGGGCCAATCTGTCCCAAGATTCCCAGCCCCACAAGAATCCCTGAGTGAAGTTATGATAATATCCAATTGGAGTGAAAGGGAGGGGATATGAGAGGTTGAGGTGGGGAAAAAACAACCTACTCCCAGATATCTCATCCAAGATAGACTCAGATCTCTTATTCTCATGTTGCCTGGGTCATCCATGAATGGATGAGAGAGCTAACATCTCTCTCTCTCTCTCTCTCTCTCTCTCTCTCTCTCAACCGCACACACAGGCATACATAGACCTCGATGCTCGTGCACATTCATGGAGTGAGCTTGAGGAAAGCATTAAAGCAAATAATAATCAAGAGTGAATCCCAACTTTTGTGCAACAATAAAAAGTGACTTTTTTCGTTCCATAGGTGCATCTTGTTAGAATGACAGACATCATTATGCAACGATTTGCAAAAAGAATATCATTTAGTCCCATCACAGTTAAATCATATTACAAGATTGTAGAGGCCAAGGTCTTCACGATTCAATCCAATTGATAGACTGTGATGTCTAATTATTGGGTTGATTGTGATGGAAGGAGTATTAATATGGTTTCGAGGCATATATTGACTCACTTTGAAGTCACTATAGCTTTAAATATAGTCATAAGGTTTCACTGGATAGAGTTGCCATGACATATCAAAGAAGGTAGTCATATAACATTATCCCTTCGATATAATGCATTCAGTTTCTGTTCATTCAATCATTTTTTCTTTCTATAGATTTTCATTAAAAACACTAGAAGAAAGTACTTGCTCAGGATTCATAGTCCACAAACACATGCTTGGCTGAAAAGAGCTTGTGTCCCAGGTCTCCTTATCTGATGCACCCTGCCGGCTGGCTATTCTAGTGGTGCTGATACGATGCACATTCAGTGTTTTTAAGCGTTTGAAAAGTCGGTCAAAGCTCATCTGCTGGACAGTGGTTCCTTTGCTAGCCTCACTCTGATGTAGGACCATCAATTTATTCATTTATGTATTGGTGAGAACAGGTGCAGCCCTCCAGGAGTTTGAAGGGCCAGAAAAACAATGGATTTTAGAAAATTCTAAATTCGACGCACATGGCACCAATTTTGGTACCAGAAAAACAATGGGTTTTAGTTAAATCTGTTTTTGTATCAATTAGCATCGGAGCTAGATCTATATTCCATCACATGGATTGCGCAATCAATTGTGCTTGTGGAAAGCTTTTTGGCAACGATACTAAACCTGATGATAAAAATCCCAAAGAATTAGGACCTACTGGAGCTAGTGGAATTGTGACCTCCAGGAGAGGCTTCCAGCAAGCTCACGGTTGCATGTACTTATCCTTCAAATGTTAAATCACCAACTTGTAAAGCTTTGTTGGGCCCCAGCTGAGCCACAGCGCCAACCCAACCACGCAACCCCACCCCCCGGGGAAAAAATTGCAAAAGGGGAAATTAAATGGAGAAAAGCATCATTATCTCGACACTTGAAGATATTTATATCCAATTTGTTCTCACAATTTGTACAGCAATATTTGAGGATACAGTCTGTAGTCACTCGCATTCCTCCGTTGTTGGAGCCGCATCTTTATCAGTTTTTAAGGCCATTTTAGAATCACAGAAATCTTTGAATTTTTTTTTTTTTTTAAATCAAGTTGTATCTTTCATCATATCCATTGTTTACTTATCTACCATATTGCCACTCTCTCTCTCTCTCTCTCTCTCTCTCTCTTTTCGCACACTCATTGCCCTCACTCTAAGGTTGATGTGACCATCCCCATCTTCAACTTGGGAGAAAACACTCTCTATCATGTTTTGAGATGGCAAAATAATTATAAATTACTATTGCGTGCACCGACAATAATGGTGTAGCACCGATTGATAAATGTATGTGCAAATCCAAATCGTGTCTTAACAAGCTCGTCAAAATGTGGAATCCTTTGCTTCTACCAAAAGTAAATGAGTTATTAGGCGTTAATGGTGTCTAAAGGTTGGATGGAGCTGATTATAAGGTGAATAAATCATAGAGCAAGGAGTTCGTGAGGACTTAGATGGACCAAGGAAAGGCGAACATTGAGTCAAATCAGAGTTGTCAATAGGCTTGGAAGGACTAGAAGGTAGTTGGTGAATTGGCGAATTTCAACGAGAAGCGCGTAAAAAGATTAGAAGGACCGTTAGTGGAAGCAGCTCCTTCCGTCGTTGAAGTGTATGTGAAGACTTGGAACTCTTTTGCTTTGATATAATATTTGAATCAGAGGTTGATAACCAGTTTTAAAGTTTGGAGTGCAGAGAAAATAGCCCTGAGAAAAATCAACGTACTATTTGCCCTTTAATGCAAGCATGGGGTGTGCAATCTGCAGGCCGACAAAGGAGCTTTTGTGTCAGCGGATGTTTGACCAAGAAGAGGACTCTCAAGCCGCTAATTCAAGGTTTAAAATCTTATTAAACGGGAATGAACAATAAGCTGATTCCAAATTTCTTAATTTCTTTGTAAGTAACTAATTTCACTAGCAAGATTTCGTTTAAGTGGTAAATTTCTAAACTTTTGATAACTAACTATTGGATTTGACGCAGGTAAACTCCTTGTATTGCTGGTAAATTACCAATAGTGCACGAAGCCGACAATTGGTCGGTCATCTGAATCAACCAAAAAGATTTACAGTATACTAACTGTTATAGTGAAATTCACAGTCCAAGAATGAGGCCGCACTACAAAAGATAAAGGTGTGCTGCGCTAATAAGCTGACTCATTCGTAGGGCTTGGATATGATTAAGCTCACCTGATCAAAGTTTACTCAAGCAAATCGCACAAAGACATTTAATGCATGATCAGTTATCAGATGTGAATATAAATATGTACGAACCAGGGGATTAAAAATAGACACCCAAAGACTAAATCAGGAGAAGTAACACTTGGCCACTAGAGGGGTATGAATCTGTGTATTTGCGTTGCGAATCAACAAAGAGGAGAGAAGCATGAAGTATGATTCTACAATAACGAAAGTGTGGGAAATGACCACCAGAAATAGTCGAGGTACAATAACGAAAGTGCTGGTTTAATTTGAACACTATATTCCGACAGATAATAGGATGCAAGCAAGAACTTTGGCATGCCACATCTATTAGTGGTAGACCATGGTTAAAAATCATGTGAGAGGAAGGTCAGGCATGTTACAATTGGTTGGGGTGTTAGGGGAATTCAACTTAGGATCTATCACTTCTACAAATTCTACCTATAACATGGAATTATTCTCAATTAAAGTCACCAAACCAACCAAATGACTAAATTTAACCGGTTTATGAGATTTTCAAGATATTTCATGAGTTTTTAGATAGTCGAGTTCTATGCTTATGCCCCTGCATCACAAAAAGTTATGCCATTGACATAAACTATGTTTTGATAAGTCTGTATCTTGTGGAGTGAACTAGTGTTTGTGGATTTGATGGATTAATAATAAGGTTGTGTGGTAAACTTGTGGCCTCTACTTACATGACGATGTTCAGCTAAAGCTAAAAGTGACGGGTCAAAAGAACACGACTTCCTTAAGGATTGCTTGAGCAATTCGTGCAAACTTTAGTCTTTTAGTCTCTTGGCAATCCATGTTTCAAGAAATGTCTTTGTATCTCTTCTTGTTTTTTAGGTAATACAAGGCATGTAAAATATCAACACAAGAGTTCAACAATATGTACTTGTTTTAACTTTTACTTAGGTACGTTAAGTATATTCACTTAGATATCTGTGGATAACATGTGCGAATGATTATTGCGTAACATGGTTACGTTTTGAAAATCATGACTTTATCCCATTTGAAACTGTTCCTTTTGTGCACAGGATAATAGATGATATTTTGATTTGTTAGGCAACATTTGGAATGGGATAAAAAAGATAGCTAGCCCATCTTGGAGAAATCATTCTGACCAAAAAAATCATAGAGAAATCATAACGGAAGATCAATTGTAGATGGACCAAAGCTGGCCCCAGTTCATTCTCACTTTTAGGGCGGGTAGCTACGTCGCTATTGCTGTGCCGTGGGGGCTGTCATTCCGGTCAAGAAGAAGGTGAATATGCAACAGCGTAATTCTCTGTGAACTAACTTGGGACAGAATAGCTGTTCCTAATGGCATGCTTTATGGACGGCATGGTTGGCCGTGCCTGACAAGCTAGGGATGGGCTTCACAAAGCAGTCGCCGACTTTTGATGCCAAGCTTATAGGCGACGACGGGTCGATAGGCCTCCAGCCGTCGCTCCTGCCAATTTGGGCAGGTATATTACACCAATTATATTTTTATGCTGCATATCTTGACGTGGTAATTCACTGGCAAATTGCGTTAGTGTGAAAAGGGGGGAAGCACAGAATCAAAGAATAGCCAAGCCGACGTGAAAACAAATGCATTTGTCGAAGTTATACCAATTTCAAGCAGGCCAAACAACCAAACAAGCAAATCCTTCCTTAAAGCCATGAATGGGTAATTCTTGAGTTTCATTATGCAGTTAATGACTAAAATATTGATTCTTTGGGACCACATAGAGACAAAAGTTAATTGTAAGGGAAACAAACAGACGCTATTTTCCAAAGAAACATTTTATCACTTCATTTATGGGAGTTTTACTCGCGAAATCAAATGAGGAGATTTCACACCGTATCTACAGCACGAGTCACGAGCCAGATTTATTGAGCTTGGAGTTAGATGAGGAGAATGAATTTTCCCTTATTTTTTACGCACTTTGGTGATAAAGCGAGCACTTAATTTAGAGACAACCCGTTGAGGGCCATCCAGAAGGAGCAACATCAACCTCGATGATTACACACCGTGTAAATACTTGCCTCCGTGGTACATCCAAAGATGTGTCCGGACCTTCCAACGATCTACCCATGTACGCCAGTCAAATCAAGTATTTGATACACAATTTGAAAGTAATTATTCACGTAAAATTCTGGGAAAAGAGGTCCAGATCCATTTAGAAAGAAAAGTGAAGAATTTTTAGTCGTAAGTCGCCTTCATCGTAATATTTGAGCTCGTGAGTTATGTGCGGGATGTGAGCAATCTTGTACCAATCCTCACCTGCATCTTTTTTGCACCTCTCCTCCAAATCTGGGCAAGCTGCTATCCTTAGGTGAGTAAGGAATGCAAGGCTTCGCACTCCTTCAGGTAATGATGTCAACAAGGGACACTGGATGATGTCAAGCCTTTGAAGTGATTGAAGCCTCTCCATCTGCTCTGGTAAAGCTTTCAAATTTAAGCACTTTTTAATATAAAGACACTCGAGATTGCTAGCTTGTAGAAGCCACTTTGGGAGAGATGCTAGTTTGGGAACTTCATGGATGTCCATGGATCGGAGATTCTTAAGTACTTGCAAGTCAAATTTGTTGTCGCTTTCGTCTTGCAATAAATCGAGCTCCTCACAACACCAAAAGCAGAGATTCACAAGGTTCGATAGATGTTGCATACCGAGTGAGAGGGAAGTTAAAAGAGGACAGTGATAAATGCTAAGAATTTCAAGTGAAGTGAGATTTTGTAAACACTTCTCAGGCAAACATTCTTGAAACTCCATCTCTGATATAATCAGACTCTTCAACTTAGTGAGGCCAGATATCTGACTTATCAACTCTGAATTGACCTTTCTCAGCTTCAACTCCTCAAGATGTGGGATTAATGGCATGACTTTCAAGTTTTCACAATAACCAATCCGTAATCTCAATAGGCTAGGAAATGATGTTGTTAAAGTGGATGAATTGTCTGACTCGATGTACTCCAATTCAGTTAGCCCCAAAATTTCTAAAGACTTAAGGTGAGGCAGTTGGGCTAGTTGAGGGAGATGTTTACATCTTCCGCATTTTTGCAAGTGTAACTCAACTAAATTTGGCAAGAAAATGACGAGGCTCTCCATCATCCACCTTGGAAAGCTCTCACCTTTATATCCATCGATTGTTAAGTTCTGCAAATTTGAGTGCGGCCTCAGTCCATCTAATAAAGCTTCATCTCTATCCCCAATTGATGCATCATCAATATCGAGATAGCCCCATCGAAGTTCAACAGATTTCAAAGAATGCTTCCCTATCAAATTTGCAGCCCTAGATTCTGCTACTGCATCTATTACGTGTCCCAAATTTTCAATGCTAAGGCTTCCTTGGATGTTATTAAGCCCATTTAGCTCCTCAAGTCCGCAATAATTCTTAGCAAGAGCTTTGTCTTCAGGCAAAATGAAGCGAGTTAGCCTATGCAAAGATCTCAATTGCCCTACTCCACGTGGCATAAATCCAAGTTTCCAACAATAATCTATGTCTAGATTTCTAAGGTTGATCAACTTCCTTATTCCCATTGGCAATTCTTCAAGGGCACAACAATGATAGAGATTAAGTGTTTGCAAATACTGCAATCTCGTAATGGAGTTAGGAAGCCTTTTGAGTGTATTATTGAGAGAGAGATCAAGATACGTGAGATGCTTCAACTTACATATGGACCTTGGGACCTTCTTTACATTTGTTGCATGTAGATCCAAGATGCGTAAGCTCTTGAAACTTTTAATGAGTTGGCATAGATTTGCTTGACTTGGTGGTTCTCTTTGTTTCATTTCCCAATATGTTGTAGGCTTTGGTACAACAGAAAGAATTGTTCTCAATGCACTTGCCTTCAAGCCCGAGATGGGAAGTTCACCCATCAAACTGAAAGTTAAACCAAGAGATATATGACGAGTTCTTTCATTTAAAGATTTTGTGTTAGCCCATGCCACACAACACTCAGTTCCAGCAACTAAGCAGGCTAGATCATGCATCAAATCATGCATCTTGCAAGTCTCTGCCTTCGTGATTGGATCTTTTTTAAAATCTTGGAAGAAGTTACTCCAAAGTAGATCCATGAAATATCCATGGGCAATTTCTTCTAAATGCCAACTTCTATTTGATGGCTGGATAAATCCTTCTGCCACCCAAAGATCAACCAAAGTCTGCTTCTTTATCTCATAATCTTTGGGAAATAATGAACAGAACGTGAAACATTGTTTCAAATGTGAAGGAAGATAGTCATAGCTTAGCTTAAGAACTGATATTATGTTGTCTTCCCTTTGAGACACTTGTGGGAGTTCATTATCTTTAAAATGTAACCATTCAGGTTTAGTTTTCTTAAAGAATAGTAAACTCCCAACAGTTCGAACAACCAATGGAACCCCGGAACACTTTTTAACTATCTCTTTGCCAATAGCTAGCATGTCAGGATCTTGTATCTCCTCTTCTTTTCGACAAGCCATTTGCATTAATATATCAATGGATGCACTTTCAGACAAGCCCCCAAGAAGATGAGGTGGAGCAGTGCTGGTGATCTCCGCAACCAAAGGAATGCGTGTAGTTATAAGGATCTTGCTTCCTCTAGCACCTCCCACTAATAAAGTTTTCAAGCTCAACCATGTTTGTCGTTCTACATTCCACAAATCATCTAAAACTAAGAGATATCTCTTGCCATCAATTTCTGCCCTTAGTTCACTTTGCAAATGTTCCATCGCAACCTCGGTTGATTCTTTCTTCTTTGCACAAGCTATGATTTTTTTCACTATTTTTTTCATATCAAAATCACTAGAGACACATACCCACATTTTCAAGTCAAAATGTTTACTGACCCTCTCATCATTATAAACCCATTGAGCAAGAGCCGTTTTTCCAAGCCCACCAATACCAACTATTGGAAGGATGGCAACGTGCTCTTTCACATCTGAATCAAATAAAAATTTCATTACCATCTTCTTATCATCATCTCTCCCGGTAATATCTCCCTCACGTATAAATGAATGCGTCTCTTCTCTCTTCCACCACTCTCTCTCTACTCGCAAGTCCACAGGGCACTCGTCCAAATGGAATCTCCTAGCAGCGTTAATGGCTTCTATTCTTCCCCTCACTGCTCTAACTTTGTAACTCATGTTCAGTTTAAAAGCAAGCTGGTTTGAACTTGAGAAAAATGTCCTTACCTCCTTGATCATTTTATTGTGGCCTCTCAGTTCTCGTCGCATAGCTGCTATGTTGAGTTCTTCGAGCACGTCCTGGGCGTCATAGAAAGCGTCTTTCAGTTTCTCAAGCCAAACTTGGATTTGGCGACTATGATAATATTTTTCTTCTGCATCGTGTAGTACAGCCTGAAGTGTGGAGACTGTGTCCTTGAGCATCTCAAGTTCATGCTTGATGCCCCATAACTTTCCAACCTTTTCCAGTGCTTGAGGAACCAACTTGGCGATGATCTCTCCAGCAATGTTGACGATGATAGCTTCCGCCATTTTTGTTCTCTCTTTCTGGGTCTTTCTATGGATCAGAAAATATCAGTCCAGTCCTTACAAGGCTGGAGACTTCTCACGATAATCATAACAAGTTTACGTTGACACTAGCCAATACTGACAAATCTAATTTTTGACTTCTTTGAACAACTTGAGCTGTTGAAGATAGGATTCTGATCATCCACACAATTAAATCAATAATTCATATGGGACCCACCGTGCTCAGGTCCGATGTCGGCGATTTGTCTGTCTAAGATTTTTCGGAGTTGCGATGGTATAAGATATTTTGTGCTTCTAGCGTTCATTCGTCTAACATACTTGCAAAGGCAACGAAAATGCTGGTGTTGAAGTGACAGAGATATGTTTTTAGCAGACTGGTTTTAATCAACAGTTTCCGAGGCCCAGAAGCAAAGGACCATAGCACCAAGTAGCGAAAGGGAATTGCATCTCCAAGGACAGCCACTTTTCCGTGGTATTATCCCCCAATGTTTTCTCTTTTTAAATGATGATGCAACATTATTAACATCAATCAGGATTCTCAAATTACGTTCTTAGCATCATTACGTCGCCTAAGTTTGATGTGATTCCCCAATTCATCAATCACATTGACGGGATCATGAATGTTATTCATTTATAAACATCCATCCAACAATTATCACATTGTGTGACTACTTTAATTGTCCATTTTAGTTGTCTAGTTCACGTGTGAAACAAGTTTGATCGTCATATTTAAGCCTATTAGGTATGCCTATCACTATGTGCATAAATATATTATAACCAAAATTTCTCGAAGTGTTTCCTGTTAGCTTGCCATTTAGGATTGGAAATTGCTAGAATTGGCGTCTTCTCATTGCAAATGAAGGATTTGGTGCTTTCTCCACAGAAGTAGCCACCGCTTTGAAAAGTCCTAATCACATGATAAATACAATATCAATCACTTGCCAAAATTATGCTGTTGCTTAGTTTGAAGACTGGATTTGTTATCTCAATGATAATAATAATAATAATAAAAATCAATAAATATTCACCCATTTAGGTTTTACTAACATTAGAATTTTACACTATATTTTATTAATTTGCATCCTTGCCATCTTATTTCAAACAAACTCTGAATAATTACATCAAAAATTAAAATTATGGTTGAACTCTTGGATCCAATCATATTTCAATATCCTATTTTAAACAAAATTGCTTCACAATTAATTGATGCTATAACTTTATATTTTGTATGAAAATTCTAGTTGAATTCTATCTCTTTTTGTGTCTAGGCACATTTTGATTGTGAATATGCTGTTATAGCAGAGTCTTTTTTTTTTTGTATAACATTGTAAAGTAAACAAAAAGTGGAAATATTTGTAGTTCCTAATATGTATTGACTAGCCAAAAAAGAATTTTTGTCCAAGAATGGAAATAGTGATTTTTCTTTTCTTCACGAAGGCGTTTGCATGAGGGAACTTGCTTTCAAAATATAAGTCCGTATATACTTTTCCTTTTTTTTTTTTTTTTTGTTATTTCATCTCCTAATTACAATGATTAGTATAACCATTATTATTTCCTTTTAATATTGTTCAAAAGTTGTATGTTTAATATTGGATGGTGTTTTTAATTCTATTTTCCTTTTACCACCATCTAAGTAAATATTTTTTACTTACGATTCAATTGAGTATTACTTATATATTTTCTTTCCACCTTTAACTTTAATCCTTAAAGTTAATTATTTCACCATATATTTGGTTTTATATTGATAACTAACTCTTTTTTTACTTATGTAATGTCATATGGACATTCGTATCACAACAGAGAAATATTAGCAGCTCCATATTTTAAAATCTTTATGAGAAAAAATGATACAAAATTATAAGGACCTTGACATATTGTTGAGTATATGAATATACCACTTGATTAATTTGTAATGCGCGGGTAAGTTGGCAGTACTTTTAAGAAAGTGTAAGTAGTTATTTGATTATTTTAAATTGTCATATATTTCAATAATTTAGCAATATTTATTTGCATAGCTTAAATTTTTTCGTAGAAAGTTACCAACTATCCATGTACCACTGTTTATTTGATTGTTTCAATATTATTAATTGTTCTAATAATATACCACTATATATATTTTTGTTAAAGACACCTATATGTTAAAGTTACTAAGGGTGCGTTTGGTAATGTTTTTGTTTAAAAATTATTTGAGAGAATAGAAATAGAAAAAACTATTTTTGTTAAGGGAACAATTTTTGAATAGAAGAACGTTTGGTAAATTTGTTCCTGGAATAGAAAAAGAACAGAAACACATTTGGTAAACTGTATAATTTTTTTGTTTATTTTAATTTTTAAATATTTTTATTTTATTTTTCCTTTTTCCTTTTTTTTCTTTTTTCTTCCTTTTGGCTAGTCGTTGGCCTTGGCCATGGCGGTGACCGGCCGATCAGGGTTGGCAGCCTCGCCGGGGGCCGGTGATGCTCCAGCGAGGTTGTTGGCTCTCGACAGCCATGGCCAAGGCCGCTTGACCGGCCAAAGAAAAAAGAAAAAAAAAAAAGAAGAAAACAAAGAGAAGAAAAAAAATAAGAGAGAGAAAAATTGTTTCTCAAAAGTGTTCTAGGAATAAGAAACAAGTTTTTCTTGTTTCTTGTTTTTGTTTCAAATTTGTTTCTAGGAACAAAAAAATAGATTTGGAACAAAAACACAAACAAACGCGTTTGTTCTTTTTTTGTTCCGGAACAAAAAAATAGAAATTGTGTTCATGACCAGAAGAAAAGAACACAAGCAAACAGGGCCTAAGCTTACAGGGAATTATCACTCTTTATTTGCATGATTTACCAACTTTTCAAGGATTATGTTATAATCTAATTTTAGCTTTATAGATATTAACTGTGTCATGACTTTTATTCAACGCTCACTTATGAGTCATAATTTCTTTTTATCATCACTCGAATACCACATAGGTGAAGAATCATTCACTTGAGTGCCTATTCTAACTAATCGTCACACATGACTTTTTAAATTAGGTTTTTATTATGACATGACTTTTTTAGAAAAAGTTCGAATTCAACATGCAGTCTTCAATTGACGTGGCAAAAAAGGGGCAAAACGATATTATTTTTGCCCTTTTGGCCCAAATAGCTTTGATGATGAAACCATGATTCTGGAAGAGGAAATGCTCGTCCGAGAAGCTTGACCGGCGTCTGGACTCGCGGTGATCTAAGATGAGTAATGTAGAGGTTAGAGCTTGCGAGATAACAAAGTGGGGACTGATGGAATTGGCTTTAGTTAAGTCGAGATGCTGACAAGTCCAACAATTTATGCAGGGAATTGCGCCTGATTTGGATGAGTTATTTAGCGACACACAAGATCCGAGCAGCTTCGTTTGCACAAGACAGCAGTGCTGGGTCCGGGACATGAATCACCGTGGTCCTCGCCAAAGTCCTGCAAATCAAAGAAATTGAAGGTGATAGAGATGCCCTGCTGGGTGCATCAGTCGAAACTCCTCCAAATGAGGACTAAGTGGAAAATTTTCTAGAAAGGGTAAAGAAGTTCTTGTCTAAGTATTGCCGAGGCTCATATCAAGGCCAACTCGCGGCCCCCTCTCTCTCGTTTCTTTTCAACTTCTTCCGCCTTTTATTTTGAGCACAAATCACCAGCATCTTCCTACAGACACAGAGAGCTCTCTTCTCCGCCACTACAGCTTTCTTTTTTCGTTTTTCCGTTTTTTTATCTCTGTTTTGCTGATTCCTTCTTGATAGTTTTATATGAGATGGGCTTAAGGCCCATCCGCTCAAGTTGGGCCCAAAAAGGCCCGGCCCACGGGAATAGGGCCCATGGATGGGGGAAGGTATAAAAGGGAGGAGAGAGAGAGAGAGAAGACACCCTTTGGCACAATTCCAACGTACGTTCTCTACCACTCTCCCTCCAAAAAGAAGACAAGCACAAACGGCGACACCGTCTTCCCTTCAAATCCAATCGACATCATCGGATCTAATCGAATCAGAATTTCTTCCTCGGTCTTCAGTATTGGTGTTTAATCTATGGTTAACAAGGTACGCTCGAATCCGTGGTGTACTTTACGATCGGTGATACGTGTTATTCCCGGGTTTCGTCTTCCGCATTGATTTAGGGGTTCGATTCAGTGTCGAATCCGATTTTCGAGGATCTGTTATACCCAACATTAGTATCGAGCCTAGTTCACGTTTTCCGATCAATTTGATGTTTTTTGATTGATTTTTCGCAAAAACCATTCGGCCGTATGGATCGGGGCGAGAAATCCCAACACCCGAGCGTTGTTCGGCCATTTTTATGAGCTTTCGTAAGTCGAAATCATTTTCTGAACACATGGGGAGAAAGGCAACGTCGAGACGAGTCCGGCGACATGTCGCACGCCGCCATACGACGCCGCACGCGCCCACACGCGCGGCCAGAAGCCACTGCGCGTGGGCGCGACGCGCCCGAAGCGCTGGCTATGGCCAGCACGTGCGCCACATGCGCTGATGACGAATCGACACGTGTGCGCCGGCGACTGGCGAAACGGCACGCGCCGATCGGCGAACCAACGCGTGCTGACGTCACCCGCTGACGTCATCGTGACGTCACCCAATGGTCGATAACCGTCGGGATGACGTCAGCGCCGACAACGGTTGGCCGGCCGGTCACCCGCCGGCGACCTGACCCGACGGCGACCAATCTGACCCGATCAGCTTGGCGCATGCCGCGCACGTGCGGCTGATGTCTGCGTGACGTCAGCACGCTCACGCGAAGGCGCGTCTTGCACGGCGTCTGCGTGACGTCGACCAACGCCGCAGCGTGCGGCACGTGCGGTCGGTTCATCCGACCGGCACGGCCGGTCCGACCGGCCCGACCGGTCCTCCGACCCGCGCGCCCGTTGACCCGACCCGTTGACCGACCGTTGACCCGTTGACCGACGACCGTTGACCGACCGTTGACCGTTGACTTTGACTGTTGACCTGAAAAAAAAAAAGGAATTTGTTTCTTTTTCAGTCATGCCTATGTGGGTTATAAGTAATCCATTTTTAATTCTGCATTTATTGCATGAATTTTGGAAAATTATGTATTTTCCCTTATATTTATTATAAATTATAAGTGATCCATTTTTAGTTAAGCGTTTGTTGCGGGAACTATGATGCGTTATGTAAGGATACCTGCAATCCCGAGAACGGATGAGGAAAATGCAAGACTTAAAAGGTTGATGTCAGAATTAGCTAATTATCGGTGGCATGATGGTGATTTAGTATCACATGTGGTCAGGGTCTGATTATAAATCATCTGGAATGGTTATCTTATGCCGGATTTTGAGAAGGTGCCGGCTTTGATGAACACTCTTCCATCTGAATGGCAACAGTGTTGGATCGGCTATGGGAGGTCAACGTGGTCCCGGGTTATAGGAGGCTGGTGGAAGTTTTTGTAAGAGAGCACTATAGGATTGAGTTGGCCAAAACTTCAACCCTTAGATTGAGCGCCACATGGCGCCGAGTGAATGCGCCTTGGAGGCAACATGAAAGCTCTTCAAAAGTTTTTCCATGGTTGGCAAATGTGCCTTCAAATTTCTCAGATATTATGGCTGATAGATTAGAAGGGACATTCCCTATTTATTTCTTTGATTAATGTAATGTTTACTACGTGATTGTTGTTGATGTAGCAACCGATATATTAGTTGTATCATGTGAAAAGCATTGTTATTTTATTGGATGTTAAGATTTTATTTGCTTTCTGCTATTGTTGGTTGCTGTGGGTGTCGCGACCTACCCTCGGGGAGAGGGAACAGGTTTAGGAGTATTGCCTAAAGGATGGGCCTAAGGCCCATGATTAAGAGCAGACTCTCCCAAGCCCATACCCCGCGTGACATTGGGATATTTTTGGAATTTTGCACAAAAGGAGTCGCCACTAGCCTATTAGGGTCGGCTAGAAACCAAGTGAGGCATGGGAGCGTGCCTCACTTCCTACGCAACCAGAGAGTCTAGAATCGGGGACTTGATTACACTAATTAACCGATTAGTGCCCTTTCGATACCTAATCTCGTTCATTTTAAACGGAATGATTTTTATCAGGCAGTTTAGATTGATTTTATACCTATCCACTAACATAGGAGGTGAGCATGCAGGTGTGCAATAAAAAAAGTAATAAATATAACTACCAAGATCCTATTTGCCCTAAAATTAAACATGTGCAAATTAAACACAAAACACGCAAATTAAACATACGAAAAAAAATACAAGAAAATAAAGGCTTAATTACACTAAAGCGGCAATACATAATTATTCCTAACCAAACCCTATCATTTTTGGATTTTTGAAATTTTTTATTTATTTATTTTTTTTTTTAATTAATTATTTTTTCAAAAGGGTAGTCGAATTTTTAATGTTTCCTGATTTTTTGAAATTTCGGAAAACTTTTGAATTTTTTTTGAAATTTTATCATTTTTTTCGAAATTTTTGATTTTTTTTTTGAATTTTTGAATTTTTTTTTTTGAATTTTTAATACATTTTTAATATTTAATATTATTATACTTCAATAAAATGGGTTCGGACCGGGTAAACCCAATCCGGCCCATGGACCCAACCCAAACCTGGATCCAACATTTTTGGATTAAAAGAAACGTTTTTCTTACAACCTTTTCTTTCTTTTTTTTTTTTTTAAAGATTCTTTTTGTAATTAATTTTTTTTACCTTTTCCCACTTCATCATTTCCCCCGCACGCTCTGCCCAATGGTCCTTCCCGAGGCCAGCTTTTTTAGTTTTCTAATTTTTTTATTTATTTTGCTTTCCCCTTTTTTTTTGATTTTTCTCTTCCTTTTTTTTGGTTTTTCTTTTCCTCTCTTTTTTATTTCTTTCCCTCATCTCTTCTGACACTTTCATCGAACACCCCCCACCTACTGTCTTTTCTTCTCTTTTAGGGTTTTCTTCTTCTTTTCTTATTTTTTAATTTTTGTTTTGTCATTTTTTTGACTTTTCTTTGTTCTCTTTTTTTTTATTCTTTCCCTCCTCCCTTTTGACTCTCTTCTTCACGAGACCAACATCTTCCTTTCTTTTTCAATTTTTTTTTTCGATACTTTTCTTTTGCTCGTGTTTCCTTTTACTATTTTTTTTTTTGGTCTTCTTCTCCTTTCGTACTTGCCCCCTGCACGCCTTCAACCTTTCTACTTTTTTTTTTTAATTTCTTTTCACTACCCTTTTATTTCTTTTATTTCTTGTTTTTCTTTTAAGCCCCTTTTTCAGGTCGTCTTCTCTGCGTGCTTCCTTCTTCACCCGAAACCTCCATTAAACACCCAAGGCTTCCTCTGCCATTTCATTGTTTCCTTTTATTATTTATCTATTTCGTTTTTCTTACATTTCTTTTTTTTCTTTGCTGGTATTTCTTCTTTTTCTATTTATTTCTTTCCTTCCTCCCTTCTGACCTTCTTCCTTTGTGCGTTTTCATGCCTTGCTCTCCAACGACGTCTTTCACCGAAGCCTTCCACCGATGAACTCCACCCCGGAATTTCGCCCCACGGACCCACAGCAAAAAATTTAAACGAATCGACAACAACACCCACCGCCGCCGGCCGTCTAACTCCGAGTGTTGCTAAACCATTTTCGGATGCAAACACCCGCAGCTCAAACACACATGATTATTTCACGAAAATCACATGAAATCGCGATGAAAACATGAGAGACAAACATGGTCCAACATATATATGAACAAGCGCAAATCAAACCGAGTTTGAACGCGGGTTTTTCCTCGGTTCTCTTTGAGACATTTTGTCAAATATTGGGTGTGCAGCAGCTAAAAAGAGGGCATACGGGCTCACTTGAGGCTCGAATCCGAGTAAAGATCAACACAATATGCACAAGCAACACTCAAGATCCACGGGACATATACCACACTCAAACAGATGCGAACACAGCAAGTATTTTCAGCCACAACATACTCACATTTGAATCTCTTTCAGGCATTTCATCAACCGGGTAGCATACACAACAGAAACGAAGGATCTTCGGACTGGTATAGACTCAAGCACAAGCTTGGACGTCTATCAACATGCATTAGGACATCTATGAGCTTTCATGGAGGACTGGTGAAGCCGAAGCTCGCGTGAACAGGTCGGCCGTGAGCTCCGGCCCGAGACCTCGAAATGAAGCGAGAAGCCTACCTGGTTCGGGTGGCGAGCAATGAACGTACTTCAGGCGACGGCGACGTGCTCTCTCCCCAATCGTCTCTCTCAAGCTCGCCCTCTGGTGCTCTTTTTCTCTCTTTTCCGAAAAACAGCCGTGAACCCTCATCTACTGTTTGCTCTCTTCCTTTTAAAAGCTCGGCCAACGACAGGCGCGCATGGCTCCTGCCACCGCCAGCCTGTCGCGGCCGCTTGATCTCCGACCCTGGGATCACGCCGTCCTCTGCCATTGCGATCCTCTGGCCTTGCGATCGTCCGTTCCTCTGCTTGTACCCTCCTCTTTTCTCTTGTTGCAGAAGCATGGATGTTGTGAGGGGAGGAAGATGATGTGCGTATGGGCCGGGTTGAAATAAAAGGAGATGGGCCAGCCCAAGTGTGAAAAAAAGGAAAAGGAAAAGAGATATATGGGTGAGCCCATGCGAGAAGAAGACTCATATACTCGGCCTCATTCGACTTTTATACCTTTTAATGGATCTTTTTTTTTTCTCTCTTTCTTTTTTTTTTAAAAACTTTTTTTGTTTTGACAATTTCGGAGAAATAAATACCATTTAAGATGCCGTGCAATGATGAAAATGCGATACATTAATGATTTTTTTTTTTTTTTTTTTTCTTCTCTCTCTCTCTTTTTTTATTATATATATTTTTAAAAAAAAATTCGAATTTTTCATTTAAATTTTTTGTAATAATTTTTTTGATAAATTTTAAAACTAGTGACGCAAATGCTCCTAATGCCAAAATTTAGGTGTCAACAGCTGCCCCTCTTTGAACGGGAGCTCGAAGAGATTCCTTTCAAAGACGAGAGACACCTAAATTTTGTCCATGGACGATGACGATTAGGGGCCGCCGATGAGAAAAGGGGATAAAAGGACAACCTTACTTTGTGAGAAAAAAAGCCTTCAACTGAGATGAGAAAATCTTATTGTATGATAATGAGTTCGATTGTAAGAAATGTCTCACCATGTACAAACGGGTTTCGACCGGACGCAGACAAACATGATTTACGGATGAATCTGCGAGCCGTGTGGTTTAGGAAAAACCACCAACCCCGTGGTTTAAGGATAAACCCACCAACCGTGTGGCTTAAGGATGGACCCACGAACCGTGTGGTTTAAGGATGGACCCACGAACCATGTGGTTTAAGGATGGACCCACGAACCGTGTGGTTTAGGAAAGCCACCAACCCCGTGGTTTAAGGATAAACCCACCAACCGTGTGGTTTAATGATAGACCCACGAACCGTGTGGTTTAAGGATAGACCCACCAACCGTGTGGTTTAAGGATAGACCCACGAACCGTGTGGTTTAAGGATGGACCCACGAACCGTGTGGTTTAGGAAAGCCACCAACCCCGTGGTTTAAGGATAAACCCACCAACCGTGTGGTTTAAGGATAGACCCACGAACCGCGTGGTTTAAGGATAGACCCACGAACCGCGTGGTTTAAGGATAAACCCACGAACCTTTGGAGATGGCAAGGTTTGAGGTTGACCATGAACGTTTGATTTTTGGGGAAGCATCCACTCACCCCTTGAAAACCGCATGACTTCACTAAGGAATCCTGTAAAACTCAACTTGAGCAAATGTCGTTAGAGACGCCATTAAGAGACGTATGAGGAATATTACAGCATTAATTGAACAAGGTAATCGAATTGAGTCTGATTCCCTTGAGAAACATTCAATGTCAGCTATCATCATGTGACGCAAAGTTGTCATCTTGCTTGAGAACGCATCATTAATCATCAAATTTTCTAGGAAACAAGTTCTCATTAGAATGACTATAACTCATGAAAAAAGGACCATCAATCATGCCAAACTACAGTTTCTTAGTCAGAAAGAATTTCTCACACACTCTCAATAAAATGGCTATTTGATCTCATCCATTCATGTGGGAGATAACTAGTTGTTGAGGGTATCTCACATAACCTATATCGAAGGCTTCCGAAACATTTGTAATGAGCACAATATGATCGATCAAAAGGGTCTTTTGAAAGGATCGCAATATAGGCTTGGTTATGGCTTACACAAAGGAATTATTGCTTTGAGGCCAATAAAGGAACATTTGTCATTATCTTCATTAGGTTTACGAGTCGAGCACTTGGAAGATAAGACAAGATAGAATTATCTCCACTCCTTCTGGCAGTAACTTCTTTGTGGCATTCTCATCCTTACTCAAACCATCCCAATCAGAAGAGACTTCGGAAGAGGGTTGTAATGTTGGCTTGGGTGAGGCTCGAAAGGCTTAAAATTTTCAAGAGGGTTTTTAAGAGTCGGTGATCATCATGGCATCATAACCAGGTCACTCGACCTTTCGAAAGCGTTTGGCTTTTGAAACACAGCACATTTCAAAAGTCCCTTGACTAATCATTTATGCAGGGGAGCTTTGCTCATTTCGCAAATGTCTTTTGTTCTTGCGGTTGATTTGATTTTTTTTTTTTTTTTGCTCATGCACTTAGATTTGATAATTTTTTCCTTATAAGATGCAGCCCTTTGGCTCTTTTTCTTAACGGGCATTGGCCTTGCTTTTACCAGGCACATTGCTTTTTCATACCCCCCCCCCAAATTTGTCGAACCTTTCGTTCTTTGAACTGTTGTAGTTCTTATGACTTTCGAGATTTTTTCACATTTCCTCATGACTATCAATTGTGTTTGATCAATTCTTATGCCTTGCCCCAGCGAAGGGAGATGATCACCACTCAGGGTTCAGAAATGAATAATCAGGCCCAAATTGGTTAAAGCAATGGATATCAGTGTTTGGGTAGAGAAAGAAATGCTCTTCTTCACATTAGAATGAGTCAAGCTCTAATGAGAATTCCTCTGAAGCTATCACCACAAGATTGATGCAAGTGAAAATAATAGAATCTTTCTCAATCTTTCGCTCTACAACACGCTCGTAACCTCCCATGCTGCCTCAATGTAGGGTTGTTCTTAACAAGGGTACTTTGAAGGATCATCTTTATTTAGCCGAAAGGGTGTTAGTAAGATGTCAGTTTAGTGCTTGGGATTGATGAATGGAATGCCTTTATCATTTCGATCTTTGCGCTCAATGCAAATGAATCCTTTGTGCTAAGAGGAAGTCGTTTTCCACTCAACTCTCAAAAGTGTTTGAAGGACGTGTTTGGAAATGGCTTACTTTCCTTCATTCTAAGCACTTCTTATTTGGCATGATTAACATTCCCTTTTAGTTTTGTCAAAATCACTCATATGAAGTTCCCCTCATGAAGACACAATTAACAACAACTGAATCGACAATATGAATGACACTAGGCGCTCTACTTTTCATTCACTCATCTCTTTCATCATTTTTTATTTTTTTTTATAAATATAAAAAAATAAAAAAAAAGGACAAGGAATACCCGACTGACTTTGCAGAGGTTGGGTAGCCATTTGAATCAACCTTTCAGGGGCAACGATCAACTTCTTCCATTCTATTGTAACTTCATCGAGTTGGTTGGATACCTGAAATACAGATAAATATGCATGTATGTGATGTATGCATGACATGCATGATGCCATGTGACTCGGATTATGCGCAAAATGGCTCTACGGCCTTGATCTCATTCATGGGAAATATTTCTTTACAGCATCGGCATTTACAAGCTTAGACAGTTCACGGCCATCCATTTCAACTAAAACCATAGCACCACCTGTGAGGATCTTCTTAACGACATAAGGTCCCTCATAGTTCGGGGCGAACTTGCCACGAGGGTCAGGGATGATTGGCAGCACTTTTCTTAGCACCAAGTCATTGATCTCAAAGTGCCTAGGACGAACCTTCCGATTGAAGGCCTTCGCGACCCGTTTCTGATAGCATTGACCATGACACATTGCTTTCAGCCTCTTCCCATCGATCATGTTTAGCTGGTCATGCCTCTGTTGTATCCATTCGGCTTCATCAAGCTTCGACTGAGAAAGGACTCTCGACGAGGGAATCTCGACTTCTACAGGCAGGACAACCTCCATTCCATATACTAACGAAAAAGGAGTTGCCCCTGTGGAGGTACGAATAGATGTTCGGTATGCCATCAGTGCGTGAGGACGCCTTTCATGCCAATCATGATAATTTTCAGCCGTCTTTGCTAGGATCTTCTTTATGTTCTTATTTGCTGCTTCAACTGCCCCATTCATTTGAGGACGATATGGTGATGAGTTCAAATGGCGAACTCGAAACTCATCAAGCAAGTCGTTTACAACTTTGTTGTTTAAGTTGGACCCATTGTCAGTGATGATCGCCTCCGGTACCCCATAACGGGCGATAATATCGCGGCGAATGAATTTGGCCACATTCTTGGCAGTGACATTGGCGTACGAGTTGGCTTCAATCCACTTCGTAAAGTAGTCGATTGCCGCCAAGATAAATCGATGTCCATTTGACGCCTTGGGATTGATGGGCCCGATCACGTCAATTCCCCACATAGAGAAGGGCCAAGATTGGGACATTTGGTGAAGCTCATTTGGTGGAGCGTTTATCTTATCCCCATAAATTTGACATTGGTGACAACATCACACATGTTGTATGCAGTCAGATTCCATTGTCAACCAGTAGTAGCCGAGTCGCATGATCTTTCTCGCCAAGAGGTGACCATTCATGTGGGGGCCACACTCCCCTTCATGTATTTCCTTCATCAAACAATTGGCTTCTTTGGCATCGACGCACCTTAGCAATGTCGAATCAAATGACCTTTTGTAGAGGACATCTCCATTGGTGAAGAATTTTGGTGCTAACTTTATCAAATGCTTTCTGTCTGTTGCTTCACTTCCTTCGGGGAATTCACCCTTTTGTAGATACTTCAAGATGTCGTGATACCAAGGTTGTCCATCAGGTTCCTCTTCAACCGTCATACAATAAGCCGGGCGTCGAAGGATTTCAATTCTCAACGGTTCAATGTCCAAGCCCCCAGCTACTTGCAACATCGAAGATAAGGTAGCTAGGGCATCAGCGAACTGATTTTGAGACCTTGGTAAATATTCTAATGATATTTCTTGAAATTCTTCCGTCAACTTCCCAAGGAACTCATGGTATAGAATCAATTTAGAATCCTGTGTTCGCCATTTGCCTTCGGTCTATAAGATGATAAAGGTTGAATCACCATAAACTTGCAGCTTCCGAATCTTCATATCAACGGCGGCTTGGAGACCGAGAATGCATGCTTCATATTCAGCGATGTTATTTGTACAAGGAAATGTCAATTTAGCGGCAACAGGGTAGTGTTGCCCATCTGGGGAAATAAGGACCGCCCCAGTACCAGACCCAGCTAAGTTAACTGCACCATCGAAGTACATCGTCCATGTGTCACTGGATACAAGTAGAATTCGCTCCTCCGCATCACTATCTTCATCAGATGCTCCGGACCCCTTGGAACTTTCCGTTAACATGTCTGCTATGGCGCGACCTTTAACAGACTTTTGTCCTAGGCTCTGTACGTCGAATTCTGAAATTAAGATTTGCCATTTAGCCAACTTGCCCACTAATGCCGGCTTCTCTAAGAGATACCTGATGGGGTCGTTTTCGGTCACCAGTAAGATTCGGTGATGAAGCGTGTATTGACGCAACCTGTGCAAAACCCAAATTAAAGCCACGCAAGTTCTCTCAACTTCCGTGTAGTTCATTTCCGAAATGGTGAACTTCTTACTCAAATAGTATATGGCGCATTCTCTCTTGTCATTTGGTCTTTTCTGTGCCAACATGGCTCCCAATGATTCGTCATGTATGGTTAAGTACAGAATCAGGGGAATTTTAGGGAGTGGGGGCACTAAGACTGGTGCGTGAGTAAGATAGTGTTTTATCTTCTCAAAGGCGTTCTGGTACTCAACATCCCACTCAATCTTTGCATTCTTTTTCAGGAGCTTGAAGAATGGCTTGGCTGTTTCAGACAACTGACAGATGAACCTCGCTACATAATTGAGTCGTCCCATCAAACTACGGACTTCCCTTGTGGTAGTCGGGGGTTGTAAATCGCAGATAGCCTTTACCTTTGACGGGTCAATCTCTATGCCCTTACTACTGACCATGAACCCTAAGAGCTTCCCAGATTCCGCTCCAAAAACGCATTTTGCGGGATTGAGGCGTAGCTTGAACTTCCGAAGATGTTCGAACAGTTTCCGCAAGACCTCAACATGGTCTTCGCCTCGTCTTGATTTCGCGATCATATCATCCACATTTACTTCAATCTCCTTGTGCATCATGTCATGAAACAACGTGACCATGGCCCTTTGATACGTTGCCCCAGCGTTTTTCAGACCGAAAGGCATCACTTTGTAGCAGAAAGTTCCCCAAGGGGTTATGAACAATGTTTTGCTCCTATCTTCCTCTTTCATACGAATTTGGTTGTATCTAGAAAAACCATCCATGAAAGAGAATAACTCAAATCCCGCCGTACTGTCGACTAAAACATCAATATGCGGGAGTGGGAAGTCGTCTTTTGGACTAGCTCGGTTCAGGTCACGATAATCTACGCACACCTTGACTCGCCCATCCTTTTTCATGACCGGTACAATGTTTGCTATCAAATCTGAATAATGTGACACTTCAATGAAATCCACTTTTAACAACTTCATGACTTCCTCTTCGATTTTCTTAGACAACTCTGGCTTCGTTATTCTGAGCCTCTATTTTTTAGGTGGCACATTAGGATCGGTCGGAAGGGCATGCTCTACAATATCAGGGTCTAACCCTGGCATGTCGGCGTAAGTCCAGGCAAATATATCCTGGTATTCGTTCAGGAGATTAATCATTCGTTCCGCTTCTAACTTTGAGAGACATGCCCCAATTTTTATTTCCTTGACATTCTGTGTATCGCCCAGATTTATGGTGACTGTTTGTTCTTCTATCAGCGGTTTTGATCCCTCATGTCGATTCCAATCACGCTCGATCCCTTTAAGATCTTCATCGGCGTCAGATTCTAAAAGATCTCCCTCATGCGGATCCAAGTCACATGAATCTTTGTCGTGATTATGCATAATGTAATGCCTGAGATGCGATGAGATAAGTTAGTATGCATTAATAACAAACAAAACGTATGTCATTCGTGGACGATTTTTCAAATAATTTTTGAAAACTGTTTCGAGAGCTCATCCTCATATCCTCGGATTTTCCTTGCTCTTACGAAATTATGAAACTAGGAAGCATGTAGAAGCCCAGCCCTCAGTGACCATCATAGAACCAGTTTGGTGTGCCTCCACATGTCCTTAATAAAACATGCATCTTCATTGAAAGGGAAATGATAAGGCCGTATTACAACATACTCTACCCAAGACCAACGGCTCAAAGTCAAGGGCTTAACAGAGTTTACATCATAACGACTCAAACAAGCAAATTGAAATAACAACGAGTTCCCAAGCAGGGGAAGAAAACATAAAGTAAAAAGCTACGCTGAGCTAGAACCGTCCTACTCTTAAGGGTCGGCGATGCTCTCAGAAGATTCAGCCTCATCACAAGCTAGGATGGTGCATATAATATTCTCTTCAAACATCTTGGCTATACCGTCAATAGCTCCATCTTCTTCCATCAGCATTTTTGGGGGTCCTGGGAATGTTTCTTTCAGTGGAGGAGGGAAAACACTTTGGCAACTTCTATCTCTTATAATCCGACCTCCGTGGTCGCCTCGGCCTCCACGTTCACCTCGACCTCCTCGGGTGCCTCGACCTCCACATTCGCTACGGCTTCCTCTATTGCCACGGCCTCCCCGCTCTTCAACAAACCCTAAGCCTTTTCTCCTTAGAACTCTTCGAGCCTCGATAGGCTTTCGAATCCCTTGTCCATGCAACCCTAGACCACCTCCAGGATTGTAGCCATTTGCTAGCATAATCTTCCCTACTGCCAGGGCCGGCTTGGATAATTCAGGAATTCCCGCACAAGAGCCCACAGGAACGTGGACCATAGACACCAACTCGAAAGTCTGAAAGCTTGACTCTTCTTTGCACTCGAGTTCTACGTATGGGATGGCCGTTTCTTGGTACACCTTGAAGTCTGTTTCCCCGTGCATAGTGATGAGTCTATTGTCCACCACAAATCGTACTTTCTGATGAAGGCTGGAGGCAACAGCACCCGCTGTGTGAATCCATGGTCTCCCCAACAGAAAGTTGAAAGCAGTTGGTATATCTAGAACTTGGAATGGTACCGAGAAAAGCACAGGACCGATAAGTAGTTCCAATTCAATTTCTCCTAGCACCTCTTTCCTCATCCCATCAAATGCGCGCACAGTAGACTTAGTTGGACGTATCCTTTCCATCTCAACACCTAAGCGGTGGAGTGTAGCTAATGGACATATATTCAACGCAGAGCCATTGTCAATTAACACTCTAAAGACAACGGTGCTATCGTGCTTCGCTGAAATGTGCAACGCCTTTGTGTGATCACCTCCGTCAGCAGGGAGGTCTTCATCAGTGAAGGCGATCTGATCTTTCAGAAGGATGGTCCCCACGAACTCTTGTAGTTGGGTGTCATCAATTGTCTCCGGGACATGTATCTCGTTAAGGACTTTCAACAAAGCGTTTCTGTGTTTTTCAGAGGATTGAATTAGCTCCAAGATGGAGATTTGAGCTGGCATTTTTCGCAGTTGATTCACTACGTTAAATTCGCTCGTTTTCACCACGGCTAAGAATTGCTTCGCGTCCTCCTCCGTCACGGCTTTCTTTTCGGTTCCTCCAAAGAAGGGCGCATAGCAACGACCTGATCGAGTGATGGCATCTACTTCTTTTGTCCCGTAATCCCAGGGTACTGCTTTGGTGTTGAATTCCAAGGGAGGTTCTAGCATTATCACCTCGTCCTTTCCTTGAGGTGGTAGTTCGATCACAATCGGTGTCAGGTTTTCCTCCAAGATTTCGATCGCTGATAATTCTTCGATCATAAGGTCAATCGTCATTGGCTCAGTGGTTTTCATCTCGACATCACTAGTGCGATCCTCATCAGGCAATTCTATCGCTACTGGGGTAATCATAGTGACCATCCCCTCCTCTCGTGGCATCGGATCATCCATACCCCCCCCAATCCGTCAGGGATAACGTCTTTAGGATCATCAAAGAAACTCGAGGCGGGCAAATATTTCACGTAATGGTCATATTTTCCGCTAGGTTGACCCAACGTATCGAACACTTCACCTTCGTCACATTTCTTCTTTAAGAGATCACGGCTCCGAAAGGTTCCCTCAGAATCTGTCTTCAAGGCGTCTCCTATCTTCACTTGTTCACCCTCCTCTGGGATCGGAGGTTTAGCTTTCTTCGTTTCACAGTCGCAAGTAGTATCGTGAGATGATGAGCTAATCATGGATGGTGTCATCATGGGCAGTTGTCTTTGTTCTTTGTTGACACTTCGGATTACCCCAATGTCTATCATTTTGCGGATACGTTCTAGCTTTTCCTCCATGGTTATGTCTTCCCCTCTTTCATAGTGCCCGGCTAGCTCAAGAGCCTCATACAATTTAGGGACATCCACCGCAAGAGGTCGCTCGTTCGTTTGCATTTCCCCAAGAATCATATTCACTCCTTCAGCATGATCAGGCAAAGGGTTTTGTTGCATGTTAGGCGTAGCTTCTTTAAAGGTCAACTTCCCTTTATCCAGTAGATTCTGAACTTTCAACTTCAGTGTGTAGCAGTTATCGACATCATGCCCCCTTTCTTCCATGTGGTATTCACACGTCTTGGTCACATCGAAGCCTGGGAATCTTGGGGGGTTGTCTCTAGGTACTTCCTTGGCTACCAATCTCTTTTCAAAGAGGATAGGTAACAATTTTGATAGAGGTCGGGGTAGAGGTGTGAATTCTTTTCGGGGAACTTCCCCGTCTCGTCAAATCCCTGTGACCCGCTTCCTTGCATAGCTCTAGGCTTTTGTGAAGCCATCGACACTGATTTAGGTGCAGTTGGCTCCTGGATAAACGCCACTTCAACCGCCGTCTCCTTGTCCTTCCTCGTTGTGAACCTCTTGCTATTCCCAGTAGATATTCTTCCATCAATTATCGCCCATTCAACCCCTTCACCAACCTCCACCAGCTGGGAAAATGTTTGGCAACCAGAGTACACTAATCCCTGGAAATAGTCAGATGGCATAGTCCTCAAGAAGAGCTGCCTCATTTCCTTCTCACTCAGTGGAGGCTTCACTTGTGATGCCATCGTTCTCCACCTCTGGGCGAATGCTTTAAACGATTCATTCCTCCTCTTTTCCATCCGAACTAGCTCCTCTCTTGTAGGGACAATCTCAGAGTTGAATTTATATTGCTGTAAAAACTTGTCAGCAAGGTCGTCCCATCCAGTGAGCTCTTCAATATTCAGTGCAATAAACCACGACAGGGTAGGACCGTCTAAGCTATCTTGAAATGTATGTATGAGGAGCGGGACATTGTCGGAATAGCGAGCCATCCTCCTCATATAGTATTTGAGGTGGGTTATAGGACAGCCAGTGCCATCATATTTTCTTGTAAATTCCGGCTCTTTGAAATTTTCGGGTACTTTCACCTTAGCATATGGGGTTAGCTTGTCCACTCCCTTCATCTCATATCCTTGGAGGACACAAAGTCGCTACTCCATCTTAGCCAAGCGTCTTGCATTTTCTTTGTCGAAGCGGATGGCAGATCCCTCCTTTGGAGGGGGATCCAGATTGACGATCACAGGCGTAACAGAAGGGGCTTCCTCGGAAGCACCTTTTTCAGCAGGATCGGTGACATGTGGTTCTCCAGCTGAGGGTGGAGTGGGTCCCGACAAAACGGGAGTAGAGGTTCCGGCTATGGTCGGGGCTGGAGGTTCACTGATTTTTCGGCTTATCTCGGCCATCAAAGCAGTGAGTTGAGCTAGCTGGTTCTCCATGTTGGCCACACGTATGCTGACATCCTCATTCTCCATCCTAGCTTTTGCGCGAGTACGAATTGGAGATCTCCTCTTAGCCGTGTTGACAATTGGACGAAAGTAGACAACCTGTTAGTACCAGGACAATGATAGATAAGCATATATAAGTATTAAGTAATAGTTAGGCGGTCGGTCCATGACAAAGATCTAATCGCCCCAATTTGTTCATTTTATTGAAAGCAAGGTTGCTACGTAACGCAAGAAAAGACATGAGGGAGAACCGCTCAAACAGCGAAGCTAATCATAAGTCATATCCCTCGATATTGCAACATGAGACAAACTCTTTAACATTGTAACACATGTGGGCATGGGCCCATTACATATCGCACTCGACTCAATCTAACTAACGAAGACAGCTCCCGCTTGTGGCAGCCCCACTAACTCGGGTCAACTTCGAGGCGCGCTCCTCGGCTTCTTCGAGCTTCCTTTCGAGGTGCTTGATCTCGGCTCGGTGGGTGGTCTTTAATGGTACGTCGGAATCTTCGGGCGTAGGCTCTTTGGGATTTTGTGCCTAATGATATATTCCATCGTGGCGTAATAGGTCTTCTCTTGCCCTTCCAACTCCTCTTCGTGCCATATCAGCTTTTCGAGGGTGGCACATATCCCACATTGACTTAACTAACACGACGGAGTCTTCGTGGTCATGGCATCCATCAATGAAGTCTATCCCGAGTGGGTCTTCTTGAATCGTCGGTGGAAGTCGTTGGACCTCTTGAACCGGCGAGCAACTCCGAGTCGGGTAATACTTATAGATAAGCATATATAAGTATTAAGTAATAGTTAGGCGGTCGGTCCATGACAAAGATCTAATCGCCCCAATTTGTTCATTTTATTGAAAGCAAGGTTGCTACATAACGCAAGAAAAGACATGAGGGAGAACCGCTCAAACAGCGAAGCTAATCATAAGTCATATCCCTCGATATTGCAACATGAGACAAACTCTTTAATATTGTAAAACATGTGGGCATGGGCCCATTACATATCGCACTCGACTCAATCTAACTAACGAAGATAGCTCCCGCTTGTGGCAGCCCCACTAACTCGGGTCAACTTCGAGGCGCGCTCCTCGGCTTCTTCGAGCTTCCTTTCGAGGTGCTTGATCTCGGCTCGGTGGGTGGTCTTTAATGGTACGTCGGGAATCTTCGGGCGTAGGCTCTTTGGGATTTTGTGCCTAATGATATATTCCATCGTGGCGTAATAGGTCTTCTCTTGCCCTTCCAACTCCTCTTCAGGCCATATCAGCTTTCGAGGGTGGCACATATCCCACATTGACTTAACTAACACGACGGAGTCTTCGTGGTCATGGCATCCATCAATGAAGTCTATCCTGAGTGGGTCTTCTTGAATCGTCGGTGGAAGTCGTTGGACCTCTTGGAACTGGCGAGCAACCCGAGTCGGGTAATACTTATAGATAAGCATATATAAGTATTAAGTAATAGTTAGGCGGTCGGTCCATGACAAAGATCTAATCGCCCCAATTTGTTCATTTTATTGAAAGCAAGGTTGCTACGTAACGCAAGAAAAGACATGAGGGAGAACCGCTCAAACAGCGAAGCTAATCATAAGTCATATCCCTCGATATTGCAACATGAGACAAACTCTTTAACATTGTAACACATGTGGGCATGGGCCCATTACATATCGCACTCGACTCAATCTAACTAACGAAGACAGCTCCCGCTTGTGGCAGCCCCACTAACTCGGGTCAACTTCGAGGCGCGCTCCTCGGCTTCTTCGAGCTTCCTTTCGAGGTGCTTGATCTCGGCTCGGTGGGTGGTCTTTAATGGTACGTCGGGAATCTTCGGGCGTAGGCTCTTTGGGATTTTGTGCCTAATGATATATTCCATCGTGGCGTAATAGGTCTTCTCTTGCCCTTCCAACTCCTCTTCAGGCCATATCAGCTTTCGAGGGTGGCACATATCCCACATTGACTTAACTAACACGACGGAGTCTTCGTGGTCATGGCATCCATCAATGAAGTCTATCCTGAGTGGGTCTTCTTGAATCGTCGGTGGAAGTCGTTGGACCTCTTGGAACTGGTGAGCAACCCGAGTCGGGTAATACTCAGTGACTCCAGTAATTCCCAATAAAGGAACAGGTCCAGTAAGCCCACACACGAAACGCGCTTCTCAAACTCGGAGCCATTTGGCATGCCATTGGAAATCTTCAGGTCCAGGGTTGGTCATGAAAGCTAACCACTCGAAATAATGATAATCAGGGGCGAACGTCTTCCTATCTTTAAACTTCAGGATAGGGTGGCTAGAGTCAGAGATGTTATTCACAGTCATTAAGCTACCAAACCCTTTACCGTGAGAGAAGAACCAGATTTGCAAGAGTTCAGGAGGAGCATGGAAAGTTTTGTTTTTGTTTTCTTTAAAACGGGTGAGGGAAAGAAAAGTTTCAGTCAAAACGGCATTAACAAAGCCCTTTCCCATACATACCTCCCGAACTACCCATGCCATGGAAGGGTTAATAGCGTTCCTACAATGTGGGAATAACACGAACCCAAAGAAAGCTAACAAGAAGACCCTGTTCTTTTGAAAAGATGGGGCATTTTGAAAAAGTTCGTTTAGGAATGAAAACGGGCAGGTCTTGCGATTAGCTTTCAAAACTTTCCTCACGTCACCCTCCTTAACCCTAAGGAAATCAGATAAGATCGATACATGCTCAGCCCCTATAGGTGGACCAATTAACTCTGACACCAAAGGCTTTCCCATGGAAACACTATATTCTTCTAGGGTTGGAGTAAGCTCGTGGAATGTGCAAGTCTCGGGACACCAGACATGTGCCAATGCTCATACAACGCCATAATGAATTTCTATTTCTAAGAGAGGAAGTAATCGTCCAACATAGGATCGCACCCAATCATGGCCAGTCGGGTCTAGTCTATCCCACCATGTGCGAAGCTCAGCTTTCGGGGTAGCAATGATGTGAAGCTCGGGTACTCCCATCGTATACTACTCACAGTTACGATCAACCTAATTTGCCATGAACCAACCAAAAAAAGAAAGCAAATAAGTAAATTAAGAAAGAGAGAATTTGAAAATCTTACCCTACTCATTGAGTAGCAAATCCAATGACATAGACATACGCATGGATAGTGGTTCAATTTCTACTCTAAATGGCTCAAAATGGAGCCATGAGATCACCGGACTGAACCAGCAAGGTCGCGGCTAGGTCGGGTTACCCATGACTCCGGCTTCGTCAAAGAACCGACCCATGTCGCGCGGTTGCAGACCGGGGTGGGTATCTTCAACGTGAAGAAAGAAATTTCGGGGTTAAGGTGGGCGACTCGTACTACGCGGTTGTAGTCGGAGTGGTATCCACCTCAACACCATCCTAGGTGATCCTATGCGGCCCAGGTCCGACGGCAGGTTGTGTGTGCTATAGTGTAGTGCAATGCAGGAGACTCATGCATGACAATTTAAAAAACAATCAACACTTCAAACATGAATAAACCATTCACTCTTATACCCCTACAAAACAAAGGTTAGAAATCACCGCCCCTTATAACTCCCATAAGCATTCAACATTCAACGTTCAATATGTTATGGATGTACATGATATCTTCGCTGCCAAACAAAAATATTTTTTGAACAAGATTAATTTTGGCCTAAGTCCTCTAAGGTTTAAAACTAAGATCCCCAGTGGAGTCGCCAAGCTATCGCGACCTACCCTCGGGGAGAGGGAACAGGTTTAGGAGTATTGCCTAAAGGATGGGCCTAAGGCCCATGATTAAGTGCGGACTCTCCCAAGCCCATACCCCGCGTGACATTGGGATATTTTTAGAATTTTGCACAAAAGGAGTCGCCACTAGCCTATTAGGGTCGGCTAGAAACCAAGTGAGGCATGGGAGCGTGCCTCACTTCCTACGCAACCAGAGAGTCTAGAATCGAGGACTTGATTACACTAATTAACCGATTAGTGCCCTTTCGGTACCTAATCTCGTTCATTTTAAACGGAATGATTTTTATCAGGCAGTTTAGATTGATTTTATACCTATCCACTAACATAGGAGGTGAGCATGCAGGTGCGCAATCAAAAAAGTAATAAATATAACTACCAAGATCCTATTTGCCCCAAAATTAAACATGTGCAAATTAAACACAAAACACGCAAATTAAACATACGAGAAAAAAAAACATACAAGAAAATAAAGGCTTAATTACACTAAAGCGGCAATACATAATTATTCCTAACCAAACCCTATCATTTTTGGATTTTTGAAATTTTTTGTTTTTTTTGTTTTTTTTTGTTTTTTTTTTTTTTTAATTAATTTTTTTTTCAAAAGGGAAGTCGAATTTTTAATGTTTCCTGATTTTTTGAAATTTCGGAAAACTTTTGAATTTTTTTTTGAAGTTTTATCTTTTTTTTCGAAATTTTTGATTTTTTTTTTTAATTTTTGAATTTTTTTTGAATTTTTAATACATTTTTAATATTTAATATTATTATACTTCAATAAAATGGGTTCGGACCGGGTAAACCCAATCCGGCCCGTGGACCCAACCCAAACCCGGATCCAACATTTTTGGATTAAAAGAAACGTTTTTCTTACAACCTTTTCTTTTTTTTTTTAAAGATTCTTTTTGTAATTAATTTTTTTTACCTTTTCCCACTTCATCATTTCCCATGCACGCTCTGCCCAATGGTCCTTCCCGAGGCCAGCTTTTTTAGTTTTCTAATTTTTTTATTTATTTTGCTTTCCCCTTTTTTTTGATTTTTCTCTTCCTTTTTTTTTTGGTTTTTCTTTTCCTCTCTTTTTTATTTCTTTCCCTCATCTCTTCTGACACTTTCACCGAACACCCCCCCACCTACTGTCTTTTCTTCTCTTTTAGGGTTTTCTTCTTCTTTTCTTATTTTTTAATTTTTGTTTTGTCATTTTTTTGACTTTTCTTTGTTCTCTTTTTTTATTCTTTCCCTCCTCCCTTCTGACTCTCTTCTTCACGGGACCAACATCTTCCTTTCTTTTTCAATTTTTTTTTCAATACTTTTCTTTTGCTCGTGTTTCCTTTTACTATTTTTTTTGGTCTTCTTCTTCTTTCGTATTTGCCCCCGCACGCCTTCAACCTTTCTACTTTTTTTTCTTTCTTTTCACTACCCTTTTATTTCTTTTATTTCTTGTTTTTCTTTTAAGCCCCTTTTTCGTAGTCTTCTCTGCGTGCTTCCTTCTTCACCCGAAACCTCCATTAAACACCCAAGGCTTCCTCTGCCATTTCATTGTTTCCTTTTGTTATTTATTTATTTCGTTTTTCTTATATTTCTTTTTCTTTTCCTTGCTGGTTTTTCTTCTTTTTCTATTTATTTCTTTCCTTCCTCCCTTCTGACCTTCTTCCTTCGTGCGTCTTCACGCCTTGCTCTCCAGCGACGTCTTTCACCGAAGCCTTCCACCGTTGAACTCCACCCCGGAATTTCGCCCCACGGACCCACAGCAAAAAATTTAAACGAATCGACAACAACACCCACCGTTGCCGACCGTCTAACTCCGAGGGTTGCTACACCATTTTCGGATGCAAACACCCGCAGCTCAAACACACATGATTATTTCACGAAAATCGCATGAAATCGCGATGAAAACATGAGAGACAGACATGGTCCAACATATATATGAACAAGCGCAAATTAAACCGAGTTTGAACGCGGGTTTTTCCTCGGTTCTCTTTGAGACATTTTGTCAAATATTGGGTGTGCAGCAGCTAAAAAGAGGGCATACGGGCTCACTTGAGGCTCGAATCCGAGTAAAGATCAACACAATATGCACAAGCAACACTCAAGATCCACGGGACATATACCACACTCGAACAGATGCGAACACAGCAAGTATTTTCAGCCACAACATACTCACAGATTTGAATCTCTTTCAGGCATTTCATCAACCGGGTAGCATACACAGCAGAAACGAAGGATCTTCGGACTGGTATAGACTCAAGCACAAGCTTGGACGTCTATCAACATGCATTGGGACATCTATGAGCTTTCATGGAGGACTGGTGAAGCCGAAGCTCGCGTGAACAGGTCAGTCGCGAGCTCCGGCCCGAGACCTCGAAGTGAAGCGAGAAGCCTACCTGGTTCGGGTGGCGAGCAATGAACGTACTTCAGCCGATGGCGACGTGCTCTCTCCCCAATCGTCTCTCTCAAGCTCGCCCTCTGGTGCTCTTTTTCTCTCTTTTCCGAAAAACAGCCGTGAACCCTCATCTACTGTTTGCTTTCTTCCTTTTAAAAGCTCGGCCAACGACAGGCGCGCATGGCTCCTGCCACCGCCAGCCTGTCGCGGCCGCTTTCTTCCTTTTGAGTTAGGATTTTTGGAGGATGATTGGAAACATAGTGACCTTTTGATTCTGAAGCCTTACTTGAAATTATTCATTAATATGATGGGTATATGCAAATAGGGATGCATAAATGATAGGCATGAATTATTCGTGCATGTATGTCTGATGTGTTCAGAACGATGGTTCAGCAACTATGAATGTAATTGCTGATATGAACGGCAACAATTGTGAAATATTGAATATGAAGATTCAATATGTGCTGAAAAAGCAAGAAGCACTAGAAGCTCTTGACCATGTTATGGAAGATCTTGAGGATGCTGTGCGCCACCTTGAGCTGGTAGAGGACCACTTGACGGCATGTGAGCCGAAAATAGATATCTGCAATGCTGGTTCTAGCTCATAAAGGGCTTTGAGCTCTAAGCGCAAACATATTGATTCGTTCAATACGTGGAATGCAAAGGATCAAGTCCTTATTGCAAGAAATCAAGAATTAACCAACAAGAGAAAGGAAAACGTCCTCAAGTGAAGAAAATGTCAAGGGTGAGATGTTACAATTGTGACAAGAGAGGTCACTATACTCGCGACTGTCGTGAGCCAAAGAAGCTATGCACCTCTTGTACATTTGAGAACTTTGCTTATGTGTCAAGTTCTGCATTATAGGCTGAATCCAATCCTTTGTGGAATGTAGATTCAGGAGCGACAGACCATGTAGCAAAGGATAGAGGATCCTTCGTGGAATTTCGACGAGTACCAACTGGAACTGAGTGGATCCATATGGGAAACAACTTTAGAGCTGATGTAAAGGAATTGGCACCGGCCAATTGAACATGAGTGGTGGACGCACCTTGATGTTCTATATACTTCGGAGATTCGTCGAAACTTTGTGTCTGTTTCGATGTTGGTTAAGCTTGGTTTTGGTATGAACTTCCATAAAGGTGTAGATTTGTGTTTAGATACAAATTACTATGATTGTGGTCACTTTCTGAATGGTTTTATTGTACTAAATGTTGACTGTGATGATGTCAATATGTTATTCCCTTATTTCACGTCTTCTACCTTATATGATAATGATGTGAATATGGTAGCATGCTAGACTTGGTCATATGGGCCAACAACATATGAATAGACTAGCCAAAGAGGGCTTGTTGGGCAATATTGAAAAAGTCGATTTGTCCATATGTGAGCATTGCCTAGTAGGGAAAATGACAAGGAAATCATTTGGAAAAGGTAAAAGAGCTGAATTTCCTCTGCATTTAATCCATTTGGACGTCTGTGGTTCAATGAATGTGAGAGGAAGGCAATGGGCTGTTTATTTCATCACTTTTTATAGATGATTATACTCGAGTCGGATATGTTTATTTGATTTCTCATGAATCTGAAGCATAAGTTGTTTCAGAAGGTTTATGAACCTGACAGAAAATCAATTAGACAAGAAAATAAAGGTATTTAGATCCGATCGAGGTTGAGAATATTTATCTGATAAGTTCAGAAAATTATGTGATGAAAAAGGAATAGAAAGATAGTTGTCTATTCCATATACTCCTCAACAAAATGGTGTTGCGGAGAGAAGAAACAGAACCCTACTGGAATGGTTAGGTCCATGATGGCACATGCTAACTTACCTATCACTTTTTGGAGTGATGTGTTGTTAACTGCTGCCTATATACTTAGCCGGGTGCCTTCCAAATCAGTTAGTTCCACTCTATATGAGTTATGGACAGGTAGAAAACCAGACTTAAGTTTTCTTAAGCCATGGGTTGTTCTGCCTATACTCATGAGTCCTCTCACAAGTTTGGGAAATTGGGTCCCGAAGGAAAGAAGAGAATTTTAATGAAATACTCCGAATACTCAAAAGGGTATGTGTTCATAGGTCAGCAAGAAAGTGGGAGTATAACTGAATTTGAATCACGGGATGTCACATCCTTAGTGGATGAATTTCCTAAGAGGGGCGAAATAGGGAAAATTACTCCCTATTTGAAACCTTGGATCAAGATAATGATGTCAGTGGAGTTCGTCCAAGTGGGAGTAATATGAGATGTGATGAATTGAATTCAACTCATTCTCAATTGTAACCACCTGATGTGACGACATCATCATTACCTAATCCAAGTGGGAGCATGATGAGGAATGATGTGCTAAGTGTACAATCTCCCATATGGTGAACAAGTTGCCAAAGTATTCTCCGTTGATGTTTTGACATTGAAAGGGAAACTTTTATGGTTGCTCCACAAGATGAGGATGAGCCAAGAAATATTAATGAGGCTCTGAATTGCCCTAATAAGAAAAAAAAATGGATTCATGCAATGAAAGAGGAAATTGAGTTAATGAAATCAAACCAAGTCTAGAAACTGGTTGATCTTCTAAAAAGGACACAAAGCTATTGGGAACAAGTGGGTTCTCAAAATAATGCGAAAGGCTGATGGCTCGATAGAAAGGTATAAGGCTCGCCTTGTGGCGAAGGGGTATAATCAACAGGAAGAAATTGATTATGAAGATACATTTTCTCCTGTGGTGAGATTTAACTTGATTCGCATTATTCTGGCAATAGTGACTAGTATGGATCTTGAGTTACATCAAATGGATGTAAAGACTGCTTTCCTCAATGGAGAATTAGAGGGAGGAACATATATGAAACAACTTGCTGGTTTCATAGTGAAAGGCCAAGAAGAAAATGTATGTCGACTTTGGGGGTCGATATATAGCCTTAAGCAGTCGTCAAGACAATGATATATATGTTTTCATAATGCCATAATGGCATATGACTTTACAATGATAGATGATGATCATTGTGTATATATCAAAATATCCAATGATCAATTTGTGATCATATCATTATATGTTGATGATATACTAATTGCCGGAAGTAATATGGAGTTTGTCAATACTGTCAAGAGATGGTTGTCTTCTAACTTTGAAATGAAGGATATGGGTGAGGCTGCATACATTCTTGGAGTTAAGATTTCCAGAGATCGTTTGAAGAGATCGTTGTCTCTTTCGCAAGAAACATATATAAATAATGTTCTTGAACGATTTCGTATGCAAGACTGTAAGCCCATAGACACTCCTATTACAAAAGGTGAAGGGTTGAGCCATAGTCTGTATCCAGGGACTCCACAAGAGAAGGAACAAATGAAACATGTTCCTTATACTAGTGCTGTTAGAAGCTTTATGTACGCTATGATGTGTACAAGACTTGACATATGTTTTTGCAGTTGGAATGGTGACCATATATCAATCCAATCCAAGTCAAGCACATTGGAAAGCCGTTAAGAGAATACTGAGGTATCTAAAGGGGACTGCTAATTATACGCCGAGTTATAAAGGAAATGATCTGCAACTCATAGGCTATTGTGATACTGATTGGGGAGGAGATTTAGATGAAAGAAAATCTACCTCTGGATTTGTTTTCTTACTAAATAATGGCACCATATGTTGGAGCAGTAAGAAACAAAAGTGTATAGCCTTGTCCACGATGTAAGTTGAGTTCGTGACAATATCAGCAGCAGTATAAGAATGTGTTTGGCTTAAGAGATTTTTTTTTTTGATCATTTAGGTGTTATTGGAAGTGCTGCAGATTCATTGTTGGTTAACTGTGATAGCCAAGCAGCAAAAGTGTACACCAAAGATCCAAAATATCATGGCAAGACCGAACGCATAGATACCAAGTATAATTTTGTAAAGGATATGGTTGCACGAAAAGACGTGAACTTAGAGTACATACTACGCATAGAATGGTAGCAGATCCTATGACAAAGCCAATACCTAGAGATGTGTTTTGTAGCCATATGAAATCTCTAGGATTGCGTAGAGACTGATGTACTGAATATTGTATTTTCCCTAAGTGTTCACATTTGATGAATTTGTGTTTTCATCATTAATGCCTATGAATCTTTGTTTGATCTTTATGTATTTTAATACTTAGTGCATTACTTTAAGTTGAGAAGTATGTCGAACATATATAAGATTAGCCCACTCACATAGGTAATCACCTCTATTTACTGTGTGATAAATAGAGATGAGACTGTTTTTAAGCTTATTATCTAGGTGATAATCGAGAGCTCAAGCTTAAAACACATATGTCGCCTTAACTGAGTGTTAGGATGAGGACATAATACGTACTATGTCCGAAAGTAAAATACCCCACATATTTTACTTTATCTGTCTAAGATGCCAGATGTGAGTTCTGATGAATTTTGTGAATGAGTAGATACGTGAACTCAAGTTAGACATTGGGTATGTCTGAACTATCATCTGTACGGCATTGAAAGGTATAGACATACACTCCATGGGAAATGAGTTAATACCGTAATACGTATTTCATACTATGTATGCATGAGACGACCAATAAGAGTGGCAAAAGTTTGATCTCAACTTTTATGTCGTGTGAGACTCTTGAGGAAAAGAGTTCCTCAATTTATTAGTCCCCTCATGACTCTTACTTATTCTCAAGATTTCTATTTAGTATTTGCTATCTTAGGATGTTGTCAATGGTCATGAGTGATTCGATCTAATGGGGCATTTCTAGAAAAGCAAGCTGGACTGAAATTGAGAGTTTGAAGGAAAGAGGAAGATCGATTTTGGAAAATCACATTGTAGTTTTGTATTCACCGGTTAATCAATTATGACTGTCTTTGTGATAATCATAATTGTGAATACAATATATATATATATATATATATATATATATATATATATATCATTGTTTAAAAGAGATCAAGAGAGATATAAATGTGATCGATCGATCTAGGGTACTGCATATTAAATCTACTCGGAGTGTGATGCCCATTATGAGCTCTGTTATATATTCCTAACAGATGTATAGCAACGAGCTCTCAAAGTATGCTGGTCGCACGGATTATTCACCGGTATGAATGTTGAAGAGAGGAAAAGAGGATTCTGTTTGGCCCACCATGTTAAGTGAGAGTCTATGATGGATTTTTCTCTGATGGGGATGAGTAGGGCCTGTCCGCTCATGTTGGTTTTGGACCACCATGTGCGAATGGGAGATGATGGTTTTATATGAGATGGGCTTAAGGCCCATCCGCTCAAGTTGGGCCCAAAAAGGCCCGGCCCACGGGAATAGGGCCCGTGGATGGGGGAAGGTATAAAATGGAGGAAAGAGAGAGACATAAGACACCCTTTGGCACAATTCCAACGTACATTCTCTCCCACTCTCCCTCCAAAAAGAAGACAAGCGCAAACGACGACACCGTCTTCCCTTCAAAGCCAATCGACATCATCGGATCTAATCGGATCAGAATTTCTTCCTTGGTCTTCAGCATTGGTGTTTAATCTGTGGTTAACAAGGTACGCTCGAATCCGTGGTGTGCTTTACGATCGGTGATACGTGTTATTCCCGGGTTTCGTCTACCGCATTGATTTAGGGGTTCGATTCAGTGTCGAATCCGATTTTCGGGGATCCGTATACCCAACACTTCTTACTTCCGTTCTGCCTCTATTTGGTTTTTTCTGACCTTTCATTCTTCAGTTTTCACAATTTTTCAGCTCCCTCTCCTCCTTTTTAAGATCTTGGCCAAAAAGTCTTCCCCAATTTTTTTGCCCAGTTCACGGTTTTGGATTACAGAAACCTCTCCACCGAGTCTGCTCAATCTTTTCTTGAACTCCTGATTGCAGTGTAATATTCTCTAGGTCAATTATATACTAACCTTAAAGACCAAGCTCCATTGTGGAATTACGGCTCAACCAACGGAGATGAAAGGAGAAACGGAGGATTTGGCGAATATCAAATCTCTTCCCCCCTTTTTATTTATTTATTATTATTTATTTATTTATTTTTACTTTTTTCACTGATAGGGGTAAGATCACATCGTTTCTTATTGTTTATTCACATGTTACCAAATTGCATCTAGATATGTCAAAAATTATTAAAATGCCACTCTTAGGTCTAGTTTTACCATTTTCACATTTTTCTAATCTAAGTTGCAACAGAAAGTCTTGGGAAATCATTCAAACACATTTTAGGCATGTAGAAAAATTTTCAAATTAAGCCAAGAGATCAAAATAACTCAATATAGCAAGATGTACATCAAGCCATTCTTGAAATCCAAATAAACTTAACCTCAAAACTAAACCTAAATGAGAAAAATCAAACAACCAAATTCCAGAGTGCCTAGTAGATCAATGTAACTTATTCCTTAGAGTTTTCATTTATTTTGAAAGGAAAGAATTGAACTAATCGAAACATTAATCACTTTGAAATCAACACAAACAATAAGAAAATTAAAATCTAAAAACCTAGTTTGATAAAGGAAGCAAATGAAGGCCATGAAAATTTTATCTTGTAAGACACCTGATAAGTGGGATTAAAAGGGTAAAGAACTAAATTGGAGGGAATTTTGGAGCTTCGTAAAGAGACTTGAGTAGGAAACTTTTGTTCTATTATTTTTCTTTAAAGAAAGGTTGAAAGATGTAATATGCAAGAGCTGTTGAAGTTAAAATATATATTTTTTAGGAAAAAAATGAAATGGAGATGGAAGCTCACGTCCAAAGGGAGAAGAAATTAAAAAAAATTGACTCATATTTCTCATTCAATATATTAATTAACTTGAATTAGAAATATAATGTCAACAGTGATGTAATTGGGGTTAGAATTTGAGGTGAAATATTAGGAAGATGTGTTTAACTAAAAGAGTAACAAATGGCTTATTTTTGGGTAAAAATGAAGATATTTGGTAATTTTTGGATGTATTTTACATTCTGTTAATTAAATAGGGAACTTGCCATTCATCCTAAGCATCAATACGTTAGAAAAATATTTTGAAACTACTAGAATATTATTTGCAAGAGCTGTATAATGCTGGGTAATTCTATATCCATTAAATTTTAACTTTAATAATTACAGAATACGTATTTTAGAGTACATTGATCCCCGCTGACAAATATTATATTGATATATTTTTACCGTTACTCTCTATAATCAACTAATATATAGATATTTATTAATTTAAGTATATTGAAACTCATATTTCTAATTTATTTCATTGAATTATGATTCCTCATGAACTGTATAACCCGCAATGAAGTCACACATTGAAAGATCATGGATTTCGAAATTAATGCTTCGAATTTTCCGAGCATCACAAAATCAGCGGCAAAGTTGTAATTTCACCAATTTCATCAAAAGTCCAAGTCATCCATTTATTATCTTAATTTCTTAAATTTTATTAGCAAATGTAGAAAATTTGGGATGTCATAGCGGATTTTCATCTGCCCGATTCTTCCCGGTCCAAGGGAAAAGGTGGGGGAGCGGAAGACCACCATGATCAAAGAAACAAATAGAGAAGTGTCTAATTTTATTTGATAAAATTAGGAATTCATAAAGAAACAATGAAGATATCCACAATCAATGAAACAAACGGAGAAGCCTTCGGTGGCAAATGGAAAAAGTCACAAGGAGACAGGTCCAAAGATCAGCAGGAAGCCGATAAGGGTTTCTTTTTGTGATGGCTTGCACTATGCTTGGGATTTCCTAAATAAGAATTGGGTTTTGGTAATGCAGTTCGCAGAAGAGGAAGAACCTAAGCGAGAAGTGCGAATTGGCGCATTTAAGCTACTCAACGCCATGAAGGTTCAAGTGCCGCCCAAGAAACCTAGAGTTCCAAGTTTGCAATCGCGGAAGGGTTTGAGTGGAATCGACCTAATATTGGTTCAAGGCGGTCAACTCAGGCAAAGTACTGACCTTTGGCATTGCTCGGGACATGGACATGAGAATTGGTGATTGGAAGAGCAAATTTACTGTCGAAGTAATTTTGCTTGATGAATATGATCTTATTTTGGGTGGGGAATTCTTCAAGAGAGTAGATTCGAGTTGCTTATTATCATCAATCTGAAAAGCCAATCCGTGGTGTTGATGGTTCGTGAGACTGTGACAACCAAGACCATCTCCGCTACGTGACTCGTGGAGAGGAGGCTGAGAGTTGAGAAGCCCGTGGCCATGGGCTAAGTCAAGGGCAAGGCCATAATCTTTGGAGAGGCCAAAGGTGGAGTTGGAGCGATCCAAGTCCAACCCAAAGAAGGGATGATAGTCCATGTGCTTTTTCTGGAAGCGTGGGACTCGCCGGGTAACATGGAGTTGGTCGAGCCAAGGGGGAGGAACAGCTTGTGGAGCAGGCTGGGGTCCAAGAGCCATGTACTCGTGGAGTCAAAAAGGGGAAATAAGAAACGGCCTGGGAGACAAAAGAACCTATAACCTCCAAAGGGAGTCAACGATCAAAGGGAATGATTCAATCAATCAAGTGAAGAACCGTGTCAAATGCACCGAGGGCATGTAGGTGGAGAAGAATATCACGGATTAAAGGATTTCAAGGCACAATAGGACTAAGCATGACTTGAAACTTCTAATGTGTAAGGGATTTATGAGTACTTTACAATATTCATAGGAGCAATATAAGAATTGTATAATCGTATTTTAGAGAATTTTTGTAATTGTTGGGATAGATGGTAGATGGAAAGATTGGATCTCCTCACTTAAATCCATGGGAGATCTACTATTGCAATTTGAGGGGCTCATATATATATAGGTTGCCTCCCTCATTTGTAATATCTATAAGTCCAACGGAATGAAAAGAGCATGCTCTCCCAAAAATACTCCTCTCTCTTGAGTTTCTCTATGTGATCCGGCGTAGGCCGAGCGAGCAAACAAGCGATAAATCAAGGGAAAGCATGAGCTTACGCGACTCATGTTTGCGACTCCAATTGTAATACTTGGGCTTTGAAAAGTAACTAAGTCAGGGCCCAAAGTCCAAATTTTATATAAGCCGAGCCTCAGCCTATTTTGAGATCTCTCTGTAGCTGAAAAAGAACTAGAAAGGGTAAATAGAAGGAAAAGAAAGAGAAGAGGACTGTAAAAAAAAAAAAAAAAAAAAAGGAGAAAAAGAAGGAAAGGGAAAAGAAAGGCGATGAGCCATCCAAAGAGCAAAAGAGGAAAGGTAATTGTCAAATGCATGCACGGGAGGCCTCAAGAAACTGGATTGACTCCGTTTTGTAGCGCTCAGTATGTATTCTAACCATTTGTTCATTTAATTGGAGAAATTTTTGGAGTTATGGCTTAAATTTGGGTATCTCAATTCTGAGTTTCTTGGTCCAACCTAGTGCTGGTTGGCTGATAAATTATGTGGAAATGAAAGATCAAGTTGTTGTGGAGATGTGCGATTTTACAAAACTTGATTTGGAATTACGATTTGAGTAAAGTAAACTTTAGAAGTTTCATGCATGCTACTAGACCCAGTTACGAATTTCTATTTTCAGTGATGATTTTTCATCTTCGACCACCTTTTGAGTCGGTAAAGTTTGAGATCTTTCATTACTTCATAAGAGCTTTCTTTTTGTTGATAAAACCTATATTTTGAATTTGACAAAACTATCTATGTGTGCTAAATGAGTGTGATAAATGCAAATAGGTTATGCAAAAGTCCGCATTAAAGAGACTTACATGTTTAAGGTGAAAAGGTTTTAAATAGCTAGAAGAACCTACATCGTAGGGTGCATTAGTATAGAAGAATGGGAAGTTTATAAAGATTTGAAGGTACCAAGGTGAGCAGTCTACTATATCACCAATGAACTCAAGTTACCTATTAAGACACAATTAGATATTGCCGAGAAATTTGATATAATCGGAAACTGATGTCACCAGGACACTAGATATAACCAGGAATGGCTCATATGAGTGGAGCGATCATATTACCTAAACAACATGTTTATCACATGCTTTAGAAATCTAGATAAAAATATCGCATGACTATTTTTATCTGAATATTATTTCAAAGCTAGTGATATGACCTGGATTCCAAATCGAAGAAATTGATTGATTATCAATCTCGAGAAATATCCACATAGAAAATATCTATTACACATGATATATTGACAAATTGACAATCATCCCGAAGATAGATTTTTTTTCCATAGTTCAAGCTTTTATTTTGGAAATTGAAAGATTTTATTGTATGGGCGACCATATCTGCAGAATCTCAGATTGATTGATTTTAACGTTTAAATTGATCTACTCAACAATTATCCAACAGATAATTTGGAGATTGATCTTCATGAAGATTGTCCAACGGGAGATTGGATACTAAGGAGTACAAAAGGAGATCAACAAACGTTGAAGAAGTAAGAGATCAAGAGTGAGAAACAACCCATTAATAGACAAAGCTTTTTATTCTTATAGTTGTATGCTATGTAGCACCGACACTCTCTGGGAGCCTTTATGTAGTGTCCGACATTCCGACATGTATCCGACACACTCCGACATGTTCCGACACGCTCTGACACACGGTCAACGAGTGTAGAAAAATCCGACATGTGGTCAACTCTCTCGACATGCGAGTCTGAAATTCCAACACGCGATTCCGACATGCACGGGATCAATTTTAAAAATTTCTAATACTTGAGGGTCATAATATAAATATACAAAAAAATAAGTAATAACAAAAGTATAAAAAAATGCTATAAATATACACGCACGAGGAAATTTTATTTTATTCAGTTTTTTTTCAGAATTGTTTTTGTTTTTTTAAAAGTCTTTTACTATGAAAGAAGTAATAAAAAAATGCTATATATGATAAATAAATAAATTTAAAAATATCATTTCAGCATTTTTCTTTAAACAATGTTTTTTCCTCTAAATTTTATGTATTATTATAAAAAATAAAATAATGAATGCTATTATTTAATATGTTTTATGTAAATTAATTCTAGGCTATTATTATTATTATTATTATTATTATTATTATTATTATTATTATTATTATTTATGTATTTATATATAAAAATATATTTAATATATCACGTGTCGGAACGCGTTGGAATTCTCTATTTTTAAGAGACGTCTCGGCGTGTCGTGTCGTGTCGCGTGTCACATGTCCGTGTCAGTACTACATAGATCGGTACACAGGTGTCTACCTACTATCAAGAGCTCCTTCGCGATCTCAACATCACCACGAGCTGCCACGATATCATCGTCGTCCCCGAGACTAGTCTTGATTAGTTAATCGCAGGGATATCGTGAAGGTAAAGTAAATTACAACCATTGCAAAGAGGGATATCATAAGCGGTAGCCTGACGGAGAGATATTTGGTGAGGCAAATGATCATCTGGATTGATAGAAAGAACCCAAATGTGTTACCGCACAAGAATAGGCCATACACCACGAGCTCGACATTACTTGGAGGAGTACCATAACTTAGAGTAATTCTAGTCACATTATAGTTATAGTTGTTCTGCTAAACTTCCTTGGAATTTTTGTCATTGACAACTTCTACGATTTCTGGAGGCTGAAGCACGGATTGGTATGTTGCGCTCACAATCAGCACAGTGATGACCAGCAGGGCATTGTGTATTTCACCCAAGGACTCTCCCCCTTGGTTTAATTTTCTAGATGTTGAACTTGATGATGATTAAGGAGCATTTGTGACTGGTTCCCCATCTAATTGGTGATCGTTACTTCCCTCCATATAATCATCATCCGCTGAGACTGGTGCTGAAGCAGGTGAGTTTGATCGTCCTCCTTTGCCCACAGCTCCGGCATGTGTGAGAATTTCTCTAATCTCTCTATCTCGTGCTCCCCTTGGCTAGGGAGTTGAGACATCTAGAGGTGTCAAGCCGCTCTAGTTCAAGGCATTCACCTCCATGACCTCAGACTCCAAAGCATGTCCACAAAGCATGAAGTCGACCACCTGTAACTCTTTCCCATCTTTGTTTTACTCTCATTGATTTTCAGGCATTTAGATACTGCAGAAATGTTTTTGACATAGACGAGACATCTTATATTTCTGTGATGATCAAATAAGTTCCTTTGCTTAGAAGATTTTTGCATAAGATAGGGACCCAAAATAACACCTTCACTGAAATAATGCACAAAGAAAAGTGCGATAAAATAAGGGAACCGCGAGTCTTGCCTCGAAATTTTTGCTGGCGGCAGAGAAATGCAAGGCAATGTCGCCTTTTTGGTCCTTCCAATTGATCAATTGCTCCTTCTCGTGTCGCTTCAGATGCTCCACCAACCAAACCGGCACTTTAAACCAGTTGTCGTGCACGGCGAGGTGAAGCACGGTCTCCTCTCGGGTAGTTGTCTCTTCAAGAGACTTAGGTGAAGTGGATAGCAGTATATCCATGAAATTGACCTCCCCGTGGATGACGGCATAATGCAAAGGGACTCTTCTCTCCCATCCCTTTATGGAGCACAAGTGTGTACCCACTTTCAAGAGCTCCTATGCGATCTCAACATCAACATGAGCGACCCAGCATGCGCCACGTGTGTGCGCGACTGACGTCAGCTGATGTGTACCGCGCATGCTCTAGTGACCACGCACGTGCGTCGCACGCGCCAAGCACCGAAATGGCGCGTGCGATGCACGCGCCTGTGGGGAGACTGAATTGGTACCTATGTAATACCGACACTTTCTGGGAGCCTTCGTGTCATGTTTGACACGCTCCGATACGCGGTCAATGAGTGTTGAAAAATCCGACATGTGGTCAACTCTCTCCGATACGCGATTTCGACATGCACATGGTCAATTTTAAAAATTTATAATACATGAGGGTCAAAATAGAAATATACAAAAAAGAAGTAATGAAAGAAGTAATAGAAAAATGCTATAAATATACAAGCATGGGGTCAAATTTTTTTTTTCAGTTTTGTTTTTTTAGAATTGTTTTAGTTTTTTTAAAAGTCTTTTACTATGAAAGAAGTAATAAAAAAATGCTATATATGATAAGTAAATAAATTTAAAAATATCATTTCAGCATTTTTCTTTAAACAATGTTTTTTTCCTCTAAATTTTATGTATTATTAGAACAAATTAAAATACTGAATGCTATTATTTAATATTTTTCATGTAAATTAATTCTAGGCTAGTATTATTATTATTATTATTATTATTATTATTATTATTATTATTATTATTATTTATGTATTTATATATAAAAATATATTTAATTTATCATGTGTCGAACGTGTCGAATTCTCTATTTTTAAGAAATAACGTCTCGGCGTGTCCAATCGTGTGTCGCGTGTCTGTGTCAATGCTACATAGATCAGTACACAAGTGTGTACCCACTTTCAAGAGCTCCTCCGCAATCTCAACATCACCACGAGCTGCCGCGATATCATTGTCGTCGCTCGAGACTAGTCTTAATTAGAGAATCGCGAGGATGTCGTGAAGGTAAAGTAAGTTACAACCATTGCGATGAGGGATAGCATAAGCGGTAGCCTAACGAGGAGATCTTTGGTGAGGCAAATGATCATCTGGACTGACAAAAAGAACTCGAATGTGTTGTCGCACAGGAAGAGGCCATACACCACGAGCTCGATATTACTTGGAGGAGTGCCATAACTTAGAGTAATTCTAGTCACGTTATAGTTATAGTTGTTTTGCTCAACTTCCTTGGAACTTTTGTCATTGACAACTTCTACGATTTTTGGAGGTTGAAGCACGGATTGGTACGTCGTGCTCACAATCAGCGCAGCGACGACCGGTAGGGTGTTGCGTATTTCGCCCAAGGACTACCCCTTGGTTTAATTTTCTAGATGTTGAACTTGATGATGATTGAGGAGCATTTGTGACCGGTTCCCCATTTGATTGGTGACCGTTACCTCCCTCCATATCGTCATCGTCCGCTGAGACTGGTGTTGAAGCGGGTGAGTTTGATCGTCCTCCTCTGCGCACAGCTCCGGCACGTGTGAGAATTTCTCTAATCTCTCTATCTCTTGCTCCCCTTGGTGAGGGAGTTGAGACATCTACAGGTGTCAACCGTTCTCATTCAAGGCGTTCACCTCCATGACCTCAGACTCCAAAGCATGTCCACGAAGCATGAAGTCGACCACCTGCAACTCTTTCCCATCCTTTTTATACTCTCATTGATTTTTAGGCATTTAGATACTACAGAAATGTTTTCGACATAGACGCGACATCCTATATTTTTGTGATGATCAAATAAGTTTCTTTGTTTAGAAGATTTTTGCATAAGATAGGGACCCAAAATAACACCCTCACTAAAATAATGCAAAAAGAAAAGTGCGATCAAATAAGGGAACTGCGAGTCTTGCCTCGAAATTTTTGTTGGCAGCAGCGAGATGCAAGGCAGTGTCGCCTTTTTGGTCCTTCCAATTGATCAACTGCTCCTTCTCGTGCCGCTTCAGATGCTCCACCAACTGAACTGGCACTTTAAACCGGTTGTCGTGCACGGCGAGGTGAAGCGCGGTCTCCTCTCGGGTAATTGTCTCTTCAAGAGACTCAAGTGAAGTGGATAGCAGTATCTCCATGAAATTGAACTCCCCGTGGATGACGGCATAATGCAAAAGGACTCTTCTCTCCCATCCCTTTACGGAGCACAGGTGTGTACCCACTTTCAAGAGCTCCTCTGCGATCTCAACATCACCATGAGCAACTCGGCACATGCCATGTGCGTGCGCAACTGACGTCGGCTGGTGCGTGCCACGCATGCTCCAGTGACTATGCATGTGCATCGCACGCGCTTGGCACCGAAACAGCACGTGCATGGGGAGACCAAATCAGTACCTATGCAGCACCGACACGCTTTGGGAGCCTTCGTGTCGTGTCCAACACGCTTCGATACGCTGTCAACGAGTGTCGAAAAATCCGACACGTGGTCAACTCTCTCCGACACGCGATTTCGACTTGCATGGGGTCAATTTTAAAAATTTCTAATACTTGAGGGGTCAAAATAGAAATATACAAAAAAGAAGTAATGAAAGAAGTAATAAAAAAACTGCTATAAATATACACACACGGGATCAATTTTTTTTTCAGTTTTTTTTGAATTGTTTTAGTTTTGTTAAAAGTCTTTTACTATGGAAGAAGCAATAAAAAAAATGCTATATATGATAAATAAATAAATTTATAAATATCATTTCAGCATTTTTCTTTAAACAATTTTTTTCCTCTAAATTTTATGTATTATTATAAAAAGTTGAAACAATGAACTCTATTATTTAATATTTTACATGTAAATTAATTCTAGGCTATTATTTATTTATTTATTTATTTATTTATGTATTTATATATAAAAATATATATTTAATATATCACATGTCGGAACGTGTTGAAATTCTCTATTTTTAATAAATCACGTCTCGGCGTGTCATGTCGCGTGTCGCGTGTCCGTGTCAATGCTACATTGATCAGTACACAAGTGTGTACCCACTTTCAAGAGCTCCTCCGCAATCTCAACATCACCACGAGCTGGCGCGATATCATTGTCGTCCCCCGAGATTGGTCTTAATTAGTGAATCGCGGGGATGTCGTGAAGGTAAAGTAAGTTACAACCATTGCGATGAGGGATACCATAAGCAGTAGCCTGACGAGAAGATCTTTGGTGAGGCAAATGATCATCTGGACTGACAGAAAGAACTCGAATGTGTTGCCGCACAGGAAGAGGCCATACATCACGAGCTCGACATTACCTGGAGGAGTGCCATAACTTAGAGTAATTTTAGTCACGTTATAGTTATAGTTGTTCTCCTCAACTTCCTTGGAATTTTTGTCATTGACAACTTCTACGATTTTTGGAGGCTGAAGCACGAATTGGTACGTCGCACTCACAATCAGCACGGCGACGACCGGCAAGGCATTGCGTATTCGCCCAAGGACTCTCCCCCTTGCTTTAATTTTCTAGATGTTGAACTTGATGATGATTGAGGAGCATTTGTGACTGGTTCCCCATCTGATTGGTGACCGTTACCTCCCTCCATATCATCATTGTTTGCTGAGACTGGTGTTGAAGCGGGTGAGTTTGATCGTCCTCCTCTGCACATAGCTCCGGCACCTGTGAGAATTTCTCTCATCTCTCTATCTCGTGCTCCCCTTGGCTAGGGAGTTGAGACATCTAGAGGTGTCAAGCCGTTCTCGTTCAAGGCATTGACCTCCATGACCTCAGACTCCAAAGCATGTCCACGAAGCATGAAGTCGATCACCTACAACTCTTTCCCATCCTTTTTATACTCTCATTGATTTTAAGGCATTTAGATATTGCAGAAATGTTTTCGACATAGATGGGGCATCCTATATTTCCATGAAGATCAAATAAGTTCGTTTGCTTAGAAGATTTTTGCATAAGATAGGCACCCAAAATTACACCCTCACTGAAATAATGCAAAAAGAAAAGTGTGATAAAATAAGGGAACCGAGAGTCTCGCCTCGAAATTTTTGCTAGCGACAGCGAGACGCAAGGCAGTGTCGCCTTTTTGGTTCTTCCAATTGATCAATTGCTCCTTCTCGTGCCACTTCAGATGCTCCACCAATCGAACCGGCACTTTAAACCCCGGGTCTTGCACGGCGAGGTGAAGCGTGGTCTCCTCTCAGGTGGTTGTCTCTTCAAGAGACTCAGGTGAAGTGGATAGCAATATCTCCATGAAATTCACCTCCCCGTGGATGACGGCATAATGCAAAGGGAGTCTTCTCTCCCATCCCTTTATGGAGCACAGGTGTGAAACCACTTTCAAGAGCTCCTCCGCGATCTCAACATCACCATGAGCGACCCGGCACGTGCCACGCGCATGCGCGACTGATGTCAACTGATGTGTGCTGTGCATGCTCCAGTGAGCGCGTACGTGCGTCGCACGCGCCTGGCACCGAAACGGCGCGTGTGACGCACACGCCCGTGGGGAGACCGAATTGGTACCTATGTAACAGCGACACTCTCTTGGAGCCTTCGTGTCGTGTCCGACACGCTCCGATACGCGTTTAATGAGTGTCGAAAAATCCGACACGTGGTCAACTCTCTCCGACACGCGATTCCGACATGCACGGGGTCAAGTTTAAAAATTTCTAATACTTGAGGGGTCAAAATAGAAATATACAAAAAAGAAGTAATGAAAGAAGTAATAAAAAAATGCTATAAATATACACGCATTGGGTCAATTTTTTTTTCAGTTTTGTTTTTTTAGAATTGTTTTAGTTTTTTTAAAAGTCTTTTACTATGAAAGAGGTAATAAAAAAAATGCTATATATGATAAATAACTAAATTTAAAAATATCATTTCAGCATTTTTCTTTAAACAATTTTTTTCCTCTAAATTTTATGTATTATTATAAAAAATTAGAACAATGAACACTATTATTTAATATTTTTCATGTAAATTAATTATAGGCTATTTTTATTATTATTTATTTATGTATTTATATATAAAAATATATTTAATATATCACATGTCGGAACGTGTTGAAATTCTCTATTTTTAATAAATCACGTCTCGGCGTGTCATGTCGCGTGTCCGTGTCAATGCTACATTGATCAGTACACAAGTGTGTACCCACTTTCAAGAGCTCCTCCGCGATCTCAACATCACCACGAGCTGGCGCGATATCATTGTCGTCCCCCGAGATTGGTCTTAATTAGTGAATCGCGGGGATGTCGTGAAGGTAAAATAAGTTACAACCATTGCGATGAGGGATACCATAAGCAGTAGCCTGACGAGAAGATCTTTGGTGAGGCAAATGATCATCTAGACTGACAGAAAGAACTCGAATGTGTTGCCGCACAGGAAGAGGCCATACACCACGAGCTCGACATTACTTGGAGGAGTGCCATAACTTAGAGTAATTCTAGTCACATTATAGTTATAGTTATTCTCCTCAACTTCCTTGGAATTTTTTTCATTGACAACTTCTACGATTTTTGGAGGCTGAAGCACGGATTGGTACGTCGCGCTCACAATTAGCACAGTGACAACCGGCAAGGCGTTGCATATTTCGCCCAAGGACTCTCCCCCTTGCTTTAATTTTCTAGATGTTGAACTTGATGATGATTGAGGAGCATTTGTGACTGGTTCCCCATCTGATTGGTGACCGTTACCTCCCTCCATATCATCATCTTCTGCTGAGACTGGTGTTGAAGCGGGTGAGTTTGATCATCCTAATCTGCACACAGCTTCGGCACGTGTGAGAATTTCTCTAATCTCTCTATCTCGTGCTCCCCTTGGCGAGGGAGTTGAGACATCTAGAGGTGTCAAGCCGTTCTCGTTCAAGGCGTTCACCTCCATGACCTCAGACTCCAAAGCATGTCCACGAAGCATGAAGTCAACCACCTGCAACTATTTCCCATCCTTTTTATACTCTGGCATTTAGATACTGCAGAAATGTTTTCGACATAGACAAGACATCCTATATTTCCGTGATGATCAAATAAGTTCCTTTGCTTAGAAGATTTTTGCATAAGATAGGGACCCAAAATAACACCCTCACTGAAATAATGCAAAAAAAAAAAAAAAGCGATAAAATAAGGGAACTGCGAGTCTCGCCTCGAAATTTTTGCTGGCGGCAGTGAGATGCAAGGAAGTGTCGCCTTTTTGGTCATTCCAATTGATCAATTGCTCCTTCTCGTGACGCTTCAGATGCTCCACCAATCGAACCGGCACTTTAGACTAGTTGTCGTGCACGGCGAGGTGAAGCGCGGTCTCCTCTTGGGTGGTTGTCTCTTCAAGAGACTCAAGTGAAGTGGATAGCAGTATCTCGATGAAATTGACCTCCCCGTGGATGATAGCATAATGCAAAGGGATTCTTTTCTCCCATCCCTTTATGGAGCACAGGTGTGTACCCACTTTCAAGAGCTCCTCCGCGATCTCAACATCACCATGAGCGACCCGGCACATGCCACACGTGTGCGTGGCTGATGTCAGCTGGTGCGTATAGCGCATGCTCCAGCGACCGTGCATGTGCGTCGCACACGCCTGGCACCGAAACAACGCGTGCGATGCAGGCGCCCGATGGGAGACCAAATCGGTACCTATGTAGCACCAATACTCTCTGGGAGCCTTCGTGTCGTGCCGACACGCTCTGATACGCGTTCAACGAGTGTCGAAAAATCCAACACGTGGTCAATTCCCTCTGACATGCGAGTCTGGAATTCCGACACGCATTTTCAACATGCACATGGTCAATTTTAAAATTTTTTAATACTTGTGGGGTCAAAATATAAATATACAAAAAAGAAGTAATGAAAGAAGTAATAAAAAAAATGTTATAAATATACACGCATAGGGTCAATTTTTATTTTTTTTCAGTTTTTTTTTTTAGAACTGTTTTAGTTTTTTTCAAAGTCTTTTATTATGAAAGAAGTAATAAAAAAAATTATATATATGATAAATAAATAAATTTACAAATATCATTTCAACATTTTTCTTTAAACAATGTTTTTTCCTCTAAATTTTATGTATTATTATAACAAATTAAAATAATAAATGCTATTATTTAATATTTTCATTAAATTAATTCTAGGCTATTATTATTATTATTATTATTATTATTATTATTATTATTATTATTATTATTATTATTATTATTATTATTATTATATAATTAATATATCACATGTTGGAATGTGTCGAATTCTCTATTTTTAAGAAATAATGTCTTGGTGTGTCGTCTCGTATCATGTCGAGTGTCGCGTGTTCGTATCAATGCTACATAGATCGGTACGCAGGTGTGTACTCACTTTCAAGATCTCCTCCGCGATCTCAACATTACCACGAGCTGCCACGATATCATCGTTGTCCCTCGAGATTGGTCTTAATTAGTGAATCGCGGGGATGTCATGAAGGTAAAGTAAGTTACAACCATTGCGATGAGGGATAGCATAAGTGGTAGCCTGATGGGGAGATCTTTGATGAGGCAAATGATCATCTGGACTGATAAAAAGAACCCGAATGTGTTGCCGCACAAGAAGATGCCGTACACCACGAGCTTGACATTACTTGGATGAGTGCCATAACTTAGAGTCATTCTAGTCACGTTATAATTATAGTTATTTTGCTCAACTTCATTAGAATTTTTGTCATTGACAACTTCTACGATTTTTGGATGCTGAAGCACGGGTTGGTACGTCGCTCTCACAATGAACGTAGCGACAACTAGCAGGGCGTTGCATATTTCACCCAACGACTCTCCCTCTTGGTTTAATTTTCTAGATGCTGAACTTGATGATGATTGAGGAGCATTTGTGACTGGTTCCCCATCTGATTGGTGACCGTTACCTCTCTTCATATCGTCATTGTCCGCTGAGACTGGTGTTGAAGCGGGTGAGTTTAATTGTCCTCCTCTACACACAGCTCCGGCTCATGTGAGAATTTCTCTGATCTCTCTATCTTATGCTCCCCTTGGCCAGGGAGTGGAGACATCTAGAGGTGTCAAGCCACTCTTGTTCAAGGCGTTCACCTCCACGACCTCAAATCCAAAGCATGTCCATGAAGCATGAAGTCAACCACCTGCAACTCTTTCCCATCTTTGCTTTACTCTCATTGATTTTCAGGCATTTAGATACTGTAGAAATGTTTTCGACATAGAAGAGACATCCTATATTTCCGTGATGATCAAATAAATTCCTTTGCTTAGAAGATTTTTGTATAAGTAAGGAATCCAATATCACACCCTCAAAGAAATAATGCACAAAGAAAAGTGCGATCAAATAAGGGAACCACGAGTCTTGCCTCTAAATTTTTGCTAGCCGCAGAGAGATGCAAGGCAGTGTCGCCTTTGTGGTCCTTCCAATTGATCAATTACTTCTTCTCGTGCCGCTTCAGATGCTCCACCAATTGAACCAGCACTTTAAACTGGTTGTTTTGCACGGCAAGGTGAAGCGTGGTCTCCCCTCGGGTGGTTGTCTCTTCAAGAGACTCAGGTGAAGTGGATAGCAGTATCTCCATGACATTGTCCTCCCCGTGGATGACGGCATAATGCAAAGGGATTCTTCTCTCCCATCCCTTCACAGAGCACAAGTATGTACCCACTTTCAAGAGCTTATCCGTGATCTCAACATCACCATGAGTGACCTGGCATGTGCCACGCACGTGCGAGGATGACATCACGATGACGTCAGCAGGCACGTGCCACGCGCGTGCGTGGCTGACGTCAGTTGGCGCATGCCGCGCACGTGCGTCGCACATGCTTGGCACCGAAACAGCCCGTGCAATGCACGTGCCCGCGGGGAGACTGAATTGGTACCTATGTAGCACCGACACTCTTTGGGAGCCTTCGTGTCATGTTTGACATACTTCGATTCACGGTCAACGAGTGTCAAAAAATCCGTCACGTGGTCAACTCTCTCCGACACGCGAGTCTGGAATTTTGACATGCGATTCCGACATGCACGGGGTTAATTTTAAAAATTTATAATACTTGAGAGGTCAAAATATAAATATACAAAAAAGAAGTAATAAAGAATGCTATAAATATACACGCACGGGGTCAATTTTTTTTTCCAGTTTTTTTTAGAATTTTTTTAGTTTTTTTAAAGTCTTTTACTATTAAAGAAGTAATAAAAAAATGTTATATATGATAAGTAAATAAATTTTAAAATATCATTTCAGCATTTTTCTTTATATAGTATTTTTTTCCTCTACATTTTATGTATTATTATTACAAATTAAAATAATGAATGCTATTATTTAATATTTTTCATGTAAATTAATTCTAGGCTATTTATTATTATTATTTATTTATGTATTTATATATAAAAATATATTTAATATATCACGTGTCGGAAAGTATCGGAATTCGTTATTTTTAAGAAATGACGTGTAGGCGTGTTGTGTTGTATTGTGTCGCGTGTCGCGTGTTCGTGTCAGTACTACATAGGTTGTATGAGTATACTAAAATTGTAATCTCCTGAAAAGTGTATCAGTGTCGTAGTTTGTGCTTAAGTGTGAGATAGTGAGATTTATCCTATTAAATATAAGCAATACCAGTTTCAGGGAGAAGTGCTTGAATATAAGTGGCACACACTACTTTAACACGTTCTTACGTATATCAACTTACTGCTCATATATGTTATTACACTTATGTCAAACTTGACGCATATAATTCCACAATATGATGTCAGGTTTCTTGAAATCACCTATTCAACTCCCCTCTTGGTGATATCGTTAGCAATCGCACTTTTGACAATAAACTCATTTGAATCGGGGTTCAATTGAGAGAGTTGTGGCTCGAACAAATTTAGTGTGTGAGCCGCAAGGAGCAGACAACAATGCGTACCCACTAAAGGTGAGCTTTTCATTGGCACGTGGGAGTTAATTGATTGTCAACTAAGCGTTATATAGTCGAGTTGTTAGTTAAAGTAGTAGCATTTTATTTGATTTTAAAATAGTTTTCAATTCAATTAATTAACTTACGAGTTTATCGGCTTGGGTAGTTCACGTTATTTGCTTTTGCAAGCCTGGTTGAGTAGTGCTAATTTCTTCTTCATGTCTTGAAAATAATAGAAAATAGACATTATGAGTTAAAAAAAAAATATTTTGGATGAATAAAATTGGATCTAGCTATACTAGCCTTTTGCCTATTTGAAATGGCAATATATCTTTTGAATAAAATTTGAACTATGACTTGTGAATAGTTTATGAAACGTTATATGGAAGGTTATTGATCTATGAATTTAGTTTATGGAAAAGTAGTATGTTTAATGAATTAAATCATGAAAATTTATGTGTTTTTGTTGATGAACCTGAATTTTGAGATGGATTGTTGATTCACTTTGTGGGTTATTGAAGGATGACATTAGTGGATTATGCTTGTATCACTATGATTAGAATCCATTGAGGGGTTAAGTATGCATGCTAGTGTCAACACATTGTAAGAGTTTTCCTAATGTAGACTAAATTAATTGATATTGTAATTTACTGTTTTTACGGTTACCGTAAAACAGGGTTGGTCTAAGGTGAGATAGAATGTTTCTTAATTAGTCTAATATGGGCTGGCTAGTGTGGGCCGAGTTGAGCTTGGCTCGTAATGAGGGGGACTGGCTGGAAACTCTATAAATAGTGCTCAAGTCTCTCCTCTAACCATAATTCTCACATGTATTCTCACCTAAGGGGCGTTTACCTAACGCTACACGTGAGGGGGGCCGCCTTATTGAGCCAGTGATACGGAGGGCAATAGAGGAGAATGACTTGATGCGTGGATCCCCTTTATATGTGGGTAATCCCTTTTTCTGCCTCCGCTCTATGTTCGATGGATCCAGGTGCGTTAATCTTTCTACTTAATTATGCATGTTCTTGTTCTGGTTATGGAGATCTTGGGGTTGCGCAATTTGCGTCATACACACATCACTTTGGGGCCAAGCATGAGATTGATTAATGAAATGAATCATCGATGTATGATTTGAGATGCATCAAGGGAATGGATTACTGATATGTGATTTGAGATTAATTAATGAAATAGATCATTGATATGTGATTTGAGATTGATTAATGGAATGGACAATTAATTGTTATTTGATATTGTTGATAAAAAATGAGTATTTTAAAATTGTATAAATCTTTGTTGAAATGATATAACTACTTTTTGATATTGTGTGTTATACTGGATTTGGGGTTATTGAGTTTTGGTATTGCTATGTCAATATGCATAGTTGATGCTCGATTCGTTTAGAAAAGATATATGTCGTAGTTGATAATTCCATTCATTTTTAATCCCTTTCCAGGTTCTTTAGCTATTGACGGATGAGATGAGCGATATCGACGGGGAATTAAGAGAGTTGGATTATGGGTATAAGTTGGGATGCCTATGTACATGTCCGATATGGCACTGGTTGGGGCCTAGTTTCTCAGGTTGAAAAAAAATATATTTTTGATGAATCTTAGAAACTCTTTTCCTGTAACCATATCACCATTCTGTCATATATATATATCGATAATAGGTTAATGCTGGTTACCGTGTCATTTTCCTTTATTCGTAGGAGAGGAAAACAATTCAAAAAGAAGCCTAAGTGCCACGCGGTTGTGATTTGAAGTGTCGGCTTGTGACGCTCCAACCTTAGACCAGCCGTTGGCAGCGGTGCCGAACTCGAGGACAGGCCTAATTGAGGTTGGCCCAACCTCGATTTGGCATGGAACTCGACCTCACAGCGACGGTGAGCCATGACAACGACCTCATGTGCAGAGCTCGTCATTGCCACGAGCTAGCGGCCTGTGCATCGCTCGAGCTTTGGGGAGACCGCGAGAAGGAAAGGGGGAGAGGGTGGTGGTGGTTGGTGCTGCGGTAGCGGGCAGTGCGTCGGTGGTCGGAGAAATTGCAATGATTTTTCATTCTTTTGCGAGGTTGCTGACTTTACCTCATAACTGTAATTTGTCCAGGTAATTAGAATTCCTTGAAAAGTTTAGGCGTTCTTTTACAAAGCCACCTAAACTGTCGGAAATGGGCACGACGGATTCATGAGGATGAATCCTAGTAAGCTGTCGTGACAAGATACGCATTGAATTCAAGAAAGACGAGTAAAATGCTCGTCCCTGGTATTGGTATGTATATTTGCTCTTCTCCAGCAACAATGGAACCAAATGAGTTCGGTTTCAGAAAAGCTGAAACCAGGATACACCAAAACCCGCTTCGCTGATTACAACATTCTGCAACAGAAAAGATCAATTCCGTCTAATCCAATCACGGATCTGCCCAATCACTATAATGCTTCTCCAGCTACAAGCTCGGTTATTCCTCCAATGTGCCAAAACGTCTCCACAATTCAGCTGGCCACCATTCAATATGTGCATAATGTACAGAGAATATCCGGTTCACTTTTGACTTCCAGTGCAACTTCTGTAATTAAATCCCATATATCGGTTGCCTTCGCTAGACACTGCGACTTCATCCGTTATATTGCAGTGATCCTGCAGTTGACTGAAGTCAAATTCTGTGCAATTGCTGCTTCGCTTTATTGATTCCTATTAGAATCGTGTTTAAGGAACAGTGCGTAAAGTAGCACGTTCCACGAATCTGGGACTCCAGGCAGACACCAATGACTACAGTCCTGTCTATGAACAGGTGCTGGACCAGTATCAGGGCCCAGATAATAGAGAGAGGCATGGCCGTCTTTCCTCCGAGAAGTCATGTGAGTTATGTTCAGCACGTCGAATTTGATTGCCTTCGGTGCACTTGAATGAGCCAATAATACATCAGAGACAACCTTGAATTGAGACCATGTTTCAGGAGTGGCTGACAAGGAACCCAGCTCCGGCAGGGTCTCCAAGTGACAGCTTCCTCCATTCCTCCAGTCTCCCCCTCTGTAAAATTTGTCACCAACTGGTCATTTCTTGCAGAAAGATTCATTATTTTAACCGTCAAATGTTGAGGCACTTTTATTGCAGTAGCCAATTCTAATTTGACAGAGCCATGTCTTATTGAGTGCCCACATGTATAAGAACTTAGACAGAGTGATCTAATGTAACCTGTAAAGTCCCCTGGCTATGGCTTCACAAGTCAAGCTCAGGTGGAAAAGAATGCTAAACATTGAACAGATGCACGAGAAGGACTAAAGGAATATCATTTGCTCTTACACATTAAATAGTGGTCGATCTAATAAACAGACATGATATCATCCCAGGATGATTATAGGACCAGGATAGTGAAGGAGCAAAAAGTACGATGGCATGTCAGAACTCGTAAACTACACCAAGTAGAGAGTCAACTAAAGGCATTGAATTGAATGCAAATAACAATTGGGTCAATTTATTCATTTTAAGTATAACAATGCTTTATGGGTATTCTGATTGCATAGTTTGAGCAACTGAATAAGCTTAGGCGTGGTAACTTGTCGAGGAAGCATGTGCCTACCTGAAATGCACTGGTGCGAATGTGCGAAAAACGACCTGTGTCTTTTCTGTATTGACCTCACTGCGTATCCACTGCAGGACAGTCTCCATGGCTCGCTTATGCGCATCTTCCATTGCCATTTCCAGCTTCACCTCTGACCCTTCTTGGAAATAACAACCACTGACAGATGGCAGTGCAATTCAACATGAGACAGTTGCTAGGGCATGAAATATCAAAACATGATCTACTGCAGGCTTTATCTAACAACTAGCTCTTCCATGACTCAAAGAACTTTCTTGCCAAGACCCAAAAAATAACAGTCACCATACAAACCCGATTAGTGACATTCAGGTCAATCAAACTATGAAAAAAATCACTAGATGGCCAGACTGATTCAGAGTTTGCAACAGCAAGTTGGAGAATGCATTAACAAGCTAATCAAAGAGCTTTGCAGCGCTGTCTAAAACATTAAGGCCTTGCTGATCAAGAAAGAGATAGATAACATAAAGGCCAGCTATATTACACACAGCAAAATAGATGTCTAGAAACCAACCCACGAGGACTCTCCTTACCACAGTCAGGTGGTGCTAAGTCTGTAGCAAACCATACATCTCATTCCAAATTTTGAAAAGTTCCTGACTTGCACATTAAACTGGTCATTTACAACCACTATTATGCTCACATTTGTCTATGTCTAGGAAAGAACCTCTGTGATTCTTATTCTGACCAGCTTATATCTGTAAATGATCACTATCGAGCAGGTATTACATAAGGTCTCATCAAGGCCAACTAAAAGCTCCCAATCAAAGATTAGGTATGGTAGTTATTATATATGCCAACATGAACGATGCATGTATCCATGTGTACATATACTCATCTTATTGAAATCAGAGATAGATGATAATAAGGAAGAACTTGCATGAGAAGATCAAATTTACCCTCTTATAGTTTTCTCAAAGTTCCACCAGTGCCCAGTGTTGAAGATCAGCATGTCTGCATCTCTCCACTTGGAACAGCTCCAGTCCATCTGATCTAATTTCAGGGTTGTTTTGATCTTATTAGGCGATCCTGGAGGAGGCCGGCCTTGCAGCACCAGAAACGGAGCTCTATAGTACTCCAGAGTACAGTTGAACTCCTTAAATTTGAACACCAAGTAGCCTTTGTGCTTTGTGATTGGACTACCATTCACTTCATAGATCGAGTCCTTATCAGAAACTGCAGAGGAGAGCATGCACATGAGAGACTCCCATTGGTTTCTCCCGATAGAATCCCCCACAAAAACGAGCCGCTTGTTCCGCAGTTTCTCCAGCATCAATTTGGCATCAAATCTGGTGTTAGAAGACATTATCAATGTTTGTAGGCCAAAGTTTTGCAACAACAATTATAAACCAATAGCGTGTCATGCGTATGATTCATGAACTGCATTGCCAACTAACATTACACCAAACATCTCATGCTTCTACATCACATTCAATATCTAAGTGGATATTCTCTGATGCCATGGACTGATCACATTGTGATCAAGTATGTTAAAGTTCGGACTAACTCAACTTCTTTAATTTTCATCACGTCCACGTTTCATTAGCATAAAACAAGAGCAAATAAAGAAAAGAAAAGAAACTGAACATATTAATTGCTCAGGAAATCAACCAAGCAGCCAGATGATTTCAAGATAAAATCCGATCAGTCAACCTGTAAACTAACTAACACGGTGAAAACGGTGGACCAATTGATGGTTGAGAGAGAGAGAGAGAGAGAGAGGGTTCGTCGTCACCACTCGAAAGCTTCATGTCAGTTTAAAAAAAAAGTCACGGGAGGGGCTTACTAATGTGGAACTACCCTCCAAACAAGATCAGCGTGAAGGAAACAAACAAATGCACAGCGTAAATACCGTGACACTACTTGAACAGTACATTTGCTATATCCACCAAAAATTCAGCCGAAAAATTCCTGACAACAAGAACTAAATTCCTTTGCATGTTTTGATCTACATAACTTAAAAAATCTTAACAAAACTCGTCGCTTTCATGCAAGAGGATTGGATTCAATTCAATTCAATTCAATTTCAACCACACCTTATTAAGGCCCCTTTGGAAAAAGGGCCCACGGAGAAATTACTACCCAAAAGAAAAACCAGGCAGACAAGTAAGTCCCTGATGGTCAAAACCTGACATAATCCAAAACACACCATTTATTGATTCCACAGAAAATTGTTCCCTACAGAACAGACCCAAAACAAAATTTCTCAAACAAGAACTGCAAACAAAGAGTGAAAAAAAAAAATCAATTTTCAAGAACCTGGGCAAATTGCAATTCCTGGGTTGCCATCTCCACTTGGCGTAGAACGAATCGGGCCGTCCGTTCTCGGAGCACCTAAAGCCTTCGTCCAAAAATCTGCAGTCCCTGGACTCGTACAAGGGATAGCTATCGTCCCAAACCCAATCCCCTTCGAACAAATCGCACCCGCCGTCCCCGTTCCTCTCCAAAAAATCTGACTTTCTGATCTCGCGGTCGCCGTCACCGCCGCGCACCTGCAACCACACGAACCTCTCCGATCTCCCGGAGAACTTCCCGTACCCTCTCCGGTAGTCCAAGTAAAAGAAGCCGCAGACCACGCAGAAGGCCACGAGGACGAAGCCCAGCACCCCCACCGACGGCTCGAAGAGCCGCAGGCGCTTGAACTTGTGGCAGAGCTCGGCGCCCGGCACTGTCATGGCATGTTAGGCCGCGTGACTCTCCCTCCCACGCTGTCTCCGAGTTTGAACCGGCGTTTCCTCTGCTCTGCGGGCGGTTCGTTGCTTGGTGGGTCAGTTATAGAACATGGGTTCCGACTCTTGAATGGGTGCGAAAGAACAGGCAAGAAAACCAGAAAAGGGAAGAAATCGGCGTTTCAAGAAGCTAAGAAGCTTCCCTGACTGAACTGAACCGAACCCACTTTCCTTCTCCACAAGAGAGAGAAAGATAGAGATCTGCTTAAAGAAAGGGTAGAATTTGTAGGGAGATGAGGGAAATGGAGTGGCAAGAAATGCGTTCGTGGGGAAAGTGGGGGGCTACGCGAGCGGTTCTTGCTGTAAAGTAGATTCTCTCTCTCTCTCTCTCTCTCTCTATTTTCATTCTTTCTTTCTTTGTTTTTTTTAATGATTTTTTTTCTGAAAATTCTAATAGGTTAACGGCTATTGGAAATTCAACGGCCCCCACTTTCTCTCCACGACGGGAGGTGCCACGTAACACTGGCAACTGCGAGCGCCGATTGGGCCGTGCGCAGCACGCGCCGCAGCAGCGCGTGGGGATTTTCGGTCGTGGTCCCGACAGCAGCAATCTAGCCGGTTGCTAATTTAAATTTTCACAGGCACGGGTGAGAGAAGTAAGAGAAGAGAGCAACTTCATGGGGGGGGGGGGGGGGGGGGGGCCTAAGATTGATTGCCTAAATCGGTGCTCTTTTAAATTCAAGTGGCAGCTCACTTGATTGCTGTTTCCATGCTACTATTCTAATAACGGGTCTTATTTATCTCAAACTCGAATCCTTAGCCTGTCTTCAATTGATTATGTCTTCACAATCACTCTAATTCAAATCAAATTACTTATGATAAGACCAAATTCTCGTGACCATGTCTAGAAAGTTACCATCTCTAAATAAAGGAGGAAAAATGGTAAGTGAATGTATGGCTTCATTTTAGTATAGATCTGATTAGATTGGTAATTATTCATTACATGTTAGACAACAAAGTATGTTGCAGCCAATGGAAAAATCAATCCGGTTCCAAGAGATTTTCGTTACTCATCTATCTCTTGATTGGAATAAGAAAAAAAATTGTCAATGGTCTTTTGTTCATCAAATTTCATGATGGACTTCCATAAATATTCTTTTGTAATTTATTTTTCCTGTCAATTGGGTGCTTAGAGAGGGTCTGATAATTGTCTTTCCAATTGTTGAAAAAAAAAAAGTCAGTACTTTTTGTTCATCAAAGTTGATTCTACGAAGTGATCCCTGTAGTATCTAATGACTCACTCGATGTAGAGGCCACATCGTGTGTGTGGCTTGTTGTGTATAGTAAATGGAAATTAAAATTAAGGTATGTGACAAAAATAGTTTATGAAGTGGATGAGGGGTTGACATAAATGTGATAATTTGTGTTTAAGTCTCAAGCATAATCATTCAAATAAATGACCATTGCAATATGCCATTTGAGTTGTGAATTAGAAAAGCTAATGAGTAGAGAAACTTTCGATGTGGGTCATCATTTCTTGCGTGTAATTATGTTGAACCAATTATCAAAATGTAACTCAAGGATGCCCTCGAAGTCAAGCACCAGATTCAACGTAAACAAAAGCTTAACGTTAAGGTGGGAAGCATAAAATAAACAAAAAAAAAAGGTTTTTTAGCTTAGAAATAAAGAAGATATAGAAGATTTTTTTTTTTTTTTGGCTTCCTCTGAAGGAAAATGTGGAGTGTATCACATGTAACGTTGCTAATAATGAAGACTTAAAAGTTTGGAAAATTACTGAATCAAGTGATATACTTATTGTATGGACGTCAATTTAGTTATGAATTTATAAGTTTGTCATTTTAGTCCTAAACTTTTATATGAAATTTTGATGTATTCCTTCCAATCAATTTTGTTAGAAATCGCTAACACAACAAAGTATAATTATCACAATTTGTCCTACATGGCATATCACTACATCAATGACCTTTGGCGTTAATTGATCAAAATGACTATTTCAAGCAAAAGTTTATGATTAAATTGGCAAAATTTAAAAATTTGGAATTGAATTGATATTTGTACAATAAATTTAGGATTGATTTCACAATTTGCCCCTTAAAAGCTTCTTGAAATAATATGTTACACTTTGACTTTATTTTATACATAAACTTTCCACTTGACTGACATGTAAGATGATCAACTGAAATCATGTGATGTTGTGACCTTCTTTGAGGTAAACCACAAAGGAAAAGATGATGGATTACTAATCAGGCATGAACGATTACTCATTAAAGAGATGGTATTATCACCTAGCATGTACTCTCCCAATCCCATATTAATTGCAACTTGTGGTTTCAATTTTAACATGCAATGAAACTTACCTCGGAGCCACCTCTAATTAGTTATGGGTCAAAGAGACACCTAAGTAGAATGCAAGAGTGCATTTTACTTATGTGAACCAAAGATTGATGGATACAAGGACTTGATTACGTTACATTAATCTTGTGAGATTTGGTGAAACCACAGCCAACTATTCTAAATGCTTAAGTTATTAAATGAAGGCATTGTTTATTATTTAAATATTCCAACACTTTCTCTCACACGTAAACTAGATTTTAGCCTTTGCCTAAGGCATGGAAATATTTGATTGGAAGGCAAATAGAGGTCTAGAAGATTTAATCATACAATATATTTCTAACAAACCTAATGCCGTTTTGGTATATTTTTTCTTTATTTCGAAAATATTTTGCTTGCAATCCTTATTGGTTTTAATCTTAAACTATTGAGTTGTGAGGAGTGACCATAATGGTATGCAAACAATAATGCAATACTTAATAATCAAATTAGCGAATAAATTACTAAGAAGATATTAAAGAACTTGTATGCTCTAAGCATGTGATTCTGCATATTAAATTTTAACATCACGATAGATGCAAATTACTATATGCAATGCATGAATATCATAATTCGTTTTAAAGGTCTGATGCCCCAATTTATGGCATATTTAATGCAAAGAGCAAATGCAAGGGAAATTAAATAAACCTGTGGTTTGACAGCTATATGATAAAAGAAAGCTTTTCTTCTCGGTGTCTCCGGGAATACTTCTAAGCGTTGTTTTTGCGAAGCCTTCTTCGTGTGTAATACTTAATAATCAAATTAGCGAATAAATTACTAAGAAGTTATTAACGAACTTGTATGCTCTAAGCATGTGATTCTGCATATTAAATTTTAACATCACGATAGATGCAAATTACTATATGCAATGCATGAATATCATAATTCGGCTTAAAGGTCTGATGCCCCAATTTATGCCATGTTTAATGCAAAGAGCAAATGCAAGGGAAATTAAATAAACATATGGTTGACAGCTATATGATAAAAGAAAGCTTTTCTTCTCGGTGTCTCCGGGAATTCTTCTAAGCGTTGTTTTTGCGAAGCCTTCTTTGCGTGTAATGCTCTACGTGATATCCTACCGCCCCCCCCCCCACCCCCGCCGGCGGGGTCGCTTCTTTCTTTCTTCTTCCATTGAAGGAAAAAGATGGTTATATAATGCTGGGTAGAGCGCTTTCTTAGAAGATATAATGAATCGCATTTTCCTATTTTACACCAAGTGAATACATTGACTCTCTCGCGTTGGGAAATGAAATTACTAATTAGGATACTACTCTCTTTCCAACTGAAATTTGCACGGAATATGTCTTATTAGGGAAAAAAAAAAAACACAACAAGTAACATAACTTTCATATGATGCTTACTTGAGGATCATAACTCTTTTTTTGATTACATGAGTGTTATAACTTATGTATGATGACTTTACCAAAAAAAAAAAAAAAAAAAAAAAAAAAACTTATGTATGATGCTACTTTCAGGGCCATAAATGAGCACTATGAACTTTTTTTTTCCGATTAATTGAGTGTCAAATAACTTTTCAACTGATTACTTGAGTATTATAACTTAAAAAGACGTTTACTATAAGTGCCATGCTACTTCATATTTTTTATACTTGGATGAACATTTTTGAAAGTTATGGCTCTATCAATTCAAAGTTATGATATTCAAGTAGTATCGTACAAAAGTTATAGTACTTGTGGCTTACTTATCCCTGTCCAAATTTGATTAAAAAAACATTTTTCTTAGTTTAGAACATTCCCATGTGCATTGCACAGCAGGAATTTCGGCTTTATAAGGAGAGCTTGGGGTTGGCTGGATTCCTTATCTTACGAGCTTATTTTTCACAATCCAAATAAGATTAGGGCTTCGACCAAAAAATTCAAAAAAAAAAAAAAAAAAAAAAGATTAGGGCCTCTCCCTCAAAGTAAATCATCACTTTGGGCTAATTTCCAAATCAATTCATGACCAGACTAACATGAATGCATTTGTTTAAACATGTTCCTAGTGTCTTTAATGCAAGTACGAACCATGCTAATGATACACACACATTAAATAGGACAGAGTTAATCGCAAATTTCTTATGCAATAAAAGACTAAATATGATAGCCAAAATTAATGTGTCAATACGTGTGAACGACCAAGAATTAAATTGGAAGTGCGCAACGCAAAACCAAAGATGAGACTTAGAAACTGCTTTCCTATTAATTTATATAATAAAAAATAGTTATTTCACATTCTTGGTGTGTACATTGCTACACGTAATCTACTTCTGACACGACCAAGCATTAAATCGGAAGTGCGCAAGGCAAAACCAAAGATGAGACTTAGAAACTGCTTTCCTATTAATTTATATAATAAAAAATAGTTATTTGACATTCCTGGCGTGTATACTGCTACACGTAATCTACTTCTTTAAAATTTAGTCGGTGTCCTTAATTAACAGCCTCGTCAACACGTGAGAGTGGTTTTCGATGAGAGGAATATCAAGGACGAGTCTGAGAATCACATGCCATTGGTCTGGGGAGGTTTAGGGCAAGCCAAGACAGGACACAGCAGTGAATACGTATCCGGCATGGCAGCATTAAAGACGTAATCAAGAAAGAAGAAAGAATCTCCCGATGTCTTAATGTCCAGATGCTTGGTCTCGAGGGATCGATCCGCATTCTACCTTGTTGTAATAGAAGTTCATTTTGCCACGACTTTTTACGTAAGGTAGTCCTCTTTTTCAAAGTCAAGTATTAGTATGTGAGTGTTACGATCTTTTGCGTTAGAGTTATAATGAAACGAACCTTGATTACGATGAGGTATAAAGGATATATTGATCATCAAGAGACCAACAAAAATCCCAAATAAGGAAATAACGTTTGGAAAAGGGTTGGGAGGCGAAAATTTTAGAGAGAGAAAGGGGGGGTGGGGGGGCATTGGGGATAGAGGGATAATGGGGTAGTGAGGGAAGCCTCTATTATCATGTGTGTGTATATATACACACATGTAAGCGCGCGCATACACGTTAGGTTTCGTTTAATTTGCAAAAAACACTAACTTTGCTGTAAATTCTTTTATGAGAACATGCTTTCAAGGAGAGTTTTATTTTCCTTATGTTTGGTTCTATTTTGTAAATAATATGAAAGTCATTTCCTAATGCTTTTTACAAGAAAATTATAGAACATATATTTGAGAGAAAGTCTCTGTGTACAACCCCAAAGTCACAAATTTGGACACCAAGAACTTGAGCCAGGCCCCGTAGATTGAGCCCAGTCTTGGGGGACCCTAGTACGTTGTCGAGGGACCAAGGCACGTCTGTTAGGAGTCCTAGCACGGCCGATGGGGTCTAAGCATGGGCACCAATTTTGAGAATGGACCTTTTCCACATAATTGTGGACGGAGATGAAAATACTACACTATCCCACGAGGACCCGGTTCACTCTACCCTACCTCGATGGCCCTTGCCCGGCTCGTTGCAAGAAGAGAATGGCGCGAACATGGGGACTTGCAGGGGGCCTTCTCATATATGTTATTTTGATTCTATCTTGGTTGCTACTTGTTATTTTATTATCTACTAATTGTGCTAGGGTTTTTAATTATTGTGTAACATTTTATTAATACTATTGTTTTTTGGGTTTTTACTAGTTAAAGCATAAAAGTATTTCTAACAGGGGTTATTAGGCGATTATTTTCAAAGCATGTAGTGATTTGACAATAAATAATATTATTGTTGATTAGTCAAAATAACTGAACTGAAATTTTCAATGGGGGTCACAATTTCTTACGTAAGTTGAACCAACAATCAACCCGTGACTTATGAACAACCTTGAATTAGGGAAAAAAAATGGGAAGCTGCTTTCATGTCAAGTCGAGTGCATGCAATGTCAAACTACAATGAATTTATGTGGGAAAAGAACAGTTATTTCACATCCTTGGTGTGACTATAGATACATATAATTTACTTCTTCATATATATTTTCGGAAATATGCATACACTTGTTAACACGTAGGAGTGCTTTTCGATTTAAAAAAGAAAATCGTTTTAGCAGAAAAGGAAAGATAAAAAAGGAATATCAATGAAGTGTCTGAGAATCACATGCCACTTGTCAGGGGATGTTTAAGGGCAAGCAAAGACAAGACACCAAAACTAAGTAGCGTATCCGCCATGCCAGGATTAAAAACGTAAAAAAGGACAATAAAGTAAAATAAAATAAAACGTCTCCCGATGTCCTAGTGTTCAAATGCTTTGTGAAATTCGTACCTCGTTGTAATAAAAGTTCATTTTGCCACAACTCTTATGCAAAGTATTCATTAGTTTCAAAGTTTGTTATTGTAAGTATCTAAGTGCCACGATCTTTTGTGTAAGAGTTATAGCAAAACAAATCTTGATCACAACAGGGTTTGAGGGGATATCGATCCTCAAGGGACCATAAAAAAGGCCCAAGCATCGTTACACCATGGGATGTGTGTTTCTAACAAATATAATCACTTCGTATATTGTTGGTGTATTTCGATTGAGTATTTAGTTTTGCTTAATTCAGTTAACTCAATATATGAACTTTGATCTTTCTAAATGCGGAAAATCTATTTTTTCACCATAGATAAATATCCATCTGTAAATTCAGTTTGGTTTTTCATAATTTGTTGAGATTCGAGTTATATTTCAAAATTCAGGCAAGACCTTTTTTGGCTTTCGTCGGAACATGAATGGCCTTTTTTGTGTGGTCAAGAGAGAGAGAGAGAGTGGCGGTGGGAAATCGGGATAAAGGGATAATGGGGCAGCGAGAAATTCCCATATTTATGATGATGACATTCACGTTTGGAAAATAAAAGCGACTTGGGGATGGGATCGTTCGAGGTGATCCTAGTCTTTTGTTAAGGTATGTAAAATACAAATCATATGAGCATTAAGAGTGCATATAACAATCATTCTATTTATGACCAATTGGTCACACACCTGCTGCCGGTGGACTGCAAGTTGCCATCCGTCGCCGTATCCAAAATTAAGAAATTTTGTATTATTACTATACAATTTTTTTTTCAAGGATAAATAATTTTTATCATTATTAAATGCATATTTTCCATTAAAAAACTTGTCTAGGAAATAGTCATAAATTGATTTCTAAAAATAAATTATTATTATTCGCACTCCAAATGTTTATATCTTTCGACAAACATTTATATATTTTCGTTGGTATGAAGGATGGATTCTAGAAATCAATTTTCATACATCTTACACGACTAGCTTAGAATATCAAGAGCCAGGTAAATGACAACTCAGAGCCATGAGTATTATAAGGTACCTATTTTAATGTCAAAATTTTTCAAGCAAATGCCATAATTTTAAAAAGTGATTACTTAAGTGATTTATGTGACTTAGTTTGTCAAAAATCTGATGCGATTTGCCAAAATCATTTAACCATATATTTTTGTAAAATTTTTTGACTTAAAAGTGATCGTTTATAAATGGTTGGTACTAAATTGTTCATCTGTAAAATTTGGATCTAAAGTTTTAAAAATTAGAAATTTAACAACCAAAAATGACCAAACAAATTTTCTAGTTTCGCAACTATTTTTCTTAATTTTGTTAAACTCAAAGCAAAATAATGAAATAAACATTTCACTCTAGATAATTTTATTTAAAATCACATGCTTTTTAGCGAAAAGAGAGAGAGAGAAGAAGAACAACAACAAGAAGAAGAAGGTGAAAGTAGCAAAGTTTTCTGTCTTTCGTAACTTATTGGCTTCTTCTCTAACCTTGCTCGGTCTCGAGCGGCAGAGCTTGGAATCCTGTGGAAATAGACCACTTAATTCAATCATAATTAAAGAAAGCTATGGCATGTTTAATGCAAAGAGCAAATGCAAGGGAAATTAAATAAACCTATGGTTTGACAGCTATATGATAAAAGAAAGCTTTTCTTCTCGGTGTCTCCGGGAATTCTTCTAAGCGTTGTTTTAGCGAAGCCTTCTTTGTGTGTAATGCTCTACACGAGGCTTGTGGCATACTTATCCTTGCCCTATTGCTTTCCAAATTTGACCAAGAAAACATTTTTCTTAGTTTAGAACATTCCCATGTGCACTGCACATCAGGAATTTTGGCTTTATAAGGAGATCTTGGGGTTGGCTGGATTCCTCATCTTATGAGCTTATTTTTCACAATTCAAATAAGATTAGGGCTTTCACCAAAAAAAAAAAAAAAGATCAGGGCCTCTCCCACAAAGTAAATCATCACTAAGGCTAATTTCCAAATCAATTCATGACCAGACCAACATGAATGCAATTTGTTTAAACATGTTACTAGTGTCTATAATGCAAATGCGAACCATGATAATGATACACACACATTAAACATGACAGAGTGAATCCCAAATTTCTTATGCAATAAAAGACTAAATATGATAGTCAAAATTGATGTGTCAATACGTGTGAACAACCAATCATTAAATCGGAAGTGCGCAACGCAAAACCAAAGATGAGACTTAGAAACTGCTTTCCTATTAATTTATATAATAAAAAATAGTTATTTCATATTCTTGGCGTGTATACTGTTACACGTAATCTACTTCTTTAAAATTTAGTCGGTGTCCTTAATTAACAGCCTCGTCAACACGTGAGAGTGGTTTTCGATGAGAGGAATATCAAGGACGAGTCTGAGAATCACATGCCATTGGTCTGGGGTGGTTTAGGGCAAGCCAAGACAGGACACAGCAATAAATAGCGTATCCGGCATGGCAGCATTAAGGACGTAATCAAGAAAGAAGAAAGAATCTCCCGATGTCTTAATGTTCAGATGCTTGGTCTCGAGGGATCGATCCGCATTCTACCTTGTTGTAATAGAGGTTCATTTTGCCACGACTTTTTACGTAAGGTAGTCCTCTTTTTCAAAGTCAAGTATTAGTATGTGAGTGTTACGATCTTTTGTGTAGTTATAATGAAACGAACCTTGATTACGATGAAGTATAAAGGATATATTGATCATCAAGAGACCAACAAAAATCCCAAATAAGGAAATAACGTTTGGAAAAAGGTTGGGAGGCGAAAATTTTAGAGAGAGAAAGTGGGGGTGGGGGGCATTGGGGATAGAGGGATAATGGGGTAGTGAGGGAAGTCTCTATTATCATGTGTGTGTATATATACACACATGTAAGCGAGCGCATACATGTTAGGTTTCGTTTAATTTGCAAAAACATTAACTTTGCTGTAAATTCTTTTATGAGAACATGCTTTCAAGGAGAGTTTCATTTTCCTTATGTTTTTGTAAATAATATGAAAGTCATTTCCTAATGCTTTTTACAAGAAAATTATAGAACATATATTTGAGAAAAAGTCTCTGTGTCCAACCCCAAAGTCACAAATTTGGACACCAAGAACTTGAGCCAGGCCCCGTGGATTGAGGAGCCCAGTCTTGGGGGACCCTAGTACGTTCTTGAGGGACCAAGGCACGTCTGTTAGGAGTCCTAGCACGGCCGCTGGGGTCTAAGCATGGGTGCCATTTTTGAGAATGGACCTTTTCCACATATTTGTGGACGGAGATAAAAATACTACACTATCCCACAAGGACCCGGTTCACTCTACCCTACCTCGATGGCCCTTGCACGGCTCGTTGCAAGGAAGAGAATGGCGCGAAAATGGGGACTTGCTGGGGGCCTTCTCATATATGTTATTTTGATTCTATCTTGGTTACTACTTGTTATTTTATTATCTACTAATTATGCTAGGGTTTTTTTTTTTTAAATTGTGTAACATTATATTAATACTATTGTTTTTTGGGTTTTTACTAGTTAAAGCATAAAAATATTTCTGAAACGGGGTTACTAGGTGATTATTTTTCAAAGCATATAGTGATTTGACAAGAAATAATATTATTGTTGATTAGTCAAAATAACTGAACTGAAATTTTCAATGGGGGTCACAATTTCTTACGTAAGTTGAACCAACAATCAACCCGTGACTTATAAACAACCTTGAAATCAACATATAAAATGAGAAGCTGCTTTCATGTCAAGTCGAGTGCATGCAATGTCAAACTACAATGAATTTATGTGTGAAAAGAACAGTCACTTCACATCCTTGGTGTGTCTATAGATACATCTAATTTACTTCTTCATATATATTTTCGGAAATATGCATACACTTGTTAACACGTAAGAGTGCTTTTCGATTTAAAAAAGGAAAATCGTTTTAGCAGAAAAGGAAAGATAAAAAAGGAATATCAATGAAGTGTCTGAGAATCACATGCCACTTGTCAGAGGATGTTTAAGGGCAAGCAAAGACAAGACACCAAAACTGAATAGCGGACATGCCAGGATTTTTTTTTTTTTTTTTTTTTTTTTTTTTTTTTTTTTTTTTTTGGTCTGAAGCCATGCCAGGATTAAAAACGTAAAAAAGGACAATCAAATAAAATAAAACGTCTCCTGATGTCTTTTTTTTTTTTTTTTGTCGATCCGAAAATCCGATGTCCTAAACCCGAGGAGGAGCATGAAACCACCAAATCCTTGGTAAATTGCCAAATGATTTGTCAGCCTTCTTGCAACTTGCGTTGCAGGGGTTTCGAACTCCAGACCTCTATCGAAGGTCTGGAGCCTACCCAGTGGACGATGGGTGGTGTCTCCTGATGTCTTAGTGTTCAAATGCTATGTGAAATTCATACCTTGTTGTAATAAAAGTACATTTTGCCACAACTCTTATGCAAAGTTCATTAGTTTCAAAGTTTGTTATTGTAAGTACCTAAGTGCCGTGATCTTTTTTGTGTAAGAGTTATAGTAATACAAATCTTGATCGCGACAGGGTATGAGGGGATGTCAATCCTTAAGGGACCGTAAAAAAGGCCCAAATACGGAAATAATATTTGAAGATACCGGCATCGATACACCATGTGATGCGTGTGTCTAAAAAATATAATCACTTCGTATATTGTTGGTGTATTTCGATTGAGTATTATTTTCTAGTTTTTGCTTAATTCAGATAACTCAATCTATGAACCTTTTTTTTTGGGGGGTTAAATCAATATATGTACTTTGATCTTTCTAAATGCGGAAAATCTAATTTTTCACCATAGATAAATATCCATCTGTAAATTCAGTTTGGTTTTTTCACAATTTGTTGAGATTCGAGTTATATTTCAAAATTCAGGCAAGACCTTTGGCTTTTGGCGGAACATGAATGGCCTTCTTTGTGTGGTCAAGAGAGAGAGCGGCAGTGGGGAATCGGGATAAACGGATAATGGGGTAGCGAGAAATTCCCATATTTATGATGATGACATTCACATTTGGGAAATAAAAGCGACTTGGGGATGGGATCGTTCGAGGTGGTCCTAGTCTTTTGTTAAGGTATGTAAAATACAAATCATATGAGCATTTAAGCGTGCATATAACAATCATTCTACTTTTGACCAATCGGTCGTGCACTTGCTGCTGGCGGACGGCAAGTTGCTATCCATCGCCATATCCAAAATGAAGAAATTTTGTATCGTTATTATACGAAATTTTTTTTTTCGAGGATAAATCATTTTTATCATTATTAAACGCATATTTTCCATTAAAAAAATTGTCTAGGAAATAGTCATAAATTGATTTCTAAAAATAAATGATTATTATTCGCACTCCAAATGTTTATATCTTTCGACAAACATTTATATATTTTCGTTGGTATGAAGGATGGATTCTAGAAATCAATTTTCATACATCTTATACGACTAGCTTAGAATATCAAGAGTTAGGTAAATGACAACTCAGAGCCATGAGTATTATAAGGTACCTATTTTAATGTCAAAATTTTTCAAGCAAGTGCCATAATTTTAAAAAGTGATTACTTAAATGATTTATGTGACTTAGTTTGTCAAAAATCTGATGCGATTTGCCAAAATCATTTAACCATATATTTTTGTAAAATTTTTTGATTTAAAAGTGATTGTTTATAAATGGTTGGTAATAAATTGTTCATCTGTAAAATTTGGATCTAAAGTTTTAAAAATTAGAAATTTAACAACCAAAAATGACCAAACAAATTTTCTAGTTTCGCAACTATTTTTCTTAATTTTGTTGAACTCAAAGCAAAATAATGAAATAAACATTTCACTCTAGATAATTTTATTTAAAATCACAAAAATCTAGAAGAAGAAGAAGAAGAACCTTGCTCGGTCTCGAGCAGCGGAGGTTGGAATCCTGTGGAAATAGACCACTTACTTCGATCATCTATGCGGATCAATCCCTGGGTACCTTTGGAACTGATTTAGCCCATTTTCTTAATCTGCAAAAAATTTGATGCATTTAATGATGTTATTCAATGCATAAATTGTGCACCACACAATTTTAAAATGCTTTGAACAAAAAATTTAAGAATTTTTTCTTTTTGGGCTTAAACCTTATGAACAATCAATTTAGTGCCGGATAGGGACAGATCGAGAGCAAACATGGTTTTTTTTGGGGGGAGGGGGGGGGGTTCAAATATCGTCCACTAGTAGATAGTTTTTTTTTTTTTTAAGTAAATGTACAATAGAGAATGTTGTAGGACAATTGAAGTTCACTTTTCTCCATCATTAAAATTTATCATGCTAGAAAATTTTTCTTTTTTCTCATTTTAGAAAGATGGTGTATTTCTCAAAATAATAGCAATGGAAATTTTGACTCGTTTGATAGATTTGTGACTCACTTTATAATATTTTATATAGAGCAATCCCTTCATCACTAGTTCGACATTTTCGGATTATCAACATAATAGAATTCTTTTCTAAAGAATCTCTCATAAAATGTCAATAGCTCGCAGCTTTCAATGGATAGTCATTGCATTATTTCTCAAGTTAGGAAATAATTACTCATATTTTACAATTGATTATATAGCTCGTAAATTTAGAAGTTCTTCCTGGTTAAAAAAAATCCTAAAAGTACTTCTTTAAACTTTGGAAATTTTGGTGCCGCCAAGATTTACCGATGTCCATGTAAAATTTTCTGAAATATTGGAAATCTTTAAAAACTCTATTCATGTCATTCAAAAAGTGATCATATTTTCCATTATTAGAGTCGCTTAACAATAATCCAATTTGACACTGAAGTGGACTTTTGTAAAGTAATTATGGTCTGGAAACTGCTCTTGTTCCCTTAAGTCCCCAGGTGATGATCTCCACCCCCACCGACATCCTCTGGCAAAAGAGATTAAAAAAGTACCGATGATATCAATGAATGTCCACGCTGTTAAGATTGGAGATTGGGTATAGAGCTTTTGAAAATACCAGCGCAACGTTACCGAAGGAATGGGAAATCTAGGGCTTCCTAATCTTCCTTGAGATGCACTCTTGGGACTCCATGTTGTCATTTGGGAAGCAATAAATAGAACTCAATATTTCACAATTCACATACAAAGATTGTCTTGAGATTTGAATGGTCACATGATGCATTGAATCCACTTAAATGTCTTATTCACAACTAACCCATAGGTTTATTAGTAATTAAAGAAAACGGACTAGGGTGTGGAATAAGCACACAATACAGTTCCGACTGATGATTATGATATTCATTTCCAGACATTTTTTCGCATAGCCGAAAGTAATTTAGGTTGGCAAAAGCATAAGATTAACTTGATGAGACTGTAAAATATTTAAAATAGTTAAATTGAGAATGGGGAAAATGACAAAATAATCCCTAGCTCTTTATGATTTTTTTACTTTGTTTGATATGGTTTCTAAACTTTAGTTCAATATACAATGTCGTTTCCAAATTGTTTATTTGTTTAATATGATCAATAAATTTTTGGTACATGTTCAATTTAATCTTGAAATATATTTAAATGTTCAATGTTGTTCTTAAACTTGAACTAATTGAAAAATGACATTGGATATTGTTGTATAATCTAGGGACTTGATTAAACATTTACTGAAAGTTTAAGGACCAAATTAAATAAATTAAAAGTTTAAGGAAAATATTATGTATTAAGCCAAAGTTCATGGATCATTTATGTAATTATCGCTCGAGAATATTATGGAATCACAAGAGAGGACACAATAATCACATTGTTTGGAAGCACTCACTGCACATCGCTTACAAAGATTAATTAGACTATACGAAATACGGGAATTAATGAATGTGCAAGGAACAATATTGAGGTAATTAAAGCTCAAAAAACTTAAAAGGTACCCACCGGTAGGCAGTTGTGATGGTTCAGGGCTTGCTCCTCATTGCCGAGGTCGCAAGTTCAAATCTCCAGGTGCCAGTGTCTTAAGTGGGGGCCCATGGTAGTAGGGGCCCATGGTAGTGGGGTCCTATGTTAGTCTCCCCCGAGGTATAGGGCTCGGCCCTTTGGTGCTGTCCGGCACGGGGGCCCGTGGTGGAGTCCTCAATTACCAAAAAAAAAAAACCTTGAAAGGTGTGATAAATCGGGCATGCTGGGCTCTATAAACTCTCCAGCAACTCCATTCTCTCCCCAAGAATCTCTCCTCCTAAATAACCACTTCCAGAGCAAAACAAAAGCTCAAAGCTCATATGTTTATTATGCCCATTCTCACCGGCCCTTTACAGATCATTTCTGTTGTTTGATGTTTCCTAGGCTACAATTCAATGCTGACCCACTTAGTGAGCCCAAACCAAACATTCGAAACTGCTGTTCTGGCCCAACAGCGTTGTCCGCAGCAGAATCTGCTGGCGGTGGATCTCCTTCTCCGCCGCCTGCTCTCTCTTCCCGATGATCATCGACGTTGTCGGCCTGAAGGCAAGCTGACTTTTTTCTCTTTTGGGGGAAAAGAATACGGTGATAGGTTCGTATCGTTTCGACTTTCTTGGTAGTTGCTTGCTCTGTTCGTTCGTCTTCTTCTTTCTTTCTGCTAATTTCTGCTTTTCTTCAGCTGCCGCATCCCTCGAAAGCGACGACTCGATGGAGCCCATTTGAAGTAGGCCATTTTCGCCGCGGTTGTGGTTGAGCTGATTGTGAGGTGGCCGTTTGCTAATGTTGCTGACCTGTGGTTGTGCAAAAGGTTGTATGTTGGCTTCTTCCTCGTCGGTTCTGCGAAGACAGCATTTCTTGGTGAGGTCGCTGTGTCTGGGAGGTGGCGGCAACCGCAAGAGATTGAACGGCATAAGGTCGATGGCTTGTGATTCTGAGGCTGAGAACGTTCTGAGGGCAATTGCTCCGCCGCTTGACCAAAGTAAATATAAAGGCCAGGCAGGTTCGTCTGTAGTTTTGGGACTGTATGATTTGTTCTCTACAATGATTCTTGATGTTAATATTTCTTTCTGTTACAATGGGTTCTTTTATGGCCGTGCTTAACCATGAATTGGGCTATGTTCTTGGTGGACAGATTTATAATAAAAAAACAAATTCGTTCACATGTTACCTTTTTTTCTTTCAAGTGCATCTGGTGTCTTCAATTGGGTGCTTTAGCTGTGAGCTTTTAGTTATGGCATTTGCTGAAGTGGGGAATTTGAGTAAACTAATGCTATTATTCTCTTATTACGTGTTTACCAGGAAAGGTAGCAATTGTTGGTGGTTGTCGTGAGTACACTGGCGCTCCATATTTCGCGGCTATTTCTGCCCTGAAAATTGTTAGTTCTCTTGACCGATTTGGTTTAACTTTGTAAGTTATTTAGTTCTGATTTTATCAGTTATGAAGTCTTTAACGGGTAATGTGCTAAAGAATACAAATATTGCATCTTTCTTGGCTCATATTGATATTTGCTAGGTGAGGTGTAACTTTCTTGATTTTGCAGGGTGCAGATTTATCACATGTTTTCTGCACAAAAGATGCTGCCCCTGTTATAAAAAGCTACAGCCCTGAATTGATTGTGCACCCTGTTTTAGAAGAATCTTACAACATCAGGTTAAAAAATTACTGACTTCTGTTTTTATGATTTAAATTCCATGTTTGAGCAGATTTTTACCTGTTAAGGATTTCTTTCAGGGATGAGGAGAAAGAACGAATCTCAGGGAAGGTTCTTGCAGAGATTGATAAATGGCTGGAAAGGTTTGATTGTCTTGTAGTTGGTCCAGGTCTTGGAAGGGACCCATTCTTGCTGGTATGCTTCTGTGGCCCTATCGATCTCAGTTCATTTGCTTATTTAGTCTGTATTAAGTTACCATTTCCGCATTTCTTTTTATTTGAAATAGCTTTTTATTGTGCCTCAGCAACACATCTAATTGATCATTTTTTTTGTCAAATTTTTTTTATTCATTAGAGCCTGACCTTTTTCCTGTTTACTGAGATTCTTGATTTGTTTCTTAATTTGTCTCTCATTGTTTTATATCCTGTCACTCTTGGTAACCAAACTTTCGTTGAGAATTAAGAGAAACTGTGCGGTGTGCAGTTTTATAGTTTCCTAGAGAGCATTTTTTATACAAATAGGCATTGCCAAGGGTAGCAGTGAGACAACTGATGTGTTTCTCGGTGACTGAAAGCTACAGAGAACTGCAGTGCAGCCAGAGGTCTTATCTAAGATCTTTTAGAACTGTTAAGCATCAACACAGTACAAATTAAATGTACATATATGATTACTCTTCACTGAATTGGCATTTAAAAGCCATATACTGGATTAAAATAAACACACCTTGGAGAAAAATGTTGTTTTCTCTATACCAATGTCTATTAGGGGATAAAAAGTTGTATGCAACTGATGCCAAACTTGTCGGAAGGACAGATGTCAGTGCTGTTTCTGTTTTATTATGACTGGAGGTGGAAATACTGGAAGCAGACCTCCCTTTTTTCATCAGTGTTCTCCTTATTTTCTTGCTTAGACTGGATGTCCTGTTAAAGCTCTGCCTGAAGCATTCCATGTTTTTATACATGTCCAGGGATGTGTGGGTCAGATCATGAGTCATGCACGACAGCGCAATGTTCCGATCATCGTAGATGGGGTAATGAGCTATTGCTATGTATCACCACCTTTAGGAATCGCTCTTCATGGATTTATTTCTACTATCTAATATCTTAATATGGCATTTGACCTTCTGCGCTGATCCTATGCTGTTATGACAGGATGGGCTCTTTCTTATTACAGACAATCCTGATCTTGTTAGCGGTTACCAGTTAGCTGTCTTAACTCCAAATCTCAATGAATATAAGCGTCTGGTCAAAAAAGTACTGAATTGTGAAGTAAATGATCAAGATGCTCATCAGGAATTGCAATTGCTTGCTAAACAGTAAGCTTATTTGCGGAGTTTGTCTGCTTTTATTCGAGGTTTCTGGGAGCTTAGCTAATTTCTTAGTATGTAATGTTCAGTATATTCCAATTTCGTGATGTTATATGCTTATACACATTCATATTCATTGTTTGTTGGCAATGCATTCACCTAAGTATCAGAGCAGCTAAAAAATGATATATATATATGTGTGTGTGTGTTGGTCTCATCCAAAATTGCGTAAGCTTTGCCTTACACAGTGACCTCTGTTCATGCTACCATTTCGACCTTTTCGAGTAAAGTCTTTTGAAATTTTGAAATCAAACTTTTATGTGGGCACATGTTAGTTGTGAGAAAATTAACTAATACATGCAGTAATCTCTTTATATATGATGCAGTTATACTGCCATGTTGTGGTTGTTTTGCTGGGTTTGTGCCAAACACTGTAGATTGTGAAAATTTCAAATATTTATGATTGTATTTTAAAATTCTTTATGTTCTGAAAAATGAACTAATATTAGTGTTTATTCTTTCAGGATAGGCGGTGTTACTATCATGCGAAAGGGGAAATCTGATCTGATAAGTGATGGCGACATAGGTATAGGATGAACCATATGCCATAATTCTTCTTGGTGTGATATTTTGCAGTCTTTTGGATGCGTTTATAGATCCTCCATTATTATTGCTTTGAATACTGTAAGAAATGCTAAAATTGTTTATTCATTGAGTATTCTTTCTGGACACTCCAAGCAGGTGCAACATAAGTACACCTTGAATTGATTAAAGCTATCCAATTTTTTTTTTTTTTTTTTTTGATATGATCTAGCTTTTTTCTGGAACTCAACAAATAAAGGGACAATAAGCTGTTTGGTAGCCCGGTTTCTGGAACTTGTCCATGCATTCTTAAAATAACAGGGGATTCTGTTTTCTTATTTAAAATTGTGTATCTGTATCCCTTCCTTTCCTGCTAGGATTGGAAAACCTGCACTTTACATATCCGTAAATTCATAAGGACTGGTGTATCCTTGCTAATATGCTGCATATTGTGTAAGCAGATAAGCTAGCTACAAGTGGTAACTTTTTCTTCCCCCCCTTTATTTTCTAGGAAGTGTGAGTTCTTGATATGCTCAATTAAATAATATATGATTGTTTTAGAGTATAGAAAATGGGAACATACCTTGCCTAGTTTGATGTGCCGTTACACCTGGATCCTTTAACTTATAGACTTGAAAACATATCATTATTGTTGTGAAAGCTTCGAAATTGAGTGTGATCTTATAACCAGAGCTTCGTATCACAATGACAGAATGGAGTGTAGATCTTGAATTTTGGAAATTTTAAAACTTTAAGCAGTAAGCAGTAACTTTTGTCTCTTCTCTAGCATGTATTTTAATTTTATTTGGGCAAGGTTTACAACATCCCTTGTTGGTCTTTGCAGTTAAATCGGTGAGCCAGTATGGTTCACCTCGACGCTGTGGTGGCCAGGGTGATATACTTTCTGGAAGGTGCAAAATCTCTTTCACTTCAGTAACTTCTTATTAAAAAATACGCTGCGGTCCCAACTTATTTCTGTTACCTCGTCCACATCATGATCTCTTGTCTATAGATACAATATTGATTATTCATTTCGACTCAACTTTATTCCCAAGAGTAAGGAGTAAATTTTTATTGTGGATTATTGACGATTTCCAAATGCTTGTAATGTCAGTGTTGCAGTATTTGTATCTTGGGCTCGTCAACATAGTTCAGGCGCTGGAGTAGATTCGACCAGGTATATAGCAATCTTACTCATAGATTTCATTTCCAATAATCACAATCTCATTCTAAATATTCTCTTTGAATGCTCATCTCTTGTAGCCAAATGAATCCAACTGTGATGGGTTGCATGGCGGGATCTGTTTTGTTGAGGAAGGCTGCATCACTTGCTTTCGCAAGCAAGAGAAGGTCCACTCTTACCAGCGATATCATTGAGCTATTGGGAAGAAGGTAGTGCCTGGCTCCTTGATCTGAGCTTTTAACTGTATCAAAATAAACATAATTTTTACACAGGAACTTCCATTCTTGCAGTTTGGAGGAAATGTCACCAGCATGTTGATCTTGACGATAGTGAAGTTGCAGCAGTGATGGCCTTCTCAAATATTTCTCGCTGTGCCTCTGCTCTTACAAGTACAGTTCTTTATATGTATCTTTTCTATGCCAATTCATGTTCCTAGAGCCTCCCCGCAGGGGGGTTCGGCGACCCAAGTTATGTTCTCTGCATCTTCTTGCGGTGTATCTATGTTTACAAATGATTATGTTTTTATTAGAATAATGTTGAGAACCGTCTTGCTTTGTAAAACCATTCAAGCGGATAGCGTTTGGAATGGGACTCAATTTGGAATTCAGGTTGAGTGAGTTGGTTATAATTTGAATACTTTTTTGACTCCTAGTTGTTAACACTTGAGTATTGCCTCTTGAAGTCTATAGTTCACATGGCTTTCATGTTTGATAATTTGGTTACTCTTTTGACTTCTAGTTGTTAACACTTGAGTATTGCCTTTTCAAGTCTAGTTCACATTGCTTTCATGTTGAGTGCTGAGTCTTCACGAATTGCTCCCAGTCATTGCTTATCAGTTGTGATTTAGGGGAAAATCCCCTAACAAGGTATTCTACCAAGGAGCGAATCAGAGAAGCAAATACAAACAGTTGAAAGGGAAACTCACAATCTAAGAGATTTGTCTTCTGATTGTCAAAGCCAGGGTGAAAGATCAACTTTCTTGAATGGAACTTTTTCAATAAACAAAGGGATTAAAAGTCTCAAATTCATACCTTTATGACACGTTTACTTCAAATTAAATTTTGTCTTGCAAAAATTCCTAAATCGGTTTTCTACATTTTAATCTACCATCTATTAAAATGCATGTGTCAATACAGGAAATTTCCACGTTTTTATGTATTTTAATAGATAATATAATGCTGAATGGGGTAGACTTGGGTCAAGAGTGTAGGTTTGGGACTTCACCAAAACCGAATTTGCTATCAAGCTCAGGGTCTGTGCTTTCTCATATCAATATCAGGATTTTGTGAGATGGAAGCAGAACGGATGCTGATTGAACTTGAAGAAAATTTACTGTTCATGGATGCTTTTTTCGATGTTGTGGATCCAATTCAAAGGGTTACATTGGCTTTTTATTGCAAAAGAAAGTTGCTGCTGTTCGGATAGTTTTAGTTCACCTGAAATTAAAACAGAGACATTACTGAGAATGCAAGTTATACATGGCCACAACCACTAAGATAGCTAGATTAGGGATCATTTTCATGGTCTCCACTGTCACAGCCACGTGAAATTGTCTCCGCCCAAATGAGAATTTGCATCGTTTAGCTGCGAACTCCTCTATCTGCGGCTGCCAGAACTGCCGGTCCTTCCACCTGATACCCGGCCCCAGAAGAGAGCGACAACGTCAGCTGAATTACATTGAAACGGAGCAGAAAATCTTGAATAAAGCTCGATAAGTTGTTCATAGAGGATAGGGAGAGTTGCCCGCATAGATTGGACCGGTCTAGTGCGGCCAATGTTCGATCCACACGATTGGGTATGCGGAAAATTCATGGGAGATCATTTCTATGAAATTCAAAGTAATGCAAAAGCAGCTTGACTGTGGTGTCTTCTCAGAGAGAACGGAAATCGTTGCTGCAGAAACATCCTTTGAATTTCGAACTCAAAGCACCTTTTTCTTTACGTATTCTGTATGTGCAGTCGACAAGAGAATGAGCGAGAGCCACAGTTGTACCTTAAATGTTGCGCCCCAGATCTCTTCATCGTTCGCGGGCACGGCGGTGATTTTGTTCTTTGGATTCTCGTAGCTTCTCAGCTCCCCAACTGCTGTGGAGAAGAAACATCCTGCAGGATATGAAACGCCAAAGAAGATAAATTTTTCGCGCTTGCATATGACAAATTGTTCTTTGGAAACGTGTATGCTTATATGATTATATTCAGAACTTCTTCCCTTAAGCTGAATCAATATTTTATGCTGGCGTTCGCGGCGCAAAAATTAATTAGCCTCAGTCCAATTCATGGAAGTTCTTGGTTGAGAGAGGAGTGCAGACATGAGGACTTCTGATTCATGTAGGGGTGACTAAACAAGAGAAACGAAATGTAGAGATTGAATTAAAATATTGTCTGGATGCTGAAAGGAATGAAAATAAGGTATAGGTAGGGAATGAGAATGTCTTGTTTATTAACAATCCCTCAAACAGATGGATTTGGAGGGATTTCAACACTGCATGAAATTACTTACATCAATGCCTTATTATCACTTCTTTCCATTTTCCTCTCTCTTTTCCGCACTTCTAAAAGTCCTTTCTCTTCTCTCGCCATCCCCTCACCAAACATAGTGTAAGCGCGAGGAGGGTACACGAGAAAAGCAAGCTGATCGTACGTGGGATTTTAAGAATACAAATGCGTAATTGGAGTCGATGTATATGATGTTTGTAAAGTGATTGGTTTGTTGCATCGTGTGGGCCACGTAATCGATTTCTGAGTTATTTATATTCATCCACATAGTTCAATGTGATTCTCTTATGGGGGTAATTAGAAAAATCTTACCTTGAGGGAAGGAAGCAAGTGATTTTCCACAAGCCCCTCTGAGCAATTCAGCATCATCAGCAAAAGCCACATACCCATCAGCAGTTATCCCCCAATAGAGAGGGACCTTCCCAACTTGATCCTGTCAAAAACACAAAAACAGAAGCAACATGGTATTTTGTCAACTAATAAGTTTCATCAACTTACTCAAATCTGATTTTCTTTTTCCTTCCTTTTATTTTAGTAATCCGCTGCATATGTTTTGAGGTCACTTACAGAGGCAACAAACACAGTGGAGGTGGACCTGTCGAACACGACGAAGGCGAAATCGCCGTTTAGGTGCCCGACCATGTGGTTGGGAGGGTACGGCGCCCGGTCGCGCAAAGCCTTGTAAGCCTCGATCACGAGCGTTGCTTCGTTGGCCAGTTTTGCGAGCCCATACTGTTGCCTTAAGCTCCCCAGGTTGTGAAGCGCTCCCTCAAACAAGCAGAAGATTTCATCTTTAACCGCAAATGATCTGCAGCATATTTTCGTTATTTACATGAAACACAAAATTTTAAGATGGACCAAATGCTCAAGATTTTCAGTCTTGTTGTGGAGTATATTGCTTGCCTGCACATTCGGCTATGCCTGTAAATTCATTAGATTGAAGTAATTATCTGACTCCAATGCCAGTGGATGATCGATGATTAAAGACTAAAATATTGTTGATGCACAACTTAGTATCTAAAGATCGATTTAGACTTTCATCTCTGATTGAACCTAAAACCATGTTTGCGAGTTAGGGTGTCCAGGTTTATTGCCCAATTTGGCTAATCGATGCTTAAGTTAGAGTTTGGAGGAGAATGTAATTGGAAGAAGAATAGATCATACTCACGAGTTCCGGACCTATTCCTCACTTTCCAAATAGCTGTTTATGAGTCTTTTGACTCCACCGATCTAGGTGACGTCGACACATGGTGATCAAACTATGACAAGTGTTAGTTGGTGATGACCAATGGCAATACATCAAAACCATTGTGTTACGTCTTGGCTTGTGGCGGCCAATAAAATAAAATGGGTATTTAATATAACCAAACGTCAAATTAAAAGTGATATTTGAGGTACTTTCTCATGTTATAAAGGGCTAATATCATAAAAAAGTCCAAACTATAGTCATTGTGACACAATTACTCATATTATTTTTTATGTCACTAAAAATCCTAAATTTACTTACTCTAATACAAATATTCTAATTTTTTTTTTGTGTTACTAAAAATCACAAATTTATATTAGTAGGGTTAATACCTTAAAAAACCCCAAACTTGTACACTTGTGACAAATTTACCCCAAACTATTTTTTTGACCATGAAAAACCCCAAACCTGGTACATCTGTGACAAATTTATCCCGACCAACTATAAAAAATCATAAACTGGTACATTTATGACAAATTTACCCTAAACTAATTTATTCGACCACAAAAAACCCTAAACTGGTAAATTTGTGACTAATATACCCTCCAAAAATTAGATTAATACCACAAAAAAATCACAAAAATTATAAATTATGACAAACGAGTGTAAAATCCCAAATTGATATACCGATCAATTGTCACGTGTTATTTAACTTTATAATTTAACAAGAAAATTTAACTAAAACTAACAGAGGGTAAATTTGTCACAAGTGTACCGGTTTAGGGTAAATTTGTCAAAGGTGTACCAGTTTGGGGTTTTTGTGGTCAAAAAAATAGTTTGGGGTAAATTTGTCACCCGCGGTGTACCGGGTTTGGGGTTTTTCAAGGTATTAACCCATATTAGTATAACAAGTATATCCTAGATAGAACTATATAAGTTTGGATTTTTTAGTGGCACAAAAAAAAATTGAGGATATTTGTGTTCCAATAGGCATAGTTTGGATTTTTTTTTGGTGATATTTTTGCTATTATAAAATAAATAATTTTACCTTATTTTAAATCTCATCTTTGAAGAAATTCAATTTCTAAATTGGCAAGAAATTTTTTTATGAAAATGCAAAAAGATAGAAGTGCACCTACTTCTCTTCTCTATCCCAAGTAACATCGGTTGGACCTATTAATCTCCATCGAGATAAAAAGAAGCACAAAGTATTATTTTTACCCTATAAAAATTTATTCAAATTTCAGAAAATTGTGAAAAATTATATGTAAATCTACGTATCAACTATTAATTTTAAAGTATTGCAAAAGTTTTGAGAGTTTTGAATTTTAAAGCGTTGCAAAAGTTGTTTCTCCACATCTTTATAGCCTTCCTTCTACTCTTTCCAAAGCCAAGAAAAATCCTTTTTCTTCACCTACTCTTTCTAATTCCATTCTTTCACAATAAATTATGATGAAAATGCATTTCTAATTTTGTAAATTCTTTGACCATAAACACATTAATATTATATACAAAAACTTGTTTCTTCACATCTTTTTATCTTACCTTCTACTCTTTCCAAAACCAAGCAAAATCCTTTTCTTCACCTACTCTTTCTTGACCTAAATTTTCTAAACCTATTTTTTATGTCTAAATTTAATCAATTCTCCATCATTCCTCCCCCAAAGCGTACATGTTTTTGGCGGCCCCATTAAAAGTTGTCCACCTCGTACTTCCAAAAACAAGGTCCCCCCATTTCCCTCTTTCTACACCAAATTCAAAACTGATCCTGAGGTCGCAAACTGCCAAAGAAGCTAAAAAAGATGAGAGAATCCCTACATATTTACTTCCTAACGTGGAGTTCATACAAGAAACCTCTTGTGACAAATGGCAAAAACTTGTTGAAGTCTAATCGAACGCCATCGCAAAGGCACCATCTAAAAGATTACAAAATACCTTACAATATTCATTAACCGGTTAAATTCAGATCTTTAAGCTTAAGATGTAGCGTTTAAATAGTACAGCTTGCACCCAGATCATACCATTTAAATAAGTAAATTCTCTAATGCCTCAACCAAGTAAGTCAATTAGCAGTTAAGTTCTTTCATTTCACCAGTCAGAAAAATGAGACATAAGAACATGTTTCTTTTTCACCTATGTCTCTATGGTAGATGAAATTTATTTCACGAAATTAACGGGATATTTCATAGACTAGGAATTTAATCACTTAAAATGAAAGGGAGAAAAACTCCATCAGGAAAGTTTAAATATTAATTCAAGGAAGATAGCATCATAGTATTTCTAGCAGCTAGCAAAGGAGGGAAGTTGAAAAATGACGTCAACACATCTTTTTTTTTTTTGGTAACGTCAACACATCTTTCCATGGCCTTTCTCACAAGAAAATCGTTTTCTTCAATTCTACTCTAGCCAATTAAGCTTATAATAAAACAATTTTTTTGGATAAAAGAAGAAAATCTGGACGTAAGAACTGAGAGAATAATAAAGGAGATGGAAACCATCATAAGCTTACCAACCAATACGTGCATACAAATTAATATGCTAAACATTAATTTATTTTTGAAAACATATTTTTAATGCTATATTTTAGGAGCACAGGCGAAACAAAATTTTCATGGAGTTCATTTACCTGGGAAGCAACGGAGACTCTTTATGGTGTGTGTAGGCCAGCCAGACGTGGTCTCCGATCCGTGCCGACGCGGCTGAAGGGTTGGCTTTGAGGAACCGCTCCACCAGCGCTGCAGCCGTTGTCTTTGGCGACGGGGTCCGGTGGCCTGCAGCCGCCAGCTCCTCCGGCGGCGACAGCACGCTGCTGCTGAACACGCCCAACATCTCTTCTGCTTTTGTTGCTCTCTCTCTCTCTCTCTCTCTCTAGGAAATGCAAATGAAACTGAGAAAACGTAAAATTGGATATTTATGTTTGCACTGTTCGTGCATCCCAATGGGTCAAAGGATGGGCAAATGGCAGAGGAGGTTGGTGTTTTATCAGGATCATGGAATGGCATTGTCGTAATTTTCGAGTGGTTGGTGGGTTTTTTGGTTTTTGGCTTTCTTTTTGGTTTTTCTTTTTTGAAAGTAAGATGGTTAGTGATTCTTGTGCGTCTGATTTGAATGGGAGTCGTGGGACCCTCTGCAACCTTTTTGCTTTGTCTTTTTGGTGACGTGATTAAGTAGATGGCCACAACTCTCATCATAAACGAGAAAGGACCTAATGAGATATGGGAAAATGTCACAAATGGTTTTATCTTTCCAAATCGCTAGATGTAGGATTTAAATTTTCAGTTTCGATTGGGAAATCCAATTTATGGGTGTGAGGATTTCAATCGAGATAAATGTCCGATTTAAACCTGATACTTAAGTTTGATCTTTTTCTTGGTTTGTTTTCAACTATTTTTTGTAATATGTCCATTCGATTATTAGTATGCGATTAGAACTCTTGTTTTTCCTTTTTTTAAAAATCTTGTAATTTTTTTTTGTTTGTTTCATTTTTCTCCCTTCCCTTCGCGAGTTGGCGAAGGATTATTAAGCGTCCGGTTAAAAAATGATGATTCACTACAATCGTTTAATTAATTACGTAGATACAATTCGGTGACCGTCGGGCAACTTAAAACTGATAGAAAAGGCCCTCGCCGGTGCATACCGTAGATTATAAATTCTAGGGAACCTTCCTCGGATATGAAATTATGGCAAAGGCTCCCCTCGCGTATCGAGTGAGGGAGCACCTCGGCGTCGGGCGAGGAGCACTAAATTCCAAAAATAAGATTTCAGCGGATATGTTTCAAGTTCCGAGTAAAACTTGTATGAAACCTGGAACTGATCACCCCAAATTATAACGAGGCCAAAAAATTGGGCTTGATGATCTTTAGGGTCCCAATGTTTCAGTTTTTGGTGACACAATTTCAAGAGCATTGGGCACAAAGTTGAGTCCCAAAAATGCTCAAAAAGCTTTAGGCAAGTCCGTTGATTTTGGGCTTTAGCATTTTCACAATTCTAATCGTTGGGGTCTAACAATACAATCAAGAGGGGAGTGAATACGTTGTTTTAGAAAACTTGACAATCTTTTGCGGAAATTAACTAATGCTAAGTAAAGATCGGGTCAAGTAGATGTTTCGAAGATCGTAATTGTCCTTTGTGCTAGTGAGAGTAAAAAAGAGTAAAAGAGTGGCACCATTGATATTTAGTGGTTGGGCTTTAGAGCTCTAACAAAAGCCACGGTCAAGCCATGTCCTCTGAGCTCCTACCATCTGTTGGGAGCTGAGCCAAGATCCGAATGTCGTATTCACCGTTGCTGAGCCCAAATCCAGCGTCTCCAAGCCTAGATCTAGAATCTTTAGCTTTGGACAACAAATCTAGTGCTGCCTAAGGGTGACAGATACCAAACGTTGCCTTAATGTTATCTTTAGCACTCATGGAAAGGTATGGCTCAGTGGGTTTGGTTTTTGGGAAGGTACAAACAAACATTTAAATTTATCACCTAGAAATCTCTTTGCATTCTCTATATTAAAATTTACATGTTTGCATCCTCACTTTTATGCTTAGGTATCACTTTCCATCTCCCAACAAATATGCATTTACCATAATGCGTAGTCTATGTGCATCCATTCACCTGAACACACATTTCCTAAACCATAATCCAACATCTACTAATCATGTCGCCATTGGTTGCTCATTGTCTTACTTTCGGAGGGTAAGCTCGGTGGGGGATGGTGCAGCCGCAGAGGACGAGAACGATGGTTGAAGGAAGCTCAGAGTAGGCCGACGGTAGCAAGGCGATGAATGGTGGTGAAATTGGGGTCTATTATTGAGTGGATGCATTAGGGTTTGGGGAATTGAGAGACAAATATCTTTCAAGTAGGGTAGTTTAGTCATTTACTGCGTTCGAATTTAGTAAAAAAGTCCGAAGACATTTTTTGAAATAGAAAATGTAGAAAGTGACCATGATTTTTCATATTTTCCTTTACTTCACTCATTATACAAAATCTTTAAAAATGCTTTAGAGGGTTTTCCTAATGAAAAACTTGATTGTGGTGCATGAATCCAATCAAAGGAACTTGTCATGTCAAAAATCAATAAGACGAAAGCGTGCACGACATGAAATTTTGTCCTTTTTTTGTAAGATGTGTAATCGAGTTTGACATTAATGTCTTAGTACGATAGCAACGCGGGTATGATCTTCATTTGTCATGAATTGTCCGGTTAAATCTAAGGAATGTCGGAGTCATGAATTGAGGCCATAACTTTTTGATCAAATCAAAACTCAACAACCACTCATCTCACCTCAGAATGAGATTTTTTCTTTTCTTTTTGACTTTTTTTATCTCTTTCTCATCAAGCCTGACGAGCTTCCAATATCCAAAAGCCACGGGCCATGTGGAGCTTTCCGCGTTCGGATGTCAATTTGAATGAGGAAAGCTGCTTGTGGGGGACCTGAAGGTCATTTCCTTGGCTGCTTTTTGAACGTCTGGTCTAGGCTATCGTGAGCGTTGGATCAATCCCTCCACTCCCATCTTCCAAGGGTCGCCGTCGAGAGGACGGGAAGATTGCAGAAACGGATAATGGTGGGGTCCACCGGAGCCGGAGATAGGATTGGGCTTTCGATGGCCCATAATTTTGAATTGATGGGCTCAATCACCGGCCCAGATCAAACCCATCCCGGAAAATGCGGTCAAGATCGAGGGTCGGGGTAGCCGATGGGGAGTAGTCGAGTCCAGTCGAGCGGTTATGTCCAGTCAAAATGGAATCTTCAAATAGCCCTAGCTAACCTTGAATTTATGATTTTGAACAAAAAAAAAAAAACCTTGAATTTATTATATCTTGATATTGGATGAAATGGAAAACGTGCTTATCATGCATTATTACACTGAGAAACGGACAAAAATATCCATTACTACACAGAAGTGTGATGTTCACATTGTTGACTCGGTGTTTCACAGCTCCGACAGCTTTAGCTGCTTTCTCCCCATCATCCATTTCATTTGGTTCTCGATAGTTTCCCTCTCTAGCACTTTCTCTCCCTAGAATTTACTTGCTCGAGTGTGAGAGTACAGGCGAGAGCAAATGAAGGGTTAGTGAGGTCAAGTGAGGTGATCCAATGTTTCAGTGCCACACGGTTCACCAATTGGTACATGTCTAGTGCAGTCATTTCATTTTCTTTATTTTATCTAGCAAAATTTTCCCAAATTGTGAAATATTACACAAGCTCCCTCACTTTTATTTATTTATTTATCTGAAAATGAAGCATTTCATTCAAAGAAGTATAAAGTTACAACCCACATATAGGGCGTCAGTACATAGCAGATCTAGTAAAAGTTGGGGGAGGAGTGAAGAAGCCCAATTTGGAGAAAGGATACAGCGGCCATGGGCCTTGGCGGCCCAATCAGCTATGGAATTGGCGTCCCTTCTACAGTGCTGTATTTGCAGATGGGGGAAAGAGGGGATCAAAGATGCAGCTTCGACGCATAGCGCACGACAGTCCCATGGCGGTAAACAGCGATGGTTGATGATTTCCACGAGCGCAAGACAATCCGATTCGATCAGTAGGTGAGTGTTAGCCTTTCCTTTCTGTAGCAAATAAGTAAGTGTGGTAATTAGGGCTTGGATCTTGCTTTGTAGCGGAGAAGATGCGGGGATACTACTTGTGAATCCGTCGATCAAAATACCCGAGTGATCTCTGCAAATGCACGCGATGGCACCCTTGTTGTTCGCCGTAGGAAAAGCCCCATTTATATTGACTTTGATACTGTCTAGATTCGGAGGAGTCCACACCCGATTAGGGTTCATAAGAAGATGAGCCATGTCTATCGCCGGCTGCACAGTATTGTTGAGAAGCTTTGCATTCGAAAGAGCCAGGTCCACAAGCTGATTGGGATTGGTCCTCTAGTGTCGGAAAGTGAAGAGATTGCGCACTTTCTAGATTTACCAAAGAATGGATGCAATGGTCTCCATGGGAGGTAAGTTAACCTTATGCGCAAGTAGATCTTCTAGCCATGCATCCATTCTATGCATTTTGTATGCTGAGATATCAATCTGTATGCTGGAATGAGACCAAATATCCTTTGTCCATGGGTAGAATAAGAAAATATGTTCAGTTGTTTCGGGTGTATATGATGAGCATAATTCACAAACCGGGTTTGGAATAATGTGTCGCCTAAATAGGTTGTCCTTTGTTGAGATTGCGTTGTGACACAAAGACCATATGAAAATCTGAATTTTTGGGACTATCTTTAATTTCCAGATTTTTCGCCATAGTTGGGGCGATGGCTGGTAAGATGAGGATGCACGAATTTTGTCCCTACTATAAGCTGTGTGTTTGAGGTTATGATAGCCACTTTTCACTGTATAAATGCCTATATGGGTTCCTGTCCATATAAGTTGATCTGTGGTTGAAGTAGGGCTTAACTGGATGGCAACAATATCCTCAACTGTTTGGTAGAAAAAATTGTTTCTAAGTAGAGGGACGTTCTAGTTGTTTGTTTCTGGTATTATGAATCCAACTACCTTCCCAGGCTCGCCTCTTGGTGCTAGTCCACCAATAATTCCTCTCGTGAGCCATTTGTCCTCACGTATGCGTATCTTTTGCCCATCTCTGACAGACCATTGAAGCTGGTTTAGGATAGCATCTCTGCCTAAAAGTAAGCTTTACCAATCCCATGAAGGTTTAGTGCTTTATTTTGCATACCATAAATCACCATAAGGAAAATAAAGTCCCTCGAAAACTCTACCCCATAAGGATGATGGGTTTTGGAATAGTCTCCAAGCTTGCTTTCCTAAAAGGGCTTTGTTGAAGGTAAGTAAGTCTCAAATCCAAGCCCCCCCCTCATTCTTCCGTTCTTTAAGTAGATCCCAAGCCCTCTAGTGTATTCCTGATATAGTACTATTATTTTGCCACCAGAACTTTGCTATTCTTCGTTCGATGGATTGACAAATAGAAATAGGAATTTTGAATATGGACATGGCATATTGCGGTAGTGCTTGCACTACCGTTTTTAATAGGATTTCCTTTCCTCCTTTAGAAATGAAATTCTCTTTCCACCCTTCCAGCTTCGCATTGACTTGGCCCAATATCCAAACAAACATGTCTTTTTTGGTAACCCCTGGTCATAAGGTATACCCAATATTTCCCTATTTTTTCAATCATAGGTACTCTCAATTCTCTGGCCAAATTTTGTTTTAAAATGATAGGGCAATGTCAACTACATAGTAATCTTGATTTGTTTCTATTCACTGCTTGGCCCGTAGCAACATAGTACTGGTGCAGTATATTTGCTAGATTCTGACATTCTACAGTTCGACCATCTAAGAAGAATATTGCATCATCCCCAAAAAAATAGATGAGAAAGTGTAGGGCACCACCTATTAAGTTTGATCCCATTGAGGGTCCTCGAGTCGACATCTTGTTGAATAAGAGTAGATAAGACGTTAGCCAGAAGGATGAATGAGTATGGAGAGAGCGGATCTCCCTATCGAAGCCCCCTTGTTGGATGAAAATATGGCAATGGTTCACCATTGAACTTTACACTAAGGGAGGCCGTGATAATGCATTGCATCACCCACTGTACCCATTGATCGTGAAATCCTATTTTTTTTTTTTTTTAATATAGGTCTCTAGAAAATCCCACTCAACCCGATCATATGCTTTCAGCATGTCTAGTTTTAACACTGCCTGAAATTTTTTCTTTCTGTCCTTGACTTTAAGTTGGTGAAGGACCTCTTGCACTACCAAAATGTTATCTTGTATTTGTCTACCCGTGACAAAAGCACTTTGTTCCGTAGAAATCAACCCAGGTAGCCATATCTTCAATCGATTCACCAGCACTTTTGAAATGATTTTATATATAAAGTTGCAGAGACTAATGGGTCTATATTGATCTAACCTTTCGGGGTGCGGTACCTTTGGGATAAGTGAAATGAGTGTTCTCTTGAAAGTAGGGGGCAGCACTCCTAAATTGAAGAAATCTTGCACCGATGTAAATATATAATCTTGAAGAATATCCCAGTAGGTTTGATAGAATAGCCCGTTCAAGCCATCGAGTCTCGGGGCTTTAGTAGCCCTTAATTGGAAAGCTGCTTGCTTGATTTCCTCCCGAGTGACCGTTGCTGTTAAATTGGTATTCATTTCTGCTGTGACCACTTGGGAACACTGGGTGAGTATAGGGCCATAATCTCGATAACCAACCAAGCAATATAGATTTTGAAAGTAAGTCAGCGTCATATTCTTCAGATGATTAGGATTGCGGGTCCACCCATGATATTTATCCTACAACATAATAATTCGGTTACATTGTCTGCGTTGTATAGTAGTCGCGTGGAAAAACTTAGTATTTTTATCCCCACATCGCAGCCATTGAATCCTTGATCTCATTGCCCAATATTGCTCCTCCTGTTGCCATATGTGTTGTACTTAATCTTTCAGGCGAGATACAAGTGCCTTGTCATAGTAATGAATGGGTTGATTAATATGATTATGAATTTGTTGCTGGCCATTGCAAAATTTTGATTTGCTCTACCTTGTGAGTGCCAAAGAAGTGTCTTGGAGCTTTCGGGGTAGAGAGGAGTCTAGTAGTGATGAAGAGGCCCAAGCATCTTTGATGACCGTACGACAGTCCTTATCTTGAAGCCAGAAGGCTTTGAAAGTGAAAGTCTTCCTCCACCTTGAAGGACTGGGTTTAGTAGTTAGTAGGAGAGGGCTAAGATCTGAGCTTAGAGCAGGAAAAGCAAAGACTTCAACTTCTGGGTAAGTTAATCGCTAGTCTATTGTACATAGCGCCCTATCAAGTCTTTCCTTAACCACCTCATCGCCATTTCTATTGTTCACCCATGTGAAAGCACAACCCTTGCTTTCTATATCCAGTAGCATACAATCATTTAAAAATTCTCTAAAGAAATGCAACCTATAAGGCTCAGCTATCTTTTTACTCGCTTTCTCCCAATGATATATGATCTCATTAAAATCATTAATACACACCCACGGCAGGGTATTTGAAAAGCTAAGTTGTCTTAAATCTACCCACAATTGATGTTTGTGTTTATACACCGTAGGTGCATGAAGACAAGTAAGGCCCTGTTTGGTTCAGCATTTGGAATGCTCATTTGGCCTCTAAAGTCCCTTGGCCAAATGCAAAGCTGTTTGGTTCGTTTTTTTGCGCGACTTTGGCGAGATGCAATTGCATCTCCAAGTGGCTCTAAGGGCCTTTAGCCCAATACAGCTCTTGAGCCTTTGGCAAGTTGCATCTTCGGAATGCAACTTCCGGTATGAAGCCAATCGGTTGCCTGAATAAAAATAAATATAAAAATAAATATATTTATATAAAAATAAATATGTTTATATTTTTATATTATTTTTATATAAAAATATATTTTATATTTTATATAAATATATAAACATATCTATTTTTTATATTTTATGTTTATATATATTTTATATAGATATAAACATATCCATTTTTTTATATAAATATATTTTATGCTTAATAAATATATATATATATATATATTTATAAATATAAACATATCTATTTTTTCTCCTATTTTTTATATAAATATATATTTATATAAACATATCTATTTTTTTACATATATTATATGTTTATATTTTTATATTTTATATAAAAATATGTTCATATAAAAAACATAAACATATTTTTTATTCAGGCGGTTCGGCCGCCGAATTCGGCTGTCCGGTATAAATATATAAACATATATTTTATGTTTAATAAATATATATTTATAAAAAAATATAATATATATTTATATAAAATATATATTTATATATATTATATAAAATATATATTTATATATATTTTATATATTTTATATAGATATAAACATATCCTTTTTATATAAATATATTTTATGTTTAATAAATAAATATAAATTTACAAATATAAACATATCTATTTTTTTCTCCGATTGCTTTTATAAAAATATATATTTATATAAACATATCTATTTTTATATATATTTTTATGTTTAATAAATATATTTTATGTTTATATGTTTATATTTTTTATATAAAAATATGTTTATATAAAAAATATAAACATATTTTTGCTTTTTTAATTTAATAAAAGTTAATTACAAATGTAAATTTTACCAAACGGTATTTTGGCCAAAGTTGTTTCTCAATGTAAATTTTACCAAACGACATTTGCATTTCGGAAAACCCCCTTTACCCAAAGGTATTTGCATTCTTGCAAATGCATTCCCCAAAAGCCGAACCAAACGGGCCCTAAGTCTCATTGTATTTACACTTTGTGCATCAGTACAAATCATGTCAATGAAGTGTATAGTATGTTGCTCCACGCGTAAAGAAACTTGATCATTCCAGAAAACCACCATTCCTTCAGCCAATCCCATCGGATTCACCACAAAATAGCTTGGAAATTTCAACTTTCTCCGAATATTCTAGATCACCATGTCATGATTTTTGGTTTCCATAAAAAAAACAACATTGAGCCTTTCATGGGCCACTAGTGCCCTTAACGCTTAAACTGTTAGGGGGTTGCCCAGCCCTTAACAGTTCCAACTTATAATTCTCATTTGTCGCTTGGTGGCTTATTTCAGCAAGCCACCACAACCCAACTTCCAACCCCTTTAGCTTCAAATATAGGGGTATCCATAAGATGTGATTCATCAAGACTTTCATTAACATTAGGGCGTGCCCCATAAGGATTATATCTCTTGGCTTTCTTAAGAGGACTCGCTTTAGTGTTCATTCTAGGACTTTTTAGTTTCTTAATGTGGGAAGAACCTTCAGCTGCAGCTATGTGTAATGTATACTGCTCCACTGCAGGGGACTTCAATTTAGGCTCTATGTTGCCTTTTGGATAATCAGCAAGGGTAGGATGCTGTAGGGTAGGTGTTGGGCTGGCCTCCATATTTGTAGGTTGCTGATTAGGACTCTGAGGTATAGCAGGGAGTAAGAGAGGCAAAAGCTGTGGAGTTTCTGGTATGATCTCTTCGACATCATCTTGTTTTGGTTGCTACTCATAAAATGGTTGCAAAATGGGACCGTGTTCTCTGATTTCTGCCCTTAGCCATTGACCATAAGATAGAATATCTTTCCCCTTCAATTTTGCTTCATCAAATGGGATGTCTTTTACAGTACGTTGCATAGTGGCCTAGGATGCCACATGAATAGTAGTAATGGGAGAGATGCTCATATCGAAAACCAAGCCACATGTTCTTTCCTTCTAATCTGATAAGTTTACCTTATTTAAGCGGTTCTTGTAGAGTTAATTCCACTCTAGCCCTCCCTGATCTAAGTGTGGAGCTCTCTTTGGTCTCAATTTTAACCTCTTGCACCTTGCTGAGATGTTTCACCGCTTACTGATCATGTTTTCGGTGCATCTTTCCAAGGGAAGCCCAAAAACTTGCACCCAAGATGCGCAAGTGGTAAAGTCATAGCAATGTAGGGGTGTATTTGGTACCCAAGGCTTCACAATAACCAGGTGATTCGCAAACAGCCAAGGGTCATTATCTAGGATTCGCTGCTTTTCCCCTTCTGAATTGAATTTAAATACATAAAGTCCCGCTTCACGTTGAGAAATTTCGACTTGGTCATTGTGCCATGCTCTTTTTAAAGTATTTTGAAACGCTTGAAAGTTAACAAAGGGGTTTGACAGGATTTTACCCACTAATGTGAGCTTGCATTCTTGTAGCTTCTCTGCCGGGACTTCTTCATCCCAAACATCCACTTCCTATTAGAACCAGAGTCGACCAAGTCTGTTGCAGAGTGCGGCGAGATGGGCATCCTCTTCTTGTCTTGTTTTATCCATCAACAAGCATACCAAAAAAGGGGAAGCAGAGAGGTGGTAGGACTCCGCATGCAAAGACTGATGAAAATGGAACTGAACAGAGTGCAACCACCAAGATAACGTTGAGGAATCAGATGGGAGTATGGAGATAAAACGAAATTGTGAAATTGCAAGGAATCACTCACTCTGATGGTCGAATTAGGTGAAGATGGGCGACGAAAGGGTAAATGGCACTACACTCGTAAGAAGGCTAGGTTCGAAAAATGAAGTGGCGGAAACTTCAAAGTTAAGATGGGGGTCTCTGTTGGGTCATGCGGAAATTGGGACAAAGCTCGAGGAAGATGAGATGAAGGGGAGGATTCAATGGAGAAAGGGATCGATTGAGGGTTAGATGAAGAAAAACTCTACATTTCGAGAGAAAAACTCTACATTTCAAGAGAAATCCTCTTAAGAGAGCATAGATTGGAGAGTTGCATCACTTACAATTTCTTTAGCTCCTCCACTTTAAGAATTGACGTCCTCATCAATTTTGGCTCAGATCACATCAACGTGTGTGTAATTTTGAGGATTCTCCAATTTTAGTAAAGTTTATTTCTTAGTGATTTTGATTCCTTTGTTCGCACTCTCGTTTGTAATTTTAATGTATTTTTTCTTTGTCAATAAACATAATCTCATATCATAAACCAAAGTATTCTAGACAAAAATATAGTCATGTATTATCATATTTTTCATCTAAGTCTATCAATTGGGAACCGGAGACCGGATCAGACCATCGGTCCAGTCCGAAGGAACCGGTCACTTTTTTCCCCAGTACTTGATGCCTTATATTATGAAGAAATAATAATAAAAAAAGAGTACATCTAGTTTGTCTAGTCCGACTCCCTCTTGAAATCGGAAATTAGACCGACATTCCTAAGAACCGGACCCAAATGACCGGTTCAGTTAGGTTTGAGCGATTCCTGATTCGGGTGATCCATTTTACAAACCCCTAATAGAAAGTTGTTAATATAAATGTCATGCGATGATCCCCAAAACAAGAAATGAATGCCCCGTAGGGCCACGACATTGCGCCCCAACTCATCAGTAGCTCATGTTCGAGCCATGTGGCCCAGCATTCATTTCCTCCTTTATTGCTTTAGCTCATGTCGCCGCCCATCTTGGCTGCCGTCTACTAGTTCGCTACTTGTACCAGGCCGCAGCACTCCCTACTTCGTGTGTCACTTCTCTCTCTCTCCCCTCTGTGCGCACTGCCGCACCACTCGACGGCCTCCATTGTTGCCGACCTCAGATCAGAGGTCAGCCACGGTCATCGTCTCCGGCCCCAATCCAAATCGAGGTTGCTTGGCCATTCTTTACATGTTCTCATAATGCTCTCGCTTCGATTGTATATGCAAGCATGAACTTTCTTCACTAAATCTTAGTTTCCTCGTATAATTGGTGTTTCTTGAGGATTATCGAGAAATATGTAAAATATAAGTTGGCACCAGGTGCGATCTCTGATTTTTTTCCTCTTCGTATAATGGAAAGCGATATTCTTATTATGAGGGTGAATATATTCTTTTGGGTTGAAACTTGTGAGAGTGCAGATTAATGTGGGTGCGAAATCTGAAGTTGATTTTGGTAATTATCCCAAATTGCAAATGCAAATGGGTGCTCTTGAATATTTCGGAGACTTACGAGATAGTGAAGAGGAAAAAAATGTTTAAAATGGAATATGTTGGTCCATGTTGATGAAATTATTGAATTAGAGCAACAATTAGAGGATGTTTTCAATATTTTCTTTAAAAAAAATAATAGAAATCATTTGACAGAGCAAGTTATGTCCCCTTAGAACAGAAAAAAAAAAAAAAAACTTAATAATGAAGAAATAGGTAGGAATCTTAAAAGGGTTTTAGCTTTGGTCCTTTTTCACGTTCCCTTGGTTTCATCTACACTTGCAAGAGCCCCTTTCAATGCCTTGAATTTGTCAAGGAACTTCTTATCATGTTCCAAGAAAATAACCTCATACAATGAAGTCTTAAGTTCAAGATACTCAGGCTCCACAAAAAAATAAAAAATAAATAAAATGGGAAGGATACTTTTAGGACTCCCCAAGTCAGATACCTTGTCCACCAGGAGCACAAGTTCACCAAGGTACCATTTATTAAAAGCATAAGAAAAGATGGGTAAGTAGAGGGTAGAGTGTGCAGTTGTTGACAGCACATAAAATATTGTCATCAATCACTTCATTGATGGAGACTTTTTCCTCATCTCTAAATACATGGACTTCAGCATCTACCAAACGGTCATAGAGGAAAGTCAATAAAATAATGATGAGTGTCCTCTCCTTAGAAATTCAGGAATACATTGTTATACTCATTTTCTAATGCTAGTGCAGCATCACTACTCAATTAGGCCTAAGAGATTGCGATTGATAAGATGTTTGTCATTTCCCAGATACCTTTCTCACCTAAATGGGAATGGTGTAGGGTCGTCTAGCAAAAAAATGAGTTAAGCTTTGGGATCTAAACGAGGCAAGTGAGTGCCAATACATTAAATAATTGGCCGGCTCACTTTAAAATCAAATTTAATTGTCTATTTCCCACCAAACATTCTGCACTAGCAAAGTAAACACAGGTGAAGGTGTCGAAGACTTTTCAAAAAGTTTGGAAATTTTTAAGACTCCTTGGGAGACCATAAAGGCCAATCAAATTTGAGAGAAAAGATATTGTCTATTTAAGGGTGATAGGGCTAGTAAGTACACCTAGAGGAGGGTGAATAGGTGTTTAAGAAAATTTTCTCAAGACTTAACAAGTTAACTTGTCTTTCGAGAATAATGAACTGAATGTGTAAAAGACTATAAGCAATTATATAAAGCTACGGATTAAAATAAGGAGTTTAGGGAAAGAAAATTGAAACACAAGGTTTATAGTGGTTCGGTTTAGATCAAGCCTACGTCCACTTTCTCGCACTGACAGCCCATTAACTGAATTCCACTAGGAACGAAAAGAGATTTTACAATCTCACATCCTTGACTTCACAGTGTAGAAACTTTACTACATTTCTTTAAGGTCTCACAAGTGTTTGATCTCTCTTTTGAGTATAAATTAAGCTTCAGCGATTGAAATAGCAAAAAACTACGAGCTTCAGACTTTGGAATTTTTCTTTTACACACACACTCGAATAACTTGAGCGTCTTTCTTATATACTCCTCAATGCCTTTTCAACCTTTGGCACTTTTCAAATGAGTTCTTCCAATCTACCCATTGGACATAATCAATCAAGAAGATCTCGAGTCATTTAAGGAATGTGATGATAGCCCACCAATCATGCTCGCCTATACAATCAGGATCTAGGTTTCTATAAGTAGAACCTTCCAAGTATACTTCGCTATTCAACAGATCTAATTATCCGAATTGATTCAAATAATTGATCACGAGGTGCTATCTCCAGTTGTAAGATCTTCTACAAAGCATACAAACCGAATCCTTAAAGATAAACTCGCATCTAGATAAGTCTTCTCTTCGTCGGTCTGGAAACTGTCAATGAAGGTAGACTTGAGTCTTGAGTCTTGTAGTCTTCAGACTTTGATGACAGAGTTTGGAGTTTGTTAGACTTTAACACTTGAGTTTAGAAGTCTTCAAACTAGACAGATGGAAATGTTTTATCAACTTCAAAACAATAAGGTAGCTCTCTCCAACAATCTCCCCATTTTTGATGGTGACAAAACTTTCCTGCAGATTTGAAAAATTTTGTCATACAAAACAAGACTTAAGCAATACAAGATATCTCATAAAAGATAAGTATATTAGGACATGGATAGTATCGATTCTGCAACCACAGAAAACATGTTATTCCTGCAAGATAATTATCCTTCCATAATCATTATCATAGTCTAAGTTACTGCAAGCATTGAAAGAACAAATCAAAGTATTTAAGTAGTCAAGTAGTCCAAAGTCAAAAGTCAAATCCACAACCAAACATAAGATAAGTTCAAAAGTAAAATAATCCAAAGTCAAATAATTCAAAGTCAAATCTACATCAAACTTATCCCCGTTTTTGTCAATAGCAAAAAAGAAAAGAAAAGTGGAGAACAAATAAAAAGAGTTGTTTGAAAATAGTGGGGTCAAAGTTATGGCTGTTTTGTTAGGTGAACAGGCTGGAATTCTCCCATAGAATTCACTATCTTCTCAAGCATTGCAATAATCTCATTTAGTGGCTGTAAATCTTCACCCTTCACATTAGCCTGCACTTGAGTCTTCATGGTGAGTAACTGTTCTTGCAATGACACTGAAGTGGCCATGAAAGCTTTCTTGAGATCCTTCATCTCATACCCCATAGCATATTGTTGTCTTCTTAAATCCAAAAGGATGTCTAGCAGTCTCGAAAAGGCTGTTGTTTGTTCTGGTGCAGCACTAGGTCCAGCCGATTCTATTTCAGGAGTTTTGAGAATGGATGGATCTTTAGCAGTTTGTCCACCATGACTAAGAGTGGATGCTTATGGATAATGAGAGGCATACAAGTCCTCTGGATCTGCTGTAGAATGACTCACATCACTAGTAAAGATAGGTGAATAAATACCTCATTGTTCAACAGCTCCCTCTGTTTGTTTGCCTTCAGGTGAAGTAGTAAATGCTTCTTCTTGTTCAACTTCAACTTTAGAGTGATGTTTTTCTTTGTCATGCACTCTAGTAATTCTAATTCCTGCTATCTCAGAGTCTCTTGACAAGGATACAGCCAAAGTTGGCTTAAAGGAGTCTTCTTGACATTGTTCTCTCTTCTTCTTCTTCTTCTTCTCTTCTTCCTTCCTCTTCTTCTTCTTCTTCTTCTTCTTTTTCTTCTTCTCTTCTTTCTTCCTTTGTCTTCCTCTATTCTTCATCTTCCTTCTCTGTCTCTTCTCTCTCTTTTTCTCCTTCTTTTAGCTCTTCTCTTGTCTCTTGAAAGTTGATGAAACTCTTCAAGTTCCTTAAGGCTGAAAGAGTCATCTCATCCTCATCCTCTTTATCCTGCAAGATGAGAATTCTCTTCCTCTTTACTGGAGCATTCATGGGCTCCTTGCCTTTCCTTTTGGCCGCAGCAGAATCTTGTTTCGCCTTGACAGGAGACTTCTCCTTCATGCACTCTAACACCTTGTTAAGCTCTTTCAGACGCATCTTGGTGACCATTTTAAATCCAATCACCATTGGAGAAATGTTTGTCAAACATAAAGGTGCAGGGATGTGAATTTAAAAATATCTAAAAAGGCGCGTAATAAGAGCATAATAAGGGAGTTGTCCATTGTCTTTCATCATTATCCTGTACATGTGAAACATGATGGTGTGAGGCAGAGAGAATTTGTAACTAGCATTGATGGCATACATCAATTTTACTTCAGATCAAGAGACATCAGTCTTGGATGTTGATTTTAGATGGATGTAGTTGATCATAATTTTGTGCAGCAAAATGTTGGAGGCATTCATTCTGGAGTAGGAGATATTGCCTTCAACAAACCTGTCTTTTACCAATGCCAATGTAGCATGAGCAACAGACACACTAATTGGTTTGTAACACGCTCTTTTCACCCCAATTAAGTCAGCTAAAGTGTTCATTCCACCAAAAACTCCTTATCCCTAACTGTGAAAGAGAAACTGTTTGTATCAAAAAAGGATGGATTCGGATAGAAGTAGGCTGTGAGTTCTGGATAATCAATTGTAGATTCAAAACAAAAACGCTCTAATTGAAGAAGTGCAAACTTCTCTTGTAGATTTACTTTCACCGAGTCAAGAAAATCAAAATCAACACTCCTAAGGTTCATCACCCCTCTTTTCAGCAATTTTGAATAGACTTTCTTGTGCTCCTTAGAGCGGAAAATGCTCGCTCCATTACCTCCAGCATTAATAGCCACTCTTATCCTAGCCTGAAAATGTGTAAACATTTGTTCATCGTCATCCTGTCCTTGTGGCTGATTAGCAATGCCAAAATGCGGGTCACTTGGAAAATTAGCAAAGGCCTTTTCAGCCAACCCTTTTTTTTGCAATACCCATCTTCTCCATATCACACAAAAATAGAGTTTTATTCTTGTAGTCTCTCTCTCACATATATTCATCGATCAAAGACATAGCAATACCTCATTATTTCAACTTAGAATAAAGCTTGAAAGCAACATTAGGTGTTAGCGTTCTTACAAGTTCAACTTTTTCCAAAATTTCTTCTTCTGGTTGAGTCGGTGGAGGAGACTAATGCTGTTGAGAAGGTTGTTGCTAAGTTGGTTGCTACGGTTGAGAAGAGTCTTATTCCTCGGTCAAATCAAAATGCGTAGGACCCTTAGGCATGTGTCGTGGTCCCTTGCTTGCAATTCTCGAAGAACTTTCTTGAAGACATCGTCGCTTTAAGGGAGAAATTCTCAAACTTGCTCGAAAAAGATGAAAACATTTTTGGAATAATGAGAGTGAAAGTGAAAGTAAGTGGGAGTTTTGTATTCTAGGGTTTGAGAGTGAAAACAGAGAAGATGAATCTCAACAGTATATAAAGCAAGTAAAGCAAGGTAAACGAATCATAAAGGAAAAATAAAACTGCATTTTTGAAGATGAATAACTACCTTTTTGAAAAAGAAAAACTGCTAAAAATTCGAAAAATTGGAAAAGATAATTTCTAAAAATATAACAATCAATTAGCGATTAAAAAGTAACTAGTATCAAATAACTTACATTGCTAGTACGTAACTTTAATCTTTTTTTTTTCTAGTCTAATACCTTCAGACTTTTCCTCTGAGTCTTGAACACTTGCAGACTTTACTTGATAAAAGATGTGATGTTCACTCTGGTGCGAATAGACTCAAATAGGCTTTTCTTTAACGGCTTTGTGAATATGTCTACCAGTTGATTCTTTGAGTCAATGAACTGAATCATAACTTCTCCATTTTGAACATAATCTCTAATAAAGTAATGTCGAATCTCTATATGCTTTGACCTTGAATGCATAATTGGATTCTTTGTGAGATTTATGGCACTGGTGTTGTCATATTTGATCTCGGTGCATTCTTCAATTCCAAAGTCTCTTAGCGTTGTCGTATTCACAAGATTTGAGAGCAGTAACTTCCAAGAGCCACATATTCTGCTTCAGCTGTTGAAAGAGCTACAACACTCTGTTTTCTTAAAAACCATGATACTAGCTTGTTATCAAGCAGTTGACATGTACTAGGAGTACTATTTTTGTCCACTTTGCAACCTGCTAAGTCTGCGTTTGAATATCCAAGGAGAGTAAGGTCTCCTTCTTTTGGATACCATAGTCCTAATTTTGAAGTAATTGCAATGTATTTGATGATGCGCTTTGCAGCAATTAAGTAAGATTCTTTGGGATTTGATTGAAAGTCTGGCACAGATACAAACACTAAACAATATGTCAGGTCTAGATGCGGTAAAATAAAGAAGTGAACCAATTATGCTCCTGTATAGCTTCTGATTTACACTTTTTCCTTCTTTATCTTTATTTAGCTTTGAAGAACTTGACATAGGTATTTCAATCTTTTTGCAATTCTCCAAACCGAACTTTTCGATGAGATCTTTCGCATATTTCTCTTAGTGAATGAAAATTCCCTTATTCAATTGTTTGACTTGTAATCCAAGAAAAAAAGTTAACTCACCCATCATGCTCATCTTAAATTCATCCTATATAGACTTAGAAAATTTCTTGCACATATTTTCATTAGGTTATTCGAAAATGATGTCATCAACATAGATTTGAACGAGTAGAAAATCTTTACCTTCTCTTTTAATAAACAAGATAGTATCTACTTTACCTTTATCAAAATTATTTTGAATTAGAAATTTACTTAACTTGTCATACCAAGCCCGAGGTGCCCGCTTTAGTCCATAAAGAGCCTTTTTCAGTTTGTAGATTGAGTCTGGCTTTCTTGGATCTTCAAAACCAGGTGGTTGTTCCACATAAACTTCTTCTTGGATAAATCCATTTAGGAATGCACTTTTCACGTTCATATGGAATAACCTGAAATTTTTATAGCAAGCAAAAGCAAGTAATAATCTAATTGCTTTTAACCTTGCTACTATTGTGCATATGTCTCGTCATAGTCTATCCCTTCTTCTTGCGTATATCCTTTGGCTACGAGTCTTGCTTTGTTCCTGACCACTTTTCCTTTCTCGTCTATCTTGTTCCCGAAAACCCATTTAGTTCCAATAATAGACTTACCCTTAGGTTTAGGAATAAGTTCCCAAAAATCATTAATGTTGAACTGTTTGAGCTCTTATTGCATAACTTCAATCCAACTTACTTTAGCCAAGACTTCTTCTACAATTTTGGGTTCAATCTCATAAACAAGTGCTAAAGCACTAGACTTTTCACGCCTTTTGGATATGGTTTGAATTCCTTCATCGATTTTGCCAATGATGAGTTCCTTGGGATGGCTTGACTTATGCTTCCAATTGCTGGTTGGTTTGTGAGTCTGTTGATCCTCTATTTTAGTTGAATCTTCTAGTTCATCTTGTTGTTGAACTTCAGGAGTCTGAATTACTTCGGGGATAGTAGACTTTGTAGGATTTGGAGTAGGTTCATATTCTTCAAGTTGAGCGTGATTTAGTTGATTCTGTATTGAGTCTTGAAACTTGACATTCATAGATTCTTCTACAAATGGACTCTTCTTGTTGAATACTTTGTAGGCTTTGCTTGAGGTTGAGTATCCAAGGAAAATTCATTCGTTTGATTTTTCTTCAAACTTACCAGTTCTATCATTTGCATTCTTTAAAATAAAACACTTGCAACCAAACACATGGAAATAAGAAACAATTGATTTCTTTCCTTTGAATAATTCATAAGGAGTTTTATCCAAAATAGGCCTTAAGAATACTCTGTTAATAATATAACAAGCTATAGAAACTACTTCAGCCTAAAAACAAGAAAAGATATTACTTTCAATTAAAAGAGTTATTTCCATTTCCGGCAATGATCTATTCTTTTTTTCCACAATTTCATTTTGTTCTAGAGTGTATGGAAAAGAGAAAACATGCTGAAAACCAGATTCATCACGGAATTAGGCAAAGTCTTGATTTTCAAACTCACCTCCATGATCTGTCCGTATGCTTGAAATATCATATCCTTTTTCATTCTGAACTATCTTGGCACACTTTGAAAAGTGAGAAAATGTTTCAGACTTACTTGCCAGAAAGTAAATCCAAGTAAATCGAGAATAATCATCCACGATTACTAGGCAATATCTTTTTCCACAAATGCTTTACGTTCTAGTTGGTCTAAAGAGATCCATATGCAAAAGTGCAGGACACGATTAGTAGAAACTTGATTTATAGGTTTAAAAGAACTTCTAACATGTTTTCCCAAGACAAATGGTGTGCATAAGTCAGATTTTTGGTACTTCAGGTTGGGCAGTTCACGAACAAGCTTCTTGGAAGAGATCTTAGTAATCTGCTTCATGTTAATATGGCCAAGCTTTCTATGCCAAAGGTTTGCTTCATCTTGAATTGATATTAGACATTGAGAACTCTCTGGTTTTATATCCAGAAGATAAATATTCCCTTGTCTTTGTCCAGAGAAAGATTGAGAAAGATCTTTACTAGTTCCCAAACATATTCCTTCTTGGAAATTGATTTTGAATCTAGTGTCACACAGTTGACTAATGCTGAGTAGATTATAATTCAATCCTTCCACCAAAGAGACATTGTTGATTGTGAGACTTCTAATCTTTATAGTTCCACACCCAACAATTTTTCCTTTTGCTATTTCCACCAAAAGTGACTTTTCCACCATTTATTTTCACAAGTTTTATAAAGCAGCTTGAATCTCTAGTCATGTGTCTCGAATAGCTACTATCCAAATACCATTTAATCTTTTTCTTAATAGTGACTTGCAATTACAAAAAAAAAAAAAAAAAAAAACTCAAGCTTTATTTGGTACACAGGTTTTTTTTGGGTCCAGAGGAGTTAGTTTTAAACACAGTCTCTCCCCAATCATTCTTAATAGGTCTCCAAACTATAGGACATTCTTTCTCAAAATGTTCTGAGTTGTTGCACTTTTAACATTTGAGAGCACTTCAGCCAACAAGTTTTACAAAGACTTTTTGAAAATGATTTCTGTAAAAAATTTTTGTAGGTCTTTGTTTGATTCTTTCCATTACTTTTGGAAAATCAATTAGAGGAATAGTTTATGGGGTCATTCCTAAACCTGACTTGTTGAAATAAGGTCTTTGTACTGAATGAATCTTTTCCAACTTCTCAGATCCTATTGAAAACCTTTATGAGATATTTGAAATGTCATTTTTTCAAAAATGTATTTTCTTTTGAAAGAGAGTTTGCATTTTCTTTTAAAACAATAAAACTTTTGTCTAGATTTTCAAACTTTTCTTTTCAAAAAATTTCCTGTTGCTTAAGTGTATAATTCTCCCTTTTTACCTTGGAAATCCTTTTAAGAGAGGTTTTGAGACTGAGACAAAGTTCATCAATGTATTTTGAGACTTTAGTAGAATTTTTAAATTGCTTACCTCGATTTCACTATCTAAGTCTGAGTTTGAATCTTTCTCAGAGTGTGAGTTTGATTATGATTTTGCCATTAGACATATATTGACATAATCTTCATCACTTGCTTCACATTCAGTATCACTCCATGTCTCTACTTTGAGAGCCTTCCTATTTCTCATCTCTTCCATTTTTTTCTTCAACAGAGGACGGTTAGGTCTGATGTGTCCATTTTTCTTGCATTCAAAACAAATCACATCTTTGTTGGTTTCATCATCCTCAGTTGATTTGTTTTGGAATTTTTGAGTGCCTTACTTCCTCCAGTTAAATCTTATTACCTTTTTGTTTAGTTTCCTGAACCTCCTTATCATAAGTGCTAGCTCTTTATCGTCCATGTCATCTTCAGAATCCGTAACATCAGAATCATCATTAAATTTTAAAGCAATTGACTTCTTACCTTTGGGATCTTCTTCCTCATTGAGTTGCTACACTTCGTATGACTGAAGTGTGCATACAAGCTCATCAACGGTAAGAGGCATGATCTTTTGGGTTTCTTTTATTAAAGTCTTCATGTGATTCCAATCTTTGGAGAGTTCACGCATAGTTTGTTGACCTTCATTGGTCCTGAAAATTGGATGTCCCTGATATGATAGACCGTTTATAATTTCTGTGAAACAAAACATGTTAGTAATATATTCTCTTGACTTCATCTTAAAGGCTTCATATTGTCTGAGTTGAATATTGATTTTTGTTTCTTTAACTCGATTAGTTCCTTCATAGGTAACGTGCAACCTATCCTGGACTTCTTTGGCTATTTCACAAGAAGAAATTCTGTTATACTCAATAGGATATAAAGCATAGTATATAGAGTAGATCGCTTTAGTATCAAGAGCTTGTCTCTTGGTTATTTCTTCTTGTGTCATTTCGCTAGCGTCTGCAACTTCTTTTCCTCTTTTTGAAACTCATGCAGCTTTAAGAATGATTCCTTTTTTTTACCACATCCCATTCCAGAGGATCTTTCGATCTTAGAAATGCCTTCATCTTGTTTTTCCATACGCTATATTTATTTCCATCAAAGTAAGGCAGGTCTGGTGTTACTTTGGCCTTCAACCAAACCTAGAGCCAAAATACTAGCCATAGATCTTTAATTTAGAAGTAAAACACTTCAATAAAATGAGCACACAAGCTCTGATACTAATTGATAAGGCTAATAAGTACACCTAGCGGGGGGTGAATAGGTGTTTAAGAAAATTTTCGCAAGACTTAACAAGTTAACTCGTCTTTCGAGAATAATGGACTGCATATGTAAAAGACTATAAGTAGTTATATAAAGCTACGAATTAAAGTAAGGAGTTTAGGGAAAGAAAATTGAAACACAAGGTTTATAGTGGTTCGGCTTAAATCAAGCTTACATCCACTCTCCCGCACTGACAGCCCACTAGCTGGATTCCACTAAGAACCAAAAGAGATTTTATAGTCTCACGTCTTTGACTCCACAGTGTAGAAACTCTACTGCACTTCCTCAAGGTCTCACAAGTGTTTGATCTCTCTTTTGAGTACAAATTAAGCTTCATCGATTGAGATAGCAAAAAATTAGGAGTTTCAGACTTTGGAATTTTTCTTTCACACACAAACTCGAATAACTTAGGCGTCTTCCTTATATACTCCTCCATGCCTTTTCAACCGTTGGCACTTTCCAAATGAGTTCTTCCAATCTACCCGTTGGACAAAATCAATCAAGAAGATCTCGAGTCACTTAAGAAATGTGATGATAGCCCATCAATCCTACTCGCCCATTTAATCAGGATCTAGGTTTCTATAAGTAGAATCTTCCAAGTATATTTCGCCATTCAACAGATCTAATTATCCGAATTGATTCAAATAATCGATCACAAGGTGTTATCTCCAGCCGTAAGATCTTCTACAAAGCATACAAACCAAATCCTTAAAAATAAACTTGCATATGGATAAGTCTTTTCTTCGTCGGTCTAGAAACTATCAGTGAAGGTAGACTTGAGTCTTGAGTCTTGCAGTCTTCAGACTTTGACGACAGAGTCTGGAGTTCACACTTGAGTCTAGAAGTCTTAAGACTAGATAGATGGAAATGTTTTATCAACTTCAAAATAATAAGGAAGTTTTCTCCAACAAAGGGACCTAGCCTTAATCACCCGGAGTTCATGTGCAAGCTCGATCCATGGAGAGAAAAGATATTACCACAACTTGAGAGAAGAAATTGGCGCACGATAACCATTTTATATATCATATCTATTTTTCTATTTTCAAAAATAAGTTTAGAACATAACTATGTTTGGTAACGTAATTTCATTTTTTCATATGTAGAACAAATTTTTAGTCTAGAAATATGTTTTAATAGAAATGAGAAGTAGATTTTTTTCTTATTATGTTTCTGGACTACAAATGAGAAATAAAAATTCTTATTATTGCTTATATTTGCTACTAGTTGACCATCCACCCCGTTTGCTGGCCACCGTTCATCGTCCTTTGCCGACCCCACTAACCAACATTTGTCGTTCGCCATTCACCACTGCCCCCGCCATCCACCATTTGTTGTTGCCGCTGGCCACCATCCTCTACCTCTGGTCTCCTGCTATCGCCCATTGGTTGCCTAGGAGGGAAAAATATTGTATTATTATCAAATAAAATTTTGTATCGGGAGCATAAATTGTATATTATCATCAAATGAATAATTTTGCTTAAAAATTTTGTCAAAAAATAGAATAGTTATCATTCACGTGCTAAAGAATTATGGAAAATTGACATAGAATTGACATCATGTCACCAATCCCAAGGTGCAGAATCCTTTTACCATAGAGAGCCATTGATTTGCCGTAATGATTCGGTTCGGTTTGATTATCTTGTAAAGCTGAACGAAACTGAACTGGCAAGGTGTACATTTGAACCGAATTGAACTGAATATGACCCAAATTGAAAACTTGGTTTGGTTCTAATTGGTTTGAGTTTTCGGTTTTTCCTCTCCTTCTTTTTTTTTTTTTTTTTTTTTTGCACTTTTATCCTCCAGAAACTTGAAATGACATTCCACCGTCTCGTTCAATCTTGATACCTCCAACAACATCAAAGAGCGCAGATAAGCTCCTAGTCAACCATTGCAAATACTCCTAACAAAAAGAAAACAACCAAGTTAACCCAATTTCTTTAAATTGATCCAAATTCAACAAGACAAGATATAATTAAAAAGACTATATAATTACTGCCTTAATGGGACAAGAATATCTTGAGGTCACCTATGATCGACGTATGTAATTGGATCGAGTTTGTGATTAAGTTTTGATTGGAAATGGCCCTAATACGACCTACACTAATTAAGCGGCATCGACAGTGCTCATGTAGCTAGACTTGAATTGAGCTCAGTGTCTGTTGGACGTTTTATGTATGACCTATGTTTGAACTTGGTCAATCCATGAATGACTCTAAGTTCTTATGTAATCAGTAGGATTGATCGACTTGCCTTGGCTCACGATCGCACGAAATTGGAATAGGGTCATTCATGAGCGACATTGTGACGGTGCGGAGTCATGCATGACCAGTATATTCTCGAGCTGAATCAATCTATATCTGTCCATTGATTGACTTGTGACAGCACATGATTGTCCACATCGATCCTTATAGTTGAACGGTCCATTTATGATCAAATGCTTTGGTCTAACGTAACCCTAAACCAAAGTTGCCTTGCCCCTAATAAGCTAGTTGGCTTGCAAACAATACCTAAAAATTGACTCACAGTCTATTCTCGTTTTTAACATATTGATCCTTAGTCTATTCCTTACGCCCAAGATAGCAGTCCGAATCGAGAATGTCACAGTATGCATACCTACATACTCCTTAATAGGCTCATAAAGACACTGGACATCAATACAAAGCCACAACATCCTCCAAAATCCACAAAGCCAATCCAAAATTTACATTACAAATCGATTTCACAAATTAAATCATATCATCTTTCACAATTCAAATCATCCACCACAAATACCTTTTATGAAAGATTATTGAATTATCATATTTGAAAAAGAGATAGCACCATTTACTTAGACCAAACAATGTAGCTATGAGTTGACGATTTTGTGATCCTATCAATTAAATGTGAATTGATGTAAAAACCAACTAAAACAGTATCTCAATTACAAATTGGCAAAACTAAGCTTAATCATGCACAAAATAACTCATGCGTCAATGAATCGCTCGCCCAGAGCAAGCATTCATAGCTATCAGCAACGTGGAGCTCATACAGAAAATTCTAGAATTTCACGTTGATTAAATTGTTACTTCAAATCGACTCCGATCAAACCCTACAGCTTCACAAGTTCCTAATACACGATTTTCATGTAATTACATAGCTTAACAACTCTTAAATCGAACAATGCAATTCAAACTTAACATAATTCTGAATTTTTACCTTAATTTCGAAAACTATTTTGACTAAATGAACACAGGGCTTAAATTCTTATTGGGTGCGCTACGAAACCAAGTAAAATCTGGCTAGATAATGTCCCCGTGACATGACATGCACAAGCAAAACCCTCTTTTTCTTTGTCTTTTTCTTTTCCTTTCCCTTTCTTTTTCTTCTTCCCCTTCTTTCCTTTCTTCTTTCACTTTTCTTTCCGATCTGCGCGGGCCGTCTGTCCATGTAAGAAGCTGAGCACTTTTCCTCATTTGAGGACTAGTCAAATTTTTCCTTTTTTCTCGGACTTTGACCAAGTAAAAGTCCACGCAATTTTACACGTACATTAAAGTTCAGCTGTTGATTTCATTTTCCCAACTGAATGTCTCGATATATTCGTCTCTTGTAAGGAAAATGGAAAACAAGCGGCAACTAGAGGATCCAAATGTTACTGGCGAAGCCTCGTCAACTTTGGCTGGGGAGTGGAAAAGCCCAACCTTTTTTTATCTTTGGTCGAAAAAAATGATTGCTGTTGAAAGCCATATGCCTGACTCAAACCATCTTATAATTGCCAAATGAAACACTTCTGTGAAAGAAGATGAAGGAAAACGGAAAAGAAAGAGAGCGAAGGGGAATTTTCTTTTTGTATTTCTATGTCTAAACCCAATGTACAGAGCGAGTATTATAGTACAAATTGTATGTAAAGAAAAGGCAACAATATAATATACAAAATCAGATCTGATATTAATTGATCTCAACTTAGCCAATAATATCCGAAGGATTCTTGTAAATATTCTTGCGTATCTTCAACATTCTGGTGATAAAATATTTTAATCCCAATGGAAAGTTGGCATTCTGGGATGCACCTCAACTGAGGAAGCCACTATCTATCATGCTCTAACTGAAAAATAACGTTTTCTATAACATGGGCCTATTTGAAGCAGACTCTAAAAGAATCTAAACGCTATAAGCTTGGTTCACTGGTCTTGATTAGCAGTGACCCATTTGTCCATTTTGATCTGACTATAGAAAGAGCAGTTCTGCAGGGCAATTTTTCGCAAATGCTTCCCATATCTGTTCATCATTGTTTGCAATGCGAGTGCACCTGTGTCTTTTGCTCGTCTTCTCCCTGTTTCAAGCAGTTCAAAGCAGAACAATTTCCAGTATAACTGCGTCAAGTCCACTTGATCAGAACCAAACCCTTGTCTCTCCTAGTCAAATTTTCGAGCTCGGGTTCTTCATGCCTAATGGATCCGGAAAGCAGTATGTAGGGATATGGTACAAGAACATGACTCCCTCGAAAGTTCTCTGGGTGGCCAACAGGGACAAGCCACTTGGGGACAAAGATCAATCTGCAAGTTTAGTGATTGGCGGAGATGGAAATCTGAAGCTTCTTGATGGGCAACAGAGCACTGTCTGGTCTACTAATGTCACTGCAAAGTCAAATTATTCTGCGGCAGTGCTTTCAGATATCAGAAACCTTGTTCTTCAAGACAGGAGTGCGAATGAAATGTGGCAAAGCTTCAATGAGCCAACCGACACTCTCCTGCTAAACATGAAGATCGGAGTAAACCTGAAAACAGGAAAGACACAAAACTTGGTTTCCTGGAAAGGTGAAGATGATCCCTCATGTGGAAGCTTTGTCCTTGGAATTACATCGGAGACCCCGCCTCAGGGTTTTGCTTGGAATGGATCAAGTCCTTACTGGAGAAGCGGACGTGGGATAAATCCAAGTTCATAGGAATACCGAACATGAACAGCACATGCCTGAACGACTATGACCTCCAGCAAAATATTGACCAGGGAACATCTTATTTTTACTTCAATAATCACATCAACTCCTACTTTGGATATTTTTTCATCTCATCAGAAGGATCTATAAAGTTTGTTTCATGGAGCAATGGATGGTCAACATGCTGGGAGGCATCAGCAACAACGAACCATTGTAATATTTATGGAACATGTGGCCCTTTTGGAGTTTGTGACTCGTTTGGTTCAACTATTTGCAGATGCTTAAAAGGTTTTAAACCAAGGTCAGATTAAGAATGGAAAAGAGGAAACTGGACTGGAGGGTGCCTTAGGAAAACAGAATTGAATTGTCAGAAATCTGCAAGGGCAGCAGCTTCAACAATTGTGGAAAAAGATGTGTTCCGGCAAATGAAACAGATGAAATTGCCTGATTCCGCTGAGTATTTGTTGAGTGTAGCCAATAAAGAAGGATGTCAAAGTTGGTGCCAAGGAAACTGCTCGTGCTTGGCCTTTTCCTATGTCGACTTGCATCTGCCGACACAGGTTGCATAGATTGAATTAATATGCACTTCATTTTGCATTGCCCGTGGTTCCTGTAATATATTTTCCCATTTCAGGTATACCTACGCTGACAATACTGATCATCAGCCTAAGTACTGTTTCTGTCATCATGCTATTTGGAGCTGGTATTTTAGTCTGTGGTCCCTCCAGGTGGAGAGGTAATAAAAGATATACAGTTTATTACTGTCTTAAGGGTGATTTTGCATTAACCGCAACATATGAATTTTGTATGACTCGTATAACCATGGCTTCAGAAGCTAGGCAGTTACTCCTATAAACACTGCTCTTTTTCTCATGTTCTCATGCGTGTCTTCAGTTGTTTTTATTGTGTTTATTAAATGCAGAGAAGTTCAGGAAAATGAAAATCCGAAGGCTCCTTAGGTCGGGGGTTACAGCCAACAAATCAGAAGAATTGACAGCAGCACGGAAAGAGCAAAAGAAGCAAGATGATGCATCCAAATTGGTGGTTTATGATCTTGATAGCATACGCCTTGCAACAGACAACTTTGACGCCAAAAATAAACTTGGGCAGGGAGGGTTTGGCCTTGTTTATAAGGTAAAAGAAAAGCCTTCTCCGAGAGATACACAGATCATCCAAGATCTGATAGTTCTCTCCGTTTGGAAACAGGGAAAGCTGAACGATGGTAGGGAAATAGCTGTGAAGAGACTTTCAAGCAACTCAGGCCAAGGCATAGTGGAGTTCAAGTATGAGATCCTTCTAATATCCAAGCTTCAACACTGAAATCTGGTGAGACTCTTTGGTTGTTGCACTGAAGGAGATGAAAAGATACTAGTGTACAAGTACTTGCCAAACAAGAGCTTGGGCACCTTTCTTTTTGGTTTGTCTCACTCTCTGAAGAACTTCATTCCGCTTTTCCCCAAACCCGGTACTGAAACTAGATACTGTTACTGTTTTCTTGTTTAGATTCACAAGAGAAGGCAAAACTTAGTTGGGCCATGCGCTTCCGCATTATCCAGGGGGTTGCAAGAGGGTTGCTCTACCTCCACCGGGATTCCTACCTGAGGGTTATACATCGAGATCTGAAAGTGAGCAATATTCTCTTAGATGAAAAGATGAATCCCAAGATATCAGATTTTGGGCTGGCGAGGATGTTCGAGGGCACTCAAGTTTTAGTAAATACTAGCAAAGTTGCGGTAACCTTGTAAGCTTTCTATCATCACTCTTAAAAGTACCTACTTATGAGGCAATTTGTCCCCTTGGGCAGCAGATTAGTAGAGTATAATACGCTCACTTCTCCTTCATGCATGTTCCTACTGTTGTCCTCTAATATGACCTAAAAAACTCTTCCATGTATATCCCATGGTTCCAGTAAGTCAGTTCGCTCCGAGGTAAATTATAGACTAGACAAAAATGGTAAAAGGTATGAGACAAACAGTATTTGCAGAGTTGGAAGTGTATCAAGCTCCAATTCTCTGACCTCTCATGCCGTGAGTGTGATTTTTTGTTTAAACTGCATCTCGTGAACCGTCCACTTACATGATTTTGTATGACTTTATTATGATTATGGCTTCCTGTGTACGAGATTATGACACGTCCAATTTATTCAGCGGCTATATGTCTCCTGAGTATGCCATGGGTGGGATGTTTTATGAGAAATCCGACATTTATAGCTTTGGGGTACTGATGTTGGAGATTATCAGCAGCAAAAAGAACACAAGTTTAGATTATCCTGGACAGCATCTCAGTCTCCTAACTTACGTAAGTGACGAATTAATCTTCCAACTAATATATCTCCATTTCAAATTTCAACCATCGGTAGTCTTCGGGACAATCTCTCACGAATGACCAGATGTTACAGGCTTGGCACTTGTGGTGCAAAGGCAGAGGATTGGACCTAGTGGATGAAGCCATTGCCGACGCATTTTCGCCATCGGAAGTGATGAGGTGCATTCAGTCAGGGCTTCTCTGTGTGCAGGACCATGCCACAGACAGACCCAACATGTTGGCCGTGGTTTTAATGCTAAGTGGGCAGTCCGATCTTCCAGAGCCAAAGCAACCCACAATTACATTTCATGGCTCAACGACTCCCGAAGTTCACATTCAATCACAAGAAGGAAACATCTTTTCCAGGAATACCATCAACATTACTTTGGTTGAAGGAAGATAAAATTCTCAGATGCATTTCCTCCATCCAATTCATCTTTCCAGGGATCCGTGTTTAGTGTTTAACATATTGAAATGGCTTGAATAACCTATCTGGTTGTTGCACTGTTGTGTGGATATACATAGTAAACAAAAAAATGATGAGGGGCTCTGAGTTGCTAGCTGCCTAGTTGGATCGTTCTCTGTGTGCATGGACGCGCAAGACTTTGTAACGTCTGCATGCATTGGAATCATCTTGATATATAAATGAATATGTTGAGGTGCTCCTCACTGTGGAATTGGTATGAGATTCTGCATTCATTATTGTTGTGAAACTTGATACCATGCGTCCGATGGGAGAGCATAATGTTGAATGGCTCAGTGAAGTCGATGTCATGTTAAGCGTTAGTTTGACGGTACTCTCTTTTTGCAGTTCCTGTTACTTTTCCTTCGGGTTTTGAATAATAAGCTGAAAAAGAAAAGGAAAGCAGGAAAGTTCTCCTTTGGGCTATTTTGTGGGACATCCCATGTTAACTTACTAGAGATATTATCTACTTTAACCCGTCCCATACTAAACCTCATAATTTTTCCCTTAAGCATACAGACAGACACTTTAACCTATCTTAATAGTGCTCTAATCTAAACTCGCTTAACTTTGGATTTCTCAAAGCAAAGCTTGCCATTATGTTAGAAAAGGACCTCTGTGAGTTAATTCAAATTTGCAACCACACGTGTGTCAAAGTCGCTTTCTCCCTATTTAGTGTATAGTTCAGTTTATTCTTCCTCTCTTTGCCATCCTCAAAGTGTTGCTTTTTGTTTAGGCCCTCTAACCATGGCAACGACTACTCCTTACCCTCATCAAACTAGGTTAGTACAGGCCCACTAGCTTTTGCCTGATTTTCCTAAACTAAACTTCTATTTGAAGGGAGCTCTCAATTGAGGTATTGTCTACTTTGAGCTATCCCATATTGAGCATTACCATTTTGTCCTTTAGCGTACAAACATAAGCTTACCTAAAAAGTCACTAATGTTGGTAATGCTCTAGCCTAGGCATGCTTAATTTTAGAGTTCAAAAGCAAGTTTACTACTACATTAAAATGTGCTTCCGAATTAATTCCTTCTTTCACATATATTTCTTAGAATTACTCTCCCCCTATCGTATGCATATTTCAATTCATTCATGCCTCCTTTGCCATCTCAGAAGCTTGCTAAGAGCCGCTCTTTGTTCAAGTCCTCGACGACCACTCCTTGCCTTCATCGGACCGAGTTGTTACATTGTCTTCCAAATGGCCCATTGCCAAATTACGTTATTTAGAGCCAATGTTAACCATACGAAAATTTAGGAAATGATTGGCTATCCTCTATAAAATTAGAGGACAAAGCGCTCAATTAATCAGTTGTTTCATGACAATAGATGGTCCTTGAATAAAATTTTTAACGGATTCCACTACATGATAAATTAACTAAAACTAGAATTCATTAAAAAAGAAAAAAGAAAAAGGATAATGATACGGGTGGTTTCTAAACATTTCTTTAATATTCTATATGGTCCTTGAATATTTTTTTTCCCAATATAACCGCTGAACTTTCCATATTTCATACTAAGGTAGTCATCCTGTTAAGTCTATAGCCAGGTAAGTGAGTTTATTTTTTACATGAGCTGCCAGTTACAACTAATCTGGGGCAAGGAACGTGCTTCAGTTGATGGAGGAAATAGGACAAACGGGCAGTACGAACCAAACGACAGCTATTTTTCCGCATATAAAATCTCATCAACTTTGTCTAACCAGGTGAAACGCCGTCATAAAATTCTTTGCTACATCAACTGACCGCACAGCTTCAAAAATTGTATGACTCATTCTTTGATCTCTCAATTGAATTGTCACATAGGAAAAAACAAGTCCGTCCATGGAAATCCAATTAGTTGCAAGTCTCAACTTTTCACGGAGAACAATAAACCAAGACATCCTTTTTGTATCCCTCAAGTAAAGAGACTACAGTGACACTAAAGCACACTATTAGAGGCTCAGAGGCATTATCTGTAATCCTCGGGCAGGTGATATCCTGTCATAACTATCTTGTCTGCAAACATCTTGCCGGTCTTGGGCATGACGTGCCAATGCAATGTCAAGTTGAATTCTTTGCCCCGTAAATTGCTTCCCTGAAAGTGGAGGAAAGGATACCATTTATCATGGGAAGGAGAATTGCATAACTTAGACATAGAACATTTTTTCATTTCTTTCATTCCTTCCACAAACAAGCAAGCTCCTATAACATGAGAATTTTTTCAATAAGTAAGGTCTTAAAAGTATATAGATGATCAAGATGCAGATCAGTATCTTGCAGTATGTGTCTGTGACACAATAATGAGCTTCAAACATAAGGTTCATAGAGCACTCTCTAGGAAATTATGCACGATGATGAGAACCTAGAAGCCCTATCTCTGAATTGGCCATGGCCTTTAACAAGGGAGACAAAGCAGAGCAGAGAAGAGTAATGAGTTCACCTGATCTGTCAGTCGGTACTTGTTGGTTGTGTGAATAGAGAACTTCGCATGTTCTTTAGATGGTATGATTGCATCCCAAAGTGAGATCTGTTAAGCAGTAAAAGCAACATTTACTTAGATTCCTTGAAGAAGCAAGCTCAGTGAAGCCAAACACTGACAAATTTTCTAGATTATACAGTATATTCAACTAACAAGCATCGTATGTGATAAAAAAATTTAAAAAAAAAAATTCTATAGTCATAAAGGCCTTGCATTGCAGGTTGAGATCAGTAATGGTGCGCGAGCCACGGGAAAGTTGGATTTCTTGACATAAAAAGACATCATGACCTCCTCACATGTTTCAGTACCAGTTTGCAGAACTAAACGACACTATGACACCCAAACAGCATGTACACTCAGTTTACTTAATAGCTGTCACAAGCAAAACCACAAAAGCAGCATCCATCTGATGCACTGACAACAATTTCCTGAGAATTAACCCATCGAGTCCTGCAATCAAGATTGCTATCATGATTGACTGTTGAACTAACTTCCTCTAGGTCTCCTTTTCAGACTAGTTTATAATGATGGACATCATATAAAGATGCTGAGAAGGATACTGACATAAGCATGATCAGTACTTCGTAATATCAAGACTAGTCAAGTCAAGCCGAACTTCAACTTTTAATAAATTGTTTCATCCTACATCGGCAGAGTACCACCAAATTGCCACCAAAAAAAAAAAAAAAAAAACTCAAATTACAATACCCATAATGAAGTGGTAATGTACTCTGTTTCCTATCAGCCACTATGATATCCAGATGATGCAAAAGTCTATGATAACCAGTTATCTTTAAGAGGATTAAAAGTGAACCGCAAAATCACCACCACACGCTAATCCCATGGCAGGAAAATCATGTCTAGTAAAAGCATTTTAAAACCCATAATCTTTCTCAGTGGAGATATCACCCACCCCATAAAAGAGGCATGAGGGACAAGATCCGTATTTTTCCACCATGAATACAACGTGCAGGGAGAGTGCCAACATAAGAATTCAACATGTGAACATCAAGAAAATGACTTATGTATAATGTCACACCTACCTGATTTAGAGAATTTTTAGTTGTATCATACTCAGCTGCTAGGAAGACAAATACCTGCAATTTTTTCCACAAATAATTTAAAGAGCAGTAAATAATGACTTGATGACCAAGAATAAGAGAGTCTCAGTTTTCCATTTATTCGCCCAACTAGATGGAACAAGCAATCATCAACAAGTATCTAACTGACAAATAATTTGAGAATCATCAACAGAGAAAGGTTGTCAGGATTGGGATCCTAGGGAGGACTGTTGGGAGATTGTTAAGGATGGGTTGTCAATTCGGATAGAGGATCAGAACATCCATTTATTTATCAAACTAATCCCTAAATTTTTGAAATTTCAACTTTGTTTTGCTCAAATATTTGCATATTAACAATTTAGGAAGAGGTCAGAGGCAATATAATTGCATTTCCAGAATAAAACTCCAGCTCATTCTTCTCCTTGATAAGTAAAATGGAAGTTTCCTTGATGTACCAAGGCAAGTAAACCAATTTGCAAAGCAGTTTTTCATAGCACAAAAAAGGAGCCAGTTTCCAAAGTAAGAGAGGATGACCAAAAAAAAATACAAGATACTGAATTAGTCATAATTCCAAAACCCATTCCATATAATGCTCCTCATATAAAGCATCAAAATCTAAAAAGAAAGCACACAAGCAGTTTAATGTCGTAATGATGTATATGCCACAGCAAAGACCTTACAACCAGAAGCTGACTCACACACTAACATTGTTCCACCACAAGAAGATGACAATGACCACTCAACTGCATTGCAGTTTCAAAACACAAAAGGTCAAATCCCAATAGTTGTCAAAAGATCACACAGTAGTCTACTCTAAAAGGATGTCAAAATATTTCCTCTTTTTCGCAAAAACACAATGTCATCTGCACAAATGTAAAGCAAGTGAAGGTTTCAGTTGCTTAACCTGTTTTGTGTTCCATGTAAATGCCGACTGCAAGTCAGCCGAGATGTTCAACGTCAAGCTAACCTGCAGGATTCAAAAGAAAGGTACTGAATCAAAAAGATAGATCTAAGATGCTTTTACACAAGCAGATTCAAACAAAATAAGTTTTCTGATTGTGCAATATTAAAAACAGCATTATACTCATTATACTGGAAAAGTCAGGACCAACTACAGTTTTAAGCAGCAGAACCCACAGTGGCACTTCAAAATTCCAATAAGCAACATACACAGGCATTGAAAATTGTCTTTCCTTTCATCATGTATAATTAGAGAGGAACCAACAATCACAAAATCCCTGACAAAATTCACGCTTCTAGGGTTCGATAAATCGGCCAAAACCATCCAAAACAACCACGAAAATCGACACCCCGAATTCCAAGAAGACAAACCCAAGAACACAGATCAACCAAAGGGTCGAAAAAAGGGCGAAAGACGGAATTTACCTCATCGTTCCCATTCCGCTGCTTCTGAAACCAATTGACATTGAGCACCTACAACAGAGCCAAAAAAAAAAAAAAACCCACCATACTGAGCTGCCCAAATTTCAAAACATAAGCAAAGGGAACTCGAAGCGACGGTACCTGAACATGGGCCGAGGGAGAGGGGAGGTTGAAGTTGTCGGAGAAAGAAGCCATGGCGCACATCAGCGCCAAGATCGTGACTCCGAGAGTCAGCAGAGCGTTCGCTCTGTACCCAAATGTGTGCATCCTCTCTCTTTCTCTCTCTCGCGATCTGCGGCAGCAGTCCTGGTCGAGAGGTTTTGAGCGGAGCTGAGGTTTTTACTCCGAGGAGCAGCGGACGAGGCAATGGAAAAAGCGTTACGTAGTGCGAACCAAGGAGGATCAGGATGTGAAAATGCTTAAAGATGTGGAAATGGCAAGTTGACCAAGGAGTCTCGCTTGTTTGATTTTTATTTATTTATTTATTTTTTGGATCGAAGAAGAGCGCCAGTATTTCCATCTTAAATCCACCTACTTTCCACCCCCAAAAAATTAACATTATCCTTGCTTGTTTAATTGCGATTTAAGCGGTGGCCCCTAAGTTATTAACTTTTTTTTTTATAATTCTTCTATTTCTATAGAGGATCAAGTTACCATAATTGATAACTTCACATGTTTAGTATTTCTTTATATCCCATATATATTAAAGCCGTTTATGGGGTGAGTATGGTCCGAGTTAGGCCAGTCCACCCCTTAACCTTAAGATCAGTGCCCATAGTATTAGTTCTTAATTTTTGAAATTAAAGACCGATCCTATTGAGTTTGGAACCGAGCATCAAACTGACCTAGTAGGTTTGGTCTAGTTTCAAGATTAACCCGAGATCAATCAATAATTTCTTTATTTCATTTTTTATACTTCTTGAAAAAACAATTGAAAATCAGATTGACCAAATGAGTTTGTTATTGTTTCAAGGTCAACCCAAAATCAACTAATAATTTTTTATTTATTTTTTATACTTTTTAAAAGGGCAACCGATGACCGAATTGATCCAATGGGTTCAATAACAAGCGAGGTCAACCAAAAAAGGCAAGCGATAAGGGTTGAGTGGGGTGAGATTTGAATAGAGTGAGCATCTAGTGTCGAGTGAGGAGCAACAAGCCAAGTGATCATCAAGCGACGAGCAACACAAGTGATCCAAAGCGAGCAAGACGAGTGTTGAGTGGCGAGCAAAGAAGTTATTTCTTTTAATTTTGGCAAATTGAAGACTTAGGGTGCGTTTGTTTGCGTTTGTTTAAAAATTGTTCCGGAAACAGAAATAAAAAAAAAAAGTGTTTCTATTCCTGGGAACAATTTCGAACAAAAAACGCATTTGGTAATCGTATAAAATTTCTGTTTCTCGGAATAGAAAAAGAACAGAAACACATTTGGTAATCGTTAAAAAATTCTGTTTCTAGAATAGAAAAAGAACAGAAACACGTTTGGTTATGTACAAAATTTCTGTTCCAATTTTTTTTCAATTGTTTTTTTTTTAATAAAATGTGAACTTGGTATTGAATTATCGTTCTCATGAAATGCTCATCAATTTAATTTTGTTCATATTAAGTGAAAACAAACATTCTAAACTTGATCATATTTGCTTAGTCGGAATAAATTTTTTTAAGTTCGTACCAAAATTTTCCCATTTGTTTTTTTTTTTTAAATAAAGTGTAAACTTGACTTTGAATTCTCATTATCATAAAATGCTCATCAATTTAATTTTGTTCATGGTGAGTAAAGTCAAACATTCTAAACATGGTTATAAGTGCATACTCTGAAGAAAATTTTATAAATAAACTTTGTTCCAAATTTTTCTCACGTGCCTTTTTTTTTCAATAAAGTGTAAACTTGGTATTGCATTATCACTCTAATGAAATGCTCATCAATTTAATTTTGTTCATGTTTGGTGAAGACAAACATTTTGAACATGGTCATGTTCATACTTGGAACAAAATTTCGTAAGTAAAAATCCCACAATAAGAGCTACCTAAAAGAAGAATACTTCATAGATCTCTACGTAGACCCTTTCATACATAACATCACAATAATGAAGTAATATAGTTCATTGTTCAACTTTATCACATTGGATTTGATAAGTGAATACTTAAAAACAAAATTACAAAAGTCGGAAACACAAAGTCATGAAATTTCAGGCATATTATGATCTCTCGCTATTTTATTTGCAATCCTTGTCCTAAGCATGTTTATTCTAGGTGCATCATGCAATGTATCATCTGCAACCTCCAATTCTGTAGGTCCGCATGGATATTCCGGATCTCCATATAGGGAAAAGTTTCTATCCATTGCATCTTGATCACGAATGTAATTGTAGAGAGCACAACAAGCAATTACAACAAGTGCTTGCTTCCGAATTGTAAATGGAGGCATCTGTCTCAAAATGGTGAATCGATTCTTTAATGCCCCAAATGACCTCTCAATTACATTTCTCAGTGAAGAGTGCTTTTTGTTGAACAATTCTCTTGCTGTCCTTGGTCGTCCCCCATTCCCTCTATACTCGCTTAGATGATACCGATCGCCTCTAAATGGAGTTAAAAATCCTGGAAGTGCTGTATAACCTGAATCTACCATGTAATATTTCCCTGTAACATGATATATAAAAAATTTGTTGTGATATTGAACCATAATATATAATCATAAAATTGTCTTCATAAACAAAGTAAATACCAGGTGGTGGTCGGGGAAATTACGGTTGTGGATTTTCGAGTGCTTGCTGAAAGCACTCGACAATCGTTGCGATCCTTCCCATGCAGCATACACGAAAGTAAATTTCATATCAAAAGAGCAAATACACAGCACATTCTGGATTGTTCTCCCACTCCTACCTCTAAATGGAATCTCTTTGAGACACGAGAACGGTAGCATCTATATGAGTGCCATCCATAGCACCTACGCAGCCCGTTAATATATTAACAATCTAATATCATATAAGATTATCAACTACATGTATTTGACGGTATAAAATCAATATAAAAATCATACCTTGAAGTAGCGTTTATGACTAGGATCAATAAGAATTTCTTGTGGAATGACGTCAAAGGACGGTGGTTTGATTATCTCCTTTGAAAATTTGATCATTGCTTTCAACACTTTATTGAAATACTTGCTGATCGTTTCTCCCGAATGTTGGAATCTCTCACATGAATCTCTATTTGAGTTATTGTGAGTAACCACACTTAAAAATATCCCAACTTGTTCATCTATTTGAACAAATCGACTATCTTTCAACCAACCCCTTACCCTCATTAAGTCACATAAATTCAGAAAAACATGTCTCTCCATCCTAAATGCTTCATATATCCTATCTGAATGTCCATGAACAATCTCCCTTATCCATTCTCCTCCTGATAATTGACTGTCCCTAATAGGTTCTCTTGTATGGAGGGATGTCTCCATCGCATCTAAGCAGAGCCACGCTACCAATATGTTATTGTCATCACTCGAGAATTGTTCAACTGGTTGTACTTGCTCATTAGACACACTATTTGATCCCCCTTCCATAGTACCTATACAATCACAAAAATGACCAAAACATCAATATAGATTTTGAAAACACATCCTAATAACAATTAATAACATAAGTCATAAAATCTCAATAAGATATGCCATTACATATAAGTACAAGAGTCTCAATACTAATCATATTTGAATAAACTAAAGATTAATAGATAATATACGTTATACGAGTCTAATGAAACTCCATGCAATTCATAATATATTTCCAAATATCTACTAAAGAAATTGAAGAAGGCCAATCCTCCTTGCGGGTATGCATGTAATGAAAGCCTCCCTCCATTCACGATTGACGCATGCTCGTTCCACTGCTTTATTGTAAACATCTTGCTCTAGCTTGGGCATATTGTTTAGAATCTGGACCGCAATAGATACGGAGAAAGGGTCAACAGGTGGTTGTGAAGTCCCTGAGCTCGCAGAGCCATCACCAGATGGACTTGATGACTTAACTTTTAGAAAATCTTGTATGGCTCTACAAGTTTCAGCAATACTGGATTGGTTGCTCTTTCTTCTCCGCTTATTATTTGGAGTTCTTTCCAATTTGTGCTTTCCACGAGCTGAAGTTCCAGTATCGTTTGTTGTAGAAAGTCTGTCATCACTATGGTATTCAATGAAATCATTTGCAGTGCTACCATCATAGTCACCACCTACATTGACACCATCTGCATCGCCACCACTATTGTCACCCCGTACATTGTCATCACCATTGTCATCATCATCCGACAGATTGTCTTCTTGAGCACATCCTACGGCATAATTTCTAGTAGCATATGTACCACAAAAAATAATACAAAGCTCAAGATACTGAGGAAGTCCATTCTTCCTGAATCTTGCCCACTCGACATTATCCTACAATTTTTACAATAATGACATTTCAGCAATATAATCATACATTTCATAATTGACATCTGTAATGATATCAAAATGACCACAAAGTTAAGAAATACCTTGATATGAGATTCCCATACACTTGGATCGTCGACGAATAACTCTTTTGTTGACATTATCCCAACCAAATCCGGACTCGAGAAATGAGTTTGTGAAAACTGCCATACTTGTTTTTTCAGTTTGTTTACCTTGTTCCTCAGCTGAACCATGGTAAATTGGAATCTGTCATCTCGGAGTTCGGACTGCACATTCCTCCACCCGACTTTGTTGAAAGTGGAAGAGGTGCGGTTTCCCTTTTGACCTCATCCACCTATAAACCGATAAGTATATTGGTTACAGACTCCGTCCACTTTGCATTGAATGAGTGTCTCTCGGATGCCATTGAATCTTCGACCGGTTGAGCATCACATGAGTTATGAATTAAATCATTAACATAAAATCGTAAGAACTACACGCCATATACAAAATTAGCATGGTAACCTATATGGATCCGTATGTCCTATCCTATTTTGTGAATGGTCCAACTAAATTATAAGATCTCTAAGATTAAGAAAATGAAAAAAAAAAAAAAAGCCGAGAGGCCAACCTTAGTGTGCGGATGATTGTTTCCAAATTCAGCAAATTGCGATTTATGTGGCGGGGGACCGGCAAATTCCGGACGAGCAAGGGAAAAAGAATATGTCTTCATGGATTGGCACCGGCAAGGCGGAACTTTGGATGGATCCACCGAAGTTCTCAAAGCATCAGCGTTCACACGAGAATGAATCAGCCAATTGAGGATGTACCTTAAGTAAAGAAAAATTCAAGACAATAAGCAATAAGGCAACAACGAAACAGCACCCTCCATTCTCTGCAAATCCATAACTTAAAGAGAAAAAATCGAAGCATTATAGCCATAAGATACCAAGGATCTCGCATAATGTATAATCCCCAACATTCCTACAAAAAAAAGTCGAACAACGTTGTTCTTATAGATTCACAAAGAATGTACTAAATGAACAAGTCGACAACGTTGTTCTTCTCACGTGCCTTTTTTTTTTTTTTTTTTATTCTTTTCTTTTCTTTTACTTTTATTTTTCTCCTCCCCTTTAGTCTACCCCTCTACACGTTCTCTTCTTCGGGCGTCATCTTCTTCCTTTTGTCTTTCTCACTTTTAACACCCATTTTTTCCTTTTTCTTCCTCGACTTCCGATTGGATCAAAATGTGGCTGAGTTGCAAGGGTTCATAGAGATACACAGAAAATACTAATATTAGACCAAATCCAAGCAATACAGGACAAAACGCAAATTGAGAAGCTTTAACACAAAGGCAGAAAAATAAATAACAATAACTTCGACATTGATTCACATCACTTTGATATATTCAGCCACAAATCCATAGATCTACATGATGTCATAGAGATTGAGATTAAAGAAACAATAATGTATAGAACTCTGAGAGTGATAAAAGGCTATTTTGTCATGCCCGATGTTGTCAATTGACAGTCCACACATAATGAAAAGTGTAGCAGCAGTAAGCAGACGCTCGCTTGGCAACAATAACTTCTATGCTCGCTGTTGCAAGTGCTCGAGCGAGCAGAGCAGGGCTTGCTGCTCTGCTCGCTCGATTCAGGCATTTGCATGATTCTTGCTGACTACTTTGATTGACATTAATAGATCAATAAATGGAGAAAGAATAGGAAAACACCCACTGGAAGATATTGGCCTAGATAGGGCATCGTTTTTTTTGCCACAGAACAACAGGATCGCAGGACAAAGATCAACAGAACAGCAACTCATCATGGTGTCGAGGAACGCTAGCAAAGGCCAGATATTTGCCCCGTTTCGTGCCCTTTCCCCCATCACCAGTGCCAGCACCATTGGGCACGGTAGAATAGCCGCCGATGGTTCCGCCTCCGCACACGGGCGGCTCGCTGGAGCTGAAAGCGCGGGCGACGCTCGCTGCTTCCGCTTTGCCTCGAGCCCGAGCGGCGGCGACGCTCGGCCGCTTCCGCTCGCCTCCTCGAGCTCGGCGACGGCGACGCTCGCTGCCGCGCTTTGCCCAGATCTCGAGCGAGCAGACGAGCTGCTATCGCAGATTTGGGTGAGCAACGCTCGCCCAGATCTGCGAGACTCGCTCAAGCAAGCGGCTCGCAGATCTGGGCAAGCGCTGGCTCGAGCGAGCCCTAACACTCAAGCTCTCGCTGAAGTGAAGACAATCGGTGAAGGAGGAGTAGTGACCACGTTTACCTAGTGAAGGAGCAGCGGCTGTCGAGACAGAGGCCGCTGTCGGCGCCGGAGAAGACGATGGAATTCTCTGCTCACAGGAGGAGACGCTCGTCGCAGGAGGAGACGCTCGTCGCAGGTCGCCGGAGGAGAAGCTCGTCGTAGGTCGTTGGAGGAGAAGCTCATCGCTCGTCGCTCGTCGCAGGTTGCAGGTCGCAGGAGGAGAAGCTCGTCGCGGGGGGGGAGTGGCGCTGTTCGAGCACTATCCAAGAAATAAAAAAGGAACACAATTTTGTTCCTTTTTTGTTCCTAATTTGTGTTTCAGAAATAAGAAACACAAATTTTGTGTTTCTTATTTCTGTTTCTTTTTTGTTCCTGAGAACAAAAGAACGAAAAAACAGAAAAAGTGTTTAAAAACAAAAAAAAAGAAACACAAACAAACGCTGCCTAAGATGATAAATAAGACAAAAGAGAACAAGTACTAGAGGAGGATGCCATAAGGAGTTATTTATACCCTTTTGGACGGCGTAAGAACTCCTTATAAAAACATTTTTCTCCTTTGTAAATTATGAATATTAACGTTGTAAAAGACATTAAAAATATAAGTTATTATGGAACAATGTAAAATTACTTGAACTCCTTACTAAAGAACTGTTCAATGTTATTGATGCTGTTTATTTTAAAGTTTTTTCTAATTAAAAAATTAAAAAATAATATATATAGTTAGGGTTGATTCAGATTGGACCGACCTTGAATTTTTAGGACCAATAACCAACCCGTACAGTACTACTTTAGGAATCCTAGGATTAAGGACCAACCTAGTCTCCTTGGGAACCAAACCAAGACCGGTAGGATTGGGCTGGTCCAAGGTCGGTCCAGGGTTGACCCTGAACCCCTAAATCGATGCTCACCCCTAAAGTTGCTATAATTTTTTTTTCCATTGTTAGATTTTACTTCCATAAAATTAGTTTGGTTGAAAAAAATTTCCAAGAAACCTAGTTCCTTTTTGTGTTGTCAAGTGAATTTAAGATTAAATTGTCAAGTAGAATCTAGAAAAAGCTTTTATATAGACAAATTTTTTTTTAACACAATCACTTATTTAGAAATTTCACTTTTGTTGTGCATATCACTATTAAACCCCTTCTTATATATATATATAATGTGTGATTGGATGAAAGAAAAAAACCTATTTGGAAATTTTCCAAAATGAAATCACAATTACATTCTCTAATCGAAAACTTTAAAAGATGAAATTTAATGAAATAAAAAAATTGCCTAGAATAAGGAACTTTTTAATGCTAGTGAAATATCAATATTTTAAATTAAGAGAAATTAATATCGTCCACAGATTGTGTGCTAAAGAATACAACGATAACTTATTGTGCATAATATTTTTAGTATATTCCATAACGCCTTACATTTGTGTAAAAGCATCTCACCAATAGTATGGAAAAAAGATAAGTTTTTAATATAGTTAATAAAAAGACTTGATATTGTTAGGGAAATCCCTTATGATGTTTTGAAGATGACAAAATAAATCAAAGACTACTAATATGTTTGATGGTTGAGTAATAGACCATGCAGATGATAGAATATGTAAAGGATATTATCAAAGTCAGAAGACGGCCAGAAGACTGAACGTAACACATGTCCAAATTATATTCTGAAGATTTCCAGACTTCTATGTCAAAGTCTAAAGACTGCCAGACTCAATACTCAAAGTCTGAAGACTGCCAGACTCAAGACTCAAAGTCTGAAGATTGCCAGACTGCCAGACTTTAGTGTCAAAGTCTGTTCTACATCAGAAGTCTGTCAACTCTGACTAATTCCAGACTGAACGTGAATGATGAACCAGAAGACAGACTTTATGCTGAAGCTGAACCAGAAGATAGACTCTATATTGAAGCTGAACTGGGTACAGACCTTAAAGCTAAATCTGTTTAGAAGCAGATATGTTCAGACTCAGATTGTAAAGTCTATTACACTCAGACTCAGATTGCAAAGTCTATCGCACTCAGACTCAGATTGTAAAGTCTGATTGTTATCAAACTTTACATCCAGACTCGACAGATCGTAACTCAAGCCTAATCATATAACGGCTAGTGATCTGGTTTGGATTCCACATTAAGATTGATTTGATTGATTCAATCCAATTGATTGACGATTGGATCTTGAAGACAAGAACTTTCTATACGAAGAAGCTTTACTTATGGAAACCAATATTTTGTTTGTATGGGTGATCGGAATCAAATTGGGATTATATCTTTGTCACTCAACGGCTACCAAATCTTCTAGATACAGAGCTGTCCAATGGGTATATTGGAAGATGATTCTCCGGGATATTGTCCAACGGGTAGTTTAGAAGTGGAGGAGTATTTAAGTAGATCATCGACCGATGAGCAAATAAGAGACGGAGCATAGAATTTATAATTCCAAAGTCTGAGCGACTTTTGATCATATACTTGTCTCTTGAGAGCTTAAACGTTTGTAATCGTGAGAGAAATACCAAAAGAGTGACTTAGTGAGATAGTGTGATCTACTACTAAGTGTTTGCACTTGAAGTTGTAATCTCTTATTGATTGCATAGTGGAATTCAGCCAAGAAGGCTGTTAGCGTGGGAGAGTGGACGTAGGCTTGGATTAAGCCGAACCACTATAAATCTTGTGTTCTTATTCTCTTCCCTAACTCCTTTATTTTACTCGAAGTTTATTTTATTCCGCATATATTTACCAAGGTTTATTTTATACACCTATTTACCCCCTCTAGGTGTTCATACTAGCACTCTCAGATATATTAGACTAATGAAATAAAAAAATAAAAAATTCAATGAGAAAGTGAGCTTTCGATTTAAGAGGGAGAAATAATAAATAAATTTTTATTAGAGCAATGATGAAGAAGAAAATTTCAAGATCTTTACTCTATCAAATAATATCTTTCTCCATTTCTAGTGCTATGTAAAACGTTATAGTAAGTAAAATATAAGAGTACACTAAAAAAATAAAACATGTGAAATGCATAATCATGGTAACTAGATCCTTAATTGAAATAGAAAAAAAAGAAAAAAATGAGGAATGAGACCATCGCTTCAAATTGCGATTGAATGATTCAAAGCAATTTAATCTTTCTAATGTAAGTGAGGTAGACTTAATCATAGAAGAGATGGAAAATAGTGCTACCCTTACAAAATCAACAATAACTGCTTTTTCTAACTTGACAAAATTTATTTGATAACGTTTTTCCATTATTTGACATGTAGAAAAGGAGCTTATTCAAGAAATAATTTCTGAATGGGTCAAATGATAGCAATGATCACAGATAGTGACATTTTCGCCATACCATTTCAAAATCTACGATTAACCCCTCACTTCTCAAGATCTATAATTTGTGACACTCGACCACCATGGTAACCGAGAGCCAACAAGGCCACTGTATTGGCAAATGTAGGAGAAATGATTTGTCGCGAGCGAGAGTCGTGACTAGCTACTAGTTGTGACAATGACTAGTCATCGGTGGCAATTGGTAACTAGGGAAGTTTATGTAGACAATTGTCATAGTGATTGGTGATGGGACGATTCGCAAGGCTATTGAAACCGCCAGTAGCAGGTGGTGATGATTATAAGATGGCTCTGTGACCATCGATCGATAATAGTTGTCTTGTCTATGACTATTGTGATGGGGGATGAGCAATTGTGTTTCAAAAAGTAATGAACCATACGTTTTCCTATATAATTTTGCTTATATATTTTAGAAACGATGGCAATAATTCAATAAAGAACATTATTTTTCATCTATCTGGTATTTGCTTGGGTGAGCTTTTACCTATGAGTCCACTTATTGAAGTAACAAATTTAAAAGTGGAACTACTTCTCCAAGAAATGATAAAAAAGAATGAGTGATGATTTGGAGCGATGAGTAGCAACGGATTTGTGAGAATTGGATGAGGAAAGTTGTACCCAATTTTGTCTATAAATAATAGGTCTCTTGTGTAGTCCCTTTGTTGTTTTATGACAATTAACAACATCGAATAATGTCCTCTTTGCTTTTTATTGGAATCATATGTTTTTTTTTTATCATGTTATTTCTTACATAGGCCCTCTGTAGTTATACTGAGTCTTGATCGGGACCCTCAAGTACATCAAACATCCTGAACTTAAAAGTGTGTTGTTTTTCTTTTGCTGAAGTTTGTCTCGGATGGTGGTCAATTACAACTCGATAACATACTGTTCACTAACGCGTTTGTTGACAAGGTGCTCTCTCGATGTTTAATCATCTGCCTTTTCTAGTGATGCTTTTGCTGCTTTTCAGAAGAGACTTTTTGGTCCACAAAATCGTAAGACCAGATCTCATGACTGTAGTCAAATCTTTTTATTACTTTTCCTTGTGCAACTTAGTGCAAACATTACATATTAGTGTTAAACTAAATGCATAAAATATTGCTCGATGTTATTAGTTTGAATTGAGACTCACTTGTCATCCAAATCAATTTTGGCCATGATGAAGACCCAATGGGTTCAATTTGATTTTTCACCTTATAGGCTATTGCGACTTAAATTTTGACTAATCCTTTAGTAGTTAATTGTATAGAAAATTAGGGATTAATCCTTAATCCCTAAACAAAAATATTAGAATTAAATTTTATATCATATAATAGTAGGAGCATTTTTTATATATTTTATTTCATCAAATTAGCATTAGATTGGTGGTTGATGATTTTGAGCTTAAAATTTGATATATGGAGTGTACGAAGTGGGGCACAATTTGGCTAGAGCTAGGAAGGATCATGGAGGGCAAAATTCACTTGGGGAAAAGGCTAAATTGAGCTTAATTTAATCTAATTTCAGCCTGTGAGAATTAATTAATGACAGGTCTTGAGCCAATTTAGCCCATTATATTGAAAAAAGCCTATAATAAGCTGGTGTAATCAAGTTTAAACCTAAGTTTGATTATAAATAGGATGTTATACCTCATAATTCGAGGTCGAAAAATCACAATTACCAGAGCCCTTGAGAGACACATTTGAGAAAAGAGAGAAAGAAGGTGAGCCATCGGCCAAGCCTTGGTTGAGACCCTTGCCAGGGCGTGCTGGCATCGCACCCTCACCCACTGACAATGCCACGGGCTGCCTTGCCTCTCGCCGTGTCCTGCCGCAAGCCACCTGCGGAGCCGAGCCTTGCCGTCCTGCCCAACGACACCACCCGTTACGTCGCGTGCCAAGCCAAGACATGAGATGCTGATGATTAATGCTCCGTGACTGAGCCAACTCCTTTCTTGGTCATGACTGTGCACCCGCACGACATTGCTGCCGCCTCCTTCGTTGCAACAACCTATGAGCCGAGTTTCCACTGCCCCAACAACGGCTTGCTACCATCCCGGTTGTGCTGAGCCTTGGAGACCTGAGCCCCACCACCGCGCCGAGCTCCCTGCTCCTGACTCGACGGTCTGTTGTGTTGTGCCGTGAGCCAAGCTCAGTGCAGCTTGCTGAGTTGTTGTCTCGTCGACAATGCTCACTACCTTACTGTGGAGTCTGACGATGCCAAGCCGCCCACGTTGCTCACTGTTGCGGCATCCCTGCCCTTGTCCCGTCGTAGGTTGTGGGTCGTTTTTGCCGTTGTGCTAATCGGCCACAGTTGATCAGGCCGTCGCTGTTCGAGCCGTTGACCGCTACCGTTGAGCTTCATGATCACGATTTCGGTCTAATTAAGTCAAGTTCACATTTAGAAAGTTAATCTTCAAATTAGGGATTATCTTATCCTTAATTGATTTGAAATTATTTGGTTGCCTATTCTTGCTATCTTCTATCAAATATTCAATTTAAATATGCATATCCAAAAAATCCAAAAGATCACCCAAGTTAACAACGTCCTTGAATGGTTACCTGATCTCTAAGTGTGAGATATGATACCCAGCGGTACGAAAAATCTTCCATCTTATTCGTAACTATTTAGATAGTTGATTTACACTTACCAAATTTAAGTAAAAAATCTTCCATCAATATCCTTAATCACTTAGATATGATCACTAGTTTATTCTATTTCAAATTTAAATAGATAAAAAAAAAAAAACTTTGTGGATTGCATAATTTGATTGAATGGTTATCTTTACTTGGTTGTTTTCATAAAGAAAAAAAAAAGATTAGATAGAACTCAATTTGATTGTTGTTAATAACATTGCATGTTTAAATTAAGTAATTTATTTACTCTGAATTTTCCAAATAAAAAATACAAAAAAACATTGCCTAGAATAGATTAGATTTCTTCTTCTTCTTTTAATTAAATTGCATGTTTAACTATTGGGTATTTTCTATTACGTAATTTAATTAAAAAAAAAAACTATCATGTGCATGTCATGTAGAATTAGATTCATCGACTGCCCATCATTTGGTAATTACATTTTAAGGTCATCAAATTGAAATGCGTGACATGTTAGTATAGTTGCATATCAATTATTGCCTGTCATTAGAGTTAGGTCATTCAACTAAAATCGAGTGACATAGGCTTTTTACGTCACCGCATTTGGAATATTATTGCATTCTACATATTTTAGATTTTATTTAAATAATTAAAAACCCTAAAAATGTTGAGTGTATTGCATGTTAATTGAAAATCATATCTATGTTGTTGATGTGATTTTTTAACTAACATCACAAATGCTTTTATTGCTCTGAGGTAAATACTTTCTCCTTGCAATTTATTTACTGCTTTGATTATTAGATGTTACATTGGTGGTTTGCATATCTGCATAATCATCTCACATGTTAGGAAGTAATAAAATCAATCTAAGCTGTTTACTAAATCTTTTTTATAAGATGAATGGTACCGAAAGGGTATTAGAGAAATATGATGTAACCAAATCTCCATAGTCAAAATCTATAGTTTGCAAAAGTAAATTAAATCTCTCGTTACTTCACTTGGGTTTATAATTAACTCATCGTAAACTGATTAGTGACAACTTCTTATTGAAAATCATTTGAATGTTAAGAATTTGGACCCTAAGCAGTGAACTGATATGAGCTTGGAAAAGCTTGAGTTAAGTTTAGACTTAATAATCTATTAACTGAATCCCTAAGTGGTGCACCTCAAGGGTAAGTCATGACATAGGCTTTGTTCAATTTGTTCAATTAAACTCATAATCCCTTTCCTTTTAGTCCCTATTTGCTTTTGTCCCTTAGCTCCAATCCCAAGGCTTGGTTAAAATGCTCCTAATACCCATATGCAATTTAACATATACTTTTGTTTTAGGGGTCCTGATCAAACCCTAATTTTCTTTGTGATAAATGCCTAAATAGATCGCCAAAATTAAGGTTTTGATAATATATGTAAAATCTAGAATTACAAAAAGAAAGTATAGTGTTTTTACAATGCACGGTGCTACCCATTTAAATATAAAAGAAATATAGAACTTGATTTTATTAGTCATGGCATCTAAAATGACATAAAAATTCAAAAAAAAAAAAAAAGAAAAGAAGGAAAGTAAATAAATTTAAGGCTCGCCACCTTAAATTTTAGTTAGATGATTAAGGGTAATTTTATCTCTTTAATGGTAATGAGGTACATTTAATCGTATAAGGTGGAAATAGCTCCATCCTCATGGATAATGTGATTTGTAAAAGGGCTGCCAGTCCACTTGCCTTATTGGACTATCAAAGAATTTGTTAACTCGTCTAAAACTGAAAAAGGGTAAAGAGTACTCCACGTACCATTTGTACGACTGCACATGAACCAATCTGATCAAATGGATGATACGGAAACCCAAAGTCCTTTGCTCGTGGTTTTTAACATATATATATCTATATATATTTGATAATCTAGTAATTCATTTTTCCACTTTTATATTGCGGAGTTCTACCCACTGTTTATTTCGCGATGGCTTTTGCCCTTCGAAAGGGTATTATGACCGGTAATGTCCTTGATGCATCTGAAGAGTCAATGGTCAACTCTTTCTTCTCTAAATAATCTCCCTCTCAACCTTCAATACCGCATCACTTTATAATCTGTATTCCTACGTAGAGAAAAAAAAAATGCACAATCCTATTCTTCATTCATTCATTCTATTAGGATGTGAAAATATGAAGAGAAAAATAAAAAAAGAAAAACAAGTGAGAATTTTTATGTGAAAAACCCTTTCCAAAATCAAGAAAAGGGAAAACTATAGTGCCGCACTAAGCAATCTTCCACTATCAATATTGGTATTACAAGCTCTAGGATTACAAGTTTCAGCCTTACTACTATAAAAGATATTCCCCTATATATAGTAGGAGCTTAGGGTATGGAAATTACGTGTATGCCATTATTAGTCCTTATTGATTGCTTTAACATTATAGGATTGATAATTGCCTAAAATAAATTGTTTTGGTGCTTGAATATTATTTTCCTTCATAAACTCTACAACTCCATCAATCTCCCACTTAGAGGTTGATCTTTTTTTTTTTTTAATAAAAAAAAAAGCAAGAATCTTTCATAGTCTTTATCTCTGTAGCCTAAATTGTTCTAGTGTGGCGTCCTTTGTCATCACTTGCCATGGAGGCCAATTGAGGCAATGCACAGCCTTAATTTCTCGGTAGTGGCAACCTTTATTAACATATCTACTGAATTTTCTACACTAAGAATCTTCTTCAATGACAAAGTCCTATCATCTATCAACTAATGAATTTGATGATACTTTAAATCAATGTGTTTTGTTCTTGAATGAAATATTGGATTTTTTGCAAGAGAAATAACATTCTGAATTTGATTGAAAATAACACTATTATCTTGCTCCTTGCCTATCCTTTATAAAAAAATTTAACCAAATTATTTCCTCACTAGCTTCGGATATAGAAACATACTTTGCTCTAGTAGCTAAGAGAGACACACATGTCTAAAGTCTAGACATTCAACTAATTGTAGTGCCACCTAAAGTAAAAATATGACCCAAGGTACTCTTTCTATTGTCCAAGTCACCACCAAGATCTGCATCAACAAAGTCCTTTTTCATAAACATAATGATATACTTGAAGTGACTCTTAGGTATCTTAATCATCACTTTACAATTTCTCAATGCTTTATTCTTGAATTTGCCATGTATCTACTCACAACTCCTACTGCATGAGCTATGTTTGGTCGAGTATATATTATAATGTACATTAAACTGTCAACATCTGATGCATAAGGCACCTTAGCCATATACTCTAGTTCTTCATCTGTCTTCGGTGATGCTTCTTTGAGAGCTTGAAGTGACTTCCTAAAGATGTACTTCTGGGCTTTGCATTCTAACCTCTGAATCCGTCTAGCACATTTTCAATGTACTTTTGTTGAGTTAATTTTAGAATTCCTTTGGATCTATCCCATGTGATCATCATTCCAAGAATCTGATTTGCTTGAGCCCAAGTCCTACATCTCAAACTTTTTTGACAATTGCTACTTCAGTAAATTGATCTTCTTCATGCTAGATCCTGAGGTGAGCATATCATCTACATACAACAACAAGATAATATAGCACTCAACAAATTTTTCGAAGTAACAATAGTGATCCATATCACTTCTAGTGAACTCGTTACCATACATAAAATTGTCAAATTTCTTGTACCACTGTCTAGGAGCTTGTTTCAAGCCATATAGTCTTTTCTTCAATTTGCAAACATAATTTTCTTTTCCAAAAACCCGAATTCCTTCTGGTTATATCATATAAATATCCTCTTGCAAATTACCATGGAGGAATGCAATCTTAACATCTAACTACTCTAGATGTAAATTCTTAGTGACAACAATATTTAATACTAACTTGATGATAGTCAATTTCACAGCAAAAGAAAAAATCTCTATGTAATCAATTAATTCGTTGAAACCCTTTAACTACTAATCTAGCTTTGTACCTTTTGCTGCCATCAATTCTTCTTTGACCCAATACACCCACTTGTTTTGCAATGCTTGTCACACCCCGATCCTCAAGCACGTGCCCATCCCTCGGTGGTCGATAAAATTGTGACGTCCTAGAACATGTCGCCGACTCATTCATTTTATTGTACATGTGGAAGCGAATAAACAAATCCCTTGACAGTAACAGCATTGGATAGAAAAGCAGGAAAACATATTCACAAACAAAACACACCATTAAAAACACACCGAGTTATATACAAAAGTCAACAACCAAAAGCCCACAAAAGACTGGCTCTCAAAAGAAGCCGTCCTCTATGACCTACACCTTGGATCCCCTTTACTCGGCTCCAAATACTCCACCCTACGGTCCTGAAAAGAATTGAGCCAACGACAGGGTGAGATATAAATCTCAGCGAGTTTATGCTCTAAACCCCGATTAGGAGGGTAATACACCTAGAGGTGTCCTAACCACACAATCACACAACCATAGAGACTTACCTCGTCTTAGATCCTTATTGCAAGTCAACACAATTCATATCACAGGTAGCCACAAAAACATGAGCAGCAAGTAAGCTCATCAACTAGAACGCCACACTCAAATTTCAAACAAGCACAGGGGTCTTGATTATAGGGTCAAATCGTTATGACACGTCCCATACCGTGCCACACAATTTTGTCCCATAATCTAGAGCGTTCAACTCAATTAATCATGCGTTCCTAGCTTTGATCTCGGCTTATAACACGGCCTACTCATTGTTCGGTGGTCTTCTAGCATAGCCAGGCGTCATCTCACCCAATTAAGCACAGCTACATCTTTTCTAGACGGCTTTCCCGAATGAGCATAAGTCTAGAATCTACTACAACTGACTTCCGTTGTCCAGGGGTGTCTCATATAGGGGTAACGTCCAACTTAATAGCCCAGGACGAGTTCTCTTAATTGACACATGATTACTTAATTACGGCCAAGAACACTATGCATTGCACTCAAATGTCTCATTAAGATAATGCACTTGGTCCATTTTCTTCGTATTAAAAACACCCGCTGAAAATAGTCGTGTGTGGGTACACGGTCAAATTGGACTTTAAAAAGTGATACCCTTCCTTTTAAAATCTCAATATTTTATGTAGTATATAAAACCATTTTCGATGTCAAAACTCGACAATCGAGATTTTCTGAATAAATGTCAAAATTCATAAATTTTGGAATAATAACCAAAATTCCAATTAGCACTCATTTTGCACAAATTAACACCCAATTGATAAACTGAACACACCATTGTAATCAACGCAAAATTCCGGTCATCGGCTATCCCGATCTAATTTCTGGAAAATATTAAATAATTATTTAATTAAATAATGTCCAAAATTAATTAAATAAATACATATTAATTCAATAAATACAAACTTAGGCTAAAAATTGCTAATATAACCACCTATTGGACTGATTAATTTACACTAACCATTCTAACTACAAGGCCACATAATAAACTATCTAACTACAATTTCTAACCACCTAATTCACTAAATTAACTAACCTAAATTAACTAAACAAGCTAATAACTACACTAATCTAATATTAATTTAATCTAAACACCCATTAAACGTCATTAACACCCTAATGGGAGTTTAGTGCATAAACTCATCAGTTTAGTGCAAAAACTAATTCATTGCGACAACGACCAAAACTTGGGCTTACGGCGATGCCAAAGGAAGCCGAGAGAGGGCTGAAAAGGCCTAGCAAGGCTCACAGTTGCTGCTGGTTGGGCTGAGTGGGCTGGCCCTGGCTCGGTTTGGGGTTGAGATGTGGGCTGAACTGGAGGGGGGAGGCTGCTCGATTTTGGACTTGGGTTGCGGACGACTGCTGGGCTTGTGGGCTATAGCGATTGAAGATGGGCTGGGCCGTTGATGGTGTGAAGAGCAACGGCGAAGGAGTAGAATTGGCGAAGAGAGGATGTGTCGAAGGAGCTGCTGGAGTCAATCGCTGAAGTTTGCTGAGGGGTGCTGGGTTGTTCAAAGAGTGGAGAAGACAGTAGAGGGGAAGACATGTGGCCACGAGCTGGAGAATCGATGGAAGGTGGACCACAATGGAGGAGTCAACTTCGAGAGGTTTGCTGGGGAGGGTCGACTCGGTGGGGATGAAATAGAGCGGTGCAGCTGGATTCGGTGGAGGGGGACATGAAGAAGCTGCTGGGGAAGATGGAGGGGAAATAGACGTGTGGTAGCAGGGGGTCTTCGAGGTAGCTGTAGAATTCAAGTGGAGGAGGGAAAGTCTTCGAAGGAAAGAATGAAAGAAAAGCAGAGGCTGAAGGGGAATAATGAAATGGAGAAGCAGAAGCAACGAAGGGGGTCGGTTTGCTTAGCATGCGAGAGAAGCTGGTGGGGGGGGGGAAGGAAAGTCAAGATTAAATATATAATTTCATCATGAAATGATCCCCAAAGTCCATAAGCTTATCCCTATGGTCCCCCATAATACTTTCTTGTATAATTTTCCACAAAAACTCAAGTTGAAGCCAAATGTTGCAGCCCCCACACCAAGCCTCCGAATTTCCTCACTTTGGACTTCAATTTCTTCACCAATTTCCCTAATTTGATGTCCAATTTTGCTAAGGAGGAAGCCCACACAATTTTCACAATTTCCCTTCACCAAATAGTTCACTAAGGAGGCCAAACATCCACTCAATTTGGCCCCTTCGAATTTCCTTTCTTTTTTGAATTGTCCGAATTGATTTTTCGTAAAAATCTTGAACTCGCCGAAAATTCTTCAGAGATGAGTTAACGGTTCTAAAGTAAATCGTGACATGACAGAATTTTCAATTTCTGAAATCAGGTTCAAATATGTGGTTAATTTCAATTTGACGCGATTTTAATGTGACATAACTTACTGGGTAGCTTTTAGGAATTTTCAATGCAATTGACCCGTGATCGATTATTTTCGAGCTACATTGTACATTTTCGACACATTGACAACTCTCGGTTGTCATGAAAATCTCGAGATTTCAAATACAGACACATGGTACAGAAATAATAGAAAAATCGATCTAGTATCGTTTGACAGAAATTTGCAATAAGGTGGGATCACCCACATACTAATCACATACCTTTGTCGAATCGACTTATCTTTGGTCTCTGATCGATTTTGACGATGCCATAATGACCCTTGTAGATTAACGGTTGAGCAGTCGATTTTTGGTCAAATTCTCAAGTTTATTGCGTTAAAATCCTTTAACGGCTTCACATGATAGATTAGTTGTCCCGTGAGTAATTAGCTCAAGGAAAAGAACTATAGGCGTGTCGATGAAAAGCCTAACTTATTCAATCAAAAACAGAACGTGAAATTCAAGATGTCACAATACTTTCTTCCCATCTGGTAATTGAGTTAACACCCAAGTTCTATTTTTCTCAAGTAAATCTAACCCATCTTGCATTGTGTCAGTCAAAAGCAAATAATGCAATGATGGAGAATATCTTTGTACATGTTTAGGTGTTCTACTAGCTTTTCGCAAAGTGGATTCAGGTGTACATAATTCTTGTTCTACTTTTTTTTATTAGAGTCAATTACAACAGTTTTATGAATTTCAACCATGACACTCTTGGCACAGATTTGTCTTCATATAACATATTTTCATTGAATATAACATCAACAGTTCTTATTATTCTACACTAATTTAATCTCTCTATTCTCCATCATTACCAGATTTTGGCGCAGATTTGTCCTCATATAAATATTTTCATTGAATATAATATCAGCAGGTCTTATTATTTTTATATTTTGTTCATCCCATAATCGATAACCAAAATAATTAGAACCATATCTAATGAAAAAAATATTTTTTAGCTTTTGCATCAAGCTTATCTCTATTTTTAGAATTTACGTGGACATATGAAACACAACCTAAAACTTTCAGATGTGAGCGATTTACGTTCTTTTCACTCCATTCTTCTTCTGGTAACTTAAAATCAAGTGGAACTGAAGGTCCTCTATTAATCGGATATGCTATTGTGTTAATTGCATCCGCCTAAAATGTCTTGGGTAATCCTGCATGGAACCTCATACTCCTTGTACACTCATTCAGAGTTCTATCCATTTTTCAGCAACTCCATTTTGCTACGATTTCGTGGGAATAGTTCTTGTCATTCTGATTGTTCTATGCACAAAATTGCTTGAACTCCTTGGTATCAAACTCACCACCATTATCAGATCTTAGGCATTTATTCTTTGGGCTAGTTTCATTCTCCACTTCGGCTTTCCATATCTTAAAAGTAACAAACACGTTAGATTTGTTTTTCAAAAAATAAGCCCATACCTTCCTGGTGGAGTCATCAATGAACATGACATAATAGTGCAAGCCTCCAAGGGAATTCACGGGAGCTAATCCCTACACATCTGTATGTATCGATTGTAATTTTCCTTTCTTTGGTTCTCTCCCAATCTTCAAAAAGTTGACACGTTTCTACTTGCCTAGAGCACAATCTTCACATAGATCAATATCTATGGACTTTAGATTAAGCAGTTTTCCTTTAGATGCTAATAATTTCATCCCCCTTTTGTTCATGTTCCAAGCTTGTAGTGCCATAATTTGGAATCAGCTTTTGACTCAGCAATCTGCTGCGGTTTCTCTACTGCTTTCAGTTTTGTAGAGCGTTCCTAACTTCATTCCCCATGCTACAACCAAAGTACCTTTAACTATTTTCCAAAAGCCATGCCCAAAAATAGTTCTATATCACGTGCTATCTAATTAACTTATAGAGATTAGATTTATTTTAAGTCTTGGAACATATTTAACATCATGCAATTTCCATTGATATCCATTAGTAGATTTTATATAAACATCAGCCATTCCCATAATATCCAAAGGTTCATCATTAGCGAGATCAACTTTTGCAAATTTTCCAGCAATAAAATTGTACATTAATTCTTTGCATGAAGTAGAGTGAAACAATGCACTTGAGTCAATAATTCAAGACTCAATTGGACCGTCAATGCTCAAAATTAAAGCTTCACTATCATGTGTCTCTTCAGGATTTGCATTCATAGATTTTTCTTTCTCTTGATTTCGGTCTTGATATTGAAATTTCTTCATTGGGAATTTACAATCTCGTTTTAGATGGCCTTTCCTTTCATAATTCTAGCAAATTATTTTTCCATGAGGTCTTGATTTACTTCATCCTTTGGACTTCACTCTACCACGGTACTAGTTTTCCCCTCATTGATTGCTTCTTCCTCTACCTTCAATATTTAAGGTAGCATTAAAAAATTCACCTTATTCTCTTTTGCGAATATCCTCGCTAAGAATCAAATCTTGGATTGCTTGAAGCTTCAACTTTTTCTTTCCAAACGAACTGCTCACCGCAGTCACAGTTGCACTCCAACTTTCAGGTAGAGAATATAATAAAATTAGAGCATTTACCTTGTCATCGAATTTGATATCCACCGAACTCAACTGAGTTGCGATCATGTTGAATTCGTTGATGTGATCTATCACAGAAGTAACCTTGTCCATTTTCATATTGAAAAGATGATGCAGAAGGCTTCTTGTACATATTTGACAACGCCGCCATCAAATCCAACGTTGTTGCCTCATTGGCAATGTTGAAAGCAATGTTTCATGCCAATGTGAGATGAATCAAACCCAGAGCTTGTCAATCTAACAATTCCCACTTTTCTTGATTCACAGAGTTTGGTTTCTCTCCAGACAAAGGCTGATGCAAGTTCTTCTAGTACAGCATATCCTCGATTTGCATATTTTAGAAACTAAAGTCCTTGCCATTGAACTAATTGATCTTCACCTTCCCTTCATCCATATTTGCTCACACTATTTCGCCAAAACTAGGCTTTGATACCAGTCGTTAGGAATGTGAACATATGAAGAGAAAAATAGAGAAGAAAAACAAGCGAGAATTATTATGTGGAAAACCTTTCCCAAAATTCCCAAAATTCCCAAAATTAGGAAAAGGGTAAAACCGTGGTGTCGCACTAGGCAATCTTCCACTATCAGTATCAGTATTACAAGCTTTAGGATTATAAGTTTCAGCATTAAAACTATAAAAGATATTGCCCTATACAAAGAAAGATTTTAGAGCATACATAATACATATATATATCATTAGCAATTAATAAAAGCCTTACTGACTGCTTTAACATTAAAGAATTGGTAACCACCTAAAATAAATTGAATTTGTGCTTGAACATTATTTTCCTCTATTAGACTCCACAATTCCATCACATTCTTGTTTTGACATTATCTTTAGAAGTTTTAGCTCGACCACCCTATCACACTCTTGTAGCACCCATCTTCAAAAACACAAACGCAAACACATTTCTCTACAGCATCACCCTCAACAATATCACCCTTAATAATTACGAACATTACATCATTGATGTCGATGCTCCTTTCACCTGGTATCAGGGCCAACTGTCACCCCGTTCGCTCAGTTGTGACACACCCGCATGCGCCGTTGCTTGGAGTTACTGTTCTCCCTTATGTCCCATCGTTGATGACATAGGCGGAGAATACCAATGTCATTGCCTCGTTACTCCGGTGAACCCGGTCACCATGTCCTGTGCCGTGTCTCAGTTAACCTATAAAGATTTCAGCTTATATTGGACCAATGGAAGATTTCGCACGGGAAGTATGGGCTTCAGTCAATGGTATGCATCATCCGCTCCGCCGTCTCTTCTACAATCTCTCCCTAAAGAGGCAATCGGCGTGGGTGCAAGCAAACTATGCTTAGTATTCTTTTAACGGCTTTCCAATGTGCTTGGCACTGGATTGGATTGGTATGTTTGCTCACCATTCCAGTCAAAACATATCGAGGTCTTGTACACATCATAGCGTACATAAAGCTTCTAACAGCACTAGTATAAGGAACATGTTTCATTTGTTCCTTCTATTGTGGAGTCCTTGGACACGAGACTATGGCTCAAACCTTCACCTTTTTGTAATAGGAGTGTCTATGGGCTTACAATTTTGAAATCTTAATTCAGAATGTATGCAACATCACCCATGTCTTTCACCTCAAAGTTGGAAGATAACAAATTCTTCACCCGGTATTAACAAACTCCATATTACTCCGACAATTAGTATATCATCAACATATAATGATATGATCACAAATTGATCATTGGATCTTTTGATATATACACAATGATCATTGTCAATCATTGTAAAATCATATGCCACTATGGCATTATGAAAACGTATATACCATTGTCTTGATGTGCTTAAGACCATATATCGACCCCCAAAGTCAACATACCTTTTCTTCTTGGCCTTTCATTATGAAACCACAGATATATGTTCCTTCCTCTAATTCTCCATTGAGTCTTTACATCCATTTGATGTAACTCAAGATCCGACTAGCTACTATTGCCGAATAATGCCAATCGAGGAAATCTCATTACGGGAGAAAACGTATCTTCATAATCAATTTCTTCTGTTGATTATACCCCTTCGCCACAAGCGGAGCCTAATTGAGCCATCTTAAATTTTGAGAACCCACTTGTTCCCAATAGCTCTACGTCCCTTTTGGAAGATCAACCAGTTCTTTGGTTTTTGACTTCATTGACTCCATCTCCTCTTTCATTGCATGAATCCATTTTTTTTTTTTTTTTTCCTTATTAGGGCAATTTAGAGCCTTTATTAATATTTCTTGGCTCATCCTCATCTTATGGAGCAACCATAAAAGTTTCCTTTTCATTGTCAAAATATCGACGGGGAATACTTTGGACTGCGTAATTAAGCATCTCAATTTGAAAAGACAGAAATTTAGGTTACTTGATTTCTTCGTATCTTATTGGTTACTTTCTTACTAATATCTTAAATCTATCAATTCTTAGATAAATTTTGTAATCCTTCTTTGAGTGACATATCAACTTTTTCCCAATTAAATTACCTAATAGTGATTGGTATGACTTACTCTCATTTGAGTTATTTACAGAAGTTTAATTATTTTATTTTATTTTATCAACTTTTGTTATTGCATACCAACTTTTGTTTGTCATTTCACAAAAAAAAAAAAAACTTAATTCTATCGACTATTATATCACTTGATATTCGAGCATATGTACAATTAATGCCAACGTATGATGTGCTGATTTCTGCATTATCCGTAGCGAGACAGTTTGGTTAATTGCACATAAAAGAAAAATTAATTAATTGATACGATTTGATTGAACTTCGTGAATGGAGGGCTAAGGAATAAGTAGAATGCAGTGAAGTCCAACATTTTCGTACGTGGTACATCTCAATTTGCTTCTTAAAGCAAATTAGTAGTCATTGAGCATTTATTTAATATATGATGTCACTCTTGAACTTTCTATTAAAGCAAAGCATATGATTTGGAATAATGTGAGATTTGAAGGGTGGGAGGAGGGTTATATAGGAATGAATTTGGTTGACTTTTGCGATGCGTCAAGGGATACATTGTGGAAATGAGAGACTTCCGCAATGCTCTTCCAAGGGGAAATAAGGATAAAGGGAAGCAAAGCACAACATTGCCTGAAAAGGTGCATCAGAATAGCATGTGCAAAGGCCTTATACAATATCAATTACCTTCAAATGCTTCGACTGGATCTTGTGCATTTGTACATGGAGTTCGGGCAATGGACCTTCAATGGGGGTATTCCTCAAATCTAGGGAAGTGGATAGGAATGTGCTTGTGTGTAAAGTAGAGTGCTAATTACACAAGTATGAGGCTATGAGCTTTTTCAAGTTTATAGATGAGACGTGCACAGTAAGCTTCCATTTTATGTATAAAACAATTGAGTCCTAGCTTTTCTATCGAATGTTGAAATCCTATTTTTTGGTCAAAAAATACAATCAAATCCTTTTGGTTGAATGATATTGAAAATTGCACTACTAAAAACTGGAGAATAGACGAATCAGCAAACGATCCCTAGACGTCAAAAAAATCCACCCTTAATGATCACTAGCTCTAATACTTCGCCCTTCATTTTCGTTGCTTGTGATGAACCTAATATAATCCAGTCGGTACATCGATGCTTTCAACTTGTGCAATACAGAAAATGTGGGAATTCTTTCAAAAGCTGTGATTTACTTTTATCATTGACAAGTAAAGCCAAAGGAAGCATCTCAAATTTTTTCAACTGATGTTAGCTAAGGGTGCGAATGGTAACGTTTGTTCTTTTTTTGTTCCAGGGAGCAAAACAAAAAAAAAGTGTTTCTATTTCGGGAACAATTTTTGAACAAAAGAACGCGTTTGGTAACATTTGTTCGGGAATAAAAAATGAATAGAAACACGTTTGGTAAATTTTATTTTATTTATTTTATTTTAATTTTTTAAACATTTTTATTTTATTTTTCATTTTTTCCTTTATTTTTTATTTTTTATTTTTTCGGCCGGTCCTTGACCTCCGGCGACTGTTGATGGGGCCGGTAGCCTCGCCGGCCCCCGGTGAGGCCGAGCCTCGCCATGGTTGGGCGAGGCTTGGCCTCGCCATGGCTGGGCGAGCTTGGGCTCGCCTAGATCCGGCGAGGCCGAGCGTCTCGCTCGCCTAGATCCGGCAAGGCCGAGCGTCGCCGGCCCCAGCCAAGGCAAGGCTCGGCCTCGCCCGCGCCGGCGATGCTCGGCCTCGTCGAGGGCCAGTGACGCTCCGGCGAGGTCGCTGACCCTCGAGGGCGTCACCAGCCCTCGACGGCCGGTCGCCGGCCATGGCCGAGGCCGGCGACCGGCCAAAGAAAAAAGAAGAAAAAAAGAAGAAGAAAAGAAAAGAAAAGAGAAGAGAGAGAAGAAGAGAAGTGTTTCGAAGAAGTGTTTCTTTTCTCCGTAAACAACTTTTTTGTGTTTCTTTTTTTTTGCTCCAATCTTGTTCCGGGAACAAAAAAAAAAAAAAACAAAGAATGAACAGAAACGCAACTAAACGCGTTTCTATTCTTTTTTTGTTCCCGGGAACAAAATCCGTACGAAGTGTTCCGAGAAACGTTTCTTTGGAGCGTTTTCATGCACGCCCTAAAAGGCTGGCTAAAGCAATCGCTTTATGTATGAGTGATTTTAGATATTTTAAACAGATCCACCAAATTGATTTATTAAATTATATATCAGATTATACTTAGAAATTTTAAAGAAGCATGCCATTTTCAACCCTCAGTAATGACTTGCACATGATCATTGGTACAATTGGGCAGCCCTAGTCAGCACCTCCATCCAAGTAAAGAAAATGCAACTCTATTTTTACTAATTCGAAGAGAATCCAGATGTCCATTTACGCAAGTCTGAAAGTGTTTTTTTTTTTTTTTTTTTAAAGTCTGAAAGTGTTCACTACCTCGAATTATCGACCTTATCCATGTCATGCTTTTCTTATACCCAATCCATCGTTTGGCACCCACTAAGTGACAGCCAAATATGGGAAAAGTATTATAAAAAAGAAGAAGTCAAAAACCAATTCTAGTGGTACCAATTCAATTTAAACTTTTAAATTAAATTAAATATAATCCTAAACCTTTTCATATTGTTATTAATTAAATCCATTTGATCAATTTAGGTTTGAAACTTTTAATGTGAACATTGGCCTTTTGATATGGCATAACTAATGCTAGCATAGACATTTTTAAAAAATTTAATTTTTTTTGAATTTTGATTAATTTTTTTCTTTTCTTTTCTTATTTCCTTTCTCTTTTTATTTTTATTTTTATTTTTTCATTATTTCCTTCCATCAATGGCTAGCCTTCTTGATGGCTGGCGAAGGTCACCGGGTCACCCAAATTGTTAGGGGCCTTGCTTGTGGCCAATGAGGGTGTCCCAAGCCTCATCCTCATTGCGGGGTGGTGAAGATGGCTAGCAACTTGCAAAGGGAGATAAATAAAAAAGGATAGAAGGATAAAAAGAAAAGAAAATAAATAATCGATAAGATTTTTTTTTAAAAAATGTCCATATTAGTATCAACTATGTCACATTGAATGGCCAACGTCTAAATTAGTAATTTCCGGCCTAAATTGACAAGTTGGGCTTAATTGGTATAAATATGAACATACTTAAGACTAAATTGATCCAAGTAAAAAGATTTATGATTAAATTTATATTAATATAATAAATTTAGAACTTCTTTTATACTTTTCCTCCAAAAAATGATGTGATTGCACATTTTGAAGAAGTACATTCAACTGATTCTTCCTTTTGTTAGTTGCACAATATTTCAAGTCATTGATTTGAAATGATGTGATTGCACATTTTGAAGAAGAATTAGGATTTGATCAAATGGATTAAAAAAGTTATGACTTAAGTCGGTTTCCTTCGTAGAAATCGAGAGCTTAGGGTGCACATGTCCCATATATAAACTAAGAAAAGGTTATATACATGTAATTTACACTCTACTTTACGTACAAGCACTCTGAAAGTCCGATGGAATTCCCTAGATTTCAGGAATACTTCATTGAGCATCCACATTGCCCGCAATTTATGTACAAACGGCCCGAGATCCAATTGGAGCATTTGGACGCCTTTTTTATATATCTTTTCGGGCAATGGAGTACTTTGCTTCCCTTCAACCTTAAAAAGTTTCGGAATTTGACAAGATACCCCTCGACCCCCATCTCAAAAGTCAACCATGTTCTTTTCTATTTAACCCTCCTCCTCTCAACCTTCAAGTCTCTTATCATTCCCACGTTCCAAAAAAGATGAAAATGAACACTCTTCTTCTTTTGTTAATTCTCACGTGGACATCATCCACTGAAGTTTTTGCTCAACCTCACATTCTTGTAGCACCCATCCTCCAACACACAGACACAAACACTTCTCTCTACAGCATCACGCTTAACGGTGGGGAACATTATATCATTGATTTCGACGCTCCTTTCACCTGGTACCAATGCCAATCCCCTCAATTTCCAGTCGGTTGTAACTACGGCGCATGCTCCACTGCTCGGAGCTACATCCCTCCCTCATGTCCCGTCAATAACACGTTTACAGAGAGTCAGTGTTACTGCAACGATGCGCCCGTGAACCCGATCACCAAGTCCTGTGCTCCGTCGCAAATGACCTACAAAGATATGGTCCTATATTGGACAGATGGCAGATCTCTCGTGGGAGCTATGGATTTCAATCGCTTGTATGTGTCATGTGCTCCGCTGTCTCTTCTCCAGTCTCTACCTGAAGAAGTGATTGGCGTTGGTGCCTTGTCGTGGACTTCTCTCGCTCTGCCATATGCATTCAGCGATCTTCCTGACCAGTTGGTCGCAAGGAAGTTTGCACTTTGCCTCCCAAGCTCGAGTGAAGCTAGTGGGGTTATATTCTTCGGTGATGGTCCGTACAATCTTGGTCCTTCGACAGACTTTGATGCGGCAAAAGTACTCACCTACACTCCTTTGCAAGCTGATCCAACTTTTCTAGGATATTATATCAACCTCACTGGCATATCGATCGATGGGAAGGCCATGAATGTTCCACAGAAAAGCTTCAATGTCAATCAGAGCGTGAAGCTTAGTACTATTGTACCATACACTACACTAAAGAGCAACATTTACAAGACTTTTATCAGGGATTTTAAGAAGGCAGCCAAAGGCATCGTTCAAGTGACCAATGTGGATCCGTTTCAATTATGCTTCAATATTAGCACTATGGGATCGAGCAACAACGGGCTACACGTTCCCCAGATCGATCTGATCCTAGGAAAAGGAGAGAAATGGACCATCTATCCACCAAACTCGATAAAGCAAGTCAACGACAATGTTGGGTGCTTGGCTTTCGTTGATGGAGGGGAAACTGCGGAGCAAGCTGTCGTGATCGGGACGTATCAAATTGAGAATAACTTGCTTCAAATTGATTTCAATCAGTCAAGATTGGGTTTCAGCTCTTCCTTGCTGCCTTACGGGGCTACATGTGGTGGCTTCAATTTCACAGTTTCAGGCATTGTTTGAGCCGCTTCTTTCTTTCTTGATGAACGTTACAATGTTCTCTATGTTGAAATAAAGTTTCATAGACTTGTTTATGTAAAATAAGGCATGTCCAAAATAAACTCTCATGCCCTGTTTTGCCTTCTGGTTGGGAGACTCTTGCTTCTGCATCAATGACTTCGTTTATGATATTATGAGTTGAACGGACTTGATCGTTGTCATCAGTTCATGCATTTAAGATTATCAAGTGCAGTTTCTCATTGCAAATATTTTATCACTCATCATTAATTTCAATATTCTCAGTACCCATGAATTTTAGATGACTGAGTTTGCAAACTGGAGTAGCAGAAAATGTATCTGCAGGTGGTTTTCCTCCCCATTGACTTAACGGTTAGGGCTTATAGATAAGACGGCTTTTGGAGAATTTCTACTGCATTGGCACCGTATAAAAGATAGGGATAGGAGCCTCTCCAGTAAGGAGTAATTTTGTCAAAAATGAGTCCATTGTTTATTGAAACTCACGTTAACACCACCACCACTCCTCCCCCCCTCTCTCTCTCTCTCTCTCTCTCTCTCTGTATATGAGTTTGCGACCTTCATGGCAGATATCGCCACCTCTGCCATGAAGCTTGCTGCCGAAGGTCAGGTTGTGACCATGACATGACTTCTGTTTGCAAAGGAGGACGCCGACCTAATTCACAGTTCGCAGAGAGAGAGAGAGAGATCCACGGCCGCAGGCGACGTGCCGGCTAGGTTCTACATTTTAACACCATCGGAAGAGGAGAGAGAGAGCAAAATGTACTAGGAAAAGTAAGGGTTGGTAAAAAAGAATTGTTTAGAAAAAGGTGCATTTATGGCATTTTAACAAGAGAGCACGTGGCACAAATCTAATCGGATCTCATGATAAATCTTTCTCCAAGTCACTGGGTATCGAGATTACTTGTCATCGTTTGTTAATTATGTTTTGAATTTTTCGTGTGAGCTTAAAGGATTCATTGAAATGTTTCGAGATACTTGTTAAGACAATTTAAGCTGAGGAATTTCTGGAGGTACGCAATGGAAGCGAAGGACTTAAGAGACACAGATGGAGATGTGTTTTACCGGTATAGGGTAATATCTGGTACATGATATAATATATACGAAAAAAGTAACTAGATGAAAAAAGCAGAAATGAAGTTGACAGCAACATTGATGAATGTATGCAGGTTACGATCGATATTAAGCCTCATTTGATCAGACCTTTGCAGTATTTCCAAACCGGTCAGCTAGCCTTGGATTACCTCGGGGATGTGGTATTTGTCCTGTCATGCACATCGAATTTGACTCAAACTGCATCTTTTACATCACAAAATCATCAAAATTGGTTAAAAAAGCAATCGAAATTGTCAATGTTACCTGCGGAAATGTTTGTTGGTCTAGGCTAGCTCTATCGTGACTCCATGCATTTGGATTTAGATTAGATCGACACAATTAATAATAGTTTCAACTTGGATTTAGTCTTCTTGGGGCAATTGGACGTTAAACTTGTACGTTCTGCTCTTTAGGGGATGGTCAATGCAATGCATGAGTACTAAGAACTCCATCTTGCGCATGAGCGATGAAGGAAAGCCAGAATGAGTCGATGTAATGCATGAGTACTAAGAACTCCATATTGCACATGTCTAGGGCAAAAATCCAACGAGTTCCTTCTCGATCTTGGGGAAATCTAGTCCAAGTTACAATGTCTCGCAGACTTTGTGAACAAAAGCACAAGATCCAATCAATTCAAGTTGCACTTGTTATTTGATATTTGAACTTTACTCAAATCTAGTAAATTCATATCTTTATTCTTAATTAAGCATTATAAGCCCTTGATGAAGCTGAAAAGACAATGCTTTTCTTCTATAAAATCTCCTCTTCTCAAGCATCAATCTCATTTGTCATCTAATTGACATTCCAAAGTTGACCAAAATGTGCAATCTTATACTTGCTTTATTCATCTTCATGTTGGGTCTTTCGTCCCTAGAAGTCTCGGCTCAACCTTTTCACACTCTAGTGACGTCCCTTCACAAGGACCCCAACACTTCCCTCCACACCATCACCCTCACGCTGGACCCTTCCGAGCAATATCTCATCGACCTCGATGCCCCTTTCATCTGGAACCGATGCGATTCTTCGCAACCCACGGTCTCCTGTGGCGAGCCCGCGTGCTTGACTGCTCGCAGTTACATTTCTCCGTTGTGCCCCGAGACAAATAACACAAATGGCCAGTGCTATTGCTATGACACACCTGTGAACCCGATCACCGGGTTATGCGCCTCATCTTATTTGAGTCTCAATGAGCTCACAGTATATTGGACTGCCGGTAGATCTCTCTCTTCATACAGGATCCAGTACGGCAACCTGTACGTCTCGTGTGCTCCTTCGTCTCTCTTGCAATCTCTTCCAGCAAAAGCAATCGGTGTTGCATCATTGTCATGGTCTCCTCTCTCTCTACTATATCAATTCATCATCGATGATCTCACCCAGAAATTCTCCCTTTGCCTTTCGAGCTCAAGTGATGATCACGGGGCCATTTTCTTCGGTGACGGTCCATACTATCTCGAACCTCCGGCAAACTTTGATGCTTCAAGTGTACTTTCCTACACTCCGTTGATCAAGAATCCCTCAGTACTGGGATATTTTATCAACGTGACGGGGATATCGATCAACCAAAAGGCCATTGGTGTTCCAGTGAACACGTTTGCGCTCGACGTAAGTGGAGGTGTGAAGCTCAGTACTACAGTGCCCTACACTACCCTGAGGAGTGACATTTATAGTGTCTTTATGAGCGAATTCAAGAAGGCTTCGGATGGCTTCCCTCGAGGGAAGAAGGTGAGTCCGCTTGAGTATTGCTTCAAGACGAACGTCACGAGACCGACAAAGGTCCAGAGCATTCCTCGAATCGATCTAGTGCTAGGAGATGAAGGGTACTGGACTATTCACAAATCTAATCTGCTGAAACAAGTGGATGCCGATGCAGCGTGCTTGGCAATCGTCGATGGCGGAAATACGGCGGAGCATGCCGTGGTGATCGGGACTTACCAATTGGAGAACATAATGTTGCAATTTGATTTGGTCCAGTCGAGATTGGGATTCAGTTCTCCCTTGTCCTCCTTCGGGAGCTCATGCGGTAACTTCGATTTCACAGTTCGGCCTTGACCTTTTCTTCGCTTCTCAGGGAACTTTCGATCTCAAAGAAAGAGTTCCGTGCCTTTTCTTTCATCCAAAATGAAGTGTCTACGTCCTAGACCAACTCTCTGTCTGGGAAAGTCCCGCGTAATAAAAGCCTTTATGTATGATCAATTGTTCTATTATATAAAGCGAAGAGACCTATTTTTAATAAAACTGTAATAGCTATTACACTGCTTGGTTTAAGTATGTATTATTCATTCACCGTTTTCTCTCATGTAATGTAAGAGCCATTACTACAACCAAACGTTTGGCGCTATAGGACAATCGGTACTAGCATGGATAGTTTTGAACTTTTCAAAAAAAATTATGGATTATATATATATTTTTAATTTTTTTTTTTATCTTTCTTTCTTTTTCTTTTTCTTCTTCCAAGCCCAATGAAGGTTAGGGCCCTTGCCCAGCTCTGGCAAGGATCGTGAAGTCTTCGTTGATCATAGGTGAGGGCTTCATGGTCCTTGCCTAATAAAAAATTGTAAAATAATCAATTTAAAAAAAAGAATTAGAATAAATTATTCACGTTAGGGCTAGCCATCTTACATGGCACTAACAGCATCCACAACAATGATTTCCGGTTAGGGCTAGCTATCTTACATGGCACTATCGGCATCCACAACAACGAGTTCCGGTTAGGGCTAGCTATCTTACATGGCACTATCGGCATCTAGAACAACAATTTCCGGTTAAAATTGGTTGGATAGATTTAATTGGCAAAACTTAAAAAGTTTAAGATTCAATTGACAAAATTGAAAGGCTTTATTACTAATTAAGCAAAGTGTAATAAGCTAAGGATTTTTGGACAAGTTTTCCTTAATGTGGTGTATATCAGCACTTTGCCATGTTGTGTTCCCTTGTCGCGTCCAGACTGCGGTGTCGGAGAGGCCCTTGAGTAGCCAAGTTTTACCGCACGTGAAGACTGTTGGAGAAATCTTTCCAGAATATTTTGAAGCTGACAAAACATTTCTATCAGTCTAGTCTGGATATTCGCAGACCTTCTGTTTTGAGTCTGAAGACTTTCTGATCACCAGACTCAAGACTCAAGACTATTCTCATTGACAGTCTTTCTAACCAGTGACGAAGGAAATCCAGAGCCGAAATATATAGTTGAGGATTTAATCTTATTCTTTGGAGAAGATCTCTTGGCCGGATAAATATAACGGATTCTTTTATTCTTATCTAGATCGATTGAAGATCCGATGGTCGACGAAATATTCTTGGAAGGTTCTATTCTTGGAAACCAAGATCCTGATTGTATGGGCGAACAAGATTGATGGGTTATCGTCAGGTTCCTTTAATAGCTCGAATAATCTTCTTAATTGATTCCGTCCAACGGGTAGATTGGAGGAATTCCTTTGGTAAGTGCCAACGGGTATGATGGCATAAAGGAGTATAAAAAGGAAGACGTTCTAGTTGTTTTAGTGTGTGATCGATAGAGAAATTCCAGAGTCTGAAGCACCTTGATTGTTAGTCGATTCATTCTAAGCAAAATTGTATACACAGAGAGTGTCTATACTTGGTGATACCTTGAGCGAGTGTGGTAGATCATCTACACCGAGAAATCAAGGAAGATCAACACTGTAACATCTCTTTGTTTATAGTGGAATCTAGCCAATTAGCTGTCAGTGCAGAAGAGTAGACATAGGCTTGAATCAAGCCAAACCACTATAAACCGCGTGTTCAATTCTCTCTTTCCTTTACTCAGTCTTACGTTGATTGTTATTTGTCGCAAATCCTTTAATTGTCTAGTATTGTGCAATTATCAAGAAAAATCTTTCATATACCTATTCACCCCCCTCTAGGTACTCGTACTAGTTATATCAATTGGTATCAGAGCTCGTGTACTCACTTTATTTGAAGTGTTTTACTTCAGAGTAAAAGATCCATGGCTAGTATGCTAGCACCAGGGCTGATGGAAGGGCAAAGCAATACTAGACCACCCTACTTTGATGGAAAGGATTACAACATCTGGAAGAACAAGATGAAAGCTTTCCTGCGATCAAAAGATCCTCTGGAATGGAACGTTGTAGAAAAAGGAATTACTCCTACAGCTGCATCAGTCTTTGAAAGAGGGAAAGAAATTGTTGAAACCAGCGGAATGACTCAGGAAGAGATAAACAAGAGACAAGCACTCGATGCAAAAGTAATTTACTATTTATATTGTGCTTTGTCACCAACTGAATATAACAGAATATCTTCTTATGTTACAGTAAAAGAAGTATGGGACAGATTACATATCACCTATGAAGGAACAGATCGAGTGAAGGAGACCAGAATTAACATTCTCCTCGGTTAATATGAAGCCTTCAAAATGAAACAAGGAGAATCTATAACTGACATGTTTAGTCGTTTTACAGATATTGTCAATGGTCTTGAGAATCAAGGACAGAAAATTTCTGATCCTATAAAGGTAAACAAGCTATTGCGTGGACTCTCCAAGGATTGGAATCACATAAAGATTTCAATAAGAGAGACGCAAAGAATTATGCCACTATCTGTCGACGAGCTGATTGGAACTCTTCAGTCTTATGAAGTTGAACGAATTAATGAAGACGAAGATCCAAGAGGTAAGAAATCTATTGCGTTAAAATCAAATGATGATTCTGATGATATAGATTCTGAAGATGATATGGACGATCAGGAGCTTGCTCTCATGATAAGAAAATTCAGAAAACTGAATAGAAAAGGAAGAAGGTTCAACTCAAAGAAACAAAGTTTCCAAAGACAGCAGACCAAGTCTGTTGATGATGAGGAACCAAACAGATATGTAGTCTGCTTCGAATATAAGAAAAATGGACACATAAGACCCAACCGTCCTCTTCTGAAGAAGAAAAGAGGAAAAGCTGAAAAGTTTCGAAAAGCTCTCAAAGCCGAAACCTGGAGTGATACAGAGTGTGAAAAAAGTGATAATGAATATGCCAACCTATGTCTGATGGCACATTCAGACTCAGACTCAGATTCTGGATCAGACTCGGATAGTGAATTTGAGGTAAGTGATTTTAAAATTCCTGTCAAAATCTCTAAATACATTGATGAACTGTGTTTTAGTCTTAAGACTTCTCTCAAAAGAATTTTCGAACTTAAAAAGGAAAACTCAGCTTTAAAACTAAAGGAAAACATTTTAGAGGAAAGAGTTAAAAGTTTAGACTTGAATGTTTCTACTCTTAAAGAAAAAGAAGATAATCTTTTGAAAGAAAATGTTTTTTTAAAAACTGACTTATCAAATATTTCAAAGAAATTCTCCATAGGGTCCGAAAAACTTGAAAAAGTTCTTTCAGTTCAAAGACCTTACTTCAATAAGTCCGGTCTAGGCATGACAGCAGAAACAATTCCCTTGATTGATTTTCCTAAAGTAAAAGAACGAATTAAGAAAATACCCTCGAGAGAGGCTTACAAAAATCATTTCAAGAAAGTTTTTGTAAAGTCTGTAGGTCGAAATGCTCTCAGATGTTCAAAGTACAACAGTCCGGATCACTTTGAAAAAGAGTGTCCTATGGTTTGGAAACCAGTTAAGAAAGTATGGGCTAATACTGTTTATCTTACTAACACCAAAGGACCTAAGAAAATTTGGGTACCAAAGAAAGCTTGAGACTCTATTTTAAATGCAGGTCTCCGTCAAGAAAAAGGTAAAGTGGTATCTTGACAGCGGATGCTCAAGACACATGACAGGAGACTCAAATTGCTTCATAAAGCTTGTTTAAGTAAACGGTGGAAAAGTTTCATTTGGAGGAAACAGCAAAGGAAGTATTGTGGGAATTGGAGCTGTGAAAATTGGAAATCTCACAATAAGTAATGTCTCCCTAGTGGAAGGACTCAATTACAATCTTCTCAGCATTAGTCAATTGTGTGACACTGGTTTTAAGATCTTCTTTCAAGAAGGAATATGTTCTGGAACCAGCAGAGACTCTACTCAGTCTTTCATGGGTCGAAGACATGGAAATATCTATCTTCTGGATGTGAAACCGAATGAATCGCAATGCGTAATCTCAATCCAAGACGAAGCAAGCTTATGGCACAGAAAGCTTGGTCATGTCAACATGAAGCAATTAGCCAAAATCTCATCAAAGCAGCTTGTTCAAGGTCTACCCAAACTTCTATTCCAAAAGTCCGATCCATGCACACCATGTATTCTGGGAAAGCAGGTAAGAAATTCATTTAAGCCAATAAATCATGTCTCTACTAATCATGTACTACAGTTGCTGCATATGGATCTCTTTGGACCAACCAGAACCCAGAGCATTGGAGGTAAGAAATATTGTCTAGTAATTGTGGACGATTACTCCCGCTTTACTTAGGTATATTTCCTTGCAAGTAAGTCTGAAACCTTCTCGTATTTTGAAAATTTTGCTAAAAAGGTTCAAAATGAAAAAGGTTGTGTTATCTCAAGTATAAGAACAGATCATGGAGGTGAATTTGAAAATCAAGATTTTACAAAATTTTGTGATGAATCTGGCTTTAAGCATATGTTCTCTCCATATACTCTTCAGCAAAATGGAGTTGTGGAAAGAAAGAATAGATCTCTTCAAGAAATGGCTAGAACTCTTTTAATTGAAAGTAAAATTTCTTCATGATTTTGGGTCAAGTCTGTTTCAACAAATGCTATATCATCAATAGAGTCTTCCTAAGACCTATTCTAGAGAAAACCTCTTATGAGTTATTCAAAGGTAAGAAGCCCATTGTTTCATACTTTCATGTGTTCGGTTGCAAATGCTTTATTTCGAAAAATGCAAAAGATCGAGTTGGTAAGTTTGAAGAAAGATCAGATGAAGGCATCTTCCTTGGATATTCTACATCAAGCAAAGCCTACAGAGTCTATAACAAGAAGAGCCAGTCTGTGGAGGAGTCAATGAATGTCAAATTTCAAGACTCTACGCAAGATGAAACCAATCTGACTCATCATGAAGAGTCTGAACCTACTCTAGACCCTCCAAAGCTATTACAACTCAAGAAGCATCTCAGACTCTGGAAGATCAGCACCAAGCTGTTCATGAAGATTCAAATAAAGAAAGAGATCATCAATCAGACAAATCAACTGGTAACTGGAAGCATAAATCCAGTCATCCCAAAGATCTCATTATCGGCGAAATTAATGAAGGAATCCGCACCAGATCTAAAAGGCGTGAAGAGTCTAGTGCTGTAGCCTTTATTTCCGAAATTGAGCCAAAGATTATAGAAAAAGCTTTATCTGATGAAAGCTGGATTGAAGCTATGCAAGAAGAGCTCAGACAGTTTAACATTAATGATGTCTGGGAATTGACATCCAAACCAAAAGGTAAAACTGTTATTGAAGCTAAATGGGTGTTCAGAAACCAGATGAATGAGAAAGGAAAAGTCGTACGAAACAAGCAAGACTCGTGGCTAAAGGATACACGCAAGAAGAAGGAATAGACTATGATGAGACTTATGCTCCAGTAGCAAGGTTAGAAGCTATTCGACTATTACTTGCATTTGCTTGTTATAAAAATTTCAAGTTATTCCAAATGGACGTCAAAAGTTCTTTCCTAAATGGATTTATCCATGAGGAAGTTTATGTGAAACAACCATCTGGGTTTGAAGACCCAAAGAAGCTAGACTCAATCTTCAGACTGAAAAAGGCCTTGTATGGTTTAAAGCAAGCACCTCGAGCTTAGTACGACAGACTAAGTAAGTTCTTATTACGTAATGGTTTTGTCAAAGGTAAAGTAGATACTACTTTATTTATCAAAAAGGAAAACAAAAGCTTTTTACTTGTTCAAATATATGTGAATGATATTATTTTTGGATCCTCTAATGAAAGTCTGTACAAGAAGTTTTCTAAGTCTATGCAGGATGAGTTTGAAATGAGTATGATAGGAGAATTATCATTCTTTCTTGGTCTTCAAGTAAAGCACTTGAAGGAAGGAACTTTTATTTATCAAGAAAAATATGCTAATGATCTTGTCAAAATGTTTGGATTGGAAAATTGCAAAAAGACTGATATACCGATGTCAAGTTCTTTGAAGATAGACAAAGATGAAGAAGGGAAGAAAGTTGATCAAAAGCTGTACATGAGCATCATTGGTTCACTTCTTTATCTTATTGCTTCTAGACCTGACATTTTGTTGAGTGTTTGCATCTGTGCTAGGTTTCAATCAGATCCTAGAGAATCCCATCTCAGTGCTGCGAAACGCATTATTAAATACGTTGCTTCATCTTCAAGTATCTGTTTGTGGTATCCTAAGAATGGAGACTTTAATCTTATGAGATATTCAGACGCAGATCTGGCCGGTTGCAGAGTCGATAGAAAGAGTACTTCAGGAACTTGCCAGTTACTTGGAAGTAGGACAGTGTCTTGGTTTTCAAGGAAACAAAGCACTATGGCTCTCTCAACAATAGAAGCAGAGTATGTAGCTCTTGGAAGCTGCTGTTCGCAAATTCTATGGATAAAACAACAGTTACAAGACTTTGGGATTGAAGACTCATGCACAGAGATCAGATGTGACAACACCAGCGCAATCAATCTCACAAAAAATCCAATCCTTCATTCAAGAGCAAAGCATATAGAGATTCGACATCACTTCATTAGAGATTATATTCAAAATGGAGAAATCTCGATTCAATTTGTTGATTCAAAAAGTCAACTAGCGGATATATTTACAAAGCCTTTGGAGAAAAATCAATTCGATTTTATCCGTTCCAGACTCAACATTTTGAAGTTTGAAGAAGTTAAAGTCTAGAGACTCTTCAACCCTCAGACTTAGACATTCATGGCTATAGACTGTAAGTTGCTATTTTATCTAAACTCAAAAAGGTACGATCTTTCATTCAGTTATTTTATAGTCTCCGTGAAAAACGAAATCTTGTCTTTTCAAAAGGATTAACTTCTATTTGGCAGTTATTGTTTTTAAAAAGAAGTGTCCTTTCACTTTCCTTGTGCCGATTGAACTTTCCTTTTCAAAACTGAGTTATATATATACAGTTTTCTTTTTCGCCCAATCTTCAAAACCTTAAAAGGCATTCGTGTTCATCTTCGAGAAAGTTGTCATCTTTTCTTGGGAAAGCGAGTAAAGGAATCTTTCAACGACAAGGAATGATGTCTTCTTCGAGGAAGTCTTTAAGAATCGTGAACAAGGGACCACAGAGAATGAAGGAGGGACCTACCCATTTCGATTTCACCGAAGAGGAAGAATTATTGAGTCAGCAACAAAGCTTGATTCACTCTCCACCACATCACTTAACACCATCTACCTCACAAGGTGCGGGTCAACAACCGGAGGAAGGGATAATCGAGGACGCAGACCCTGTAAGAGTCCAAAAACCCTCTTTTATTTACAAACTCTACTGTGCGTTGAAAAGTACTGGGACTCCGTTGAACTACGTGGATGATTTTCTTAAAGATAAGAATTATGAGAATGAGTATATCTTTCTGAGAAGAATTGAGGATTTGGGAATTGCTCCCAAAGGAAAGGCTGAGGAAGCACTTGCGAACATTCCAAGTGACCCTCGTATATCGGGACCAAATTCGACTGACGGGAACGATGATGATAAAATGTTCAATGATTTTCAACCTAGAATGGGTGTTGCTACAAGGGTGAAGGGAAAAAGAATGGAGTTGTTTAAATCGAAGGAACATGATAATTTGTTCTTCAAACTGCTGAAACGAGGGGTGATAAACCCTAGGAGTGTTGATTTCGATTACTTAGATGCCATTAATGTGAACTTAAGGGAAAAGTTCAATCTGCTTCAACTTGAATAATTTTGCACCGATACCACAGACGGTTATGCGCAATTGACAGCATACTTTTATTCGAATCTCAGCTTTTTAGATGCGAATAGAATATCATTCAGTGTTAGAGACCAAGACTATGCGGTAGACGTGGACATGTTGGCGGACATAATTGGAGTTGAACGAGGACGTTATCAACCAATCAAAGTCTCAATTGCTCGTGCCTCATTGGAACTTGTTAAAGATAGAGATACGGAGGGAAGAATCATCTATTCAAGGATGCGTGCCATCAATATCGTGCTGTACAAAATTGTGATCAATTGCATCAGGCCAAAGTCTACATCAAAGACTGATGTGTCTAATTCCGAAGCAAAATTGATGTACGCAATCAACTCAGGGAAGAAGTTCTCTCTTCCTCACACTATTCTCTTTCACATGTACAGAGCAATAGCGAAGGACAAAGGCCAATTGCCTTACCTTGGTCTTGTGACCAAGATCTTCAGACACTTAAATATTGAACCTTCACATACTCTCCGTGTTCGACCATGCGATAAAATGGTGGTAGGTTTGAAGATGCTGATGAAGATGCGTCTGAAAGAGCTTTCCAAGGCAATGGAGAAATTCAGAGTGAAGACTCCAGTACCTTCTGCTTCAAAGAGAAAAGGGAAGGAACCCATTGGTGCCCCATCTGCGAAGAAAAGAACTCTCATCTTGGAGGATGAAGATGAAGAGGAAGATCTCACAATCTCTGCCTTGATAAGGATCAGATGTTCTGTACCTAAATTGACAGAACATCAGAAGAAAGGGAAGGAAGTAGAAGAACAGAGAGAAGAAGAGGAGCAAGCCAAGAACAGAGAAGAAGAAGAGCAGCGAGAGAAGGAGAAAGAAGCTGAAGAAGAAGGAGAAGAAGAGAAAGAAAAGTCTGTAGCTGGAGAGAAGGGGAATCAAGATGCAGAAGACCATGATCATCACTCTTCCCCATTTGAGGTCCTAAAGACAGGGGGAGTTGGCGAGCAAGGAAGGTCCACACCTCATGCTGCCATCAGTGAAGGTCTAAGATGATCGCCAGTAGATCCAGAAGATTTTTAGGCTTCTCAAATGCTTGAAGAAGGACATGATACGTCAACACCAAATCTGCAAGATTATACAGAAACTCCATCGTCTGCATTCACTCCATCCGAGAAAGCACATGTAAGTACACAGACGGACAATTCTGCAGATTTTCGTTGTATTCTTGATGTTCTTCTGGAAATGCGGGGTCAAATCTATGCTATGGACTGTGAAATTCAAGCCATGAAGAATGCTAGACAAGCATCTTCGGTTACCCTGGAGGACAAAATGAAAGACCTAGCTCTACAAATTCAAGCCAATGCCAAAGGAGAGGAGGTAGCTCATCTAAAGGAAGACTTGAAGAGGCTAGAAGGCATAGTCCAGTCGATGGGAGATTTATAGATCGTGCGCATTCCCAAGTAGACCTGACTCTTTTCTCACCTTTTTAATGATGACAAAAAGGGGGAGAAGCAATTTGAACCAATTTGAACTTTAAACTTTGACTTTAAATTTGTTTTTGTGGTTGAATATGTTTGTTTTTTAGTATGACTTAAGTGAACTTGGGTGTGAACTTGAATTTGACTGAATTAGCTGTAGATTTTGATGCTTGACTGTTTGCATTTATATCAAGTGTTGTTGTATGGTATTACTCATGAAAGACTAATCAATTTTCTGTGGATGCAGAGTCTGGTTGTTTTATTAATCTTTATGAGATAGCCATATTACTTGAGAAATGTTTTTGCAGGTCAAAGTTGCTCAAATCTACAGGAAAGTTTTGTCACCATCAAAAATGGGGAGATTGTTGGAGAAATCTTTCCAGAATATTTTGAAGTTGACAAAACGTTTCTATCAGTCTAGTCTGGATATTCGCAGACCTTCTGTTTTGAGTCTGAAGACTTTCTGATCACCAGACTCAAGACTTAAGACTCAAGATTCAAGACTATTCTCATTGACAGTTTTTCTAATCCAGTGACGAAGGAAATCCAGAGTCGAAGTATATGGTTGAGGATTTAATCCTATTCTCTGGAGAAGACCTCTTGGCTGGATAAATATAACGGATTCTTTTATTCTTATCTAGATCGATTGAAGATCCGATGGTCGATGAAATATTCTTGAAAGGTTCTATTCTTGGAAACCAAGATCCTGATTATATGGGCGAACAAGATTGATGGGCTATCGTCAGGTTCCTTTAATAGCTCGAATAATCTTCTTAATTGATTCCGTCCAACGGGTAGATTGGAGGAATTCCTTTGGTAAGTGCCAACGGGTATGATGGCATAAAGGAGTATAAAAAGGAAGACGTTTTAGTTGTTTTAGTGTATGATCGATAGAGAAATTCTAGAGTCTGAAGCACCTTGATTGTTAGTCGATTCATTCTAAGCGAAATTGTATACACAGAGAGTGTTTATACTTGGTAATACCTTGAGCGAGTGTGGTAGATCATTTACACCGAGAAATCAAGGAAGATCAACGCTGTAACATCTCTTTGTTTATAGTGGAATCCAGCCAATTGGCTGCCAGTGCAGAAGAGTGGACGTAGGTTTGAATCAAGCCGAACCACTATAAACCGCGTGTTCAATTCTCTCTTTCCTTTACTCAGTCTTACATTGATTGTTATTTGTCGCAAATCCTTTAACTGTCTAGTATTGTGCAATTATCAAGAAAAACCTTTCATATACCTATTCACCCCCTCTAGGTACTCGAACTAACTATATCAAAGACCACTCTTGGCACGATTGCCTTCCCGACCATCCTTCCGTTGGTGGAGTGGACGACAGCAGTGTCAGAGGCCATCTCACCGCCTTCAATGCCCCAACTGCTTAATGGGTTGTAAGGGATATGGCTGCAGGTGTTGTTGTAGCACCCGGGTCCAGGAGGAGAGTGTCTCACAGCCTTGCATATTTGAGAGTCACAAGAGCTCGGCCTATTGGAAAATCCCATTGGGAAATTCCACCGACATTGGTCAGCTCAATAGGCACAAGTGGTGTTCTTTGCTTGATTTGGGTTGTGTATTGGGATTTTGAGGAGTCTTTGGTCACAGGAATAACTAGGGCTTTGGCTGAAAACTTGGGTGGCTAGGGTTTGGGAAGAGACCAATCCCACCCACGAGAATGCTTTTTTCTTTCTTGATTGGTGGATATAGAAGGAATGGGACAAGTACCACAAACAAGTCCTAAACCTATTGGATTGATATTAATTCATTCCTAAACATTTCAATTGAACTAATTTAATCCTAAACATTTTCACATTGGTAATAATTTAATCCATCCAGTCAATTTAGGTAAGAAATTGCTGACGTGAATGCCAATCGTTCTACATGGCGTGGCTCGCACTGATGTTAACAAATTTTTTTCGTATTTTTTTTAAGATTTTCCCTTTTTCTTCCATTTTATTTTGCTTCTCTTTCCTTTGACCTATGGTCGCTACTTGGCCATGGCTGATGACTAGCCACAAGTGAGAGTTGCAAGGTTGGCCATTGCCTAAGTTGCAAGTGTTCAACCCTTGCTAGATTCGGTAAGGGCAGCCCTCACTTAGGCTACATGGGTTGAACCTTCACCGGCTCTGGCATAGGCCATGACATCCTTGCTTGTGGCCAATTGCTGGCCATGGCTGAGTACCAGCCACAGGGCAAAGGGAAGTGAAGGAAGAGAAAAAGAAAAAAAGGGAAACATTTAAAAGTTTTAGTTAAAAAAAAAATTGAAAATATATGTTAAAATAAAAAAGAAAAAAATTGTCCAGGCTGGCATTAGTTGTACCACATAGATGGCTAATCCACATCAACAATTTTAGGCCTAAATTAGTTAGATGAATTGAGCTGGTATCAATATGAAAATATTTAGGGTTAAATTTAGTCTAATTAAAAGGTTTGTGACTAAATTGGTACAAATGCAATATGTTTCCAACTTTTTTTTTTTGTATTTTTCCTTATAAGAAAGAGATCATGGCCTCTCATAGGAATTTGAATAGTGGTATAGCCTTTAGGCCATGTGATTTTACTCTAGGTCATGAATTAATTAATCAGTCAGCAAAAAAACAATTAATTAACAAGCATCGTCTTCTCCATGCATAATTCATTGTCATTGATTATTGTTGAGGCGATCAGAAGATGCAAGACACTCTCTAATGAGAACCTGAACACGATGTGAATAACATAAGAATTCCAAAAAAAAAAAAAAAAAATCCACCCCAGTTGCATTGAAATATCAGTTCTTTATCGATCTTTTCGTGGACATGATACCATCACCGACGATTTGTCTCCCTTTAGTCCGGTGACTAAAACATAAGTTTTGTCTGAAACCCTAGAGACTTGGAGTAAAATGAATAAAAACCTTTCCAACATAAGTTCATCTTTCGCTGGATTAGATGAAGTTTATAGAATAAGGGAGGAAACATCATAAAGTAGAGTTCATCAAATCATGAGAGGTCTTCGTCATTTTCTTAAAAGTACATGTCCAAAAGGTTTAGAATCCTATGCTAATGTTATCACGACTTCACATCAAATATACTATAGCAAGAAAAGCTTACATATAGTAAGACAATTTTTTAGCAGTACAACTTTTGATATTGTACATTTGAAATGAATTAGGGTTTGATGATATCAATAAAAAAATTAGGACTGAATTGCTTTTATAAAAGCTGAGAACTTAGGGTGCATATACCCTATTTATAAACTAAAAAAGCTCATATATGTGTGACGACCCCTGACTCCATCCCCAGGGGCCTCGAGCGACGGGAGTTATTTTCGCGATGTCCTAGGTGCATCACCATCTTGTTTCTTTTTATTTTTTCATTAAGTACACGCGGAAGCATTACAAATAACACCCATACAACAATAAACAGTCAGTAAAATAGTTGTTTGGAAATATACAATTACACCAGTTATATTTACATTTTTTTTTATATCATGGGCCGTTATATTTACAACCACTACATTTTCTATACTCCAAAGGTTGGGTAAACCTTAGCTCCTTTAGTGAGACTACAACTCCAACACTGTGTCAGCCCTCCATACAACTTATGGGGTGAGTCATGAACTCAGTAAGCAAAACCCATTAATTTCTAAGTAGGAGGATGCCTCACCTATCAACAAGTATACAACTTATCCTAAGCAATTGTTGATGGCAAACCAATAGTAAAACAAAAGCTATATCTTGGTTAGTAACATGAGAAATCCTCAACAACGGTATGCCAGCATCAGTCAAAATTCATTCATAACATGAGGAACTTACGTCTCACTCAAATGCAAGTATAAATCAAAATCTATTTCCTAATATGAGGAACTCATGCACATGGAGTTCATTGATTAATGATCGAAATCCATCAACCATTTTGGAATTTACTGGGCATCTGAAATCCACTGGGTATCATCATCGAAATCCATTAGTTCTTCTGAAATCCATCAAGTATCGTCACCGAATTCCATCTATCAATGGCTGGTAAACCTTAGCTCCTTTAGTGAGATGACAACTCCAACACTAGTGTCAGTCCTCCATACCTACAATTTTAAAAAATAACAGAGTGAGTCATGAACTCCGTAAGTAAAACCCATTAATTTCTAGGTAGGAGGATGCCTCACCTATCAACAAGCATACACCTTATCCTAAGCAATTGTTGATGGCAAACCAATAGTAAAACAAAAGCTATATCTTGGTTAGTAACATGAGAAATCCTCAACAATAGTATGCCAGCATCAGTCAAAATTCATTCATAACATGAGGAACTTACGTCTCATTCAAATGCAAGTATAAATCAAGATCTATTTCCTAATATGAGGAACTCATGCACATGGGGTTCATTGATTAATGATCGAAATCCATCAACCATTTCGGAATTCACTGGGCATCCGAAATTCATTAGGTATCGTCACCGAAATCCATTGGTTCTTCTGAAATCCATTGGGTATCGTCGCTGAAATCCATCTATTGATGGCATAATTTAGTCCCTCATGTGTCCATGCATCAAGCATCACAATCTAATTTTTATCTTCCCTTTTAGTTTAAGGCCTGAAGGCGTGCCATGCATGAGTGTGTAAAATATCTTACCGAATTTGAGTCATCGAACATGCTGAGTGCAAATTAAGGATCAGGGCTTGGTTTGATATGTGCGATACACCATTCAAGTACCAAATTTGGTTTGGGAACAATATGTCTCAATATCACATTGAAGCCATGAAAGAATGGGCCCATCGTGACCTGACTTGGGACCAATACGCCTTAATATCACACCGAGACTAAGAAAAGACCGGCTCGTCATGACATAATCACCGACCTAGTACTAAATTTGGCTCGAGAATGATACACCTCACTATCGTACCAAGACCAAAAAAGGAACAATCCAACGTGATCCCACGCATGATCAAGGTTAACGAAACCCTTTTCGGAGCTTGGGGCATGAACTAAAACATGCACTTGTAAAAGTTTTTTAAAAGGATTTTGTAAAGCAATAACGAACTTTTGCTAAAAACATTTTTCAAAATGGTCGAGATCAAAGTAAAGCCAAGGCATACAAACACAAGAACCAAGCCACTTTCAATTCAAGTTGAGCCAAAGGCCAAGCCAAGGCATAACAACCAAGCACAAGAACTAAACTTAATCAAGGAATGAAGTTTAAACCAATTCAAAAAAACAAAAACCGAACCTCAAGTAAGAACAAGGTTCTAAATGATAGGGCTAGTAAGGACACCTAGAGTGGGGTGAATAGGTGTTAAAAGAAGTTTTGTAAGACTTAATGGATTAACTCATCTTTTGAGGATAATAAACTGAAGATGTAAAAGACTATAAACAGTTATATAAAGCTACAAATTAAAGTAAATAGTTTAGGGGGAGAAAATTGAAACATAAGGTTTATAGTTGTTCGACTTAGATCAAGCCTACATCCACTCTCCCACACTGACAGCCTATTGGTCGGATTTCACTAAGAATCAAAAGAGATTTTATAGTCTCACATCCTTGATTCCACAATGTAGAAACTCTATTACACTTCCTCAAGGTCTCGCAAGTGTTTGATCCCTCTTTTGAGTACAACTTAAGCTCAGCGATTGAAATAGCAAAGAACCAAGAGCTTCAAATTTTGGAATTTTTCTTTCATACATACTTTCGAATAACTTGAGCATCTTCCGTATATACTCATCCATGCCTTTATAACCATTGGTACTTTCTAAAAGAGTTCTTCCAATCTACCCATTAGACAAAATCAATCAAGGAGATCTCGAGTTATTTAAGGAATATGATGATAGTCCACCAATTCTGCTCACCCATATAATCAAAATTTAGGTTTTCATAAGTAGAACATTCTAAGTATACTTTGCCAATCAACATATCTAATAATTTGAATTGATTTCAATATGGATAATTAATCACGAGATGCTATCTCCAGCCGTAAGAGCTTCTTCAACCATACAAACCAAATCCTTAAAGATAAATTCTTATCTGAAAAAATCTTCTCTTCGTCGGTCTAGAAACTATCGGTGAGGGTAGACTTTAAATCTTGAGTCTCGGAGGTCTTCGACTTCAACGATAGAGTCTGCAAGTTTTAGACTATATTGATGGAAACGTTTTGTCAACTTCAAAATAATAATGAAGTTTTCTTTAACAATTTCTCTCTTTTTTATGGTGACAAAACTTTCCCATATATTTTAATACTTTTGTCCTGCAAAATAACACTTAAGCAAAACAAGATATCTCGTAAAAGATAAGTAGATTAGGACATGGATAGTAATGATTCTGCAACCACAGAAAACATGTTAGTCCTGTAAAATAACTATCCTTCCATAATCATTATCATGGCTTAAGTTACTGCAAGTATCAAAAGATCAAATCAATAGGCCAAAGTCAACAAGTCCAATCCACAACCAAAGAAAAGATAAGTCCAAAGGTAAAATAATCCAAACCAAAGTCAAATCTACATCAAACTTCTCCCCCTTTTTGTCAACAGCAAAAAGTGGAGAACAAATAAAAGAGTTGTTTGAAAATAATGGGGTTAGAGTCAAGGCTATTTGGACAGGCGAGCAAGCTGGAATTCTCCTATAGAATTCATTGTCTTCTTAAGATTTGCTATAGTCTCCTTCAGCGGCTGTAAATCTTCACCCTTCACATTAGTCTGTACTTGAGTCCTTAGAGTGAGTAGTTGCTCTTGCAATGACACTGAAGTAGCCATGAAAGCTTTCTTGAGATCCTTCATCTCATACTCCAAACCATATTGCTGTCTCCTTAAATCCAATGTGATATCAAGCAGTCTCAAAAAGTCTGTTGTTTGTTCTGGTGCAGCACTAGGTCTAGCCGAGTCTAATCCAAGAGTTTTGAGAATGGATGGATCTTCAGCAGTATGTCCACCATGACTAGGAGTGAATGCTTCTAGATAATGAGAGGCATACACATCCTTTGGTTCTACTATAGAACGACTCACATCATTAGTAAAGATAGGTGAAGAAATACATCATTTTTCGACAGCTCCCCTTGTTTGTTTGCCTTCTGGTAGAGTGGTGAATTCTTCTTCTTGTTCAACTTTAGCTTCAGAGTGATGTTTTTCTTTGTCGTGCTCTTGAGCAGTTCCATTTCCTAATCTTCTTAGAGTGACTCGACAAGGATATAGCCAAAGTTGGGTCAAAGGAGTCATCTTGAGCCTCTTCTTCCTCTTCTCTTCTTTCTTCTTCTTCTTCAGTCCTCCTCTGTTCTTCATCTTCCTTCTTTGTCTCCTCTCTTTCTTCTGGCTCTTCTCTTGGCCCTTGAAAGCTGACAAAACTCTTCAAATTTCTTAAGGTTGAAGAGTCATCTCATCCTTATCCTTTTCATCCTGCAAGATGAGAGTTCTCTTTCTGTTTATTGGAGCATCCATGGACTCCTTGCCTTTCCTCTTGGCTACTATAAAATCTTGTTTCGTTTTGATGGGAGACTTCTCCTTCATGTGCTCCAACACCAGGTTCAATTTCTTCCACTATTTCTTCTTCTAGTTGGGGCGGTGGAGGAAATTGACGCTGTTGATAATATTGTTGCTTACTTGGTTGTTGCTAATGAGAAGAATCTTCTTCCTCAGTCAAGTCGAAGTGAGTAAGACCCTTAGGCATGTGTCGTGATTCCCTGCTTATGATTCTTGAAGACTTTCTCGAAAACATTGTCGCTTCAAGGGAGAAATTCTCAAACTTGCTCGAAAATGTGAAAACTTTTTGGGTAAATCGAGAGTGAAAGTGAAAGCAAATGGGAGTTTTGTATTTTAAGGTTTGGGAGTGAGAACGGAGAAGACAAAATTCAACAGTATATAAAGCAAGTGAAGCGAGGTAAATGAATCGTCATAAAAATGCCTTTTCGAAAATGAATAACTATCTTTTTGAAAAATGAATAAATGCTATAAATTCAAAAAACTTGGAAAGATAATTTCAATCAATTAGCAATTAAAAAGTAATCGTACATTTTCAAGTCTTTAACTAAAAATTAAATTGCTAGTACTGAAATAACTTACTGTCGTAACTTTTAGTTTTCTGAGTCTAAACACCTTCAGACTTTACCTCTGAGTCTAAGCACCTTTAGACTTTACTAGATAAAAGATGTAATGTTTAGTCTGGTGCGAATAAACTCAAATAAGTTTTTCTCCAGTGGCTTTGTAAATATGTCTGCTAGTTAATTCTTTAAATCAATGAATTGAATTATAACTTCTCCATTTTGAACATGATCTCTAATAAAATGATGTCAAATCTCTATATGCTTTGCCCTTAAATGAAGAATTGGATTCATTGTGAGATTAATTGCGCTAATGTTATCACATTTAATCTCGGTGCATGAGTTCTCAATTCCAAAGTCTCTCAGTTGTTGTTTTATTCATAAGATTTGAGAACAACAACTCCCAAGAGTCACATACTCTGCTTTTGCTGTTGAAAGAGTTACAATATTTTGCTTCTTTGAGAACCAAGATACCGTCATGTTTCTTAGCAATTGACAAGTACTCGAAGTACTCTTTCTATCAACTCTGCAACCCGCTAAATTTGCGTCTGAATATCCAATGAGAGTAAAGTCTCCTTCAGGATACAACGGACCTAACTTTGAAGTAGTTGCAATGTATTTGATGATGGTGTTTTGCAACACTTAGATGAGATTCTTTGGGATTTGATTGAAATTTAGCACAAATGCAAACACTAAACAAAATGTCAGGTCTAGAAGCGATAAGATAAATAAGTGAACCAATAATATTCTTGTAAAGCTTCTGGTCAACTGTCTTTCCCCCTTCATCTTTGTTTAGCTTTGAAGAACTTGACATTGGTATCTTAGTCTTTTTGCAATTCTCCAATCCAAACTTTTTAACGAGATCTTTTGTATATTTTTCTTGGTGAATGAAAGTTCTATCATTCAATTGTTTTACTTGTAATTCGAGAAAGAAAGATAGTTCACCTATCATGCTTATTTCAAATTCATTCTATATAGACTTAGAAAACTTCTTACACGGTTTTCGTGAAGTGATCAAAATATGATATTATCAACATAGATTTGAACAAGTAAAAAGTTTTTACCATCTATTTTAATAAACAATGTAGCATCCATTTTTCCTTTGATAAAACCATTCTGAATTAAAAACTTAATCCATATAGAGCTTTTTTCGGTTTGAATACTAAGTTTGGTCTCTTTGGGTTTTCAAATCCGAGAGGTTGTTCCACATAGACTTCTTTTTGGATAAATCCATTTAGGAATGCACTTTTGATGTCCATTTGGAATAACTTGAAATTTTTATAACATGCAAAAACAAGCAATAATCTAATTGCTTCTAACCTTGCTACCGGTGCGTAGATCTCATCATTATATATCCATTCTTCTTGTGTATATCTTTTGGCCACGAGTCTTACTTGTTTCTAATCACTTTTCCTATTTCGTCCATCTTGTTCCTGAAAACCCATTTAGCTCCAATAATTGATTTATCTTTTGGTTTAGGAGTTAATTTCCATACATCGTTAATGTTGAACTGTCTGAGTTCTTCTTATATAGTTTCAATCCAAATTTCGTTAATTAAAGCTTCTTTTATGCTTTTGGGTTTTATTTTAGAAATAAGTGCCACAACGCTAGACCCTTCTTGCTTTTTGGATCTAATGCGAATCCCTTCATCAATGTCACCAATGATGAGTTCTTTGGGATGACTAGATTTGTGCTTGTAGTTACTAGTTGGTCTAACAGTTTGTTGATTTTCTACTTCAGTTGATTCTTCAACTTCTGTTTGTTGTTGTTCTTCAGAAGTCTGAGCCATTTCAAGGGAGGTAGACTTTGTAAAGTCTGGTGTAGGTTCAGAATCTTCGGGTTAAGTTTGAATCAATTGATTTTGCAAAGAGTCTTGGAATTTGACGTTCATAGATTCTTCCACAGACTGAGTTTTCTTGTCAAATACTCTATAGGCTTTGCTTGAAGTTGAGTAGCCAAGGAAAATTCCTTCGTCTGATTTCTCTTCAAACTTACCAGTTCGATCATTTGCATTTTTCAAAACAAAACGTTTGCAAACAAAGACATGAAAATAAGAAACAATTAGCTTCTTTCATTTGAATAACTTATATGGAGTTTTCTCCAGAATATGCCTTAAGCTCTATTAATAACCACCCATCATTGCAGCATGGATGGTAGGGCTGCTGGACTCCAATGCAGGAGGTCCCAGTTTCGAAGCCCTTGCGAAGCAGGGAGGCTGAAGCGCTGCGCGGTGTCTTGCCCGGGGTGCGTGGTGGTGGTTTCTTGCGTGCCTCCCTAGGGTTTACTCCCCGGCTGCCGGCCGTGCGGTAGGTTCCCCAGGGTCATTAAAAAAAATACTCTATTAATAATATAACAAGTTGTAGAAATTGCTTCAGCCCAAAAACGAGAAGAAATATTACTTTCAATTAAAAGAGTTCTTGTCATTTCCTGCAAAGATCTATTCTTTCTTTTCACAACTCCATTCTGTTCTGGAGTGTATAGAGAGAAGAAAATATGCTGAAAACCAAATTCATCACAGAATTTGGCAAAGTCTTGATTTTCAAACTCACCTCCATGGTCTGTCCGTATGCTTGAAATAGCATATCATTTCTCATTCTGAACTTTCTTGACAAATTTTGCAAAGTGAGAAAAGGTTTCAGACTTACTTGCTAGAAAGTAAACCCAAGTAAATTGAGAATAATCATCCACAATTATTAGGCAATATTTCTTTCCACTAATACTTTGAGTTCTGGTTAGTCGAAAGAGATCCATATGCAGAAGCTGCAAAACACGATTAGTAGAAACCTGATTTATTGATTTAAAAGAACTTCTAACATGTTTTCCCAACACATATGGTGTGCACAAATCAGATTTTTGATACTTCAGGTTAGGCAGTCCATGATCATGTTTCTTGGATGAGATCTTGGCAATTTGCTTCATGTTGACATGGCCAAGCTTTCGATGCTATAGATTCGCTTCATCTTGAATTGATATTAGACATTAAGATCTTTCTGGTTTTATATCTAGAAGATAAATGTTCACATGTCTTCGTCTAGTAAAAGATTGTGAAAGATCTTTACTAGTTCTCAAACATATTCCTTCTTGGAAATTGATTTTGAATCTAATGTCGCACGATTGGCTAATGTTGAGTAGATTATAATTTAGTCTTTCCACCAAGGAGACATTGTTGATTGTGAGACTTCCACTCTTTATAGTTCTACACCCAACAATTTTTCCTTTGTTGTTTCCACCAAAAAAGACTTTTCCATCATTTATTTGCACAAGTTTTATAAAATAGCTCAAATCTCTAGTCATGTGTCTCGAATAGCCACTATCCAAATACCATTTAACATTTTTCTTGATAGTGATCTCGATTTCTCTATCTGAGTTTGAGTTTGAGTCTAAATCAGTCTCAGAGTCTGAGCCTGATTCTGATTTTGCAATGAGACAAATATTGGCATAATTTTCATCACTTTCTTCGCATTTAGTATCACTCAATGTTTCTACTTTGAGTGCCTTTCTGTATTTCTCAGCTCTTCCCTTCTTTTTCTTCAACAGAGGACAGTTGGGTCTGATGTGTTCCTTTTTCTTGCATTGAAAACAAATCACATCTTTGTTTGCTTCATCATCCTCAGTTGATTTGTTTTGAAACTTTTGAGTGCTTTACTTCTTCCAGTTGAATCTTCTTCCCTTTTTGTTCAGTTTCCTAAACCTCTTTATCATAAGTGCTAGCTTTTCATCATCCATATCATCTTCAAAGTTTGTAACATCAAAATCATCATTAGATTTTAAAGCAATTTACTTCTTATCTTTGAGATCTTCTTCCTCGTTGATTTGCTCCACTTCATAAGACTGAAGTGTGCCAACTAGCTCGTCTACAGAAAGCGGCATGATCCTTTAAGTTTCCCTTATTGAAGTCTTCACATGATTCCAGTCTTTAGAGAGTCCACACAGCAATTTGTTAACCTTTATTGGTCCTGAAATTGGTTGTCCTTGATACTTTAGCCTATTTACAATATTTGGAAAATGACTAAGCATGTCAGTGATAGATTCTCCTAACTTTATCTTAAAGGCTTCATATTGTCTCAGTAAAATATTGATCTTTGTTTCTTTCACTCAATCAGTTTCTTCATAGGTAATATGCAGCCTATCCTAGACTTCTTTGGCTGTTTCACAAGAAGAAATTCTGTTATACTTAATAGGAGATAAAACAAAATATAAAGAGTAAATTGCTTTAACATCAAGTGCTTGTCTCTTTGTTATTTCTTCTTATGTCATCTTGCTAGCGTCTGCAACTTCTTTTCCTCTTTCTGAAACTAATGCAGCTTTAGGAATGATTCCTTTTTCTACCAAATCTCATTCTAGAGGATCTTTCGATCATAAGAATGCATTCATCTTGCTTTTTCATATGCTGTATTCATTTCCATCAAAGTAAGGAGGTCTAGTCTTGCTCTAGTCTTCAACCAAACTTGGAGCCAACATATTAGTCATAGATATTTAACTCAGAAGTAAAAACACTTCGATTGAATGAACACATATGTTCTGATACGAATTGATATGGCTAGTAAGGACACCTAGAAGGGGGTGAATAGGTGTTAAAAGAAGTTTTGCAAGACTTAATAGATGACCTCATCTTTTGAGGATAATAGATTGAAAATGTAAAAGACTATAAATAGTTATATAAAGCTGCAAATTAAAGTAAAGAGTTCAAGGAAAGAAAAATTGAAACACAAGGTTTATAGTGGTTGACTTAGATCAAGCCTACATTCACTCTCCGCACTGATAGCCTACTGGTTGGGTTTCACTAAGAAGCAAAAGAGATTTTACAGTCTCACGTTCTTGATTCCACAGTGTAGAACACTTCCTCAAGGTCTCACAAGTGTTTGATATTTCTTTTAAGTACAACTTAAACTCAACAATTGAAATAGCAAAGAACTAGAAGCTTAAGACTTTGAAATTTTTCTTTCACGCACACTTTCGAATAATTTGAGCATCTTCCTTATATACTCCTCCATGCCTTTATAATCGTTGGCACTTTCTAAAGGAGTTCTTCCAATTTACCCGTTGGACAAAATCAATCAATGAGATCTCGAGTTATTTAAGAAATGTGATGATAGCCCACAAATCCTGTTTGCCCAAGTATACTTCGCCAATCAACAAATCTAATTATCTAAATTGATTTCAATAAGAATAATTGATCACGAGAAGCTATCTTTAGTCGTAAGATCTTCTTCAACTGTACGTACCAAATCCTTAATGATAAACTCGCATATGAATAAATCTTCTCTTCATCGGTTTGGAAACTATCAGTGAGGGTAGACTTTAAATCTTGAGTTTGAAGGTCTTTAGACTTTCATGATAGAGTCTGCAAGTCTTCAGACTATACTGATGGAAACGTTTTGTCAACTTCAAAATAATAAGGAAGTTTTCCCCAACGCTAAACAAATAAAACACGAACTTGCTACACACAATACCATAACTAAATATTAGTAAGTTCTCCTTACCACTCAAGGCTCATGACTTGATTGAAGTTGACTTAGTGTTAACATCTAAATTTTGGCTAAGTATTTATGATATAAATTGCATAAAAGATTAGGGACCAATCTGGCCCTAACAAAAATGATTTTTCACATCACCTAAGTCTTAGTTTTTATTTGCATCCATGAAGTTTTATTTCCTATTTTATTTTCTTTTTTACCCTATTTTTGGATAAATTAATTATATTTTAAAAAAGAAAAAAAGGGAAAAAGGCCCATAGGAGTTGGGCTTTCACGCCCAGCCCCTTCCTCTTCTTTTTCCCCTACACCAGCCCATTCCCACCTATTCTTTCCCCAGCCTGGCTTACGCACCTCTCCTTCCTCCGTCCTTCCTCCTTTCTTCTTCGCCTTTGCAGTAAGAGTGAGCATGGTCCAAGTTGGGCCGATCCACCCCTTAACCCTAGGACCAACCCACATAGTGCTGGTCCTCAATTTTTGAGACTGATGACCGATTGTATTGAGCTTGGGACCAAGGACTGGACCGACCCAATGGGTTCGATTCGGTTCCAGGACTAATCAATAATTTTTTATTCCATTTTTTTTTGTACTCCTTAAAAAAGCAATAAGGATCGAACTGACCCAATGGGTTCGGTCCGCTTTCAAGGTCAACTTAAGACCAACCAATAATTTTTTATTTCATTTTTTGTATTCCTTGAAAGGGTAACCGAGGACCGTACCGACTGAATGGGTTCAATGATGAGCGAGGTCAACTAAGAAAGGCAAGTGGTGAGGGTTAAATGGGATGAGCGTCGAACAGAATGAACATTGAATGTCGAGTGGGAAGCAACAAGCCAAGGGAGCATCGAGCAGCGAGCGGCACGAGTAATCCAAAGCAAGCAAGGCGAGTGTCGAGTGGCGAGTAGAGAAGTTGTTTCTTTTGATTTTGGCAAATTAAAGACTAAGAGAACAAATAAGATAGAAGAGAATGAATATTGGAGAAGAATGTCATAAGGAGTTGTTCATGTCTTTTTCGATGCTATGAGGATTCCTCACAAAAATATTTTCCTACTTCATAAATTATGACTATTAACATCGTAAAAGATATTAAAAATCTAAGTTATTAATTAACAATATAAAATTATTTGAACACCTCACTAAAGAGTTATTTGATGTTGTTGATGCCATTTATTTTAAGGTTTTATTTATATACAAATTATAATATATATATATATATATATATATATATATATATATAGTCACAGTTGGTCAGGGTTGGATCAATCCGAAACTCTCAGAACCAAAAACCAACCCACACAGTGCTGGTCCAGGAATTCTAAGACCAAGGATCGACCCAGTCTCCTTGGAAACTGGACTAGGACCGGCAGGGTTGGGCCGGTCCAAGGTTGATCCAGGGTTGACCCTGAACCAATGCTCACCCCTACTTTGCAACTCACGCGAACTACCTGCCACCAAGGCATAGAGTAGCCGGTGATGTCTTGCAGGCGCCATTAATGCCACTAATCAAAGCAATGCGAAATCCAGTGAAAAACTTGGATGGAGGGTACGTATTGGCGTACGCCTTCAATGCCTGCCCTCAATATCAAGAAGAGACACCGGTTTGGCCAAGAGGGAGGGCGGTCGACACACCAAGAATTGGTAGCCAAAGCTCCGTCAACCGGCCCCCCTCCGCCTATAAATAAGGCGTTGGGCGAAGGCTAGAAAACACACATGAAAAGAGAGAGAGAGAGAGAGAGAGAGAGAGAGAGAGAGAGAGAGTGACCTCGGAGGACTTCCCTTGAGAGACGTTTGGGGAGGTCTAAAAGCAAGTGAGTCCGAGAGAGAAGCTAGAGAGAGAGGGAGATCCAGAGGTAATGAGAGAGATCTATAAGAGAGAGAGAGAGGTCCAAGAGCCGTGATTAAGGGTTCGAGTAAGGAAAGAGAGTAAAAGGGGGAGACTGTTGCCCACCATACCTGAGCCGCGGCCATCGACCCACGGCCACGCCTACGTTTAAGTGTCAAAGCTCCAGTGAGCCCCGTTCCTATTTTTGTGTCCTGCTTTGACTATGCTAGGCTAGAGGTCGTAGTCGTTCGACTCATGAGTGTTGGAGAAATCTTTGTGGAGTGTTTTGAAACTGACAAAACGTTTCCATCAGTTTAGTCTGAAAATTTGCAGGCTCTACTACTTAAAGTCTGAAGACCTCCGAACTGCTAGACTCAAGACTCAAAGTCTATTCTCATTAACAGTTTCTAGTCCATCGAAGAAGGTCTATCCAAGACTGGATGTTTCGTTAAGGATTTGACCTTATCAACTAACGAAGATCTCTTGGCTGGATATGGCATAACAGAATCCTTTATTTGAATTAAGATTGATTAAGGATCCGATGATTGGCGAAGTATACTTGGAAGGTTCTATTTATGGAAATCAAGATCTTGATTGTATGAGTGAGTAGAATTGATGGGCTATCGTCATGTTCCTTAAATAGCTCGAATGATCTTTCTAATTGATTCTGTCTAATGGGAAGATTGGAAGAATTCATTTGGTAAGTGCCAATAGGTATGATTGCATAAAGGAGTATATAAGGAAGACGCTCCAGTTGTTCAAGTGTGTGCGCGATAGAAGAATTCCAAAGTCTGAAGCTCCTTGTTCTTAGTCAATTCATTTGTTGAGCGAAATCTTGTACACAAAAGAGAGTCTATATTCTTGAGAAACATTGAGGAAGTGTGGTAGAGTATATCCACTGTAGAATCAAGAGAGAGCTTTGTTGTAACAACTCTTTCGTTCATAGTGAAATCCAGCCAATGGGTTGTCAATGCGGAAGAGTGGACATAGGCTTGGAATAAGCTGAACCACTATAATTTCTATGCTCATTTTCTCTTCCTTACTCTCTTTTACTTTGATCATAATTCGTTGTGGTAACAAAAGGCGAACTTCCTTTCTATTGTCTAATATTGCTCACTTATCACGAGAAACTGTTTTTACACATATTCACCCCCTTCTAGGTGCTCCTACTATAGATCTCAATTGGTATCAAAGCCTGTGTACTTACTTTGTTTGAAGTGTTTTACTTCAGAGTTAAAGATCCATGGCTAGTATGTTGACTCTAGGGCTGGTAAAAGGGCAAAGCAATATCAGACCGCCTTACTTTGACGGAAAGGAATATAACATATGGAAAAACACTATGAAGGCATTCCTAAGATCAAAGGATCCTCTGGAATGGGACGTGGTAGAGAAAGGAATCATATCTAAAGCCGCACCTGTCTTAGAAAGAGGAAAAGAAGCTGTTGAGTCTAGTGAAATGACTCAGGAAGAGATAACCAAGAGACAAGTTCTTGATGCAAAAGAAATTTATTTTTTATATTGTACTTTGTCACCTACTGAATATAACAAAATATTTTCTTGTGTTACAACTAAAGAAGTTTGGGATAGATTGCACATCACCTACGAAGGAACTGATCGAGTGAAAGAAACCAGAATCAACATTCTCCTCGGTCAATATGAAGCCTTCAAAATGAAATCAGGAGAATCTATAACTGACATGTTTAGTCGTTTTACAGAAATTGTGAATGGTCTTGAAAATCAAGGTCAACAAATTTCTGATCCCATGAAAATAAACAAGCTACTGTGTGGACTCTCTAATGATTAAAATCACGTAAAGACCTTAATAAGAGAGACACAAATAATTATGCCACTATCTATTGATGAGTTGGTTGGGACTCTTCAGTCTTATGAAGTGGAGCAAATCAATGAAGACGAAGATCCTAAAGGTAAGAAATCCATTGCATTAAAATCCAATGATAATTCTGATGTTATAGATTCTGAAGACGATATGGATGATGAGGAGGTTGCTCTCATGATAAGAAGATTCAGAAAGCTGAACATAAAAGGAAGAAGATTCATTCCAAAGAAACAGAGTTTTCAAAATCAACGAGACTAAGTCTCGTGAGGATGATGAATCCAATAGAGATGTAGTCTCGCTTTGAATGTAAGAAAAATGGACACATCGACCTAATTGTCCCCTCGAGGAAGAAGAAAGGAAAAGCTGAAAAGTATCGAAAGGCTCTCAAAGCGAAAACCTGGAGTGATACAGAATATGAATAAAGTGATGATGATTATGCCAATATATGTCTAATGGCACAATCGGATTCAGATTCAAATTTCGAGACAGACTCATATTCAAACAGTGAATTTAAGGTAAGAAACTTTAAAATCCCTATTAAAGTTTCTAAATACTTTGATGAGTTGTGTTTTAGTCTCAAGACCTCTCTTAAAAGGATTTCCGAATTTAAAAAAGAGAATTTTGCACTAAAACTACAAGAAAATGTTTTGAAAGAAAATGTTAAATGTTTAGACATGAATGTTTATTTTCTTAAAGAAAGTGAAGACAACCTTTCGAAAGAAAATGCATTTTTAAAAAATGACATATCAAATATTTCCAAAAGATTTTCTATAGGATCTGCGAAACTTGAGAAAATTCTTTCAGCATAAAGACCTTATTTCAATAAATCTAGTTTGGGAATGACTGTGGAAACCATTCCATTAATTGATTTTCCTAAAGTGAATGAAAGAATTAAGCAAAGACCCACAAGAGATGCTTACAAAAATCATTTTAAAAAGGTTTTTGTAAAACCAGTATATCGCAATCTTCTCAGATGTTCTAAGTGCAATAGTTCACATCATTTTGAGAAAGAATGTCTTATGGTTTGGAAACATGTTAAGAAAGTATGGGCAAAGACCGCATATCATACTAACACGAATGGACCAAAGAAAATATGGATACCAAAGAAAGTTTGAGTCTCTTTTTTAAATGCAAGTCACTATCAAGAAGAAGGTAAAATTGTATCTGGATAGTGGATGCTCAAGATATATGACAGGAGATTCAAATTGCTTCATAAAGCTCGTGCAAGTAAATTGTGGAAAAGTTTCATTTTGATGAAACAGTAAAGGAAGAATTATGGGATTCAAAACTGTAAAGATTGGAAACCTCACAATCAGTAATGTTTCCTTAGTGGAAGGACTCAACTATAATTTGCTCAGTATCAATCGGCTGTGCGATATCGGTTTCAAAATCAGTTTTCAAGAGGAAATATGTTCGGGAACCAGTAAAGATTTGACTTAGTCAAATATCTACCTCTTAGATGTCAAACCAGATGAATCACAATGTCTAATCTCAATTCAAGATGAAGCAAACTTATGGCACAGAAAACTTGGGCATATCGATATGAAGCAAATAGCCAAAATTCTGCAAAGAAACTTGTTCATGGTCTACCCAATCTGTCATACCAAAAGACTGATCTATGTACACCATGTGTATTGGAAAAACATGTAAGAAACTCCTTTAAACCAATAAATCAAGTTTCCACTAATCGTGTACCGCAGCTTCTGCATATGGATCTCTTTGGACCAACCAGAACTCAAAGCATTGGAGGTAAGAAATATTGCCTAGTAATTGTGGATGACTACTTATGGTTTACTTGCGTATATTTCTTGACAAGTAAGTCTGAAACCTTTTTTTACTTTAAAAAGTTTCCTAAAGAGGTCCAAAATGAAAAAAGGGTATGTTATTTCAAGTATACGAACAGACCATGGAGATGAATTTGAATATCAAGATTTTACAAAATTTTGTGATAAATCTGGTTTTCAGATCTGTTCTCCTCTCCATATACTCCGAGCAAAACAGAGTTGTGGAAAGAAATAATAGGTCGCTTCAAGAAATGGCTAGAACTCTTTTAATTAAAAATAATATTTCTTCACTTTTTTGGGCTGAAGCAGTTTTTACAGCATGTTATATCATTAATAGAGTTTTTCTAAGGCTTATTCTTGAAAAAACCCCCATGAGTTATTTAAAGAAAATAAACATATTGTTTCATATTTTCATGTATTTGGATGCAAATGCTTTATATTGAAAAATGCAAATGATTGAGTTGGCAAGTTTGAAGAAAAATCAGACGAAGACATTTTCCTTGGATATTCAACCTCAAGCAAAGCCTACAGAGTCTATAACAAGAAGACTCAATCTGTGGAGGAATCAATGAATGTCAAATTCCAAGATTCTAAGCAAAATGAATCTATTTAGACTCATCTTGAAGAATCAGAACCTGTTCCAGATTCTACAAAGTCTAAATCTTAAGAAGTAGCTCAGACTTTAAAAGACCAACAACAAATGATTGTCGAAGATTCAAATGAAGAAAAAGATCAACAATTTGACAAATCAACCAGCAATTGGAAGCATAAGTCCAGTCATCCCAAAGATCTCATTATTGGTGACATTAATGAAGGAATTTACACAAGATCCAAAAGGCACGAAGAGTCTAGTGCTGTGGCTCTTATTTCTGAAATGGAACCCAAAACCATAGAAGAAGCTTTATCTGATGAAAGCTGGATTGAAGCTATACAAGAAGAACTTAGGCAATTCAGTATTAATGATGTCTAGGAATTGACTCCTAAACCGAAAGGTAAATCTATTATTGGAGCTAAATGGATTTTCAGGAACAAGATGGATAAGAAAGGAAAGGTAGTAAGAAACAAAGCAAGACTCGTGGCCAAGGGATATACACAAGAAGAAAGAATAGACTATGATGAGACTTACGCACCAGTCGCGAGGTTAGAAGCAATTAGATTATTACTTGTTTTTGCTTGTTATAAGAATTTCAAGTTATTCCAAATGGACGTCAAAAGTGTTTTCCTAAATGGATTTATCCATGAAGAAGTCTATGTGGAACAACCACCTGGGTTTGAAGACCCAAGGAAACTAGACTCAATATTCAGACTGAAAAAGACTTTATATGGTTTAAAGCAAGCACCTCGAGCTTGGTACGACAAGCTGAGTAAGTTTTTAATTCAAAACGGCTTTGTTAAAGGTAAAGTAGACACTACTCTGTTTATCAAAAGAGAAAGCAAAAGTTTTCTGCTTGTTCAAATATATGTAGATGATATTATTTTTAGATCCTCTAATGAAAGTTTGTGCAAGAAATTCTCTAAGTCTATACAGGATGAATTTGAAATGAGCATGATGGGTGAACTAACCTTCTTTCTCGGGCTTCAAGTGAAACAATTGAAGGAAGGAACTTTTGTTCATCAAGAAAATATGTTAATGATCTTGTCAAAAAGTTTGGACTGGAAAATTGCAAAAAGACTGATATAGCAATGTCAAGTTCCTTGAAGATAGATAAAGATGAAGGAGGAAAGAAAGTTGATCAGAAGCTATATAGAAGTATCATTAGTTCACTTCTTTATCTTACTGCTTTTAGACCTGAAATTTTGTTTAGTGTTTGCATTTGTGCTAGATTTCAAGCAGACCCTAAAGAATCCCATCTAAGTGCTACAAAGCGTATTATCAAATACATTGCATCTACTTCAAACTTTGGTCTTTGGTATCCTAAAAATGGAGACTTTACTCTTCTTGAATACTCAGATGCAGACCTAGCCGAATGCAAAGTTGATAGAAAGAGCACCTTAGGTACCTGTCAACTACTTGGAAGCATGACAGTGTCTTGGTTTTTAAGTAAGCAAAATACAGTAGCTCTTTCTACAGCACAAGCAGAGTATATAGCTCTTGGAAGTTGTTATTCACAAATTCTATGGATAAAACAATAGCTAAGAGACTTTGGAATTAAAGATTCATGTATGGAGATTAAGTGTGACAACACCAACACAATCAATATCACCAAGAATCCAAATATTCACTCAAGAGCAAAGCATATAGAGATTCGACATCATTTCATTAGAGATCATGTTCAAAATGGAGAAGTTTTGATTTAGTTTGTTGACTCAAAGAATCAACGCGGACATATTTACAAAACCTTTGGAGAAAAATCAATTTGAAATTATTCGTTCCAAACTCAACATCTTGAAGTTTGAAGAAGTAAAAGCCTAGACTCTTAGACTCGGACAATCGAAATTTTTTATTGTAAGTTATTTTATTCTCTCTCAAATTAAATCCCAAAAAGGTACGATCATCTGTCTATAATTGATTTTTGCTATTTTCGTGATTATTGCAATTTTTCTTTTTCGAAAATGGAGTTTATTTATAAATGGCGTTATCTAATTTTTGAAAAAGGCGTTATTTTCTTAAAAGGCATCTTTTTAATTTCCTTTACGACGTTTTGTATGCCTCTCTTCGACTGTCCTATATACAATTGGTTCCTCTTCATTTTACTCCAAAAACCCTAACAAGCATCGATCTTCCACTTCTATCTTCTTCTCTTGTTTAATCTTCAAAAAGTTGTCATCTTTCTTGGGAAAAACAAGTTTGGAATCTTTCAAAGACTGTGAAAGATGTCGTCTCAAATGAAGTCTTCGAGAATCACAAACAGGGGACCGCAGCAAATGCGTGAGGGGTCTACGCACTTTGGTCTCAGCGAAGAAGAAGAGTCTCCTAGTTAGCAGCAGAGCCCACAACATTCTCAACAGCGTCCATCTCCTACATCTAGACCACAGGATGTTGCTCATCAAGAAGAGGAAGAAATCATCGAAGGCGTAGAACCAGTAAGAATTCATAAGCCCTCTTTTATTTATAAGCTTTACTATGCTTTAAAGAGGAGCGGTACTCCATTGAACTACATCGATGAGTTTCTTAAGGACAAAGGGTATAGTAATGAGTACTTCTTCTTACGAAATATGGAACGTTTGGGAATTGCCCCAGTGGGGACGGCAGAAGAAGCCCTTGCTAATATCTCAAGTGATCCACGTGTTGGAGGGCTGAATTAGCCAGATGGGAATGGTGATGACAAGTTGTATAGTCAATTTCAATCGAAAATGGGTGTTGCGGCAAAAATTCGGAGCAAAAGGACAGACTTGTTTTGATCGGAGAAACACAAGCATCTATACTTTAAGTTGTTGAAGCGTGAGGTGATAAACCCTAGAAGTGTGGATTTTGATTTCCTTGACTTGGTGAACGTCAATTTGAGGGAAAAATCCAGTCTTCTTCAACTTGAACATTTTTGTTCTGAATCTACAGAAGCCTATGCTGAACTCACTGCATATTTCTATTCGAATCTCAGTTTCTTGGATGCGAATAGATTCTCTTTTAGTATCCGAGATCAGGACTATGTGGTGGATGTAGATATGTTAGCTGATGTGATTGGGGTTGAAAGAAGGAGATATCAGCCTATCAATGTGTTTATTGCTCGTGCTACATTGGAACTTGTTAAGGATAAAAGGATAGAGGGAAAGATTTCCTACTTGAGGATGAGTGCGTTCAACATTCTGCTTCATAAGATTGTGATTAATTGTCTTAGACCAAAATCTACTTCAAAAACTGATGTTTCAAACTCAGAGGCAAAGCTGATGTATGCCATCAAATGCCGGGAAAGAGTTTTCTCTTCCTCACACTATCATATTCTACATGTATAGAGCAGTGGTGAAGGATAAGGGTCAACTTCCTTATCCAGCTCTTGTGACCAAGTTATTAAGACATTTGAATGTTCAGCCTCCCCGGACTCTCTGTGTTAGAATGTGTGATCAAATGGTAGTGGGACTGAAAATGGTGTCTAAAATGTGTCTGAAGGAACTTAAGAAGGCGTTGGAGAAATTCAAGGAGAAAACCCCTGCTAAGACTCATCAAATCTCTTCTGCAACGAAAAGAAAAGGGAAGGAGCCCATGATTGCTCCATCCAAGAAAAAAAGAGCTCTCATCATTGAGGATGAAGATGATGAGGATGACGTCACCATTTCTGCAATGGTACTGAAGAACCTAAGTCGTTCTGTTCCAGAATCAATGGAACGACAAGAGAAAGACATAGATGAGACAGAATAGAGGACTGGAGAAAGAGAAAATTTAGAAGCAGAGGAGAAAGAACAGAGGAGAGAGAAGCAGAAGAAAGAGATGCTGAGGAGGAAAGAAGAAGAAGAAGAAGAAGAGGAGAAAGGAGATCAAGAGGAAGCAGAGCATGAGGAACACTCTTCTCCTAAAGGCATGGAAACAGGGAGACATCGTAAGAAAAAAGGAATGTCCTCATATCTTGCCACCAGTGAAGGAGTAAGCCGCTCTCTAGCAGATCCAGAGGATATCTATGCCTCTCAATTTCTTAAGGAGGGACATGATGTTTCATCGCCCAATCTGCGTAACTATGCTGATTTGACATCGTTTGCCTTTACTCCATCTGATCGTGCAGAAGCCAGTACGCAGACTGATAATTCAGCAGATTTTCGCAGAATTCTTGATGTTCTCTTAGAGTTGTGGGGTTAGATATATGCTCTGGGATACGAAGTACAGAATTTGCAGATTGCAAGCCAATCTTCTTCAGTTTCTTTGAATGATTAGATTCAAGCCCTTGCTCTTCAGATGTGGCTCAACTGAAGGAAGAGTTGAAAAAGCTGGAAGGCATTGTCCAGTCAATGGGAGATTTTCAGCTTGTTCGTGTTCCCAAACAATCTTGATTCCATTCTCTTTCCATTTCTATCTTTTTAATGATATCAAAAGGGGGAGAGATGTGATACATATTTGAACTTTGAACTTTGAACTTTTTGAACTCTTAATTTGTTTGATGTTTATTTTGACTTGATTTTTGTGTCTAGTTGTGAATTGGATTTGACATTGACTGTTTATCTTAAGTACTATTGATATCTTATGGCTTTACTTGATCTACAAGACTAACCTATTTTCTATGGTTGCGATTCTAGTGTTATCCTTAAGCCATTTATATTTATAAGATATCCATATTTGCTTGAATAATGTTTTGCATGTCAAAGTTATCCAAATCTGTAGGAAAGTTTTGTCACCATAAAAAATGGGGTGATTGTTAGGGAAATCTTCGTTGAGTGTTTTGAAGCTGACAAAACGTTTCCATCAGTCTAGTCTGAAGATTTGCAAACTCTACTACTTTAAGTCTGAAGACCTCCGGACTGCTAGACTCAAGACTCAAAGTCTATTCTCATTGACAGTTTCTAGTCTGTCAAAGAAGGTCTATCCAGGACTGGATGTTTCATTAAGGATTAGACCTTATCAACTGATGAAGATCTCTTGGCTAGATATGACATGACGGAATCCTTTATTCGAATCAAGATTGATTAAGGATCCAATGATTGGCGAAGTATACTTGGAAGGTTCTATTTATGAAAACCGAGTTCTGATTGTATGGGTGAGCAGAATTGATGGGCTATCGTCATGTTCCTTAAATAGCTCGAATGATCTTTCTAATTGATTCTGTCCAACGGGAAGATTGGAATAATTCATTTGGTAAGTGCCAACGGGTATGATGGCATAAAAGAGTATATAAGGAAGCCGCTCCAGTTGTTCGAGTGTGTGTGCGATAAAAGAATTCCAAAGTTTGAAGCTCCTTGTTCTTAGTCAATTCATTTGCTGAGCAAAATTTTGTACACAAAAGAGAGTCTATATTCTTGAGAAACCTTGAGGAAGTGTGGTAGAGTATCTACACTATAGAATCAAGGGAGAGCAACTCTTTTGTTCATAGTGAAATCTAGCCGGTGGACTGTCAGTGCGAAAGAGTGGACATAGGCTTGGGATAAGTCGAACCACTATAACTTATGTGTTCATTTCTCTTCCCTACTCTCTTTTACTTTGATCATAATTCATTATGGTAACAAAAGGCGAACTTCCTTTCTATTGTCTAATATTGCTCACTTATCACGAGAAACTGTTTTTACATCTATTCACCCCTCCTCTAGGTGCTTATACTAGCTATCTCAATGAGCTCTTGGCCCCGACCTTCTTTTGTTTGTTGTGTACATCTTGGATTGGTGTTTTTTATTACAGTTTCGACTCGGGTTTGAGCCGAAGATCTCTCTTTTCCATGGTTCATTCCACCCGCTCAATGAAATGCCTGAACTAGATCTAGTTTTTGCATCTTTGTTGCAGGTTGGTGTTGATTTGTCCGAGCATCGTCTCATCCGGTTGAGGTATCCCGGCAACATAGGGCTTTTAGGCATTGGTCGTCTGGTCGGTTCGATGCGTAAGCTCCGTCCCCTCCGCCATTGTTGGACAGAGCAAAGGAGGAGGGGGGCTGTTTTGGTCATCCCATGAGATCTTGCTACGGCCGCACACTCAGTTGTCATCTTGATGTGTCCGATGTATCTTGGCCAAACCGCCCAACCCCTTAGAGCCTCGGCATGCCCTCGACTGAGCCGAGATGAGTGTCAATGCTTGGCACCGGCATGCTTGTTACGAAAAAGAAGACACAGCCAAGGAGGGCCGAGTCGGCTTGACATGTGAATCTAGTTGACCTGGTTGGCCCCAATTCTAGGTTAGGGTTTAGTTTAAATTGTGGGCTGGGCTTTGTTTTTTCTTTTTCCTTTGTTTTTTTGCATCGCCAGATTAGGCTTGCCAGAAGAGCCTAGTTGGGCTGCGGCTTCAACAACTTGAGTCGGTACTAACCCGGAGATCCAACCGAGGTCATTTATATTATAATATAATTTTAATAAAAATATTATAATAATAAAAAATAAAAAAATAGAAAAAATGGTTTATATTTCTCAAAAAATAGAAAATCTAAAAAAATATATAGCTTTTATTTCCAAACATATAAAAAAAAAGCAAAAAATAGTCTTTGAGTGTTTTTAAAATGTGCGAAAACCCATAAAAGAAAGTCCAAAAAAGAAATTGTGTTTAAGTTCTTGGAAACAGATATTGGCTTATTACAATTACGCTCTTATGATGAATAGATTTTTATTTCCTCAGTTTGGGTAGGAATTGAATCCTAAAACTCATGATCAATACAAAATGCTGCATGAATGTTTTACTTGATATTAAAACAAGATTAGTATCATAAGGGCATTAATGATTAACTAGTGTAATCAAGTCCTCAATTCTAGTTTCTCTAGTTGCGCATGAGTGAAGTATTTCTCTTGATATTTCACTTGGATTTCTTATCAACCCACCCAAAATTGAGTAGTGGTGATTCGTATTTAAAATTGACTAGCAAGTTAAAAACTCGGACCATAAGTCATAAATTGGTATAATTGGGAGAGCTTGGGCTAGACTTAACACTTAACAAGCCATTAGCTTATGTACGTGCCCACGTGTAAGAGGGAGCCTGAAATGGGAGGTCATGACAACTAGAATCAAACATGACTCAGAATCAATATGCCTCAATATCGACTTGAGACCAAGTAAGGTCCGGTCCATTGTGTCTCAACACACGTCCAAGAACAACAAGATTCCTTTTTGTAGTTTAGAACATACTTTGGCTTACGGGCACAAGCATTATCATAAAATCTATCGGTAATATAAGAACGATCGAAAATATTATCAAACAAGTTCAAGCAACAACAAGCCAATTAATTCAATCAAGGACTCGTCACATGCGTGAAATAGCATAACACAATGCCTTAACCAAATATTAGTAAGTTTTACTTACTTTTTTCTAGATTGGCGGCTTCCACCAGTAGCGGTGAGGACTCCTAGGGGGCAAGAGGGAGAGGTTGGTCGGTTGAGGGAGAGGAGGAGAGGAGGAAAGGCTTTGGGTGAGGATGGCTTAAGATGGAAGGTTCCACACCTATTTATAGTGCCTCCCCCAAGAATGGTCCAAAAGGCACATTAAATGCATTCACATGTGTTTGCACTTAGCTCGTACTCGTTAAATGTGTTCGCACAAGTTCGTGCTTAGCCCACAACTCATCAAATGTGTTCACATATGTTCACATTTATTTACACTTACTTTCTAAGAAAATTTGAGCAGTCCAAGGCCTAGGTGTTCCCTTCATTAATGAGTCGATTCCAAGTCCAAGTCTAAAATTATCTTCCAAGGCAAAGGCCCAACATGCCAAGTGTCTATACTTCTTAAATTACTACGCGATGAAGGCATTAATTGCAACTTGGAAAAATATCTAAGTTTTTGAAGGCTTCGTCATTGGGCAGGAATTAATCGAGTTTGACCGCAATTGATTACGTTATTTTGCCCAAGGTTTGTGCTTAAGCCATGCCTAAACAGAGCCGGATGCAACCAAGCTCGATTGGCCAAACCAAGCTCGAGTTCCTCCTTATCAAAAAAAGGGGCTCGCAATTGGGTTCGCTGGCTAGGCCCTAGCCTAGTGTATCGATCCTTTGATGGGTCCACTGGCCAATCTACGAGCTAGTTTCTCCTGGCCAGTCCTACGACCAGTCCTTGGGCCAGCCGACTAGTCCTATGGCTCGGCTAAGGTCCTGCATCACTAGTCATGGTCAGTTCAAAATTGATCCACGTTGAGTTTATTAGATTCATGGTCAATTATCAATTGTCTTGTAATTGAGTGGGATCAATCAATTCATCTCGACTCATGATCACATTGGATCAATCACTTTTAGCCAAAAGTATTGGAGACTTGTCAAATATAACTTCTTTATTGATAACAAGTGAATTTAATTTAGGGCACCACAATTGATAACTGCGCTCACCTTGTGCATAGCCTAGGAACATGCACTTTCTTGCCCTTCTATTGAGTTTACCATCACTAACTCAAACATAACAAAGGCAACCAAATATTCTAAGAAAAAAATAGTCAGTAACGTTATTTTTTCAAGAGTCAGATATCCGATCATAATAGATGGGGATCTATTAATTAGGTAGCTCACCATACTAAATGCATCCGCCAAGAATCTCCTAACCATACCAGCAGTAGATAGCATTTTATGGGCTATTTCTAATAATGTTTTGCTCATCGATTCCGCAACATTTTGTAATTCATTAGCATAAGTGTGGTGTTTCACAATGACTTCCTTCATGCATAATTCATTTAACAACTTCAAGCAAAACTTCATGCTACTGTCAATTCACACTCGCATGATCATTTTACTAGTGTCCTTTTATATCAAAGCTCTCAATTGACTAATCCCAACAACAATATCAAACTTTTTGCCTAAGCACAAACACCTTAGCCTTCCTTGAGTAGTCATCAATATATGTTAGCATAAATCTAACACTCTTTTTTTAAGGAAATTGCAATAACCTGCAGACATTCAAGTGAATTAACTCTGCAATTTTCATGATTTGTTTAGCAGTCGTACAAAACTACACTTGCCACCATTGATCTAAATCATAGTGCCTGCATACATTCATTTCATTGGCAACATAATCACATAATAGATTTCTTTCACTTAAAACCTTCAAACTTCTCTCGTTAATGTGAGCAAAATGCATATGCTACAACTTAGGCTCTCAAACGTATGCAATTGACATCTTCACAATGAAATCTATCACTGTCTCACCTTGAAGCTTGTACAAGCGATTGTACTTGATTCATTTCATTATCATCAAGGCATCTCGAATAATTTTCAAAATTTCACAATCTGATAAATCTAAGGCAAACAAGAAAATCAAGTTCTTCTTTCACTTCGGAACGTGCTCACTCCAGTCATTGTCCTCATAATACCATTATGCATTATGATTTTAACATCACCAAAATATACAAAATCGCACTTAGCATTGTTCCCAACTATACTAAACTATTATACATGCAATGGAAATTAGTAAATTAGTTTCTATTTGGTGTAGCATGAAACGAACAACCAAAATCCATAATACAATCATTAAACAATGAATAATCACTGATAGACAAGACATAATTAGTACTATCCAAATTAACAACAATTGTAGCTACAACATCATCCATAGAATCAACTATAATTCTCTTACCCCTCTCGTTTTTTTTAGTTTAAGGCAATTTCTTCTAAAATTCCTCCCCTTGCTATAGCTCCAACAAATAGCACCACTAGTTTTAGATTGACTGTTGCATCTATTTATGTTTATACTACTCCTATTAACACATATACTAGTTCTTCCTTTATTTTGACCTACTAAAGTAAAAGATACATATCCGCAATATTCTCTTCTACAAATGTCCTCATTCAAAATTAAATCTCGAACCCTATCAAATGTTAAACTTATTGACCTAGATGAATTACTAACAATAATAATGATAGTAATCCAACTATCAAGCAATGAGAATAACATAATCAAAACACGTACCTCATCTTTAAAGTTGATCTCAACCAAATTCGAATTGACTAACAATCACATTAAACTCATTGATATGATTTGAACAAACACACCTTTGCTCATCTTCAAATTAAACAGACGTCGTGTCAACTAGATGTGGCACCCCTCGACGGCCCATGATCCGATTAGGTTCGTCACAGTTCGCTTACCATTCACTTTCCTTATTAACATATCACTCTGATACCATTTCAATTGTAGCGAGTCCATACAACTTAGGGGTTTACATTTTTTTTTTCGATCGGATCCAACAACTCCCTTCCCTATATTCAGAAAACGATGCACACCTACTAAACATCTTATATAAGTTAAAGCCGAACACGTTTATTTACATAAAGCAGATGGACATCTTTAGTCAGTACATTGAAATGCCAATGTTTCTATACTCGGCTATACTTCAAAAAATGACCGACATCTCCTCCCACAATCGTATGCTTAAGGTCCATCAACCAGTGTCGGCGTCCAAAGGTTCCCTCCTTTGTTATCCTTCTCCTCGCGGTCATATCCAACCGCTCAAACTATCTACTAATCTGAAATGTTGGTCCTCAAAAGGAGTGAGTACAACCACTCAGCAGATAAGGAATCCAATAACAACTCAGTGCATCATAGAAATCATACATGCATTGCAGGTGTTACTTACCTTAAAGCCATACGCATACTATCATGCATCATCATCACAATTCATAACACATACATGTGTATCATCATCATGTCATACATGTTATCATTATCATGACATCATCATATCACACATGTCATCATCATAGCATCATTATATCATATATATCATCATCATCATGGTATCATCATATCATTTATGTCATCGTCATCATAGCATCATCATATCATTTATCATCATGCATATCATGCCATGGGTGGTCATCATTGTGTCACATCACATATCATCATCATAATCATCATCATCATCATGCATATCATCATGCATATCATGCCATGGGTGATCATCATTATTTCTCATCACATATCATCATCATCATCATCATCATCATCATCATCATCATCATCATCATCATCATCATCATCATCATCATCATCATCATCATCATCATCATCATCATCATCATCATCATCATCGTCGTCATCATCATCATCATCATCATCGTCATCATCGTCATCATCGTCATCATCATCATCATCATCATCATCATCATCATCATCATCATCATCATGTATATCATGCCATGGGTGATCATCATTATTTCTCCTCACATATCATCATCATCATCATCATCATCATGCATATCATCATGCATATCACGCCATGGGTGACCATCATTATTTCTCATCACATATCATCATCATCATCATCATCATCATCATCATCATGCATATCATGCCATGGGTGATCATCATTATTTCTCATCACACATCATCATCATCATCATCATCATCATCATGCATATCATGCCATGGTTTAATTTCCACTTTTAGCTTTCAATTTGATCACTACATCACCCATTCCTCAAATCATCAATTTCATCATCCCTTTGGGCAAAGACCTCCAAGGCTTCCGGCATTCAGCCATCCCAGGCCACCAGGCATCTCGCATCCCAACTGGCATCACGAGGCATTCCCTTCGGACAGAAACCTCTAACAAGGCTTTCGGCATTTACACTCCCTGGCCGAGCATCCCGCACCCCAATCCTGGCATCGCGAGGCATTCCCTTCGAGCAAAAACCTCCGACAGGGCTTTCGGAATTATGTACCGACATACCACCAGGCCTCCCCTGGAATTATGTACCATATACCATTGAGCATCCCGACACTCCCGAGGCCATCCGGCAATGCATCTCTATACATTCCGGGCATCATCCTCCACCACAACAATCTCCTCACTTATCATTATCCATGTTTACCAATTTCGGTCCTAATTTAGCATGGCATATGACATGACATTAGACAAGTCATACTTGGTATGGAATTTACACATGCATCTCAATTCAATGTCATGCATACATCAAGACCTCATCATACAATGCAACATGATATAATTATTTATAAAATTAATAGAATTTATGGCCAATAAAATAATCCATTTTTCATGCCCTTTTTCATTTATTTAAATTCCAGCTTTTTGTTATTTTCAAAAATATTAAATTTAATATCTTTAACTTCCCAAAAATTATAGAAATTAAGGCAAGTGATAAAAAAGATAATAGAATAATAATTTCATGCAAAATTCATGGCCAAATAGAATTTCACACAATTTCACACTTCTCACAAAATGGCATGTCATTTTCGGGTGAAATCAGAATGCACAGTTTCTGAAGAAATTCGATTAAAATATCCACACGACCTCCAAAAATTACGAAATTTCACCGAGTTATAGCCAAGACATTTTCGTACATCTTTCATGAAGACTTTCAAGCCAGATTCTTTCTAGATTATTTTCTACAGTCACACAAAGCTTCTGGATCCATTACCGAATCGTCCAGTACATGCGTCTCCGAAATACTGAGTTTTAACCTATCTATTCTCTTTTGTTTCCTCTGAAATTCAGATATGTTCTACATCAAGATGTTCTCTACAAGTTTCAGGAAGAGATCTAAGTCAAATAACCAGAGTATAGTCGTCATCTAGGTCCATGATGTCTCGGGTGTCCTGTAATACACCTCCAGAATTACCGTCTTCAAGCTCTAGTCGATTTACTAGGCTATACTTGTTCATTTCACTTCAAATTTGAGTATGTTGTATTTTAAGATGTCCCCTACAATTTCATGAAGAAATCAAAGAGATATTCTCAACACAAACCAACATGCAATCACAAATCCAACAAGAGGTCAGTAAAATCTTTCCAGATCTGAGGTCTCCGTAGGATGAGAGTTTGACCCCTCAAATCTCCATAATTTTCCACCAAATTTTAGTATGTTTTATTTTAAGATATCTCCTACAACGTTCATGAAGAAGTCAAATAGAGATTCTTAGCACAAACCAACATGCAACCACAAGCCCAACAAGATGTCAGTGAAATCGTTCCAGATCTGAGGTCTCCGTAGAATGAGAGTTTAACTCCTCAAAGCTCCATTATTTTCCACGGAATTTCAGTATATTGTAGTTTAAGATGTTAGCTACAACTCTCATGAAGAAATTGAAGCCAAAATCGGACTCCAAATATGCATTCAAGCTCACACAACATTCTGACTCGAGTGGATTCATGCGAAAACATTCCATACCATTCAAGAACAAGCCATCCATACTTCGGTTTTCCTCACCTAAACACTCAAAATCGACACTATATCGACCATACATGTAACAAACACACATGCAAGAGCAGCAAAGGACCCCAACTTGCCTCTAGACCACACGAAAAGCGGCACACCGGCGACGGATGAACAGCATGCGGGCGGCGACGACTCCTCCTCCTCTCTCGGCCTCCCTCTCTCTCACATCTCATTCTCTCTCTCGCAACTCTCTTGGACGATAGCCCATCATCAGCCACTCCCTCTCTCTCTTCCTTTTTGGTGACTTATATATTGCATGCACTCCCTCTTTGCATGGGGGACACTTGTCCCTAAGAAGGAGACAAGTGTCTCCTTTGTTGAAGACACTTGGAGACCATGCGGCTGCTCCTCCTCCCCCTTCATGCACCGACGGCCCAATGGGCTTCATGGGCTGAGCTTATGGCCCACTTTAGGCCCATCTCACTTGGGCCTAAGGTCCAAACTTAAATGGCCCAAGTTTATTTTATTTTATTTTTATAATATATCTTAATCATCATTTAAATAAATATCTAATTGCATAAATAATAAGGCCATTAAACTTATAGTCACAAATCCATAAATTCCAATTTATGATGCACATGGCCAATGATAGAATTTTCTTTTCTATCACATAATTATCCCTTAAAAGCTTGGCCATAAATCTTTTTGCAAATTATGGATTAAATGGCCATCAAATAACTTGATGGTACTTCCATCACCTATTCATAGACTTTAATGTAACTAGAGATCATTATGAATTTTGGGATGCCACACTAGACTTTGTTGATCACATAAGACATCTCGTATATATCCGATAGGGCTTTCATCAAACTCATATTAGTCTTCTCCATTATGATGTTAAACACAACATTACCAACTAATGTTAGCTAAATGACACCTATAGCTCATCTATGTAGCAATTCACAATTAGCTTGCTTCATTGTATCTAGCTTCTCCCAAATAGTGGACATGTTCATTTTCATTTGATAGAGATAATCTTTAATATGCATCTTCCAGAAATCAAAATCTTTCCATCAAATTTGTCGATTCTCAATTTTCCTTCTTCTATTGTCATCGATTTGCTTCAACTCAGCCAAGCCTAGCTCCAATATCAATTATTGCGACAAGAGAGTGATCGAACAATAAAATAGACAGAACAGGAAAATAAATCCAAAACAAGATTTACGTAGTTCGATCATAGTAACCTATGTCCACGAGAAGACTAGCAATAAATTCAATTATAGATCAAGTGATACAGAGGAGATTACAACTACACTCAAGTGACTCAAATACTCTCAGTATTTCCCAAGCTCCAATTACACCTAATAACTCATGCAGTGTTTAGATTCACAATTTATGGCGAAATAATCTCTTAATTTCACAAAAGAATTACACAGATCTTACCATAAGATTTAATTAGCTTTAATACATAAAAGTTCTTGGTGTAATTGCATGAACAAGAACAATGAGCCCACTTTCAAGCACTCAATATACAGCACTTCAAGACTCTTGGATATCTTCTAGCTATAATTCACAAGCAGAAGCTCCTCTTTTGATAATCTTCACAAAGTATATCCACTCTTATATATAGACAAGAATTGAATCCAAAGTAGGAGACCTCCTTTTAGGAAACCTTCTAAAATTAGGAAAATCATTCAATTAGGAAATCTGTTCAAAATAGGAAACTTATTTGGATTAGTAAATTTTCATTTTCGGACTCAAACTTGAGAGATATATTTAACAATCTAGTGGAGCCTAGTCGTGGAGAACAAATTTGGACCTAGTAAAGGATAAATCATTTAATAGGAGGAGCGAATTGGATATGCAGGAACAACATTCGGAGATGGTGAAGTGACTGTAGTTTCTAGTATTAATCAGATGCAAGTAAGAGAAAAGATTAAGTTTACAATAACCATGCTCCATAGGCTGGGGTGGCATATACTAATTCATGCTTCTTCTAAATGTTCAATTTTGTTTGTCCGGAGTTGGCTAATCGCCATCACTTGATTCGTCACGAATCAATCTCTTCTTGCCCAAGTTCCCTGGAAAAACCAAGTTAAACTATGACCTGGAGTGATCTCCTGTTACAATTAGATTTCATACACGGTCTGTAGGAAGAGAATCAGTTTCTGAATATCTTCGAATGGTGATGAATGATAGACAATATCAAAATTATCAGATATGGATCTTTCCAGCGTTGTATTCGCACTTGAATCCGAAGACATGTTTAGGGAGTTGAATAGGCAAAGACACTCTGCCAATCACTGCTCAAAGCCACACTTATTCTTTCCAGCAAGCCTCCTGCTAAGGGGATAATCTCATTGTTACAATCAAAGGAAACCTTCAATCATTCCATAAACAAAGAATTCTGGAGCGGCTTTGCTGTGTATGTATATCATATTTTCCATTAAGAACAAATTCATGATCACTAAGTCATTTTTTAGCCCTTAACTTGTAAGAACATCAACATATGCACGAATTATGTACTTCGAGGCAATATACCAGAGAATCCATTCTCATTCCTAAGCTTAGCTATCAAACGGAACATGAATAGGTGCGGAAGGCACCGATTTTTCAATAGGCGAGCAATCCCACCCGTTTTCCTTGTCGTAAGACACGGTAAAATGCTTCGGAACCCAAGTTTCTTCTCTCGAATCTCTTTCCCTTTTGAGCTTCCTCTGCTCTTCTTCTACAGCTTTCTTCGCTTTGCTTGCCTTGTCCCAGTCTTTGCTCAGAATCCCTCCGCTAACTTCGCTCCAGACCACGGCCGATTCGCTCCACAAAACACCCTAAGAAAGGTTGCTCGATACGATCAGAAACGCACTTAAACCCATATGACAAATTGAAAACATTAATGTTAAATAGAATCACAAATTCATGCTCATTTAACTGTAGAGTATCCTGATAGTCGTCAAAAACGGGTTTCGAGCATAGAGATATGGTGGTAAGGTTTCAATTACCTTTGAGTCTTTAACTTGAGGAGTGTTTAACCCACACATTATCTCTGCGGCATTGTATATCACTTTTTGTTTCCCATTGCTGACGTCCTTTACTGTCACGGTACTATCCCAGTGACCATCGACTTCATATAATGTATTCGAGGATGATAGATCGATAATCTTCCCTTTGATTGTTCTGCGGTTCCTGCCGATCAAGGAAGGGCCTCGGTAACACAACTCAGCTCCAAGGCCCGTTCCTTGGCAAGTGATCTTGGCATTGCCGACCCAATCGACTCCAGGCACAGGCAAGAACCTGATCAAGAGCTTCGGTGAGTTCATCACATAAGTCTCTCCTAAACGGAGGAGCTTAAGTTGCCTCTTTCCATGCACCTCCGTTTCCACCGATGTACCTAAATCACATTTTAACCCCGAGATTAACAAAGTTATTCGAGTCTGTTTTAGTCTCAGGATTGGTAGAACTGTAATCAAAGAATGGTGAAATGCCTGGCATTCATTTGCATCAAGTAACAGTATCAAGAAGCAGAAAGTGAAGATCAAGAGCACCATACTGTAAAATCTAGTGACAGGATGTTGACACCAGATCATCTCAAGCTCTCCTCTATCATCTGTTGCATGAAGAGCAGAGACTGGTGGGTGATGTGAAACCTGTGAGCGAAGAAGCTCAACTCATCAATCGGCTGTGACATTGACAAGTTACCAGACTAGTTGGGAGAAGTATGGGTTTATTGAAGACAAATCTGATCAAAACGACAGACTTCGCACTATCTTTTTTCCTTGCACAACTAAATAAACCATGTGAAAACAACATTAGATGAACTTTGGGGAAGAAACCGAGTCACCTGTTCAAGAAGAACATTGAGGTTACCCCTGGAAACATGGTGGGTCTCGCCCAGAATGCGGTTGTAAGGGGCGACGCCAAAGATCAAAGGCCGCATGATCGAGATGCTCCACCCCACGACTGAAGTCAGTCTCTCCAGCGGGCTCTCAGCCCTGCAGCACCGGCTCCACATGTCCTCTCTGGTGCAGTACAGCGGCTCGCCGAAACATTGGAGCTGTGACTTAGGAATTTTGAAGAGAGGAGGCAACTGCAATTGATAAGAACACACAACATTAACAATGTCTTGTCCCAACTGACTAAAACTGTAGTTTTTAGCGAAATTCATCGGTGTCCGTTGACCGAGTGCAAATCCTATTACGTTCCGCGACAATCATGTTTCATCGATGCCTTCAAAAACGAAAGGAGACTATTGAATGAAATCATCTAGTGACTTGATACAACCTCAACCGTAGTCATGTAGATTCAGCCAAAATTCATTCTAGAGATGCTTCTAACGTCGATGGTACACAAGCCCGAGAACAATTTTCGTGGCAATTACAAAAACACAACAGAGAGTTATAAAGTTTCGGCATCGAGCTGCTGCTATTCCGCAGTCTTCTATATGGCTAGGCCATGACTTTTCATGTTCAAAACGATCACGAAGTTCGTCGTCAGTAGGATGATGTTGGTACAGGAGAGTGAAAGGACTCGGCAGATGCTTGAAGCCGTTCTCATGAGTTTAACACCTATATATTTTAATCGAGAAAAACTTGCATATTGAAATCCAACCCTTAAAACTTTTAAAATAAAATGATGGCTTTTCAAATTGAATTTTATTTCTCTGAAAGTTATTGTCTAACAAGAAATCGAGACTACATAAGTTAATCGATATAAATCTGATGTAATCCCATCAAATTGTGCATATAAATCATATTTGACATGCTTAATTATGTGACTAAAAAATGGGTGGCAAGTAAGTAAATTGAGGTAATTTCACTCAAGTAATAGATATTTTGTATATGTTTGTTTCGCAAAAAAAATAAATAATTTGAAAAAAAATTTCCTAATAATGATTGATCGCACTACTTACAAAAATGAATTACCAAGAAATATTTTCATCGTTTATGATAATATTTAGACATAAATTATTATCAATAATGAAGATATTTTTTATTGATTGATTATTTCAAGCAATTAATTTTAAAAAACTATTTTTTATTTTTTGTTTTCATGAAACAAACCAACCCTTATTTGAAAGAAAAGATTATTTTCGTGAACAATTTAAAATGTACAAACGACGAAAGTCTTATTGAAAATAACGCTCGTAAAATTTTATTAAGAGAGATGGAATCATTATTTATCTTAAATCTCAATTATATGCGGCCCCTTTGTTTAGCGGAGGACGCGTAGGGTGCGGTGAGATATTATTTGCATGCACAGGATCCGCGCATGTGATCCGTTCATCTGAAGGTGGACTTGCCTGGAAGTTTGTGAGATCCGATCCAGGCCGTACATTCCTGAAGAGGCCAAGGATGCGTTGTAGGAGATTCGGAGCTCTATAATCCTCCTGCGACTCGCCGTCGGACGATAACGGCGCCGTTAGAACTGCGGTCCTTGCGACGTATCCCTCGTCGACCTGCGTAATTACAAGCTTTTTAGCTCGAGATTTACCCATATTGAGAAAAATACCAAACTTTCTTTCCAATTCTACTCTAACCACGGAAATAAAGAAATTTGGTTGATGCCACCCAAATAACATTAAATTGACCAAAGAAAAATAGAAAAAACTTCAACGATAAACTTAGAGTTGACTTTTGTCATAATTGATCAGTGTTGTCCTCATCAAAATGAATTTAAAATTTTACAAAAAAATTGCTAGTTATTGATTTTGTTCTTAAAAAAAAAAAATCCAACAAGTTGTCAGTACTAAACTTCAAGACCTGATGTAAAATCTGGACTGGTTAATTTACTTTTTGTCTTGACTTTTTTATGCTCAAGATAAGGAGCAGGTGGGAAAGCAACTTGGACAGGATCTGCGCAAATTACATAATAATCCTCATAGACGTGCTCTTGTCTCCCATATAATCAGTATGAATTGAATTTTAATCAATCAAAAGATAAAGCGCGCGGCTGCAAATTCTGAATAGATGAGGGAGAACAAAAGCGAGAGAGCATTTCCCCATAAAAAAGAAAAGTTGGGATTGACAACTTAGCAAAATCTCACGTCAAAAAATTTCAAATAATTAAAAATTAAAATATTCAAGAAATGGTTGAGGATAGTGCAAAAGCGAGTAAGGGTGCATTTGATAACACTTCTGTTTTTGAAAATAATTTTTGATCAAAATTTTTTTTATTTTGTTCCCGTGAATAATTTGTAAGCATTTTAAGCGTTCGGGAATTGTCCAAAATTTCAATTCTTAAGATAAAATTGTTTTTGGTACCATGCTGAAAATTTCTACTCCAAATAATTTTTTATTTTAAAATAATTTTATTACTTTTTTCTTTTTTCTTCTTTTTTTTGTTCTTTTCTTTTTTTTTTTTCCTTTCTTTCTCATATTCTTCTTCTTCAAGCTGTCGATCGCTAGCCTTGGGATGACTAGCTACCGACCAAACGAGGGCTAGCGACCTCACCGGAGCGTCGTCAGCCCTTGTTGGCCGAGCCTCGCCAAAAACCGGGCGAGCAATCTAGCGAGGTCGAACTTGCCCAGCCATGGCTCGGTCAAGCCTCGGCAGGGCTGGTTGAGCCCCACCTAGTTACCCAATTCCACCAAGGCTCAGCCAAGGCTCAACCGAGCTAGATCTAGCAAGGCTAGGCGAGCCTCACCGGTGGCTAGACTTGCCTCCGGTGAGCTTGCTCGACTAGTTATCAACAACTAGTGACGGTGGGTGGCGAACGACAACCATGGCGGTGCAGTAGATGAAAAAGAATAAAAGGGAAGAGGAACAAGAAAAAAGAAAATAAAAAGAGAAAATATGGGCTTGATTCTAGAATTATTCTCGAGAATACTAATTAACTCTTTTTGTGTATTCTTGATTCTATTTCAAATCTACTTCCAGGAACAAACAAATTTATCTCTAAAAAATTTCAAGAATGTGCAAAGTGTGGGCGAGCAAAATCATGAGCTTCTCAACCACTAAAGTCTGTTTCAGTGGCTACATTTTCCACATGGGAAGGAGTTGGTAGAGGATTTAAATCCCCACCTTCTCAAGAAATCGGGATAGTCACAATTTAGTTTTAGGAGTGGATTTTCAACTCCCATACCATACAAGAAAATATGGCAACAATTTAATAGTGAAAATTATTGTAGGAATAAAGTGGGATTGAACAAAAAAAAAAACAAAGAAAATTTATGTGATTCTCCACCATGCCAACCAGGCCTCACTTCCCAATTCAATACACGTGACACCAAATCATAAAACACGAAAATTTCAAAGAAAAACTGAAGAGAAAATTATCTTCTTTTTTTTTTTTTGTGTGTGTTGGGTTGGGGGGGGGTCACAACTAGTTCTAAGCTTATCTTTTCCTCTTTTTCAAACACAAATTATGCTCCTTAGATTCCAAAGTAAGGAAAAAAGGAGCTGAGAGGGCTCGTAATGAGTCATTTTCCTTAAAGAGAGTTTAGGGGACGTTGAAATAAGTCATTTTTCTTTGTCGAGATTCAAAAAGAAAAAAAAGAAAAAAGAAAAATCATGTATGGTACCCGGAATGATGATAAAAGTAGAATTTTGGGTCGCGATCAGGACCGACCCAATCAAAGAAACTACGAGAAAGAAATTGAGGAATCAAATGCCATGGGGGCTTTTCACGGGTGCGCGTCCGCAATGATATTCGTCTCTATCTTAAAGCAGAAGAAATACAGAAAGGGAGATACGAATGGCCCGGGGAGGAAGAGATTTTGACTTTTCCGACTCGTGAAGATTGCAAAAGAAAAGAGAATGAAAAAGATCATAACAAAGCATAAATTGTTATCACCGGCAAAAAAGACAATCGACCGCATACCGACGAGAACATAATATGTCTCCGACCAAAACGAAACCTAAAACGTTTATTGAACTCACAGGGAGAGGAGAGAGAGAGAGAGAGAGAGAGAGAGAGAGAGAGAGTACCATGGGAAGTGAGTGAGGATGGGCCTCGGCGGCTGTGGAGAGGGAAGAGAAGGCCTCGAAGAAGAACAAGAAGAAGGAGAAGGGTGCCAAGTCTGGTCTTTTTGTGGGGGGGAGGAGGATGATGAGAGGAAGACACTTGTTTTATAGGATTCCCTAGAGAGCGGACGCGAGAGTGAGAGTGAGAGTGAGAGTGAGAGGAAGAGAGTCCGAGGAAAGCTGTCGACTTCGGGATGGGAGGGGTTGGGGGCTAGGGGTAGAAAGGGGAAAGAGGAGGATTTGGGCGGGTGGGAGGGGTTGGTTTGGCGCGTGGTGGGTTAGCCGCTTTTCTTGTTCCAACTCTCTTTTTAGTGGTTTTTTCTTTGGTATGTAATCTTAATATGGAGTAATTCAATATTCCAGGCATGCAAGGGCGTTCAGCACAATGAGAAGTAGGAAATTTCCCTTAATTGATTCATGGCATCTTGCTTTTTTTTTTTTTTTTTTAATTATCTATTCTACTCTAACTCTCAATTCACTAGCCTACTTCTTCGCAAAGCACGAGAATTGAAACCAAAATCTAAAACTAAACATCCCAACTTTAGCTCTTGAAAATGTGGGGATTTGAACTCTCAATCTTTTTGCAGAGCACAGGACTTGAAACTCACATATGAAATTAAACGTCATTACCCCTAATTTCTCAGAAGATGGAGATTTAAACTCTCCACCTCTCTCTTCCCATGTGGGAATAATGGCCATTGGACATCTTATTAATGACATCTTTAAAGCAAAAATCTGCCCTAAAACCTCCCTAGGCCCTCCTAGAAAGTGCTAAAAGATTCCTCCACATGTCCTTGGATCTTTTATTATTCCTTTGATTCTAACTCTCTTTTTAGTGTTTTTTGTTTCTTTGGTATGTAATCTTAATATGGAGTAATTCAATATTCCAGGCATGCGAGGGTGTTCTCTCCGCAATGAGAAGTAGGAAATTTCCCTTAATTAATTCATGGCATCTTGTTCTTTATTTTATTTTATTTTATTTTATCTATTCTACTCTAACTCTCAGTTCACTAGCCTACTTCCTCGCAAAGCATGTGAGTTGAAACACATATCTAAAACTAAACATCCCCATCTTAGCTCTTGAAAATGTGGGGATTCGAACTCTCCATGTCTTTGTAGAGCACGGGACTTGAAACTCACATATGAAATTAAACGTCCTTACCCCAGTCTCTTAGAAGATGGAGATTTAAACTCTCCACCACTCACTTTCTATGTGGGAATAATGGCCACCGGAGATTTTATTAATGACATCTTTAAACCAAAAATCTGCCCCAAAATCTCCCTAGGCCCTCCTAGAAAGTGCTAAAAGATTCCTCCACGTGTCCTCAGATCTTTTTATTATTCCTTTTATTCGACATCACAACCTCTTTTGTTCGTTGCGATTAATTATTTGGACTGAAAATCATTTGACTATGTTGGCCTAGACAACAAGAGGGTTTTGCCCATCTCCTTATAATCTTAAGATCAAGTCCTTGATATTACTCCATGAATAAATCCTAAATGCATTAGGCCAAGCACATCATCCTAGAAGATAAACCAATTGAAGTGTGAGAAAAGTTGACTCAAGAATCACTTAGAAGAAATATTACCCGAATATAATATGAACACGTCTTGATGAGATGGGATTTGATTTGGAGCCTAATATCCTCAAAATAATCCTAATTTTAGGTCAAATTTCAATTCATAGCAAATTTTTTATCAAATAAAAAGAAACCCCAACTTTAGGTTTAGTCAAAATTCTACTGTAAACTTTGTCTTTTGTCTCATAAAAACCATCAACTCTTACTTAAGACACTTGTCTTATAGACTTCTTCAGCGAGTGAACGCGAGATTGAGAGCAAGAGGGAGAGAGTCCAAAGAAAGCTGTCGACTTCGGGGTGGGAGGGTGTTGGGGGTTAGGGGTAGAAAGTGGAAAGGAGGAGGATTTGGGAGGGGGGGGGGTTTGGTTTGGCATGTGGTGGGTTAGCTGCTTTCCTTGTTCCGACTCTCTTTTAAGTGTTTTTTGTTTCTTCGATATGTAATCTTAATATGGAGTAATTCAATATTCCTGGCATGCGAGGGTTCAGCATAGTGAGAAGTAGGAAATTTCCCTTAATTGATTCATGGCATCTTGTTCTTTTATTTTATTTTATTTATCTATTCTACTCTAATTTTCAATTCACTAGCCTGCTTCTTCGCAAAGCATGAGAGTTGAAACCCACATCTAAAACTAAACATCCCACCTTAGCTCTTGAAAATGTGGGGGTTCGAGCTCTCCATGTCTTTGCAGAGCACGAGACTTGAAACTCACACATGAAATTAAACATCCTTACCCCAATCTCTTAGAAGGTGGAGATTTAAACTCTCCACCTCTCTTCCCATATGGGAATAATGGCCACCAGACATCTTATTAATGACATATTTAAAGCAAAACTCTGCCCCCAAAATCTCCCTAGGCCCTCCTAGAAAGTGCTAAATGATTCCTCCATGTGTCCTTGGATCTTTTTATTATTCCTTTGATTCTACATCACAACCTCTTTTGTTCGTTGCGATTAATTGTTTGGATTGAAAATCATTTGACTATGTTGGCCTAGACAACAAGAGGGTTTTGCCCATCTCCTTATAATCTTAAGTTCAAGTCTTTGAGAATACTCCATGAATAAATCCTAAATGCATTAGGCCGAATGCATCATCCAAGAAGATAAACCAATTGAACTATGAGAAAAGTTGACTCAAGAATCACTTAAAAGAAATATTATCTAAATATAATATGAACACGCCTTGATGGGATGGGATTTGATTTGGAGCCTAATATCCTCAAAATAACCCTAATTTTTGGTCAAATTTCAATTCATAGCAAAATTTTTACCTCAAGTCGTCATGCAATCGAAAATAACTATTCAAGAGAGACCACTAGAATGAAATAACCATATCGTATTATAGTCACACATACCAACCGATAGACACCTAGTCTCTAGACGTCAGGACTCGAATACAGGACCATGAGGTAGTCATGCGTAGCACACGAACACATATGATTTAAGTCTTTTCACTTGCAATTTAGGTTCCCACTCCAAGATACATGTCGGTGTCGCTCGCTGGTCACGCAAGGAGGAATAAACTCCTATCTAATAGGGTCCGGTGTGAACTCCGGTCTGCCGCGGTGTACATAGGTACACACTATCCGGCCTGCACAGGTTTTGTAGTCCACTGACCACAGTATCCCAATCACACTCCCGGGGCATCTAGGGTATCACTCATTCTAGGCATCTAGTTCACATGATCTCTAGGCATCCCACCATTCACGACAAGCTCCTCGGGGGCATCGTGGGCATTTAAACCAACCATATTAATTTGTGTATTGAATAGGTAGTCTCAAGCACATGCGTTCTTGGCATGTGCGTGGGCGAGTGATTCTATGAACAGGTGTTTGTTGGGATTAAGTGGATAGAAAGAGGTGTGTATGGGATAGTTGTCGAAGGATGAAATGCAAAAAGCAAGGATAGATAATGACCTCCCCCAAGGTATAGAGGATGCACCACCAACCAAGGATGAGGATTGAGATTAACGAAGTTCACCACCAAGACTTAAAGGACGAACCACCCGCCAAGGATAAAGGACTTCGAGATAGGAGAAGCTCACTACTAGGGCCTAAAGAAAAATCCACCAGTTGAGGATAAAAGACTTCTTGGCTCACCACTGAGGAGTAATCCACTTTCTAAGGATAAAGAGACCAAAATAGGAGTTATTCACCCTCCGAAAGTATTTGCTCACGTAAAGGAAATCTCAAGTATTTTTATACATCAAAATTGTCTTCCTTACAATGGAGAAGTTTCCTATATTTATAGGAGGAATTCAACTAAGGAAATAGAAAAGTAATAACTAGACAAGGGGACTAGCCTAACATTAATTACCTAGGAACTTAGAACTTTTGACTCTTGAAAATTATATAACATTAAAGACTTCTGGGAAAATAGTAATGCATTTAATGACTTGGGAACTTATACTCTTCAGCCTTGTAAAATTCGTGCTCCATCCTTGATCAAGAGATAAACACCCCAAGATTTCAATGAATATCCAAGAAAGTTGTTCAAAACGGCCTCCTATTGATATGTTGTTCAAAAAATTCGAGCTTAACAACTAATAAAGCATACCACAGTGACTAATATACCATATCGATAACTTCAGTAACTCCTCAATCATCAGTATTGATAACTTAGTAAGAATGATTCAGTATCGCATTAGTTGGAAATTTCAATCTCGATCCATTGAAGCACATTATGCCCCAATTCTATCTTGGTATGAATTAGCAATGATGCTGTGGATTGGGCTGACGCAGCTAAGTTGGATGCTCCCCCATCAGTTCTTTCATTAAGCATGCAAACAACCGACGTGAGCATCTTCACGAGACACCTCGCTGTCCTCATGTTTGCACGACAAGTTTCGACAATTCACGGTCTGCATAGACACACCCAGAATCACGACCCATTACCACCATACTCGAGCCTCACGACCCTCCTCTATGATGTACTCGGGCCTCACGGCTCTCACCTATGTTGTACTCGGGCCTCACGGCCTGCTCGCACTCCATTCGAGCCTTGCGGCCCACACACGACACTTGGGCCCCATGGTCCTCACCTATGCCACACTCGGGCCTCACAAGGCATCTCACAGCTCTCACGGAGTACCTCACGGACTTATAGCCATCTTGTGTAACACATGGACTTCATGACTCTGGGCAATTGCCTAAAACATTTTAGACCCGAAATCGAAACATGCAAGATGATCCCTAAACAGCCTTGTCCACACCGAATATACGAAACCAATCCAGCACATGCAAGGCTTAGCCGATTCATCCTCGACTACACCCATCGAATTCTCACGACCATACTCATCTTTGCTCGACTACAACCCACCAAGCCTTAGCTAGGTCTCACGGGCACACGGCTCACCAACTACAATCCACCGAGTTGTAGCTCGATCCCATGGCCACACGGCCCACCTCGCGGCTCCCGAACCCACCTTCTAGCTTATGGCCATGTGGCGGTCCCCTTTGGGCTCGCATGACTACGTCAAGGCATTGCACCTTTGAGATGAACCTGCGGGTCCATCCGACCCTTCAATTCTGAAGCAACAACTCACAAGACCCACAATGATAAAACGACACTGAAAAACCAATACCCAACAAATCAAGAATAGGCACAATCAACATGCAAGACAATTTCATCACAAGATATAGGATGACAAAACTTCACTTGCCTCGAAGATACAATGACGACGGCACGGTGCGGCAGAGAAAACGGGTTGGGGGGAAGAGCAATTCAAGTGAAACAGAGAGGTACGATGGAGAGAGAGAGAGAGAGAGCTTCTTGAGAGGGGGGAGAGAGAGGGGAATGAGGAAAGAAGAGGAGGAGGAGGAGGAGGAGGAGGAGGTCAGGCGAAGAGAATGAGAGAGAGGAGGAAGAAGGAGAAGGGAGGAGAGAGATGGGGAAAATGATGGCAAACCATTGCTATTGGAAAGGGAACGTCATGATGGCCTCTTGGGGAAATGAGGCACGCAAAAGGATGCATTGGGGGTGGTGGCTAGTGTGAGGGAGAAGGAAGAGAAGGCAGAGGAGAGTGTGTGTGTGTGTGGGGGGGGGGGGGGGTAGAGAGAGAGAAGGAAGAGAAGGCAGAGGAGAGTGTGTGTGTGTGTTGGGGGGGGGTGTAGAGAGAGAGAGAGAAAATAAAGGGTCATGTCCTTGAAAGCCTTAGTGCCATTCATGTCCAATTATCGCATAAAAAAAACGAGGACCTCATCCACAACTAAATCAACACAAAATAAAAATAGAAAAATAAAATTTATTGACTAATATACGGGCTAAGGCCATTATTCTAAATACTTTGATTTTGATTTTTTTTCTAAATTCTAATTTATGCTCCTCAGCACTACCTAATCAATTTCTACTAAACCAACGGATGAGAACTTGGGATGTCACACTTAATGGGTCTTGTGTTTGATCACCCTGATTAACCTGCCCCTTAGGCGGAGAATGAGGCTTGAACGCAAAATCCCTCTAAACCTATGGTTGATAAGGCTGATTTCCCTAGATGGGAACATGTTACATCTAGATTTTTGGCCCATCCGATTAGTGAGCTAGGAGAATAGAACTTAGCGTTGGTAATTGGGTCAGTTAAATTGGCACTATTTGAATTTTGTCAATTTTGGAATTGAAAGATAACGGTTTTTGACTCGTAAATTTTTAGGACTCATTGGATGAATTATAGACTTAAAGTATGGTCCCTAGAATATAATCTGCATGAAAATTAGACATAAATGGTCCCACTTTCCTTCATGAAAGTGAGTCAAGTAGATGGCATGGTGAGCGAGTCGTCAATCATACCTTAGTAGTAACATCCTCAATTCTGAGCTCATAAGGATTGGACATAAGGTTCTAAAAGGATCAATCATGGGGTCATTGGCCATGGATCGATCAATTCAATCGGCAATGAATCATGGATCGGTCATGGTCCGACTGATCGACCAACCAGTCACGAACTGGTCAATGTGTCGGCCGTGAATTTCTACTGACTATACCGATGGGATAAAATCACCAGCTTATAAGATGACTTTTTGACTCATGATCAGTCATAATGCCTAGCCATGGGTGATTCTGCTCGACTATGCATCGATACACAAACAATCCAACTTGATCAAATGTGATCATCTTCCTACAAAAAATGCATCATTCTTTATTTAATTCTTAGTGATCGAAAAAGATTCTTGAATTGATGATGTCTAATCATGAATCGATAATACATCGACCATAAGCCATATGGATGGATAAGGTGCCGACAAGAATGAGCCTCGGGATAGACCCGGCTATTTCGTCACTAATTCTAAGCTCCATGAGTGCCTTGACTTAGTGCTAGGCCATGGGTAGCCTCAAGATTGGCCTTGAACCAATCGAAGGACAACCAGCCCTTTAGGTTGACCGACCGTCCAAAGGAACAATTCGGGCAAGCATGGGGCATGATGGCCAAATCTCGGGTGTACGTGATTCAGTTTTTCGAGGTGTGCCAAATAATCTCTTCTCTAGCCCCGAAGCCAACTTAGATGATAGAATTCTTTAGACCACCTTCTTGAGGAAGAAAAAGACAAGATGAAATTATCTAGAACACCCTAACTTCTTATATATCTAGAACGAGTACCTAGAGGGGGGGTGAATAGGTATATAAAAATTTTCTTAAAGATTGCACAAAACTTAGACAGTTGGATAATTAAAAATCAATCGTGAGACTGAGTAAGGGAAAGAGAGAATTGAACACGCGGTTTATAGTGGTTCGGCTTGATTTAAGCCTACGTCCACTCTTCGCACCGATGCCAATTGGCTGGATTCCACTATGATCAAAGAGATGTTACGGTGTTGATCTTCCTTGATTTCTAGGTGTAGACGATCTACCACACTCGCTCAAGGTATCACCAAGTATAAACACTCTCTGTGTATACAATTTCGCTCGAACAATATCGACTAACAATCAAGGTTCTTCAGACTCTGGAATTTTTCTATCGATCACACTCTCCTAAAACAGCTAGAACATCTTCCTTTTATACTCCTTTATGCCATCATAGCCGTTGGCACTTACCAAAGGAATTCCTCCAATCTACCCGTTGGACGGAATCAATCAAGAAGATCATCCGAGCTATTTAAGGAATCTGATGATAGCCCATCAATCCTGTTCGCCCATACAATCAGGATCTTGGTTTCCAAGAATAGAACATTCAAAGAATATTTCGTCGACCATCGGATCTTCAATCGATCTTAGATAAGAATTAAAGAATCCGAAATGATTATCCAACCAAAAAGTCTCTTCCAGAGGATAGGATCTAATCCTCAACCACATACCTCGGCTTTGGATTTCCTTCGTCACACGGGATTAGAAAGACTGTCAGTGAGAATAGACTTAAGTCTCGAGTCTTGATTCTTAAGTCTTGAGTCTTGAGTCTTGAGTCTTGAGTCTTGAGTCTTGAGTCTCGAGAATACAAAGTCTTCAGACTTTAAACTATCGGTCTCCAAACATCCAGACTTAGACTGATAGAAACGTTTTGTCAGCTTCAAAATATTCTGGAAAGATTTCTCCAACAATCTCCCCCTTTTTGATGGTGACAAAACTTTCTTGTAGATTTGAACAACTTTGACCTGCAAAAACATTTCTCAAGCAATATGGCTAACTCAAAAAGACTAATAAAGCAACCACACTCTGCATCCACAGAAAATTGGTTAGTCTTTCATGAGTAATACCATATAACAACACTTGATAAAAATGCAACCAGTCAAGCATCAAAATCCACAACCAATTCAGTCAAATTTAAATTCACACCCAAGTTCAAGTTCTCAAGTCATACTCAAAAATAAACATAACCACAAAAGATTTAAAATATTGAAAGTTGTTGGTTCAAATTGATTCTCCCCCTTTTTGTCATCATTAAAAAGGGGTGAGAAAGAAGTCATGTCTGCTTGGGAATGCGCACGATCTGGAAATCCCCAATGGACTTGACTACTCCTTCGAGCTTCTTCGGGTCTTCCTCGGTTGAGCTACCTCTTCTCCCTTAGCATTGGCTTGAAGTTGCGGAGCGAGGTCTTTGAATTTATCCTCCAGAGAGACCGAAGATGCTTGTCCAAAGATGCTTCATGGCTTGGATTTCACAACAAAACATATATCTGGTTACGCATTTCCGAAGAATATTCATGATGCTACGAAAATCTGCGAGAATCGTCCGTCGTACCGGCATGAGCTTTCTCTGATGAAGTAAATGCAAACGATGGCGCTTCTGTATAGTCTGGCAGATTTGGAATCGACGTATCACCTTCTTCAGGCAATTGAGAAGCCTGAAATTCTTCTGGGTCTGCTGGAGATTGCCTTGGAATTTCACTAACAGCAGCATGAGGTGAGGATCTTTCTTGCTCGCCAACTCCCCCTGTCTCTAGGACATCGAGAGGGGAAGAGTGATGATCATGCTCTTGATTTCCCTTCTCTCCAGATTCAGCAGACTTTTCTTTCTCTCCTTCTCTTTCTTCTTCAGCTTCTTTCTCCTTCTCTCTCTACTCTTCTTCTTCTCTGTTTTTCTGAAGTTCTGTCGGTTGAGGCACAGAGCGTCTGGTTCTTGTCAGTGCTTGGATAGTAGGATCTTCATCCTCTTCATCTTCATCTTCATCCTCCAGGATGAGAGTTCTTTTCTTCTTTTTCGATGGGGCACTAATGGCCTCTTTTCCTTTCCTTTTTGAAGCAGACTGGACTGGAGATTTCACTCTGAATTTCTCCATTGCCTTGGACAGTTCTTGCAGACGCATCTTTGTTAACATCTTCAAACCTACCACCATCTTATCACACGGTCGAACACAAAATGTTTGTGGCGGTTCAATATTCATGTGTCTAAAGATCTTGGTCACCAGACCAGGATAAGGCAATTGTCCTTTGTCTTTCGACATTGCTTTGTACATATGGAAGAGAATAGTGTGCGGGAGAGAGAACTTCTGTCTTGAGTTGATCGCGTACATCAACTTTGCTTCAGAAAGAGACACAGAAGTCTTTGATGTAGACTTCGGTCTAAGACAATTAATCACAATCTTATGAAGCACAATGTTGATGGCATTCATCCTAGAATAGGTAATTTTCTTCTCTACGTCCCTATCTTTGACAAGTTCCAGAGTAGTACGAGCAGGTGAGACTTTGATTGGCAGATAACGTCCTCGTTCAACTCCAACTATGTCCGCCAACATATTCACATCTACCACATAGACTTGATCTCGTACACTGAATGAAATTCTATTCGCACCCAAAAAGCTAAGATTTGAATAGAAATAAGTAGTCAGTTGAGCATACCCGTCCGTAGAGTCAGAGCAAAAAGTCTCAAGTTGAAGCAAATTCAACTTCTCTCTTAGGTTTACGTTGATGGTGTCCAGAGAGTCAAAATCGACACTTCTAGGGTTTATTACCCCTCTTTTCAACAGCCTGAAATACACCTTTTCCTCATCCTTGGACTTAAACAAATCCATCCGATTTCCTTTCACTTTTGCTGCCACACCCATTTTAGGTTGAAATTCAAGGAACATTCTGTCATCATCGTTCCCTTCAATCAGATTTTGTCCTAGCATACGAGGGTCACTTGGAATGTTCGCAAGTGCCTCTTCTGCCCTTCCTTTCGGAGCAATTCCTAATTCTTCCATTTTCCGCAGAAAAAGATACTCATTTCCATAATTTTTGTCCTTAAGGAATTCATCTATATATTTTAATGAAGTACCGGAGCTTTTCAACGCACGATAAAGCTTATAGATAAAGGAGGGTCTTTGGACTCTTACTGGGTTGGCATCCTCGATTATCTCTTCTTCCGGATGTTGACTCGCACCTTGTGGGGGCAGGAGGTGTTGAATGACGTGGAGGAGAGCGAATCGGACTTTGTCGCTGACTTGATAAGTCTTCTTCCTCAGAAAGATCGAAGTGTGTCGGTCCCTTCTCCATTCTTTGTGGTCCCCTGCTTGCGATTCTTGATGATTTCCTTGAAGAAGACATCCTTCTTTGACGATTGGAAGATTCCTTCACTTGCTTTCCCAAGAAAAATGACCACTTTCTCGAAGATGAACAGGAAATAGAAACAGGATCGGGAGGAGAGTTCTTTTTAGGGTTTTGAAAATTTGGGCAAAGAAAAACCGTATATATATAACTCTGTTTTTGAAAAGGGAAGTTCAACCGGTACAAGGAAAGTGTACGAACACTTCTTTTCAAAATCAAGAATCGCCAAAATTAACCCTTAAAAGACAAGTTTTCGAATTTCACACAGATTATTGAATAACCAAACAAAAGATCGTACCTTTTCGAGATTAGATAACTAAATGAGAATTCGTACCTTTTAGATAAAATAGCAACTTACAGTTTATAGCCATGCACGTCTGAGTCTGAGGGTTTAAAGTCTGAGAGATTAGAGTCTTGGAGTTGGTGAGTCTTTAGACTTTAACTTCTTCAAGCTTCAAAATGTTGAGTCTTGAACAGATAGAGTCGAATTGATTTTTCTCCAAAGGCTTTGTGAATATATCCGCTAGTTGACTCTTTGAATCAACAAATTGAATCGAGATTTCTCCATTTTGAATGTGATCTCTAATGAAGTGATGTCGAATCTCAATATGCTTTGCTCTTGAATGAAGGATTGGATTTTTGGTGAGATTGATCGCACTAGTGTTGTCACATCTGATTTCTGTGCATGAGTCTTCAATGCCAAAGTCTTGTAGCTGTTATTTTATCCATAGAATTTGCGAACAGCAGCTTCCAAGAGCTACATACTCGCTTCGTCGTTGAGAGAGCTACAGTGCTTTGCTTCCTTGAAAACCAAGACACTATTCTGTTTCCAAGCAGTTGACAAGTTCCAGAAGTGCTCTTCCTATCGACTCTGCAACCGGCCAGATCTGCATCTGAGTATCCTAGAAGATTAAAGTCTCATTTCTTAGGATACCAGAGACCGATGCATGAAGATGAGGCAATGTATTTGATAACACGTTTTGCAGCACTGATATGAGATTCTCTAGGATCTCGATTGAAACCTAGCACGATGCAAACACTAAACAAAATATCGGGTCTAGAAGCGAAGATAAAGAAGTGAACCGATCATGCTCCCGCAGCTTTTTGATCTACTTTCTTCCCTTCTTCATCCTTGTCTATCTTCTGAGAACATGACATTGGTATGTCGGTCTTTTTGCACTTTTCCAATCCAAACCTTTTGACAAGATCATTTGCATATTTTTCTTGATGAATAAAAGTTCCTTCCTTCATTTGTTTCACTTGGAGTCCAAGAAAGAATGTTAATTCTCCCATCATACTCATTTCAAACTCATCCTGCATAGACTTAGAAAATTTCTTGCATAGACTTTCGTTAGGTGAACCAAAAATAATGTCGTCCACATATATTTGAACAAGTAAAAAGCTTTTGTTTTCCTTTTTGATAAACAAAGTAGTATCTACTTTACCTTTGACAAAACCATTCTGTAATAAAAACTTACTTAGTCTGTCGTACCAAGCTCGAGGTGCTTGCTTTAAGCCATACAAGGCCTTTTTCGGTCCCGAAGACTGAGTCTGGCTTCTTTGGGTCTTCAAACCCGTGTGGTTGTTCCACATAAACTTCCTCATGGATAAATCCATTTAGGAACGCACTTTTGACGTCCATTTGGAATAACCTGAAATTTTTATAACAAGCAAACGCAAGTAATAGACGAATAGCTTCTAACCTTGCTACTGGTGCGTAAGTCTCGTCATAGTCTATTCCTTCTTCTTGCGTATATCCTTTTGCCACAAGTCTTGCTTTATTTCGTATGACTTTTCCTTCTTCATTCATCTTGTTCCTGAATACCCATTTGGCTCCAATAACAGTTTTACCTTTTGGTTTAGATGTCAATTCCCAGACATCATTGATGTTGAACTGTCTGAGTTCTTCTTGCATAGCTTCGATCCAACTTTCATCAGATAAAGCTTCTTCTATGCTTTTTGGTTCAATTTCAGAAATGAGAGCCACAACACTAGATTCTTCACGCCTTTTTGATCTGGTGCGGATTCCTTCATTAAGTTCGCCAATAATGAGATCTTTGGGATGACTGGATTTGTGCTTCCAGTTACTAGTTGAATTGCCCGGTTGATGATCTCTTTCTTTATTTGATTCTTCATGAGCATCTTGATGATGGAATTCCAGAGTCTGAGATGCTTTTTGAGATGTAGACATTGGAAGGTCTAGAGCGGGTTCAGTCTCTTCGTACTGAGTCTGGCTAGATTCATCTTGCGCTGAGTCTTGGAATTTGACATTCATTGATTCTTCCACATACTAGCTTTTCTTGTTATAGACTCTGTAGGCTTTGCTTGATGTAGAATATCCAAGGAAGATGCCTTCATCTGATCTTTCTTCAAACTTACCAACTCGATCATTTGCATTTTTCAAAATAAAGCATTTGCAACCAAACACATGAAAGTATGAAACAATAGGCTTCTTACCTTTGAATAATTCATAGGGGGTTTTCTCTAGAATAGGTCTTAGAAAGACTCTATTTATAATATAACAAGCGTTGAAACAGCTTGAGCCCAAAATCGTGAAGAAATTTTACTTTCAATTAAAAGTGTTCTAGCCATTTCTTGAAGAGATCTATTCTTTCTTTCCACAATTCCATTTTGCTCGGAGTATACGGAGAGGAAAACATGTGATTAAAACCAGATTTATCACAGAATTTCATAAAATCTTGATTTTCAAATTCACTTCCATGATCTGTTCTTATACTAGAAATAGCACATCCTTTTTCATTTTGAACCTTTTTAGCAAACTTCTCAAAGTACGAAAAGGTTTCTGACTTACTTGCAAGAAAATATACCCAGGTAAAGCGAGAATAGTCATCCACGATTACTAGACAATATTTCTTACCTCCAATACTCTGGGTTCTTGTTGGTCCGAAAAGATCCATATGAAGTAACTGTAGTACATGATTAGTAGAGACATGATTCATTGGCTTAAATGAATTTCTTACCTGCTTTCCCAGAATGCATTGAGTGCATAAATCAGATTTTTGGTATGGCAATTTAGGTAGACCTCGAACAAGCTTCTTTGATGATATTTTGGCTAATTGCTTCATGTTGACATGGCTAAGCTTTCTGTGCCATAGGACTGCTTCATCTTGAATTGAAATTAGACATTGATCTTCATTTGGCTTTACATCAAGGAGATAGATATTTCCATGCCTTCGTCCCATGAAAGACTGAGTTGAGTCTTTGCTAATTCTAGAACATATGCCTTCTTGAAAGGAGATCTTGTAACCAGTATCACACAGTTGGCTAATGCTGAGTAGATTGTAGTTGAGTCCTTCCACAAGAGAGACATTGTTTATTGTGAGATTTCCAATTTTCACAGTTCCAAATCCCACAATGCTTCCTTTGTTGTTTCCTCCGAATGAAACTTTTCCACCATTTACTTGAATAAGCTTTATGAAGCAATTTGAGTCTCCTGTCATGTGTCTTGAGCATCCGCTATCAAGATACCACTTTACCTTCTTTTTGACAGACCCGCATTCAAAAGAGAGTCTCAAGCTTTCTTTGGTACCCAAATTTTCTTGGGTCCTTTGGCGTTAGTAGAATGAGCATTATTAGGCCATACTTTCTTAACAGGCTTCCAAACCATAGGACACTCTTTTTCAAAATGATCCTGACTGTTACATTTTGAACACCTTAAAGCATTTCGACCTACAGACTTTACAAAAACTCTTTTGAAATGATTTTTGTAAGCCTCTCTCGACGGTCTTTTCTTAATTCTTTCTTTTACTTTCGGAAAATCAATCAAGGGGATAGTTTCTGCTGTTATACCTAGACCAGACTTATTGAAGTAAGGTCTTTGAATTAAAAGAACTTTTTCAAGTTTTTCGGACCCTATTGAAAATTTCTTTGAAATATTTGATAAGTCATTTTTAAGAAAGCATTTTCTTTTGAAAGTTTATCTTCATTCTCTTTAAGAGTAGAAACATTTAACTCTAGACTTTTCACTTTTTCTTCTAAAATATTTTCCTTTTGTTTTAAAACTGAGTTTTCCTTTTTAAGTTCGGAAATCTTTTTGAGAGAAGTCTTGAGACTAAAACATAGTTCGTCAATATATTTAGATACTTTGACAGGAATTTTATAATCACTTACCTCAAATTCACTGTTTGAGTCTGATTGCGCCATCAGACACAGGTTGGCATATTCCTCATCACTTTCTTCACACTCAGATCGCTCCGTTTTCGGCTTTAAGAGCTTTTCGAGACTTCTCGGGCTTTCCTCTTTTCTTCTTCGAAGAGGACAGGTTGGGTCGATGTGCCCCTTTTTCTTACACTCAAAGCAAACTACATCTTTGTTTGGTTCCTCATTATCAACAAACTTGGTTTGTTGTTTCTGAAAACTTTGTTTCTTTGAGTTGAACCTTCTTCCTTTTCTATTTAGCTTTCTGAACCTTCTGATCATAAGAGCAAGCTCCTCATCGTCCAGATCTTCTTCAGAATCTGTATCATCAGAATCATCGTTAGATTTTAATGCAATGGATTTCTTACCTCTTGGATCTTCGTCTTCATTAATTCGTTCCACTTCGTAAGATTGAAGAGTTCCAATCAGCTCGTCTACAGATAATGGCATGATTCTTTGCGTCTCTCTTATTGAAGTCTTTATATGATTCTAATCCTTGGAGAGTCCACGTAGTAGCTTGTTCACCTTCATAGGATCAGAAATTTTCTGTCCTTGATTCTCAAGACCATTGACAATATCTGTAAAGCGGCTAAACATGTCAGTTATAGATTCTCCTGGTTTCATTTTGAAGGCTTCATATTGACCAAGGAGAATGTTGATTCTGGTCTCCTTCACTCGGTCTGTCCCTTCATAAGTGATATGTAATCTATCCCAGACTTCTTTTGCTGTAACACAAGAAGATATTCTGTTATATTCAGTTGGTGACAAAGCACAATATAAAGAATAAATTGCTTTAGCATCGAGTGCTTGTCTCTTGTTTATCTCTTCTTGAGACATTCCGCTGGCTTCAACAGTTTCTTTCCCTCTTTCAGATATTGATGCAGCAATAGGAGTGATTCCTTTTTCCACCACATCCCATTCCAGAGGATCCTTTGACCGTGGAAAAGCTTTCATCTTGTTTTTCCAGATGTTGTAATCCTTTCCATCAAAGTAGGGTGGTCTGGTATTGCTTTGCCCTTCCACCAGCCCTGGTGCTAGCATACTCGCCATGAATCTTTTACTCTGAAGTAAAACACTTCAAATAAAGTAAGAACACGAGCTCGATACCAATTGATATATCTAGAACGAGTACCTAGAGGGGGTGAATAGGTATATAAAAATTTTCTTAAAGATTGCACAAAACTTAGACAGTTGGATAATTAAAAATCAATCGTGAGACCGAGTAAGGGAAAGAGAGAATTGAACACGCGGTTTATAGTGGTTCGGCTTGATTTAAGCCTACGTCCACTCTTAACGCACCGACAGCCAATTGGCTGGATTCCACTATGATCAAAGAGATGTTACAGTGTTGATCTTCCTTGATTTCTAGGTGTAGACGATCTACCACACTCGCTCAAGGTGTCACCAAGTATAAACACTCTCTGTGTATACAATTTCGCTCGAACAGTATCGACTAACAATCAAGGTTCTTCAGACTCTGGAATTTTTCTATCGATCACACTCTCCTAAAACAGCTAGAACATCTTCCTTTTATACTCCTTTATGCCATCATAGCCGTTGGCACTTACCAAAGGAATTCCTCCAATCTACCCGTTGGACGGAATCAATCAAGAAGATCATCCGAGCTATTTAAGGAATCTGATGATAGCCCATCAATCTGTTCGCCCATACAATCGGGATCTTGGTTTCCAAGAATAGAACATTCCAAGAATATTTAATGTCGACCATCGGATCTTCAATCGATCTTAGATAAGAATTAAAGAATCCGAAATGATTATCCAACCAAAAAGTCTCTTCCAGAGGATAGGATCTAATCCTCAACCATATACCTCGGCTTTGGATTTCCTTCGTCACTGGATTAGAAAGACTGTCAGTGAGAATAGACTTAAGTCTCGAGTCTTGATTCTTAAGTCTTGAGTCTTGAGTCTTGAGTCTTGAGTCTTGAGTCTCGAGAATACAAAGTCTTCAGACTTTAAACTATCGGTCTCCAAACATCCAGACTTAGACTGATAGAAACGTTTTGTCAGCTTCAAAATATTCTGGAAAGATTTCTCCAACAACTTCTTCATGAATGAGGTTGACTCATTGTAACATCCTCGATACCGACCCCGTAAGGATTGGCCATAGGGTCCTACATGAATTGACCATGGGCCATTAGCCATGGATCGATCGGTTCAATCGGCTTGATCAGTAATGAATTACGGATTGGTCATGGTTCAATCAATTGATTGACCAACTGGTCATGAATTGGTCGAGGTGTTGGCCATGAATTTTCTACTAACCATACCAATGGGATAGGATCACAAGGATTGGTCACGGAGTGATTTTGGATTGGCGGATTATCATGGGTCGATCCACCAATCGCAGTTTTTAGCAGTGCGCGGTTCTGCCTAGTTATGCGCAAATACACAGACGATCCAAATTGATCAAATGTGACCATCTTCCAACCAAAAATGCATCATTCACTATTTAATTCTTGGTGATCGGAATGGAATCTTGAATTGTGATGTCTGACCGTGGATCAGTAATGCATCGACCACGAACCCCGCCGGTGGTTGAGTGTCAACTGGAATGAGCTCAGGGATATACCCGACTATTTCATCACAAATTCTAAGGTCCATGAGTGTCTTGACTTAGTGCTAGGCCATGGGTAGCCTTAGAATTGGCCTTGAACCAATCAATGGACCAATGACCTAAAATAAAGGAAATCGATTGCTGCAAGCTCAATGAAAGGCTAGGGACCAACCTAAGGGTTAGTCCTGGACCTAGACGGACGTAGCTGTGTCAACCGAAGGGCCGGCCAAGGTGCCGACCAATGTTGGCCCCCTAGTTCAATTGACCCTCTAAGGGGACGATTTGGGCGAATATGGGGTGTGATGGCCGAACCTCGGGTGTACATAATTTGGTTTTTTGAGGTATACCTAATGATCCATTCTCTGGCCCTGGAATCAACTTGGATGATAGAATTCTCTAGATTGCCTTATTGATGATGAAAATGACAATAAGAGAATTCTAGAGCCCCCTCATTAAATGAAGGCATGAGTTATCCTTTGAATATTCAAAAGTCATGATGATAGCCCAAAATATCCTTGGATACTCTAAAAAAGGTGGCACATATGTGGACCAATTAGAGAGCGATACACGAGCCCTCATTAATGACCGAAGGTTCTAGAATTGTTGAGTTGGCAACTATAGCACCATTATTGTCAAACTTCATTTAATGTTCATTAAATGGGGCATATAGTTGCCCCTCCTCTCACGCCCTCTTTCTCTCCTTTAGCCATCAAAGCAAGCCACCCATCTTGTGTAGTTTGAGCTTTAGTTCGAGGTTCATCTAGGCAAGTGTAGTTTCTTTCTTCTTTTAGTAACATTCAAGACATCTTCAACTCTAGGAAATCCTCTCTTGAACAAGCCAAGGGTAGGTCGATTGATTCTTGGATGTTTGATGTATTCTATGACTTGTTCATGTACTTGAATTTCTTGTATGACTAGAACGAGGTCACGGTTCATAGCTTTCGAGTGGTACAAGTTGAGGTTTGCCCATAGCCATAAGATGTGATTTGGTATTGAGTCGTATCGAATTCATGACTTGGATTGGTGCAGGGTTCGTTTATGCTTGTTACTCGAGCGGGGCTTTGGGCTTAGGCTTGTTCATGATATTGTTGATGAAGAAACTCATGATTTCATGGCATGTGCATCATGTTTGAACATAAAGTGCATCATGTTTTAGAAAAATAAGCTCAGTGTAACCTAATACTCGTCTTCACACAATCGACCCAAGGTTCGGGTGATACCTAATACTCATCTATTTAGTGTTAATTCTAGTTTAGAATTAATTTAGCATAAAAATGTGAAAATGTTTTTGATAAAAGTTGGATTCAAAACTGAATAAGTTCTTAGGGCTTATCGTGTGGATTTTTAAATGGTATTCTCTTTTAGAGACAATGTTAGGTCGTGACAGCTTAGTGACTCCACTGAAAGAAGTCATCTTTTTCCCTTAAGATTTTATTAGAGATATTCTTTAAAATAATCTGCAATTCTATTTTAATAGAAAAGTAGATGGTTCTAACTAAATTTTTTGCATTACCATTTGTCTTTTGTTCATAGTAATTGAATAAATCTACACTCCATGGATTACCAATATCATTTGCTTGAGGGTTTAATGAGTTTGGGCAAATAAGTGCACCAACATTAGGATCACCTCTATCTTTAATTGTTTCGCCCTTGTCCATTCCACTGGGCAATGTTCACTCTCTTTCTTGCAACTTAAAAATCTCAAAAGTTCTATGGAGCTGTTTATTATAATGCCCAAAATTTAAGTGTTGATCTCCTCATATTGTGAGTTATAAACTAGTGGGACTCTATATTATCATTTTCAGCCATCCTTTTTTTATTGACTATAACATTAGGTTTTCTCGATGCCATCTACGAATATCTTGATTAATTAAATTCTTTCAAAAGTCTAGTTTTTTTCTAAAATGAATTGTTAAGTCTCCATGGACATTTATATAATTAAATTAAAAATTGGGAATATAAATTTGTAGGGTCACATCAAATACATTTTTTTCCTATTATAAGAATATAACTTTATTATAGTTATCGAGATAGGTTCTTCCATCCAGAAACTCGTCTAGAGAATAAAAATAGAAAAATTTATTCGTGAACAAAATTGTTATCAAGAACAAAAGTAGTAACAAACGTATCTCAAATGTAGCGTATGTTTATGTAAATGTTTTAAAACTCCACATTAATTTCAGTATTTTCAGTACTCTTGAATTTTAGATGACTACAATAGAACCATGAAAAAAGATTTTTGAGTTTGCAAATTGAAACAGCAGAATATATTTCCGCCAAGTGGTTTTCTTCCCCATTGACTTGACGGTTGTAGCTCATAGATGAGACTGCTTTCAGAGCATTTCTTCTGCATCGGCACTGGATAGAGTATAGGGTTAGGAGCCTCTCCAGTAACCTTTGCAAAGGAGGACGCCGGCCTAATTCACAGTTTGAGAGAGAGAGAGAGAGAGAGATCAGGAGTTGTCAGGGAGGCGGCTGGATTAGGCAGTGGTGGAGGTTGACGGCTGTCGTGGCATAGACCACTTGGCGGCTAGGTCCCACATAACAACGCAATTGGAAGAGGAGAGAAAAGAGCGAAATGTACTAGGAAAAAAAAAAAGAAATGGTCAGAAAAGGATGAATTTATGGCATTTAAACAAAAGAGTAAGAGTCGGGAGCCAAAAACCATTTTTTTCTCTGTCTTCTCTCTTTTCCCATTGTTTTCTTCAAGCGATGGGAGAGGATTTGAACTAGTCTCACTCTCTCCTCTCTCTTTTGTTCTCTCTTTTTTTTTTTTTTTTGCATTTTTTTATTTTTTGCTTGCTTTTCCTTCTCTCCCAATTTAGATTTGGGAGCTCTCTTCTCCCCATTTAATTCTCAATTTGAGATTTGACTTCTCTTGATTTAGTTCTAGATTTGGATATTATCATCTTCCAATCTAGATATGAGAGTCTAATAAATATGCTTTTGAGGATTCAATGCTCCTCTATTTTGCCTTCAACCTCAATGATGATTGTAGTTGTTTTGGCGTCTTGTTGAATTTTAAATATTTGCTCTTACACATGTTAGATCTGTATTTATATAACATATTTTTGTTATCTCTATACAATGACAATATAGAGAAAGCCGAACCTAAATACGCATCGTTAACTGGCAATGTTATAATTATTGGAGAAGGAATTTCCGACGTGTGCTCATCATTGTCAAAGACACGAGGTCCAGTGATTGGTTGCTAATTTGGTTTACTAGATCCGTTTGTGTGGAATGGGTTTGTACTTAACCTTATTATTTGTCGATCCCTCTTGTGTTCTGGATTTAACTTTGTTTTTCAGTATTCATGCTCTATTTCAGTTTGTTTTGTAGAAAAATTATGTACTTCTGTATCATTTTGAGTAATTAGTATAATTTTTTTTAATAAAAAAATACAAGAGTGCGTGACACAAATCTAATCGGGGTCATGATAAAACTTTCTCCAAGTCAATGGGTTTCAAAATTACTTGGCACCGTCTGTTAGCTCTGCTTTGAGTTTCTTATGTGAGCTCAAATGATTCAAGAAATGTTTTAAGATACATAATAAGACGATTGAACCTGAGAAATTTTTGGAGGTATGCAACGGAAGCGAAGTGCTCAAGCGACATGGATGAAAATGTGTTTTAACGTTATAGGCTAAATATCTGGTAAATGATATATATGAGGTTAATACCCTGAAAATCCCAAAATCAATACTTATACGATAAATTGACCTCAAACTATTACATTTCTAATAAATTTACTTAAAATTAATTTTTTAACCACTAGAAACTTTAAAAGAGTACACTTGTGATAAATTTATTATCTGTTAGTTTTCATCAAATTAGATTAACATCACAAGAAATCATAAACTGATATACTCGTGGCAAATGAATGATAAAATCCAAAATTAATATACCTATCAACTATCACATGTCATTCAATTCAGCAATTTACGTTAAAATTTAACAAAAACTACAATATGGCAAATTTATTATAGGTGTACCGATTTTAGAATTTTGTGTTAAAAAGTTTAGTGTAAATTTGTCACATATTTATTTACTTAAGGTTTTTCGTGGTGTTAACCCTATTGTATATGTGCTAAAGGTGATTAGATGAGAGCAAGTGGAGTTGATAGCAACATTAATGAATGAACGCGGGTTACGATCAATATTAAGCGTCGTTCGATCGGACCTTGGCAGCATTTCCAAATTTGGACCGGTTCACATGCCGTCAAACCAGTCAGCTGGTCTTAGATAACCTTCGGATATGGTATTTGTCGTGTTATGCACATCAAATTTGACTTAAAATGCATCTTTTACATCACAAAATCATCAAAGTCGGCAAAAAAAATAATTATCAAATGGTATCTTCGGAAATGTTTGTTGGCCTGGGCTAGCTCTATCTTGACTCCATGCATATGGATTTAGAATAGAGTATTAATAATAGTTTCGGCTTGGAATTAGTCATTTTGGGCAATTGAACCTTTAATTTGTACTTTCTGCTCTTTAGTGGGTGGTCAATGCAATGCATGAGTACTAAGAACTCCATCTTGCACATGAGCGATAGAGAGAGTCGATGTAATGCACGAGTACTTAGAACTCCATGTCGCACATGGCTAGGGCGAAAATCCAACGAGCTCCTCCTCGATCTTGGGGAAATCTACTCCAAGGTACCATGTCTCCTGTACATTATGTATTAAATCACATGATCCAATAAATTCAAGTTGCATTTGTTATTTGATGTCTGAACTTTACTCAAATCTAGTAAATTCATATCTTTATCCTTAATTAAACTTCCACTTAAGCATTATGAAGCCCTTGATGAAGCTGAAAGGACAATGCTTTTCTTCTATAAAATCTCCCCTTCTCAATCATCAATCTCAGGTGTTATCTAATTGGCATGCCAAAGTTGACCAAAATGTGCAATCTTATACTTGCTTTGTTCATCTTCGTGCTGAGTCCTTCGTCCCTGGAAGTCTCGGCTCAACCTTTTCACACTCTAGTCACGTCCCTCCACAAGGACCCCAGCACGTCCCTCCACACCATTACCCTCACACTGAACGCTTCCGAGCAATATCTCGTTGACCTCGACGCTCCTTTCATATGGAACCAGTGCGATTCGCTGCATTTGCCGGTCTTTTGTGACGAGTCAGATTGCTTGACCGCTCGCCGTTACATGTCTCCGCTATGCCCTGAGACGAATAACACACATAGCTCCGATCAGTGCCTTTGCTACGACACACCTGTAAACCCGATCACCGGGTCATGTGCCTTAACTAATGGGAGTCGCAATGTCCTCACGGTATATTGGACCGCCGGTAGATCTCTCTCTACATACAGGATTCAGTACTTCAATCGGTTCGTCTCGTGTGCTCCTTCGTCTCTCTTGCAATCTCTTCCAGCACAAGCAATCGGCGTTGCTTCCTTGTCGCAGTCCACTCTCTCTCTACTATATCAATTCATCATCGACGATGTCACCCAGAAATTCTCCCTTTGCCTCTCGAGCTCAAGTGATGATCAAGGGGTCATTTTCTTCGGTGACGGTCCATACTATCTCGAACCTCCGGCAAACTTTGATGCTTCAAGCATACTTTCCTACATTCCGTTGATCAAGAATCCCCAGCACTGGGATATTTTATAAACGTGACGGGGATATCGATCAACCAAAAGGCCATTAGTATTCCAGCGAACACGTTTGCGCTCGACGTAAGTGGAGGTGTGAAGCTCAGTACTACAGTGCCCTACACTACCCTGAGGAGTGACATTTATAGTGTCTTTATGAGCGAATTTAAGAAGGCTGTGGATGGCTTCCCACGAGGGAAGAAGGTGAGTCCGCTCGAGTATTGCTTCAAGACGAATGTCACGAGACAGACGAAGGTCGGGAGCATTCCTCGAATCGATCTAGTGCTAGGAGATGGAGCGTACTGGAATATTCACAATTCTAATCTGCTAAAACAAGTGGACGCCGATGCATCCTGCTTGGCAATCGTCAATGGTGGAAACACGGCGGAGCATGCCGTGGTGATCGGGACGTACCAATTGGAGAACATAATGTTGCAATTTGATTTGGCCCAGTCTAGATTGGGATTCAGTTCTTCCTTGTCCTCCTTCGGGAGCTCATGCGGTAACTTCGATTTCACAGTTCGGCCTTGACCTTTTCTTTGCTTCTCAAGGAACTTTCGATCTCAAAGAAAGAGTTACGTGCCTTTTCTTTTATCCAAAATAAAGTGTCCATGTCATAGACCAACTTCGTTTGGGAAAGTCTCGCGTGATAAAAGCCTTACTGTACGATCATCTGTTCTATCGGATAAAGCGAAGAGACTTCCTATTTTTAATAAAAGTTTAATAGCTGTTACGCTGCTTGGTTTAAGTATGTGTTATTTATTCACTGTTTGGTCTCATGTAATGTAATGGCCATCACTGCAACCAAACGTTCGGTACCGGTATTGACATGGAAAATTTTAAACTTTAAAAAAAAAATTATGAATTTTTTTTTATTTTTGTGTAATTTTCTTTTATTCTCTTTTATTTTCTTTTTCTTCGCCCAAATCTAGCAAGGGCAACAAAGCCTTTGTCAACCGTGGGTGAGGCTTTGTGGCCTTTTCCTATGGTCGGTGAAGGTCTACCGGCAACTCTTGCTAGACTTGGTAGGAAAATAAGGAAAATATAGATATATATATATATATATATATATATATATATATATATATAAGAATCAATTTAAAAAAATTATAAAAATTTGTACACATTAGTGTCGGCTATCTTATGTGGCCTTATTGGTGATTTCTAGATAAATTTTGTTGGAGAGACTTAATTGAAAAAACTAGAAAAAACTCAATTGAAAAATTAAAATATTTATAACTGTTTAAAACAATATTCAATTGACAAAAAAAAAAAATTAAAAAATTTGTATTTATAATTGGTGATTTCTAGATAAATTTTGTTGGAGACTAAAAAATGTTTAAAACTCAATTGACAAAATTAACATATTTATAACTGAGTTAGACAAAGTGTAATAAGTTTAGAATTTTTTGGACAATATTCCCTTTATGTAGTGTATATCATGCACTTTGCCATGTTGTGTTCCCTTGTCGTGTCCAGACTGTATAATCATGCCATACTCCCCAAAGAACCAGCGGAAATTGAGTCACAATTGGCCGTCCTCATGTTGAGAAACCAAGTTTTACCGCAAGTGAAGACCACCCTTGGCACCACGACTGCCTTCCCGACCGCCCTCCCGTTGGTGGAGTGGACGATAGCGGTGTCGGAGGCCATCTCACCGCCTCCGATGCCCCAGCTGCTTAATGGGTTGTAAGGGATGTGGCTGCAGGTGTTGCTGTAGCACCTGATTTTTGAGAATCACAGAGACCTGCCTATTGGAAAATCCCATTGGAAAATCCCACCCACATCAATGGTCAGCTTAATGGGCAGAAGTGGTGTTCTTTGCTTGATTTTGGGTTGTGTATTGGAGCTTTGAGGAGTCTTTGGTCACGGGAATAATTAGGGCTCTAGGCCGAAAGCTTGGGGTGGCTAGAGTTTGGGAAAAGACCAATACCACATATAAGAAAGGGGAAAATTATCAAAAAAGTCATAAATCTATTGCATTGGTATTAATTCATTTATAAACCTTTCAATTGAACTAATTTACTCATAAACATTTTCATATTAATAACAATTTAGTCCATCTAGCCAATTTAGGCGAGAAATTGCTGACGTGAATGCCAATTGTTTTATGTGGTATGGTTGGCATTAATATAAACAATTTTTTTTTTCAAATTTTAAATATTTTTTTCAAAATTTTTTATTGTTTTGTTATTTTCCTTTTTTTTTTTTTTTTTTTTTTTTTTTTCTTTCCTTTGGCCTATGGCCGCTACTTGGCCATGGTTGATGACCGACCACAAGCAAGAGCCTCGAGGGTGACCCTTGCCCAATCCGCAAGGGTCCAACCCTTGCTAGATCAGGCAAGGGCAACCCTCACCCAAGCTGCGAGGGTTGAGCCTTCACTAGCTCTGGCACAAGCCACAACATCCTTGCTTGTGACAGGTCGCTAGCCGTAGGGTAGGGGGAAGTGAAGGAAGAGAAAAATAGGAAAAAAAGGAAAAGAATTTAAAAGATTTAAAATTTAAAAATAAAAAATTTAAAATTTGTTCATGTTGGCGTTAGCAGCACCATGTAGGACGGTTGCATCCATATCAACAATTTCAGGCCTAAATTGGCCGAATGACTTGAATTTGTATCAATATGAAAATGTTTAAAACTAAATTGGTCTAATTGAAAGATTTATGACTAAATTGATATAAATGTAATAAATTTATACTTTTTTGGTACTTTTCCCTTTTATGGGAGAGATCATGGCCTCTTATAGGAATTTGAATAGTGGTATAGCCTTTAGGCCATGTGGTTTGATTCTAGGTCATGAATATATTAATCAGTCAGCAAAAGAAAAGAAAAAAAACGATTAATTAATGAGCAACTAATGGTGCTTCGTCGTCTTCTCCATGAATAATTCATTGTCATTGATATATTGCTGAGGCGACACGAAACGCAAGGCACTCTATAATGAGAACCATAAGACGGCGTGAACAACATGAGAATTAAAAAAATCCACCGCAGTTGTTTTGAAATATCCGCTCTCTATCGACCTTTTGTGGACACGAGACCGTCACCTTTCGTGGACAAGATACCATCACCGACCATTTGTCTTCCTTAAGTCACCGGACTCAAGGCACTCACTAATGTTACCATGATTTTTCATCAAATGTATTATAGCAAGAAAAGCTTACGTATTGTTAGACAGTTTTGCTCGCAGCGTATTTAGCGGTCCATCTTTCAATATTGTTCATCTCAAATGAATTATGGTTTGATTATACGATTAAAAAATTCGGACTGAATTGCTTTCGTACGTTAAGCTGAGAACTTAGGGTGCATATGCCCCATTTATAAACTAAAAAAGGGTCATGTACGTGTAATCAGCACTCTACTCTACACACAAGCTTCCTTATATTTTAGGAAGACCTCACTGAAGGTCCATATTCCCCGTAATTTATGTACAAATGCACAAGATCCAATCGGAGCATTTGGAGGTGAATGATATTATTTAAGGCCTTTACACGTTCTCTTTTAATATATCTTTTTGAAAAATGTAGTAGTCTGTTACCCTTTATCCTTTCATCCCCTTGACGCATCTCTAAAGTCAAGCAAATTCTTTTCTATATAATTTCGTCTTCTTAACCTTCAAAACTCCTATCATTCCAATCCTCCTTTTCCTGATGACCAAACGTAATTATTTAACTATCCAAATAGATGCCGTATTGTGGTATGAGTAAATAAGAAAATATCACAAGATATTGTAGCATACGAAGTAAATATAAAAAAGCAAAATAGGAAGTATTATGTAAATTTTGTGACCAAATGCAAACATATTCTAATTTAAGTACATGTTAAAAATAACACAAGATATTGTAGCACACATACATCTTTAAAGTTATGACATTTAAAAATAAATATCTAGTTTGTGTGCCATATCATTTTTTTTTATTGGCATGAAATTAACACGTTTTCATTTTTCTTGTGATGAAACTATAGTAGAGATAATATGCACCGGGAAATAGTATAAAACCTAATTTATTTATTTATTTTGGTCGGATAAAACCTACTTTATTTGAGAGGTAAAATATAACAAATTATGAAGATTCTCAATAGATATCTATCAAGTTCGTAGATCCATGTGATTATTCCATAGATACACTCATGATTCAATAATTTATAGATTCATATATATATACGTAACATTTGTACATCAAATCGCTATAAATTGTAAGATATAATTGAACCCCAACCCCAACCACACACAAATACACCGCGGTCGCGGTATTATACCTTAGCTTCCGTACTTTCATCCCTTACGCTAGGATGATATCAAAGTCAGATAGGATAATAGTGGAATCTATTATATTTATACGTTGATTAGTAAATGTCACGATATTACATAGATAAAGACATGGTGCTATTTCGCTTAAACACTAATTATTCTCTCTTCCCCCTCCACCTCTGCACCATTGTCATCAACCCGAAGTCACCATTGCCTTCGGCCGCAACCTGTCAAGCGACCATTGATATTGCCTCACTGCATACCTGACAGGATCTCTTGGCGTCATGGCTCCCACTCTTGTGTTAGTTTTGGACACCAAGGTGGCTGGTTCCTAAGGAAAAGGAACATCCATAGTCGTGTGTTGTCTTTTCTGGATGCAAATTCATCTTCCGAGCATGATCAGGAACTTCCATCTGCAATGGCACAGCCTGAACCACGGACAAAAAAGGACCTTGCACTATTGGAGAGGTTAGAGATCTTTGTTGCCCGTTACACAGCTGCGAATTTCGTGATCCTACAAAAAAATAATAATAAAAAGAATTAAGATAATGCAGGTCAGCCACAATTTTAAGTAAATCATTACTTGATCGTCAGCTTTATTGAGCAATACTGCTATTGATGAATCGAAATTGCAGACGGAATTTGTTGCTCGATTTCTCCGATTCCCATGAGGATACACGGGATGGAGCAAAATACCGCAAAAATGTCATAAACTTTTCCTCGTTGGTTAAGTGTATATGTAATAGAGAGATGCGCAAGTTTTGAATGACAAGGCACAATGAATGAAAGCTCCGGCAACACACCAAACTCAGGCGAAGGTGGAGATGTCGATCAGGAAGCTCAGTTAGGGAACACGATTGGATACCCGGCTATGACAAAGACGTCAACAACCACGTGATGGTCAGAGGCAACACAAAAATTGTCTACTATGGTGATGGTTCTACCGCAATGGCTGGTGATGCTATAGATTTTATACTTGAACATGAGAAATCCTATCCATCATTATTTTATGAATTTTAAATCTAGGCTATATCTCTCTTTCATTTGATCTTAACCGGTCATGTACGGAAACCAAACACCAAATAGGATAAAAGTTATTATATTCTAACTTTTATCTTGGCCGCAAAAGGTAGCCTCTGCACTTTCATTTTGTTACATCTCTTCGTTATTTTTTTTTTCTTTCCAACTAGCAGCAATGCATATGACTTTTAAGGGTAAAAGTATCATAGAACAAAATACATATCATAAAAACAAAAAAAATTGATTAAGTTTGTTAGAATTTGATAAATATAGCTACTGTAATACAACTACATAAGATATGAATTAAATTTGAGTAAAGTTCAAACGTCAAATAACAATTGCATTTGAATTGGTTGGATCATGTGCTTTTAGTAAATAATGTACGGGAGACATTGTTGGAGTAGATTTCACCAATGTCGAGAAGAAGCCCGTCGGATTTTTGCCTTAGCCATGTGCAATATGGAGTTCTTAGTACTCATGCATTGCTTTAACCGGCCCCCCCCCCCCCGGGCGGGGGCCCACTAAAGAGCAGAAAGTCCAAATTAAAGGTCCAATTGCCCAAAAAGACTAATTCCAAGTTGAACTAGTATTAATTTTGTGATGTAAAAGATGCATTTTTAAGTCAAGTTTGATGTGCATAACAGGATAAATGCCATATCCCCAAGGTCATCCATGGCAGAGGTGGCGACATCAGGTGACATCAGCCATGATGGTCGCAATCTCCTATACACAGAGAGAGAGAGAGAGAGAGAGAGAGGGTAAATGTGAGTTTCCATAAACAATGGACTCATTTTTGTCAAATTACTTCTTATTGTAGAGGCTCCTAATCCTATCTTCTATGCCCTGCCAATGCAGAAGATATTCTCTAAAAGCAGTCTTATCTACGAGCCACAACCGTCAAGTCCATGGGGAATAAAACCACTTCTAGATATATTTTCTGCTATTCCAGTTTGCAAACTTAGTCATCTAAAATTCATGAGTACAGAGAATATTGAAATTAATGAGGAGTGATAAAATATTTGAAGTGACACACACTGCATCTGATAACCTAACATGCATGAATAGACCACAACTATCGAGTCCGTTCAATATATAATATCATAAGCGAAGTCTCTGATGCAAAACCAAGAGTCTCATAACTAGAAGGTAAACCAAGGCATGGGAGTTTATTTTGGATATGCTTTATTTTACACAAACAAGTCTATGAAACTTTATTTCAGAACATTGTAAAATTCATCAAGAAAGAGAGAAGTAGCTTAAACAATGCCGCCAACGGTGAAATTGAAGTCACCACATGTAGCCCCGTAAGTATACAAGGAAGAGCTGAAACCCAATCTTGATTGATCCAAATCAAATTGCAGCAAGTTACTCCCCATTTGATACGTCCCGATCACGACAGCTTGCTCTGCAGTTTCCCCTCCATCGACAAAAGTCAAGCACGCAATGTTGTCATCAACTTGCTTTATCGAGTTTGATGGATAGATGGTCCATTTCTCTCCATTTCCTAGCATCAGATCTATCTGGGGAATGAGTTGCCCGTTGTTGGTCGATGCTATAATGAAACACAAAGGAAACGGATCCACACTGGTCACTTGAGAGATGCCTTTAGCAGCCTTCTTAAAAGCCCTAATAAAAGTCTTGAAAATGTTGCTCTTTAGCGTAGTGTATGGTACAATAGTACTAAGCTTCACACTCTGATTGGCATTGCAGCCGTTCTGTGGAACCTTCATGTGCTTCCCATTGATCGATATGCCAGTAACGTTGATAAAATATCCTAGCGATGTCGGATTGCCTTGCAAGGGAGTGTAGGTGAGTACTTTTGCCGCATCAACGTCTGTGGAAGGATCAAGATGGTTTGGTAGATAGTATGGACCATCACCGAAGAATATCGCCCCACGAGCTTCTGACCAGCTCGGAAGGCAAAGTGCAAACTTCCTTGCGACCAATTGGCCAAGAGGATCAGTGAATACAGACGGTAGAGACAGAGAAGACCACGACAAGGCACCAACGCCAATCGCTTCTTCAGGCAGAGACTGTAGAAGAGACGGCGGAGCACACGATACATACAATCGATTGAAATGCATACCTGTCGTGAGAAATCTCCCATCTGTCCAATATACACCGATATCTTTGTAGGTCAATTGCGACGGAGCACAGGACTTGGTGATCGGGTTCACAGGCACGTCGTTGCAGCGACAGTGACCACCTGTAAACGTGTTATTGACGGGACATGAGGGAGGGATGTAGCTTCGAGCAATGGCACATGCGCCTGAGTTACAACCGACCGGAGGTCGATGGGAATGGCATCGGTACCAGGTGAAAGGAGCGTCGAGATCAATGATATAATGTTCCCCGCCGTTGAGCGTGATGCTGTAGAGAGTAGTGTTTGTGCCTGGATGTTGGAGGATGGGTGCTACGAGAGTGTGATATGGAGGTGGAGCGAAAGCTTCAGTGGATAATGTCCACGCAAGAATTAACAAAAGAAGAAGAGTGTTCATTTTCATCTCTTTTGGGGTTTAGGAATGATACGAGATTAGAAGGCTGAGAGGAGGAAGGTTATATAGAAAAGAACATGGTTAACTTTTGAGATGCGTCAAACATGGTTAACTTTTGAGATGCGTCAAGGGGTACAATATGAAACTCAGAAATTTTCTTAGGATAAACGAGAGAAAGTACTCCATTGCGTGAAAAGATACGTCAAAAGAGCATGTGCGAAGGCCTTATAGTATCTATCCCGTCCAATATGACTTTGTACATAAATTATAGGGAATGTGGAACCTCAATGAGGTATTACTGAAATCTGGGGAAGCCCATAAGACTTTTCAGAGTGCTTGTGTTTAGAGTAGAGTCTTAATAACACGCATGACCTTTTTCAAGTTTATAAATGAGACTTTTGCACCCTGAGTTCTCATATTTACTTAAGGAATCAATAAGCTCTAAGTTTCTTTTATCGGTGTAATTAAATATTAATTCTTTTTTACAAAGTGCAATCAAATCCTTGAAGACGAATAATGTGAAAAATGTGCTACTAACAAGATGAAGATTAAGTTGCACCATCCCTATTCCAAAAGGCCATGTGTCAAATCTTTTAACCAATCTTGTCAAGTACAGCAGTATATATCGATGATATCTTGCTGTATAGTCTTGATGAGTAGTCACACTGCCAACTTCTTGAACAGTTCACAGAAATTATGAAAAAGCATGGGATCATGCTTTTTCAAAGAAAGATGAACATCGACCAAACATAAATTGAATTTCTTGGTATGTATCTTAACAAAAGGACATACCATCCAAAGCCAGACATTGCTCAGGAATTACTGAATTTCCTGAAGAAAATTTCACAACAAAGCAAGTTCAACAATTTCTTTGGGATAATTAATTATCTCAGAGACTTTGTTCCAAATCTTACAAAGTTGCTGATTCCACTGCAAACAATGCTGAAGAAGAATCCCCCACCTTGGGGAAAATCTCAAACTAAAGCAGTTGTTGAACTCAATGAAATAATGCAGACTCTTCCTCCGTTACAAATTCCATCAACAGGGAAGAGAATTCTCCAAACCGACATTAGTGATGAATATTGGGCTGCTATCTTGTTCGAAGAAATTGATGGTAAGAGACATCTGTGTGCCTACAAAAGTGGTAAGTTTTCTCAAGTTGAGATGCATTATCGTTCCACTTTCAAAGAAATCTTGGCGGTGAAAAATGAAATAAAAAAGTTCGAATTCCATCTCATCGACCATCACTTTCTAGTAGAATTGGATATGGTATCTTTTTCCTCAGATGACCAAGTTGAAACAAAAACAAGTTCCAAATTCTTGACTGCTTTGATGGGCTGAATGGTTTTCAAAGTATATATTTTTTTAAACCAAACATATTGCCGAAAAGAAAAATGTGCTTGCTGACTTCTTCTCAAGACCAAAAGCACCAGTAGAGATCAACGTGTACATCATGAGGCATGCTTTTCATATGCTTCATCATAATGAAAAGTATAAAATTGAGAGGATAAAAGATTGGCCAAGCTGGCGATACCCCCAAGAGATCATTGAGCAAATCCAGAATGACAGCCTCATTGAAAATCTGGATAATCTCATGTGGCAATGAGACACAGATCTGTTCAGACTCAATGGAGGTTTGATTATTTATCCTTTTGGATTAAATTCAAACTATCCATTCATACATCCTCTAAACTAAAAGGAAGATGATTTCCCTGATTAACTTCGATGGTTATTATGGTATTTAACCAATAAGTACTTAATAGCTATTAAAATTCCAACTAGAAGATTCATTACCAACCTCACCAGGATATTTGGACTTGGTAGGGGAAACATTGGAAAAGAAAGTGACAGAAATCTTTTAGATTTCCTTAACTGGTATTATCCTCCCACTCATTGGAATAATCTCTTGCAAAAAGAACTGAGAACCACACAACCAAACCCTGAGGTCCATATTATTTTGTTTTTTAAATGAACATGGGCTCTTGTCACAAATAATGGCAGCATTATCGACTCCCCCCTAAGTATAGGTACCACATCTTATAAACCTTTACCTCATAGTGCATAAGGTTGACTTCACAAGTCCTATCTAGGACTTGTTGGTTGCTGTGAGCACTAGTACTAATAACTCCAAAAGGTTTTGTGCTAAGAAAATAAGACCATTCCTGAAGGTGCATGTAATTATAATGTATCAACTGCATGAGATCATTATAGCCTAGCACCAGAAGCCAAGCAAGCACTCGAGGAATTCAGACAAGCTGCATCATCACAGGAGCATGAAATGGTAGACACATATGACATTGCACAGACCTCTGAAGACCCCTCTACTAAATGGGGAGGTCCTCTTTTCCAAGACCCCTATGACCAAGGACCTTTGTCCTTATCACAGCCAAGCATTCCTGTCGACATTACAGGCTTCTCCTAGAATCAAGAGGAAACATCCTCATCATATTAGCTGAACTAGATTCTCTCACTAGATTCTCTTGTTGGACTCAAGAAGAAATACGAAAAACAGCTTGTGGCAAGTCATAGTTTAGACAACTCAAAATACGATTACAATGCTCATGACGGACAAGACCACTGACTATACAACACCATTGTTTGTACAAGATTACTGTAACAAGTTACTGTTCATTTCACTGTAGCAGTAGGCTAGGGAAATCACCGTTTATTATCACTGTTCATACTGTGAGAATAATTCCCTACCGGAAGTTTTAGGCGCATCCGTTTGTTTCAAGACCTGTGAGCATGGTCCTTATTTGTGTGTGATCTCTTATTGCCTATAAAAGGTGAGGAGGATGTAACGTGTTGGCAAGGTCCCTTGAAGTAAAGTGAGTGTTTTGTGAAGATCTCTCTATGGCTTTTTAAAACTCCTTCTTCTTCTCTAGCCTGGTAGGATCCTTTGAGAAATGCAGCTTGGATAGTTATAAATGTTACCATCCTAGTTCTATCTAAGTGTCTCTAGGCTCTGAACTAAATGGCAGAGTGGTTTTTTACCAAAAGGTTGTCTTTGAAGGGCTTGAACGGGAGGTTCACTCACCGTGAGAAGGCATACCTACAGGAAACTGACTCAATCTTCCATAGTTCTAAGTCTAAGTCCCCTCAAAACAATTGTCACAACATCCCTTTTTCAGGCGCCCTTATGTGGCGGCGTGTGTGGAGAATAATGGCTTGTTAAGTATTATTGGAGTTAGTTTGGACTCTCCTAAGCCCACCGATTCACGACTTATAGTCCGAGTTTTTAACTTGCAAGTTAATTTCAAATAGGAATCACCACTAATCGATTTGGGATTGGTCGATTAGAAACCCAAATAAAATGTCGGGAAAATACTTCACTCTTGCGTAATTAGAGAAACTGGGATTGAGGACTTCATTACACTAATTAATCATTAATGCTCTTCCGGTATTTAATCTTGTTTAAACATCAAATAAAGTATTAATGCAACATTTTATGCCAATCATGAATTCCATGATTAGACTGAGGAAATAGAAATTCATGCATCACAAATGCACAATTGGGATGAAGGAAATAAGTCAATATTTTTTTCCAATAAGTCAAACACGATTTCTCTTTTTCTAGGTTTTTCCAGGATTTTCTATGCATTGGTCGAGAAAAATAATCAAAAACCATATTTTTTGGTCTTTTTCTATTTTTGGAAAATGAAAATTTTATTTTCAGATTTTTCAGATTTTTTTGAAAATATAAATTCATTTTTTAATTTTCTGATTTTTTTATTTTTTAAAATTATATTATTAAAAAAATTTGGGTCGGGTCTTCGTATCTGGCTTGAACCGAAGCCGACCTAGATCCATTAGCTTGAGTCTCAAAGCGTATGGCCTCAAGTAGGCTAGGCTTGGCATATTAAGCCTAATCCGTTCTAACAACAATATATAAAAGAAAGCCCAAGCAGCCCACCCCAAGAACACTAGACCAAGCCCACACACGCCTGGCCCGAATCGGCAAGAACCTTACCCGACTAGCGACTCGCGCCCAACCCAGTTCCACAGTCACTGACCCAACTCGAGCCATTATTCCTCTCGATTCAACGGTTGCAATGAACATTGTTAGCCACTGCAATGACTCCTCTGGCGCCACCTCAACCATCCCAGGCTGAAGGCCAATCCTTCGCCAGGCCAACCACCACCATCAGCCGAGACACGGCTTGGCCTCCTAAATTTCTCTCCCTCTCTGTCCTTTGCTTTTAGCGATCTAGCTAGCCGAGACGGCGATGCCACTAGCCTCCGACCTCCCCAACTGCACGACCACGACGATGGTGGCGACGAGACTCTCAGAACAAAGGAAAGAGAAGCCAAGCAAATCGTGAAGGAGAAGAAAGAAGAGATGGCCAGTGGTGCCCTCACCTGGTACGATGGCAACACATGTATGGTAGTCGGGTTAGTTCTTTCGCTCTAGGAGTCTCTTTTCTCCAAATCTCTCTCTCTCTCTCTCTCTCTCTCTCTCTCTCTCTCTCTCAGCCATGATTTCTTCCTTCTCCACCCTTAAATCTCACTTGCTCATAGATCTCTCTCGCTTAGCCCCTCCCCAAATCTCAAATTTCTCGCTATTTCAGATCTCGCTCGATCTCTAGCCTCCCTTGAAGTCTCTCAAGGGAAGTCTTTGAGCTTGCTACTCCACTATCCATCTTCATCTTGCGGATGGCCTATCTATAGGCTGAGGAGGCCGGTCAATGGAGGTTTCGACCATCGGTTCTTGGTGTGTTGACCAGTGTCCACTTCGGCCAAACCAGTGTTGAATCCCTTGCTTGTTGGGTATTGAAGACGTGTCCTATCCTTCACTGGCCTACTCCTTCATCATAGGCTGTCCTCACGTGTGTCAGCGTTGTCACACGTGAGTTGTAGAGGCGGAGGTGGAAAGAGGAAGGAAGAAGAAGAATAAGAAAGAAGAAAGGGCCAAGCTGAAAAAGAACAAAAGGGAAGTGGGTCTCGGGCCTATATACAGGAGAAAGGATAGGAAGGAAGGGCTGGGCATGAAAGCCCTGCCCTCGTGGACCCTTTTTTTTATAATTAATTTTTTCTAACATTAATTTACCGAAAACAAGGTAAATAAAGGAAAGTAAAATAGAAAATAAAACTTAGAAAAGCAAATGATTTTGATACATAGGTGATGCGAAAATCTTTTTTTGTTAAGGCCAAATTGATCCCTAATTTTCTATGAAAATTAATTTGAAGTATTTAGCCCAAAATTTAGGTGTCAACAATAATCATATGATTTCATAAATCTAAAAGACTTATATGCACAACCTACCACAAAAGCCGAGTATGTCATAGGTGGCAAGTAACATGGCCTTGAAGAATATCAAAGGACATCGAATAGGCACAAACGGAACCTACTATGATATTTTGTGACAACATGTCTGCGATCAATTTTTTTTTTTTAATTTGGTATTTCACGGAAGAATCAACCATAGCTTCATTTAGTATAACTTCAAAAAAGAAGGGCAATGTAACCGAGAGATCAAGCTAAATTATTGCAAGACTGAGGATCAAGACACAAACATATTTTCTAAAGCTCTATTGAGTAGCAAGTTTGGGATACTATGAAGCATGCTCAGGGTATTGTGAAAATGGATCAAGAAGGAATGTTAAACAGTGATCCATTTTCTTAGGCTTTCTAGATTAGTCCACAATATTCCCTATTTCTAGTATTTCTTGCATTTGTATTGTTTGGAAAAATCAGTGGCTATAAAAACATGGGTGGTAGATGTTGGGATTTTATGAAACATGTATAGGCTAAATAAACATAAACACAGCAGAAGCAAAGATAAAATCCTACTATACATGTTTCTCCAAAGGTGTTGTTTGTGCGTTTTAATCAAAAATCAAAATATCAAAGGGGTGTTTACGGGATAACCCCTCGAAGTGCGTTTTAAATGACTTGATTTAAATGTTCTTCAGTTCGAGCCTCACAAATGTCAAGCCTCTAGTTTAGACACATCACCAATGCATCTCACAAATAATCACCACTATATTTATGGTAGCAATCTTATGGAGACAATCCTTTGCACGTGGTTAGCATTAGTTTACTAACCATATAGTTCTCTCTCTCTTTCTCTCACTTTTTTTTTTTTTTTAACTTAACCCACTCACCGTCTCTCTGCTCTATTTATAATATCCTGGTGAAGTAAACATTTAACTTCCTCTAGAAGCTAGTCTTTAACCTCTCAAAGAAGTTATTGCCTACTTTTTCTAGAAGCCACTTCTTCCAGAAGCTAGTCTTTAATTTCTCAAATAAGTTATTGACAACTTCCTCCAAAAGCTAGTCTATAACTTCTTAAATAAGTTATTGACTACTTCCTCTAGAAGTTGGGTGAGCAAGAGAACAGCTCTCATGAGTTAGCTGTGTCTAATCGAGTGAATTGGTTATAGTGTGTGATATCCCTAGGTTCATCATTGAGCTAGTAGTGAGACTTGCACTAATATGTTAATACTGAGATAGCTAGTATAAGCACCTAGAGGGGAGTGAATAGGTGCACAATCAATTTATCGGAATACGGAAGCAATTCTTGGCAAACGATAGAAAGGTAGTTCACTATTGATTGACAAAATGAAATACGATCAAAGTAAAGAAAGTAAGGGAGAGAAAATTGAACACAGGGTTTATAGTGGTTCGGTTTAATCCAAGCCTACGTCCACTCTTCCGCACTGACAGCCCATCGGCTGGATTTCACTATGAACAAAAGAGAAGTTACAGTACTCCTTTTCCTTGATTCCACAGTGTAGATGTTTTATCACACTTTCTCAAGATTTCTCACAAATATAGACTCTCTTTTGTATACAAGTATTCGCTCAAAGGAATTGTCTAAACAACAAGGAGCTTCAGACTTTGGAATTCTTCTATCGTGTACACCTCAACAACTTATAACGTCTTCTTTATGTACTGCTTTATGCCATCATACCCATTGGCACTTACCAAAGGAATTCCTCCAATCTATCCGCTGGACAGAATCAATTAGGAAGATCATTCAGGCTATTAAAGGAACGTGTCGATAGCCCATCAATCATGTTCGCCTGTACAATTAGGATCTTGGTTTCCATAAGTAGAACCTTCTAAAAATATTTAGGCAATCATTGATTCCTTAATCTTCAAGTCAATCTCGATCAATTAAAGAATTCCGTTGTGTCTTTTCCAGCCACGAGATCTTCTCTAGTTGATAAGATCAAGCCCTTAACGAAACATCTAGTTCTAGATAACCTTTCTTCAACGGATTAGAGACTATCAATGAGGATAGACTTTGAGTCTTGAATCTGGTTGTCTAGAGGTCTTCAGACTTTAAATAACAGAGTCTACAAACCTTCACACTAGACTGATGGAAACGTTTTGTCAGCTTCAAAACACTTCAAGAAGATTTCTCCAACAATCTTCCCCTTTTTGATGGTGACAAAACTTTCCTGCAGATTTGGACAATTTTGACCTGCAAAACATTTCTCAAACACATATGCATATCTTATAGAGATAAATGGCTAAATGAATAACACTAGAATTTGCAACCACAGAAAATAGGTTAGTCTAATAAGTGATAAAGCCATCCATAAGATACCAATGATAGTTAATAAAAGCAATCAAGTCTAAGTCTAGTTCAGTTCTCATCCAGACATAAAAACAAAGTCAAACAAATAGAGTTTGATGATTCAAACATCAAAACAATCCACAAAATCCAACAAACAATCCAACAAACCACACGATTAAAAATCAAGTTGTTCAAATCTTGCATCTCTCCCCCTTTTTGTCAGCATTTAAAAAGGTTGAGATGAAAATGGAATGAAGTCAAGATTGCTTGGGAACGCGGACAAGATGGAAGTCTCCCATAGACTGAACGATGCCTTCCAGTCTTTTCAAGTCTTCCTTCAATTGTGCAATCTCCTCACCCTTGGCATTGGCCTGAATCCGAACAGAGAGTGCTTGGATTTGATCATTCAATGAACATGAAGAAACTTGACTCGCAGTTTACAAGTTTTGAATCTCGCATCCCAAGGCAAAAATTTGACCTCGCATTTCCATTAGAATATCCATGCTTCTGTGAAAATCGGCTGGGTTGTTGGTCTGCGTACTAGCTTCAGCACGTTCTGCAGATGATGGCATATCAGAATAATCTCGCAAGTTTGGCGATGAAACTTCATGACCTTCTTCTGGAAATTAAGAGGCATAAACATCCTCTGGGTCTGTAGGTGAGCGACTGACTCCTTCACTTGCATTAGGATATGAGGACTTCCCTCCTTTCTCTTGATTTCCCCCTGTTACTATGCCTACAGGTGGAGAGGAATGCTCCTCAGGTTCTCCTTCTTCTCATCTTTCTTCCTCAGGTCTTTCCTCCTCTACTTCTTTTTCACCAACTGATCTTTCTTCTTCTTTCTCTTCTTCTTCTCGACCTTCTCTTTCCTCTTGGCCTTTTTTCTCACATTGTTCCATTGACTCTGGAACAGTGCGACTTAGCTTCTTCAAAGCTATGGCCGAAATGGTAAGGTCATCATCTTCTTCATCTTCCCCAATAAGAGCTCTCCTTTTTGGTTTTGAAGCAACCAAGGGCTCCTTTCCTTTCCGTTTTGAAGAAGAGATTTGATGAGCTTTGACTAGAGTCTTCTCCTTGAATTTCTCCAACTCCTTGTTCAGTTCCTTCAGACGAATTTTGGTCACCATCTTCAGTCCTACCACCATATGATCGCACGATCGAACACAAAAGATTTGCGGAGGCTGAATATTCAGATGTCTGAATAACTTCGTCACAAGGCTTGGGTAAAGAAGTTGACCTCTGTCCTTCATCATCGCTCTATACATGTGAAACATAATAGTGTGAGGGAGAGAAAACCTTTTCCCAGTGAGGATGGCATACATCAGCTTTGCCTCTGAGCTTGAAACATTAGTCTTGGAGGTTGATTTCGGTCGGAGGCAATTGATCATAATCTTGTGAAGCAAGATGTTGAATGCACTCATCCTCAAGTAGGTGATCTTCTCCTTTGTTCTCCTGTCCTTCACTAGTTCCAGTGTGGCCCGAGCAATGGAAACTTTGATCGGTTGATATCTTCCTCTTTCAACTCTTAACACATCTGCCAGCATCTCCATATCCACAACATAGTCTTAATCTTTAACACTAAAAGAAAATCTATTCGCATCCAAAAAGCTAAGATTTGAATAGAAATAAGCAGTTAGTTCAGCATAGGCCTCTGTAGTGTCAGAGCAGAACCTTTCAAGTTGAAGATAACTGAACTTTTCCCTCAAGTTCATATTCACAACATCCAGAAAGTCAAAATCCACACTTCTAGGGTTTATTACCCAACACTTCAGCAATTTCGAGTACAAATTCTTTTGTTCCTTCAATCTGAACAAATCTCTCATTTTTCCTCAACTTTCAACCGCAACACCCATTCTCGATTAAAATTGACTGTACAATTTGTCATCATCATTCCTATCTATAGGATTTGGTCCCCAATCACGAGGATCACTCGGGATATTCGCAAGAGTTTCCTCAGCCAACCCTTTACGAGCAATTCTCAAACTTTCCATTTTTCGTAGAAAGATATATTCGTTCCTATATCCTTTGTCTTTAAGAAAATCATCGACATAGTTCAAGGGAGTACGAGTTCCTTTTAAGGCATGATACAGCTTATAAATAAAAGTGGGCTTTTGAACTCTTACTAGATCTGCATCCTCAATGATTTGTTCCTCTTGTTGATGATCAACGCCTTGAGGACTAGATGGAGGAGAATGACGCTGCTGAGAATGTTGTGGGCTCGGTTGCTGTTTTGGAGACACTTCTTCTTCGGTGAGATCGAAGTGCGTAGGCCCCTCACTCATTCGCCGTGGTCCCCTGCTTGTGATTCTCGAAGACTTTCTTGAAGATGACATCTTTCTCAGTTTTTGGAAGATTCCTTGCTTGACTTTTCCAAGAAAGATGACAACTTTTTGAAGATTAAATAAGGGAAGAAAATGGGAATGGAGGATCAATGCTTTCTAGGGTTTCTGAGAGTAAAGTGAAGAGGAATCGACAGTGCACGATCGGTTAAAAAGAGAGATAAACGAACCGTCACAAAGGAAATAAAGAGATGCCTTTTTAAAATAACTGTCTTTTTCGGCGAAAATAGTCATTTCAAAAATAACTTCCTTTTTGAAAATGAAACGATGCAATAATTAAGTTGATTAAATATAGCAACAATTTAAACACAGTCTGACAATCGTAACTCTTCAAGATAAGATTCGAGAGAGAGAGAGAGAGAGAGAGAGAGAGAGAGAGAGAGAGAGAGAGAGAAAGACTTACAGTCTGACGGTCGTACCAAGACTAACTTACAGTTAAAGTCTTGTATGCCTAAGTCTGAAAGTCTTTAGATTTTGATCTCCTCATACTTTAAAACGTTGAGTCTGGAACGGATGGTTTCAAATTGATTTTTCTCTAAAGGCTTTGTGAATATATCTGCTAGTTGGTTCTTTGAATCAACATATTGGATTGAAACATCTCCATTTTGAACATGGTCTCTAATAAAGTGATGTCGAATCTCTATATGCTTTGCTCTTGAGTGGAGAATTGGATTTTTGGTGAGGTTGATAGCGCTGGTGTTGTCGCAATTAATCTCCGTGCATGAGTCTTCAATTTCAAAGTCTCTTAGCTGTTGTTTTATCCACAGAATTTGCGAACAACAACTTTCGAGAGCTATATACTCTACTTCTGCTGTAGAGAGAGCTACTGTACTTTGTTTTCTGGAAAAACCAAGACACTATCTTGCTTCCAAGTAGTTGACAAGTACCCGAGGTGCTCTTTCTATCGACTCTGCATCCAGCAAGGTCTGCGTCTGAATAGCCAAGAAGAATAAAGTCTCCCCTTTTTAGATACCAGAGACCAAAGCTTGAAGTTGATGAAACATATTTAATAATACACTTTGCAGCATTCAAATGAGATTCTTTTGGGTCTGATTGAAATCTGGCACAAATGCAAACACTAAACAGAATGTCAGGTCTAGAAGCAATAAGATAAAGAAGTGATCCGATGATACTCCCGTACAGCTTTTGATCGACTTTCTTTCCTTCTTCATCTTTGTCTATCTTCAAAGAACTTGACATTGGTATGTCGATCTTTTTGCAATTGTCCAGTCAAACTTTTTGACAAGATCATTTGCATACTTTTCTTGATGAATGAAAGTTTCTTCCTCCAATTGTTTTATTTGAAGTCCAAGAAAGAAGGTTAACTCACCCATCATGCTCATTTCAAATTCATCCTACATAGTCTTAGAGAATTTCTTGCACAGACTTTCATTAGAGGATCCAAAAATAATATCATCGACATATATTTGAACAAGTAGAAAACTATTGCTTTCTCTTTTAATAAAAAGAGTAGTGTCTACTTTACCTTTAACAAATCCATTTCAAATTAAAAACTTACTTAATCTGTCGTACCAAGCTCGAGGTGCTTGCTTTAAGCCATACAAGGCCTTTTTGAGTCTGAATACTGAGTCTGGTTTCTTTGGGTCTTCAAACCCTAGTGGTTGTTCCACATAGACTTCCTCACGAATGAATCCATTTAGGAAAGCACTTTTGACGTCCATTTGAAATAACCTGAAATTTTTAGGACAAGCAAATGCAAGTAATAAACAAATTGCTTCTAACCTTGCTACCGGTGCATAAGTCTCATCATAGTCGATCCCTTCTTCTTGTGTGTATCCCTTGCCCACGAGTCTAGCCTTGTTTCTTATGACTTTTCCTTTCTCATCCATTTTGTTCCCGAAAACCGATTTAGCTCCAACAATTGATTTACCTTTTGGTTTAGGAGTCATCTCCCAGACATCATTACCTCTAAATTGTCTGAGTTCTTCTTGCATAGCTTCAATCCAACTCTCATCGGATAAAGCTTCTTCTATGCTCCTGGGTTCTATTTCAGAAATAAGAGCCACAGCACTAGACTTTTCTCGCTTTTTTGATCTTTGTGAATTCCTTCATTGATATCGCCAATAATAAGATCTTTGGGATGACTGGACTTATGTTTCCAGTTGCTAGTTAATTTATCAAATTGATGGTCACTTCCTTCACTAGAATCTTCAACAGTCACTTGTTGCTGGTCCTTCAAAGTCTGAGCTGCTTCTTGAGATTTAGACTTTGTAGAGTCTGGAGCGGGTTCAGTCTCTTCAAGATGAGTCTAAATGGATTCATTTTGTGTAGAATCTTGAAATTTGACATTCATTGATTCTTCCACTATCTGAGTCTTCTTATTGTAGACTCTGTATGCCTTACTTGTGGTTGAATATCCAAGGAAGATGCCTTCATCTGACTTTTCTTCAAACTTACCAACTCGATCATTTGCATTTTTCAGTATGAAACATTTGCATCCAAATACATGAAAATATGAAAACAATAGGCTTTTTTTTTTTTTTTAAATAGTTCATAGGGGGTTTTTTCTAGAATATGTCTTAGAAAAACTCTATTGATAATATAACATGATGTTGAAACTGCTTCAGTCCAAAACCGTATAGAAATATTACTTTCAATTAAGAGATCTATTTTTTCTTGAAGAGATCTATTTTTTCTTTCCACAACTTTGTTTTGCTCTGGAGTATATGGAGAAGAGAACAAATGCTGAAAACCAGATTCTTCACAAAATTTGGCAAAATCTTGATTTTCAAATTCACCTCCATGGTCTGTTTTTATGTTTGAAATAACATACCCCTTTTCATTTTGAACCTTCTTAGCAAATTTTTCAAAGTAAAAGAAAGTTTCAGATTTACTTGCTAAGAAATATATCCAAGTAAATCGTGAGTAGTCATCCACAATTACTAGGCAATATTTCTTACCTCCAATGCTCTGCGTTCTTGTTGGTCCGAAGAGATCTATATGCAAGAGCTGCAGTACACGGTTAGTGAAAACTTGATTTATTGGTTTAAAGGAATTTCTTACCTGTTTTCCTAATATACATGGTGTACATAGATCAGACTTTTGGTATGATAAATTGGGTAGACCACAAACAAGCTTCTTTGCTGAGATCTTGGCTATCCGCTTCATGTTGACATGCCTAAGTTTTTTGTGCCATAAGTTTGCTTCATCTTGGATTGAGATTAGACATTGCGATTCATCTGGTTTCACGTTCAAGAGGTAGATATTTACATGTCTTCGACCCATGAATGACTGAGTAGAGTCTTTACTGGTTCCTGAACAAATACCCTCTTAAAAGTTGATTCTAAAACTGGCATCACACAGTTGACTGACACTGAGCAGATTGTAATTGAGCCCTTCAACTAAAGAAATATTGCTTATTGTGAGGTTCCCAATCTTTATAGTTCCAAATCCCACTATTTTTCCTGTGCTGTTTCCTCCAAATGATACTTTTCCACCATTCACTTGAACAATCTTTATGAAGCAATTTGAGTCTCCTGTCATGTGTCTAGAGCATCCACTATCCAGATACCATTTCATCTTTTTCTTAATAGTGACCTGCATTTAAAAAGAAACTCAAGCTTTTTTGGTACCCATATTTTCTTGGGTCCTTTTGAGTTAGTCTGATATACGGTTTTGCCCAAACTTTATTGACAGGTCTCCAAACCATAGGACATTTTTTCTCAAAATAATATGCACTATTGCATTTTGAACATCTAAGAGCATTGCGACCTACTGGTTTTGCAAAGTTTCTTTCAAAATGATTTTTGTAAGCATTTCTTGTGGGTCTTTGCTCAATTCTTTCTTTTACTTTAGGAAAATCGATTAAAGGAATAGTTTCAGCAGTCATACCCAAACCATATTTATTGAAATAAGGTCTTTGAAAAGAAAGTATTTTCTCCAGTTTTTCATATCCTAGAGAAAATCTTTTGGAAATATTTGAAATATCATTTTTCAAAAATGCATTTTCTTTTAAAAGATTATCTTTACTTTCTCGAGAGAGGAAACATTCGGTCTAAGCATTTCACTTTTTCTTCCAAAACATTCTCTTGTTGTTTTAAAGCAGAATTTTCTTTTTTGAGTTCGGAAATTCTTTTAAGAAAAGTCTTAAGACTAAAACATAATTCATCAATGTATTTTGAAACTTTAATAGGGATTTTGAAATTACTTACCTCGAATTCACTTTCTCGAATCGAATCGTCTCGGAGTTTGATTCGAGTCCGATTGTGCCATTAGACATATGTTGGCATAATCATCATCACTATCTTCACACTCCGTATCACTCCAGGTTTCAGTTTTGAGAGCTTTTCGATACCTTTCAGTTTTTCCTTTCTTCTTCCTCAGAAGAGGATAGTTGGGTATGATGTGTCCCTTTCTCTTGCATTCAAAGCAGACTACATCTTTGTTTGATTCATCATCTTCAGCAGACTTGGTCTGTTGCTTTTGAAAATTTTGTTTCCTTGAATTGAATCTTCTTCCTTTTCTATTCAGCTTTTTGAATCTTCTTATCATGAGAGTAAGTTCTTCATCATCCATGTCGTCTTTAGAATCTGTTACATCAGAGTCATCATTAGATTTTAATGCAACAAATTTCTTACCTTTAGGATCTTCGTCTTCATTGATTCGTTCCACTTCATAAGACTGAAGAGTCCCAACCAACTCATCGACAGACAATGGCATGATTCTTTGGTTCTCTCGGATTGAGGTCTTTATATGATTTCAATCCTTAGAGAGTCCACGCAGTAGCTTGTGCACTTTCATGGGATCAGAAATTGGTTGACCTTGATTTTCAAGACCATTTACGATTTCTGTAAAACGACTAAACATATTAGTTATAGATTCTTTTGGTTTCATTCTGAAGGCTTCGTATTGACCGAGAAGAATGTTGATTCTAGTCTCTTTCACTCGATCGGTTCCTTCATAAGTAATGTGTAATCTATCCCAAACTTCTTTAGCTGTATCACAAGAAGATATTCGGTTATATTCAGTAGGTGATAAAGCACAATATAAAGAATAAATTGCTTTTGCATCAAGAGCTTGTCTCTTGATTATCTCTTCCTGACTTATTTCGCTGGACTCAACAGTGTCTTTTCCTCTTTCTAAGACAGATGCAGCTTTAGGAATGATTCCTTTTTCTACAACGTCCCATTCCAAAGGATCCTTTGATCTTAAGAATGCCTTCATCTTGTTTTTCCATATGTTGTAGTCCTTTCCATCAAAGTAAGGCGGTCTGGTGTTGCTTTGCCCTTCTACCAGCCTTGGAGCCAACATACTAGCCATGGATGTTTTACTCTAAAGTAAAACACTTCAAACAAAGTGAGTACATGTGCTCCTATACCAATTGAGATAGCTAGTATAAGCACCTAGAGGGGGGTGAATAGGTGCACAATCAATTTATCAGAATACGGAAGCAATTCTTGGCAAACGATAGAAAGGTAGTTCACTATTGATTGACAAAATGAAATACGATCAAAGTAAAGAAAGTAAGGGAGAGAAAATTAAACACAGGGTTTATAGTGGTTAGGCTTAATCCAAGCCTACGTCCACTCTTTCGCACTGACAGCCCACTGGCTGGATTTCACTATGAACAAAAGAGAAGTTACAGCACTCCTTTTCCTTGATTCCATAGTGTAGATGTTCTATCACACTTCCTCAAGGTTTCTCACAAATATAGACTATCTTTTGTATACAAGTATTCGCTCAAAGGAATTGTCTAAACAACAAGGAGCTTCAGACTTTAAAATTCTTCTATTGCGCACACCTCAACAACTTAGAACGTCTTCCTTATATACTCCTTTATGCCATCATACCCGTTGGCACTTACCAAAGGAATTCCTCCAATCTACCCGTTGGACGGAATCAATTAGGAAGATCATCGGGCTATTAAAGGAATGTGTCGATAGCCCATCAATCTTGTTCGCCCATACAATCAGGATTTCGGTTTCCATAAGTAGAACCTTCCAAGAATATTTAGGTAATCATCGATTCCTTAATCTTCGAGTCAATCTCGATCAATCAAAGAATTCCGTTGTGTCTTTTCCAGTCACGAGATCTTCTCTAGTTGATAAGGTCAAGCCCTTAACGAAACATCCAGTTCTGGATAACCTTTCTTCAACGGATTAGAGACTATCAATGAGGATAGACTTTGAGTCTTGTGTCTGGCTGTCCGGAGGTCTTCAGACTTTAAATAGTAGAGTCTGCAAACCTTTAGACTAGACTGATGGAAACGTTTTGTCAGCTTCAAAACACTTCAAGAAGATTTCTCCAACAAATACTCCCAAGATAATTGATTGTCCTTATCAATCTCTAGGTCCTACAAGTCATGATTAACATCTAGCAATATGTCATGGCTATCTTGATAGTGTGAATGCTTTAAAAATATAATAAACCTGTTAACTCTAGTTACAGTGTAATTCAATCCCTCTATTTTACTATGTCCCGATCGAACAAAGACCATGAAATGTTTGTCAAGTTATCAATTTGATCATATGCATAAACCTAATTGACCTGCATTTTATACGAGACATAAATAATTTATTCTTGATTACAACTCTATTTAAGGATTTCAATGCAGTGTCATAATTAGATCACTTAGGACATCATTATTGTACTTTGCATGTAACAAGGAGACAGATTCCATGTTGCGTACACATGTAATTTCGTATGTGAATGAGTTACGACCATCAGGTACGAAGACAGATCAAAGAGCTGCCAATATGTGTATCCATGAACCATAGCCGTCAAACACACAAGTTAACACTGTGCCTCGAGTCTAAGGATTATTTACACAAGACTAGAGTAAGAACGATTAGTCATTGACTCCGCTAAAAGCTTCAATGTTGCTAATCATTTTATGTGTGTCACGTTCAGTGAACTTGTCTACTACCAGCACTTGTGTTCTAACTTGAGCATCATAATACCCAATGACTCGTGACTCGTCATTACCTTAAGCATCCAATACTTAATGGTGAAGCTAAGAACACACCGATCTCAATAGGATCATTAATATCCACTCAATGATCCATTGACCATGAACAATTTAAAAATTCTGTTTAATTGTGAACCCGTCACTATATTCTTAACGTCTCAAGAATAAGTCTAGCCACAACTAATCTTTTGGAATCATTCATATAGATAATTGGACTAATGAATGAATACGTTTTTGCCATTAATTTGACAACACAACTGAAATTCCTAACATGTAACTATTATATAGTTGCTTTAAGGCATATAACTAACAATCTCTCATTTGCACTAAAGCCAACTTGTCTAGTAACTTAAACCCATTTTGTCAATGTGTCTTTCAAAAGAAGATTGAGGTAAGACCTTAGTAAAGGGATCTACCACGTTTTTCGCTAAGGCAATTTTCTGCAAAACAATATCACCTCTCCCAACAACTTCTCTAATGAGATGGAAGTGTCTCTTAATGTGCTTGGACTTTTGGTGAGACCTCGATTCTATAGTTTGAGCTATTGTCCCATTGTTGTCACAAAACAATGTAATTGGTTGCTCAATAGAAGGGACGACTCCAAAGTTCATATATGAACTTTTTCATCCAAGCAGCTTCCTTTGTTGCTTCAGAAGCAGTTACATACTCTACTTTAGTGGTGGAATCAACAGTTATACTTTGTTTGGAACTCTTCCAACTAACTACACCACCATTCAGTACAAAGACAAACCCAGATGTAGACTTATAATAATTAGGATCCGATCAAAATCGAAATTAATATAAGCTTCAACTTTAAATTTTCATTCTTCATATATCAAAAATAAACCCCTAGTCCTTCATAAGCACTTAAGGATATTCTTGACTACAATCCAATGCTCTTTCCCTAGATTAGACTATTATCTGCCAGTAATGCTTACAGCATGCATAATATTAGGTCTCGTACATAGCATAATATACGTTATGCTTCCAATAGTAGATGCGTAAGGTATCTTTGCCATCTGTTCTCTTTCTTTAGAAGTGTTGAGACACATCTCCTTGGAATGGCAGATTCCATGCCTAAAATGCAATAATCCTCTTTGAAACATTGCATGTTAAAACGTATTAACACTTTGTCTATGTATGTAGATTGTGAGAGGCCAATCAATCATCTTAATCTATCTTTATAGATTTTGATACCTAAAATATAGGTTGCATTTCCTAAATCTTTCATGGAGAATTTATGTGACAATAACAATTTTATCGATGATATCATTGGTACATCATTCTCAATCAAAAGTATATCATTTTCATACATAACTAAAAATGCAATTGCGCTTCCATTAACCTTCTTATATACACAAGGTTCTCTGAGTTTTTTATGAAGCCAAATGATTTGATTACATCATCAAAATAGATGTTTCAACTTCTGGATGCTTGTTTGAGTCCATAAATGGATTTCTTAAGCTTACGCAGCTTTCAACTTTTACTATTGGATTCAAAACCTCGTGGTTGTTCCATATAGATATTATCCTCAAGAAAACCATTTAGAAAAGCTGTTTTGACATCCATCTGGAATATCTAATAATCAATGTGTGTAGCTATAGCCAACGTAATCCAAATGGATTTTAACATGGCTAAAGGTGAGAAAGTTTCGTTATAATTGATTCATTCTTTTTGACGATATCATTTGGTCACTAGTCGTGCTTTGTAAGTTCTAATGTCACGCCTCGATCCTCCGAGTGCGTGCCTATCCCTCGGTGGTCGATTAAATAGCGACGTCTTATGACGCGTCACCAACCCATTTATTTTAATGTGCATGCGGAAGCGAATAATTAAATCTCTAGATGACACAGAGATGGGATAGAAAAGTATGACCACAATTTTATAAAACCAAATCACACCTTTATACATATTGGACTAAATCATATACATTACTAGTCGATATTTACAAGGTCTACAAAAAAGTTGATTCTCAAAACAAGCCGTCCTATGATCGGCTAGTCCAACTTGTTCGTCGATTCTTCAGTGTCCACAGGAGTGGGGCGGGACGACAGGTTCTCCACTATGCCATTAGGAGGGTCAGCTGGGTCCTCGTCCAGAGCAGCATCAATTACCACAACGGGGATGTCAAAAGTCCTAAGGGGACCTAGCTTGACACCGTTGGGAGTGTAGTGGAACCATGCTCTAAATCGATTAGGTATCTCATGATGTGAAATCTCTTCTATCTAGACAGTGGTTACAACAAGCTCATAGACCCAGAAACTTCTAAGATTAGGGTAACTAGAAACCCACTCAGTAATCCTCATGGGATGACCATGACACTTCAGGGGATTCGCCATCTAAGAACCTGAAAAGTTAAGCCCACGATAGGGGTGAGACAATGTCTCAGCAAGTTCACCTCCTAAGCCTTGACTAGGAAGAAAATACACCCAAACGCTATCTATGCACACATAAGACAAATGACTTACCTTTGCCTTAGTTCCTTCCTACAAGTCAGTACAATTTGTATATTCAACCCATCACTTCACTTCAATTCAAATCAAATCATCAAATCAATTTGAGTCATTGAACAATTGATCCTGTCAATTCCATATCATCAAGACCATATCTCAGTCAACCCATTCAATACTATCTATCAAGGTTGATCACATCAAGAACTGCTCACCCTAAGCTAAAGATAGATAATATAGCTCACCAAAAGTTGATAATTAATATAGCCCACTCTAAGTTGATAAAGTATACTGCTCACTTTAAGCTGATATATCAAGGCCTGTAGGCTGATATAGTATATTATTAATGCTTACCAAAAGCTACTAAGGTATATCGCTCACCAAAAGCTAACATATCCAAGCCCTTAGGTTGATATAGTATACCGGTATATTGCTCATACTAAGGTAACATATCAAGGCCTGTAGACTAATATAGTATGTCATCCTGAAAATTCAACAATTTCACCACTTTTATCATACCCGATAAAATAATCGTGTGTAGGTACACAGTCATCCTTAGCCAAAATACAATATTTTCCCTTTTGAAAATCCCACTCATTCCAATAATCCATAAACACATTTTTGGCGTTATAAACCATCATCCGGTATTTTCTAATTAAATACCGAAATTATTAAATTTTAGGATAAATACCCCAAAATTACAATTCACAGTCAATTTGCACAAATCAACACTCAATTAAACAAACTAATCATACCATTGCGATCAGCACGAAATTCCGATCACCGGCTATTCCAGTCTAATTTTCAAAAATAATAAATAATTAAATAATTACCAAAATTAATTAAATAAATACTAATAAATACCAAAAATATAAACTTAAGCCGAAAAGCCTAATTAGGTATCAAAACGGGCTCAGAAAATTTCCGAACCTATCTAGATAAATACTACAGCTTATCTAGTCTCTAATTACACTACTCTAACCACCTAACATGCAATAACATTAATTAATTTGCTAATCTGTTCTAATTAACTACCTACTTAACCTAAACTAATCAACCTTTAAGCATAATTAACTACATAAGCAGAGATTAGTGAGTAAACTCAATGGTTTTGAAATCTGATGAGTACATGATGATGGTGAGGTGGAGATGGATGACAAACTCTGAAGCGGGGACATCAAGCGAGGCTCGAAAAGGTCCGAAATGGGCCTCAAAGGCCCACAGCTAGATGGGTTGCTCTATTTTGTTCAAGAACCGAGCTTGCTGGCCTAGGGTTGGAGTGGCAAATAGAGGAGGTTTGATGACTAGGCGGGCGGGCAAGTGGAGCTTCAGGGCAGCGGGGCGGACGACCAGGCGGCTCCGACGACTTGTGATGGGGGCTGGACAGGCTTAAAGGAGACGGCATGGCGATGAAACTAGTAGGACGACGCGATAGTAATGGGCACTTGACGGCTCCAGGCGGTGGTCGACGAAGAGGGGGTGTGCTACTCGGTTCTTTAGAATTTTTAGAGCTTCAAAATGTCACTAATGGGCAAAGTAAGCCACTGAAGAAGAAGATGAAGATAGCTATACAAAGGAGGGACCCCCTTGGCCAAAAATCTCCCTCTTGATCATTGCTTTGGTCCCCACCAATTCAGCCCTATCTTCAGCCAATTTTTGTGCACAAAATCCTCCCTAGAACATTTCTCAAATAGTCCAAAAGGTGGCGGTGGGCATGGCATACGAATTTGGATACCAAATCCCCCGAATTGAACCAATCACTCTTTAATTGAAGCCAATTTCGGTTCTATAAATCCACCAACATATTCACGATCAAATTGATATTTTTCCTCATCAATAAAACCAACTTGCATCCCAAAAAATGATAAAAAACGGTCCTCTGAATTTTTCGAATAAAAATGACCATATTTTGAATTTTTGCCAAAAATATCAGTTTGTAGAAAAAATTTTCAGAGGATGAGTCAATGTTCCTAAAATGACTTGTGACATGAAAGAACTTTCAATTTCTGAAATTGGATTCAAATTCGAGGTTAATTTCAATCTGGCGCGATTTTAGCATGACCTAACCCATCAATGGCTTTCTAGAATTTTTAATGCAATTGACCCATAATCGATTTATTTTGAGTCACGGTGTACATCTTCGACACATTGGCGACCCTCTGTGGTCGTGAAAATCTCCAGGTTTTAAATATGAACACAGGGTATTTGAAACAACAGAAAAATCGGTCTAGTGTTAATTGACGTGAATTTTGCAATCAGGTGGGTGATTCCCACTCTTTGATCATGTATCTCGACCAAATCGACCTATCCCTAATCTCGAGTCGATTTTGACAATGCCGTAATGACCCTAGTAGATTACCACGGTCGAGTAGTCGATTCCTAGTCGAATTCTCAAATCTATTGTATTAAAATCCTTAATGGCTTCACCTGATGGGCTAGTTATCTCGTAAGTGGCCAACTCATAAAAAAGAACTATAGGTATGTCTATAAAAAGCCTAACTTATTCAATTGAAAACAAGACCCGAAAATTAGGATCTTACATCCATCGTGACCATTAACGTTCATCTTCCTCTTGAAGATCCATTTACAACCAATTGGTACAATACCATCACGCATGTCAACTAAGGTCCAAACATCGTTGGAATACATTGGATCCATTTTAGATTTCATAGCTTCTAGCCATTTACCAGAATCAATGTTCGACATCGCCTCCTCATAGGTGTTAGGATCACCAGGTTGATCATTATCATTCACAATGAATAATGGTTTTATATGTTCAACCAAGTATCCATAACGAGCAGGTGGACAAGACGTTCTCGCCTATGAAGCACGAACATGTTGCTGAGGTTTCCGTGTCGTGTCCGACACGCTTGGACACGCTCGGACACGTTTGGACACGCTGTCAACGCGTGTCGAGAAATCCGACACATGGTCAACTTTTCTCGACACGCTTTGACACACGTGCCCGAGAGAGAGATTGTTGAAGAAGACGATGATGGGTAGAGGTGAGGCCAAGGAAGAGGCCGAGGAAGCAGATATGAGGCCGTGATAGCAAGAGAAAGAGCATAAACTGAGGCGAGGCTGCGATGGAGGGCCAGTGGCGAGGCTACAGCTACTGCGAAGGAGGAAGGGTCGAAGGCAACCGAAAGAGTTGAGAAGATTATGAGGAAGAAACTGAGGGGGCAGGGGAGCTGGTTGTGGCGTGAGGTAGGGGGGAGAGAGAGCAGGGGAAAAACAGGTGGAGGGGATTGATGGGGGCGTAGCCTCGCAGGTGAGCAGGTGGTGGCATGGGGGGAAAGGGAGGGGGAGCGGGAGAGAAGAAAGGGGAGAGGGGAGGAAATTGATGGGGATGGGGGTGCATGGAGCAGGTGGTGGTGTAGGGGGAGAGAGAGAGAGAGAGAGAGAGAGAGAGAGAGAGAGAGAGAGAGAGTAGAGAAAGGGGAAGAAACCGAGGGGGCTAGGGTGATTGATGGGGGGCCCGGGGAGCAAGTGGGGGCGTAGGGGGAGGGGAGGGGGAGAGAGAGTGGGGGCGAGATCCGCAGAAATTGAAGGGGGAGGGGAATTTGGGGTGGTGGCATGAGAGAAGAGGAGGAGAGAGAAATGAGGAGAGAGGGTTTGAGGGGAATAATTTTTGTTAAAATAAAAAATACATTTTTAAATATGCACACGTATTAATTATGAATATGTTTTTTAAATTTTTTATGAATAGATTTATTAATATTATTAGTGTAAATTTATTGTAAGTTCTTATTTATTTATTTATTTACTTATTTGTGAATTTGAATCAAATTAATTAAAAATAAAAATATATATTTAATATATAACGAGTCGGAACGTGTCGGAATTCTCTACTTTTTAAGAAATGACGTGTCGCGTGTCGTATTGTGTTGTGTCGCGTGTCGTGTGTCACGTGTCACGTGTTGGTGCTACATAGGTTCTCACACTCCTCTTAAGAGGTTGTGTATCAGAAGCTCCCACTGAATCAAAGATTGATATCTGAACATGATTGTTAGGTACTTCATTATTTCCTTCTTGTAAGGCTATTTTCCGTCCAACACCACCTTCCTAAACAAACTCATTCTCTAGGAAAGAAGCATGCCTGCTGACCAAAATTCTTTGGTCAAAGTAAAAATAGAAATAGTATCCAAGAGTCTCCTTTGGATATCCAATGAAGCGACCTTGTTTAGATTTAGCCTCCAATTTTTCCATTTTCAGCTTTTTGACAAAAGCTAGACAACCCCAAGTCTTAATATGATTAAGACTTGGTTTCCTACTATGCTATATCTCGTAAGGTGTAGTTAGCATAGATTTGGATGGCACTCTGTTCAATCTATATGCAGTTGTCTCAAGGGCATATCCCCAAAGGGATATAGGCAAATCGGTGTAACTCATCATAGATTGCACCATATCTAATAAAGTATGATTTCTTCATTCAGATATACCATTGTGCTATGGAGTTCCAAGAGCTGTCTATTGTGATAAAATGACATTGTCTTTAAGATAGCCAAGGAACTCAGTACTAAGGTATTCACCTCCTCGATCAGATCAAAGAGCCTTAATACACTTTCTTGTTTATTTCTCAACTTCAGCTTTGAATTCCTTGAACTTTTCAAAAGATTCAGATTTATACTTCATTAAGTACAAATAACCATACTGTGATTGATCATCAGTAAAGATGATGAAGTAAGAATAACCACCTCTAGCAGTTTCATTAATTGATTCACACACATTCGTATGTATCAATCCTACTATGTTAGCGGCTCACACATTATGTCCCACAAATGGTGCTTTGGTCATTTTTCCTAGAAGACATACCTCACAAGTCGAGTATAACTCAACATAGACGGATCAATGTATCCATCATTACTCAACTTACTAATTCTATCTTCTCCAATATGACATAATCAGAGATGCCAAACATACTTTGGATTTGGACTATCTCTTGGGCATTTATTAGTTATGACATTTATATCAATTCTATTTTACTTATTAACATCGGTAATTGGGTAATCGAACATTGTAATGGTATAAAGATTATTGGTTAACAAGCTAGAATCATCAGTAAAAGAAAATTCATAATTCTCTTTACTCAAACAAGGTATAGAGATGATGTTCCTAATAGCATTTTCATAATGCAAACAATTTTTCAAAACCAATACATGTCTATAAGGCAAACATAAACGAAAAATCTCTACGGCTAATGCAACAACTTTTGTTCCATTGGCAAGTGTCAGGACAATTTCATTTCGCCCCAGTATCCTGCTTATTTCCAGATTCTGTAATGACTTACAAATTTGTGAAGTTGTAGTAGAATCTAGAACCCATAAGCTGAATTTAGCACTAACCATAAGATTAGTTTCAATAAACATAGATATTATATGTTCATAAGGTTGGTCCTTAGGCTTAACTTTCAAGCTCATGAGGTACTTCTTACAATTCCTCTTCTAATGGCCCTAGACACCATAGTAATGACATTTCCCTTTTTTCAACCTTGGGCTTTAATTGCACAGTAGGTTTGACGGGCCTCTTCCATTTGTTTTTGTTCAAAATAGTCTTACTTTTTGAAGAAGAAGCCTTAGCCATAGCTACTACATTAGGTCTCGTGTTGTGCATTTCCATCTTATGTATGTGGAAGTTTTGAACAAAACTAGAGAATGAATCGGGTAAAGAATGAAGGATCAAATTCACAGCTAACTCGTTATCCATAACAAGATTTAGCCTAGCCAACTCTTCAATGTGCTAGATCATTTTTAAAACATGACTATTAACCAATGATCTTTCAGCCATTCTTATACGGTATAATGCTTTAGATATCTCATATATAGAGGTTTGACCATTGTCATCAAAGTATTCCTTTAAGTGTAAGATGATTGACTTAGCATTTTCCATAATTTCATACTTCTTCTGCAATTCATTATTTATTGAAACAAGCATATATGACCTAACTTTTAAGTTATCGTCACACCACTTATCATAAGTGATGCACTCTAGGGTCCCACCCTAAATGAAGATGAAAATGGCTTGGGAGGTTTGGCTATCCAAGGCGAGGGAGAGGAATTTAAGTTCAAGAGAGAAAATGAAGGTGAGAGATAGAGAGAGAGAGAGAGAGAGAGAGAGAGAGAGAGAGAGAGAGAGAGAGAGAGTTTGAATGTGAGGTGGGGAAAGGGGAGGAGAAAGAGAGAGAGAGAGAGAGAGAGAGAGAGAGAGAGAGAGAGTCATGTTCCTCATTAATGCTTTGTCCCTCAGATCTTCCATATCTCTCAACCTTAGGCTTCTATTAAATGGAGACATGACCTTTTGAAGAGGCAAAAGTGAGAGTGAAGGGAGAGAGGAGAGGTGGCCGGCAGTTTGGAGAGGAAAATGAGGAGAGAGAGTGGTCTTGTCTCCATAAAGACCCATCAACTCCTTTGTCTCTTGTCCATCAAGCTTATCCAATTTTAGAAGCAAAGAACTAACATTTAATGCAAGATAGATTGCACTCAGGTGGCTAGATTAAACTAGACTACGGTAGGTAGCCTTATTATTTCCTCTTCTGTCGCCCATGCTTGGCCGTCCCTTCCCTTGTCCATTTCCCATCTTGCCCTTTCGTCTTTAGTTTAATGGAAGGACATTTTCATCATTTCAGCAAAATCTTGCACTATTCATGCACGATTCATGTCCTTTCATGCATTTAATGCCAAGATTGTGCCATGATGATCCTAAAGGCTAGGAAAGCCTATGGACTTCCCCTTTGGGCCACCCACCTCATGGGCTAGGGCCCTTGGGACACCCACTTGGGCTCGAGCCCAATGGGTCCTTGTCGATGGCTTATTTCCACTTTTCCGCACCCATATGCCCTTACTGATGAAAAATCGAGATTTTGTCCCTAAATGGCCTTTCCCGATGTCCTCGTGGCCTATCGATCCTCGAGACTCTCTCATCCGATGATCATTTGATGGAACAATTCCATTTTGAAAAACCGGGTCGGGACGAGGATGTCACAAAAACAATACTTGAAAAATTAAGCATTCCATTAAGAGATATTTTAATAAAAGAACATGATAAAAGTACATATTATAAAGAAAAATCTGCAAAGAATTTGAGAAAAATGCATTATGCATAGAAATGGTATCCACATGTATTGAAAATTGGAATCATTCCAATATTCGAGCTTTTTCTGGAAGGTTGTCATAAGATAAAAAGTTCAAATTGTCAAAATTAAATATGTGGGAGATAACATAATATATTAAATTTACATGGACAATTTTTTCGGTCCAGTCGGCACTGATGTAATGGCTATTACATTACATGAGACCAACCAGGGTAATAAATAATACATAGTTAAACCAACCATTATATTTATTAAATTCTATGTAATAATCATAACATTGCAATCTTATTTCATTATTGCAACCAAACAAGCTATTAAAGTCAACCCTCTAAATACTTTGGCTAAGTTTTTCATTGTCTTCTATTCAAAGAATTACTATTCCTCCAACACTTTGTACTCCGTAATGAGTCGAATCAACGTATAATATTATCCTCTGAAAGGATCCAAAAACTTCTCATTCTAATGTTATAATATTTTTAATATGATCCCATATTCAGTTTAATATTACCCACATATAGTTTCATTGACGTTTTATTATCCTAATCAAATTCTAATAACTATGTTACTGCCTAATTTAAAATAACCATCTTGATGGGAGATAATATCTATAAGGTTTTGAATAGGCATATAAATAGGTCATCTAAGCCAAACCCTCTTATTATTCTCATTATCCTGATTATTCTGATTATCTGACAATTGGAGAACACACCATCAACATCAAGAGAGCAATTGGCTAGAAGTGCCTATTTTTGACGGTTCAAGCTCCACATATTTGTTTGCGACTATAGAATCTTACATGTTTCCGCATTTGATCCTGATAATCAGAATCTTGGTTTTCTGTAAATTTCTATAGTTGGCATTAGAGCAAGTTTATATTTCTACCTTGATGATTTTCTTGGAATTTTTGGTTGAATAAAAAAAATTCCACGCAAAATCTAATTGAGAGAAAAATTAGTGATTTCGGCAAAATTTGGGCAACTCACTGCCCGTCTTCGAACGAGTATGGTCACATTGCCATGGGCAATATTATGATGATTGTTGAAGGTGAGTTGAGCAGTGAAAGTCGTGGTGGTTGGGGTTTGTGTTTTGGGGAATTTTGCCGAATCTTGGACCTATGTGGTCGCGTTGGGGTGATCTTCATGACCCACCACTTATTTTGGTCTAAAGTGGGTTGTTGGAGGAGAATTGGGTGGCCGAAGGCTTGGTAGAAGGGAAAAAAAAAAAAAAAAACGGAAGAGATTGCTCGAGAAGGGCAAGTGTGTGGATTCCATGCACCCGTGCGAAGGATGGGGTGTGCACGGCACGCGCCCATGTAGATCCCGGCACATGCGCACACACACCTGGCACGCGGTGCGAAGGCAAGCGGGTGCACAACACGCGTCTGTGTAAGACCTCTTCATTTTAATTATGATTTTGCCCTTTGTTTGCCTAGTTTTTATTGTTCTGCCCATTGCCCATGTACTTTTACTGATTTGCCTCTTGTCGCTGCATGAATTCCCAATTCTGTCCCTACAGTTATTTTACAAGTTTGCCTTTGGTCTTGTTAATTTCTTGTTTTGCCCTTGCAAACAATTTGTGAATTTTTGTGCATAAATCAAGTGTCTAGTGATCTGTATATAATTTTATTTAAATGGAGATTAGCCACAACTTCTCTAATTATCTTAAATTGTATATATTAAGAGGTTTTGGATCACATATTGAAAAGGACATTGATTGTAATTAATCATATTGATGTAATAAATTTATTCCCACGGGAATTTTTATTATATTGATATGATTAATTATGATGATTATCATATTATTTTTCCTTATTTACCTATAGGGATTAAGAAAAGAAATATAATGTGATATTTTCTTCATAAGTTAATTATGAATTTATTTAAATTAAAAACTTAGCTCACAAGCAGTTTTTATATTATGTGATTCATGTTTGTGACATGTTTTACATTGGTGAAACATGATTTATGTAAATTTTGCCTCAAATTTTGTGGCATAAGCACGTTTGTATATTATGTAGTTTCACCACATGTGAATTTTTATGATTTCAATATTCCCAAGTTGAACGGTGACAATTATAAGGTTTGGAAGGAATTAATCCTTCTTCAATTGGGGTGTATGGACATTAATTATGCTATTCAGAAAGATAAACCACCTACCCCTACTGATGCTAGCACTCCAACTAAAGTTGCTCTTTATGAACAATGGGAGTTGTTCAACTACCTTAGTGTAATGTTCATAAGGACTAAACTTTTTACTAGTGTTCGTGATTCAATTGCTCAACATTATAATGCCAAAGCATTATTAGAGGCTATTGGTGCGCAATTTAAAACTTCTGAAAAGACACATGCCATGACCTTAATTATGAAGTTTTCATTATTGAAGTTCACTAGTGTCGGAGGTGTGTGTGTGTGTGAGCACATAATGAAGATAAGGGACATTGAGGCTCGACTAAGAAATCTTGAGGTTAAGATATCTGAATCTTTCCTTGTGTATTATATTTTGAACACTCTTCCACAACAATATGTATCTTTCAAGATCTCTTATAACACACATAAGAATAAATTGTCAATTAATGAACTCATGACCATGTGTATTCAAGAGGAAGAAAGGCTGCTTATGGAATTGGGCAAGAATGTTCATTTGGCAACACAAGGAAAGTTTAAGGAGTAAGGCCGGTAAAAAGGAAAGGGTAATATGCCTTCTCAAGTTGCTATTAAGAAAGAATTTAAATGCTTCTTTCATAAAAAGAATGGGCATATGAGGAAGGATTGTATCAAATCTAAAGCCTGACTTGAGAAGAAAGGTAATCTAATTTCATTTCTTTGTTATGAATCTAACATAGTTGATATGAGTCACAACACTTAGTGAATTGATTTCGGATCCACAATCCACATTTCGAATTCCTCGTAGGGTTTTCAAAACCACCAAAAACTAGTGAGAAATGAATAATACATCTATTTTGGAAAAAAGGTGCATCACATATGGAAGCTATTGGAACATCCAGATTAGTTCCCAATAGTAGTTTTGTTTTAATTTTGGAAATGACCTTTTATGTTCCTAGTTTCTCTGGAAACTTGATTTTAGTTTCAAGACTATTACCATTAGGTTATTCCTTTAACTTTTCTAATTTAACATTTAAGTTGTCATTTAAATATGAAATTGTTGGGAATAGTATTTTGTTTGACAATCTTTAATTTACAAGAAAATTCCTTTAATAGTGTAATGCATGTTCATGATAACGTTGGTATCAAATGATGTGTTGTGAATAAAGATTCATCTATATTGTGGTGCCAAAGATTGAAACATATCTTTATAGATAGAATTAAGTGATTAGTAAATGATGGAGTACTTAGTATTTTGGATTTTACTAAATTGCATAAAGGGGAAGCAGATCAACAAGACAAAGAAATGTGCTAAGAGGAGTATAAAAATATTAGAAATCATACATATAGATATTTATAGTTTAGATATTGACTCATATGGTCAAATGTACTCCATCTCTGTCATAGATCACACTTTATTTATCTTTGATTGTTTCATAATAAGAACGAAGCATTATATGTATTTTAAGGCATTTAAAATTGAAGTAGAGAAATAATGTGGTAAGCATATCATGATCGTGAGATCAGATAGAGGTGGAGAATACTATACTACAATACTACGAGGATTATGGAATCAAAAAATACTAAATTTATTGAGAATGATTTGATCAATGGGAGCAATCACTCTAAGAACTTCATTCTTGAATAAGATCATTCAATTACTCAATTTTTCATTTCAAGTATTAGGTTGGTTGTTTTTCATAATGCCTCTCCAATTTATTCGACTATTGAACAACCAATCATTGAAATTCCACAGCTTACTGATATTAATTCGGTAGATCCAATTGTTCAACTATTACCAAAAAATGTTGAACAAGTAGTTGAACAAGTGCTCCTGAAAAGAATATTTATGCAACATTAAGAAGATATGCTAGAATAAAAAAATCAACAATTCTTAGTGATTATATTGTATATTTTCAAGAATCTAACTATAATGTTAGCACTAAAATTGATCCTGAAACGTTTTTACATGCCATGAGTTGTGATAAATCCATTTTGTGGTACAATGGCACGAAAGAAGAGATGAGTTCTATGGCATCTAACAAAGTTTAGGATCTAGCAGAGTTGCCCAATGGGGTAAGGGCCATTGATTGTAAATGGGTCTTTAAACTAAGAAAGACTTATTGGATAACATTGAGAGATATAAAGCAAACTTGTTGCCAAAAAATTCACTTAAAGGGAGAGAATTGATTACACGAAGACTTTTTCTCCAGTATCTAAGAAAGATTTCTTTTGTATTGTTTCGGTATTAGTTGCCCATTTTGACATGGAATAACATCAAATGGATGTGAAAATGATGTTCCTCAATGGAGAATTAGAGGAAGAGGTTTACATGAAACAACCTAAAGGATTTTCCTTTAGTAATAGTGAACATTTAGTGTGCAAGCTTAAGAGATCTATATATATGGCTTGAACATCTCACCAATAGTACTTAAGGTTCCATGATGTCATTTCTTTATTTAATTTTGTAGATAATGTCGTGTTTCAATATATATACCAAAAGATTAGTGAGAGTAAAATTTGTTTTCTTGTCTTGTACGTGGATGACATTTTACTTGCAACTAATGATAATGCATTGCTACATGAAGTGAAACAATTTATCTTTACAAGTTTTCACATGAAAGATATGGATGAGGCATCTTATGTCATTAGTATTAAGATCTATAGAAATAGACCTTGAAGCATATTAGAACTATCTCAAGAAACCTATATCAATAAAATCTTAGAGAGATTTGGATGAAAATTTTTTCACCAAGTTCAATTTGAACCAATGCCTGAACAATGATATAGAAAGGGAACAAATGAAAAATATTCCATATGCTTCTACTGTCGAAAGCTTAATATATGCTTAGATTTGCACTCGACTTGGCATTGTCTTTTGTATGGGAATGTTGGGAATCCAGGGTTTGTACCACTAGAAAATTGCAAAGAATGTGATAAGGTGCCTTCAAGGTACAAAAGATTACATGCTTATGTATAGACAGATTGACAACTCGGAAGTAGTTGGTTATTTGGATTTGGATTTCACTAGTTGTGTTGATTCTCAAAAATCAACATCTTAATACATATTTGTGTTTGCTGATGGAGCCGTGTCTTGGAGGAGTGCGAAATAAACCTTAATTGCAATTTCCACTATAGACGAACTGAGTTTGTTTATTATTTTGAGGCTACCTAATATAGTGTGTGGTTGAAGAGTTTCTTATGAGGGCTTAGAGTTGTAAATTCTATTGCTAAGCCATTAAGGATGTTTTGTGACAATTCAATTGCGGTTTTCTTGGCTAAAAACCACAAAAGTGGTAGTTGAAGCAAGTATATTGATATTAAGTATTTTGACATATGATAACGTGTTAAAGAAAACAAAGTGGTCATTGAACACATTAGTACTGAATTAATGTTGACTGATCCTTTAATTAAATGTATGCCGCCAATAAGTTATAAGGATCATGTGGTTATGATAGGAATTGGTCCTATCATGTAAATTTTAGTCATATACATGAATTTGTGAAACGCTTATTTATTACAATGTTTTTCTCAATTCTAGTGCATATATTCATTTATTTTGAGAATAACAATTATTTTTTACCTAGAATAGCTATAAGGTGTATTCATTAAGTTATGTTATCATAAATGGGCTTGTGAGACACATTGTGATACATGGAAGCTAATACTCATTTTAAGAAGACTTATCGCCATGATTCATGTGTTTTATTTTTAGTATGAAGTTTTGTGGATTTGGTTTAATATTTCGATAATGAAATGTTGGAATCAAGTGGGAGAATGTTATAATATTTTTAATATGTTCTCACATTCAGTTTAATACTACCCACATTAGGTTTCGTTGACGTTTTATTTTCCTAATCAAATTCTAATAACTGTTGTTACTGTCTAATTTAAAGATAAATGTCTTGATGGGAGACATTATCTATAAGATTTTGAATAGGCATATAAATAGGTTATCTAAGCCAGACCCTCTCATTTTTCTCATTATTTTGATTATCTGATAATTGGAGAACACACCATCAATGTCGAGAGAACAATTGATTAGAAGTGCCTATTTTCAACGGTTTAAGCTCTGCGTATTTGTTTGTGACTTCATCAATGGCTGGAGGTTAGTACAAAATTTTACATGTTTCCACATTCGATCCTGATAATCAGGATCTTGATTTTTTACAAATTTCTAACCTCTCATTCTCTCTTTCCTAGCCCTATGGCATAATATTGACGACTTTTTCCTTGCTAGTCTTCGAGCCGAGTGAGTATACTTTATTCAAGCTTCCGTTAGATTTTAAAAAGTTTGTTGTTAATCAGAAATTATATTCTATATTTGTCCATATTTCCTGTGTTTTCCTGTTTGCTAATTTAGATTAAAATAATTTGCATAAGTAGCAACTTCCCTGTCTTTTTACTGTAATGAGAATGATAGCAATAATAGCACCCATCGTTAAAGCATCCTGCAAAAACTAAATTTATTATAGTATAAACATCTCCACATGATAACAAAATTTTTGGTTTCAGTATGTGTAGAGGTAAATCTCGTGTGAAAATCTGAAATCAAGTTAAAACATTCTAGTCGGAGAGGATCATTTATAGTATGTACCTCGAACAGATTTAAAGAGACAGAACTAAATATTTTGGTCAATAGTATAGTTATTAATAGGGGCGATAACACGAGACTCCCCCAAACTTTGGCGGTAGTACAGTTTGCCCCTAAAGACACATTGCCTTATGAACTATCATTTTGTAACAATCATTAACCCTTTATTATTTTTGTATCAGTATATGCATATGATTTTTAAGGAGTAAAAATATATTGTTGTCTCATTATTTTAAGGGAAATATCTCCTTTATCCTTGATTTCTTTAAAAAAATGAAAAGTAAAGAAACTGGAGAAAAATAAAATAACTGAATGTTCATAACAAAAAATATATATCAACAATAATATAAAATATAAAAATTGTTAATATATGATTAATACATTAATACTACTAATGAGGTTCTTAAAGAAAAGACACACGATTAAGTAAAGTGGAAAAAAGGTCTTAATAGAAGAAAATGTAAAATTACAAAACTTGAATACTCATTATGTATATCTAAATGGTTAATTAATACAAATAAGTGATTGATCGATAGAAAATATTTAAAAGAATCACATTAGATTACGGTTAATTATTTTCCTTTATGAATAGAGGGCATCATTATATTTTAAATAATATTTTATATATTTTAACAATCAATCATTTTTACATCAGTTAACCCTTTAATTATACAAAATGAGTAACCAACTTTTGTCATTGAAGCCTTTTCCCTTTCTATTGAATACTAGTTTATTTTTTTTCCTAAGATCTCTCATGTAGTTGGATTATAGTAGCTATTTATATCAAATTTTAACAAAATTTATATTTATTTGTGTTTATGATATGTACTTTTTCTATTATTAGTATTTAATTAATTTGGTTTTCTTCCATTTTCCACTTTCTTTTGTCATTTTTTTTTACCACAAGTATGGGTAAAAGAGAGACTTCTTAAAAAAAAAAAAAAAAAGAAGATGAAAATATACTTGTACCCCTTAAAAGTATTGTGCATTGCATATGCTAATGGAAAAAAATAATGAAATGATGTAGCAAAATGAAAGTTTAGCGATACATTTGGTGGCCAAAGTAAAGTTGGAAAGTATAAATTGTACCATATTTGGTGTTCGGTTGTTGTACAAGATAGAAAAAGACCGGATAAAGTAGAGATATAACCTGGATTTAAAAATCGTGTAATAAAAATGGATAGAATTTCTCATATCCATGTATAAAAGCTATGGTATCACTGGCCATCGCATTAGAACCACCACCATAGTTGACGATCATTGTCGCCTCTAACCATTGTCTAGTTGTTGATTCCTCCGACCAGTTCTTGACGCCTCCAACCACCGCCAATCTTATCATTGGTCAACCATTTGTGTTCCCTAACTGAGGTTCTTGATCGACATCTTCACCTTCACCTGAATTTGATGTGATCTTAAAGCTTTCATTCATTATGCCTTGTCATTTGAAACTTGCACGTCTCTCTCCTATTAGTATTCAGTACACAAACACAACGAAATAAAAAGAAAAGGTGAGAAAGAGAATCAAAACACAAGGTTTTTTATCTCGGTTCACCCAAACTAGGGCTATATCTAGTAGAGGGTTTTATTATAATTAGCACTTCCCACATCTTTGTTACAATTCTCAAAATACAAGAGAAAGAGATTATGTATAACAATAACTATTCATGAGTCCAAACTCTAGCTACTAATAAAATACAGGCTTAAACTATAAAAACTCTCTAGTGTCTCGAGGATGTTGCTTCCTACAACCCTCACAGGGGTGCCTCCTCAAACCCCTACCCAATCACTAATGAGTGGGACCCTTTTGCCTTCCTGTTGATGGGGAGTATGAATCACACCCTAACATCTATTACATATAAACTTCCCATGTGAGGAAAAGTATACAACATTTTTGCAATCTTTTGCTCAATCAAGCATTAGTCTCATGGGTATAGAAGAAATTGAGCTTTCATCTGCCATTTCGATTCATCAACAGTAGCATTGCTTAAAAAAGCTTGATGAGCAAGTCATGACTTACTGATAGATATGTATCAAGTTCGTAGATTCATGTGGTGATTTTATAGATGCACTTGCGATTCAATATTTTGTAGATTCACATAGACACAGAACATTTGTGCATCAAATCGATATTGAATTGTATCTCGACAATTATCTGGGTATTAGAATAAAATAAGTTGCATTTGTTGATTAGGAAACTAAGGATTGGAATGATAATAGATCTGAAGGCTGAGAGGAGTAAATTATATAGAAGAGAATATGCTTGACTTTAGAGATGCGTCAAGGGTATATAAGGATAAAGGGTAACAGAGTACTCCATTGCCCAAAAAGATATATTAAAAGAGCACGTGTAAAGGCCCTAAATAATATCAATCACTTCCACATGCTCTGATTGGATCTTGTGCATTTGTACATAAGTTACGGGGAACATGGACGGTTAATGAGGTCTTCCTAAAAAATACGGAAGCCCGTAGGTATTTTCACACGTACATGGCCTTTTTTAGTTTTTTAAATGGGGCATATGCATCCTAAGTTCTCGGCTTTATGTACGAGAGCAATTTAGTCCTAATTTTTTTATTGATATAATCAAACCCTAATTCACTTCAGATGAACAATATTGAAAGTTATACTGCTAAAAAAGACGGAGATATGCTGCGAGCAAAACTGTCTTACGATATGTATGCTTTTCTTTCAATAGTACATTTGATGAAAAAATCACGATAACATTGATTTAGGATTCTGAACCTTTTGGACATTTCCTTTCAAGGAAAATTATGTACTTTTTATCTGTCTCCTGAACTGTATAATATCTGTTTCGTATATTACTAATAGAGAGCTCTTGCGATTCACCCTGATTTGGCTTTAGATGTTTTGATGAGCTCTACTTTATGTTGTTCCCTCTCTTGTTCCATAAACTTCATTTAATCCAGCGAAAGATGAATTATCGTGGAAAGGGTTTTATTCATTTTAGTCTAAGTCTATCAGGTTTCAGAAAAAACCTTATATTATAGTCACCGGACTAAAGGAAGACAAATGGTCGGTGATGGTATCATGTCCACGAAAGATCGACAAAGAGTTGATATTTCAATGCAACTACTTTCGATTTTTTTTAATTCTTATGTTTTTCGCACCGTCTTCTAGTTCTAACTAGAGAGTGCCTTGCGTCTTGTGGTCGCTTCAGCAATTACCAGTGACGATGAATTATTCAAGGAGAAGACGACGATGCAACGTTAGCTGCTCATTAATTAACGTCTTAGTTGCTAGTGCCTGATTAATTAATTCAGGATATAGAATAAGATCACATGGCCTAAAGGCATATACCGCTATTCAAACCGCTTTAAGAGGCTAAGATATCTTCCTTCTATCTCCACCAATCAAGAAGAAAACCATCTTCATCCACTAATCTTTCTTCTTCTATTCACGATATCCGCTGCCTCTAGTTTCTTCTTATGGTCTTTGCTCCTGTGCTTGATTCCTTCTAAAACTCTAGCCACCTCAAGTTTTAGGCCTAAAGCACTACTTATTCCTCGAGGTGTCAAAAATAGAACCGAAAACCGAACCGAACCGAACCAAAAAATTGGTTTTCATTAAAAACCAAAATTGTTTTTATCGGTTCGGCTTTCATCAATTAACTGAACCGAACCAAACCAACAAACCGATAAGAGCTTATTTCTTGGAAATCAAAATATATACAATAGAAAAGAAGAAAAGACAAATGCAAAAACCGAAAACTAAAAGTTGAAAACCAAAAAGCACAAAACCAAACCGAACCAAACTAAACCAAAATTTCAGTTTGGTTCATATTTGGTTCAAGTTTCATTTGGTTTGGTTCGAAGTTTTTCCTAACAGTTCAGTTTGGTCTGGTTTTTCAAAAAAACCGAACCGAACCAAACCGTTGACACCCCTACTTATTCCCACCACAAGTGCTCGGTGAGGGCTGCAATGCCCTCTCCTAGATCAGCCAGCCAAGATTTGAATAAGAGTAAGAAAAGAAAGGAGAAGCGAAAAATATAAAAAAAAAAAATTCAGAAAAAATATTTTAAAATTTTAAAATTTGTCTGCATCGGTGTCGATCATGCCACGTGTAATGTTCAATATCTATGTTAGTGATTTTCGACCAAAATAACTAGATAAACTACATGGACAAATCGTCAAAAAGTTTAGGACTCAGTTGATGCGATCGAATGATTCATGAGCAAATTGGTACAAATGCAATAGATTTAAGATTTTTTTTTTATACTTCTTCTAATTATATCTTAAATTTTTTATTTTGCGATTTGCTATTTACTTCGTATGCTACAATATCTTGTGCTATTCTTCTATTTACTCGTATCTCAATTCGACAACTATTTGGGTAGTCAATATAATATGAGACATCACATAGATTCGAAATCCCCTGTTTCCTGGTCAAACTTTGTCTATTCCTTCGAAGATGAGCTTATGTTAACAAAAGATTTTGCTTATTTGAGGTCTCCGTCAATAAAGTTTCAAAATATTTTGCTAACCGGACTAAAGGAAGAGATATGGTCAGTTGAGAATTGGCGTTCATTGATCTAAGGTCTAGAGGAGGAGGGCTATATAAAAAAGAATTTAATTGACTTTTGAGATGCGTCAAGGGGAAATAAGGATAAATTTAAACAAAAGTACTACATTGCCTGAAAAGATATATCAAAAGAGCACGTGCAAAGGTCTTATAAATTTAAACAAAAGTACTACATTGCCTGAAAAGATATATTAAAAGAGGACGTGCAAAGGTCTTAAATTAATATCAATCACCTCCAAATGCTCCGATTGGATCTCGTGGATTTGTCCATCAATCACGAGGGATATGGACCGTCAACGAGGTATTCATAAAATATAGGGAAGCCCATAGGAATTTTCAGATTACTTGTGTGTAGTGTGCTGATTACGCGTATGTGACCTTTTTCAAGTTTATAAATGGGACATATGCATCCTAGGTTCTCAGCTTTATATACGGATGCAATTCAGTTCTAAATTTTTTTTATCAATATAATCAAACCCTAATTCTTATTGATAAAATGCAATCAAATCATTTCAGATGAACAATATTGAAAGTTACACTGCTAAAATAATGGAGAACAAGTGACGAACAAAACAGTCTTACAATATGTAAGCTTTTCTTGCTATAATACATTTGATGTAAAAACATAATGACATTAGTTTAGCATTCTTAACCTTTTGGGCATGTGCTTTTAAGGAAAAGAACGATATATGTCTATCCGTCTTCTAAACTGTATAATTTTCATTCCGTATATCACTAACAGAGACCTTTGGCGATTCCCTCCTAATTGGCTTTGGATGTTTTGATGAGCTCTACTTTATGATGTGCACTCTCTTATTCTATGTAAACTTTGTCTAATCCAGCGAAAGATGAACTTGTGTTGGAGAGGGTTTTATACATTTTAGTCCGAATCAACCAGATTTCAGACAAAACCTTATATTTTAGTCACCGGACTAAAGGAAGACAAATGGTCGGTGATGGTATCATGTCCACGAAAGATCGATGAAGAGCTGATATTTCAAAGCAACTACGATGGGTTTTATTAATTCTTATGTTATTCACACCGTCGTCTTTTTCTCATTAGAAAGTGCCTGCACCAACTGGTTGCCTCAGCAATAACCAATGACAACGAATTTTTCATGGAGAAGACAACGAAGCAATTTTTTTTTTTTTAAATAACCATGGACTCCACCACAAACCCCCTATGCCCGAACAGCTCCTAAGGGCCAGGCCCTTATATCTCGGAGGAGACTAGCCCAGCAACCCACTGCCAGAGCCCCTTACTTAAATCTCTAACAACTGCGGGTTTCGAATTCTCAACCTGAGAAAGGGACTTTCAACCAACGTAGCTATCCATGAATGGGTAAGGAGCAATGTTTGTTGCTTATTAATTACTTGTTCTTTTGCTGGCTGATTTTAATTCGTGACCTAGAATAAATCACATGACCTAAAGGCTATACCCTTATTCATATTCCTATAAGAGGCCATGATCTTTTCCTTACTGGAAAAGGTACAAAAAAAGCCCTAATACTATAACATCTATATTGATTTATTACTAAACCTTTCAATTAGACCAATAATTTTCAACATTACAATTTCAGTACCACTTCAACCTATCCAACTAATTTAGGCCTAAAATTGCTGATGTAGATGTAGTTGTCTTACGTGATATAACTAATGCCGAAGCAAACATTTTTTTAATTATTAATAATTTTCAATTTTTTAATTATTTTTTTAAAGTTTTCTCATTTTTTTTTATTTTTCTTTTTCATCACATCCCTCTGCCATGTGCCCGATACTTAGCCATGGCCGATGAATGGCAACACTTCAGATCATCTGAGCCCGGCCATTCCATTGAGTGCAAGAAAATATCAATTAGTAAATGAGTTGATTGTGTCAGAACGACTATCTAGAAGAGAGTGAAAAAGTATAACGGTAACATTTTCAATTTGAGAATACGTACCTAATGTTCGTTGCTTTCTTCATTTTTAATATTAGGAAAGCATATAATAAACGTTATCTAGAAAATGCTATTCAAGTGGATTGCAAATGCCCAACTCTCCTCTATACACTCGAAAGCTTGTTTTTCCACAGGCTTAGTGAAACCGTCCGCTTGTTGATATTTTGATTTAACAAACTGTATACAAACATTGTCATTATTGACATGATTTCTAACAAAATGATGTTTTATCTCAATATGCTTAGCCTTGTAGTGTAGTGTTGGATTATTCGTCTAGTTTATAGCACTTGTATTGTCAAGGACAATTAGAATATTTTCATTCTCTTCTCCAAAGTCACATGGTTGTTGTTTCATTCAAATGAGTTGAACACAGCAGCTTCAAAGTGCAACGTACTCAACTTTAGTGTTGAAAGAGCAACTAAGTTTTGCTTCTTTGAGAACTAAGAAATTGACATGCTTCCCAAACTGTATAAAATCTGAATATTTGGGATACCAAATACCTATTTCAAATGTATTGAATAATCCGCTTAATAGTAGATAAATGAGGTTCTTTTGGATTAAATTCAAACCAAGCACACAAACATATGCTAAATAGGATATTGGGTCTAAGATGCCATCAAGTATAGCAATTAGCCTATCATGCTTTGCTAGTATTATAGTTTTTGAGTGATTATGAGAATAACGGTTTGTTCTGAGTCATATATATTATATAAAGTGAACCCTACAAAATTTATAATTATGTTATTCTCATATTAAATCAAAAACCGCCATTCATTCATTTCTCTTTTCATAGCAAGAAAAATGAAAATTTGTCAACTTCATAACAATAGTAAATGATATGGCACACATACCGCATATTTATGTGAAAACTTGAAATCTCATGTTTTTGTGTCAAACTATGTCTAATTTAGCGAAAGATGAACTTATGTTGAAAAGGGTTTTATTCATTTTAGGCCTACGTCACCGGACTAAAGGAAAGGAAATTGTCGGTTATGTTATTATGTCCACAAAGATCGATAAAGAGGCGAAATTTCAGGTCAATTCCGGTGGTTTTTTATTTTAATTCGTATGTTATCAACGCCGTCATCTCGTTCTCACTAGATGGTGTCAACGCCTACTGGTCGCCTCACTGTCAGTTAATGACAACGAATTATTCATGGAAAAGACGACGAAGCAACATTAGTTGCAAATTACTAAATTGAATATTGTCCACCACGTATTTGACCAACTTTTGAGGGTCAAGTCAAAGAAAGGGTTCGACGGATTGTGTCTGCATCGCCTTTATCAATTGCTTATTTGCTGGCGCCGGATTAATTAATTCGTGATGTAGGATAAGATCACATGGCCTAAAGGCATATACCTCTATTCAAACCCCTATAAGAGGCCAAGATCTCTTCCTTCTAGCTCCACCAATCAAAGAAACAAACATCATTATCCACTGATCTTTCTTCTTCTATTCACAATGGCCACTTCCTCCAGCTTCATTTTATGTTCACTGCTCCTGTGCTGGGTCTCTGCCCAAACCCTAGCCACCACAAGTTTTCAGCCTAAAGCACTTGTTATTCCTGTCACCAAGGACTCCTCAACGCTCCAATACACCACCCAAATCAAGCAAAGAACACCGCTTGTGCCCGTTAAGCTGACCATCGATGTGGGTGGGAATTTCGAATGGGTGAATTGTGATGGTGGGTATGTGTCCTCTTCCTATAGGCCTGTCCCTTGTGACTCTCCTATATGCAAGGCTTCAGGTTCAGCTGCTTGTGAGACAGAATGTCTCGCTCCTGCTGGACCTGGGTGCTACAACAACACCTGCAGCCAAATCCCTGACAACCCGTTTAGCAGCATAGGCATTGGGGGTGGCGAGATGGCCTCTGACACCACCGTCATCCAGTCCACCGACGGGAGGACGGTGGGGAAGGCGGTCGTGGTGCCGAGGGTAGCCTTCACGTGCGGTACTACTTCACTGCTCGAGGGCCTGTCCGCTGGTGCTCTGGTGAGTTTTTATGATTCTACAGTCTATACACGACAGGGGAACACAACATGACAAATCGCATATGTATTTTATATGAAATACTGGTTGGATAAACAAAGAGGACCACGTTCACAGACGAGTTGTTTACCTCTCTTTAAGTAATTATAAAGGTATCTGTGCTTTAAAAGTAGATATATCAGTCAAATTGCAACACATAAAAGAACAGAGGAACTATCTTTGATGTAATTTTTATCACGAAACATCAGTGTACATTGTTGAACATTTTGGCAAAAGTTTCTTGATCTTTGTTCTAGCCTACTACCAGTACCTATGGAAGAACACGCAAATATGACAGGCCAAAACTGATTGATACTTTCTGCATTCCAGGGAATGGCCGGGCTTGGACGATCTGAAGTGTCCCTCCCTGTCCAATTTGCTTCTGCTTTCAAATTTCCCAAAAAATTTTCCATGTGCTTGAGCTCTTCTTCAAGCTCCAATGGTGTCATATTCTTTGGTGATGGGCCTTACGTGTTCCTCCCTAACGTCGATGTCTCTAAGTCACTCATGTACACCCCATTAATCCTCAACCCTGTAAGCACTGCAGGAGCTTATTTCGAGGATAATCCGTCAACTGACTACTTCATAAACCTCACCTCCATCAAGATCAATGGAAAAGCAGTCCCGCTGAATGCGGCCTTACTGAAGATCACTGACGGCAACGGTGGGACAAAGATCAGCACTGTTAATCCATACACAGTGATGGAAACGTCAATCTTCAAGGCCTTTGTGAAGGTGTTCAGACATGAAGCTAAGAACTTGACTAAGGTCTCGTCCGTTAAGCCATTCAAGTACTGCTTTAGCTCCAAGAACACTCCAAGCACAAGAGTGGGACCAGCTGTACCGCTTATTGATCTGGTAATGCACAACAGCAGTGTTTTTTGGAGGATCTTCGGAGCGAACTCGATGGTGCAAGTGAAGGAAGATGTCATATGCTTAGGTTTCGTTGACGGCGGTTCAAACCCGAGAACGTCCATTGTGATTGGTGGGTATCAATTGGAGGATAATCTTGTTCAGATTGACATGGAGAAAGCAAGGCTTGGATTTAGCTCCTCTCTCCTATTCAAGCAAACTACCTGTTCCAACTTCAACTTCACTTCCAGCGTGTGATTGGGGATCTGTTTGTTTCAAGTGCTTTCTGTGCAAATTGCGTGATGGATTTTGAAGAGACCAATAATATAAACGAATGTTGTCCTCCTAATTTTTGAGAATTTTAATGAGCTGCAAATTGTTGGTTGTCGCAGCCAATAATAAAATTGCCTCAGACATAGTTATCCCATCGTGCTTCCTTTGTAAAACTCTTTGCTCAGGAAAAATGGTTTGTTCTCTCGCAGATCAAACATCATTTTGCTAAGGAAAAATGGGTCATTGCACTTTCTTTCCAAGAATCATCCTTAAGTTAGCCATGTTCAAAATGGTCAAAGGACTAGAGCTTTTTTCGCAATATTTGCCTCATACCTTTTAAAACTTAACCAGTGAACTGTAGTACCTATTGTATGACATCCTGAAATTTGACACCGTCTCAAATATATGAAATGGTTACTTCGTCGACGCGCCTATGGTCATTTTACTTGGAATTGATTATTCTTGAGTTAATTAATCTATTAGGTGAGGCCGTTAAAGGATATAAATGCGACAGACTAGAAAATTCGATCAGAAATCGACTGCTCGACCATAAGAATCAGCAAGGATCAATATGACACTATTATAATCAATTAGCAAATGAATATAGGTCGATTCGATGGAAACAAGTAATTGAATTGCGGGTGATTCCACGTGATTGCGAAATTCGCATTGAACAACACTAACCCTATTTTCTATCGATTTTATACTCGGGACACGTAATTGAAACCTTGCGATTTTCACAACAACCGACAGTTACCTATGAGTCGAAGATGCACAAATGTGAATCAAGAAATATTGACCATGGGTCAAACGCGTTAAAATCCCTAAAAGCTACCCGATAAATTAGGTTGTACTAAAATCGGGTTCGGTTGAGTTTAACCACAAAATTGAATTCAATTTCAGGAATCGGACGTTCGAGCATGTCACAATTCATTTTTAGAACATTGTCTCATCTTGCGGAGAAATTTCGTTGAGTTCAGAATTTTGTGAAAAAATCGATTTCAGACTATTCGGAAAAGAATAGGAAATTCGGATGGGCTGAAGAATGGTCATTTTCAACCTCTAAATTGGCTTTATTTATGGAAATTAGAACTAAATTCTCATTGGAGGAGCAATGGACTTTGAAGGGCTGAAGACTTTTGGGGCACCACTTGAGTATTTGGATATTTCTCAAGGTGTTTGATTGGCTAGCCTCTTGATTTTCACTTCCTCTCTCTCCCCCACTCTTCTTCTTTCTTCTTGTGCGTGAACTCCCCTGTTCAGCCAACCGAACAGCCCACTTCCCCTTCTGCTTCTCCATTTTCCCCTTCAACCTTGCTGCCGTGAATCCTCACCAACGCCAGCCCCTGCTCCATTCCCTTCACGCCAGCACCATCACCTCAGCATCTTCATCCCCGCGTTTCTTTCTTCATCTCATCATGCCATCTTCATTTCACAGCTCCCACCAGTAGCACTCACGCCAGAATTACAGCAAACATCCCACCGCCAACTTCATCTCATCACACCACCATTCACATCGCTAGCCACCACAATCCACAGCTCTGTGTCCAGCAACCGCCGTCCCAACCAGCAAGCACTCGTGCCTCCACTGACCAGCCCCGACCAGCAGCCCACAGAACCAAACCAGCTTTGGCTGTGAACCTCCCTGTGGTTTTCAGCCACCGTTTGGCCTCTGTTGGAGACCCACTAGTTACGGGATCTCACTACCGTCATGCCGCCATTCCCATGAACCCGCTACCGTCCTAATACGATGAGTTAACTCCATAATCCTTGATTAGGTTGTTAATTGCACTTAGGGGTTAGATTATTGCTAATTAGCTTAGTTAAATTAGTATTAAGTTAAATTAGCCTTAAGATGGATCAATGTTAATCTAGTTTGGTTAGATTAGCCTTAAGATGGATTAATATTTGAACTAGTTGGTTAAATTAGTACTAATGATGGTGATTTAGCTTAGTTTAGTGGATTTCTCCCGGATCAATTTGCTGGATGCTCGCCGCTTGCCATTTTTATGGGGAAAAATGTGCTATGATTTTAAGATTGCTTCTTTCTTAAAAAAGAAAAAATGTTCTAGATATCCTTAGCTATGACATATATTTTACTCAAGATTTTAGGGATTTAAAAGAATGAGATTTCAGCTTCATTATTTGCAAAACAGAGTCTCGGATTATGCTGGAAATAGTGACCTTTTAGTGTTCAAAGGATTTTTATCAACTCTTAGAGCTCAATATTTGAAAGAGTTTGTTCATAAAAGTTGTTCATCACATTATTTAGTTGTTGTTCATCACATAATTTAGTTTAATATAGTCAAATTTCAAATCAAACGGACAAATTTTGGATCTTGAACTAAAATAATTTTGGAAACATAATTTATGGACATAGACATAGTTTTTGTAACGGTTTGGGAGATCTACTGCTCTCATTCTAGAATGATCTAGGTTATGTTGTCTAGATAAAAAGTGTTTTTAGTAGTGTCTCTTAGAACATATTCAAATTTAAGAATTTTCTAAGTTTTTTTAATTATGCTTGTGAAATTAAACTTGGAGGCGCACGAGTGGCCCGCTTTCTACCAGTTAGGGCTAGTTGTGATTTTGTGGTTGTTCTTGATGTTGTGCTTGTTGGATAATGTATATTTGGTGATGTAATTGACTTTTGGCATGTTGAGGACTTATGTGTGATGATATATGAATGGTTGTGCTATGGTGAGTGTTTATTGGTAATGCAAAAGATGACCTTATGGGCTTTTAATTAGGAAAACAATGAAGTGTCGAGTTGGACACCAAAACTTATTTGCTCAATAAAACAACAAGGTTTTGAATTAGGTGCGTACAAAGTTTGGTGGATTAATTTTAAGTACGTAAGCACCTACGAATTTCTTTCCAAAAGCTTTGAACAAAAAAAGGGTGGGGATTATCCAATTTTAGTTCCAAAAAAGATGGAATAAAAAATAGAAAATAAATGAGGTGTCGGGTTTGAACACTAGATTTTGTTTGCTCAGTAAGACAAGGAGGTTTTATAGTAGAAGTGTGCAAGGTTTGATGGATTGATTTTGAGTACGTGACCACATATGAATTTATTTTAGAAGGTTTTGAACAAAAAAAAAAAAAGGGATTGCAAGGTTTATTGTTTTAAAAAGGAATTTGGTATTTTGGGCTAATTGACAAAAGATAAGAATTGGGTTGATTGATGGTGTGCTCATGTGATCACCTAATACCCCGATGCGTATGAATATGCAGGATAATGAACCCGTCCTGATGGGTATGAATATGCGAGATGATGCCTGATTAAGTTTGGATGCCCCATGTCAACGGATGCCAGTCACGATAGAGGTCAAGCCAATGCTCCTATGTGGAATGCCATCCTAATGTGCAAGGAAAATTCCAAATAAGGACCCGAAGTGAATCTATTTTTTCAAATAATGACCCAAAATGAACTTTGTGTCATATAAGGACTCGAAGTGGACCCATTGTTTCAAATAAGGATCTGAAGTGAATTTTGTGTCAAATAAAGACCTGAAGTAATTAAGTTAATCTCTATTGAGGACCTTAGTTCACCGACAGACATTTTTTGGTGATTAAAATAGGGGCAATTCTGTCAAAAATTTGTCATTGGAAAAAAGGGAAAACTCTAAATTAATTAAGTTTAGGTTATTCATTTAGATGTTTACGTTTTCTTCTTCTTCTCCCCCATTGCTCCTCAACCAAATCGTTGCTTGGTCATCATTGTGACTCGATTCTTGTCACTCCTCGCCTTGCTCAACCGGTGGAGAATTTGGGTCTCCACAAAAAAGAAAGAAGCATCTAGTTTTCTTCTTGTTTTTGAATTTGTGCCTTAACCAGCGGAGAATTTGGGTCCTCGACTTTGCGGAGGATGGGTACAAGGAATGAGAGAACTTCAGTCTTTGATTTTATAGAGGATGGGTACAAGGAACGGGGAGACCGTAGAAAACCTAGGGTTTTTTTTTTTTTTAAGGATTTGTTAATTTTCCCTTCTTTTTTTTGGACAAAATTGCCCAAACTTTGGTCATCAGAAATGTCACATGCTTGATTCAACTCCGAACGAATATTTGGTTGACCAGTAAGCTTAGGTTTTTATTTGGAATTGATTCAATCACTTCGGGTCCTTATTTGAGATAATGGGTCTACTTTAGGTCTTTATCTGACACAAAGTTCATTTCGGGTCCTTATTTGAGAAATTTGGTCAACTTCGGGTCCTTATTTGGAATTTTCCCTAATGTGTATGAATACACGGGATGATGTCGTGCCCGACGGAGCAGGACGACGCTCGGTTATGCCAAATGACCGCTGACTGTCGAGTTAGCTGTGGCTGATGGGTCGTAATAACTGGAACATGCTTGAATGGTTGTGATAGTTGCACCTAATTATGAGATAAAATTGTGTGGCATAGTATAAGACATGTCATAACGGTTTGGCCTTATAATCGGAACTCATGTGATTGAAATGATATGCTCCGATTATTAAACTACGCTTGTTGCACTGATGATGGTATATATGTTGAGCTAATGTGCAGGTACGTGCCGAGGCGAGGTAAGCTCTGTATGGTGTGTGCTTAGGACTACCTTTGAGAATCGAGGTTTAGGGTTTTGACTCACTGAGATTCATCTCACCCGATTGTGGTTAACAGTTTTCAGGGCTGTAGCATGTAAATCCGTTGAGTGCAAATGTAGTGGGCGCAAGATGTGACACCTTTTGGCTGGCTCTACCGTTAGCGAAGTTTATGGTGACCTTGATCCCTGAGGATTTTGAGAGGCTTGGTTGGAAGTTGCTAGTGTAAGGACTTGTAAATCATTAAACTTCTTAGGGACAACAATGGATAAATAAGTCGTGATTTTTATGGGAAAATCACGATCGTGTTTTACTATCCCTATGTTTGTTTATTGGCCTGGTGTTTATTTAATTCACTTTTGCATGTGCTTAATCGAAAGATAAAAAAAAAAAGGGTTAGCGATGTATCCTAGGATATTTCATTTTTAATCGACTATCGAGGGATGTGCACGTGTCCGGGGTTCGAGGCATGACATGCTGGATCTAATGTGGAAAACAGAAATTATGCTTATCCATATGATACTCTCACGGGTAAGTTTTAATATTAAAATGCGAAGAGCTAACACTATACACATATGGTTGGTCTACGGACGGGCAATTTTTTTTCATCAACTTTGTCAGTACAGTCAAACATGATTTATTTTTGGCCACTGGTCCTACATATACGTCGAATTTAAACCATTCAACAAAATCAGACCTGATGATAATTAGAAGACTTGGATAGTTGGTGTTATCTTTTTGGTGCGTGAAAAATAAGGAAATAAGATTGCGGAAGATGCTGCCAGTCAAACCAAATCCCCACAGAAATTAAAAAAGAAAAAAGGAAGTTTTCTTCATGCCCGGATGAACTTGCTTATTTGGGCTCACTTTCTTTATTATTATATTTTAGCTTGCGGGATATTGGTTTTGCTCGTCTAAAGAGAATTCACTCGTGATTTTGGAGTGTTGTTCATGTGCGCGCGCGTGTAACGCGACACTAAGTTTAGGATGTAATTTAAGAGTGGAAATACTTTAGTGTGTGAGTAATTGTAACTCAATAATTCTCCGATTATCTAGTGGACTATGCGCTACTAACTCTCCCATGGAGAAAGCAACAACACTCTGACTAGATTACATAAATTTCATATTCTTTATTGTTCATCATTTACTTTTAGTGATTTCATTTTCTCGCATTATTAAATTATAACATTTGTTACCTTCCGTATTATTTTCTATAAATTGGTGTTGAAGTTGGGGATAGGATTTTTTGGATTTGATTTGGGACTTTTGCTTGTCAAACCGTTGTTTGGAAATTCTGTTGTTGCATTTATGTTTGAAGTGAAAGTAGAAATTGAGATGTTTAACAAGAGAAACAACTTTGGGCTGTGGAGTATTAAAATTAGTGCACTTTTAATAACCCAAGGTTTGGCTAAGGCATTAGATGGCAAGGCTAAGTTACCAAAAAAGATAAAATATGCTAATAATATTAATTTAATTGAGAGAACAAAGAATATAATCCTATTGAACTTATCAGATGATGTGTTAATAGAGAAAGTTGGGAAGAAGGATGCTACAACATTGTAAACTTCAGGCCCTCTATATAACCAAGAGTTTAAACAATCGCCTTTATGCTGAAAATGATACTTTAGTTCCATTATGTTCAAGGTACTTTCATCAGGGCCCACTTAGACAAGTTTAATAAAATCGCAATGGATTAAAGAACGTCAAAGAGGCTGAAATTAATGGAAAATAGGGGATGATGTTGTTGACTTCTCTACTATAGTCATGGGAGCATTTCATTGCTATAGGGCATACTATGATGATCTCAAAAGAGGTAAAAGTTGCCCTGTTTTCTAATGAGTGGCAAAGAAAGCTATGAGATAATGGTCTAGTGCCAGATATAGCTAGCATACTAGTAAATTGAGGTAGAAATCAACATCAATTGTCCAGCAATAAAGGGAAAAACAAGTTCATGTCATACCATGAAAGGTACAAGGGTCATGTGAAGTGCTTTGAGACACATGAGGATGGGCACATGATGAGAAATTGTTTGAAACTAAGAAATAGAGCCGATATGTAGTCATAAGTAGTGTGACAAATATTGTCGAAGAGAACACCAATGATATGGAGGCCATCTTGTATGTGACTATCGGCTCGTGGGTGCTTTATCACATGATGCCTCACAGCAACTAGTTGACTACTTACTAGACTATAGATGATAGTAGAGTTTTGATGGGGAATGTGCAACTTGTAGGATTATGGGAATAGGGACAATTCATATTTGGATGCACAATGGGACAGATTACAGACTAACGGACTTCAAGCATGTACCAGAGCTAAAAAAGAACTTATTTCTCTAGGGATACTCAATGACATCAAGTGCAAAAAGTATACCGCTAGTGTTGGAATGCTAAAGATCTCTCGAAATGCCATCATGGTGGGCAAAAGGAAGAAGATGAAATCCTTTATGTCATATATTAGGAGAGACCAGGCAAGAGTTGTTATTGTTTTATCCGGTTAATTAGACTCAAATCTGACTTGATTATGACAATGTTGGGTTGGAGGGGATTACTGAAAGGTTAGAAGACAAATAAGCTAGACTTTTGTAAATACCGCATGTTTAGAAAGTATCACCAAATTAAATTTAGTATAGCTATTCATTCAAGCAAACAATTTGTTGAATACATTTATTCAAACGTCCAGACTCGTCTCCAACTCCTTCAAGAGGAGATGCTCGATGTATACTAACATTCATCAAGGATTGTTTGAGAAGGGTATAAGTATACTATATGAAACACAAATTTGATACGTTTGATCGATTTGAGAAGTTAAGGCACTAATTAAGAAGCAATCGGGTGAACAAATCAAGTGTTTGAGAATTAATATTAGCATGTAATTATATTATAAAAATTATTGAGTTCTACAAGAAAGAAGGAATTATGAGACTGCACAATGCCCCAAACGCCACAGCAAAATGGCATCACAAAACATAAAATCGAAATTTTAATCAAGTGAGCCCGATGGATACTTTCACAGTGTAAAATTTTGACAAGGAATTTTTGGCCTAAGCAATAAACATGGCTTGTTACTTGGTTAATCAAATTCCATAAGGATGTATGGCAAGGGAAACCTATTAACCACTATGGATTATGAGCATTTGGATATGTTATGTATTCTAATGCAAGTGATGGTAAGCTTGAATAGAAGGCAAGAAGTACTTTCTTTCTTTTTTTTTTTTTTTAATATCATGGACATGGGGTGGAAGGCTACTAGACGTAGTGCACTAATCCTAGGTCACCTAGTCCTCTATTAATAGAGACATGGTCTTTGATGAATTTTACACTTTGATAAAATGAATCCTGAGACACGACCAGTAGAGCAAATGGATCACGATGCTAATAGTAAGTTGGGCCAACAGGTGGAGACTCCGAACACCATAGAGGTAACAAAGGTTGAAACTACACATGAGGCCAAGGTTCTTGAAATTAGTGATACTAAACAACCAGCAAAACCACATAACATTATTCTTGGGAGCAGACAAAGAAGGCAAATCAAACCATTGGTACGTTATGGTTATACACATATTATTTATGCATTGACCATAGGTGATGAGCTAGAGACAAATTATGCAGCCCCAAAAAGTCACTCGCAACATGTATCCTTTCCGATTTTCATTTACTTATTTATTTATATTTTATACTATAATTTTTATATTTTAACATGCAGAACATAATAAGATATCTACGCATCATCCCACACAAGAAATCAAACTAGTTTAGTTAAAATACATAAGCATCTCTACATTAGCATCGGTCATCCTTATATTGATACAAATATCCAAAAGAAAAGCACAACACATTATATAATTCGTGGGAATAGGTCAGGATTACATAGCGCCAATATATACATACTAACCAAAAGCCTACCTATACATTATTCAATCCATTGCCAGACTCGAGGGTTCATAAACTCCGAGCATCATCACATCATTTCCTTTGTCATGACCAGGTGGACCATCAAATCCCCTCAATGGTGAAATAGCTAGTACGAGTACCTAGAGGGGGGGTGAATAGGTATACAAAAAAATTTCCTCGAAACTTGCACGATATTTAAACAATTAGAGGATTTGCAACAGTTAAAAATTCAATCGCAAGACTGAGTAAGGGAAAGAGAGAATTGAACGCTCGGTTTATAGTGGTTCGGCTTGATTCAAGCCTACGTCCACTCTTCAGCACTGACAGCCGATTGGCTGGATTCCACTATGATCAAAGAGATGTTACAATGTTGATCTTCCTTGGTTTCTAGGTGTAGATGATCTACCACACTCACTCAAGGCATCACCAAGTATAAACACTCCCTGTATACAATTTCGCTCGCCTCGACTAACAATCAAGGATCTTTAGACTCGGAATTTTTCTATCGATCACACACTTAAAACAGCTAGACGTCTTCCTTTTATACTCCTTCATGCCATCATAGCCGTTGGCACTTACCAAAGGAATTCCTCCAATCTACCCGTTGGACAGAATCAATCAAGAAGATCATCCGAGCTATTTAAGGAATCGATGATAGCCCATCAATCTGTTCGCCCATACAATCGGATCTCGGTTTCCATGAATAGAATATTCCAAGATTATTTCGTCAACCATCGGATTTTCAATCGATCTTAGATAAGAATTAAAGAATCCGAAATGATTATCCAACCAAAGAATCTATTCCAGAGGATAGAATCGAATCCTCAACCATAAACCTCGGCTTTGGATTTCCTTCGTCACTGGATTAGAAAGACTGTCAGTGAGAATAGACTTAAGTCTTGAGTCCTGAGTCTTAAGTCTTTGAGTCTTGAGTCTTGGGTCTTGAGTCTTGAGTCTTGGGTCTTGAGAGAACAAAGTCTTCAGACTTTAAACTGACGGTCTCCGAACATCCAGACTTTAGACTGAAAGAAACGTTTTGTCAGCTTCAAAATATTCTCGAAAGATTTCTCCAACAATCTCCCCCTTTTTGATGGTGACAAAACTTTCTTGAAAATTTGAACAACTTTGACTCCGCAAAACATTTCTCAAGCAATATGGCTAACTCATAAAGATTAATAAAACAACCAGACTCTGCATCCACAGAAAATTGGTTAGTCTTTCATGAGAAACACCATATGATAATACTTGAATAAATGCAACCAGTCAAGTTCATAATCCACAATCCACAGTCAATTCAGTCAAATTCACACCCGAGTTCAAGTTCTCAAGTCATACTCAAAAACATAACCACAAAGGTCAAAGTTTAAAGTTTTAAAAAATAAAAGTTCAAATTGGTTCTCCCCCTTTTTGTCGGCATTGAAAAGGGTGAGAAAGGAGTCATGTCTGCTGGGAATGCGCATGATCCGGAAATCCCCAATGGACTGGACTACTCCTTCAAGCTTCTTCGGTCTTCTCGCGACGAGCTACCTCTTCTCCCTTGGCATTGGCTTGGAGTTGCTGAGCGAGGTCTTTGAATTTATCTTCCATAGAGACCGAAGATTCTTGTCCAGCATGCTTCAAAGCTTGGATTTCACGGTCCGAACATATATCCGGTTACGCATTTCCGAAGAATATTCATGATACTACGAAGATCTGCGGAATCATCCGTCTCGTGTAATGCGGCATTGACTTTCTCGCGGACGACGGCGCTTCGTACGGTCCGGCAGGATTTCGAATCGATGTATCACCTTCTTCGGGCAATTGAGAGACTCGAACTTCTTCCGGGTCTTCGGAGATTGTCTTAGATCTTCAGCAACATGAGGTGTAGACCTTTCTTGCACGCTTACTCCCCCGTCTCTAGGACATTGAGAGGGGAAGAGTAATGATCATGCTCTTGATTTCCTTCTCTCCAGTTTTATCGCCAGACTGTTCTTTTTCTTCGTCTCCTTCTTCCTCAACTTCTTTCTCCTTCTCTCTCTCTTCTTCTTCTTCTCGCTTTCTGCTGAAGTTCTCGAATAAGACACGTAACGTCTTGTTCTTGTCGATCTTTGGAATAGTGGGATCTTCATCATCTTCATCTTCATCTTCATCCTCCGGGATAAGAGTTCTTTTCCTCTTTTTCGATGAGGCACCAATAGCCTCCTTTCCTTTCCTTTTTGAAGCGTAGATTTGGAGATTTTACTTTGAATTTCTCCATTGCCTTGGAGAGTTCTTTCGACGCATCTTCATTAACATTTTCAACCCTACCACCATCTTGTCACACGGTCGAACACAAAAAGTATGTGGCGCTTCAATATTCGATGTCGAAGATCTTGGTCACCAGACCGGGATAAGGCAATTGTCCTTTGTCTTTTGACACCGCTTTCCGTACATATGGAAAAGAATAGTGTGCGGGAGAGAAAATTTCCGTCCCGAGTTGATCGCATACATCAACTTTGCTTCGTAAAAAGATACGAAGTCTTTGACGTAGACTTCGGTCTAAGACAATTTATCACAATCTTATGAAGCACAATGTTGACGGCATTCATCCTGGAATAGATGATTTTCTTATCAACGTCCCTATCTTTGACAAGATCCAGAGTAGTACGAGCAGGTGAGACTTTGATTGGGAGATAGCGTCCCCGTTCAACTCCAATTATGTCCGCCAACATATTCACATCTACCACATAGACTTGGTCTCGAACACTGAATGAAATTCTATTCGCATCCAAAAAGCTAAGATTTGAATAGAAGTAAGCGGTCAGTTGATCATACCCGTCTCAGAGTCGAGCAAAAAGTCTCAAGTTGAAGCAAATTCAACTTCTCCCTTAAGTTCAAGTTGATGGAATCCGAAGTCAAAGTCGACACTTCTAGGGTTGATTACCCCTCTTTTAACAGATTGAAATACACTTTTTCCCGATCCTTGGATTTAAACAAATCCATCCGATTTCCTTTCACCTTTGCTGCCACACCCATTCTAGGTTTAAATTCAAGGAACATTTTGTCATCATCGTTCCCGTCAATCGATTAAATGTCCCGGCATACGAGGATCACTAGGAATGTTTGCAAGAGCCTCCTCTGCTCTTCCTTTCGGAGCAATTCCCAACTCTTCCATTTTCCGCAGAAAAAGATACTCATTCCCATAATTTTTGTCCTTAAGAAAGTCATCTATATACTTTAACGAAGAACCAGTCCTTTTTTAACGCACGATAAAGCTTATAGATAACAGAGGGTTTTTGGACTCTTACTGGGTCGGCATCCTCGATAATGTCTTCTTCTAGATTTTGACTTGCACCTTGTGGGTCAGGAGATGCTGAATGACGTGGAGGAGAGCGAATCGGACTTTGTCGCTAACTTGGAAAGTCTTCTTCCTCGCAAAGATCGAAGTGAGTCGGTCCCTTCTCCATTCTTTGTGGTCCCCCGTTTGCGATTCTTGATGATTTCCTCGAAGACGACATCTTTCTTTGTCTATTGGAGGATTTCTTCACTTGCTTTTCCCAAGAAAAATGACCACTTTCTCGACGATGAACAGAGTAGAAACAAGATCGGGAGGAGAGTGTCTTTTAGGGTTTTGAAAATTGGGGGTAGAATGACTTTGTGTATTTATATATGCCTCGGATTTGAAAAGAGAAGTTTAAACGGTACAAGGAAAGTGTACGAACACTTCTTTTTCAAAATCAATAACTGCCAAAAATAACTTCCTCTAAAAAAGACAAGTTTTCAAATTTCACACGAATTATATCTGAATAAAAGAACGCACCTTTTTGAGATAAAATAAGCGAGAATTCGTACCTTTTAGATAGAATAGCAACTTACAGTCTTTAGCGATGAATGATTGAGTCTCAGGATTTAAAGTCTAAGAGATCAGAGTCTTAGAGTTGGTGAGTCTCTAGACTTTAACTTCTTCAAGCTTCAAAATGTTGAGTCTTGAGCGGATGAAGTCAAATTGATTCTTCTCCAAAGGCTTTGTGAATATGTCCGCTAGTTGACTTTTTGAATCAACGAATTGAATTGAGATTTCTCCATTTTGAATATGATCTCTAATGAAGTGATGACGAATCTCAATATGCTTTGCTCTTGAATGAAGGATTGGATTTTTGGTGAGATTGATCGCTGGTGTTGTCACATCTGATTTCGTGCATGAGTCTTCAATGCCAAAGTCTTGTAGCTGTTGTTTTATCCATAAAATTTGCGAACGCAGCTTCCAAGAGCTACATACTCGCTTCCGTCGTTGAGAGAGCTACGTGCTTTGCTTCCTTGAAAACCAAGACACCTCCCTGTTTCCAAGTAGCCGACAAGTTCCGTAAGTGCTCTTTCTATCGACTCGCAACCGCCGATCCGCATCCGAGTATCCTAGAAGATTAAAGTCTCCCCTCTTTGGATACCAAAGACCGATGCTTGAAGATGAAGCAACGTATTTGATAATACGTTTCACGGCAATGAGATGTGATTCTCTAGGATCTGATTGAAACCTAGCACGATACAAACACTAAACAAAATATCGGTCTAGAAGCGAAAGATAAAGAAGTGAACCGATCATGCTCCCGTACAGCTTTTGATCTACTTTCTTCCCTTCTTCATCCTTGTCTATCTTCGAGAACATGACATTGGTATGTCGGTCTTTTTGCACCTTTCCAATCCAAACCTCTTAACAAGATCATTCGCATATTTTTCTTGATGAATGAAAGTTCCTTCCTTCATTTGTTTTACTTGGAGTCCAAGAAAGAATGTTAATTCTCCCATCATACTCATTTCAAATTCATCCTGCATAGACTTAGAAAATTTCTTGCAAAGACTTTCATTAGAGGATCCAAAAATAATGTCATCAACATATATTTGAACAAGTAAAAAGTTTTTGTTTTCTTTTTTGATAAATAAGGTAGTATCTACTTTACCTTTGACAAAACCATTCGTAATAAAAACTTACTTAGTCTATCGTACCAAGCTCGAGGTGCTTGCTTTAGACCATACAGAGCCTTTTTCGCCTAAAGACGAGTCCGGCTTCTTTGGGTCTTCAAATCCAGCGGTTGTTCCACATAAACTTCCTCATGGATAAATCCATTTAGGAAAGCACTTTTCACGTCCATTTGGAATAACCTGAAATTTTTGTAACAAGCAAACGCAAGTAATAGCCGAATAGCTTCTATCCTTGCAACTGGTGCGTAGGTCTCGTCATAGTCTATTCCTTCTTCTTGCGTATAGCCTTTGGCCACGAGTCTTACTTTGTTCCGTACGACTTTTCCTTTTTCGTTCATCTTGTTCCTGAATACCCATTTGGTTCCAATAACGGTTTTACCTTTTGGTTTAGATGTCAATTCCCGGACATCATTGATGTTGAACTGTCGAGCTCTTCTTGCATAGCTTCGATCCAGCTTTCATCGGATAAAGCTTCTTCTATGCTTTTTGGTTCAATTTCGGAGATGAGAGCCACAAAGACTAGATTCTTCATGCCTTTTTGACCTGGTACGGATTCCTTCATAAAGTTCTCCAATAATAAGATCTTTGGGATGACTGGATTTGTGCTTCCAGTTACTAGTTAATTTGCCAGGTTGATGATCTCTTTCTTTATTTGATTCTCCATGAGCGTCTTGATGATGGACTTCTAGACTCTGAGATTGTTCTTGAGATGTAGACATTTGAAGGTCTAGAGCGGGTTCGATCTCTTCGTGCGAGTCTTGCTAGATTCATCTTGCACGAGTCTTGGAATTTGACATTCATTGATTCTTCCACAGACTGGCTTTTCTTGTTGTAGACTCGTAGGCTTTGCTTGATGTAGAATATCCAAGGAAGATGCCTTCATCGATCTTTCTTCAAACTTACCAACTCGATCATTTGCATTTTTCAAAATAAAGCATTTGCAACCAAATACATGAAAGTATGAAACAATAGGCTTCTTACCTTTGAACAATTCATAGGGGTTTTCTCAAGAATAGGTCTTAGAAAGACTCTATTTATAATATAGCAAGCGTTGAAACAAATTCAGCCCAAAATCGAGGAGAAATTTTACTTTCAATTAAAAGTGTTCTAGCCATTTCTTGAAGAGATCTATTCTTTCTTTCCACAACTCCATTTTGCTCGGAGTATACGGAGAGGAAAACATGTGATTAACACCCGATTTATCACGAGAATCTCGTAAAATCTTGATTTTCAAATTCACTTCCATGATCAGTTCTTATACTTGAAATAGCACATCCTTTTTCAATTTGAACCTTTTTAGCAAACTTTTCAAAGTACGAAAAGGTTTCGATTTATTTGCAAGAAAATATACCCAAGTAAAACGAGAGTAATCGTCTACAATTACTAGACAATATTTCTTACCTCCAATGCTCGGGTTCTTGTAGGTCCGAAGAGATACATATGAAGCAACTGCAATGCATGATTAGTTGATACATGATTTATTTGCTTAAAAGAATTTCTTACCTGCTTTCCCAGAATGCATGGAGTGCATAAGTCAGACTTTTGGTAAGGCAATTTAGGTAGACCTCGAACAAGCTGCTTTGAAGAGATTTTGGCTAATTGCTTCTTGTTGATATGGCCAAGTTTTCTGTGCCATAGAACTGCTTCATCTTGAATTGAGATTAAGCATTGTTCTTCATTTAGCTTTACATCAAGGAGGTAAATATTTCCATGCCTTCGACCCATGAAAGACTCGAGTCGAATCTTTGCTAACTCCGAACATATGCCTTCTTGAAAAGAGATCTTGTAACCGCATCACACAATTGGCTAATGCTGAGTAAATTGTAGTTGAGTCCTTCCACTAGAGAGACATTGCTTATTGTGAGATTTCCAATTTTCACAGTTCCGAATCCCACAATACTTCCTTTGCTACTTCCTCCGAATGAAACTTTTCCACCATTTACTTGAATAAGCTTTATGAAACAATTTGAGTCTCCCGTCATGTGTCTTGAGCATCCGCTGTCAAGATACCACTTTACCTTCTTTTTGACAGACCCGCATTCAAAAAAGAGTCTCAAGCTTTCTTTGGTACCCAAATTTTCTTGGGTCCTTTGGCGTTAGTAGGATGAGCATTATTAGGCCATACTCTCCTAACGAGCTTCCAAACCATAGGACACTCTTTTTCAAAATGATCCTGACTGTTACACTTAGAACACCTTAAAGCATTTCGTCCTACAGGCTTTACAAAAACTCTTTTGAAATGATTTTTATAAGCCTCTCTCGATGGTCTTTTCTTAATTCTTTCTTTCACTTTCGGAAAATCAATCAAAGGGATTGTTTCAGCTTTGTCATACCTAGACCCGACTTATTGAAGTAAGGTCTTTGGATTGAAAGAACTTTTTCAAGTTTTTCATATCCTATTGAAAATTTCTTTGAAATATTTGATAAATCAGTTTTTAAGAAAGCATTTTCTTTTGAAAGATTGTCTACACTCTCTTTAAGAGTAGAAACATTTAAGTCTAAATCTTTTACCTTTTCTTCTAAAATGTTTTCCTTTTGTTTTAAAACTGAGTTTTCCTTTTTAAGTTCGGAAATCTTTTTAAGAGAAGTCTTAAGACTGAAACATAACTCATCAATATATTTAGAGACTTTGACAGGGATTTTATAATCACTTACCTCAAATTCACTGTCTGAGTCTGATCCAGAGTCTGAGTCTGATTGTGCCATCAGACACAGGTTGGCATATTCCTCATCACTCTCTTCACACTCGTACGCTCCGGGTCTCGGCTTTGAGAGCTTTTCGAGACTTCTCACCTTTTCCTCTTTTCTTTTTCGAAGAGGACAGTTGGGTCCGATGTGTCCCTTCTTTTTACATTCGAAGCAAACTACATCTTTGTTTGGTTCCACATCATCAACGAGACTTGGTCTCGCTGTCTCGAAAACTCGTTTCTTTGGAATGAACCTTCGCCTTTTCTATTCAATTTTCTGAATCTTCTTATCATGAGGGCGAGCTCCTCATCATCCATATCATCTTCGTAGTCCGCATCATCGTAATCATCATTTGATTTTAGTGCAATAGATTTCTTACCTCTTGGATCTTCGTCTTCATTAATTCGTTCCACTTCGTAAGACCGAAGAGTTCCAATCGGTTCGTCTACGAGATAATGGCATGATTCTTTGCGTCTCTCTTATTGAAGTCTTTATATGATTCCAATCCTTGGAGAGTCCACGAAGCTTGTTCACCTTCATGGGATCAGAAATTTTTTGTCCTTGGTTCTCAAGACCATTGACAATATCTCAGTAAAACGACTAAACATGTCGGTTATAGATTCTCCCGATTTCATTTTGAAGGATTCATATTGACCAAGAAGAATATTAATTCTGGTCTCCTTCACTCGATCCGTCCCTTCATAAGTGATATGTAACCTGTCCCGACTTCTTTTGCTGTAACACAAGAAGATATTCTGTTATATTCGGGGGTGATAAAGCACAATATAAAGAATAAATTGCTTTCGCATCGAGTGCTTGTCTCTTGTTTATTTCTTCTTGAGACATTCCGCTGGCTTCAACAGTTTCTTTCCCTCTTTCGAGAGATTGATGCAGCAGCGGGAGTGATTCCTCTTTCCACAACGTCCCATTCCGGAGGATCCTTTGATCGAAGGAAAGCTTTCATCTTGTTTTTCCGATGTTGTAATCCTTTCCATCGAAGTAGGGAGGTCTGGTATTGCTTTGCCCCTCATCGCCCCGGTGCTAGCATACTAGCCATGGATCTTTTACTCTGAAGTAAAACACTTCAAACAAAGTAAGAACACGAGCTCTGATACCAATTGAAATAGCTAGTACGAGTACCTAGAGGGGGGGTGAATAGGTATACAAAAAAATTTCCTCGAAACTTGCACGATATTTAAACAATTAGAGGATTTGCAACAGTTAAAAATTCAATCGCAAGACTGAGTAAGGGAAAGAGAGAATTGAACGCTCGGTTTATAGTGGTTCGGCTTGATTCAAGCCTACGTCCACTCTTCAAGACCGACGACGGCCGATTGGCTAGATTCCACTATGATCAAAGAGATGTTACAATGTTGATCTTCCTTGGTTTCTAGGTGTAGATGATCTACCACACTCACTCAAGGCATCACCAAGTATAAACACTCCCTGTATACAATTTCGCTCAGTCTCGACTAACAATCAAGGATCTTTAGACTCTGGAATTTTTCTATCGATCACACACTTAAAACAGCTAGACGTCTTCCTTTTATACTCCTTCATGCCATCATAGCCGTTGGCACTTACCAAAGGAATTCCTCCAATCTACCCGTTGGACAGAATCAATCAAGAAGATCATCCGAGCTATTTAAGGAATCTGATGATAGCCCATCAATCCTGTTCGCCCATACAATCAGGATCTCGGTTTCCATGAATAGAATATTCCAAGATTATTTCGTCAACCATCGGATCTTCAATCGATCTTAGATAAGAATTAAAGAATCCGAAATGATTATCCAACCAAAGAATCTATTCCAGAGGATAGAATCGAATCCTCAACCATAAACCTCGGCTTTGGATTTCCTTCGTCACTTTGGATTAGAAAGATCAATGAGAATAGACTTAAGTCTTGAGTCCCGAGTCTTAAGTCTTTGAGTCTTGAGTCTTGGGTCTTGAGTCTTGAGTCTTGGGTCTTGAGAGAACAAAGTCTTCGGACTTTAAACCGACGGTCTCCGAACATCCAGACTTTAGACCGAAAGAAACGTTTTGTCGCCTTCAAAATATTCTGGAAAGATTTCTCCAACAAATGGTCTACACATCTCACCATTAATGTTAGTAGATCATGCGACAAAACAATGGGGATCAAATCTAGTAGCCATACATCGACTCGAACACATTATTTCAAAACTCAGTGCATGTAAATTCTGTTAGTCACAATTAAAATATGCAAAACGTAATGCCGGTGGAGGATTTATTTTACAGATCCGTAAAATAAAGGGGTGAGACAAAACCTAGTAAATAAAATATGTCAAAAGTAAGAGATCATCTCATCACTCAAACTGGTACTAAATATTTGCATATACAACATTAAGGTGAGTGAACACACTAGCTTTCCGTCATGATATGCAATGACAATAATAGGACCATGTGGCATAAAATTACTCACCTAAATGCAAGCATATGACGTTTTTTTTCTAATATGCAATTACCACATAATAGCTCCCTGATATACATGGGTAGGTATCTAGCCTTACTTGCCTCTAACCAAGGCTAATCTCGACTAACGAGGTATCATCACCATCAATTAATGGGGGATGAAATCATTAACTCATGTAACCATCCATTATGGGTGTCCTCTACATGAGTGATGATAAATGTGCCATTGTACACCTTATGATAATGGTCAACTCATAACTAGCTAATCAAGCCATATCATGCTATGCAAGTAATATAATCTTGTATATGAACCATAGGACTTCATGTCCCCTCAACCTTGTAGAGGGCCATCTTAGATGGTAGAGAATCTGTCCCTTCCCAAAGTCTTAAACAAATACTTATAAAAGGGAGTTAGATCTCTAATGAATAGACCATGGCATATATGTTCGTTACATGACATTATTCACACACCATCCATTAGTACATAATAAATGCCATGTATATTTTGATAATGCCAATTAATAAATACTTACGTTTCAACTTATAAACCTTCATCATCTTTTCATAATGCCATCATCATTTAATAGAGAAATTTTGCATATCATAGATCATTGGGATAAATTTTCTAATAAATCCAGATTTCCAGAATCCCAATATAATTTCCTATTTTTATAAATTTTTATAGCTATATTCCAATTTTCACCTAACCGAGCCGTATTAATTAAATCAAATTCGAAAGGTCATTCTTATGCTATTTAAGACATATTCATATTTAATTTACTTTTTGGTGATATAAAATAAGACCATTTGCTAGTTATCATGGACAAGTGACAAACTAAGTCGATAAAAACAGTTTTGTCAAAAAAATCTACAACTTGAAAAATCAATAACTTGAGAAATATTGACAACCCAAAAAATTGGCAATTTTCTAAAAAATATCGACACCATGAAAAATTGACAACTCTAAAAAAACAACTTCAAAAATTGACAACTTGAATAGCCCTAAATATGTCAAAAATGTGAAATTGCTGAAAGATTGTCAGGCGCAAATGGATTTACAAAACGAAAGAAGATGGTCCAAGTATTGGGGCAGCAAGGTGTAGGGCAAGACTTGTTGCGAAACGATATACACAGTGGGAGGTCATTGGCTATAGTGAGATGTTCTCTCCCATGGTAAGGCAATTTTTATTATGTCGTCCTTGCTTTAGTTACTGCTCAAGATCTCAAGCTAGAGCAACTAGATGTGAAAACAACATTTTTTCATGGTGAGTTAGTAGAGTGAGTTTACACGAGGCAACTTGAGGGATTTGCTATTCCAAATAAGCAAGACCATGTTTGCTTATAAAAGAAATCTTTGTATGGGCTAAAATTTTCTCCAAAGCGGTGGTACCAACAATATGATGCTTTCATAGTTAGTCATGTCTATTAGAAAAGTTAGTTGGATAGATGAGTTTACTATAGAGATTGAAAGATGGGTCTTTCAATTATTGTTATAACATATGGATAATATGCTAATAGCAGTTAAGGTTATGTCTAATATTGATGTGTTGAAGCATCAATTGAGTGTTGAGTGCGAAACAAAAGATTTAGGTCTTACAAAGAAGATATTAGGTATGAAGATTTTGCTTGTTAGGACTGTAGGAGTTTTACGGCTATCTCAAAAGAAACATTTTGAGAAGATTTCACATTGAGAAATAGCAAATAATTGGGCAGACTTATCAACAATGCATGTCCACTTGACCTAGTTCAGATACTTTTTGGACTTGGTCAACGTTTGCAGCGGGCAAGGAGCGCAAAGGGGCTCAGGAGATGGCGATCGATGGGGATGAAGTTGGACTTCTCCCCAAGGTGGAAGTTGTTGATTATGGTCAAAGTTAATCCCAAATAATTTGAATCTGGCCAACAATTGAATTGCAAGGGAACCTGGCCCATATTAGGAAAGTCCGAGTTAAACTCTTGCCAACATCTAGGTCATGCAGAAAAGGGAAATTAATTTGCCACAAGACTTCTTTTCCTTTTTGAAATTGAAGTCAATGAGGGGTCATAGTTTGGGGCACATAAGTACTTTGTTGCTAAGTTTGGTCTATTGTGCATATTGAGTATACTTCATATGTATGAAAACTTACTAGAGATAAACGAATTAGTTTTAATTTGAAACAGAGAGTATTATAATCCATGAGATTATAAGAAAACTTCCCTTATATGATTGACTCTTGTACTTTCAAGTTTAAGTTAGGATTGAGAATGCTTATGAGTAAGTGTGATTAAGCGATTGTACGTTTAACTTTGCCGATTAGATTTGAACCATCTCCTCTATCTCTACCACCAAACACCAACGTAACTGTGTTTTGTGGAACTTTTACTTATGTATTCTAATTCTTACTCAAATTGTTTCATTTGTTCGCGCTTCCACATTACTCATAAAGCTATATCTATAAGGTTCATCACTCATTCGGTTAGATAATAATAGATAAGTAAATCACCATTTTCAAACGGGAGGGATTTGTATAGTCTATAATCCTATGAAACAATTTTGAAAACATGTTGAGTTTAATATTTTACATCATGGAATATTTTATGTCACGTCTACCCATATGTACAGTCGCATAAAATTCACGAAAGCACGAGGTTAGAGGCGCTCGAGCAGCTCAGCACGTGAAGACTGGACTTGGCACTCTGCATCGTCGCCAATGGTGCTAATAATGAATGCCCTTTATCTATTTTTCTGTGAAGTTTTTGTTTGGGCAAAGGTATGCCCTCCTTTATGCCATGTGCTTATATTCCATATCGTGAATTAATTATTCAAGTACCGACAGATGAGTAGATAAAATAAAGGCAATCATGGCTGAGACATCCACCGAATCTCTCTCTGTTTTATATTAGAGAAACGGAGTACAATTTCCTCGACTCGACTCTCCCAAGTTCGTCAAATTCGCGTCGGGACTTTCGTTTAATAAGAAACAACTAACGTCGCCTCGTCGTCTTGTTCATGGATGATGATCATTGATTAGTGCGCGACAAGTAGGCGTTGGCATAGTATAATGAGAAAGGCGGCGAAAAGAATGCTTTCCTCAAGTGTGATAAACTACGACTATTAAAATGAACACTTAAACTTGCTAGAAATGAACCGTTTTCCCAAAAATGTGAATTATCAAGAAAAGAGCTGATAAATTTAAAGTATATTTCATAACAAATGAGATGAATTTACATAATATTCGAAGGCGAGAGTTTGTAGGTGCGTTAGGAAAATCGAATCTCATCTTTTGAACAAGCAATAGAATAGAAAATGTTAACTGGTTGGCACAATCAATCAATGAAAAAAGATGGAGGGGAATTTTGAGCTAAATCTATCATATCGTCCCTTTTTCTTGGATCGTTATTCTTTTTCTCACTTTTCTCCTGTTTGGGGAGTTTTTCTCTTCCAATCTAATTTAAATTTGAAAGTTTCTCTCTCCCATTTTGGGGAGGTGTCCATATCACTCAGGCCTTTTTCTTTTCTATTTAATATGTTTTTTGTTCTTTCTCCCAAAAATCTTTTATTTAGTTCTATAAAGGTGTCTATGTTCATTAGAAATTAACTAATTTTCTTTATATTAATATTGATATTTATTTTTTCAATTATTGTTATTTACATAATTTATTACTTTAATTTTCCATTTTTTTTCATTGTTTACCACAATTAAGGGTAAAAGATAGACTCCCTTTAAAAAATGATATGATAATATACTTTCTCTTTAAAAGTCGTGTATTGCGCAAGCTAACTAGAAAAAATAACCGAGAGCTAACAACTGCAATAAAACTTCAAGAGGGCATGGTCTGACAATGGAAAGTTTGGGAGCTAATGTAAACTACCACCGCAGTTTAGAATAGTATTGTCCAGTAGTTTCCCCTCATTACTATCTCATGATTCTCGATTTATATCTTAGAGTTCGAGATACCAACATTACGATCTGTGCAAATCTACAAAGCATGAAATCATAAATATATCTGTCAATTCATCACCGAATTTAACGACTTGATGGATTTTTATCGATGTATGGTTTGTTATATTTTACCTATAAAATATAGTAAGTTTTTTCCTATTTCACGGTGCATATTATAGAGAGCGCCAACGGCTACTTGTTGCCTCACCAATAACTTATGACAATAAAATTATTTATGAAGAAGACGACGAAGCAACTTTACTTTCTCACTATCAAACAAAATTATCCACCGCGAATAAGATCTATAATAAGATCACATGGTGCCTACTTGTCTCAGCCATTGTCTTCTTAAAATTGTTTATTCGACGGTGCCAGATTAATTAATTTAGGATGCAGATAAGATCACATGGCCTCGAGGCATAATCTCTTCCTATAAGGGGCCATGATCTTTTCCTTCTATCTCCACCAATCAGGAAAGAAAAAAGCATCATTATCCACTAATCTTCCTTCTTCTATTCACAATGGCCACTTCCTCTAGGTTCATTTTATGTTCTTTTCTCCTGTGCTTGGTCTCTTCCCAAACCCTAGCAACTACAAGTTCTCAGCCAAAAGCACTAGTCATTCCTGTGACCAAAGACTCCTCAACGCTCCAATACACAACCCAAATCAAGCAAAGAACACCACTTGTGCCCATTAAGCTGGCCATTGATGTGGGTGGGATTTTCCAATGGGTGGATTGTGAAAGTGGGTATGTGTCATCTTCCTATAGGCCGGTCTCATGTGACTCTCAGATATGCAAGGCTTCGGGGTCGGGTGCTTGTGTGACTGAATGTTACTCTCCTCCTGGACCTGGGTGCAACAACAACACCTGCAGCCACATTCCTAACAACCCATTTACCCACTCTGGCGGTGGCGGCGAGATGGCCTCCGACGCCACGGTCATCCAGTCCACTGACGGGAAGACGGTCGGGAAGGCGTTCACTGTGCCGGGGGTTGTCTTCACGTGTGGCTCTACTTGGCTGCTCGAGGGCCTCTCCGCTGGTGCTTTGGTGAGTTTCGTATGATTAAAATGGTTTGGACACGACAAGGGAACACGACATGAAAAAACTTTGCCACCTACAAATAGATGGGCCATAACTAATCGATACCTCTATTGCACTCCAGGGAATAGCTGGGCTCGGACGATCCGAAGTGTCACTCCCCGTCCAATTTGCCTCCGCTTTTAATATTCCAAAAAAATTTGCCATGTGCTTGAGCTCTTCATCAAGCTCCAATGGTGTCATATTCTTTGGCGACGGCCCATATGAGTTCCTCCCTAATGTCGAGGTCTCTAAGTCACTCATGTACACCCCATTAATTCTCAACCCAGTAAGCACTGGAGGATCTTATTTTGAGGGCAACCCGTCAACCGACTACTTCATAAACCTCATCTCCATCAAGATCAATGGGAAAGCAGTCCCGCTGAACACGGCATTACTGAACATCATCGATGGCAATGGAGGGACAAAGATCAGCACCGTCAATCCTTACACGGTGATGGAAACATCAATCTTCAAGGCCTTCGTGAAAGTGTTCAGACAAGAAGCCAAGAACTTGACTAAAGTTTCGTCCGTTAAGCCATTCAAGTACTGCTTTAGCACCAACAACACTCCGTACACAAGAGTGGGACCGGCCGTGCCGATTATAGATCTGGTGATGCACACCAGCAGTGTTTATTGGAGGATCTTCGGTGCAAATTCGATGGTGCAAGTGAAGGAAGATGTCATATGTTTGGGTTTCGTCGATGGCGGTTTGGAACCGAGAACATCAATAGTGATTGGTGGATATCAACTGGAGGATAATCTTGTTCAAATTGACTTGGAGAAAGCAGGGCTTGGATTTAGCTCCTCTCTCCTATTCAAGCAAACTGCCTGCTCCAACTTCAACTTCACTTTAACCAAGTGACTCGGAATCTGCTCGTTTTCGTGCTTTCTACCAAAGTTGGGTGTGGAATTTTGAAGAGACCTAAAAAGTAAACCAACGTTGTATTGTGAATTTAGTGAAATAAGCTTCAATCCATTCATGCATTTTGAACTCACCATGGTTGCCTCATTCCTTTTTAAGGTGGAAAAATTGTTCAAAAAGTCCTAAACCTATTGTTTGGTGGCCTATTTAGTCCTAAACTTCTAAATTATACTAATCGGTCATAAATCTATTATATAGCAGCTCATTTAGTCCTAAAACTTTTGATAATGCAAGTTTAGTCCTAATCATTTTAACAATTTATCAATTTAGTCATAAACTTTTTAACAATTTGTTGATGTAGTCCTTATGGATAATTTATGTCCTAAAGGACTTAATTGACAAATTCTTAAAAGGTTTCAGATTAAATTGGCAAATCAATAAAAGATTTAAAAGTAAATTAGCACAATAAAAAGATTTAGAATGGTCATGACCTCTGTATGATAAATTTAAGACATTTTGGATAATTATATACTTTTAAGTTTAACCATTCAACTATGGTTCCTATCAAATCCAATGTGGAAAATAGAATATTACGATCTCTTACAGGAAAGTTTCAATCCCAAAATGCGAAGACTGAACACTACATATGGTTGGTCTATGATCAGGCAATTTTTTTCATCACTTCATTAGTACGGTCGAACATGACTTGGTCCAACATAAAGTGTTCACATGCCCCTTACCAAAGATTGACCAACAACCACAATTTTTTTTTTTTTATCGCCTTTACCTAATGTTGCCTCTCATTTATTAAGTTTGCTCCTTCGCCTTAATTTTGTCGCCTTTTCATTTACTGCATTTGCACATTTGCTCAGTCGCCCTTGATAAAGGAAAATTAACCAAAGGCAACAAAACACAATGGCAGTTTCGTCTTCTTGATTGTCAAGAGGCGGCAGTATTGGCTTCTCTAAAGCGATGAATTTTTATCACCTGCGGTCAGTCTAAGGCGGTGAGATTTTGTCACTTTTAGGAGGTCTACTTCGCCTATGCAAAAAAGAAAAAAAGAAAAAGTATAAAAAAATTCAGAAAAATTTAAAAATTACAAAAATTATTTATATCAAAGCTAGCCAATCATGTACAACAATCGAGGCTAATTAGATTGCCACCTCAGTGATTTTTGACTAATTAATCCAATTGGAAAATCATCAAGAGGTTTAGGACTAAATTGGAAAATCATAAAAAAAAAAAATTAAGACTAAATTAACCAAATTTAAATGTTTAAGAATGAATTGGCATAAGTGGGAAAAGTTTTAAGTTTTTGGTAATTTTCCCAATTTTTCAAACATGCAAAGTGACAAGTTAACCTATTATTTTTGTGGTCCTGGATTATGCCACTAAGGGTCTATTTGTTTCATGGATAATATCATATTTTAAAAAAATAATTTCTAGGAAACCTTTTTCCAAGAATATGATTATATTTTTCGGCGTTCAACTAAAACTTGAAAATAGAGTGGAAAATCCTTTTCATCATTAATTTGATTTTTTGGAAAAAAAAATTTACCAAAATTTTTTTAATTGACCAAAAATATTTAATTTTAAATATATATTTTTAAAAATCAATTTTAATTATTTTAATTTAAAAAAATCAAATTTTTATTATTTAAAAGAAAATTTCCTCTTTTTTTTTTTTTTCCTTCTTCCTCCTCCTTCTTCCTCCTCTATCCTCCCCTATTGCATGCCTCAATGATGGCCAACTACCTACTGACTAACCAAGATGCGGATCACTAGATACGGTGAGCTCGAAGCTTGACCAATCTAGGTGAGCTCGCGACTCACCAAATCCGGCGACCTCGAGCCTCACCCTTGCCAAATTTGGCCTTGGGCAAGACTTGAGCTCATCGACCTCAATGAAGCTCAAGGTCACTAGACTCTCGGCTTGTCAGATCAAGATCGATGAACGTGAGGGCAAACTAGGCAAGGCCAGAGGCCTACGGCCGACGACAACAAGCCTCAAGCTCATGCGATCTCCATTGAGATGATGAGCGAGCCTCAAGCTCACTAGATCAAGATGACCTCGAGCTCCGCCGATCTACGCAAGACCGAGCTCCACCAAACCAAGTGAGCTCAAGCCTTGCCCTCACTAGAGCTAGACTCGAGCGACACATAACCTTGCCTACCTCGCCTGTCTGTGGCAAGGCTCAAGTTGGCCTCTGGCTAGCAATGGCTAGGGCCAAGAAAGAAGAAGAAAGGGGACGAAAGAAAAGAAAAAACAAAAAAAAAAAACAAAATTTAAAAACTAGATTTAAAAAAAAAAGGAAAAAAAAGAAAAACAAAACATAAAAATAAAATGAAAATGTATTTGGTGAAAAAAAAAAATGTGAGGTGGAAGAATTTATGGAAAATGTTTTCCACTTTTGAAAAGTGGAAAACATTTCCCCACTTTTGAAGGTATTTTTTTCAATAGCAGAAAATATTTTCCTTAACTAGTTCATTTTCTGTGAAACAAATACCAGAAAATCCGAAATATATTTTTCTGGAGGTTATTTTCAATGAAACGGAGTCTAAAATTAAAATATTCAGGGGCATACAATTTGGCCTCACCACCTCACTTCACGGCAACCTTTTTGTAGTGCGATGCGGTATCCAAATTTGGCGTGGCTAAAAGTTTTAGTAACATGATCGGGGACATTAGCTAGATGGTGGTTGCACCACAAGGAGGTGAGTTCATTATAGCGTTTAACCACGACCTTGACCTATCTCTATCTCCCAGCTTCAATCTAGACTTCGATTTGGCAAGAACTTAAACCACAAACTCAACAATTGGAAAGTAAATTACGCAATTTCAAAGGAAACAAGTTGGTGGATATACATTTAGTGATCATGTATGTTATAATTCATCTTAAACTTAGCTGATCACTCTCGAGATAACTAGACTATTGAAGGAAGCTATTAAGGAATTTTAATGCAATAGACTTGAGAATTCGATCAGGAATCAACTGCTTGACCATGCTTATCTACGAAGATCATTATGACACAGTTAAAAATCAATCAAGGATCAAAGATAGGTTGGTTCGACTGAGATGAGTAGTTAAACGTGGGTGATCCCACTAAATCAATCATTGATATACACTAGTTTGATTTTTCTATCGTTTTGATATCTTGTGTCTATATTTGAATCATTGAGATTTTCACGATAACCGAGAGTCACCAATGTGTCAAGTGGGTTCATTGTGGCTCAAAGAAAATCCACCATGGGTCATTTGCACTAAAATTTTTTGAAAACTACCTAGTAGCCTAAGTCGTGCCAAAAACGTGCATGAGTGAAATTAATAGCAAAATTAAGTCCGATTTTAGGAATTGAAGACTCTTTCATATCAAAATAAATTCTAGGAATGTCACTCAGTCTTAGAAGATTTTTCTGCAACCCGAGACTTTTTGGGAGAAAGTTAGCATAGGACCGTTTTCATTTAGAAAAAGATAGGGATTGTTTCTGATTGCACAATTGAGATGCAAGATGAATCAATTTGTGAGGAAAAATACCAATTTCATCATTGAGGTTCTAATTGAAATTATCAAAGCTAAATTGAATTGAATTGTGAAACTTTGGAAGTCCAATTGAGAGAGAAGCTTGTCAAATTTGCCCCTACGCAATTGGTTTTGGACCATTTCAAGGTTGTAGGATGGGCACGTGTGGCTGAATGAGAGCCAAGGAAGGTGTGAGTGGTGTAGGATGGGTGAAGGAGACAAGCATGTGGAAAATTTGGCCATGGTGGCCCCCCTCTTGCCCCTCTCTTTCTCTCCAAGTCTGGCCAACCAAACCCCTCTTTTTCTCTCTCTCGTTGCTATGTGAAGACCAAAGGAACCGAAGAAGCTATTGTCCATGCCACACGATGCAAGAACGCCACTGCCAACCATCGTTCACTACTTTCGCCCCGTCTGCATGCCGCACGCACCACTGCCCAGCCAACATCCCCTGCTCCTTCCAGCAATCTGTTCCGCCATCTCAACTGCTGGTAGAGCCAAGCCGGAGGCCATTTGGTTGCCGTAGACCCCCATTTAGCCGCCGGTTGCCTTGCCAAGCCGTCCGCCAGTCCATTGCCAGCTTCGCTTCACCAAACCAACCTTGTTTTCTCTGTTTTGCAATAGAGAATAGAAGGTTTTCTTGTGGGTTTCCAGTGACGTCTCGAGCCCATTTTGAGGTGGTTCCGAGCCTCGAAACCTAAGCCCACTTTGAGAAGAATTGTTCCTCACGATGTTCGTCAATTTGATCCGACCCACTCATTAAACAAGTGAGCTTTGCTCACTAAACCCCGCTTAGTCGATTAATGATTCTTAGGAGTTGTTTAGATTTAATTAAGTATGATTAGGTGGATATATTAGAGTATAGTAATTAAATTAATGCATTATCAATGCATATTAGGTAAATGGTTAGTGTAATTAGCAAGTAGACATGCTTTATTATTTATTGAACAAACTTCAGAAATTTTTTGGATCCGTTTCAGCTTCCAATTAGGCATTACGAGCCTAAATTGGATTTATTACATTTAATTAATAATTTCCATATTTATTTATTTATTTATTTATTTATTTTCCAAAATTAGGCTTGGGAAAGCCAACAATCGAAATTTATGCTTATTATTATGGTGTAGTCTATTTATTTATTTGAGTGTTAATTTATGCTGAATTGATTTAATTATAATTTTAGGATTTTATTCATAAATTAATTTTTTGATAATTAATGGGAAAATTATTGTGCATCGGTTTACGTCAAAAATATGTTATGGGCTATTGAAACTGATGTGATGTTTAAAAATGTGAAATTATTATATTTTGGCTAAAGCCGACAATGTACCCACACACGACTATTTTATCGAGAATGATAAAATGATTGAATTGGTTGTATGATTGGGATGATATACTATACCAGCTTACAAACGATATGTCAACACAGAGAGTAGTATACCGATATATTATCACAGCCTACAAGTGATATAGCCAACTTAGTAGAGAGCAATATCCCTTATCAGCTTAGATTGAGCATTGTCGGTATATTATATCAACCTAAGAGTGATATGGTAGCTTAGCAAAGAGAAATATACCCGATCATCTCAAAAGCGAGCTATACCAATTACTTATCAGCTTAGTAGTAAGCAATCTTGATATGAATAGATTTTATAGATAGTATGAGATGAGCCGTTCAAGAAATGTCGAGATGACATGTAATCGACTAGGTCAATTGATCAATGATTTAATTTGATGTTATGAATTAATTGATTAATGTGACATAAGGCATCTATAAATAATGTTGAATTGTAGGATGGAACTAAAGCTAAGGTAAGTCCTCTGACCTGTGTTGTGCTTAAGCAGCCTTTAGGGGCATATTGGCTTCCTAATTGGATCTTAGGGGTAGAACTTGTTGAGACACAATCTCATCCCATTGTGTGACTATATTTCAGGTCCCTCGATAGAAGTACCTTCACCTCATCGTCCTCCCATGCATTTTGGTATATACGAAAAGATCACTGAGATAGGATACCACTTTTTCATACGCCCCCCACCCAGAAGGTCTAGAGTATGTTTTGCTGAAATCCTCTATCTAGGTTGATGTGGGTAGAGATGGCTTGGTGCACCACGAGTATTGATCATGGTATTGTCACTACCATGATGGGCGAAGAGAAGTATCGGAAGGTGATGTGCCTTTGTACATCTTGGAGGCAGCATTCAGAAATGGGACTGCATATCCCAAGGACGGAGCGATGATCGATGCGAAAGATCCTAAGTTGGGTGATGATCCCGACTCCCAGATCAATCAACAGTAGACTTCAACTGGAGCATAGAAGAAGGTGTAGTCTTTGAGGAGGAGGAGTACCTGGAGGAGGAATCTGTGGAAGAGCCTGAAGAGGAGGACCAAAGATGAACTTGAAGAGGAATCGGAGGAGGATCCCAGGATGATCCAAAGTATGACCCGGATGAGGATTGAAACCCCCACCATATTTTGCAAACCTAGTGTGTGAATTGGTATGTGATAGACCAAACTCTTGTTAATAGTATTGTACTATATACTATGAGGTTTGCTTGTATAAAAGTGTGGTTGTAATTTTTCAATTGTTAAAAATATAACCTTACTTTTCTATCCCATTATTTTATTATCTAGGGATTAATTATATGCTTTCACTTGCGTATTAAAATGAAAGAGGTCGGCGATGTGTCATGGGACGTCATTATTAATCGATCAGATGAGGGATGGGCACATGCCTAAGGATTGAGGCGTGACAATGGTCTGGGTGGGCGATTTCCACCGTAGATTCAATAACCACCCACTAAGGGTCGGTTCTTAAAATTTTAATTTTGAACCGCTTGTTAATTACATGGATCCACTTGGGAACCAAACCACCAGTCCAGTCCAATTCCTAGGGGGATATATAGAGGTGATCTCATCAAGCTTCATGCATTAGCATTGTAATATGTAACAAAGAATTACATAGTAAAATATCTCCCAGATAAAGCCAATGAACCGACAATATTAGTATGTTAGAAAGTGTGTAAGTAAGAGAGTACACTCACCAATCTTGTTATAAGTGAGCAAAAGCAGACATTTATCCAATATAAAAACTAATAAGTACCCTAAGGATTAAGGATTTTTCATTTTTTACTATTAAAATTACATATATATTATATATATAATTGGTCTAGTCTATGTAAGCAATTCCACACTTAAAATCAGGAACCGGACCGATTTCCTTAGGAATCATTAGTTGCTAAGCAGTCCGATCTGGTTCTAGACGGTCCAAATGATTCCCATTTCCTTCATATGACACCTCAATTGCTAGGAATCAAGAGAGTCAAAGTCAAACAAGTTGCATTGTATCAGTCCTCCAAAGCCTTCAAGTCGAAGGTAAGGTCTCTAGTCCCAGCACATCTCACTCATCAACTCCTATACAGTTGAACTCATTCATGAGATTCAAAAGCGCATTGCCCAAAAACATTCAAGCGCCTATAAAAGAGACCCTAACAATCCAAAACATCAAATCCATCTTCATTCCACTTTGCATCCATGGCTGCTTCTAGTAATTTGCTTTTTCTTTTGTTTTCCCTCTTCCTCACAATTCTACAAACACAAGCCAAAACTTTTCTACCTAAGGCCCTCCTTCTTCTTGTGACTATGGACTCCTTGTCACTCCAGCACACCACCCAAATCAAGCAGAGAACTCCTCTTCTCCCTATTAAGCTGACCATTGATGTTGGAGGTTGATTCATGAGGGTGGATTGTAAGAAGGGTTATGTCTCCTCTTCTTATAGGCACATCGCTTGCCACTCCAAAATCCGTAAGATCTCGTGATCAGGGGCTTTGTCCTTATATGCCCCTCTCCACCCAGATCGAGATGCAACAATAAAATCTATAACCACTTAGAGGGTGCATGACAACCACCTGTTTCTATTCCAAAAACAATTTTTTTTATTCTAGACATGTTTCCGTTTGATAAACTTATTCCATTTTTTTTTATTTCTGAAATAGATTTTTATTCTAGAAATATGTTTTTAATAGAAATCAAAAGTAGAAATTTTATACTTATTTATTTCTAGAACAAAAATGAGAAATAAAAAATTTTTATCATCATTCATCAACCGGTCCTTCATTCGTCGCCGCCAACTACTGTCCATTGGTCATTGGCCGCTGCCACCGATCGCCTGCCACCGCCGCCACCGATCGCTGGTCATCGGTCATCCGTCCGCCGCCGCCGCCATTAGCCATTGCTATTGCTGGTTCGAAGGAAGAAATTTTATATCATTATCAAATGGTTATTTTTGCTTATGAACTCATATAGAAATAGAAATAGAAAAATCTATTCATCTTCAAAAATCAATTTCTAGGAAAATGATTATCATTCGCCCTTACTTTACAATCAGTTCATTGACAACACCAATGGCGGTGAGATGGCCGCTGATGCTGTCTTGACTCAGTCCACTAACAGGAGGAGCTCCAAGGCCGCGGTTTCCATTCCAGCGCCGATCTTCAGTTGCAACTCTCATTCGCTTCTCAAAGGCTTCTCTGTTAGGGCTAAGGTATTGCCCACTATGTAAGAACCCACATAACATTTGAAGTACTTGCCTATATGTGGTCTAACTTGGACCATCTCGATCACATGTTAGGATAGTGATAGGCCACATGTGGACCGCACATGATCCGTAGGGTTGCAAGTGATTGATTAATATATTGGGTTCATACGTAAAATATGACATGACACATTTTATTTGAAAACCACATGATTCATATTTATCATTAAAAAGAATTACTTATTGCATCCTATAAAAGAAGTACATTATTAGTGTATGTTGATTAACATCATAGCTAAGGTACAGCTAACACGGACTTAAATATATTTTACTTAGGGGATTGCTGGGCTTGGAAGATCGATAGTTTCCCTCCCCTCGCTGTTTACTTCGGCTTTCAAATTCCATCAGGTCTTTGCCATGTGCTTGAGCTCCTCCTCGCAATCCAATGGAGTCATCATCACTGGCGACGGACCATACGAATTCCAATTTAAGAAAGAGGTCTCTAGGTCCCTCATGTACACTCCCTTAATACTCAACAGAAAAGGCACCGCGGGAGAGTACTCCGAGGATAGACCTTCAACGGACTACTTCATCCGTCTCACCTCCATAAAGATCAATGGGAAAGCAATCCAGCTCAGTGCTTCACTACTGAACATCGATGAAGAAGGCAACGGGGGAACAAAGTCAGTACCGTCAATCCATACACTGTGATGGAGAGGTCAATCTTTTAGGCAGTCCTCAAGTAATCATGGAAGAAACTAAGGGCATGACTAGGGTTACTAGCGTTACGCCTTTTATTGCAGAAAAACACCAATTAAAGATGCACCAATCTAAGAACAAGTAGTAAAGGATAAAAGAAAATTGAAATCACATGAGACGTAAGATTTACGTAGAAAAACCAAATTGTGAAAAACCACAAAAAGAGAGAAGTGTCACTATCTTCAACAAAGAGCACGACAATACAATCTAAAAAAAGAACAAGCTCTCAAATCACTTGGTGAGCAATAAGATCTAAATATCCAACCAAGAAAATCTAAATATCCAACCAAGAAAATCTAAATATCCAACAAGAAAATAGGAAAAAACAAAACAAGAAATAATATAGATGTCAGGGCTGGAGATGTGTTATTAAACACATTACTTTTATATTCTCCTTTCAAAAATCCTTAAAATAAAGGTATATGATGTAAAATACCATTATCTCTTAATTTAAAAGTCAAAACTCAATAAATCTCCACCTTGACTTCAAATCTCCAAAAGAGCATTATACCAAACACCCCAAGACCTCTCTCCCTCAACACCAAAAGTGACCACACAAGGCCACCCCTAAAATGGCGGAATTGATGATGCACACCCCTAAGCCTATGCGAGTGTACTTAGTGTAGGAAATAAGGGATGAAACACCACCAACTCCACCCAAGCAACTCAAATGGCGAAAATACCAATCAAGTCCAGCAATGCTTAAACTTGATCAAATGAATTGGCTTGGTCAATATATCTATTGGATTATCTATCGAAGATGTTTTTTTTCATCATAATCATACCCTTATCAACCTCATCACATACAAAGTGATACCATATGTCAATATGTTTTGTCCTCTTCTGATACATTGTGTTCTTGATCAACCGGATTGCACTTTGGTTATCGCAAAATATAATGGAGACTCTCTCCTACTTCACACCAAATTTTTGTAACCAAACACTTCACGAGACTACTTTCGCTATTGCCATGTATTTTGCTTTAGTGGTAGACAAAACAACTGTGTCATATTAAGTTACCCTCCAACTAACTACAGAACCACCAAATGTAAAAACTTAACCTGTCAAAGATCTCCTTTTATTGAGATTGCCTGCATAGTCAAAATCAATGAAGCCAATAGCCAAATGTCCTATCTCACAACCTCTATTAAAGACCAAACCCACATTTGAGGTAATCCGAATGTACCCAAAAATCCATTATACGGATTACTAGTGAGCTTTACTCGGATGTGCCATATACCTACTCACAACACTAATGGCCTATGACATATCCAGATGAGTACCAACCATATCATACATGAGACTATCCACACCACTAGAATATGAAACTTGAGACATTTGATCTTCCTCTTCTTTAGTTTTAGGCGACAAAGAAGCCAAAAGCCTAAAATGAGACACCAAAGGAGTGTTTACAAGTTTAGCATTCTTCATGCCAAAGCGCTCAAGTACTTTCTCAATATACTTCTTTTGCGAGAGGTATAACTTCCCAACCTATCTATCTCTACGAATTTCCATACCTAAAATTTTCTTAGCAACTCCAAGATCTTTCATCTCAAATTCTCTACTAAATTGCTTATTCAAATTTTGTATCTATAATATGTTCTTAATTGCAATAAGCATGTCATCCACATCTAATAGTAAATAAATAGAAGAACCATCATGCAATTTCTTATAATACACACAACTAGCATGTGTACTTTGCAAGTAACCATGACTCAACATAAAGCTATCAAACCTCTTGCGCCATTATGATAAGGATTGCTTGAGACTATACAAAGACCATTTCAATCTGTAAACATGATCTTCTTTATCCTCAATAATGAATCCCTTGGATTGAGACATATAGATTATCTCCTCAAGCTCGCCATGCAGAAAAAGCGGTCTTGACATCAAGTTCCTCAAGTTCTAGATCATAAAGGGCTACTAACACAAGTAGCAGATGAATTGAACTATGTTTCACAACTATAGAGAATACTTCACTAAAGTTGATCTCCTCATTCTAATTGAAACCTTTCGCTACTAAACATGCCTTAAATCTTTCATCTTGAACCCCTAGAATTCCTTCTTTTCTTTTGAAGACCCAATAGCTCTTTTGCTTTCAAGCAATTTCACAAGATCCCAAGTTTGGTTCTTATGAAGAGACTCCATCTCTTCATTTATTGCAACAAGCCACTTTTCAGATTTAGAATAAATAGTAGTTTCATGGAATGTAGAAAGTTCTTCAATACCAAGCTCTCAACAATTGTAAGAGCATATGCTACCAAATTAGCGAAACCATACCTTTGGAGAAGCTTAATTTGTCATTTAGCCCTCCCTGCAGCCAAACTTTGAGGTTACTCAATTTCTTCTACTTCTTCTTTGATAGAATCTGAATCTTGTTGCTCATTATCACATTCTAGCTGAATAGAAGTATCTTCAACTATTTTCTGTGGATGCTCTATGTGAAGCTCCACTTTTTTCTGAACATTCTCCTCATAAATAACTGTAAACTTAACAACAACTTTTTTCTATTCAAGCATAGAATTTCCATCAAAAGTGACATGCCTACTAATTATAAACTTTGATAACTAAGGGTCAGAATACCATAACCTCTATTCCTTAACCCCATCTACATAACCAACAAAAATACACTTCTTGGCCCTAGGTTCAAGTTTACCCTCTTTTACATGATAATAAGCTAGACATATGAATTTTTAAATTAGAATAATCAAAAGGTTTACCTAACCATACCTCATTAGGAGTCTTACAGTCAATTGCAATTGAAGGAGAATGATTCACTAAATAATATGATGTGTTCACAATTTCGGCTCAAAAATCTTTCCCAAGTCCAACATTAGAGAGCATACACCTAGCTCTCTCTAAAATTGTCTAGTTCATGTGCTCTGCCACTCCATTCTATCGATGTGTGTGCCTAACTATTTGATGTCAAATAATCCCCGAATCTTCATAATACTTGTTGAAACCACCTCTGCAAAACTCAAGACTATTGTCTTTTCTAAGATCCTTTATCTTCTTCCCAATTTGACTTTCTATTAACATCTTCCACTTCTTGGATGTATCAAAAATGTCACTTTTATGTTTCAAGAAATAAAACCAGATTTTCTAAGAAAAATCATCAATAAATGTTAGAAAATAAATTGCACCACCCTTAGATGTTACCTATACCGGTCCCCACAAATTGGAGTGAATATATTCAACCGTGTCTTTCGTCGAGTGCACCTCAGTATTGAAACTAACTCTGTGCTACTTTCTGAAAACAAATGTTCGCCAAAGTCAAATGAGACCATATGATCCCCACAAAATAAACCATGTTTACTCAAGATAGTCATTCCTCTTTCGCTCATGTGGCCCAACCACATATGCCACAATATTGATTTTTCATAATCTAAAGAGGATGTTATATTTAGAGAATCCACATTCACTTGTGCACATGCATCCAATGGAATCTAATGTGCTCGATGAAATAAGGTTTTTTTCAAATTTGGGATATGCCTAACATTTGTCAAAGTTCTATTACATTGTCATGGCATTTAATCTACACCATACCAATACCTACAATTTTGCAAACTTGTTATCCATCAAAACTGAACCACCATTGATTTTCTCATATATATGGAGCCAATTTCTATGTGGATACATGTGGTATGAACATGCTGAATCCAAAATCCATTCATCATCAAAATAACAATTTAAAGACAAAACAGTAAGAACATTGTCTACATTAGCTAACTCATTATTTTTCACTAGACTAGCCGAATTGGAATTCCCAATCAACTTCTTCCCCTTAGCTTTTTGCACTGGATGCTCACTTTTGTAGTGTCCGAATTTGTGACAATAGTAACACTCCACCTTACTCTTATTTATTATAATTAAACTATATTCAATGCGTGAATTGCAAGCTTAACTCTAAATTATGTTTATATGAAGTTAATTTAACATGAGATGGAATGTGCAATCTACATGACCTAATTCTAATGACAAGTAAAATTCAGGTGAGCTATTCCAACATGACATGCAATCTAAATTATATTCACCCTAATCATCTAATCACTAAATGACATGACATAAATAACGTCTCAACAATGACATGGCATATAATGATGACGTGGCAAGATGACATGTTATCCAATGACTTAGTAGGATGACATGCCAATGACATGGCAAGTGATACTAGTTATTCTATATGACATATTCATGCTACATTTTTTTTTTCATCTTCTTTTGAAATCAAAAAAGAAAACCATCTTAAATATAAGATTACCTAGTTTAAAGTGAATATTTCAAATAAAAGTTTGAAATTGGTTCATTTTCTCAAAAGAAGGTTCCAAGTGAACCTTATCTCAAATAATGGCTTGGAGTAGTCACTTAGTTTTATATGAGGGTTTGAGCAAGCATATGCATCTCACATGCCACATTCAAAGGTGTGATGGGGGCATTTTCAATTTTTTCCTATTTTGTAATTTCTCTTTCATCTTCTTCTTCGTTCATTATTTTTCTCTTTTCCTTCTTTTTTTCCTTTTTTTTAATTGTGGCCGGCAATTGTTGCCGGAGGTTGTCAGCATTTCGAATTTTTTTTTCTCATTCATCTTCGTATTTATTCATCGTTTTTCTCTTTTCCTTTTTTTTTAAGTATGGCTGGCAATTAAAAAATGCAATCAACAGTAGGACTTAATTGGACCGATATAACAACTTTTAGAATTTGATTGCATTTTTTGAAAGTTTTAAGAGTTAATTGCACTTTTTGAAAGGTTTATAACTCAATTACACTTTCCTAATAAGTTTTAGGACTTCTAATGCACTTATTACTTAGATTTATATAGGCTTGGATTGAGACTTTCTCTCAAGATATCACTTTCCTATTATAACTCAAATGGGTCACATCTTACAAAATTAAGATATCATTATCTCCATATAAATAAATTTCCTATGTATAAACTTATCCGAGAGGAAAACAAAATGCAACTTTTACAAGAAGAATTGCACTCTCAACATGCATATTTATACCACTAAGATCTTCTACAGGCTTGCCCAAATTTTATGCTCTCACGAGCTTAGACCAGATAAATAAGTTAAGCTCAAAATCTCCTGTGTTCAAACCATTATCCGCAGTCCTATTATAATCCAATTTATGAAATGCTCCTATCATGCACATTAAAAATATTTCTGTTTAGGGGTGGAGACTGACTCCTAATTTTCTATGAAATGAATGATCATATGAGGTTGCCAAAATTTGTGTCGACACTGCTTAAACTAAAACATTCAACCACACCCACCTTAGCGCATTATTTCAGTTTGCTACAGGCGCATTGCAGCATCGAGCAGTTGCACCCTAAAAATTGTAGGGACATGGCTGGAGCATTAGTGGCACGGTCATGCCACTGAAAGGTATCTTGTGGGGTATAAACGGGACTTCAGTCTTTCAGTATCTCCTGGCTTCAATCCAAACTCCGATTTGACCAAAGTTTCAGTCACAAACTCAACGTATTGGATTTAAATTACGCAATTTCAAATGAAATAAGATAGTGTATTATAACCCTTGACGAAATTGACCTTAGACTTCAGTCAAAATGTCGATGGAATCATCTCCATTTTCTTCTTATCTTCTATTACTAGTCTCAACGCTCACATCATTCACGCGACTAATGATGGATAAACCGACAAAAAGATAGTTGTCAAAAACTTTAAATCTCATTGGCACAGATTCAGGAGAGTCAAAACTCATACAAATTGCACTCTGTCAGTCCTCTCCATGCCGTAAATCCGCAGAAGATGAGTGTCTCCAGTCCCAATGCGCCTCGCTCATGGCGCTGCCTCTTGACTACTACCTCAATTCACGAGGCCAAAAATATTTAAGCGCCTACGAAAGAGACCCTCCGATCCAAACCATCAAATCCGTCTTCAGGCCACTTTGCATCCATGGCCTCTTCAAGTGAAATGCTTTTCCTTTCCTTTTTCCTCTTCCTCACAGTCTCACAACCTCAAGCCAAAACTTTTCAACCCAAAGCCCTCCTCCTTCCTGTGACTAAGGACTCCTCATTACGACAATACACCACCCAAATCAAGCAAAGAACCCCTCTCGTGCCAATTAAGCTGACCATTGATGTTGGGGGCAACTTCATGTGGGTGAAGTGCGAGAAGGGATATGTCTCCTCTTCTTATAGGTATGTCCCATGCAGCTCCAAAATCTGCAAGATCTCGCGATCTGGGGCTTGTGTAGTTAAATGCCCCCCTCCGCACAGACCGGGATGCAACAACAACGCTTGCAGCCACTTCTCTTACAACCCGTACACCTGCATCTCCACCCTCGGCGAGATGGCGGCTGATGCCGTGTTGATTCAGTCCACTGATGGGAGGAGCTCCGGGCCCATGGTTTTCGTCCCAGGGCTGGTCTTCAGTTGCACCTTTCGTTCTCCTTCGCTTCTAAAGGGCCTATCTAGTGGGGCTGAGGTATGAGGCACTATAGCTAATAGGCCATATGGCAATTGAAGTAGTCACCTAGATTCGGTCTAATTTGGACCATCTCAATCATATGTTGAATAGTGATGGGCCACACCATCTCAATCCCGTGTGGACCACACATGATCCCTAAGGTTGTACTTATTTTTAATAAATTCGGTCCATACATAAAATGTGACAGTCTATGACATTTTAGCAAGGCTTCATTTATTTCACCAAAAATGTAGCGTTTCTGGAAAATATTTTTCCAAAAAGTCAATTTTCAGGAAAATTATGATATTTTCCGGTATTCAACTAAAACTTGAAAATGAAGTAAAAAATAAGAAAAAAATTTTTTTCATGCACTCTTTTCAATAATGTTTTATTATTATTTTATTTGTTCAATCAATTATATATATATATATATATATATATATATATATATATATATTTTTAATGTTTCTTCTCCTTTTGATCACTGACCATGGCAAGCTAGGCGGGGCTCGCCAGATCTGGTGGAGCCCGAGCTCACTTGAGGCTATTAGGCATGGCCAACAACCAACCAAGGAAGAAGAAAAAGAAAGAAAGAAAAAGAAAATTTAAAAAATAATTAAAAATCGATTTAAAAACTAAAAAAAGGAAAAAAGGAAAATGTGTTTGGTGAAATAATATTTCATCAAATCTATTGATTAATATCGTGGCTAAGGTATATGCTAACACGGACTTAACGATGTTTCGCTCAGGGGATAGCTGGGCTTGGAAGATCGCTAGTTTCCCTCCCCTCGCTGTTTGCTTCAGCTTTCAAATTCCAACGTATCTTCGCCATGTGCTTAAGCTCATCCTCTCAATCAAATGGAGTCATCATCTTCGGGGACGGACCATACGAATTCCAACCAAAGAAGGAGGTCTCTAAGTCCCTCATGTACACTCCTCTAATACGCAACCCAAAGAGCACGAGAAGATATTACTCCAAGGATGACCCTTCGACGGACTACTTCATCCGTCTCACCTCCATCAAGATCAACGGCCGAGCGGTTCCACTAAACATGTCACTATTGCACATCAACAAAGAAGGCAAAGGGGGTACGAAGATCAGCACCTTTGATCCGTACACCGTGATGGAGAGGTCGATCTTCATGGCAGTCCTCAAAGTATTCATGGAAGAAACCAAGGGCGTGACTAGGGTTCCTGGTGTTAAGCCCTTCCAGTACTGCATAAGCTCCAAGAACCTTGGGAGTACAAGAGTTGGACCGCCCGTGCCCACCATCGATCTGGGGTTGCATCACAAGAGTGTGTCTTGGAGGATCTTCGGAGCGAATTCGATGGTGCAATTAAAGGATGACGTCTTATGCTTGGGGTTTGTCGACGGCGGCTTGAACCCGAGAACATCTGTGGTCATCGGAGGGCATCAACTGGAGGACAATCTCTTGCAATTCGATCTCGTGAAACGGAGGTTGGGGTTCACCTCCTCGCTCTTGTACATGCAAACTACCTGTGCCAACTTCAACTTTACTTCTTCAGTTTAAAGAAGTAGAGACTTTAGCATTCCATCGTCGTGCTCGTTTTCCGCCGTTTAATGCTGTCCTTGTGCTCGGTTTCTCATTCTGTTAATAGTAAGGTGGATTATCTTTGACTATATAAGAAAAAGGTGGATTCTCTTTGCTTCTGCAATGTTATTAAAAATGGCCCTTCTTTGAATAAACGAGAAAGTTTTTCATAAAGTAACATATGCAGCATCAACATGACATCCAAATTTAAATTGATTTCTCCAGAAACTGCAACTTAACTCTCAGCCCAGTGGACGACCCTTAACATGTTCACAGGCGGTAATGCGATGTACCAGGAGAGAGGTGCGAGCTCGCACCACAATTGGTGACGTGTCATTTTGTAACTACACTACAAAAAAAAAACAAAAAAATTGACATTTAAACTCCATTTATTTTGCAAAAAATGTGACTTTTTAAAAAAAAATGTTTTCTAAAAGATCATTTTCTAGGAAATGATAATTTTTTTTTTGGTATTTGGCTTAAATTTGAAAATGAACTGAAAAACATTTTCCATAATTTGGTATGGAAAATCTATTTTGATTTTTCTTAATAGATATATATTATTAGAGCACTAGTAACTTAAGCATGGGCAAAGGAGAATCGGGAACTAGGACTAGAGTCCAATGTCTAGCCTTGATGGACCCCAACCAATGGGGCTCAGCCTCAATGGACCTAGGCACAGGCCCTGGGGATCCAAGCATGGACACTGGGGTTCTAGGCTTAGGCACCAGAGACCTGATCTAGAACGCTAGGGTCCAAAAATCGATGTTCGGGTTTTTGTGCTCAAATATAAAAGTTCGAGTCCAAGTGCCAATACCTAATTATTTTCCTTAATGTAATTATAGATTTTATTTGATTACAAAAATATTTTTCCATTAACTCATTTTCCTAAATGAATCATACATTGGAAAATGAGGAAAATGGTTTTTGTAAAACAAACAAATCCTTAGTAACAATTAGTTACTATTTTAGCAGTGATTGTAATTGCCACTAGAAGATTTACTTAGGGTCACATAATCTCTACCACGGGCTGTATCACTAAAAGTTTAGAAATATTACCAAAAAATTCTCAAACCTATTACCATGGGCTGTATCACTAAAAATTTAAATGTATCAATTAAATCCTAAACATTTTCACGTTTTTTCCAGTAGAGTCCATATGGCCAATTTTAATCGAAATTACTAATATGGATGCCGATCATCCTATGTGGCACGGTGAGTGCTAGCGTGGAAGACTTTTATTAATATTTTAATATTTTTCAAAAATTTATTCATTTTTCTTCTCTTTTTCTTTATTGCTATTTTTTTTTTTTATTGCAATGGTCAAGGGTCATCGGCCACAAGATCGTGGCCCTTGCCTGGCCTCGCCCAAATCTAGGTAGGGTTGGCCTCACTTGAGGTTGCGATGGCCTCTGGGCAAGTGAGGGTGTCGTGGCCCTCGCCAATGGCTAGTAAGGGCTTTGCTACCTTCAACCATTGGTCAACAAGAGCCCGATGGTCCTCATCGACCATGGTTAAAAAAAAAAAAAAAAAAAAGAATACAAAAAATAATAAAAAAATTTGAAACGATCTTAGAAAAAAAATTGAAAAAAAGTTCACATCAGCGCCGGACATACCATGTAGGAAAGTCAATATCCACAACAGTATTTTCCAACCAACATTAGCCGTATGGACTCAATTAGCAAAACTTGAAAAAGGTTTAGGACTATATTGGCACAATTAAACAGTTAAATACTGAATTGGCACAAATGTAATAAGTTTGGAAGTTTTTTGGTAATTTTATCCTAAAAGTTCTAATACCAATAGTAGCAATTGTTGTTTAAGTCGAGCATAATCACGGCTAAATTGTATGACAATAACAATAGTATATTTATTGTGACTTTTACAATGCTGCTAAATTGTATAGTAATAACAATAATATATCTATGGAAGTGTAATTGGGAATTGAATTTATTATAGGACTTATTATATTTGTTTCAGAAGATGCCATGCCATCGCTCGGAGTTGAACCAAGATGCTCTAGCACTGTATTATTATTGTTATTATTTAGTACTGCTTTTGTTATTATTATTAGTAGTAGTAGATACCGACGGCAATGGGTAACGAAACATTTCTCACCAACCTATGCTTTCATTGATTAAAAGACAACCCAATTTCAAGAAAAATTTAATGAAGAATTCTTCTAACGATCTCAAAAAAAAAAAAAAAAAAAAAAAACCACAAAAAGCCACATTTGCAGTTTCCTTTTCTAATGAGACGGAGACCTCAACATAATAATCGTTCACAAAATAACTATGTGAAATAAAATCAAAGAACAACGCTGCAATCTCGCCCATAGAGTGTCCCTTGCTTGAATTCACCAATATTTTCCTAAAATTTGAATCTTATGTAACCTAACAAACAAGAAAAATAGGTCGGCTTCTGCACCAAGAAAATAATCGAATAAGTCACGATTTGTAGGTGAATACATAGAAGCAGCTTCTCAAGGCTAGGGAAATCCAGTGCGTTATTGTCCAAAACCATATCAACATCCTCTGATCGTTCCTTGAAATTCGAGATTCGATTCCGCGAGACCCGACAACCTTGCTCTGCTTCGGAAAGGCCGTTGTTGAACAGACGAAGACTAAAATTACACGGCTAAGCAGCATGCTAGAGCAAGCTGCACTTGGCTGCACTAATCGCAAGAAGATTGAAAGCCAGTCACTGCATGTGAGTGGGACTGAAAGTGCACGAAATGGTAGGCATTATACCTTGACGCTCAGAGTCTAACGTGCAAAGAAAGATATTGAAAAGGTTTTAAGATGTTTTGTTGAATATCATTTGTTACGATTAGATCCATACGCGTAGGATCGAAAATGATCCGACTCAAATTAATTCATTTAATTCGATTTGACCTATTTTCATATAATATAAATCTAAGGATTCATCATATTGTTAAAACACTCAATTTGAGGAAAACTGATTTCTTATGATTTTTTTAAATAAATTTATTGCTAAAACATTTCCATGAAATACAAATTCAACAGAAAATTTTTATTAAAATTCGATTTTTTTTTTTCATTTTTCTTCTAAGTCCATGCCCAGTGACCGGTGAGGGTTAACTAGCCACTCTCGTTGGATTTAGAAGAAAAATTGAAAAGAAAATAAGAAAATTACAAAAAATTGGCTTTACATCTCTTTAGTCCAACTATACCTCATATGTGTTAGAAATGGGTTTGTTTTTCTATTTTTCAAATGGATTAGAAATGAGTTAGTTATCAACCCATTTCAGAGCCATTAAGTTATTAGATGACTTTTTTATGATCCAATTAAGCCTATTTTTATAACTTAAGGCAATCCATTTATAACTAATTTTGCTAACTATGGGTTACAATATGGATTTTAGACCCATTTTGCCATCTTTTAAGTACAACAAGTTGCTTTGCTGTAGCCAAATTGGCTGACCCAAGGAAAAGAACTTTTCTCTCGCTCTTGTTAGAGTTTTCTCTCGCGTCAAGGTCGAGATTTTCGCCATGTCTTCATCTTCCTCCGTTCTTCGTCTGAGTTGTGCGAACCATTTGCACACTCGGCGCTCCCTACTACTTCTACCCTAACTGTTTCCTTTTGCTCCAACTCTTTCGCATGTCTATTTTCTTTCAATTTCTTCCCGATATCACCTTCCACTCGTTCCGGAGTTTTCTTCCGTCTCTATCACACATCAGTTTCCTTCCGCTTTGCATGTTGCCGATCTGTAACATGCAACCCTTGCAATCCTTAGTTTTGGTCATAGTTTCTACAAATACTCCGTTCTAGTGTTCTTCGAGTATTCTACTAATGGATGAAAGGGACGATACCTCCAGAATTGCTTCCTTATGTAGTCGCCTTGGTCAACTATGTTCAGAACAGGAGCTGGAGGTTTGGGATGATCTCCCTGCATCGGCCAAATTGCAAGATTGTCGTCTCATATTGGTGGGTAACGTTTTTACTAATCCCTCTGTGAATATATCAGCATTCCAAGTTGCAATGAAGAAAGCCTGGAGAATTGATCATGTAGAGATTACTTCAGCAGATACAGGGCTGTATATAATTAAATTTCGAACTGAATTGGAGAAAAGGCGAGTTCTGGATGGGAGCCCTTGGTTATTTTCAGGTCAATTGGTTAACCTTCGCCCATGGCAACCAATTACCCCCTTACAACACTATGATTTTAGTAAATGTATGTTTTGGGTGCATGTTGTTGGCTTACCTTTGGAGTGGACTTCTCCTCCTATTTTGCGTAGAGCTGTCTCTCAGTTAGGTAGAGTTCAGGATGTGAAAACTGATATCTCTGCAAGAATAAGAATTGAATTAGATTTGAAAGAACCCTTGAAAAATGGAAAACTCATCGTATTGAAGGCAAAACCCTATGGCTGGATTTTCGGTATGAGCGATTGTCACACTACTTACTCTTGTGGAAGGCTCGGGCATTATGCTTTGCTTCATGCCCGGAGGTTCCTTATGATGAAGCCCAATTTGATGGTCGTGACACGATGATCTATGGACCTTGGCTTAGAGCAGAACTCAAACAATTTAGTCCTTACTGGGATGCTTTTTACCACCCTAAAGTTCCTAGTGAGACAATGGAAGAAACAGTACCTGAAACTCCTCCTCCAAAACAGCCTGCACTCCTAGCTCTTCCATATATCCCTGCCATAGTGGAAGCAACTTCCAATCCTGGTATACATCACGAGTCTTCCAGCCTACTGTCATCACTACGGATTTAGTACCTGCAGCAGAAAAGATGAAAACTACTCAGACCTTTCCAGTGGATAAACAACAACAGAAGCGACCTAAGGTTACTCGTCCCATGCATCTTGGGGGTTCCAGTAAAAAATCGAAATGGTATACACCTTATGAAGTGACAGTTCCCTTATCTACAGTTATTGACGAGTCCCTCCTTCTGGATGCCCCAATTTTGGAGGCACCTCTTCCTGATCTTCGGGCTTTGGCGGCTGGCCTTAAACAGCCACCGGGTTCCCAATGAATCTCCTCAGTTGGAATTGTCAGGGATTGGGCAATCGCCTGACAATTCAAGCTTTAAAGGCGATGATAGCCTGTGATAAGCCCGACATTCTGTTCTTAATGGAAACGAAGCATGATCAACTTTTTGTGAATAGATTACAGCATAAGTTTAACTTTACTCACTCTTTTGTGAAGGATCCTGTTGGCTTTAAGGGCGGTCTTGCTCTGTTTTGGAATGACACTTTTGAAGTTACTCTGGTACATACGGATGCTCAGTTTGTTGATTTCATTGCCTGTGATCCTAGAACATCTGCTTCTATGCATATCACTTGCCTACATGCTCCTCCATCATATCAGCTCCGTCAAGATTTCTGGGATACCATAAGAATTATTCACGCTGCAAATCATTTATCTTGGCTGTGTCTTGGTGATTTCAACAATTTCCTTGCTCCATGGGAGAAAATGGGCAAGAGACCTGCATCCACTTCATGAATGACCTCTTTTTAGAATGTAATTAATGATTGTGCCCTTCTAGAACTTCAAAGTAAAGGTTGCCAATTTACCTGGTCCAATAACCGTGAAGGGGATGATCTCGTAAAGGAGAAGATTGATCGGGTGTTTTGTTCTCTGAAATGGCTGATGTCTTTTCCTTCTGCAAAAGTATATGCTCTACCTCCTGTTGGTTCGGATCACTGTCCTTTGTTGTTGCAAGCTCGCCCCCCATCTGTCAGACGTACAAAGATGTTTCACTATGAAGCTTTCTGGAATCAAGATAATGAGTGTCATGACATAGTTACAAAGGCATGGGAAAACAGTAATACCTCATTGCTTTCTAAGTTACAGGTAGTTGCTATCCGCTTAACCAGCTGGAGCAGAACCAGGTTCAGCAATTGTCATCAACGCATCTCTCACTTGCAATGTCAACTGCAGACAATTATCAATTGACCATCCTATCAGAGCGAAGACAAAGAGCATGCTAATGCTATCAGATGTGAAATTCATAAACTATGGACTCAAGAGGAACAATTCTGGGCTATGCGTTCTCGTATTCAGTGGTTGAAATGGGGAGATCATAATTCAAAGTTTTTTCATGCCTACACTATGCAACGACGACAATGCAATCGTATAACTATGCTTTTAGACACTAACTACCAGTGGATTAGAGAACCAGAACAGCTAAAAGAACTTACTCAGGGATTCTTCTCTCAACTATATAGATCTGTGGGCTATCGAGATTTTCGACCCTTCTTAGAGCATTGTCTGCCTGTGGTAACATCTGAAATGAATAACAATTTGACGAGAAGGGTAACTGAAGAGGAGATTTACCAAGCAACTTGTCAATTGGGAGCTTCTAAGTCTCCAGGTCTTGATGGCCTTCCTGGACTCTTCTATCGGCATCACCGGAATGTTATAAAATCATCCGTTATTCAAACAAGTTCAAGACTTTTTCGCTACGGGTAGTATGCCTACAAGACTAAACAGAATGATTATTGCCCTAATCCTTAAAGTTCAGCATCCAGAAAGTATTGAACAATATCGTCCCATAAGTCTCTGTAACTTTGCTTACAAGATCATTTCAAAGATTATGGCCAATAGACTTAAACCATGGTTAGATACTTTGATCTCCAAAGAGCAAGCAGCTTTTATTAGCAAATGTATGTATTCGGGACAACATTATGGTAGTGCAAGAAGTCATGCATCAATTTAAAGTGCGAGCATGCAAGAAACGTTATAATCTTATGCCGAAAATAGATATGCAGAAAGCCTACGATAGGGTGGAATGGGACTTTTTAGAAGCCTATTTGAAACAGTTGGGCTTTCACGACAGTTGGGTTACTCAGGTAATGGGCTGTGTTACTACAGTCTCCTTTAGCATTCGTTTTAATGGTGAACAACTCCCTTATTTTAAGCCAACTAGAGGGCTGTGCCAAGGCGATCCTCTCTCTCCATACCTCTTCATTCTACTAGCCAATGCCCTATCCGCTTCTATCACTCATGCTGTGGCTATAGGTCATATTAAGGGAGTTCAATTCAATAGAGACTGTCCTATCTTATCTCACCTATTTTTTGCTGATGATTCAGTATTTTTCCTCCGAGCTACTATTTCTGAATGCCATAATCTTGCCAACCTCCTAAACCACTATTATTTCGCCACAGGCCAACTCATAAATCGGAACAAATCTGGTGTGTTTTTTAGTAAATACTGCCCTAATTCTCTACAACAAAATATAGCACAAGAACTCAGGGTACCAATACTCAGTAAGTACGGAAAATACCTGGGTATCCCTTCGGATTGGGGTCGATCCAAGAAGGAAATGTTCTCCTGGATCCTGGCACGAGTAAATGCTAAGTTAGTAGGTTGGCGAGAAAAATTTTTATCGAAAAGTGGCAAGGAAACCTTACTGAAATCAGTTATTCAGGCCTTACCGCAGTATGCCATGTCCATCTTCAAGCTTCCGTTATCTCTCTACAGATTGATAGAAAAGAAGATTTCATCATTTTGGTGGAGCAAGCATAACAGTCAATCAGGCATTCACTGGAAAAACTGGTCAGAATTAAAGCTCTCAAAATCTTCAGGGGGGATGGGATTTCGGGATTTAATTACCTTTAACAAATCTATGCTTGGAAAGCAAGCTTGGAGGCTTTTTCAGCATCCTCAAGCTATCTGGAGTCGGCTCTTTAAAGGTTTATACTTCAGATATTCCTCCTTCCAATCTGCTACTTCAGGACACCGTCCTTCTTGGGGATGGCAGAGTTTATTGAAAGGTGGAGATGTGATTACACCTAAATTACGTTGGTTAGTCGGGGATGGGTCGCAGATTCACATTAGAACAGATAATTGGTTACCACAAGGTCAGATAGGAGGCTTACTTGCGGATGGAGAACCAGAACTAGTTGCTGATCTCATTGATTCCCAAAATTCTGAATGGAAGTTTTCCTGTGTTACTTCATTCTTCGATGCCCAGGTTAGTACAGCCATTCTCAACACTCCTATCAATCCGTCTCTCCATCACGATCAACTGGTTTGGACAGAGACTCCTTCGGGTACCTACTCAGTGAAGAGTTGTCATCATTATCTATCTTCACAATCTCAGAAAATAATTCATACTCCATCTTCCTCTTATACTAACCCACCCCTGTTATGGAGGAGAATTTGGAATATGCATACAGTTCCCAAGATTAAGGTTTTTCTATGGTTAGCTTGCAAAAATGCATTAGCAACCAAACATAATCTCAACTAGCGACATATCATCCCGCATCCCTACTGTACACTCTGCCATAATTCTATCCCAGAAACACTTGAGCATATGTTTTTCTTTTGCCCATGGACTCAAGACATCTGGAATCATGAAGAAATCAAAGTCAGTATATCTCCTACCTCTGTTCGCAGATTTGATGCCTGGCTTGTGGATCGTGTTTCAAACCCTCAAGCGTCTCCGGATCTCGAAGCGATTGCTCATATTCTGTGGGAGATATGGAAACATCGAAACAATGCTGTCTTTCGCCAGATTCCGCTGGATCCTCTCCTAGTTGTCAATGAAGCCCTTTCCCAATACACCATCTTCAAGGTCATCCAACCCTCGCCACAAAAACTTCAAAACACTCAAATCAGTCTAGGGCACAGATGGAATCCCCCAGTGGAGGGTTATATCAAGTGTAATATTGATGGGGCTTTTCGTTCAGTAGTGGAGAACGGATCCATTGCTTGCATTTTCAGAGACAGCAAAGGAATTTTGACGGATGTGCTTACCCGATCTGTGCCTGCTCAGTTGGTTTTCCAAGCTGAGATCTATGCCCTTATATCTGCTATCCAACGGATCATCCAGAAGGGACTCCATCTTCAGCACGTTGTGATTGAATCTGATTGCTTGCAGTTGGTGGAGATCGTTCGGACGAAATAGAAGCCGCCATGGAAGGAGACTCATCTCTTCGCGATTCTTGGAGATCTTCTTCCGTAATGCCCTCTCCTGTCGCTTCAACACATTTGGCGAACAGCAAACCTAGCAGCTGATTGGGCTGTAAAAGCCCACCGGGATCAAGGCCCACCAACAAAGTGGCTCCTCTTTCCTCCGCCTAGTTTCCTTAATATTCTCTCTTCGGATGTTATAGCTTGTATTAATTTCTAATATAATATAAGCTCTTTTTCGACCAAAAAAAAAAAGTTTCTTTGCTAAAAAAAGTGCAACAAGTTGCTGATGCAATCGGTCATATCCATGTCCAGATAAGATTGACACGTGAGCCTAACTCAGATATAAATCAGACTTGTTGTCCGATCGCGAGACAATTCGAAGTTGCCCGTTGGGGAGATTCATTGAATGGAAGCCACGCGCCTCTTGTCGGTTGAAAATGTCTTTTCCATTTTTTTTTAAGGTTTGATATAATAGAGGAAATTATTATTGTTTAAAATGAAAATGTTTCATTCATTTTATTTATGATTGACTTTGTCCTCCCATTTCATCTAAAAATCAAACCTACATGATATTCTATACTGTCCGCATAATTAGTATTTGTAGCTTGTATTGGGTTTTTTTACATTTTTATTTTTCTTTTCGTTTATTGTCGCTCACGTAGGCCATAACTTAAGTTATGACCATTTACGTGGCCTACATGGTAAAGACATCTTTACATATGCTCTTTTATATTTTTTGGTGCCATTAATTTTTACATATAATTTTTAGTGTAATTAACCATTGAGGGTAAAAGTACCAAAAAAGTCCTAAATCTATTGCATTGATACCAATTCGGTCCTAAATTTTTTAATTTGACTAATTAAGTCCTAAACCTTTTTATATCTATATCAATTTAGTATATCCAGCCAATTTTAGCCGGCCGACGCTGATGTGGACATCGATCAATGACCATATGCTAACGTGAAATTTTTTTAATATTTTTTGGATTTTTTCTTTTTTCTTTTCTTCCTTCTTCCTCCTTGGACTATTCCAGCCATTGGGTGAGGGCCTCGAAGTCGAAGCCCTCGCCTGCCGCTGGCGAGGGTTGGGCCCTCGCCTAGCCTCTTCGCTAGCGGCTTCACCCAGATCTGGGCGAGGTCAACCTCGCCAACCGTGGGCAAGGCTAGCCTCACTCAGATCTGGGCGAAGCCACCTTGCCCATGGCCCTAGGTAAGGCCGAGCGAGGGCCGCGACCCTCGCTAGCAACTAGCGAGGGCTTCACAACCCTCGCTCAACCTCGCCTAGGCCCGCGGGCGAGGCGGCTTTGCCCGGATTTGGGCAAAGCTAGCCTCGCCAACCCCCGCCCACGGCCGGCGACGCTAAGTTGAGGCTAGCCTTGCCTAGATCCGGGCGAAAGTTGCCTCGCCGACGGCCCTGGGAGAGGCAGGGCGAGGGCTTCAAGGCCCTCACCAGCCACTGCCGGAACAGTCCAAAGAGGAAGAATGAAGAAAAGAAAAGGAAAAAGAATTGAAAAAAAATTAAAAAATAAAAGAAAAAGGAAAAAATTTAAAAAAATTCAAACAATATTAAAAAATATTAAAAAATTTCCACGTTAGTGTCCAATCACCAACTGATGTCCACGTCAGTGCTGGCCGGTGAAAATTAGCCGGATGAACCGAATTGGTACAGCTATAAAAAGGTTTAGAACTGAATTTGTCCAATTAAAAAGTTTAAGACTGAATTGGTACCAATGCAATAAGTTTATGACTTTCCCCTCCTTGACTTATGTTCATCATATTATGGTCTTTGATGTGTAAAATTCTTAGGTCAAAAGAAGATCATTAGTTTGGTAAGACATGCTATGAACCGAACGTGATTGCTTCTGTGCTGCTGATTTTTCAAAATGACCAGTGTGTATTTGGTGATTTTTATAAAATCATGCATGCTGAATTAGGCGATGTTGTCATCATGAGGATTGCTTGTCATGTGGCTGGTCTTTGTTGTCAAAAAGTTTCAAAAAAAAAAAAAAAAACATTTCTTATGTTTCATGAGCGTCACGAAGTTGCGTGGAAAACTCTATTTTCCAGAGCTTACCGTTGGTCATTTTTCAACTTTTATAAATTCAAGTGATGCAAATTTTGAAATGCGTTCTTCATTAAAGCTACAAAAAGCATTTTATACTTTGATTTGACACTAATTCATTAAATTTGAAACTCATTAGGATGTTCAAAAGAGCCTGATCAGAGTGCTGTTAAGTCCGCATCTAGGTTCTTCTTAAACATCTGAAAGTGTTTGATAATTTTGATGAATTTAGTGTGCTTTTCTGAAAACTTTCAAAAACCCAAAAGTTGTAGATAACGATCTCACTTTTCTTTTGATATTAATTTTAGTGGAATCGAGACGTTTGATCGTTCAAAGAACCCGATTAGTGTGCCGACTTTTTTGCACCCGGGTTCCAAAATTTATTTCCTAAGAACATCAAATTTGTTTCAAAATTCCAATAAAGTTAATGTGTTTGTGGGTTACAATTCAAAACTCAAAAATCTCCCTTTAAGGACTTGTTTGCATCTATTTCAAAACTTGTGCCCTTAATTGCAAATTCTTGAAAGATTCAATTCTTTGAGTTACTTTCTTTGTGTTTCATTTCATTTGCTATGTTGTTTACATACTTAGATGATTGTAATTGCTTTGAATGAATAAGTGACCCTCTTTGGTTCACTTTCTTTGGTTCATTGTTTGAGAACCAAGGTCTCATGGCCTAAGTGTATGAATTTCTATTCTCTTTGCATGTGATTTCTAGATGAATGATTTACAATTGATGCATGCATGTGGGGTAAACCAAGAGGGGCACATCTATATCTGAATTTATGAATCATTCGACCTTGACCACTACTTATGAACGTAAGGGATGGCCAAGTATAGATAGCTAAAATTAATCAATTAGTGAACATAAGATGACTCGATATGCATGAACCTCAATGCCAACCCTGAGGCCATGTTTTGTGTGATGAATTGTTTCTAGTTTCTTGAACTTGTCAACATGAAGTGATTGCATTTGATTGAATTTTTGAATGCTAGTTTAGCATTAGCTTAGGATTAGAATACTTCAAAGGCGATTCCTAAGGAAGACAGCCAAAAAGATTTGAAGAAGGTAGAATGGTCGATGTCCAATCCAACTCCTTTGCATTTTACTTATTCATTTGCCCAACGTATATCTCAGGTTTCCATTCGATTGTATAAATACCCGACCAGTTGTCTTTCCTTCTTCTTCTTGTGTGTTTATTTCTTGTCTTGTAATTTAGCTTACTTGATTGCTTTCCTTTTCATTTTGATAGTTAGTGTAAAATGGCATGAACGAACCATCCATGTATGACCATTTAGCATTAAGAGTCAAATTTGCACGAAAATGTAAAAAGATTGCATGACCACCTTAAATAACAATCCAACTCGAGAGGACACTAATAGACATCCATTGACATAACCCAAGTTTCTGAGCCCATGAACCCATGAAATTTATGGGTTCTGTGGAAATCAAATTAAGTCTCCCTTCCCTTGATTGGGTTTCTAGTCGGCTCCCAACAAAGAGATTAGTGGCGACTCTCAAATAATGTTTTTTAGGTTGTCTAAAACACTTAAAATGAACAAGGAACAGGTTTGGGAGAACTTGTGTTCTTGATCGATAGACCTCTCAAACGAACATTAAGAATGATGCTTTCGAGCTCTCTTTATGTGACGCGCCTTGAGGACTATCACTAGAACAAATACCTATGAATCTATTCCTAGGGATCAAAAGCCCGGAGGAGTAGGACGTAATAGACTTAAAGTTGATGTGCATGTCGCTACATTACATGCCCAGTTTGAACTTTTGCTATCCGCGGGTATTGAACCATGCTTTTGCTATGTACGTGTAATATAATCAAAGTTAATGACTTGAAAAATCAAGATTAGATGAACATGAGAGCAAACTTATAATGAACCAAAGATAGTTGATTGAATATAGTAGCATTCTGCATTTAGCAGAACACCTCGCTGTTGCTAGATAGAGATAAATATGTGTTCATCAATTATCTTTCGTGGGATGCATTAATTAAATACTATATCGTAAGCCGGTGTTTCGTCGGGATTGAACAGCCCCCAGTTTTGCTCGACGCCAGCAGGTTTCTGATTCTCATTGAACATGGCGAAGATGAAGCCTCCCAAGCTACGGTCCGAATGCTTAGGCGTCCCGGTATTGGCCAGAAACCTCTTCACAAGGTTCTGATTATAAGTTTGTGCAAGCTCTCGAGTGGTGAAGTCCCCATTTCCAGCCGAAGGCCAGCCGCTCTCTGAAATTACCAAATTCACATTGGTCACGCCTTCCTTCTCAATCGCCCAATAAAAGGCGTCAACGATCGCATCGAGCAAGTTCGAGTAACTCAAGGAGCCATCCTGAACCACTGTGCCGGTCGCGGTGAATTGAGCATAATCCAATCTCACGTTGGCTGGATCGGAGGCATATGCAAAGTATGGATAAGCATTAATCATCAATGGCGAGCCACTGCTTGACAGAAACTTTACGATCCCGGCCATGTAGGTACGAGCCGCATCAGAAAATGTGGTGCTCGACGGCGGGTAAGAATTCCCTAAGGTAGTAGCAGCGACCACAGTAGTTACGCCTACTCCGCTGTATCCATAGCTATTAACAACACTCTGTAGATTTTGAATCGCAGGTAGTACATACTGAGCTAAATCTCCAGGGACCACTTCGTTACCTGCCGTTAGATATGCAATCTTGACACCATTGACGAACGGTTGCACGTAGGTGTCAAACCATTTCTTAGCCGCATCGACGCTCGATGCTATGCTTTGTAAATCCTGATTTTTTGTGCCCAACGTTACCTCTATCCCGCTATCTTTCAGCGCAGTGAGTGCGTCAGGGTTCGGATCAAAGAGCCGCAACTTGCCGATCTTGTAGCGCTGGTAGAGTTGGACCACAGCTGCCGGAGAAGGGAGGTTGTTCCCGTTCATTCCATAGCTCACGCCGACATCGAGCCTGGCCTCCGTGATTGCGACTTGGTGATGAACAAATGCGAGTGTCAATAACATGAGAATGATATTGACCAATGCCATCTCCGGGATCGTTATTACCCTACCCCAAGCGCATGAAATTAATCATCAGTCAGTAATCCAAAACCCTTCAAAACATAGTAACATTAGTCCGATGCTGCTATTTTTCCAACAATGACATAACAAACAATAAAATATGAGAATTAGTTCCTTTTATCCAATAACATCGCCATTTGAGAGGAGAAATATGCAAAAATTCAGGTAAAGCTCAAAGCGAAACTGACAATATCATGAGCCCGAATTTACCTACTATCCGCTTAGCTTCTGTTGCCCCCCGCGAATCTTAGGACCTTGCTAAATGTATGGATGTATCCTAAGAGAAGAAAGGGACACCTTGGTAGCTATATATACTAATGTTAAGGCCATAATATATGGATATTACTCGGAGGAAATCAGAGACCATTATTATCCACGATTTACGTGATATTTAAGGACAATTAGAAATGCATCTCAAACTTCGTTTTAGGCAAGAAAATCACAAACTATCCATGGATACCCGATATTTGCAGCACCCATCAACATCATTATGCAAGGCGATCAAGGAAGATATAATAATTTGCAAATCAAGAGACCATGCGATTTGGGAAGTGGCCTTACCTCTTTTACCATGTTTCACATTTCCATCTTGGGCAATCGCGTGAATTAAGCACATAACAATACTTAAATCCTTTTCTTTTTTTTCATTGGAAGAGTATATTATGTGTTCCAAAAAAGTTCTAAACCTTTTGCATTTGTATCAATTCAGTTCTAAACTTCTTAATTCGGACCAATTCAGTTGTAAACCTTTTTATATCGATACCAATTCAGTCCATCTGGCTAATTTTGGCCGGCCGGTGCTGATGTGGACATTAGTTAGTGACCGGATGCTAACGTGAAATTTTTTTAATATTTTTTAAATATTTTTTTGAATTTTTGCCTTTTTCTTTTCTTTTTTATTTTTTCTTTTCTTTTTCCTTTTCTTTTCTTCCTTCTTCCTCCTTAGACTGTTCCAACGGCGGCCAGCGAGCCTCCGGTGAGGCTTGTAGGCCACTAGGCGAAGGCCTCAAAGCCCTCGCCTATCGCCAGCGAGGGTCGCGGCCCTCGCTTGGCCTCTCCGTCAACGGCTTTGCCCGGATCTGGGAGAGGCTAGCCTCTCCAACTGTGGGTGAGGGGCCGGTGAGGCTGGCCTCGCCCAAATCCAAGCGAAGCCGCCTCACTAGTAGCCTTGGGAGAGGCTGGGCGAGGGCCGTGACCCTTGCCGGCAGTAGGTGAGGGCTTCGAGGCCCTCGCTAGCCACTGCCGGAACAGTCCAAGGAGGAAGAAGGAAGATAAGAAAAGAAAAAGAAAAAAAATTCAAAAAATATCAAAAAATATTAAAAAATTTCCACGTTAGCGTCTAGTCACCAACCAATGTCCATATCAGCGCCAGCCAACCAAAATTAGCCGGATGGACTAAATTGGTACCGATATAAAATATGTTTAGAACTGAATTGGTCAAATTAAAAAGTTTAGGACTGAATTGGTACCAATGTAATATGTTTAGGACTTTTTTAGTACTTTTCTCAACCATTGAGTGTAGAAAATGATAAATAAAAATATTCATCGAATTGGACATGCAAAATGCGGACTATAAAATTGAACATATTGAATATGTATAACAGAAAAACTAGAGAAGAAGAGCAAAATGAATCGTGTCAATTGTTTATATCAGAAGTAGCCATGGAACTTGTCTCATTTGAAAGTGCCACTATAAAGTACGGGCATTCATTCGAATTATTTATCAGAATCACAATGGATTGCATACTTTCTTTGCCCCAGGGGACGTTAAACATATATATATTGGTAGTCTTAAATTATATATCCATATCCGGATAAGATTGACACGTGGGTTCCTTTTGAAAGAAGGTTATAATATATGGACAAAGATAATGGCACATTGCAAATTTTCTTCATAAAAAGCATGTATTGACGTTGTATGTGCCTTTTGCAGAGGTCGCTCTAAAATTTAGAGCATCTTTACTTTTAGAGTACAAGATATGTTGATTTTTTTAATTTATTTTAAGGGGACTTCTAGGTCATTGAAATGAATCCAAGTCGGTCTATGACCATTTCAGGGTCCTTTTCATCAAGAATAACGTTGTCACGAGATATCGCCACGTAAGATTTTTAGATCATGATTCAAGTCATTTTGGGGAGGTTTCATTGTTAGCAAAAGTAAAAATACGAAGAGAAGGACAGCTTTGATTCACTAAATTGATGGATTAGTGGACATTGGGGGAAAAATGGTCATGCAGCATATGCAACTATTATTAGAAGAACAGCTTTCAGACGAATCTCGGCATATGCTCTCGAGCATATCAGAGGCTGCATACGACAGATCTCTCTCATCAACCAATTAACATTCTTTAATCTTTATCTCATGGATCAAGATGATTATTCAAGTTATAAATTCCACATCTGAAAAAAAAAAAAAAAAAAAAGAAAATCACCTGCAATTCAGGCCAATTAATGTGGCCCTTCATTAATTTCAAAACACAAAAGGATTGAAAAACTTCATGGTGGCATTTCCCTAAGCTAAACTATGAGGTTGAAGTATGAGATGGTTGTTTGCCGGAACAGGAGAGAAGAGCTGAATCCAAGCCTTAATGTGGACGCATCAAATTGCAACAAGTTGCCCTTTATTATCAATTAAGTTGGATCACAACAGATCACGGCATAATTATAACTGTCAGAATTGCGTAATATGCGGTTATATATTCTCTTTGCAGAAGAACCTAAATATCACAGCAAACAAGAGAGAAGGAGAACAATATACCATAGGATTTTATGTGGAAAAGCCAAAATAGGAAAAATCACGAAACGCTGATCAAAGAATCGCTCCACTATGATCAAAGGATTACAATTAACACTTTAATGGTGTTTCTCTTACAATAAGTCCTCATAGTTGTCATAAAACATATTCTCACTTGATAAACTCTTAAGATTTCTCGTGTTTACACACATTGTTGAAGACTCTTATGATCTCTCTAGAGTATTTTCTTGCACACTAAGAAACCTCTACCCAAACCCTTTTGTTTATAGTGGCAGACCTCCACCCAAGTTGGGAATCCTCCCTAAATGATTAGGTTGTGCATGCAAACGCTTTTGCTCCAAGGAAGAGTTTTTTTTTCAGAAATGGTTCTTTTCTATTTTTGCTCCGGGGAACAATTTCTGAGTAAAAGAACCCGTTTGATAACGACACAAAATTTCTACTATTGGAATAGAAAAAGAACATAAATGCATTTGGTAACGCAATAATTTCTTTTTTGTATTTATTCATTTTTTAATCTTGCCGACGGATTGCCGCCGCCTCCGGTCGCTGCCGCCGGCCCCCCAGCCGCCGCCGCTGCACCGACCGGCCGCCGACCGTCACCGTCGGGCACCGCCAGAAGCCCATCAACCGCCCCCTCCCACAGCCGCTCGGCTCGCGCCGGCCGGGCCGGCCGGCGGTTGTTGGCAGCCGATGGGCTTTCGGCGGCGCCTAGCGGTGACGGTTGGCGGCCGACGGTCATGCGGCGGCGGCGACCGGCGGCCGGCGAACGATGGCGGCCGGCAACCGACGGCCAAAGAGGACAGCGAGCAACGGCGGCCACTGGCGAGCGGCGACGGCGGCGGGCGATCGACGGCGGGGCGACCGACGGCCGGTGACCGGTGGAATCGGCGACCGACGGCGGCGGCGACGGCGATCGGCGGCGACCGGCAAGCGATCGATCGGCGACAAACCAGGCGACAATGGCCGGCGGGCGGGCGGGTGGGCGGTGGTTCCGGGCGGTTGATGATGGTCGTGGCAAGAAAAGGAAATAAAAGAAAATTAAAAAAGAAAATCAGTTTATTTCTAGAAATTGTTCCCCGGACCAAGAAGCAACTTTTTTTGCTTCTTGTTTCTCGTTCCCAAACCATTCCCGGGCTAAGTTTTTATTCCCGGAAACAAAAAAACAATGTTGCGTTACCAAGCAGGTTTCTATTCTTTTTTTGTTCCGGGGAACAAAAAAACAGAAAACCATAAGAAACAGAAGCGTTTGCATGCAAACCCTTAGAATTCCTCTGATTTGGGCAATCACAAGGATAGATTCGATCTTGATATTCTTCCTAAATAAGACTCCTTACTTAGATTTCTTCTTTTTCAATGTCCCACCGTTATAGACTCCTTCCTATTAGGTATTTTTGATGAGTAATATCAAATATTTCAAATCGACTCCCAAACATGTTGGGTTGCTCCCAACGTCCTCCAATTGATGTCCTCCAATCACCATTGATGTCCTTGGACTCTTCCCTCTTTCCCCAAACTCCAAACACAGCACACCCTCCTTCACTTGCACCATTGAATTAGCCCCAAACATCCTCTGAACCACATTGCTACTTTGCACCCCCAAGTCAACTTGTGGCATGCCTGGCCCAACCATCATGCCTTTGATGCTATTAGAGCCGAAGCAATTTTGAAGGGCTTCACCCATGGGACCCTTTGAGCTTGCGAGAGCTCCTTCACGAAAACCCCAACCACGGCCTTGTAGATTGAGGACTGGATCACAGTGTACATGTTTATAGTATTGATATTGGCACCTCCATTGCCTACTTTGTCGAAGCCCAATAGGGATGCATTCAAGGGGACTTGTTTTTTGTCGATTTTTATGGACTTAACCCTAATGAAGTACCCTGTTGAGAGCTCACCTGTATAGCAGTTTGTTACAATGCTCACTAGGTTGATGATCATGAAGTGTAGATGAGAACTTTAAGACATCAATCTCAAGAATCATCATGTAGGGCGCACCGTCAAAGAAGGCTACTCCATTAGAACTTGAGGATGACCTCTAACAAATGGCAAACTTCCTGTCATAGCCGAAGAATGATGAGATGAGAATGGAGTGAAATGCTGGACCCTTCCTAACCTTGCCATCATCCCCAAGGCCCCACTAGCCAGGCCTTTTAGGAATAATGGGGCCCCACATGTGAAGAGGAATTTGGACATCAAGATGGCCAAGCTTACTTGGGTTCGACCCATTACTGGACTACACCACCATAATATCCTAGCTCAGTTCGCTATATGTGGTAGTGCGGGCCATAATATTGTCTAGGGAGAGATTGCGTGTGTTGTTATACCATTCAAGCAAGGGTTAATTGGAGTAGCCAATACAAAAACCAAAGTTGGTGAGGGAGCATTGGGTTGAGCGGTAGCAAACTGGGCTATAGGAGGACTATGAGTAGCCTTTGTTGCACAGAGGTGTGAGGGAGTATCGGGGTAACAATTCTCCAATAACTAAATCTAATCTAATATCAATTTTCCCTCAAAACTAAACCAATCAAAATTGACTTAACCGCTGCAACAACCAGCCAATACAACATCACAATAAGTAAACATAATACTTAAATGATAAGGAGACAAAGCCAAAAATAACACCAAGATTTTTACGTGGAAACCCCAATGTGGGAAAAATAACAGACCGCCCAAAAACTTCTGCTAATCACTAAAAATAGTAGAATACACAAAGTGTTCTTCTCTAGTCATACACTACAACCGTATTTCCTTACTGCAAATGTAGATTAACATAAATGGAGCAAGAAAACCGTAACTGTGATTGGAGAATTCAGTGGAGGTTCTCAAGGAGCAAAACCAATCAACTTGTAGCCGTCAGTCTCGTGAACAACATACTTAAATTTGAGCCAATTCCTCAATGTTTGGCCTTCAAATCAAGATCACAAAACTTTGTCCTCTTTCTTTTTCTTCACCTTTACCTTTTGATGCTCCCTTAGTCTCAGCATTCTCTCTGTTTTTCACTTTCTCGCTGCACTAGACACATGGGCATTTTTTTTTTCTCTTTCTTTTTGTTTTTCCTTTTGACTTTTCCTCCTTTTTTTTTGTTTTGTATGAATGTTAGTTGGGCCCACAAAAGGCGGACCTAGCCAACAAATCTCCACCTCCGCCTCATGTGGGAAGTTCCATCATGCCTACTTTGTTTTTATAAGAGTCAAGTTTCACCATGTGCCAAGCTTTGGTTATCATGACAAATCCATGGTAATCGACGTAAACTTTTTCAAGTAAAAAGAGATTATCTTCTAATTTCTCTCGAATCCAATGATACTTCATATCAACATGCTTCAATCTTGAATGCAACATTGAATTTTTGTTGAGATAAATAGTGTTGGGATTGTCGGATTCCCAAAAACCGGATTCGACACTAAATCGAACCCCTAAACTTGTGCGGAAGACAAGCCCGAGAAAAACACATGCATCACCGATCCTAAGGCATATCACAGAATTGAACGTACCTTGTTAGCCACAAATTAAACACCGACGCCGATATGAGGAAGAGAAACTAATCCCGTTCGATCCCATGATGCGAATTTGCCTTGAAGGGAAGAGAGCGTCGCCTTTTGCTTACTGTTTTTCTTTTGGAGGTGTTTCAAGGAAGAGAGGAAAGGAGGAACGTACGTTATGCCAAAAGGTACCTTCCTCCCTCTTTATTTCTCCCTTATATACGTCTCATCCAAAAAGAAACGTGCCCCTTCATCATATCCTTCTATCCATGGGCCCTAATATTGTGGGCCGGGCTTTTAGGCCCAACATGGACGGACGGGCCAACTTAGGCCCATCACAATAATTAATAAAACCATCATCTCCCACTCACACATGGTGGGCCAAACAAGATTCTATTTACCTCTCTTCAACATTCATATCGGTGAATAATTCATGTGACCAGCATATTTTGAGAGCTCGTTGCTATACATCTGTTAGGAATATATAGCAACTCATAATGGGCATCACACTCTGAGTAGATTTAGTATGCAGTACCCTAAATCGATCAATCACATTTATATCTCTATTGATCTTCTTTAAACAATGATATATATATATATATTGTATTTATAATTATGATTATCCTAAAGACAGTCATAATTGGTCGACCAATGAATACAAAACTACAATGTGATTCTCCAAATTTGATCTTCCTATTTCCTTCAAACTCTCAATTTCAGTTCAGCTTGCTTTTCTAGAAATGTCCCATTAGATCGAATCAACTCATGACCATTGGCAACATCCTAAGATAGCAAATAATAAATAGAAATCTTGAGAATAAGTAAAAGTCATGAGGGCACTAAAATTGAGGAACTCTTTTCCTCAAGAGTCTCACACGGCATAAAAGTTGAGATCAAATTTTTGCCACTCTTATTGGTCGTCTCATGCATACGTAGTATGAAATATGTATTACGGTATTAACTCTTTTCCCATGGAGCGTATGTCCACACCTTCAACACCGTATAGATAATAGTTCAGACATACTCAGTGTCTAACTTGAGTTCACGTATCTACTCATTCACAAAATTCATCAGAATTCACATCTAGTATCATAGACAGATAAAGTAAAATATATGGGTTATTTTACTTTTGGACATAGTAAATATTATATCTTCATCTTAACACCTAGTTAAGGTGACAAATATATTTTAAGCTTGAGCTCTCGATTAACCGTCTCATCTCTATTTATCACATGGTAAATATAGGCGATTACCCGTATGAGTGGGTCAATCTTATATCTGTCCGACATACTTTCTCAACTTAAAGTAATGCACTGAGCATTAAGATGCATAAAGATCAAACAAAGATTCATAGGCATTAATAATGAAAAATACAAGTTCATAAATGTGAACCATATAGGGAAATTACAATCCAGTACATTAGACTCTACGCAATCCTAGAAATTTTACATGACCACAAAACACATCTCTAGGTATTAGCTTTGTCATAGGATTTACTGCCATTCTATGCGTAGATATGTACTGTAAGTTCAAATCCTTTCGTGCAATCATATTGTTAACAAAGTTATACTTGGTATCTATATGTTTAATCTTGCCATGATATTTTGAATCTTTGGTGTACACTATAGCTACTTGGCTATCACAGTTAACCAATAATGGATTTGCAGCTTTCTCAATAACATCTAAATGATCCAAAATCTCTTAAGTCAAACTCCTTCTTGTACCGCTGCTGATAATGCCACGAACTCAGCTTTCATTGTGGACAAGGCTATGCACGTTTGCTTCTTACTGCTCCATGATATGGTGCCATTGTTCAGTAAGAAAACAAATCCATATGTAGATTTTCTTTCATATAAATCTCCTCCCCAATCAGCATCTGAATAGCCTTCAAGTCATAGATCATTTTCTTGGTAATTCAATGTCGCGACCTCCCCGAAGCGGGTTGGACCACCTAAGGGTTTGGCTAATGGATTGCTAAGCCTAGACTTAGCTCGAGCTCTCCCAAGCCCATACCAATTCGCAACGTAGGGTTTAAGTTCTTAACATGCAATTGATTTTTATCATGGAGTCGCCACTAATCTATTTTTGGTGGGTCGATTAGAAACCCAAGTAAAGTAATGGGAGAATTACTTCACTCCTACGAACCAGAGATTAAATGAGTTCGGGGACTTGATTACGCTAGATTTCTCTAACGCCCTTTCAGTACCTTTTCTTTTTTTATTTGAAAAAAATATTTTGCAGGCAGCTTGAATTGATTTTAATTTATCCTCCTAACATGTGAGGTGATCATGCGGATGCGCAAACCACCAATTTATCACCCAAGAAAGCGATGAATAAATTGCAGGACTTACCTCATAGCAACGAAAGCATCTGCATTGTTATATCAGAATTCTCATCAACAGAGACTTAGATATGATTTCTAATTAACGGCAAATTCCCCCCCCCTTTTTTTTTGGTTTTCACTTGTTTAATGAGAATCATGCAATATGCAATGCATGCTACTAATCTAACATGGAATGGCATGACAATGTTTTCTAAACTACATGACGTGAATAAAATATATTTTTTTTGTGTTTTGTTTTCTTAATGAATATGCAACAATCAAATACGCAAATCAAAATGACCTAATTATAATGACGGGCAATTTTTAATGGAACTAATTCTACATGACGTACATTTTATGAACCTAATCCCACATGACGTGCACATGATATTTCTATTCCTAAAAATGCAATTTATCCTCAAAATTGAAACTAGTTTATCTAAAGACAAATTTTTGTATTTTTCATGATATTCGAAATTAAGACAAATGCAAAAATTACCTAGCTAAATTAAAATTCCATCCAATTTAAACTTAGGATTAAGTCATGCTAAATCCTAATTTAAACTAAGATGTTATTTTAATCTAGCAATTTCTAACCTAAGATGCAAATTGATCTAATCTTAAAATGAGACATGTAATTCTATTCTAAAATGCATGATGATTTTTTTTGTTTGTTTTATATATATAAAATTCGATATAAAAAATTGCGCACAATTAAACATGCAACCTAGCATCCTAAATTAATTAATTTTTTGGGATTTTTTTGTTATAAAAATTTAAAATCAAAAATCCTATTCTAAATTGACTAGTGCAATTCTAAAGAAAAACTAATATCCCGAATGCATTTTTTTTGGGTTTTTTGGTTATTTTAAAAACGAAATAGCTAAATATGCTAACCATAGCCCTGATTTAACTTGCATTTTTTTTAATTTTAGGTTTTTGTATTTATTTCGAAATTAAAAATTGTCAAGTAATTAAATATGAAACCTAAGTTAAAAGCTAGCAACCTAAACTGATTGATTTGATTTTCTTATTTTTTATTTTTTATTCGAAGTAAAATACCTATTATGAGCATGCAAACCCTAAAACTACATTTTTTTATTTTTTTTAAGGAAAACTAATTTAAGTAACACCACAGCAAATGAAGCCATATTGATTCCCAAATCGACGAACCATATCTCGAGCATGAGATCGGGTTGGCCAATTTCACATAAATCACGAATCGAATCTCGAGCGGGAGATCGGATTGGCAATTTTTAATGTAATTGCGAGTCGGATTTCGAGCTCGAAAATCGGACTAACACTCACTAATTTCATATCATGGAACTTCAATTTCACATTAATGGGATAATTACACTAAAATGCAAATAATATGAAATATCAACAATAAAAGAAAAGAAAAACAAAATTTACCTAAATTAATTTTTGGGCTTTTTCTTTTTTCTAAAAAAAAGGAAGGAGGGGCTGGTGGCCGGTCCGGTGAGGAGGAGTGTTGCCGGCGAGGATCCCGGCGGGGGGGGCTCCGGCGAGGGCACGACGAGCAGCGCGTCCGATGCGGGGCAGCGAGGGTTGACGGAGCCGGAGCGCGGACCGTGGATCACGGGTCGTCGGGTCACAGGCTTTGAACGGTAGGGCGACGGTGCGAGCTCGCGGGTCTGCTCGGGCTGGAGGCGAAGCGGAGGTGGCGTCGGGGCGGCACAGCGAAACTGGCGGGTTGTAGGCGAGGCGGAGGCGCGGCGATCAACTCAGGCTACCGGCGAAAATAGAGCGACGAACGGGTGAGCTGCTTCGGAGTAGGCGCTCGTGGGTCACCAACGGAGGCGGAAGCGGCAGATCTGGATGGAGAAGGGGGCCGGCGGCGGCGTCGGGGGTGCAGAGATGCGGTGGTAGGTGTCGGAGGCGCGCGGCAGTGGCGTCGAGGGGTTGCTGCGTCGGCGCAATGGCGAGTGGGCTTCGGGCAGGCGGCGGCGTGTCATGGAGGCTCCGGGGGCTCGGCGTCGGGGCGGAGCTGCAGAAGACACCAACGGGTGCGGCGAGTTGCTGCGGCGGTCGTCGAGGGCTACAGATGGACGGCTAAAGGCGCTGCAGGAGAGGCGATCGGACGCGGGCGGCGTTAGTTTCCAGTTCCGGCGACGGTAAAACCCCGAAGGAGAAGAACAGTTCCTCCTTTTTTTGCCTCTTTTTTTTTTGTTTTTTATTTTTTTATCTTTTCTCTCTGCAGCAACCTGCTGCACGTCTCTCTCTCTCGCGCCTTTCACTTCGCTTTTTGTTCGAAACCTTACTTCATATTTTCTTTTTGTTTTTTCTCGACACACTCCCTTCCTTTCACTCTGACCGAAGAAGAAGCCTTTCACAATGAAAATTTTTACTTTTTCGCTCCCCTCCCCAAGCCTCTCGACTGAATTTTTTCTCTTTTTCTTTTTCGGTTTAGCTCCTCTTTCTGACTTCAATTTTTCTGACAAACTCTCTGTCTCTCTTTTTTGAACGAAAGAGAAGTCCCCCTCATAATGAAAGTTTTTTCTATTTTGCTTTCTGACGAGAGTCACTCTTTTTTTAATCTCTTCCTTTCTCTAAACTCCCGTGTCTCTCTACGGATAGCTCTCACAAACTTCTCCAGTGAATGCTTCGTTCTCCCCCCCGGACGCGGCTTCTTGTGGTCTTATTTATAGGCCGTCCATCGCCTCTTGAAGATAGCCAACATTATTGTGACAAGATGTAGCGCAACTTTTCCAGAATTTAAGCTGAACGTTGCCCTTTTTTAATCTTTGCCCTTTCTTCTGACAAACTCTCCCTTTATTTTTTTAATATCTTCCCCTGACTTCATTTTTTCTTGTCCGAAGGAGGAGCCCCTTCCCATTGAATATTTTTTTAACTCTCTCTCGACACTCTTCTTCCCCCCTCGTTCTTCAGCAAAGAAATATTCTAACAAGGGCTCCGTCCCATTTCGTGCGTGTATGGCGATGCATTAATGAGGAGGTTTCTTCTTGGTGCCACCAAAGCTGATATATTATATAATATTATGGGTTGCTTTTGCTTCTTTGAAGATTTCCCCGGAATCCGCACGTCCACCGAATTTGTGCAAGCCTTAATAAGGAATAGATAATGGACGTGCGAGAGCTTCTTTCCTCGTCATTTTTTATGCATGTTCGACCAGCGAAAGAGAGACCATCCTTTTGTGCATTCAATCGACCGCGAGCCCTCGCTTCTTGTTGTCCTCTTAGTACAAATGCAAATGCAGCTACATGAAATGTAATTTTACTATTTTTTCTTAGGGGTTAAAGATTAATCCCTAAATTTTTATGCAATTAATTACTAAATGATTAGTCAAAATTTAGGTGTCAACAGCTGCCCCTCTTTGAAGGTGAGCTCGCAGAGGTTGCATTCAAAGACAATATGATACCTAAATTTTGACCATGCACATGCAATTGGATGATATTTTAGCAGGCCATGGATTTTTTGTTTTTGTTTTTGTTTTTGTTTTTTTTTTGGTTATTATGTGTGTTTTTTTTTTTTTGAAATGCAATTTATATGATGCATGGACATGCTAATGCCAGTGATAAAAGGAACTTACCTGGAATAACTTACCTTCGAGGAGGGTAGAGTAACTCGAGATAGTTGGTGTTACATGTCCAGGACCCGTACCATTCTACGGTCGCATAGAATAGTAACATGACTTCACACAGAAACTGCTTTCCAAGGACCCGTACCATTCTACGGTCGCCCAATATGGCATTGCTTGGTTGTGTCTAGGACCTGTACCATTCTACGGTCGCCTAAACGGGAAAAATTTTGAGACATCCAGATCCAGCCTGAGATGTCAAGAATTTGTGAACTTAACCAATAGACACTCAATGTTAGGTGAGATGAATATTGGATTAAGAAGGCTCGAAATACCTAGATCCAGACTAGGGTATAACGAAAAAGATCGAAAAACATTCACATCCAAAGCGAAATGTTTAACGAAGAGTTTTGAGACATCCAGATCCAGACTGAGATGTCAAGAATTTTGGGACTTAACCAATAGACACTCAATGTTAGGTGAGATGAATATTGGATTAAGAAGGCTCGAAATACCTAGATCCAGACTAGGGTATAACGAAAAAGATCGAAAAACATTCACATCCAAAGCGAAATGTTTAACGAAGAGTTTTGAGACATCCAGATCCGACCGAGATGTCGAGAATTTTGGGACTTAACCAATAGACACTCAATGTTAGGTGAGATGAATATTGGATTAACAAGGCTCGAAATACCTAGATCCGGACTAGGGTATAACGAAAAGATCGAAAAACATTCACATCCAAAGTGAAATGTTTAACGAAGAGTTTTGAGACATATATCAAGAATTTGGGAATACCTAGGACAAACCCGGGGTATTCGTGAAGGTCACTTACCTCTTGGTAGAAAGAAGTTTCGGAACATCGAGGATGTATTTCAAATATTCATGGAGGTTTCTTACCTCGAGGCATCTGAAAGGCAACATAAATGTCAGGAGCTCTTGGGTCTTCAAGGAGACATTACCTGTCAGACATGATTAGAGCAAAAATACATGCATTTGCCAAAGAAGTAAGCAATTCAACACACTCGAAAGTCCACCGAAGTTTTTATCCATTTAATCAAGATTTATGCATGATGGTTTTACCATATTTGCACCACCAAATTTCCAGGGAGAATTATCGTTTAAGACAATTTTCACTCATGACATGGATTTTCAAGAATACTAAATGAAAGAATTTCAGTTAGAAAGGACTTTCGCTCACTCTTATTAAGAAGGCTATTTTGTCCAGACCATTAATGTCGGATCACAGGCATCACTCAATCTTACTTTCATCATGTCAACAAGGGTTCGAGTATTCTCGCAAGCGGTACGACCTTGTCAATCTGAGAGGTCTTTATCAGGACTGTAATGTAGGCTCGGTCAATAGCTCAACAAAGAGGGATTCTCGAGTCAAGGCTAATGAAAGAACAATACTTCGCAATCATCTTCGGGTTTACAAGCCAAGGAACCTGCGAAATGAGATAGAAATGGTCTTGCTCGCACTTCTTCGAGTGATGCTTTTAAACATATGAATTCCTACGTTAATTTCGGTGCCCTAATCTGAAGAGACTTTGTAAGGGACGTAGCGTAGGTTAAGTTCATAGATTGGGAAGTGAACGGATCATTAGGCTCAAAATGTGTATTAGGGGGATGAGAATTGGTGATCATCTTGGCATTGTCATCGGTCTTTTTTTTTTGCCATTGGGATTTTCCTCATAGGTACTATAAAAACTTGGCATTTGGGTTCTTTGAGTACCACTCCTTTGGGAATACACCCTTTTACAACTGATAATCATTTATCTTGACTCTTTCTTTCATTTTCTATGGGCATTGGCCTTGCTTTTACCAGGCACACTGCTTTTTCATGCCCCTTTTTTGAATAACCACGTAATGCTTTAACATTTGGGTTCTTGAGGAGTTTTCATTTTTTTGTCAGCACTCGAGATTTTGCTGCTTGAACATTTGCCTTTTGCTTTGCCCCGGTGTGGGGGATGATCACCAATTGGGTTTAAATGAAATGAATTTACAGGCTCAAGGGGCTACGCAATGGATAAAGTGTGTAGGATAGAGAAAGAACCGCTTTTCATCATCTTAAGGCACCTGAATTATTGTATGAATTCAATGTAATAGCAATACCTGAAAATTGATGCAAGTGAGAGCAAGAATATTCCTATCAATTTCCTTACCTCATGATGTCGTCTTACCTCCAGCTTACCCCAATGTGGGGTGGTTCTTGACAGGGGTAATTTAAAATTATTCCTGTGCATGGGCTCAAAGGGTTTAAGCAATGGATGATCACATAGTGTTTGGGATAGAGAATGAACCGCCTCTCATCATTTCGATAATCGTACCTTTCGCGAGAAAACTCTTTTCCTTAGAAATATGGAACTTCTTACACTCATCTCACCAGTATATGAGCAAGAGACTGTGTATAGGATAAGGCTTGCCTTTCATCATCCTGACATGTCTCATTTAGCATGTTCAATTCATTCCACATCATTCATTAACTTGATCGATGGTGATAATCCTCAGTGAAATTGGTAATTAAACAGGTAAAACTATCAATGCAAAATTCTCCTTTGAAAGGTCACAAGTACTTCATGAACTCATCGCTTTGAACACAAAGAAAGGAAAAGGATTGGTAAAAAAAAAAAACATTTTTTTTGTTTTTTTTTTTGTTTTTTTTTTGTTTTTTTTTTGGTGGCAAACTTGTTGCCATTTCCAGGGATCGTACCCTGGTCGCTTTCGGACCTTTTCATTCCCCGTGCCACCAGGCCGAGGCGCTGGTGGTGTCCTCAGGGCATTTCTTTTTTTATTTAATTGAACTGACTCTGGGTCAACACGTCTGATATACCGAATCAAATGAATTCGATATGTGTATGGAACAAGGCCTACTTCTCATCTCATTCAATCCATTCTCGCACAATTCAACGAAGAAATGAGTTCCTTCAATTCACAACAAATTCTTTCAAGGGTAATACTTCTTCACAAAGCATCGAGTTAACGGATTAGAAAACTCACGACCATCCATTTCGTAAGGATTAAGGCACCTCCAGGGAGTACCCTCTTCACCATATATGGGCCGCTATAATTTGGAGCAAATTTGCCTCCGGATCGGAAAAATCGGCAACACCTTTCTTAGAACTAGATCATTCACTTCGAAGTGTCTCGGCCGTACCTTCCGATTGAAAGACCTGGCTACTCTTTGTTGATACGTTTGACCATGGCAAAGAGCTTTTAATCTTTTCTCATCAATCAGGTTCAACCGTCCGAACCTTTGTTGTGTCCATTCCGCCTCGGACAATTCCACTTGGGATAAGACTCTCAACGAGGGGATTTCTACTTCCACAGGCAAGACTGCCTCCATGCCATAAACTAAGGAGAAAGGGGTTGCCCCGGTAGATGTTCGGATCGATGTCCGATACGCCATTAGAGCAAAGGGTAACCTGTCATGCCAATCTCGATAATTCTCGGCTGTCTTAGCTAGGATTTTCTTGATGTTCTTATTAGCTGCCTCAACAGCTCCATTCATTTGTGGGCGGTATGGTGATGAATTCAAATGCCTGATTTTGAACTCACTGAACAACTCATCAACGAACTTGTTATTCAGATTTGTCCCATTGTCGTGACAATTGCTTCCGGACACCATAACGGGCGATTATGTCACGCCTGATAAACTTCACAACATTTCGGGCCGTGACATTAGCATATGATGTGGCTTCAATCCACTTTGAAAAATAATCTATTGCCACCAATATGAATCGGTGTCCATTTGAAGCTTTGGGATTTACTTCACCAATCACATCGATCCCCCACATTGAGAAAGGCCATGGCTCGATAGCTGGTGCAACTCCGTTGGAGGAACATTTATTTTATCTCCATGAATTTGGCAACGATGGCAACTTCTAACATGCTGTATGCGAGTCACTTTCCAGCGCAAGCCAATAGTAACCTAGTCTCATGATCTTCTTGGCCAACATGTGCCCATTCATGTGTGGGCCACAAACTCCTTCATGCACCTCTTGCATGATTTGGGTAGCTTCGCTTCATCTACGCATCTCAATAAAACCGAATCATAAGATCTCTTGTATAAATTCTTACCACCGACGAAGAACTTTGAGGCCATCTTCATTATGTATTTTCTATCGGCTAGAGTGCTCCCTTCAGAAATTCCCGCTTTTGAATATAGTTCATGATGTCATAATACCATGGCTTCTCATCAAGCTCTTCGTTCACGGCCATGCAATAAGAAGGTTTGGCTAGAACCTCAATTTTCAAAGGCTCAACTTCTAAACCATCAGTAACTCGCAACATAGATGACAACGTTGCCAGGGCATCGGCAAACTGATTATGAGATCTAGCCAAATAGTCAAATGAAATTTCATCGAACTCCTTCACCAACTCTTCGAGGTACTTATGATATGGCAGTAATTTGGCATCCCTGGTTTTCCATTCACCTACGGTTTGGAGTATGATCAGTGCAGAATCTCCATATACTTTTAATTTGGCCACTCCCATTTCAATTGCAGCCTGAAGTCCGAGAATACAAGCTTCGTATTCAGCAATATTGTTAGTGCATGGAAATATTAATTTCGCGGCTACTGGGTGGTGTTGTCCGTCTAGGGATATCAGTACTGCCCCAGTACAAGAACCGGATAAGTTCACAGCTCCATCGAAGAACATGGACCATGCATCTTCATTTATGGCCAAAATACGATCATCTAGAGGGCAATCATCATCATTAAAGGTTCTAGGATTCTCAGCCAATATATCAGCAATTACTCGGCCTTTAACTGATTTTTGTGGCATGAACGCACGTCAAGTTCGAAATCAAGACCTGCCATTTGGCTAGCTTACCCACCAAAGCTGGTTGATTAAAGAAATACTTGATAGGATCGTTCTCGATCCACGAAACGTCTGGTAATGCAAGGTGTACTGTCGCAGTCTATGCAATACCCATACTAACGCAGCACAAGTTTTTTCAGCATCAGAATACTTTAGCTCCGAGACAGTGAACTTTTTACTGAGGTAATAAATGGCTCATTCCTTCTAATCCACGGGACTTTTTTGAGCTAACATCGCGCCAAGTGACTCACTATGGATTGTGAGATACAAAATCAAAGGATGCCCCGATATTGGTGGGACAAGAACCGGTGGATTCATCAAATATTGCTTCAGCTTATCGAACGCCTCTCGACATTCATCATTCCACTCAACTCGTACATTTTTCCTCAAGAGTTTGAAGAATGGCTTAGCGGTCTCCGAGAGTTGGGAAATGAATCGTGCAATGTAATTCAGTCTCCCTAGGAGACTCCGGACCTCCTTCACTGTCGACGGAGGTTGCAGCTCACATATCGCCTTAGCTTTAGATGGGTCAATTTCAATTCCTTTGCTACTCACCATAAACCCAAGTAATTTACCCAACGCTACCCCGAACACACACTTGGCAGGGTTTAAACGGAGTTTGAATTCATGGAGACGATCAAATAACTTCTTGAGGGTTTCAACATGACTTTTCCCAGGTCGGGTTTTTGTAATCATATCATCAACATACACCTCAATTTCTTCAAGCATCATGTCATGGAACAACATAACCATGGCTCGCTGGTAAGTTGCCCTTGCATTTTTGAGTCCGAAGGGCATGACCTTATAATGAAAGGTTCCCCACGTGGTGATAAATGTTGTCTTCTCTTTGTCTTCATCCTTCATTCTTATCTGGTTGTAGCCAGAAAAGCCATCCATGAAAGAGAATAATTCGAATCCGGCAGTACTATACACGAGAACATCAATATGTGGCAATGGGAAGTCATCCTTTGGGCTGGCCTTGTTCAAATCCCAGTAATCAGCACACACTCGGACTCGACCATCTTTCTTCATGACTGGTACTATGTTGGCCACCCATTCAGGGTATTGCGAGACTTTAATGAACCCCACTTTGAGGAGTTTCATTACTTCCTCTTCTATCTACTTTGAGAGCTCCGATTTAGTCCTCCGAAGCTTCTGTTTCTTAGGATGCACATCTGGATTAGTGGGCAAACAATGTTCCATAATCGACGGATCTAAACCCGGCATATCAGCATATGTCCAAGCAAAGATATCTTGATATTCTTTTAGCAATTGAGTCAGGTGCTCGGCCTCATCTTTGGGAAGATTTGCCCCAATCTTTATCTCTTTGGGCTCCTCGGCATCACTCAGATTGATAGTGATGGTTTGCTCAGAGGTGAGAACTTTGGGTTTTTCATGTTGCTCCCAACTTTGTTGTACTCCAATGGAGTCACCATTTGGATCATCAAGGTCATCACCGTCATCGCTTATGACATTGGATTGGACCATTTTCTCCTCTTTGCCTATCATAAGGCTGCTCTCTTGTGGGCTAGCACCCATTTCCTCCGATGGTTCTTCATCAATGGCACTTATGAGGAGATCATCGAATAGAGTCGTGATCCCTTCCATCCCATCATCTGGATCCTCTGTCTTTGAAGTTGTCGGGTTGTCCATGCCATTCCATCCATCGAGCACGATACCTCGGGTGTCGATCATTCCTCCCTCATCATGCATCATTCTAGCAGGGCCCGGAATGTCTCGCGGATATCGAGGAGTAATGAGTTTTTCCTCTCTTGTTCATGTCCTCCACCTCTTCCATGGTACCCTAATCCGGCGGAACGAAACCTTCGAGGGGCTTCAATAGGATTCTGGATGCCCTGTTCTTGTCTACCAAGTCCACGGCCAGGAATAAAGCCATTTCCAACCATCACTCTTGCTACCATAACTGCTGCATTTGACACATCAGGGATGGGTGTTGTCGATCCTCGAGATGCATGGATAGTGGATACGAGCTCAAACGATTGGTAGCTCGACTCCTCCCTACGTTTCGGCTCGACATAGGGGATAGCAGTCTCATGATAGATCCGATGATCCTCCTCGCCATGAACAATGACTAGCTTTCCTTTGACAACAAATTTCACACTTTGGTGGAGACTTGATGGCACAGCTCCTGCAGTATGAATCCAGGGGCGACCTAATAGGAAATTGAATGCTGTAGGAATGTCCATCACCTGGAAAAGGACGTTGAACATCACCGGCCCTATTTGCAGGTCAAGGTGGGTCTCCTCTATCACCTCCTTTCTCGTGCCATCAAAACCTCGGACAGAGATCTTTGCAACACTTATTTTTGAAGGATCTATTTTCAGGCGGTGAAGAGTCGCCAATGGACAGATATTCAAGGCAGACCCATTATCAATGAGTACTCGAGCCACATGGGAAGCCTTGCACTTGACGGATATATATAATGCCTTAGTATGTCCCCTCCCCTCAAGAGGGAATTCTTCATCATAAAAGGCTATTAAATCCTTAAGAAGAATCGATCCTACGAATTCCTCCAACCTGTCTACCTCGATCGTCTCTGGTACACGAACTTCGCTTAGAACCTTCATTAGAGATTTTTGATGTGTAGGAGATGTTTGCAAGAGCTCAAGTAAAGAGATCTGAGCGGGCAATTTCCGCAACTGGTCGACCACATTATACTCACTTGCTTTGATTATAGCCAAAAATTCTTTAGCCTCTTCATCGAATGGGCTTTGCCGGGTTGGGCATTAGCTTGAGCATAGGTCCGACCACCTTGTAATCAGGTCAACATCTAGCTCGTATGACCAAGGGACTGCTTTGTTATCCTTGTACTCATACAACTGGGCATCTCAATAATTATTTCTTCATCGCTTGAAGGCACTTCCACTATCAATCCTTCATGGTCGGAGGCGTCCTCAAGTGGGGGCATGTCCTCGATCAATGGATCTGATTCATTCTTTTCAGCACTTAGCTTAGCAAATTCCTTCTCCCAATCAATGACGACTTCGGAGATAGTTGACACTGTTCCAGCTTGGTCAGCATATATGATCATGCCAGCCTTAACCATTTCTTGAACCCTTTCCTTCATGGTAGGCAAGGGAGGATTCTCATCTGTCGGATAATAACCAACTCTAACTAATCCGCTATAGATATCTTTGACAGACACCTTCAAGTTCATCTTTTTGCCAGTATTGAACTCGAAGATTACATTCACGTTTCCCTGATGTTCTGGCAACGGATTCTTCTTGACATTCGGTTGGGTGGTACGGAAAGAAAATGCCTTAGTATCCAACAAATTTTGGATCTTGTGCTTTAAAGTCAAACAGTCGTCAGTTGAATGGCCGACCTCTCCCATATGATACTCACATTTTTTGGAGGGATCATAGTTGGAGAATTTTTCAGCATTGGGCCGCTTTGGTTCGTGAGAGATCAATCCCTTGTTTCGGAGTATCGGTAAGACCTGAGATAGAGGGCCAGGAAGAGGAGAGAACTGCCTTTTGGTGAATTGCCGCTGTGCAGGCACTCGGCCTCCATCTTGCTGATTCCCGGGGACACGAACCATTGGAGGCTTACTAGGGGTTGGTTGCACATATGCAACATTGACTTCAATGGTTGGTTCTTTATCTTTCTTCTTGGTGAACCTTTTGCCCTGATGAGTTGGTTCATTGAACCATCCATCCCTTAGCCCCATCTCGATCTGTTCACCCACTGGGATAAGCTGGTTGAAGTTCTCAACGTATGTGCTAGCCATCCGGTTACGGAACTCATATGGGAGAGTCTTGACGAACAACTTCATCAACTCCTTGTTTGTAGGCTCAGGAGTGATTTGAGCTGCCAAGTTTCGCCACCTTACAGCGTACTCCTTAAATGACTCACTTTTCTTCTTCTCCATCCGCTCAAGATCTTCTCGGGAAGGTGCAATGTCCATGTTGAACTTATACTTCTTTAGGAAAGCGTCAGCCACTTCATTCCAGGTGTCGAGAAGGTTTATATTTTTCATTATGTACCAGTTGAGTGCGGGCCCAGTCAAGCTTGCATGAAACGATTGGATCATGAGAGGCTCATTTTTGACGTATTGGGCCATGCGTACGTGGTACATCTGCAAATGAGCTTTTGGGCAGGAAGTACCATCGTATTTCTCGAACTCCGGCATCTTAAACTTCTTCGGCACTTTGACTTTCTCATAAACCGACAAGTCGAACGGGAGTGAATTCTGCGATTCTTGCAATTGTTTCAGTTTCTCTTCAAGTTTGGCGAATCGTTCATCTAGCTCCGCCTTAGGGACATTGTCGGGCTTAGCCTTTTCAGCTGTGATGAACAGTGGGTCATCCTCCAGTTCCGGCATGTCGTCATCACCTATTTGGGCCTTGTTCGTATGCTTTGGGACTACTATCTCAGGGAGAGCGGATGCAAGAGTCTGATTCACTTGGAGGGATTGCATTTGATCTGTCATAAGTTGCATAGAGGTGAGCAACTGCTGGAGTTGATTTTCCACAGCGGTCATACGATCACGCATTTCGATTTGGTCGGCCATTTTTGCTCTTGATCGTGTAATGATGGGCAAACGTGGAGGATCCGTTATCACCTAATTTGAAGAAAAGGACAAAGATAAGTATCCCATATGAAATACACCGGTCCATGGCAATGGTTTAAAACTTTTATTCATTGATGGAGTTTTTGACACTACTAACAAGATAGAAGCAAGATTGATTCAAGCACTTCATTAATGAAATAGAAGCCTAAAATACCCTAAACAAACTAACTAGGAAAGTAAATGACTCAACTTCCTAAACATTAATCTAGAAATGAAACAACAAGATTGACTCAAACACTTCATCTAGCTTGATCAATATACACTCGGGACACCACTCGGCGCAATCGCTTATTCTCCTCTTGAGCTTTTTCAGCAACCCTTTTGAGGCGTTTATTCTTAGCGCGGTTGGTGATTTTCAGCGGCACCTCTGGTATCTTTGGAAGTAACTCCTCTGGAATCTTGTGTTGTTGAATGTACTTAATTGAGGCATAGTACTTTATTTCTTTGCCCTTCAACTCCTCCTCGGGCCACTTGAGTTTTCGTGGCTGGCACGTATCCCACATTGATTTAATTGTGAGAATGGAATCTTCATGGCCTTGGTCTCCATCAATGAAGCTGACTCGGAGTGGATCCGCTTGCAATGCCGGGGGAAGCTCTTGCACAACTTGATACTGACGGGTCACTCTAGTTGGATAGTACTCCGTTGCTCCGGTGAATCCCAGTAGAGGGATTGTGCCAATACCTCCACATGAAAGACTCGCCACACGAACTTGGAACCACTTAGCATGCCATAGGAAACCCTTGGAAGTTGGTTTTTTCATGAAAGCTAGCCACCTAGAATAATGATAATCCGGTGCATGTTTTTGGTTGTTCTCATATCTCAAAATAGGGTGATTAGAGTTATTAACATCAAGTATAGTCATTGAACCACCAAACCCTTTTATATGAGAAAGAAACCAAATTTGTAAAAGCTCAGGAGAGGAATGGAAGTTCTTATCACCACTTCCTTTAAATCGAGTGAGGGAAAGAAAGGTTTCAGCCAAAATAGTGTTTACGAAATTTTTTCCTCCCAACACTTGTTCAACTAAGTGAGCCATCGAAGGGTTAATAGCATTCTTGCAATGAGGAAAAAGTATAAACCCAAAGAAAGCTAAAAGGAAAACCCTTCTCATTTGAAATGAATTGCCATTTTCAAAACATTCTTTTAGAAAAGACAAGTGACATGTATTGCGGTGAGCTTTTAAAACCTTTCCTACATTATCCTCCTTAATTCTCAAAAAATCGGATAAGACCACAACGGGGTCTATTCCGATAGGTGGGCTAATTAATTCAGCTTTCAAAGGTTTCCCTATGGCAATACTATACTCTTCCAAGGTGGGCGTGAGTTCATGCTTACCGCCAAAGATGAAAGTAGAAGTCTCGGGGCACCAACAATGAGCAAGTGCTTCGATGAGGCCGCCATGGATGTTGATATGCAGCAATGGAAGTAGTCGACTAATGTGTGACTCTACAAATTGACGGCCAGCTTGGTCTAACTTGTCCCACCATGCGCTAAGCTCTTCCTTTGGAGGGAGAATAATTCGAATGTACGGTATTCCCATTGTATATCGATCAAGACTCAGGACAATCCTAATGCCATGGACCGACAAAATGATATAATAAAGTAAGTAGATTGCAAGAGTGCGAATTTAGAAGACTTACTTTACCAATAAACAAAGAGCAATCACATAGACATGCGCATGGTAAGTGACTCGATTTCTAGTCTAACAGGCTTAACAAAGTGAAGCCACAAGAATGATCAGACTAGCCGCGGGCGTGCGAACTAAGTCGGGTCCTCATGACTTCGGCTTGGTCAAAGAGCCGACCTGGGTTGCGGGCATGCGAACCGAGGTAGGTATTCCTTACACCAGAAAAGAAACTTCGGGATTGAGATGGGCGACTCGTACCGCGGGCATGCGGTCGAAGTGGTATCCATCTCAATACCATCCTAGATGATCCTATGCGGCCCAGGTCCGGCGGCGGGTTGTGTGTGCAATAGTGTAGTGCTAGATGCAAGGCATGCACGGCAATTTATATCAAGCAACACTTCATAAGTGAAAGTAAACCATACATTCCTACACCTCCCTGCAAAACAAATGTCAGCAAACACTTCCCCTTATAGCTCCCATTCTGCAAGAACATTTAACACCTTAAATGTTAGGGACATACCTGGGATCCTCGCTGCCAAACAAAAATATTTTTCAAAAAGAAAATTGGCCTAAGTCCACTAAAAGTCTTAAATCAAGTCTCCCCAGCGGAGTCGCCAAGCTGTCGCGACCTCCCCAAAGCGGGTTGGACCACCTAAGGGTTTGGCTAATGGATTGCTAAGCCTAGACTTAGCTCGAGCTCTCCCAAGCCCATACCAATTCGCGACGTAGGGTTTAAGTTCTTAACATGCAATTGATTTTTATCATGGAGTCGCCACTAATCTATTTTTGGTGGGTTGATTAGAAACCCAAGTAAAGTAATGGGAGAATTACTTCACTCCTACGAACCAGAGATTAAATGAGTTCGGGGACTTGATTACGCTAGATTTCTCTAACGCCCTTTCGCACCTTTTCTTTTTTTATTTGAAAAAAATATTTTGCAGGCAGCTTGAATTGATTTTAATTTATCCTCCTAACATGTGAGGTGATCATGCGGATGCGCAAACCACCAATTTATCACCCAAGAAAGCGATGAATAAATTGCAGGACTTACCTCATAGCAACGAAAGCATCTGCATTGTTATATCAGAATTCTCATCAACAGACTTAGATATGATTTCTAATTAACAGGCAAATTCCCCCCCCCCCTTTTTTTTTGGTTTTCACTTGTTTAATGAGAATCATGCAATATGCAATGCATGCTACTAATCTAACATGGAATGGCATGACAATGTTTTCTAAACTACATGACGTGAATAAAATATATTTTTTTTGTGTTTTGTTTTCTTAATGAATATGCAACAATCAAATACGCAAATCAAAATGACCTAATTATAATGACGGGCAATTTTTAATGGAACTAATTCTACATGACGTACATTTTATGAACCTAATCCCACATGACGTGCACATGATATTTCTATTCCTAAAAATGCAATTTATCCTCAAAATTGAAACTAGTTTATCTAAAGACAAATTTTTGTATTTTTCATGATATTCGAAATTAAGACAAATGCAAAAATTACCTAGCTAAATTAAAATTCCATCCAATTTAAACTTAGGATTAAGTCATGCTAAATCCTAATTTAAACTAAGATGTTATTTTAATCTAGCAATTTCTAACCTAAGATGCAAATTGATCTAATCTTAAAATGAGACATGTAATTCTATTCTAAAATGCATGATGATTTTTTTGTTTGTTTTATATATATATATATATATATATATATATATATATATATATATTCGATATAAAAAATTGCGCACAATTAAACATGCAACCTAGCATCCTAAATTAATTAATTTATTTGGGATTTTTTTTGTTATAAAAATTTAAAATCAAAAATCCTATTCTAAATTGACTAGTGCAATTCTAAAGAAAAACTAATATCCTGAATGCATTTTTTTTTTTGGGTTTTTTGGTTATTTTAAAAACGAAATAGCTAAATATGCTAACCATAGCCCTGATTTAACTTGCATTTTTTTTAATTTTAGGTTTTTGTATTTATTTTGAAATTAAAAATTGTCAAGTAATTAAACATGAAACCTAAGTTAAAAGCTAGCAACCTAAACTGATTGATTTGATTTTCTTATTTTTTATTTTTTATTCGAAGTAAAATACCTATTATGAGCATGCAAACCCTAAAACTACATTTTTTTTTATTTTTTTTAAGGAAAACTAATTTAAGTAACACCACAGCAAATGAAGTCATATTGATTCCCAAATCGACGAACCATATCTCGAGCATGAGATTGGGTTGGCCAATTTCACATAAATCACGAATCACATCTCGAGCGGGAGATCGGATTGGCAATTTTTAATGTAATTGCGAGTCGGATTTCGAGCTCGAAAATCGGACGACACTCACTAATTTCATATCATGGAACTTCAATTTCACATTAATGGGATAATTACACTAAAATGCAAATAATATGAAATATCAACAATAAAAGAAAAGAAAAACAAAATTTACCTAAATTAATTTTTGGGCTTTTTCTTTTTCTAAAAAAAAAAGAAGGAGGGGCTGGTGGCCGGTCCGGTGAGGGGGAGTGTTGCCGGCGAGGATCCCGGCGGGGGGGGCTCCGGCGAGGGCACGACGAGCAGCGCGTCCGATGCGGGGCAGCGAGGGTTGACGGAGCGGAGCGCGGACCGTGGATCACGGGTCGTCGGGTCACGGAGCCGAACGGTAGGGCGACGGTGCGAGCTCGCGGGTCTGCTCGGGCTGGAGGCGAAGCGGAGGTGGCGTCGGGGCGGCACAGCGAAATCGGCGGGTTATAGGCGAGGCGGAGGCGCGGCGATCAACTCAGGCTACCGACGAAAATAGAGCGACGAACGGGTGAGCTGCTTCGGAGTAAGCGCTCGTGGGTCACCAGCGGAGGCGGAAGCGGCAGATCTGGACGGAGACGGGGCCGGCGGCGGCGTCGGGGGTGCAGAGATGCGGTGGTAGGCGTTGGAGGCGCGCGGCAGCGACGTCGAGGGGTTGCTGCGTCGGCGCAACGGCGAGTGGGCTTCGGGCAGGCGGCGGCGTGTCGTGGAGGCTCCGGGGGCTCGGCGTCGGGGCGGAGCTACAGAAGACGCCAACGGGTGCGGCGAGCTACTATGGCGGTCGTCGAGGGCTGCAGATGGACGGCTAAAGGCGCTGCAGGAGAGGCGATCGGACGCGGGCGGCGTTAGGTTCCGGTCCGGCGACGGTAAAACCCCGAAGGAGAAAAACAGTTCCTCCTTTTTTTGCCTCTTTTTTTTTTGTTTTTTTATTTTTTTATCTTTTCTCTCGCAACAACCCGCGCACGTCTCTCTCTATGCTGCCTTTCACTTCTGCTTTTTGTTCAGAAACCTTACTTCATATTTTCTTTTTGTTTTTTCTCTGACACACTCCCTTCCTTTCACTCGACCGAAGAAAAGCCTTTCACAATGAAAATTTTTACTTTTTCGCTCCCTCCCCAAGCCTCTCGACTGAATTTTTCTCTTTTTCTTTTTCGGTTTAGCTCCTCTTTCGACTTCAATTTTTTCGACAAACTCTCTCTCTCTTTTTTGAACGAAAGAGAAGTCCCCTCATAATGAAATTTTTTTCTATTTTGCTTTCTGACGAGAGTCACTCTTTTTTTAATCTCTTCCTTTCTCTAAACTCCTGTGTCTCTCTACGGATAGCCCTCACAAACCTCTCCAGTGAATGCTTCGTTCTCTCTCCCCCCATGACGCGGCTTCTTGTGGTCTTATTTATAGGCCGTCCATCGCCTCTTGAAGATAGCCAACATTATTGTGACAAGATGTAACGCAACTTTTCCAAAATTTAAGCTGAACGTTGCCCTTTTTTAATCTTTGCCCTTTCTTCTGACAAACTCTCCCTTTATTTTTTTAATATCTTCCCCTGACTTCATTTTTTCTTGTCCGAAGGAGGAGCCCCTTCCCATTGAATATTTTTTTAACTCTCTCTCTGACACTCTTCTTCCCCCCTGTTCTTCAGCAAAGAAATATTCTAACAAGGGCCTGTCCCATTTCGTGCGTGTATGGCGATGCATTAATGAGGAGGTTTCTTCTTGGTGCCACCAAAGCTGATATATTATATAATATTATGGGTTGCTTTTGCTTCTTTGAAGATTTCCCGGAATCCGCACGTCCACCGAATTTGTGCAAGCCTTAATAAGGAATAGATAATGGACGTGCGAGAGCTTCTTTCCTCGTCATTTTTTATGCATGTTCAGACCAGCGAAAGAGAGACCATCCTTTTGTGCATTCAATCGACCGCGAGCCCCTGCTTCTTGTTGTCCTCTTAGTACAAATGCAAATGCGGCTACATGAAATGTAATTTTACCATTTTTTCTTAGGGATTAAAGATTAATCCCTAAATTTTTATGCAATTAATTACTAAATGATTAGTCAAAATTTAGGTGTCAACATTCAACTTGTAATCAGCATTTTTCTTCAGATACCTCAGTATTCTCTTAACGGCCTTCCAATACACTTGACCTAGGTTGCATTGGTATCTACTCACCATTCCAACGTAAAACATATGTGAGATCTTATACATATCATAGCGTACATCAGGCTCTCAACAGTACTAGCATAAGGAAAATGTTTCATTTGTTCATTCTCTTGTGAAGTCCTTGGACACAATCTATAACTCAATCCTTCACCTTTTGCAATAGGAGTGTCTATGAGTTTACAATATTGCATACGAAATCATTTAAGAACCTTATTTATATATGTTTCATGCGAAAGAGATAACGATCTCTTCGAACGATCTCTTGAAATCTTAACTTCAAGAATGTATGTAGCCTCACACATATCCTTCATCTCAAAGTTGGAAGACAACCAAGTCTTGACAGTATTAACCAACTCCATACTATTTCCGATGATTAGTATATCATCAACATCTAATGATATGATCACAAATTGATCCTTGGATCTTTTGATATATACACAATGATTCTCATCTATCATTGTAAAATCATATGCTATTATGGTATTATGAAAACGTATATACCATTGTCTCGATGACTGCTTAAAGCCGTATATCGATTTCAAAAGTCGACATACCTTTCCTTCTTGGCATTTTTTAATAAAACCAACATGTTGTTCCATATATATTTCTTCCTATAATTCTCCATTAAGGAAAGCAGTCTTTACATCCATTTGATGTAACTCAAGATTGATACTAGCCACTATTGCTAGGATAATACAAATCGAGGTAAATCTCACTATAGGAGAAAATGTTTCTTCATAATCAATTCCTTCTTGTTAATTATACCCCTTCACCACAAGGCGAGCCTTATGCCTTTCTATTGAGCCATCAGCTTTTCGCTTTATTTTGAGAATCCACTTGTTCCCAATAGCTTTGCGTCTTTTTGGAAGATCAACCAATTCCCAAACTTGGTTTGACTTCATTGACTCAATCTCTTCTTCCATTGCATGAATCTATTTTTCCTTACTGGGGCAATTTAGAGCCTCATTAATATTTCTTGGCTCATCCTCGTTTTGTGGAGCAATTATAAAAGTTTCCCCTTCAATATCAAAACGTCGACGGGGAATACTTTGGCGACTTGTTCACCGTATGGGAGATTGTACACTTTGTACATCATTTCCCATTATGCTCCCACTAGGATCATATAATGATGATGTCGTCTCATCATATGACTGCAATTGAGAATGAGTTGAATTCAATTTATCACTTCTCATATTACTCCCACTTGGACAAACTCCACTAATATCATTATCTTGATCCAAGGTTTCAAATAGGGAGTAATCTTCCCCTATTTCGCCCTCTTAGGAAATTCATCCTCTAAGAATGTGACATCCCGTGATTCAAATTTAGTTATACTCCCACTTTCCTGCTCACTTATGAACACATACCCGTTCGAGTGTTCGGAGTATCTTATGAAAATAATCTTCTTTCTTCTGAGACCCAATTTCCCAAACTTGTGAGAGGACTCATGAGTATATGCAGCACAACCTCATGATTTAAGAAAACTTAAGTCCGATTTTCTACTTGTCTATAACTCATATGAAGTGGAAGTAACTGATTTGGAAGGCATTCGATTAAGTATATAGGTAGAAGTTAATAACGCATCACTCTAAAAAGTGATAGATAAGTTAGCATGCGCCATCATGGACCTAACCATTTCCAGTAGAGTCATGTTTCTTCTCTCCTTAACACCATTTTGTTGAGGAGTATATGGAATAGACAACTGTCTTTCTATTCATTTTTCATCACATAATTTTCTGAACTCATCAGATAAATATTTTCGACCTTGATCGGATCTTAATACTTTTATTTTCTTATCTAACTGATTTTCTACCAAGTTTATAAACCTTTTGAAACAACTTAGTACTTCAGATTTATGAGAAATCAAATAGACATATCAGAATCGAGTATAATCATCTATAAAAGTGATGAAATAGACAGCCCAATGCCTTCCTCTCACATTTATTAGACCACAGACGTCATAATAGATTAAATGCAAAGGAAATTCTGCTCTTTTACTTTTCCAAATGGTTTCCTTGTCGTTTTCCCTACTAGGCAATGCTCACATATGGGCAAATCGACTTTTTCAATGTTGCCCAACAAGCTCTCTTTAGCTAGTCTATTCATACGTTGTTGGCCAATATGACAAAGTCTAGTATGCAACACATTCACATCATTATCATATGAATTAGGAGATGTGAGAAAGGAATAATAAACATTTACATTAACATAGTCAATTTCTAATACAATGAAACCATCCAAAAAATAACCACAACCATAGTAATTTGTATCCAAAAACAAATCCACACCTCTATTATGAAAGTTCATATTAAAACCTAGCTTGACCAACACTAAAACATATACTAAATTCCGACGAATCTCCAAAGCATACAATATATCATGTAGGAATAAAGTGCGTCCACCATGCATATTCAATTGGCAGATGTCAATTCCTTTTACTTCAGCTCTGGAGTTGTTTCCCACATAAATCCACTTAGTTTCAGTTGGTACTCATCAAAATTCCACAAAGGATTCTCTATCCTTCGCTACATGGCCACAAATGATTAGACTCAGTTAAGAATACATAACTCGACACAAAAGCAAAGTTCTAAAAAGTACAAGGGGTGTATACCTTCTTTGGCTCACGACAGTCGTGAGCATAATGACCCTTCTTGTCACAATCGTAACACTTTACCCTTGTAAGCTTCTTCATTCGAGGACGCTTTCCTCTTTCATGTTGGTTAAACTTAGGTTTCTTCCCTAAGGACCTACTTCCTTGCCTTTACCTTTATCAAACCGGTTATGACATTTGTGCTTGGAGCTCGAAGCTCCATGTGAGCTAGAACCAGCATGATAGATTTCAGCTTCCAGCTTAGCCGCCAAGAGGTGGTCCTCTTCCAGCTCAAGATGACGCACTGCATCCTCAAAAGTTTTGATATTTTCATTATGGGTCAGGTGCACTTTCAAATGCTCCCAACTCTGAGACAAGGAACAAATCACTGCTTGCACTTACTGTTCATCAGTCATGACATGGCTAGCATCTTTCAGCTCATTAATCATGTTTGACATCTTTCTAATATGTTGCTTCATGGTCTAACCATGAGGCTTCTTATAAGAGTCAATCATAATAATGAGCTGTTTCATTCTCAAAACGCCTAAACTCTCGCATGACGTCATTTTCCATGCTACTCAGCAACATAATGCGAGCAAGAGAGTTCTTTTTTTTTTTTCCATGCAACAAATGCTTCCTTATCTCTCTTGTGTTGTGCAGTGTTTCCTTCTTCAGGTTTTACCATGGTCAGGTTAAGAGCTTCTAGTGCCTCTTGCTCTTCCAGCATATATTGGATTTTCAAATGCCATATTTCATAATTGTCGTCATTGAGCTTTTCACCTTTGTTCAGCTCGGCAACTATGCTCTTTGTGGCTAAAGCCATTGATCTAAACACATTAGACATTTATACACGAATTATTAATGCCTATCATTTATGCATCCATTTTGCACAAACCCATCATATTAATGAACAATTTCAAGTAAGGTTTTAGAATTAAAATGTCACTATATTTCCAATCATCCTCCAAAAATCCTAACTTAAAACTATCATTAATATAATTGTCTTATGCAAAATAAATTCTATCAAGCTACAAAAACTTCTATGAACTACCCACATCAATCAACAATAATATAAAGCAAATAATATTTGACATACAATAGAATAATAATGCTTTCACATAATACAACTTACATATCAATTACTACATCAACAACATTTAGATAGTAAACATTGCATAAGATGTCCACAAAGCACACTAAATAAAAACCAGCCAATACATCTAACATCAAGTTAATACACGAACTGGGAAAGATCCTCTTTTATTCAATCTCTTAATCTTGTCTCTTGTAACAATCTAGTAATAATCATCTATAAAATCCATCACAATTTTCCTATATGAAGCGGCTTTGTTGACATCCTATATGCGATTCAACACTCTTGCCATTTTGGTAAAAGAGTGTTCATGAAAAATCGCACTATCTCAGACAATGGCATAGGACGACCATTCCATATAACCTTTTGAATTTTCCCGTTGACTTCAAGAACATAATCAATTAAGTCACCACTCTCCCATCGATGATCAATCAACTTAGCTATCAACTTAAAAAGTCTTTCCTTTTGTTTATCGATAATTGTGCCAATAGGTGTGCGCAACCTAAGGGAAGCATTGTTCCTGCAACAAATGCAGAAAAAGTAAGGGATCACATATAATCCACATAGACTTAATTGGAAAAAGAAATACATACTTTTCATTTTCTTTTCTTTTTTTGGGTCAACGGTCAACACTCGTCAATGGTCAACGGTCAACTGGTTTGGGTCGCCAGGTTGGGCGGGCCAGTCAAACCAATTAGACCGGAAGGACTAGTTGAACCGGTCGGGCAAATCGATCGGCACGTGCGGCACGCGTCCAGTTAACTTCACGATGACGTCAGCTAGCGCGTGCCTTGCACACGCCCTCGACGGCTCCCTGCGCACATGCGTCGCCAAAGGCCAAAGGTTGCCGGACGTGCACGACGAGCGCGACGAGTGGCGGAACGCCGCCAAAGGCCAACGGATGCGCCCCCACACGCAGCCGAAATGAACCGGCGTCATCAGAAACTAATTTCGACTTACAAAAAATCGAAAAAACGGGTGAACAGTGCTCGGGTGTCGAGATTTTTCACCTCAATCGATGTTGGCCGATTAATTTCATGAAAATTAATAAGAAATCATCCATAAACATGAAAAGGGATCGGGAAAAACATGGAAAATGATCGGGAAACAAGAACTACGGATCCGATACCAATGTTGGGATTGTTGGATTTTCAAAAACCAAATTCGACACTAAATTGAACCCCTAAACTTGTGCGGAAGACGAGCTTGGGAAAAATACATGCATCACCAATCCTAAGGCACATCACAGAATTGAACGTACCTTGTTAGCCACAGATTAAACACCAACGCCGTATGAGGAAGAGAAACTAATCTCGTTCGATCCCATGACATGAATTTGCCTTGAAGGGAAGAGAGCGTCGCATTTTGCTTACTGTTTTTCTTTTGGAGGTGTTTCAAGGAAGAGAGGGAAGGAGGAACGTACGTTATGTTAAAAGGTACCTCCCTCCCTCTATATTTCTCCCTTATATACGTCCCCTCCAAAAAGAAACGTGCCCCTTCATCATATCCCTCTATTAATGGGCCACAATATTGTGGGCCGGGCTTTTAGGCCCAACATGGGCGGACGGGCCAACTTAGCCCCATCACAATAATTAATAAAACCATCAAATAGCATTCATGCTATCATAGTACATAACAAACTTCTCTTGCTTCAAGCCAAACTCTAATTGGAATTTCTGCATCCATAAGAGTTTTTTACCTCTTTCGGTGATAATGATATACTCTACTTTAGTTGTAGACAAAACAACATTTTTTTTTTTTGTAATCTTGATTGTCATGAAACCGTTGGAGAAAACTTCCTTATTGTTTTGAATTTAATAAAACGTTTCCATCAATCTGATCTGAAGACTTGCAAACTCAAATGTCAAATTTTGAAGACCTTCAAACTCAAGATTTAAAGTCTACCCTCATTGATAGTTTCTAGACTAACGAAGAGAAGACTTATCCAGATGCGAGTTTATCTTTAAGGATTTGGTTTGTACAATTGAAGAAGATCTTACGGCTAGAGATAGCACCTCATAATTGATTATTCTTATTGAAATCAATTCGAATAATTAGATATATTGAAAGGCAAAGTATACTTGGAATGTTCTACTTATGGAAACCTAAATCCTGATTGTATGGGCGAGTAGGATTGGTGGGATATCATCACATTCCTTAAATAACTCGAGATCTCCTTGATTGATTCTGTCCAACAAGTAGATTGGAAGAACTCCTTTGGAAAGTGCCAACAGTTATAAAGGCATAAGAAAAGTATATAAGGAAGACACTATTCGAGTGTATGCGTGAAAGAAAAATTCCAAAGTTTGAAGCTCTCAATTCTTTGCTATTTCAATTGCTAAGCTAAAGTTGTATTCAAAAGAGAGATCAAACACTTGTGAGACCTTGAAAAAATGTAGTAGAGTTTCTACACTGTGGAATTAAAGACGTGAGATTGTAAAATATCTTTTAGTTCACAATGAAATACAGCCAGTGGGCTGTCAGTGCGAGAGAGTGGACTTAGGCTTGGTCTAAGCCGAACCACTATAAATCTTGTGTTTCAATTCTCTTTCCCTAAACTCCTTACTTTAATTCGTGGTTTTATATAACTGTTTATAGTCTTTTACATCTTCAATATATTATCCTCTAAAGACGAGTTAATTTGTTAAGTCTTGCATAAAATTCTTTTAACACCTATTCATTCCCCTCTATGTGTCATTACTAGCCATATCAGAAACAATTAGCCTTACAAAAATCATCATGTAACCTGATATGGACTTTTGAGAATCAACATCACCAACATAATTTGCGTCTAAGTAGCCACTCAACTCAAGCTTTCCATTTCCATGACACAAAAAGAATTTGGAAGTGCCTTTCAAATAACTCAAAATCAATTTAACAACAATCCAATTCTCTATACCTTAATTTGAGAGAAATCTGCTCACAACACTAACTAAATGAATAATATATGGTCTTGTACAATCTATCATATACATCAAACTACCCATAACCAATGCATAAGGAACTTTCATCATTTCTTCATTCTCTTTCTAACTTATAAGACACTATCCACTACTCAACTTGGAATAGCCTACAATTGGAGTACTTATAGGTTTACATGTGTTCATGTTGAATCTTTTCAACACCTTTTCAATGTATTTCTTTTGAGATAACCAAAGTTTCTTATTCTTCTTATCCGAGTAATTCTCATGTTAAGGATTTGCTTAGCCAGTCCCAAATCTTTCATTGCAAAAGCTTTACTCAATTCATTTTTTAAGCTTTTGATTTTCTTAGCATCATGCCTAACAATCAACATGTCATCCACCTAGATTAGGAGGATAAGAAAATCACTATATGAGAATCTTTTGATAAAAACATAAAAATCAAAGTTGGTTTTATCATATCCATGCTCTTCCATTAATAATTTAAACTTCATGTACCACTATCTTGGTGATTGCTTGAGATCATATAAGTTTTTTTCTCAACTTGCATACAAGATGTTCCTCGCCTTTAGTTTTAAAACCCTTCGTTTGCTCCATTTATATATATATATATATATATATATATATATATATATATATATTAAGTCTCCAAAAAGAAAAGATTTCTTTATAACAAACTATTCAATTTATAAATTTAAGCCGGCGGCCAACCCAAGAACAACTTGAAGAGAAGTCACTTTTACAATTGGTGAAAATCTCTCCAAAGTCAATCCCTTTTTCTTTTTCTTTTTCTGACGAAAGCCCTTCACAACAAACCTAACATCGTATCGTGATTGCGAACTACTTTCTTTTGTTTTCAACTTATACATTCACTTATTTGTGAGTGTTCTTTTACCCTTAGGCAACTTTACCGATTCAAATGTGTGGTTCTTATGTAAGGATTTGAGCTCATCTTATATGGCTTTATGCCACTTAATTCTTTTGATCACATAACATGGTTTTTTCATAAGTTTCTAACTTTCCAGCATCAATAAGTAAGAAATACTCATGCGGTTAATATTTCTGTGAAGGTTTACTCTCTCTTTCAAAGTTTCTCACTTGAGATAAGATCGGCTATCAACTCAATTGGCTCCACTGGCTCAATAGGCTGTTCTTGCTCAACCAATTATTCTTACTTAATTATTTCAATTGTTTCAGCTGAAGAATCAACATTTTGTGAGGATTTACCATTTTCATGATTTCTATGCACTTCTCTCATGTGATATCCATCCAATATGGTAGGAGAATTTAGGCTGAAACTAACATAATGTTGAGCTACATTCTTTGACCTCCCTAGCTTGTCGATGTCTTCAATGAGTTGATGCGAAAAGAAAACCACATCTCAGCTTCTAATAACTTTATTTGCATCTGGATCCAATAACCTATAGCCAAATTCTTTATATCTATAACCCAAGAAGATACACTACTTAGACTTGTTATTAAGCTTCGACCCTTCATCTCTCGATCATGAACAAATGGTCGGCAATCAAACACTTTTTAAGATGATTGTAGAAAACATCTTTCCCACTCCAAACACTTTGCGAAACATCCCCTTTAAGTGGAACTGGTGGAGAAAGGTTTGTCAAGTCCATTGTTGTTCCCATCGCTTTGCCCTAGAATGACTTTGGTAAGCTCGCATGAGTACACCAAATATGATCGTTAATTGCCTGGTTCATTTTCTCTACTACTCTATTTTGATGTGATATTTTTGGAACAATCTTCTCTAGCTTGATACCATAATCCCTACAGTAATGTTCAAATGGGCCTTTACTTTCACAACCGTTGTTAGTTAGAACATTTCGGCTTCTTCCCAGTTTTTCTTTCCACATTAATATGAAATTGTTTAAAAGCTGCAAGCACATAATCTTTAGATTTTAAAGCAATGGCCTGCACTTTTCCAAAGCAGTCATCAATAAATAGAATAGGCACACATAGATATATAATGGTTTGACTTATAACCAAGCCTACATCCATTGTGACATTTGGAATTTCCTACATTAGTCAATAATATTTATGATATAAAGATAGTGAATGTCATGAATGAAATCTCAAGTTGGATTATGAACTTTGTAATGTGCAAAAGATCCAAAAGGAATTTTCCATTTCCGTGATTTTTGAAAAGAGATTCC